>OU696696.1:270622415-271872415 GCA_916050605.2 Platycheirus albimanus | reverse complement strand
CTCGACGGACGGACGATTCAAATCGGCAGCGGGTGCCCGGACTCTTTCAACAAGCTGCCTATAATAGAAAATCTTTAGGCGGCACACAAAGTGTCAATAGGTGGCACACTGACTCCTCGAGGAAGCCAAAGTGGAAACTACCTTTACGAAGATGTTGTTCCATTTACCATTCTCTCGCTCCGAGTACGAACAACCTTTACCTAAATTGGTTTTGGTTTGGGTATTCAAAAGAGTGAGAGTGCTGCGGGTGGTTCGTAGACATCATCCACATACAACGGCACGGCCTGGCCCAGCTCTGAGATTGTGAGTCCCTTGTGTGTACACAAAGCTTTTAAATCACATTAACATCTAACACCTATCTGCTATGTGAGTGCACCCAGAGACTTCCATTAGGTGTCATGTTTCCTTTATTACCCGCTCCGTGAATTTTCTGGTAGTTTAATGGTCCCAGAGTGAATATTCGGGGGTAGGTGTGGCTCCTTCTTATGACAACATGGCAACTAGAAATGCAAGATTTTAACTTTTTCCAACGTACTAGAAGCAAATAGCAACATCCCCCAACTTCAAGAGGTGTGACGTGTGGTGTATGGGATTACACAGAGTTACAGAAGAGTGGTTTTTTCGTTCTCGGTATCTTTAGTGCGATGCAGGGGACACACAATGTTCGACACAAATTATCCAATAATGGAACTACGAGTTTTTGGCATACATACAAGTACATCGCATTTCGCATACCATACCATTCAACTAAATAAAGTTTACCGAGGGTAAGGATTTTTAAGTTTGCCTTGTTCAGCCCCGATTTCTTACCGAAGGTCAAAAATGTTAATTTTTTTTTGGTGGTGAGGATGGGAAGCATGATGTTTTGAAAACTTTAAGAGCTTTTTGTGATAACAGTTTAAAAATGTTTGTCCTTGAACTGAAATCGAACACTTGACAGAGGTCATGGCTGCCGTCGATGGCTTGGATTCAATCCCAACTGAAGGTAAGTCGCTGGTTACAAAAACTAATCAAGATAAAACGAAAGAAGTGTACATTTCTGAAAAAGAATTCTTGGAATTTTTCCGGAACACTATCAATCCTTTCCCCACAATCAATCAGTTAGGAAACATATTTAACTGTATTAAAACAGACTGGCAACTTCATTTATCAAGAAAACTGTCCAAGTGGATTTTTTGACTAAAAACCTGTTAAAGTCAGAAGCAAAGGAAACACCAACTCCTATCAAGGGTTCCGGTGATGAGGACCGACCCACTAAAATCGGAAGAAGAAGCACACTGCTTCCACACCCTTTATTCTCACTACTTTATCAATCGATTTACCGCTCGAGGGCCAATGACGAATAAGGAAGACTAGGTGAGTCCGAAAGCACAGAGGATGGGAGGAAATCCGGATCCTTCATTGAGGAAAAATAGGGAATGCTTTGAGAGCTATTCATAGAAACGAAAAGAAAGAAGACACAAAACTAAACTTTCTATACACTGGAATAGACTGAGTTGGGCTTGCAGTTATTACCAGAGGCTTAAGGCTTAACGGCTAAACTGGCCCGACAAACTGTCAAAACCGCCAAAACAACGGAATCAATATAAAACAGCCTGCACAGTTAAGCCAGTCCTAGAGCCACGCGGATGGCAATGGTACGGTGGATGAAGTGCTTGGTTGCTAACCTAAGTGTTGTGGGTTCGAGCCCCAGCCTGGGCAGCAATTTTTCAATATTCTCCCAGATTCAACTGGACGCCACCCGTGGGATTTTCTTGAGATGATAAATATCACCTATTTCTCAATCCATTGTGCCTATCCTATCTTCCTATTCCTTCTAACTAATGCCATGCAGTTTGCACCTTGGGTCTTACAGGCATTGTTTCGGCGCTATTTCACGTTCTTCAGCTGCCGAGCTGAAAGTAAGCATAACCACCAAGAATAAATAAAAAGAACGGCCATTTTTATTTTGGGAAACCTTTTAAGGACAAAAACCCAATTTATTTCGTAGATGCTGAACGCTTGCTCGCTGTAGTCTGACTAAATTTAGAATTACATTTTATACCGCTCGCAGGCTGGCATGATTATATATAAGATTTGTATATAGAAAATAATGTTGATTGCTGTATTGGTGGATATTATGCTTCTGATCCAGGGCTGTCTTCTCTGGATTTAGTAGGATTTTACTCCGTATGCTTGCTATACGGAACATAGATAAAATTATTATTATTATTAAAAGGGGACCAGTCCGTTTACGAAAGAAATGGCAATAAAAAGTGCGTTACGCCTTAAACAGTGTAGTATATAAATAATTCGAAAAGAAGCTTCTTTGGGCGTGGAACCATATTGAACTTCACCGACATAAACATTCAAACTCGCATTACACCGCACATAGACGTCAAGCCAGTGGTCCAGAAGGATTTCGGTGTTTATGGACGGTTCTAAGACAGACATGAACCAAGTCCCACAGTGAACCATTCGAATTTCCTTGTTCGCCTTGTAGAAGAGAAAAACGAAACTAAGAGAGTACGAAGCACCTTTTGATCATGTTTGAGTTTACTTGTCAGTTGGCGTTGTGTACTTGCGAGTGTTGGTTGTGTGCATATAAAAAGGAATTATATTGGTAAGTAAATGAGAAATCGTGCTTTTTGTTTAATCTTTGAAGCGGTTATTATTTAACTTTTATACTTACTTTATGTAAAGCAGTGAATCATTAAAATGTGTGAATCAGTTTTTTTTTTCAAATAGCATTTTTCTCCAAAAAACCACTATATCCACGAGTAAACCAGGACATCATAGTACGCAGTGAACCATGTAACCTAGGCTAAAAAACATAAAAAAAACCCGCTTCCAAAAAGTTAAAAAAACAGCAGTAAAAAAAGTTGTAGAGGAGACTTATACTTCGGGATCATAGAAAGCAATGATGTTCTGTCAGATGATAATGCTAAGAACGATGTTCAAAACATAGATTCGGTGGATAACAATGTATAACTCGAAGATGCGGAAGGTAAAAATGTAAAAATGTTAAAAGATTATATTATGTATAACAACCTATGGTTCGCTCCCAAGTACACACTGAACCAATTTTGGAGCTTCTCGAAACTGTCAAAATTAGCAATTTTCCATTTTATATTTAAACATATTTCTTGTGGAAAACTTAGTCAATAAACCAAACATTAAGTCTTTTTGAACTTCCAGAAAGAAGAAACTACAACAAGTGAAGTGAAAATTGGTTCACTGTGGGACAGTTTACCCTACATCACATCTTAGGACACTTCTCCAGCATTCTGAATGTCCGTACATCCACTCAGAATACTACCTAGTGGGTGAAAAACTTAGAGTATAGATTTCCATGGAAGCTCTTAGGTGAACACCAACACCTTCGACTGACGATATGAACCCGGAAGACCAATGGCAACTATGTCAACACGCCATACGAAGTGCTACGTCAGAAGTATTGCGCTTCTCACAGCCTCCCGCCATAAACCCCTGATTGGACTCCGAATGTGCTATACGTGCGGTACAGCGACATAAGCTTAACCAGAAAAATTTGAATTCAATGACTAAGATGTCTGGGCCAGTTAGAGCGGATGGACATCGACGCTCTTTAAAGTCTTCAGCCTCATCTTCGATGAAGCAACCAGGGGGAGACCTGCGACAACTTAGAGTGCAAAATTGGAGATGGCAGGATAGAGATCGAGTCTGCTGGAGGGGCATATTAAGCAAGGCCTATGAGCAACGAGTTCTAGTGGAGCTAACATTAGTAAGAACAAAAAATGTATCCTCTGGTTTATGATCCGTGCCGTAGGTATTAAAAAGCCGCGAATCGTTCCGCCTTGTCTGTTTGCAACATTCGATTAAGGCGTTTCTACAGTTGGTTGTTTCAGAACCATTATTTCACGTGGTAGATTACCGCGACGCACAACCCACCCTTATGAGCCAGGCCTTGTGTTATTCTCCTTGGTCAAAAGGAATTGGAAAGTCGAGAGTCAGTAACCCACTACGGGACGCTAGAGCTACATTCTCTATTTCACTATCTCATTGGTGTACCGAACATGAGGTAAAGTAAACACAATTGATGTGAATGATATACTTATTAAATAAGACCCATGAGCACGCCTTGAAACCAACAAAAAATTCTTCCCGGTTCTGTCTAGTTTGAAGGGAATTAAAAAAAACTTATATGTAGCAAGTATCTTATTCAAAAGCTTTTCGAAACTAATAAGAAATTCCAGCAAAATCCCTCTCAGACAACAAATGAAATAACTTATCCCTTAAGAGAAAATCAAAATAAATACTTTTAAAAATAGTTTATCTCCTATGATTCCCTGCACCCTCTATTCTCACACTCCCTCAGTCACATTACTTCAGCATTCCCACTTCGAACATGGCAAACTCCCTTATTACATCCTCTGCCACCTGCCTCTGCCCTGCTCCAAAGATAAACATTTGAAAATCGTTTTTCCATAAAAACGTCAGTCAATTCCCCAGCCACAAAAAGTACTTTGAAACATTTATTCGATAAGTTAAATCTGCCTTTCGCTAACGCTAATCCATTTTGCAAAAAGGGAATGCTGATGCTCACTAAAACATCGAGAATAAAGCGAAAAAATATTCTTTCAAAATCAAAGTTTCAAACGTGTAACCGCATTTCATTCTTTTTATATCGAGTTCCATTCTCGCCATTTTGTATACATATCCATCGCCGCCCGCCCGCGTCCTATTCCTATTCCAGGGTTTAAATATATATGTAATAAAAAAAAATTTTTGGCTCCCTTTTTGTTGCATGTTGTTGTTGCTCTTGTTGCTTTTTGCGTGCCATATTCCATGTAAACAGACAAAAAGTTAGAGGTACCCCCAGGGCATATAATGGGGGAAGAGAGTTCATGATAGAAATGAAATCTTTGATTTTCTTTTTTTCTTTATTTCAAAGCAAACAAAAATATTCCCCGGATCCGTTCCGGACCCACTCTTTCAAACATAAACACACAGACACTTTTTTGATGTGATGCTCTCTTTTGTCGGTCGTTATAAATCCTATTTGCCCTTGGGGATTACACGAGATGGGTACAAAACCAACATAGTATACTATAACTTGCATAAAGGCACCGCTTACATTTTTTTTTGTGTGTGGGCTGGAACACGCAAATCCTACGCCTTTTTCGTTTTTCCATTTGCAAAAATTTTGTTTGTTGTTTACTTCACATCAAAGCCCACCTAGTTGCCAAGTCATCCAGTCACCGCACCGCGGCCACCGACTGACGTTGATCCCGTTCTGGGAAATATATCGTAAATTTAAAAGTTTCGTCAGAAACCGATCGACTGATGTCTAACAAAGTTGATTTTAGATGGCCTATTGCGGTGTTATTAGCTTCCATCGCAAAAAAAAGTATCTATGTGTAGTGTTTGAGAGAAGATAACCCTTTACTTTGCAAATCTACTAGATACAACAAAAGCATGTTCTTTTTCAGAATCACAACGTTTTAGCCGGTCGTGTATTTCATTTTGGAAATTTTTGCCTAGACTTACCAATGCAAACTTACACACTGAATTTTTTGAAAGGATTTTCTTAATTGTCTGCAGGGGTTTTCAAATGGCGAGGATTCTATTATTGGGGGAGTGATTCTGGTGGCCAGTGGCAGCCATGTTGTTTCGGTGACATCTGTAAAATCTGTTTTTTATTCAGTTACAAAATGATAAATCTTTTCATCAACATGAGTGTTCATTTCAACGACCTCATTGACTCACCCTATTTTTATAACTAATGAGAGATTAAAAAGATGGCAGGCGGACCCGCAGCCATTGTGAATGATTTAATATCTGAAGCCGTTGAAGATAATTGCGGTTCTTTATATTTTTGATATTAAATAATGACGAAAACTTCTGGCAGAAGTAAGTCTCAGCTCCATAAATTGATTTCACAAAAATTGCTTTATTTTAAAATGTTTTATTTTGTCAATTTTTGTATGATTTGTTAAATTTCCCCAAGGGGTTCATCCTCTTCTAAAGGGCGGAGTTTCACAGAGCTTTGGGAAAACTAAGATCATTTTCTGTCTTTCTACCATTTTTAGCAGGAAGGGAAAAACCCGTCAGCAAATCTCCGCCCTGTCTAAGAATGTTTACCATTATCTTTCCAATTCTGAGCGAGCTCGAGGCCATCCCAGAAGAAAACCTCAGCAGAAAAGCAGCGTAATACGTGCTAACAACACCCTGGCCAAAGTCGGAGAGGTTCTAAGGGACTCCACGTCGACACAAAGGAATGGATCGTGGGACTTGATTGTATCAGATTGTTTAGGTCCTCCTACCTTTCCTTCCGTTATCAACTCTAGTCTAGTCTTTCAGTGACGCTTTGATGGGTTAAATAGTTGTCGCAGTGATCGATAGGAGAGATCCAGATGGCACTATCTTGTAAGATCAATGGCAGCTGGTCAAAATAAAACTCCCGGCTACCTTCTTTATTATTGTGAAGGCTAACCTGGGGCTCCGACTTTACCAGGGTTTGGCTGGCAACGCAGTCACGTTAAGTTTATTTCCAGTAAAGACCGTAAATCGTGCGATCGGTTTAAGCTCGCTACCGGCAATCTTGGGGAAGTACGGCTTTGAAGGATATTCCAAGCAGGCTTATGACTCTTACCTGAATTTGAGCCAAACCCTCTTCTCTTATTGATATCAAATAAATAGTAAAGTAGAGCATCCCGCAAAAACCGACTTATACCTGAAAAGTCGGTAAGCTGGAAGAGCAGATTTTTCTTTCCAGATGCGCGCTAATTTTGAAAATTTATCAAAGACCAACTCTGCGATTAGGCGTGGGTTTAAATCAGTTACCTTGAGAATCTGCATGAAAATAAGGTAGGCATTATTCCTCAACATCATTAACTCTCAGACACAGACTCGCTTCATCCGGAGGCGTCAGTAGTTTTTACGCCTAATATTGAAAAGGTTAACTTTCCTTCCATGGGTGAAAAGCCTGACGATGTCTCTGTATCATTCAAATCCTCTTCAACCATAATGATTGACAACTTATTGGCACTGGAGTCGGATCCCTCCAAAATATGACTTTGAGGCGGATATACGTTGATACTTCGAAGAAATTAGGCGTCCTGTCCAACGATAACATCAGCCGGTATCTTCGGTTTCGGTTTTGTAACGAACTGCTTGGCTGTGTCAGGATGTTTCCTGAGGCATGCTGGTAGCCACTATAAAGCTCGACGGTGGTCGGTGCGGTGTTTCATTGATCAGCCAACTCGTCACAAAAAGTCCATGGCAGGCTTTTTACTTGCTTACTTACTGGCCATCTCCTATGGAAGGCGCCTAAAGCGAGGTGCTCCTGATTCTTACTCAAAGTGTTCCGGAGCTGCAGACTTTACAATTTCTTCCCTAGAAACTTTCTTCTTCGTTGACATGGACAGGACCATAGATCATATGCATTACTTTTTTCTCAAATACAAAAACTGCAACTGACTTTTCATCCGAGTATTCTCTAGGACCTGTTATTTAGATTAACTGGTAGCGGTCGGTCATCGAGGGACAGATAGATGACGACGACCGACGATCCGTTCCGTTACAAATTTTACATAGAACTATATTCCAATTCCAGTCGACAGGTCGGAAAATGTGGGTTTAGGTGGAAAATGTCAGAAGTTAATAAAACTGTGAGATGGTTGGTGTTCAAGGACAGCTATTTAACATTTTACGAAGTTTCTGACCCCGTGGGCATTCTGGAAAAGAGTAGAGGTTGGGGCAGGTACAAAAATGTCGACCTTGCTCAGGTTTTTCCTCAGTAACATTGTTTGCCTTTCTTCCTACGGCTATAAACTTTAATAGGCGAAGACGTCATTGACAGCCCAATCGCTCTTTTTTCACTGGATCCTCGAGGTCAAAAACCGTGAAATATTATTAAATATCCCTGAAAAACATTACAAAGTTTCAATAACTTCATACTTTTTCGCGGACTTCATGTAAAATATAAATTGGGGTACATTTTTTTACTGATGCAGCGGAAATAAGCTTGACTTCCGTCCCCGAAAATGGAGAGAGCGATTGAGACCGATGAGAAAGTG
The DNA here is from genome assembly GCA_916050605.2 of Platycheirus albimanus. NCBI lineage: Eukaryota > Metazoa > Arthropoda > Insecta > Diptera > Syrphidae > Platycheirus > Platycheirus albimanus. The sequence goes on along the minus strand of OU696696.1, from coordinate 271,864,376 downwards.
AGAAAGGGCGAACGTAGGATGAAGCACATAGCCATGGAGCGAGAGTAGGGAGCAAGCGAGTGAGGAAGACCGAGAGAGGGAGTGAGATAGAGCGAACGTCACATCACACACAGTGCCATGGGGAGAGAAAGCTGTAGGTTAGGTTAGGTTTGTTTTAAGGCCCCGACCCATAGAATCCGCATAATAGCACAAACTGGTTCTGCATATCTGCATATCAACTGTGGGTAGGTCGGCGGCTGATGGTTAAAAATAGAATGGTGGGTAGCAGGAACGGTGTGCATTATGTGTGTCTTAGCAGACAAAAGTGTTTCGTATATCCATTGAAGGCAGTCGCAGTGTTCCCAGATTGGTTGTTTTTCCCACCAAAATTGTTGGAAAAACACTAAGTGATGTGTCAACTCGGTTTAATTAACCGAGTCAAACCGAGTTGTGCCCAAACCGAGTTAACTCGGTTTACATTTTTCCAAACCGAGTTGGTGCACCAACCAAAGAAACGAACCGATAACCGACAATGAATGCAAACCGACTTGAACATAATCAAATATCAAAACTACCCTCGTTTGTACCAAACAAAATCCAACTCGGGTTAACTCGGTTTGCGAATTGTTCGGTTTGGCACATAGTAACCTAACCGGTTGTGGCTCGGTTTCTCCCATCGTTCGTTCACATTATGAATGTAACTCGGTTTGAATATTTAACTTACCTATTCGTTATATTATAACCCGAGTCGAGTCACACCGAGTTGCACTGCGAATTGCGTCAAAGTCAAACCGAGTTGCTTTTATTTTAAAGAATTGCAAACTAATTGAATATGTATCTGAATTCGTATTGGTTTTTTTCTTCGGTTTTTGTGTGAGCTAACTGTGAATAAACGTACTTCTTTTATTGATGTGTTCTACTGTTTTTAGTTTGATTTTGGTTCTGTGTTTTGTCTTTTGCAATTAAACAAAGTTCTTTAGTGTGGGAGGTTTTTAATAAACCAGAAGCAGGAAAAGCAATATGCAAAAAATGTTCAAGCCACGGGCTTAAACTTCCTTCTTAATGATTAAAATCTTAATCTTGTTGGATATAGTTCACATTAGGGTTTTGTCAAAAATTCTATGTAAGTTGTACTAGAAAAATTTAAAAATTGCGTATTGACAAGGTTTCTTTCACTGTATGTCAACTGATGATTCCAAAGTGAGATTCCTGGATGAAACGCCAATTTTTTGTTGGACTAAAGGCCATAAAAAGCTATTTTGAATCAAAAATGTTCAACTGCATATAAATACTCTGGAAACACAAGTACATTGATGTTGCACATTTAAAAAAAAACACCCAGGTGAGTTTCTATTGCTAGACATGACAGATGGAGTAGTTGCAGACAGTAATAGGATTATCGAAACAACACATCATACGCATCCTACCGGTTCAATCAACAACCAAGTAGTTTCTGGTATTGGTACTCCACTGTTATTAAATCCTGAAGAACCTCTTGCTAAAAGACTGAGGCAAACGCGGATAGCAGTGCCTTCCAAAATAAGCCAAAAACTTGGAAATGATGCACTGCTAGACTTAATAGTGCTTGATTTTCAACCGCTTCAAATAGTAGAAAACGATGGGTTTCGAAAATATACGAAAGTGCTTAACCCTGATTACATTATTCCATCCCGAAAAAAAATTACGGAAATGCTTGAAGAGGGTTACACGATTGAGGCAAGATCGTTAAAGAGGAAGTTAGAGGACATCGACTCCATAGCCTTGACTTCAGATATTTGGACATCAGATGCCAACAAGTGCTTTATATGCATAACTGCTCATTACATAGAAGGGACTTGTATGAAATCGTCCGTTGTTTCTACTTCGGAGCTACAGGAAAGCCACACTGCTGAAAATATAGCAAAGACAATTCAAGGCATATTAGACGAATGGCAAATAGGTGCAAAGGTTGTGACCATTGTCACGGACAACGCCGGCCGCATTCATGAAAAAGCAGTAAGTGAAATGCTAAAGAAACGCAATCATTTCAATGTGGCGCACACATCAATCTAGCCGTTAAGGATTGTATAGAAAAGCCCAGTTCGGAGGAGTATCTTGTGGATGAGCCATCATCAATTTCCATTCCACACCTTTTGAGCAAATGCAGAGGCGTAGTACCGCATTTCAAGCCCAGTGCCAAGTCATCATATTATGCACTGCTCGATATGCAGAAAAATATGGAATTGGATACAGTCATACTAAAACAAGATGTTCGGACTCGGACTCTTTCCGCAACATTGCCACTTTTAGAAGCAGCACCATGTAATCTCGACTTCAGCGAGTGGATTTTGGTAGAATATATGGTTGCACTTCTACAACCATTTGAAAAAATAACGGTTATATTATGTGGAGAGTCATACCCCTCCTTATCATGTATTATTCCACTAGTCGAAGGACTGCAATGCACAGTGGACAGTAAGAATCTTGGAACGGAGACAGCTAGACTTCTGCAAAGGCAACTGCTTAGTGTCACCGAGAAGCGTCTTGGTGTTTATGCGTCCAATAGAACTGCAGCTAAGGCAACCTTTTTGGATCCATGATTAAAAAAAAAGGATTTAGTACTGACAGCCAAGCAAATAATGCCGAGATGTGGATAATAGCAGAGCTTAAGGATTGCCTAATAACTAGCAGCTCTTCGGCTTCTCCTGTGCAAGACTGTCCGGCTAGCAGCTTAACTGCTGGTATGTATTTAATTTTCTTCTTATTTTCCCGTTCTTTAAATATCATATAGGTATAAAAATATAAATATTTTTTTTTACTTTGATCTCTAGCTACTGCCGAAAGTAATGGAGAATACGATGATATCTGGGGTTCACTAGACAGAAAAATTACAGAATCCCAAATTTCAATGACTCCATTGTCTTCATCGGCAGCTATGGTGAAGCAATACGTTGATTTGCCGTATTTTGACCGGAAAAAGAACCCCCTCGAATTTTGGGAAGACAAGGAAAGCTTGTTTCCGTCGCTGTACAAGATGGCACATAAGTACTTATGCATACCTGCAACATCGGTTCCATCGGAAAGGTTGTTTTCCAAGGCTGGGTTATTGTGCAGCGATCGGAGAAATCGCTTAGCCCCTAAGAAAGTTGACCAAATCTTGTTCTTCAACAGTTGCAAGAAGTCAAAGTGATATTATTGATGTGTTCAATATATGTGTTACCTATATACATATATTTATATATAGATATATATATATAAAATATATATTTATACCTAGATATACATATGTAGCTATATTTTTTTATCAAAAATATTTTCTGGTACTGAATTTTAGATTTTATCTTAGTACTGCGATTTTTGTTGTTTTTCGTTATGTAATGAATTAATATTATCTTGCTTTTTTTGGTATATAGTTTTTCGTTTCATAAATTCAATTTGAATAAATTTTTTCTATTTTAATTGAAAAATTTGCTTTGTTTTTATTTTCCAAATCAAAGGAACGACGGAAAAAAATAAACCTAGTTAGCTAACTCGGTTTGCAATTTGGTTTGATCAAAATCCAACTCGGGTTAACTCGGTTTAAGATTTTTTCGGTTTGGCACATCACTACAGTGGAAAAAATTTTAAGTGGTTTTTAAGGTTGGAAAATTTCCGATTGGATTGTTATTTTATGGGATGATATTATTTTAAGAATAATTCAGTACCTACACACATAAATATTGAAAAACTATTTTATCACCAAAAATTAAATCATGTACAATTAAGGCTTAAAGTTTGATTTAACAAAAAAATAGTAATTGAGCTCAGCAAGTATTTTGTACACAAAAAAGTAAGATTTTTGTTGTTGTTTCCCGAAAACCGAGAAGAATTGTTATTTTTATAGTCTAGGTAAGTAATGAAAAAATACAAGACTTTAATTTCATTCCATAAGGCTATCCCTACACGAATAAACTGTTTTGCAATTCCAGTTTCAAACTGGTGTTAAATCGATTGCATTTAAGCTGAATAGTGTGCTTTTAATACTTAATTACAAGCGCAAACTTTACGAGTTGACTTTAATGCGATCAATTTGCCTACGGTTTGAAACTGGGATATTAAATTTTTGACGCAAGTGCAAACGTGCCGGTCTAAGCTGTTTTATTTTTTGAAAAATGCATTGAGTAGGCTTTTAGCGTTAAACTTTCTATTAAACAAAATATGGCGGTTTTTTCCCCCTACAGTACAAAATTAGTGGGATTTTATTTCGAATTCGTTGGGATTTCATATATTTCATCTGGCATCATTGTCAGTCAGGTGGTTGGTGGACTTAAATAGATTGGCGGGTAGCAGAGACAGAGATGTGACTTAGTATGTGGTTAAATGAGCGCTGGAAAGTTGATATGAAAAATGTGATGTGTATACTATTAAATGCGTTAGGCGGGTAAGCGGCCTTAACCCTAGACCCGTGTACTATAAAAACTCTACATATTGTGCACTTGGGCACTGGGTTCCTTTTCTGGTTTTCAAAGGAAACTAGCTGTTCCGGTACACGTTGTTTGCAATTCCGAGCAGATATCGTTATGCTTTAAACGATGGTATACACATTTTGAAAATTAAGCGATAAGTTTGACTTCTTAATAGTATTTATACCGCCCAATTAATTTGTATAATATATGAGAACAATGATATAATTTTTTTTAATTAACTCAGAAAAGTACGCATACGCCAGAGTGTACTGTTTTATGGGTTTTGTTTTTTTAGGTTAAAAAATATACTATATACTATATAGATATATGTGACGCTGCAGGTGTGTTAAAAAATATTAAAAATATAAAAAAGAAAAAGTTCCTATATGTATGTAATTAAGTTTATTGGAAAATAACTTGAAATATTATGATACATACGAACACTGAACTGAAACGAAATAATGAACATGAAAAATAAGTAAAAATCTACAAAATAAGCTGGAACCGAAAATTAAGTTGGACTTTGGGTTCGTCGCTGTTTTTCTGGAGGTCCGGCGGAGGTCGATGGTAAGAAAGTATCGTCTTCTTCATCTTCGTTCCCATAAACTTCCTTACCGCAATAGCATTTTTCGCACACTCTTATGTAGTGCCTTGTGCATGTAGCTGTATAGCACAAATCGCAAACCGCTGTAGTCTTGTTATCTTTTTTAATAGATTTACAAGTTTGGCAACGTTGTTTTATATTATTTATTTTCGGAGCAGGTAACATTGTAACAGTTTCAATCTGATAACCGGTCGGTTTTCCAATACGTTTTCGGATATGCCTGTCCGCAAGCTCTAACGCTAGTTGTTTCAAAAACCGTTTTCTCTTTTCTGATCTTTTTCTGCTTGCGAACCAGGAAGGTTGACAAATGTCAAACAACCTGTAGGCGGCAACACCAGCACAGTCTAAAAGATTGAAAAATACCGTTACAGGCCAGCGGTTAGTCTTTCTTTTGCAGGTGTAAACGGTCACCATTCGGTCCAAAGTGTCGACTCCACCTTTTGTTGCATTGTAGTCTAAGATGACTTCTGGTTTTCCTGTTTCTTCGTCTATTTTATCTTCATGATGAGCAGTCGGTAGCATTAGAACATTCTTTTTCGTGTTGCTTACATAACTGCATAATTGCATGCACTGCGACCTGCGAGTAGCAAAAAATAGATGAAAATGTATCTCGGGTCCTTTTGAAATCTTTATCGACTGGTGTAAACATTTTTGGTAGTTGTGGCTTGTTACTTTTTATCGTGCCAACTGTTGTCGTTTTTCTGGTAATCAAGTCAAGGGCTAATGGCACGGATGTGAAATAATTGTCCATGGTAATGTTGTAGCCCTCGTCTAGAAACTTGTCTGTTAGTCGCATCACCAGTTGATGGGATATGCCCTCAGACTAATTGTCCCCCGGTCGCTGCCCAACATATATTTCTCCATGAAGGGGGAGTTAGTTTTTGCATCCACAATCCAAAATATTTGTATGCCATATTTTCCGGGTTTATTGGGCATATACATTTTGAATGGGCATCTTCCCCTTGTACCAACGAGTTGCTCATCAATGGTGAGCTCTTTTGTTGGATGATAATAACTCAAAAGGTTGGTTTGGAACAAGTCCCACACATATCTAAACGCAGCTAGATTGTCAGTTTGGAGCCGAAAAGGTCGGGTTCTTCCATCATCGAAGCGTATAAATCTGTTGATCACTGCACGGTAAAAGGGCATATTACTTTGATGAAACAGATCTTTTGCCTCTACCCCATATGCTTTTTCAGCGCCAGCGTACAGTAATATGGCAATGTACGCATATATCTCATCCTCTGTTGTGTCATACCACCGACGCATTACCTTTGGCTGATCTGATTGCCGATTTGCTTCGTAGACTCTTTTAGCCTTTTTATTTGTTTCGATGACGATGATTTCAATAATGGTTGGAGTGATCAACGACTTGAAACTATCAGCTTTGCTGCTAAATATTTTCGAACACTTAGCGTCAACATGATTCAATCGGTCATTGCGATCTCTAATGACTCTTCTTTTTTCGGTTTTATCAGGCATTGACCACCAAATGTTATTGAATTTTATGTTTCGGGCAGTATATCGCATTCCTCGATTGGGTGCAGCAGGTTCACTTTCATCCTCTTCCTCACGGTGACTTCCTTGTTGCAGTTGTGACTCTACTTCAGCTTCTTCCTCCATATCAACACCAGCCTGTTGGACGCGTATGTCAAGCAAAGCTTCATTCGGCTCGTAGTTCGGATCGTCAGCATCCGAAAAATCTGCACCATCAACACTGTCGTCGTCTTCGGAGTCATTTCCACCAGCTGTTTGCAACTCATCATCTTCATCGTCGATTATTCGACCATAATTTTCGTCAAAAAATGCCTGCTCCTCATCAGTCAAATCGCGGTTGGATGATGCATTTAGCAGAAAAAGAATGCGATTTGTAATATTATCCATATTCTGTAGAATATTTATGTAGGTATGGATAACAAATATCAAATGACTTCACACAAACTATTTTACTTACTTTAGAAAATTATCTAGTTGAAATCACTATAAAAAAAATTAAAACACACTTTGTTTATTAGATACTTCCCAACACAAACTAATGAACCAACAACTTACTCGTATGTGTTTCCTAAATCTAAGCAACAATACAAATCACAGCATACCTACTTGATGAAAATTTCATTTTCAAAACATAAAAAACCGTTGGAAAATAAATTCTGATAAAAATATCGCTTTCAAAACATACAAAACCGTTGGAAAATATTAATTCTCGTATAATAATTCAAAGAGATGATTTTTGTGTGCTTGGACAAAGTATGCCTAGAAATAAAAAGCCGTCGAGGCATGCTACAGAGCAATTTATACGTTTTTTTCTGATTTGAAAATTGCAATGGGCACTCAGTGCCCAGTACACGGGTCTAGGTTAAGAAGCTGCAGTGGCCGGTTGATGCGTTGCAAAAAAATAAAAATTAGTTGGCCAAAGAAGCTTCACTTCTGACAGGTGTATCTACTTTGTACGCACGCACTTTTTTTTATTTAAAAGCGACTAAACATTAGTAGGGTATACAAAAGGCAAATTTTCCTTTTGTTTTTTAAACCAACCCAGTACTGAAAAGAACAAAACAAAAGAAGTTTCACCCAAATCGGTCTATCCGTTCTTGAGTTTTCCCATGACTAACGCAAAACTTTAGTTTTGAATCATACATGTAGATAGATAGATACGAACCTCAACTCTTTAACAAAGATTTTTCTAGTTCTTTCACAGAAAATAATAACTTCCAAAAAAAAAATGCTTTTTACATCAATCCGGAAAAGATCTCCCTTCTCTGACATCTACTAGAGCACAATTCTTTCATGTTAGGTACTTTGTTAAAGTGAATCCTTTTGTCAGATAGTCAAAGAATAAAGCTCCTCTTAATTGGCACTTTTCAACTACGTCCATACACCATGAACGCAACTAGTTCCTATTTGCCAGGGTGTATCTGAAAGTTACACAATTTTCCCCCTCAGCTACAGTGTTTCTTTTCACTGTTACATCTTTAAGGTACGCCAAAAATCACCCAACAATGTTCTATGAATCCTTTTTGCATGTCAACCAAATTTTTACGTGTCTCAAATTTTGCTACCCTTCAAGCTTCAACCTTCAACGTTCAACTTTTGTTTCACTGTGGTCCCTTTGTCGATTCTGTATCTGTATCTTGTAGGCTGTTAACTGCACACAGATCATTTGACTGCAGTCAGTATAACTGCGACCGACTTGCCTCTATATACTTTCGCAACTTGCTTTGGTTCCCTTTGTTTAGTGTGCCTCTCGTTTGGATTCGGCTGAACTCCAATCCAACAGTATACTATTTTGCCAGAAGCTCAGATATCCCTTTGAAAAGGGATGATACTCAGGGTTTGAGGGAGAATGTGTGGATATTTTGAGTTTATACTGTCTTTTTGAAACCCAACTATGTATGTTGGTAGGTAGGTCGGTCTTATACTGATATAGGTACACAGATGCCAGGAAGGCCTACAAGCTGTGATCACTGAGTGTAAACGGCTGTATAACTGGAGAAAATTAAATTCAGTGCAAATTGGAAACACAGTCCTTTGAAAATTGCTCAAAAAACAACTTAACATAGTAGAAACGAAAACAAAAATGAATTAAAAAAAACAGAGCTGGAAAATGAGAGGAAAAAGTCAGCCCAGCGCAAATTCTCTAAAAGAGGTTGGAGGAGGTTGGTGGAGGTTGGAGGTAGGGTTTTGGGTTACGGAGATTAACAGACAGTTTATGGACTTTTGGCAAAGCCTTTCAGCGAAATGCAGTTGCATGGGCATGGGCATGGGCAATGCCCCTTGCTGAAGCTGATGCCGAACCTGATGCAATATCCAAACGAACGCAAGGTGGTTGTTAGTGAGTTAAACTCTCTGCTGAAAGGCAATTTACGCCAACTGAATCTGAGAAGAGATAAGAGGGTTTTAACAATTTCTGTTTCACCCGTTTTTTTTTTCTTCTTCTTTTTTGTTTCTCACAAAATAAGGGTGAGCGGTGAGATTATTCAGTTTTTGGATTAATCCTTCTTTTTTTCTGTGTCCTGTGTATATCCTCAATTTTCGTTGAATTAAATTTACTGCTACTTTCATTGCTATAGTCAATTGAAAAAGGAAACCCAATTTGAGTAATTTTCATTCAAAATGTATTTTTTTTTTTTATGTTTTTGTGATGAACTCTTTAATTTCTTGAATGAATTTCAAAGTGCTCGAGGACATCGGCAAGTATACTTTTAAGAACTTTTAAGAGTTTGTTTGTGCTGAGTAACTGTTAGCTTACGAGTATTTAAGTTAACAAAAAGTTAAAAGCGAAGAAGAAGACGCTTCGGGGGAGGAAGGAATTATAATAATTTAAAGTTGAACATTGCTGATATTTAAATTTGATGCACAAGCACTTTGGTCTTTTTCACTTAATTTGTCTTAAAGTTAGACTTTAATATGATTTAAAATTTTAAAGATGTTCGCATCCTGGTGTAATTGAAAATAAACTTTGATATTATTATTTTGTTTTTGGTGTGGAATTTGTAACTTAGAGAAATATTACCGTCACAGTCACAGAAAAGTATTATAATTCTGACTCAGAGTCAAAATCCTAGTCGATTTAGCAATATCCGTCCGTCCGTACACTCTAGAGCTCGTAATTTTTGAGCTAAAAAACTGAAATTAAGTATATAAAAGCTTTTGTTCAAGAGTAAGGCTAAGAGCCTATGAAATCTGCCCACAATCGCCATTTTTGTTCAATAACCTTTATTTGGCAAAATTAAATTGTATTTTTTGTACAGTCACGACCAAAGTACAATTATTCTCTAAATTTGCCAACGTAAGGTAAATCTTCTCTGAATTTAATGAAAATATTTCAGTTTGGGTGTGGCTGACGCCTATTTTTTCATAAAAAGCAATCAAGATTATTTTTACAAAATAATAGCCAGCAAAAACCTTAAATTTTGTGGATATAAGTTGTGCGTAAACATCTTGTGTATGAAAACAAAAAAATGTGTCGTTTAGTCAAAACATAAGAAGCTTGCATATGAATTTTTTTTTTTAATTTCAGGGGTGGCTTACTTCCACTTTTCATGAAAGAAAAGAAAACGTAGTTTTAAAAATTAATTTAACCAATATTCAATTCCAACCATTTTATGCATTCGTTATTAAGAAGGTAGTGCTGGTCAGGGTTGTAAAAGAATGCAATCCTTTGGTATTGCATTCTTTAAAGTCACAGCCGTTACTTCATATTTTGGTGTTCACTCTATTGACTTCACTTCTGGACTTCAAACTCAAACGAAAATTCACCATTCATTTTGAAGTCTTTGAATGGGACAGTCATTTTGCACTAAACAAGAATTGAAGTCCAGTGACTGCAATTATTAGGGACTGCGCCGCATTCACTGAATTCACTTGGAAGTACTTAACATTCATTTGAAGTCATCAGGGACTTCAATTGTTTTCGTGAAGTCTTGTTGTGTGTGTTCTTACCTTGCAGTAAATCCTTTTAAAATAAAATAAATGCAAATTCAAAAAGCAGACCGTTTTATAAATTTTTCTTTATTTTGAATTTTGTTTACATAGAAATAAATAATAATGAAAAACAAATAATTTTTTTCTTCGCCTTCCTCGTCAGTTGTCAGTTGTCACCTTATCATTTGAAAACAGCTCAACTATTCGTCACTCTCGCTTGAATAGTTGTACATGTATTCCGGATCCCTTATAAAAAAAATTCAGCAATTTGTTAATTTCATATTATGTACTCAAAATAGAAAGATCTTAAAATGTATCCATTTGTTAAAAATGTTATCTTTAGAAGATATGATTTCATTTGAACTGACCTTTCACATTTCCGCATTTTGTATTTGTCAAAATTTTAAATCAAAATCTTTAAAATTACTATTGTTCACCTTCAATAACAATCATTTTTCAAAATTTGAGTCCGAAAGTGTTCCTCGTCGAGGGATGTTAATTAACCCACGCGAATGAAAACATCCTCTCGACTGCTGCTGATGAAGGAAGGGGGGCATTATATTTGATGAAAGCTCTCTTTAATGTTGGGTTGTTGCCAAGGTTGGAAGTAAAAAGCCAAAAAACATTACTTTTTCCCTTTGAAGGAAATCTAGGGCTTCCGAAATGGGTTTCAGCAAATGAACATAATCCTCAAGATAAGAGAAATCAAACTCAAAAAAGATTTGGACACCTAATCTCCTGCACAGTTCATTGATTTTGTCCTTGTGTGCAAGCAAGTCTTTGACGGAATCATACAAGGAGTTCCACCTTGTCACAACAGGATATTTTAGCTGACAGCCTAAAACCGCAATAATTTGTTCCGATGTTTTTGGTCTATTAACCTTGCTCCAAAGATTTGAGCATTTTTGCATGATCTTTAAAGAATATGAAAATTATATGAACTCCGGATGTTAAGACGAAATAGTAGGTTAAGTTATACTTACGTTTTGATGCTTGCTGTAATTCGAAGTATTTTCCTTCAAAATACGCTTGAAATCTGTTGAAGCAAGTAAATTTAGCGTGTGTGTTGCGCACTTGATATGCTTGGGTAAGGAGTTTTCAAAAATGTCGTTGTTAAACTCGGCTGTTTCCGTTTCACTTTCATCCGAACCCTCACAATAGTCAGCATTGTTGAAAATATTGTTGCTTATACCGTATTCCTTAAAAGCTTTTAAGAAGTTCGAGCCATTGTCAGTAACTGTTGCCACAACGTTATTGCAGTTTAAGCCGAACTTCGCATGGATTTGCAGGATCATATCATTGATTCGGTCAAACGTATGTGATCCTGCAAAACGCTTACAGGCAAGAGCTACGGATTTCCTTTGGAAGGAATCATCTATTTAATGGCACGTGTATCCAAAAAAGCTACGATGTTTAGTTGACCATACATCGGCCGTTGTGCAAAAAAAATTGCCATTTGAGAGTAAACCTTGCAAAGTTTGAATCATGGATGTATAAGCATCATCCATAACTTTTACAGCGGTTGGTCGACTCATAACTCTTAAATCGGCATTGGCAAATCGAAAAAGATCCCTGAACGAAGCATCCTCAACAATGGAAATTGGCAACATGTTGTTAGCAATGAATCGTACAATCAAATCCTGAAAACGTTCTTGCTTATTCTTTGAGTTTTGGCTGCTTGCAGTCTTAAGTTGTAAGTAATCCTGATATTTTTCTGGGTGTTTTTTCTTTAAATGCCTAATGAAGTTTGAAGTGACTTGAGTTGATCCCTGCAACTTCACATGGCAAATAGAGCACTCGACAAGAACACCATTTCTCTTTCGCTGAAATTCAGTTGAATCCAGCTATGGATTGGAAAGTGTTTTCACCAACTTTTTTTTCTTAAATAGGGGTATTAAAATAATTAAAAAAGATATACCTGCTTCAGAACCTTAAAAAAAATTCCAATGGGGTTTCCTTTTATTGGTTGAATTGATGAACCCGATGGTGGTGAAAGTGTTGAGTATTGTGTATGTGTACCAATCGATTCGATAGCTTCACCAGATACAATCGAACTTCTTGGACCATCATTTCTATACCGTTTCCTACTTCCAAGATCATCTAAAGCGGGGTATGGCGTATGGCCTTTTAAGTCTTTGAGTCTGTTGTACTAATGAAAAATTAGTTTTTCATCATCGTCCGACGAAAAATCACTTCCCGAATCCATATTGTACATCACTAGTTTATTCAACAAAAACAATTTGGTAAAAATTGAACGAACACCACTAACTACTAGTACTCAATCTCAACTAAAGACTTAAGTAAAAACTTAATGCCATACCAACGTAGTGTAGGGCTTTAACTCTCGATTCACTTTGTTTTTTTATTAAGTCAGGCTTTCAACATTGTTTTTTCATTAAGCATTATGCAAATAGATATATTTAAAAAAAATAAAATGCACGACTGGGTCGCACGTACTTGCTCTGTTGGTGCAATAGTACGATGAAAACAAACTTTTGGATCAATAAGAACTATTCGTTTTTGAAAAATTTGGTAAAAACCAAAAAAAATTGGCTAAAACTGGAAAATTCGATAAACGGGAGCTAACGTTAAGAAACCTTTAATATTTAAAATAAGACGTTATCTTTTGGGTGTTATAAATGATACAAATGTTCACTTATGGCCAAATTAATAATACTGTTAAAAGCAATTTCCGCTATTATCATGTATAGCCAAAAACTAAAAATGCAGTTTTGTTTGAAGTATTATATGTATGTTACATAAAAAGTTTTATAAAAATCGGGGGAGCCTTTTTTGAGTAAATTAGAAAAAATGAAAAAAATGGCCAAAATCTAGTGGCTCTTTGTATTGGAACCATCATTTAAAAAAGAGAAAATGAAAAAAAATCAATGCCATCTGATAGGAAGCTATAAGGAACTATACCAAACAAAGTTTGAGTGAATTCGATGCAACCGTTGACAACTTATGGCCATTTGAAAAAAAAGCCGTTAAGAGCAGATCTCCGTTATTTGCATTTTTAGCCAAAAACTAAAAACGCAGATCTCTTCAAAACACTAAAAGAATATAACACACAAAGTTTAATCAAAATCGTTAGAGCCATTTTCATGAAAATTAGAAAAAACCAAAAAAAGTTGGCTTAAACTCAACGGCTCGTTGTATGGAAGCCACCATTTAGAAAGGCTTCAGTGGAAAATTTACTAAGCCATCCTATAGAACACTATGAAAAACTATGTCAAACAAAGTTTGAGTTGATTCAATCAAGCCGTTGAGAACTTATGGCTATTTGAAAAAAAGCCGTTAAAACCTGATTTTCGTTACGACCATTTGAGGCAAAAACAAAAAACGCAGTTTTGTTAGAAATGCTTAAAGTTAGCTAAATTTTAAATTTAATCAAAATCGTTAGAGCCGTTTTCGAGAAAATCCAAATTGAAAAAAACCGTTACTTGAAAGGTACCAGTTTGAGCCGGGCTAAAATAAAATAAAAAAAACCTCGACAATGATTTTTCTTCAAACTGCTATATACCAAGTTTGAAGAAAATCCGTCAAGCCGTTTAGGCTGTAGCATGACGTGAAAAAGCGCACATCCGCACATCCGCACATCCGCACAGACGCACAGACGCACAGACAGACCGACGGACGGTATGGAGAAAACCACTTTTTTGGGCTTCTCTATCATCGTAATGTCATGTTTGATTAAAACCTCGATTTTTTTTTTCTGCACGAAACCAATACTTGCCCTATAGAGCAAGTAAAAAACAAAATTTTCAAATCATAAGTGTGACGTTTAATCAAGGTCGAGTTAAGACGTTATGGGAAACTTTATTTACAGCAGGTACGAGTACATGTGTAGTGTACATGTAAATTTCTTGTCGCCGACTCGCGGAGCATGATCGGGAGAACCAGCATCTCTGAGAGTGAGAGCCTCTTACTGAGAGGCAGAGGGTATGTTATGAACAGTGTTGCCGAAAGTACTACTATCGGAGGATTATCCTCCTTTTGAGACCACGGTACTCCCGTACTCCTCCTTTCGCATCCGTACTACTATTTTGAAAAAAAACAAAATATATCTATAATGTCACCCTTACAAAAACTGTTTCCTCTTCTCATTTTATGCTATTAGGCAGCATTTTTATTTCATATTTTCTTGTCATAAAAAAGAAGATGATTTCCCTCTTTTTTAATTTTTTTTTTATCCTGCTCTGCTACATGATCATATGGTTTATTTAAGTAGCTAGGTATTTTGCAAAGTTAAAAATGTTAATTTTACTTTTTATTATTGTTACTATAAGGCAAGTTGTTGATTCGTAAAAAAAATCCAACAATCAAACATGACATTACGATAGAGAAGTCAAAAAAAGTGAGTCCGAAAGTTCTTTCTGTCTGTCTGCTTGTCTGGGTGTATCGGCACCTACAGCATAAACGGCTTTACCCATTTGCTTCAAACTTGGTACACAGTATAGGTATTATGGTAACGTCCTATAGAGGAATATTTGAATTAAGCATTCTAGCTCTAAAGCTAACGGTATTATATAACGCATTTTTTCAAAAATAGGCTTTACGATTTTGATAAAACTTTCGGAATGATGATTTTTCTGTAAACTTTATGTTTTGGTTGGAACACATTTTCCAGGAAAATTCTTAAAACGGACCCTCCCATAGGACTGGTTTTATCAAATCAGATTTTCTTGTAAATCACTTGACGGGATTTCTATGAAATTTTTAATGTGAAAGAACTCTATAAACGAATTAAAAATAATTCTTAAATTTTTCAATAAGTTTTTTTGAGTTTTTATTTTTGGTTTTTTCAAAAACTGTTGTGTAGTTTTTTTTTAGTTTTATTTTCCTGACTACAAATTGCTAGAAATTGGCAAACTAAAAAAATTGGAATATGTTTTCGAGAAGTTGTAAAAAAAATTGTGTTTCTTAGAAAAACATTTCGAGCGATTTTGTATTTTTTTGTCCAAAAAATTCATAACAGTATCTAAAAGAAATCAGATTACTCCATTTTTCAAAAAAAAAAGTTTTTATTAGGTAGTAAATAATAAAAGTAGATGCCTACATATGATTTTTTTTTTCTGCTAACTTTTTTTCAAAATCTCAAGCCCAAAGACTACTGGCACACATTAGAGAAAGTTCGTGCAAGCCAGTTGTGAACTTTTTTTAAAGCAATTTATATTTTATGTTGTTTTCTTTATTAAAAAAAAAAATTTTTAAAATAAAATATTTAGATAGAAAATTTGATGCTCACTTTTTTTCAAGGCTTTAAAAGGCCGGTACTACTATTTCTTTTAAAATACTACTATTTTTTGGTTGATGTACTACTTTGAAAAACTTCTCTCCGGCAACACTGGTTATGAACCAAACAACAGGTACATTACCTACTGTTGATTTGATACTTGAGAGAAACTGTGTGCATGATCCAAGAGTACTCTTAATAGATCATGATAGAGAGTAAATTAAGCTAAAGTAATTCAATGTTCGATTAAAGAAAGAATATCACCAACAGAAATTATTATATTTTGTTTTTTTATTAAGAACCTTCAAGTTAAATAATTATATAGTAGAAAAAAATGATTTGTTTTTCATTATTATTCATGTCTATGTAAACAAAATTCAAAATAAAGAAAAATCTATAAAACGGTCTGCTTTTTGAATTTGCATTTATTTTATTTTAAAAGGATTTACTGCAAGGTAAGAACACACACAACAAGACTTCACGAAAACAATTGAAGTCCCTGATGACTTCAAATGAATGTTAAGTACTTCCAAGTGAATTCAGTGAATGCGGCGCAGTCCCTAATAATTGCAGTCACTGGACTTCAATTCTTGATTAGTGCAAAATGACTGGGCCATTCAAAGACTTCAAAATGAATGATGATTTTTTTTTTGAGTTTGAAGTCCAAAGTGAAATCAGGAATTCAGAATCCAGAAGCATGAAATCTTTTGACTTATATTCTCAAAAGATTTCATTCTTTTACACCTCTGGTGCTGGTATTGATGATAGCCCTCTCGAAGTCCTATATGATGACTCTGGCTCCAAAGCGATGTCTAGATCGACAGCACATCGAAATAGTTGCAGCCAGAACTCTTCATAGGCTTCGGCTGATCTACTGCTCATCAAGCAGTAGATCAATGGGACAACGAGCTGTCGAGGTATCCATGCACCGAAAAGAGTTGCCCCATTATGGTAGGATCTACGGCTAGTTGAGGCAAGTAATTCCAAGGTGGTTTTAGTACCCAACACCCGAGTACACGGCCTCTGAAAGCACAAAGAGCTCACCTTCAACGAATCGAAGGTGAGTGGGGATGTTTACTTCTTCCAAACTCTCTGGCTCTCTAACCAAGCTCTCGCACACTCGGTGGATTTTCATTTTTTGGGCACTCTTGGATGGCAGGTTCACCCGAGGAGCTGGGTCTGTAACCACTGTTCATCTCGTATTATGGCGCTGGGAGGAATAGGTACGTTCCTTAGCTTTGTTTTTTAAGGCATAGTTTGCCATGTGGACCTCTTTTTCGAATGCCAAAGGTGAGTGGCTGTGGTCACCTATGGTCTTTTGCACTACCCGTGTGACGCTTCCTTCATTTAGCACGGTATGCAATCTTGCATTGCCCTAAAGGTTCTTCCTCTCAGTGCAACACCATATCCCTTTCCCTACCAGCGATTTTCGTGAAATCTGCCAAACAAATAATGTCTTTTTTTCATTTTTGGATACCAGGGACAAGTTAAAAATATGAAAAAAAAACTCATGATTTAACCAAAAAACTAAAACTGTCAATTTATGTTCTAATGAGTTTTTTTTTTTTTTTGTTAGTGCAATTTTTGTCACTTTTTTTTAAAGACGGAATTTTCCAAGAGGAAAAATAATACGTACAAATGAAAAATTTTTTTTACAAAAAAATATGGAAATTTTTTTTTTTTAACTAAAAATAATGTATCCCTTTAAGAAATTTGTAGAGTTCTGATTCTGAGAAGAACCAGTTTAGTATAATATTAATATTATACTAAGAAAAAATCGCTCAACACACTTCCTTAAATACTTACCTCTTGTATTGGTACGAGTATTTATACTTAAAAATAATAGTACATATATGAAAAAAATATTTTCAATTAGTACGAAAAAAAAATAGTACAATCGTTCTAAACTGGCGGCAAATCGTTAAGGCCCGCGCAAACCAAAGCGGCTGCGGTGGCGGTGGCGGCGGCGGCCTAGCAGGTCGCGCGATAAAGAGGCGGGCAAAAATCTGCTCAAACCAACGCGATATATTCAGTCGCGGCCAAGCCGTGAAAAATATCATTGTTAGTTGAATTAAAATAATAATATTTATTTAATAATATTTAATAATTAATATCTAACTATTCCCACGAAAATGGATGAGGCCTTACTACTTTAAAGACGAGACAAAAAAGTAAAAAAAATTTCATAAGTGTATCTTGCATATTTCTCATTATATTTTTTAAAAACATTTTTAGTTTTGAAATATTCAAAATGGCTTGCAATACTTTCAAACAATAAAAAAAAAGATATCCCGAATGGCAGCTGCGATACGGCGGGCAAATGGTGCATGCAGCGTTCTACTGGCTGAACGCAGCAGTGGATCGTATTCACAACCCACATATCGCTTAGGTGTGTGCCATTTGTATGGTTTACATGTGCATCATCTGTTTGGTGATCGCCACCGCCACCGCAGCCGCTTTGGTTTGCGCGAGCCTTTATGCGGTGAATAGTGCTGCGGGATATCGTTATGCCGTGAATTGTTTTACCATCAATCGTTACCAACCCCAAAGTGATACCAGTGCAAGAGATCAATCGAAGAATCTGTAAGGGTGGACCTTAAATCACAATCCCATAAAAAGCGGCTGGGGGTGTTTCTAGGGAAAGATTCTGGTTGACATTCGGTGCTCAATATATCAATGTAGTGTGGAGGAGATGATAGTAAGCAACAGTTACCTGGTAGAAAAGCTGAAAACAGACAATTGAGTAAAACATATTTGTTCATATACAAAGCGTATGAACAAATATACATATATACTAGCTCACCGAGTCTTCAATGCCAACCCTGAAGAATAACGCAGGAATAGAAGAACCCCTGGAAGGTGGTGTCGGGGCCGACTATAGATGGCGGGGTATTTTGGTTGACGCTCTATTCCACGATGGACTGTTAGCGCCACTTTAAGTTACGTTTTCGCTTTTCTTATATTTTTTTGGAAAATTTGTACCTATAAACATCAAAATTAAAAACTTTGCTAAGTTTAACATCTTTGTTCATTAACAATACATGCACGCACACGCACCCCCTTTAAGATCAATAAATTGTAAATAAAACCCTTTGACTCCACTTCTTACCCTTATCTCATTCGACACATCTTCATTGAAAACCTCTTGTAGACACATCAGCCGATAACTTCAACTCCATCCAAGTTGTAAGAAGAGAATCCTTTCAAAGCCAAGACGCAAGTAAGTTTCCTCGCACACAGAGACGAAGACATACAAAAAAAGAACAAAAAACATACCTACCTAAACTTTAACTTTAACAAGACTTTGATAAGAGGCCATATCACTGATGCTTGAATACCCTCATCAAAAGATGCCGTTAGTTATATTTCACTCTCTAAAACTTTACTCAATGTATAAATTTATATAGCTATGTAAAGTTGTACATAACATAAGCTATAAGTCCTTGTACCTTGTTGGAATGGAAAAGTTTCCCCAAGTATATACAATCTATCCAGTTTCATACTTCACTTTTCTTTACCTTAACAATATCTTTGGAAGAAATCATTTCAGCGGAAACTTCTCAAATTTCCTTATCACAATCACAACAAGGATCCAATTTGTGTCTACGAACTTGAACTTTAAATTAAGAAGTCAAGAAGTTAACGAGACAACTGAGTAAATTATGTTTTTATGCTTTAAATGGCATTCACAGAGTTGAGAAAAGCAGCAACCGAATCCGAGCCGAGCTGAGTCGAGTCGCACTTTTAAAATACACCACCTGATTGTTTTGCCTCTTGGAAGAAGTTATATTATGAGACAAAGCCACAACAAGGATTAAACTTGTTGGTAAGTTTTTTTTTTTTCTTATTTGTGAGATTGTTGTCCTGTCCTGGTTTGTTGGTAAAGTAAGCAGATATGTTTTAAATAATAAATAAATTTTGTCTTGTTAAATGTTTTCGAGGTAAAGTTTTGTCTGAGAAACAGGGTGATAAATAATTAGGACACTTTAAGGGGAATGTAATCAGTAATCACCTTTCATATTGTTTTTTGAAGAAGAGAGCGAAAAACGACTTTTAACACAGAGAATTTGATTAAAATTATAAAAGAAGCAACTTCCCTAAAACTGAATCTCAACTAGCCACAAAACTAGAAGACTTCTTCGACTTAAAAATAAAATAAATTGTTGGCACAACAGCTCCAAGCGGGGCCCGGACCTGTGATTAACACTCTCAACCATTCCTGTGTTTGCGTTGGTGTAGGTATAGTGCACGATAAAAGAGACCTATTGTTTACTGTCGAATCCGAACGGATGGTAGAGAAGAACTTTTCATGAGAGGATTTACAGAACCCCGGAAAAAACTAAGATCGAACCAATAAAACCTTCGCTGTAAGCAGTTCGACAAACAAACCCTTACGCCGAGGAGGGTACTAATTTTCGACTTCGTTTCATTTGAAAGCATAATCAGATTCTCCAAAGATAGAACTAGAACTAGCAAATTCGAATAAACATAGGTTCCTTTGGAAGGTCCACTATTCCAAGATATCTGGGCTGTTTCATTCTCTACTCTGGCAAAACAAATTTTTTTGAAATGCGAGCTTGGATAATAAAAGCGTGTTGTCCAGGCTTCGTTGTCTGTTGACGCAACGGACCCATGGATTCCATGTGCTGGGGCCTTAAGCAATGATCAGCATGTTTATGTGTCACTGGATGACTGAAGCCCACCGTACGACACCTCCAGCCATCTTTGACTCTAAAACGCACACCTCTCGACATTTTAAGTAAACGAACGACCGTGAGCACAGCTATTCGTCTTAGAGCTATCTTCTAATTGAACAAAAACTAAGTCACTTCGACTGCACCATCAACCAGCTGGTTCTTTTAAAAAAGCTTCCAAGTTTCCATTCCATATTGATGGCTCAAAAACCGAAAATGCGGTGGGTGGCGGCGTGTACTCAGACGAACTAAATTTTAGTTTCTTATATTCCATCTTCCTAACTATTATATGAAGTGGGTTCCGCAGGCGGAAATTCTGTCGTTGAAACTGGTTCTGTTCTGACGTCAAATATCCGCATCTCTGTAGTCAGCCAATTAATCAGTTGGTGCGGCTCGCGAACAAACTCAACAAACAAAAAACTTGCATGGACAAGGAGGGAGAGTAGACTATCCTTCTCTGATCATGACCTGCTCTCCAAATGATACAAATTACATTTAGAATCCTTCTTTAGCGATACATTCACCATCTCCATCGCTTTATTGAAGGTTCCAAGTGGTTCCATTGAGGCAGTTCTTCGCTTTTTTATGTTGTATCACAATGGACCTAGAATGCATTGTTCCAAGG
Organism: Platycheirus albimanus; assembly: GCA_916050605.2. Taxonomy (NCBI): domain Eukaryota; kingdom Metazoa; phylum Arthropoda; class Insecta; order Diptera; family Syrphidae; genus Platycheirus; species Platycheirus albimanus. Next base: position 271,843,387 of record OU696696.1, on the reverse strand, counting down.
GCGACAGACGTTTCATGACAGCCGCCTTAACCTACTTTATATAATTCTTAAATGAAGAGATTTTTCATGGTTTCCTGACTAAGTGGAGTTTTCCCAACTGCCCAAGTTTTGCTCCTCGAAAATCGGGTAGCTTCAATTTTAACTATACAAAATGTTTCTCAACACTGCTAATGGCAGTTGTTGATGCAAATTATAAGTTCGTTATGGTCAGCATTGGAGCACATGGTTCGAACGCTGGCCCGACGGTGTTTTCGTCGAGCAATTTCGGTAAAGCTTGTATTGACAATCCACAAAAGTTATTCGTCCCTACTGATATAAAACAACAAGGCACTGAAGACCCTCAACCCTATGTTTTTATTTATTGGAGATGAAGCATTTGGTTTGAAATACAATATGCTGATCCCTTTCCCAGGGACTCATTTGACACGAAGAAAAGAGTATACGATTTATTACAGGTACGAGTGAAAACAAATTTGTTTTCAGATTTTCAAGAGCTAGACAGATTGTGGAAAGTACATTTGGAATTTCGTAGGGAATGCGAAATTTAAGGCTTTTTAAATGGCTCCATTTTATTGCCGGGGTCACACCAGAGCCAATGGGAAAATTTTGCTCGGCTCTAAAATATGAATTAAAAGAATCCACTTTTGTCCACTTTTGTTGGCATTTTCGACTGAAAAGGGAAAATAAAAAACTAGTTAATTTGCTGTCAAAAAATATTGTTTGGAAATATGTAGGTACTTCCCAGTCCTTCCCAAAACTTCAGGCGTCCTAAGCATCATTCCTTTTGTTTTCATTGCTGAATAACTTCATGGATGATCTCAAAAAACGATTATTTGCTTTCGAAAATCCATTTAAGCATAATTTTTGTCTGCTACATAGTGGATGACATATTCTGTATTTGCACAGAAACACATCGAAATCTTTTTCTGGACTGGACTCAAAATTGGTTTTCATTATCGAGATTGGTATCGAATCACTTAATTTTTTGGACTTGACTGTTTCAATATCTTCAAGGAAATCAGTGTTCGATATCTTTAGAAAAAGTACATCAACCGATACTGTTATTCCAATGTCCTCAACCCATCAGTTTATTAAAATGTCAGCTTTCCACTCAATGTTAAACTGCCATCTTAAATTTCACTTAGTGAACCTGATTTCAAAAAGGAACTTTTATTAAAAACATTGCGATAATAATGGACATAATCCCAGAATTATCCACCGTCTTTTACGAATGAAATCCAGGCACTTGGCGTTTCAATTTATTTTTCTTTTGGGTAAGAGATAAATTGGTGGGCTTTGGCGTTAGATTCCCTATTTCTGAAAAACTGTCAAAGCCTCTCTTAGAAGGCCATACTAAACCAGCGTTTTTCAATAATTCCACCATAAATGTGCTTTATGCATATCTATAAAATCTCATGTTAAGACTGCAATGGAATCGGCATAAGAAAAACTTCTAGACCGCTGGGGGAAAGAATTATGAAACATTTAAAAGGTTCAACCCATAACGATCCTTCTTCTGGTCTTTCCCAACACATCGGAAGCACGGGTCATGGATACTCACTCAATATTGTCACCCTGATTCATATTATACCCTTCCATCTGGCCTAGTATTGGACAAATATGAGGATAATTGTCATCACAAAAAAAAACAAATACAGATACCTTATCACGTACACGTACACTTAATCCCTATGTATCATGGCTTATGTTAGTGCCCTGATGATGTCCTAAGAAGACGAAACGCGTCGGTTTATATTTCTATAAAATAACAAAATAAATTTATTTATTTATTTACATTGTGGAATAAACAAGTTTTTTTCTTATTTAAATTTTTTTTTTTAAATAACGTGTGATTCATCGTAAAGTTTGATTTTCAATAGGTTTTTCTGACAGATCACCCGACTTATATTTCGTGTGGATACCGAAACAAAAAAAAACACAATTTAATTTTGTTTGGCCAATGGCCCTTACACTTTTATTGATTCTTTTAAAAAATGAAATAAAATAATTATCAACTTAATCTAAGTAACCCGCCGTCTTCAGCGTCGCTGCGGTTACGTTGGATTAATAGCGTATTAATGGACGACGACGTCCGTTGATGGGTTGAGTTCTTTTATATTCGATAGTTGCTGAGTTATCGTTTAGTTGAACTCTGTTGACATTCGTATTCGTTGGCGTTGGAATAGTTGCTGAGGTGTCGCTTTGTTGAACTCTGTTGACATTTGTTGATGTTGATTGAGTTGTATTGCCTTTAGCTGATGTTGCATAAATGTTACTTGCGTGAGTCCTATCAAACTTACTTACTTTTCTACTTATGTTGGCTCCAATAGAGCGTGGTGCTCCAAGGCCTTGCGAAGTATGCCACTCCAGGCGGCTTTATCTCTAGCCTGCCGTCTCCAATTTTGTACTCCAAGTTGTACTCTTTCTGGTCGCTCCATCTGAAATGGCCCAACCATCTTAATCGCTGAATTCGATTTTCTGGCTAGGCTTATGTTGCTGTACAGCACGTATGGTTCGTCGTTGTATCTTCTTCGCCAAGTGTTGTGTTCTCGGTTTACGCAGACAGGACCATAAATCATTCCCAGCACTTTTCTCTCGAAGACTTTAAGTGACTTCATCTGATTTAGAGAGAATCTATGTTTCTACACCATATAGCAGGACAGGGATGATGAGTGTTCTGTGTTCTGTACAATGTCTCCTTGATTCTTCTCGATAGGGCTATATTTTTCAATTGCTTATTCAGCCCAAAGAAACAGCGATTAGCAAGAGTAAGTCTGGGTTTGATTTCAGCGCTGATGTTATTGCCTGTGTTTACAGCAGTACCCACGTAGACAAAGTCACTGACTATCTCGAAGTTATACCTATGAATGGTCACGTTCTGACCAAGTCGGTGGTGAGATTGGACTTTTGGTGATGAAAGCATATACTTGGTCTTGTCCTCATTTATTTTTAGTCCCATTTCGCTTGCAGCTGACTCCTATCAAACTGCTTTGTTAGTTTTGTTCAGTATCGTTTGGCAAGCCATCATGAAGCAGCGTCTCCAAATTGTTCAGATAGGTTCTGGAAAATCTCAATGAAAATCCGGTGTTTTATTGTGAAATTTCGTTCAGTAATGAAGCCCATTTCTGGCTCAATATATTTATAAGTTAATAAACCAACGTTAATGAGCAACCAACAATGGGCTTGCTGGGATATCATTTTGGTGAGCAATTAATTTCATGTTTGCTATGGTAAATTCCGTCCGCCTAGACCTAGACGTGCGATGTCACACCTTTGGACTTTTTTTTTTTTTTTTTTTTTTTTTTTTTTCTCAGGTCCTAAGGAATAAGTCAGCTACGGTTGACGCTTTGGAAGTCAACATTATTCATGTTAATTGCAAGATATCATTTGCTATGCTCGACGGAATTTCCCAAAATTGGACCTTCCGAATGGACCACTGCAAACGTAGTCGGGGCCAATATTTAGATGATATGATTTTCAAAAAGTAAATGACATTAATTGTTCTTTCTTTTTAAACGTATGTGTTCTATTTTAAATTGTAAATCAAACCTCACGATGAATCACCCTTTATTTGTATGCAGTAAGATTTTCTGATTTTCAACTATAAGTATTTTGTGTATAGCATTCGAATTAAATGTACCCTTAAAAATATTGTCGTTCCATTAACAACTAAAAGTATACTATAAAACTTTGCTTTTCATTTATAGTTTTCGCTTTAGATTAAAAAATAAAGCAATGTATATCATATAGAGAAACATAGTAATAGCCATAGTTAAGGTACATTCTTTCACCCCCAGACGACAGCATCTAACATCAATAGTTTATGGCAGCCAAATAAAGTCATTGCTCTATGGGATATCTATGACTTTTGGATGCGGATTCATTGCACTTCCTTTTTCGCCGAAAAATTCTTTTGTTTTATTACTCCCGTTGAAGTCATTGTGCATTGTTCTATAAACCGCAGAGGCAGACACAGATACACTCGGCCATGTACATTTTTACTGTCAGCATGGGATGTGCGACGAATACCGCCATGAATGTTAGTCCTTTTTTTGTCCTGTTTTTTTTTCGTTTTAACTGTCACAATTCTCGAAAAACAGAGAAAAAGTAGCGAGACAGTGGTATGGAATTGGAAGTGATTTTTTTTTGTGGATTAATATTGCGAATGGCTAACTGTTTGCAAGAAATAAGAAATATTCATGCATCGCGCACAAAACTACTAAAGAAACGCGTATATTAATGTACATATACTCGTATTTGTATATTGAAATTAAAAACCAATTGACGCATGTTTGGAAGATCATCACTTGGGAACGGTTCACCGCCAGAGAGGTTTCTTACTTTAGTTGGGTATTTGCCTCACGCAAGCCGACTACATGATGACTATCGGGTCAATGGGACTCATAAAAAGCGTAGGTTACCGCTTGAAAGCAAATCAAATAAGAAACCCTCAATCTATGAAGATAAAACAATAACGAATATTGTCGAAGTTGTTCGCCAAACGCTGCCAAATTTACCGTTGAAAAGCTACTGTAGCTCAAAGAATCCCAAGTAACACACGGGTAATTTCATTAAATTTTTTGGGGTCCAAATAGTTTATACAATTAGTTTGCTTAGTACTATTCTTTGAATTGCTATAACTTCTTAACGGTAAATGTTACCGACAAAATTCTAATAACCATTTGTGTTGGGAATTTCCTCAGCTACACGTTTGCGGAACAATTTGTTTCCCTAAAATGAACAATTTTGGAGTGAATTGATAAAAAAAAAAACTGATTTTCGTGACCTCATAACTCTTATGTTACTTTTGAGGTGACTTTTAGAACACCAAAACAAAGATGTGCACCAGTTTTCAGCTTATTATCGCTCATTTCGAAGTTCGCCCCTTTTTTTTTTATTTTACTATACTATAGGTATAATTTTCCCAATATAAGAGTTCATGATTCTAAAGATATTAAGAGGAGGACACAAATTTGATTAATAATTTTTTAAGTTCAAAACATTTCCAAGTATCCAAAAACAACATTTTGTCCTTCTAGATACTGCGACAAAAGTTATACATGGCACGATACAATTTAACTCTATTAACACTGTCGTAGGCTGCTTTAAAATCTTGGGATTTTTCCAGGACCGTTTCCACTATGGTGTTTCCATCCTGATCTTTGCAGGGCTCAGGGCAGCTTGTGAAACCTCTCTCTTTTGTAGAACTTTCGTACCTCTTTTCTGCAAAAACATCTCTGCATCTCCTCGACTTCGCGTTGCTGGTGTTCTTTTTTCTTCCTCTTGGGTAGGCGTTTCTCATCTTTCCTTTGCTCAACATAGAGCTTTCTGGATGCTCTAGTATCTATCTGGAGCCACGACTTGTATGCTTCCGTTTTAGCTTTGTTTGCCTGAGCACATTCGGAGTCGAATCAGGGGTTTCTGGGGGGAGGATGTGAGAAGCTCAATACCTCTGACGCAGCACTTCTTAAGGCTTGTTGACATAGCTGCCATAGCCATTGGTCTTCTGGGTTCATATCATCAGCCGAAGGATTTCTCGCAAGCTCAAGGGATACGCGGTCGGCATAGGCAGCGGCGGTCTCTTCCGATTGAAGACGTCCAACATTGAATTTTCTCGGCGTAGTCGGTGTTCGCCTAAGAACTTCCATGGAGATCCGTACCCAAAGTTTTGCACCGACTAGGTAGTGGTCCGGATCGATTTGCTCCTCGGAATGTACGGACATTCATAATGCTGGAGGAGTGTCTTCCATCAATCACTACTGGTCGATTTGGTTGCTGGTTCGAACATCTGGGGACCGCCATATGCCCTAGTGGATGTCGGGACGTGGGAATCGTGTGCTGCTCAGCACCATGTTTTATCCCGCTGCAAAACCGATGAGCCTGAGTCCGTTGTCGGAGGTGGTGTCGTGAAGGCTGTGTTTTCCAATCATCATACCAAAGATGTCCTCCCTCCCAATTTTGGTATTAAAGTCTCTCAAGAGAATTTTAATATCATGTTATGGGCACTGCTCATATGTTTTGGCGGGGAGCTCGTTTAAACATTCTTTGGTAGCGTCTTCTTTTTCTTCTGTAGGGGCATGAGCGCTTATTAGGCTTATGTGGTGGAATTTGGCCTTAATGCGGATCGTTGTCACTCTCGCGCTGACTTCGCGAAAGCTCAAGACCTTTTGCCTAAGTCTTCCTCTGACAGCGAATCCGCACCCAAGAAAGCGCGATCTCCCATCAAGGTGGCATTTCCCATAATAGAAATTACAGTCCCCTGTACTTCTCAGGCCCGGTCCTGCATTATGCATTCGTAAAAACAAACAAAAATTTGGACAATCAAACATAACATTACGATGTTAGCCTAAAAAAGTGGGTCTGACAATTCTGTCTGTCTTTCTGTCTATCTGTCTGTCTGTCTTTCCGTCTGTCCGACTGTCTGTATCAGTACCTACAGCCTTAACGGCTTTACCGATTCGCTTCAAACTTGGTACAGAGTATTATTATGATGCCTTAAAAACGGCTCCTACGATTTTGATAAAACTTTCTGTATGGTGTTTTTGAATAAACTTTATGTTTCGGTTGGAACAGATTATTCAGGAAATGTCTTATAACGGTACCTCCCATAGGAAAAGTTTTTTCTTAACATATATTATTATCTCGTAAGCCACTTCACAGATTTCGATAAAGATTTTAATGTCAAAGCTCTTTTATAAACAAAATAAAACTAATTCTTTGATGTTTAAGAAAAAACTGTTTTTTCCCAATTTTAAAAAGTTTTTCTTTTCTGATAAAAACTACTGCTAGATGTTTTCATTCTCAAAAAAAATTTGGAATATGTTTTCGAAAAGTTTTTAAAAAAAACCGTTTTCTGAAGAAAAAAAATGGCCAAACGGGGATTCAATAAGCTTACACTTAAGCCTTGTAAGAAGTTAATTCACCGAAAATAAATACTCCTCACTTAGATCCTTTCTTCTTCAATAGCTTCATGATTCTATTTGATGTAAAATTTAAAAGTGCTTGTAAATTAATACCTCAAATGAAGTGCCAGTGACTGTAATGCTTTGTTTTGAGGGTTATCATTGTTCCTTAGCTTGAAAGAACAGATAGCAAGAGTGAAATAAATTTTTTCAGAATGTTAAGCTTATTGTATTGTATTGCTGAACGCTCAATTTCGCGTCTATCAAAAGATCCAAGGCTTCTTCAGGAGAAAGTTTTGGTTTTGAATTTGTGTTGAAGAAAAAGATAATTCTCTTTCCAAATTTGCTGAATCCCTTTCTCCCGATGACTTAAACTTTTATTTGCAAGTACTAACTCTTCAAAGGGTTTGAAGTCAAGAGAATCCTTAATTTTCCTTTTTTAAAACTTTTTAAAACCCTGCTTTCTCGAAATGGTTTTGTTCCCCGTTCTTGAAATCCCTGATCCCCCAAGCCAACATTTGACTTATCTAACTAATCTTGATGATGTAGGAATCTTGAAAACCTTCTATTACTTTTTTTCTTATTTAACAGTTACTCTCCCAATCAGACTACTTATAAAGGGTGTTTTTTTAGACGTGTGATTTTCAGGAAGAAATGAAACTCATATAATTTAATGTTATGGACAAAAAACTTCGCTTTTTATAAAGATAAGGGTTTGCCATTATGTTCTAAAAATGATTTTGGGCAAGTGGGCGCGCGGAGCTAGATCGAATAAATTCCTGGGCAATTATGTCGACCGAATATTGGACGCAGCACGCGATGCGTCGCGCAAACCGTACCATTATTTTGGTAATAAATTTGCACGACTTGCAAACGTTGTTCAGGATTAAGTCTATTCATTGCGAAATGGCAATCCAAACTGAGCATAAATCAAGTGACAGCTGTCAAAAAAACCAACTCCGAAAAAAGTATTGACAGATTGAAAACCACACGTCTTAAAAAAACACCCTTTACAAACATCTCCACACCTTACAAGTCAGACCAACTCTATTTTTAGTAAACTTCCACTAGATTTTGATTGTTTCACACTGTGCTGCGTGCGGGGACCATTTTTTCACACTCGTTTACGTTAAAGGAATAATATTTGATGGTGCAGGGGAGAATCTGGTCGAAGTTCGTATTCTTTTTCTGTGGTTTCAACCTCAGAAACACTCTACCGTTTTTGACATACATAAATTATACTTGCAATGATTCCCTTTTAACTCAAACTGGCTATATAATTGCGTCCTTGACACAGCCGTGCGTTAGCGGAGTAAGCCAAATTAATGAAATAAAAAACGTCGTTTTGAGTTGGAATTTCAACCTAAAGGCGTTCCAAAAGATTTGTTTTTCTTTCCTTAAGAACCACATGTAGTCAGGTCCTGGAGAATATTTTTTTAATTTGAATTTCCTTTCAGTTTAAAATTCCATTAAGTATTTTTTATGACAAGTTCTGTTAAAGGAAACACGAAATTTAAATCGTAAATTAAATTAAATTCCCCCTCCATTATTCGCCAACCGATGCGATGTGGGTATCACTGTGTGGTTTTCCTAATTACTATACAATTCTTATTTCGACGCACAAATTGAAAGTGTCGTTGTGAAATGAAATTCGCGGACGATGGCTCATTCAACCGCAATTAGCTTTATTGGGTTTTCGAATTAACGCATGGCAGAGTAAATGAGTAGAGACAAGTGTTAAAAAAAAATCAGGCGCGTTGTATCTCTACTTTTAAACGCATGTAGGATTGTAGGTACTTGTACATCCATATGTATATACTCATCTACATATTTTATAAATTATTTATTTATATGCACATGAAGGTAGTAACCCAGGCCTAGTATAAAGCCTCCCCCCCCCCTCACACTCAATTGGTTTAACGTTTTCAACTTCAAAAGTTGTGGTGTTAACGTCAGCTCAGGGAATTATTATTTTCACGTAGTTGGACGAAATTTTATGCCAAATATAATATGGAAATTTACTGCTGGAAAATTGCGTTCTTTAATGAGCATTTAATTATTTGATGTCAAGCTTACTTTGGGGAAAAATTAATGCAAAAAGGGTGACATACCGTAATCTGCTAAAGGTCAACATGCTTACCATAATTTCAAAGAATGCATATTAAAATAAATTTTAAGAGAAATAGTTAAGGCATGTCTGGCCTGTGCTTGTGTCTGTTGGCTTGGATTCAGTTTTCATATTAAACAGAAAAACGAGATTATTGCATTTTTGAAATGAATGAAAATGGCGTTGTTGTCTACATGTACACGTTTCTCTTTTGACAATTGTATTAATGTTGAAAAATTCTTCTTTTTTTAAATGAAACTTCTTTAGGCGCATGAGGGTAAAATTTTTACTGAAAATGGAGAGAGCGATTGAATCCGATTGACAGAGGGTGAGAAAGGGCGAACGTAGCATGAAGCCGTGGAGCGAGTGTAGGGATCAAGTGACTGAGAAAGATCAAGAGAGAGTGAGATAAAGTGAACGTCGCATCACGCACAGTGCCATTAGGAGAGAGAGCTGTAGGTTGAGTTAGGTTTGTTTTATAATAGCACAAACTGGCTCTGCTATCAACTGTGGGTAGGTCCGTGGCTGACTGTTAAAAATAGAACCCCTTCAAGCAAAAAGATCCGAATCGGAACCACGCGCGGAGTCAAATTCACATACTAGACTCCGCATACGGATCCAAATACAGAGCCGTAAAATGACGTTTGTCGGCTCCATTTACTGCTGGAACACAATGGAGCCGGAGCTGGAACCGCAGCCGCAGCCTTAACGCATGTCAAAATATTGAATACACACGAATTCAATGTTGTGAACACAACGAGACGGATCCGGAAACGCAGCCGCAAACCGCGACGGACGAGTCGGCGAACTTTTAATAAATACGTGCGTATTTTTGACAATCCATAAAAAAAAAAGAGCAAAGTGCTACAAGAATAATAAAATCCTTTTAGAAATTAGGTCAGGTAATTACAAATTGATAGAAAAGACTATACATGATGCGATATATGTTTTATCATCTTTTATATGCATATATATGTATGTTTCTCAGTGGAGTACGTACGACTCCATTGTGGGCACTTCTAATTAGGTACGTACGGCATGCGATACGGTTGCGGCTGCGGGTCCGGCTGCGTTTTTCTATTGTGTTCCAGCAGTTAGTATGTAAATTACTTCCCCAGAGATAAAAAGAGCGAGCTCGACCCGCTCAGCGAAATATGAACCCAAAACGTCTCGAAAAAAAAATGAAGTAGAAGCAATCGAGTTCGAGCATCGCGTATTGCTGACGTAAACTTCTTTCTTGCACATTCTGGAAATGAAAAATGAAAAAAAGTGAGATATTGTCTATGCCTGAAGATTTTTCGTTGTTTATGGAGTTAAATAGAGATTCAACACTTTCAGCTGATACAAGGTACTCATGTGACGGGTCTGCAGCGGTGTTAGAGGGAGAAGTCATTAGCATTAAGGTCGCGGTTCCAAACCGAGAATGCGTTGGCAAAGGTTTCAACTTCCAACACATTTTCCACATCTGAAGCAGGGATTTTAAGGGAGTATAGTTCAGTATAGAAGTCTTGCAAAGCATTTATCTTCTCTAATGGGGAAACCAGTATCCTGTCCCTGAATGACAGGTCAGAGTTAAAGATTCCAGGTACATTCTTTCTTCCCGTAATTTGATCTATAGCTTTAAAAACATTAGCCGAGGGCTTTAATCCTTCCAATTTAATTCTAAAACTCTTGTTCAACTCAGATCTGACCACATCCCTGATAATTTTACTAAGACAGTTAATACGTGCAGCCAGCTCAGCGTACGCATGACTAGTGCGATCTCCGAAATGGTGGAAGATTCTTTTCAGTTTTCTTTTCCAGATTTTCCTCGTTTTGTATAGGTCGAGTGTAGAGTCTGAGATCCTTAAATGATTTATGAGAATTGATTTTTGTTTACTATGTGAGTCGATACATTCGCCTATAGTCCTAGTTGCCACCTCGATAAAGTTATCTATTTCGGAGTTAGAAAGATTCCTGTCGATTGGTAGAGGAATATTACTGAGTCCAGAGTTTAAATCTTTATTGAAGTTGGACCAATTAGTGTCCTTAAAGCATGTGTAAGTTTGAGGGGGGAGGGAGAGGAAATGGGAAGTCAATAGGTATTTGAACAATCATAAAGACTGAAAAGTGATCCGAAATTGAATCGACGGTTGTGCAGGCGACATTATTTCCTGAGATAAGATTGGCTGACGTTAGAAAGAAGTCGATATGTGAACCTGAGCTGGGACGGGTAGGCCCAACAGCGGCCACGAGATCAAAATTTAGTTGGTTTTCTGCATACCATTGCTCAAAATGAACCCCATTTATGTTTATTTTTGTGTCTCCCCAAAGGGGGTGACGCAAATTAAAATCGCCCCCCGCTATAATGAAGTCATGGTTGCTCACAGTGTAAAACAGAATGTCGAGTGCTGGTTTCAGATTCGCCCTAGTGTTGCAAGGAATATATAGAGAAATTAAGGCAAGAGATTTAGTTGTGTTGTGCACAATTACTGAGATAGATGCTATTGTGGCCGAAATCACATTATTGCTAAAAAGAATTTGGTTGCATCTTATAGTGTTTTTAAGTAAGATACCTGTACCGCGCCCCTCATTATTTAAAATAAAATCATAGTCCTCGTTGAACCTATGTTTCTGTTGCTGTTTTTTTAAACAAATCTCTTGTAGGAGAATTGCTGTAGGTTTTAAGTCATTTGAAAGTAGATTTAATTCTACTTTCTTATCGTTGGATTGAAGGGAGTTAATATTGGCTGTGACTGGCTTCAAATTCATGGGGAGGTAGGGTATAGGGAGGCAACAAAGCTCAGGTATGCACCCGGCTTACTGATTTCATCTAGCTTAAGATAGGCTGGCCAAAAGCTTCTAATTTTTGAAATAAAAATATTGAGTGGAATTCCAAACAAGTTAATAGACTCCTTCATGAAGTCTGAAATGTCACCCATACCAAGTGGAGGGAAACTTTGAGGGGCATCCAACTGCCATCTGCTTGCACCTCCTGCTCTTTCCGCATAAGAGATACCTTGGGAAACTTGTTTAGGAACTACAGCCACTTGGTTTCTCATAAAAGTATTACTTTTATTAGATGAGGTTAATACAGCCTCCTTTTTTTTGATATTCAATTCTTTTTGGGCACCCTTTGTAACTTGCGGGATGGCCAACAACTCCACAATTAACGCAAGATGCCACTGAAGTGTCCGTTTTCGGCTCCAAGTTACACTTACCAGCCTCATGTTCTTCCAAACATTTCACACACCTAGGAGGGTATGTGCAGTATGCTGCTATATGCACATCTCTTTGACAGCCAAAGCACTGCCGATCCCCGGATCTACGAGGGGTTCCCAATTAATTCTGTGCCGAAGCAAGAATTTAAACGACTTTATTTTAATCAGGCTTTCCCTGTCCTCCAGCACATGCTGCTATTGTTGCTGTTACTGTTATTAATAAGGCTGCTGTTGCTGTTGCTGCTACTGTTGTTGTTGTTACTCGGTTGCGCAATGTAATTACTCATATCAATGGGCCTGGTGTTAGAGGAGGACGGAGCGACATCTATAAATTTGCTCAATACAGCAAAACGATTATTATTGTCCACTACTTCGATAGCCAACCGTTTCGCCTCGCCAGATGAAGCAGCTGCGCGTTTTATTCCTCTCGACGAAATTGTTATGAATTTTTCCTTGTCCTTTTCGAGCAATTCGTCGAACGATCTTTCGATTTCTTCTTGGGAAGGACATAGCCCACTGGTGCCGTTTCTTGGAATGCCGATGTGCACACTGTTTTCGCGTGATGTTGTGTGAGTTCTGCCACATGGAACATGCGCCTTAACCTCTTCCTGCGTGTCGACTATAGAGCCATTTTCAGTTGTACAAGAGCCCAGAGGGGCTCGATCGCCCATACCGGTTGCTTCAGATTGATTTCCAGTATAGGAATTAGAGTCTACATCCATCCTAGAGCAAGACTGGAATATGGTCGGATTTCTGGCTTCGAAAGATGCCCACTCGGTATTTACCGCGATTTCAATTCCCATTTTTTCAGAGTCATTTAATAGCTTCGAAGGCAAGACCAACTGCTTATTTTCGCTGAGCATTAAATATTTATCAGGCGGCACTCTGTGCCTCTCAGGCGACATTGCATCACCTTTAAATGTCTCCATTAAAAGTTTATATATTTCGATTTATATTGCGCTTTTTTTTCCCCACTTAATAAAAACACTTCCGCTCTGTTCAAGCTTCAGATCGTGAATGTCAAAATGGAACGTGGTTTTCTTCCTTGACTTGACTGCGGTTGAGAATGACATTGATTGTCATTTTGTCATTCCGCTCTCAAGTATTTGTTCGCACAGAGAAGACAAAGAAAAAAGAAAACAAGAAAAAGTGCAAATTCTTTTAAAAAAATAGTCTTTCATTAACTTCGATCAAAAAAAAATTCTCAGAAGGCCATTTAAATATTTCTAATAAGACAAGTTTATTATTTAAAACACAAATTGCGATGAAAATCAACGCGAAACCATTACTTCCCATCCCAAGATTCATAAGCGCTCTCCAAAAAGACGAACATATAAAAAAAAAGTAACCAATTTGCGTCGCAGAGAATTATTATTTTTGTTTTGGTTGTGGATTTGCAGTGGTTGTTTTTAAACAAAGAAAATTTCTTTAATTCAACTCAGAGAAGTAGTCGTCAGGGTGAGTATTCTTTCTTCTTCATCGTCGTCTTTGCTGACCATCCTTGTGATCGTGTGTGCTCTTCCAATCGATCACTTATTTGCTATTATAAAATGAAGCTAGAAGTTTATGAGTCATAACGAAAAATCTTGTCGTCCGGAATGCGTAAATGCCACACATTTTTCTGATTGTCCAGGTTGCATCCACATCGATGGAGTTAAAACCCGGCTATTTTCGATAGATAAACCGACAGATGCCAGGACCACCTATTCACATTTGCTTGAATGATTTACTCATTGTTGACGTAATCAACAACCTATCAGAACCAACTTCGATGCACTGGCATGGTATTGATCAGTCTTCAACACCGTACATGGATGGCATGCCCCTTATAACTCAAGCTGAGATTTCTCCAGGAAAAATATTTTGTTACAAGTTCACAGCCAGTAACCATGGTACAAACTTTTATCATAACCACACTCTATGGCAGCGTGGTCAAGGCATATACGGAATGCTTATTGTTCGACTTCCTCCCCGTGTCAACCCCCATTGGCTAGAATATGATGCTGACTTGACGGGAAACAGTATGATCATCCCAGATTGGGGCTATAATTTGACTCGCAACTCTTAACGTAGAGTTTTTTTTATTGAAAAGCATGTTCTAATCGTGATCGTGATCGTGTAATCATACTGTTTGGAACCACATTGCATCCAGCCCACTTGCATGGATATTTGTTTAATATTGTGGGAATGGGTGTCACGTTAGCACCAATTACTCGAAAAATGGTGCGAATATTTATAACTTTTTCTTATTCATAATTGTTTTCATAAAAATTATAACAGATCATTGAGATGGATCATAGAGGAGATCTTCCCCGAAACAACAATTTTCCTATTCTAAAGGACACAGTTCAAGTTCCAAGCAATGGATGGGTGACAATTCGATTTCATGCATTTAATCCTGGTTATTGGTTTCTTCATTGTCACATTGAATTTCACGCTAATATTGGAATGTCAGCTGTATTGCAAGTTGGCCAATCAAGCCAGATGGTACCAAAATCGGAAATATATCATCCGTATCCGAAGTGACGAAGGATTTATTGTGTGAATACTATGATTGTTTTAAGGCAGTTGTACGATTGGTGGGCAAAATCGTATCGTCACCTCCAAGTGGTGCCTGCTGGATAGCCGAAAGGTGAACTAACGACGAACGTTGGATCCATCGGATCCATAGGTTGTAGATACCTGAGTTATCTTCTCAGGAACTAGGAGCAGGAAGAAAGAGATACGCTCTGAAGATCCAACCACCACAAAGATCTATGTCATGCACAGGCCTCACAAGCCGGTCATGAAAGGGAAACTCGATTGTGATGAAAACCGCAGAAAATGCCTCGGATGAAAGAACCAAAAATGTTGACGACCCCCCCCGCAAACGAAAAACGGACAACGATTTACGCATATGCACATGGAATGTGCGTACGCTAAACAGGCCGCGTAAAGCCGAGCAGCTAGCCGAGACCCTCGCCAGTCTCAACGCTGATATAACAGCCCTACAGGAGATGCGATGGGATGGACCGGGCCTGAGAATTACGGAGGACTGTAATTTCTATTATGGGAAATGCCACCTTGATGGGAGATCGCGCTTGTTTGGGTGCGGATTCGCTGTCAGAGGAAGACTTAGGCAAAAGGTCTTGAGCTTTCGCGAAGTCAGCGAGAGAGTGACAACGATCCGCATTAAGGCCAAATTCCACCACATAAGCCTAATTAGCGCCCATGCCCCTACAGAAGAGAAAGACGACGCTACCAAAGAATGTTTCTACGAGCTCCTCGCCAAAACATATGAGCAGTGCCCAAAACATGACATTAAAATTCTTTTGGGAGACTTCAATGCCAAAATTGGGAGAGAGGACATCTTTGGTATGACGATCGGAAAACACAGCCTGCACGACACCACCTCCGACAACGGACTCAGGCTCATCGATTTTGCAGCGGGAAAAAACATGGTGCTGAGCAGCACGCGATTCCCACGTCCCGACATCCACAAGGGCACATGGCGATCCCCAGATGGTCGAACCTGCAACCAAATCGACCATGTTGTGATTGATGGAAGACACTCCTCCAGCATTATGAATGTCCGTACTTTCCGAGGAGCAAACATCGATTTGGACCACTATCTAGTCGGTGCAAAACTTAGGGTACGGATCTCCATGGAAGTTCTTAGGCGAACACCGACTACACCTAGGAAATTCAATGTTGGACGTCTTCAATCGGAAGAGACCGCCGCTGCCTATGCCGACCGCGTATCCCTTGAGCTTGCGAGAAATCCTTCGACTGATGACATGAACCCGGAAGACCAATGGCAACTATGTCAACAAGACATAAGAAGTGCTGCGTCAGAGGTATTGGGCTTCTCACATCCACCCCCCAGAAACCCCTGGTTCGACTCCGAATGTGCTCAGGCAAACAAAGCCAAAACGGAGGCATACAAGTCGTGGCTCCAGAGAGATACTAGAGCATCCAGAAATCTCTATGTTGAGCGAAGGAAAGTTGAGAAACGTCTACTCAGGAGAAAGAAAAAAGAACACCAGCAACGCGAAGTCGAAGAGATGCAGAGATGTTTTTGCAGAAAAGAGGTACGAAACTTCTATAAAAAGGTGAAACAGTCTACATCCGGTTTCACAAGCCGCCCTGGGCCCTGCAAAGATCAGGATGGAAATACCATAGTGGAAACGCAGGCGATGTTAGCCATCTGGAGAGACTACTTTAACCGGTTGTTAAATGGCGATGACAGCCAAGATCCCGCCCAAGATCAACTTGTTCCAGTTAATCTAGATGACGACCACGAACTACACCCGCCCGACCAAAATGAAATCAAAGTAGCCATCACCAGACTAAAGATGAATAAGGCAGCTGGATGTGATGGCCTTCAAGCGGAGCTTTTTAAACACGCTGGAGATGACCTGGTCAGGAGCATACACCAACTCATCTGCAAAATATGGTCGGAGGAAAGTATGCCCGATGAGTGGAATCTCAGTACTATCTGCCCGATTCACAAAAAAGGAGACCGCCTCCTCTGCGCCAACTATAGAGGCATAAGCCTTTTAAACATCGCCTATAAGATCCTGTCCAGCGTTTTATGTGAACGTCTCAAGCCGTTTGCTGACGACCTGATAGGTCCTTACCAATGCGGCTTCAGACCTGGAAAATCTACCACCGACCAAATATTCACATTACGCCAGATCCTGGAGAAAACCCAAGAGTATAACATCGACACCCACCACCTGTTCGTCGATTTTAAAGCCGCCTACGACAGTGTTAATAGAGTCGAACTGTATCGTGCCATGTCTAACTTTAGAATCCCTGCTAAACTGATACGCCTTATCAGGATGACGTTGGAGAATGCTCGCTGTTCCGTCCAAGTTGGTAGAGACTCTACTGAAACCTTCGAAACCACCAGAGGGCTAAGACAAGGTGACGCACTGTCATGCAGCTGTTTTAATATTGTGCTTGAAAATGTAATACGGAGCACCCATGCCAGTACATCAGGCACCATTTTCAATAGATCGACACAATTACTTGGGTTTGCTGACGACATAGACGTGATAGGAAGAACAAAGCGAGCAGTAACCGGTGCTTTCACTACTATGGAGTCAGCAGCAAGCAGAATGGGGCTGAAAATAAACGAGGACAAGACGAAGTATATGCTTTCATCAACAAAAGTCCAATCCCACCACCGACTTGGTCAGAACGTAACCATTGATAGGTATAACTTCGAGGTAGTCAGTGAATTTGTCTACCTGGGCACTGCTGTAAACACAGGCAACAACATCAGCGCTGAAATCAAACGCAGACTAACTCTTGCTAATCGCTGTTTCTTTGGGCTGAGTAAGCAATTGAGAAGTAAAGCCCTATCGAGAAGAACCAAGGTGACACTGTACAAAACACTCATCATCCCGGTCCTGCTATATGGTGCAGAAGCATGGACCCTATCCCAATCGGATGAAAATTCACTTGGAGTCTTCGAGAGAAAAGTTCTGCGTACGATCTATGGTCCTGTCTGCGTAAATCGCGAAAACAACGTTTGGAGAAGAAGATATAACAATGAACTGTACGAGCTGTACAGCGACATAAGCCTAGCCAGAAAAATTCGAATCCAAAGACTAAGATGGCTGGGCCATGTAGAGCGAATGGACATCGACGCTCCAGCTCGTAAAGTCTTCAACGCCAAACCCGAGGGAGTCAGAAGCCAAAGTAGATCTCATCTTCGATGGAGCGTCCACAGGTAGAGGGAGACCTCTGAGGACTGGGAGTGCGAAATTGGAGACAGCAGGCTAGAGATCGAGCCGGCTGGAGGGGCATTCTCAGCAAGGCCTTGGAGTACCACGCTCCAGTGGCGCCAACATAAGTAAGTAAGTAAGTTGTACGATTATTTTAGTTCAGCACTGAACTGTAGGTATGTATCGTTTTTAAGTTCTTGGTCCGTAGATCAACTATTTTTAAGAATTTGAATACGAGGCTTAGTGCTGTACAACTGGCACTACGAGTAAGTGTATCACGACGAAAAAAAAATACGCAAAAACAAAATCAAAATCCAGACATTGCATACTTTTGCCTTTCAAATTTAGTGTAATGTTATTCGCCTAATGATATATTAAACATTTTGCAATTAAATTCAAATACAGCGCTCAAGAAGAGAGACCTCTTATTCAGATTCAAACTTTTATATTATTAGGTCAAAGCATTGCTCTTTATGTACTATATATTTATAAGAAAAATTGTTCATAAGGAAAATGTAATTTTTTTTGAAACGATTTTTTCATTATATCGGAAACCACACATTACTTACCCATAAAATTAATTAAAAATGCTTGGAGCTATTTGCAATATAACGAAATGCTTTTAAGTGAATATGAATTATTCTTTTTTTATATTACAGGTTTGCATGCATTGATTTGTATGTATTAGCAATTACATGAGTTATGGCAAAATAACTTATGTAGGTATTGCTTACTAGGCGGATTTACACTACACTAGTATGAAGACTTCCAAATATGCCTTTAAGCTAAAGTTTAGTTCCGCTGCAGCGTAGTGCGACTTAACTAATACAATATTAATACAAAGAATTCAATTGCAGTGTATTTCCGCGGAGTGCAGTCTTGCCTTAAGCTTTACGCAGTAGGTATGCAGTTAATGCTACAAACTATCTCCCATAAATTATTTAAGTATTTATTTTCAGTCGGGCAGTTTCAGTGCTTATAGTTTATAAAGCGTTGTATCAAAAACAGGGTTGCCGATTTGTGAGGAATTCCCCAAACCGCGGGGAATTTTAAACAGTGAGGGGATATTGTGGGACTTTGTTGGGATTTTAACATTTAAGCAATTAGTGCTTTATCGATGGACAATACATTAGTTTGTTGACTATGGATGAATAAATCGATTACGATGAACGAAACGTAGAGAAATCAATTTTTTTTTTGTTAATAGCACATCCCTGTGTTGAAAAAAGCTCGAAGCATATACAAACCTTTTAATCGAATGATGTCCGAAAGGTGACAAAGGCAAGGTTATCACTAAAATTATCGTCCGCAAACCGACTTTACAGACAACCAAGTTTTTTTTAATAAAGAATTGGTTATAGTTCATGAATAAGTATTTTATTTTTAAATAAATAATATTATCTACTATAACAAACTATACATAAACAATCTTAGAATATAATTTAAATATGTACATACATATATATGTATCTATTATATTAGCCTACTCACTAACTTACTCACTAACTTACTTACTAACTTACTTACTAACTTACTTACTAACTTACTTACTAACTTACTTACTAATAAGATTGCTTTTTTCACTTCATGGAAAGCAAAAAGTGCTCGAGATCAAATTCAGAAAGGTTTTTTTTATGGGGAAAACGGCATCAGGTGGTGTTGCTTCGCTTGAAAAGGTACACATGAATCCATGAAATTATAAAAATAGTATAATACATACCTTCAATTTAGGACTCTTGTTCAAATTCTCAATCCATATTAAAATTGAAAGCAAGTCCTCTCAGGAACTCACTCATAGTTCGCTGGCTGTTGTTCAGCTGAACTAAGAGTGTTTTTATTCTCTCATCGGCCCTTACATATTTTGCGCGTTTTGTTGGGGGTTCTTCCCCCCGTATAAATTCCGCATATACTTTATCCCTCCCAATCTGAATTTTCTTCAGGGAGGTTATGAAGCGCCATATTGTGGGGTGGTCGACGCCTAGTTCTATTTGCATCCTCCTGTGGGCGGCCTCAACAAAGTTGTTTGTCCTATCGTTACCGGCCAAGGTCCTTTCATGGACGTTCCATATATTGGCCGGAAAGCGCGCGGGCCTTCTGTCACCTCCAATATCTAGTCGGCCCATGTAATTATCCTCGAACCAACTTAATATTGGAACAAGTTCCAACGGCAACTCGGTAACGAGGACATGGAACGCTTCGTTTAGCCGCCCAAGAGGTGCAAATGCCAGCGCAACTATTTTTTTGCAGAGTGTGCAAAATCTGCATCTGTGTTGAAGCGCTGAAGCAAATTATTTGCCGATAGCTGCTTACTCAAATTCTTCACCAGGTGGAAGAAGCAACCATGGACTTCAACGTCTGGAAGCTCCGTCCTTATGGCATTGATCTCGGCTAGCTCATAATCGCATGAGGTGCTTTCCGGCATAAACATCGGCCAAATGTTCTTGATGGCTGCAAACACTTGCCGGTATGTGGTTTCCAATTTAATTGGAAGCAGGCCGTATATTACCGGAAAGACAAATCCGCCTCTCTCTGCCATAATGACGTACCTACACCTATTGAAAAATGAATATTATATGAAATTACATTTATGTATTATATAATATATACAAACCTGGTGAAACAATTTCGGAGCTATCCGGAAGGAGCCATCGACAAACACCTTCTTCATACCCCCAACCCAACTTCTGTGGCTTTCACGCCCAAAAAGCAAGATCCGGTTTGAGCTTCCTACGCCCGAATCAAAAAGTAGGAAGTTCTCAAACACTCCTGGGCTTGCTTCATACTGGGAAATAGGGTCGGGTATGCGAAGGTCGCTCAACACCAACGGTTGCGCTGGCACAGCGTCGACCACCGTCCTTCGCCTCTGTATCATTTTTTTGAGTGTTCCTTGGTTCGGCAACCTGCCTTGAACCGCGTCAGGCTGGCGTAAAAATGCATTATTTAAAATAACTGCCGTGGTTTCCATCGTTCCTCGCTTTGATGTTTTGTACGATCTTTAAAAAAAATTAAAGAAAAAATAAGGAGTGCAGAAATCGTAACAGAATAATTTCGAATCATATTAAGTAAGAATTGCTGTTTATAAGTTCTGATAAGAATAGCTTTAATTATTAAGACTAATTTGAATTGGAAAAGTTGGACCAGAGGTTTAAAACTTGCAGGCGTTTATGTATCCTTTTTAGTTTCTATCAGTAATTAGGAATTTGAAATATGAATTATTGAATAACTTTGCAACAAAAAGTCCTAGAACTAAACGGTTTCCAGTGTTTTACTTGAAATTAACAAGAGCATTAAGCAATTTTGAAAACAAAAATAGTACTTAATAACGTAAAATTTTTAAAAAATTGAAATTGAAATTTAGTTGTCATTTTTTTCGAATTTTTAGTTTGAAAAATTTGTTTTTCAAAAACGGTTCACTAAAAGTTTTTGGTCTAAACACAAAATAAAAGAAAAGGTTTCCAACTTTACAAAAAAGAATAGAAAGCATGACGCTTGATAACATTTTTCAAAGTGGAAAGTGTTGGGTGGTCGTTGGTGTGGGTGGGGTTGTATTGGAGGAGGGGTATATGTGGGGCCATGGGGGGAGGTGAACAATTGTCAAAGATTGTGGGTACTTGGTTGGTGGTTGTAGGTAGGCTGGGTGGTTGGTGAGGGGGGTGGGGTTGTGGAAAAAATTGTCAAAAATGGTGGGTAGTTGGTAAGGAGTTGGGGGTGGGAGTTGAGGGTTGATAGGGAGTGGGTTTGGGTGAAATAAATGTATCATTCTTTTTACCAATCAGAAAAAAATTTGTCAGGGCAGTTTTGAAAAATGATTGAGGGTTAGTGCCTTGTGCGGGATTTTGTTTGGTGGTTGTAAGTTATGTTGGTGCGGGAGGAATGGATTAAGAGGAGGGTGTTGGTGGTGGGTGAGA
Organism: Platycheirus albimanus; assembly: GCA_916050605.2. Taxonomy (NCBI): domain Eukaryota; kingdom Metazoa; phylum Arthropoda; class Insecta; order Diptera; family Syrphidae; genus Platycheirus; species Platycheirus albimanus. Next base: position 271,821,556 of record OU696696.1, on the reverse strand, counting down.
CAAAATTTACAAACATGGTTTGTAGCTGGTTGGCGGTTGGGGTTCAGGGTTGGTAGTGAGGAAAAAGTTGTCAAAAATAGTGGATAGGTGGTTGGGAAATGTGGGTGGGTATGACGGTGGTGGGGGGTTTGATGGTTGGGTTGAGGAAAATGTTGTTCCTATGCTATTTATAAATGAATATAACCTGTAATAATTTTGTTATTATAGGGAAATAATAAGACAAATATATTGATTTTATTAACGAAACAATAAATTATTAAAAGTTCGTGCGACCCAGTCGTGCACATTATTTAAACCTTTTTAGAATTCAAAAATTTATAAATTATTACCTTTGCCACTTCAATTTGTGCTGGGTCACTACCATGAGTGTGAAAACCAACCAGTTTTAACACATTTTCCGTAGCGGCACATGTTTGGAGCCTAGCCCGACACTCATCCATATACCTTTAGTCGCACCGCCAGAATTTTACTCTTCCATTCGCACTTAATTTTTCAAAATTGTACGAAAACCCCTCATGGGCGCATTTCTCTCCTCCCCGTACAGACTTGATACCCTCCATTTCTATGAAAATCAGATGCAATTATAAATATTTGGGTTGAACATAAAAATTATATTAACTAACCTGAGAATCTTAAGTTTTATGGTTTGGAAGCTTGATTTTCTTTTTAACTGGTCAGGTACCTTTAAACTAAATAATTTTTATAAGTTTGTAAAGTGTATTCATAATTCATTATGAAAAAATCTACTTACGATAAATCCTTGTTAAAATAAATGTAAAATATGTTGCAAACTTCCGAAAAATTGTTGTTTCCGCCGCTAGTGTTTTCAAAAAAACAATTATATATATTGATCTATAACAACAATTTTTATTATATTTATTGTTTTTTTTAAACATTTATTCTTACCTTGTTGGAAGTCTAAGTCACAGGCCTCAGCCCCGCTTGGAGCTGTTGGGCCAACAATTTATTTTTTTTTTTAGTTGAAAGCAAAAATAATTTTGTGTGGTGCAATGCCTCACAATCAAAATTTACTCGCTCGTTTCCACATTCCCAATTTTCATAACAGTCAACTGGATGGCTGAAAATTCGGATAGCGCAAACAAGTAAAAGGAAGTGATCATAGTATGTTCTGGGAAAAATTCCTTTAAGAGCTGCCATTCCGGTGTATCAAAACAACATGCGGAATTCCTTACTAATTCTCTGGGCACGCACTTTTTAAAGTTTCTCAAGTTTTCATTAATCGCTGCAATTGCATTTGATTTAAGGGAGAACGCTTTTCTTCGCATGACTCCCAGCAGAACAGAATACATGTAGTCTATTGGATATTATGATACTAGTCCAATGTTGAGTTGTTCAAGAGAAACAGTAGTTCGTGTATGGTGTTTCCCTAGAATTCTCGTTTTGAATGTTTCGTCGGTACGCAAGGTGTTCTCAGTCCCCGGAAAGCAAACTTTGTGCATTTGGTATACACCTTTTATTGTGCATTTCGTACAACTGCTGTATCCAGAATGAGACTTCACACCTAAAGCAGTTGAGGAAGAAAATATTCTAATATTAAGTATGTACCGGAAAATCTTTGAGCAAATTTAATTTGAGGCTGAAGAAATCCTTAGAATTAAAATAAGATCTAAAATGCGTATTTTTTTTTTTTAACTTACTCAAAATAAATCGCGTGCTGGTGCATCACATATAAATGATCTTGTATGTATCTGGTAAGTGCGGTCATTGTACGTAATTTTATTTTTCTGCAAATGTAACATTTCTTTTACAAAGGGCTCTAGATAGCTGTTCGCACATTCAGGCTTTTTGTGGCCATTAAAAACTCCAATGACAAAAACTTTGTTTCCCCCAATAATATTTCCCAGAATGGGCCATAGCTGACTATTGGAACTTTTGGCAACTAGAACTCCGTCTATCCCAATATCCATTTCAATTAAATCTATTAATGGGCTATATAGGTCTATAAATTGAATGATATTGTATTCGATTCCTTCGTGCCAGTACATCCCGTTTCCCATTCTAATAATTTCACACTTGTTTTTGAGTTTTTTGCTGTTCGACTGTTTACTGGAAGTTTTGGGTAGTACTTCTTCAAAATTTTCAAAAGCGAATTTGTCGCTTCGTTTGAAATATTGCACTCCACCGTCCATTTCACTAATTCTTCCTTCAATGAGTCATTCCCAATACATTTATTTTTGGAACAATGGGCACTCGTTTCATTTAAAATTTTCAATTTGTTCAAAAGCACTTTCTTCACTGAATTGTGTTGAATATAAATCGTTAACGGGGTTATTTTCTTCTAAAACCATTTTTCCGCATATCTCAGTTTCAGAAACTATTAAGTTTTCCACGTTTTTTATGTTTTCTCCGTTTAATTCAACTTTTGTTTTTTGCGCATTTGCAAATTAATGCAACATTGCGATTAATTTTGTAATAATCACTTGTGTTCATTTTAGATTTTACATTTTTATATCTCTCTATATTTAATTTCAATTATTTATGCGCGATTTTTCTCCGTGTTTTTTCCTCTAACGCAAACCAAAAAGTAAAATGTTATATAAATATATAAACATCAGCATCAGCAAGCAGTGCATACGTGAAATAATCCTGCATCCTGCTCTCTCTCTAAATCTATTACAAATATAAAAAATTCTCCTACTATCGACTCTCTCTTTCTTATAAATTGAGTATATAGGTACATACATGCAATATATGAGAGACCTCAAAAAACGCGACCTCAAGCGAATTCGCAAATGACTCAGAAAATTAAAAGTCAGTGATTTTTGCTTGAAGGAACATTGTATAGCAGGGACGTGGACGTGGTGCGTTCTTTTTCTAACCATAGTCAACATTTGTTGTTATGTCAAACAAAAATTGTTGGAGTGTTATTGTTAGGATAACCAAGATGATCTTATAAGTAACTTTAGTGATCTAGCCGTTTTTGTACCCCAGAGAGGCATATGACCAAAGAAAGAGTCCTTCTATTACAATTTTCTTAAATAAATTTTTTAGGGTGATGCAGAAAATAGCCTTTTAAACAAATCGCTTTGCCAATTCAGCGGAAAAATCTTAACGTTATGATTGTTGACAATTCGTTGGTCCAATACAATTGATTTGGATTTGTTTAAGTCAAGAATAAACTAATCAACTTTCCCGATAAATTTAAGGTTAATTACTTAACAGCCTTTTTTGCCTCCAAAAATCTCAAATTTTAGAAAAGTATTTCATTTGATATTTCGTAGCGAGAGAAAAAGAAGTATGTTGACGTTCGCTTAAATAATCTGTTGACAGATCAACGATCTTAACTCACATCATGGCGGTGAGTTGGAAATAGTAACAAATCGTTACTATTTGACACTTCATCGTGAGTTTAGGAACGCCGTTATGACGTCATATAGTTACAAATCGTAACAAATTTGTATTAAAAGAACGCCTTTTCGTTGACTTTTGTTAACAAATTTCGACAAATGTGATTTCACTTCTGATATGTGTACTTTGTACGCACGAACTTTTTAAAGACAATGGACTTTTAAACTCGTGTGCATTCGGAATACTTTCTCCAGGGTGGAGCTCTAGAAAAATTTAACTTCGTACCAAGTTGAAAGTCTTTGAATCCTTGGGTACGTTTTCCCGAATATCGATTGCCCTAATAACGTTTTCCCGAAAAGAAGCATTTTTTTCTTTGTTTCAAAGCAAAGCAAATAGTTTTTCTTGCCAACCTTAATTACTTTTGTTATAGAGCATAAATAACGAGATTTTATTGAATCTTTTGATTTGTAAAAAGGATCTGTTGTCAATGGTGTGTCAATGATAATGTGTGACCCAAACTCAGTTATATTTTTAGTTTTAGATAGATAGATAAATTTTTTATTTCGGTATATGATTCACAAATGGTAAGCTACCGCACAATTTACATACAGAGATTTGATATTTTAGGTATACGTTATATCTTTCTACTGAATAGGTTTGACAATTTTCATTAAGCTTAGTAATTTAATAGTAATTAATTAAAGGAAAATACAAACAAAAACCTTTAATATAAATAATAAAAGGTATCAGGTACATTGTGACTAAAAAAAAGAATGAAAAAAAAAACATTTCGGAACTTAAGTTAAGGTGGAATAAATAACATTTATTTAGTTTTACATTTGCAATTGAAGCAAGTTCTATGAGTTGCAAGGCAATCATCAATTGGTGGAATATTGAAGAAGGATGGCGTGGGTTGAATCCTAATAAATATGTTAAATCTATATGTTGAAATCGATAAATGAGCTGGAACTCCTGAAAAAAGCCAGCATACCAAGGTCATTTACAAAAAAGTCGTGAAAAAGCACCTTAAAAATTAGAAAAAAAATTCGTAACTTCCGTTAGAATAGTGTTAGAAGTAAAAAAAAATCCAGGATTTTATTGGAAACATATTCAGGCAAGTCGTTTAAATTAAAAAAATAAAATTTACCATCACAATTTGGGTTACCTAGCTCTTTGGGCATACATGTAATTATTTTTTTTATGGAAATTTAATTTTTTGTTTTTATTTTGTTTCTGTCTGAATTTCACAAAACTATTTTTTTTAGGTATGAGGAACTCCTAGACAGGGTTTCTTACACCCGAACAAAATATTTATATATGATTTTTCGAGAAATGATATGCTGGCGTGAAGTTGGCATCTCACTTTTTTAAATCAATTTTTTTCAGTGAAATCATGCAGAACTATTTTGGAAAACTATCAAGAACTATAGAACTCATGTGCATGCGACAAGAACTCCAACAAAAAGTTGAGATGCTGACATTTGTTATGCTAACTTCATGGACATGATTTAATGGACTAATCTCAGTTGATCCTTGATGCTGCAACAGCTTTTTTGGCGCTCAATTTACGACGTGACTGACCGACGTATCATTTAGAGAAAACGTGGTTCAAAATCGCACTGATGAAAGATTGTGCCGATCATTAAATGGACATAGTGCACGATACGTTTCACGAACAGAACTATGTTTTATTTTTCAAAATAAATCTGCAGAAATTGCTTGCGCTGTTCAGGCGTCAGTCGATTCATTGTAGAATGGCAAAGCAAACCATAGATATATCACATAACTAATGACAAAATGGCTGTTAGTGAAAACAATACTGCCATCTTAAGGTTCTACACTTCTAAAAAAAAAGCACTAATCATGTATCTACTTTAATTGCTAAATTGGTTTGTTTTAATGAAAATTTCATGCGTTGCCAATATTTGTTAATTCACTCCAATTTACAAAATTTGTTCATTTAAATCATGAACCAAACTTTCCATATCTTATCCGTTAACGACAACTTTTGAGAACAGCAAAGTTATAGTTGTGAATCGTGTCCATAGATTTCTATAATGGGGAGTGGGCCATTCTTCAAAAGATAACTTTCCTAAATGGAGTAGCTTTAAACCCAAACATAATTTGCAAAGTTAGTTTATCCGACAAAGTGAAAGTTTAGTGAAAAGAAAAGTTTTCCTCTCATCGCATCGCGAATTAGTCCTCAATAAATAATTCAACAAAATTATACATAACTTAGTCCTTTGAATGAGCACATTAAAAACGTTTTCCATGAAAAAATTATATAACCAGCCTTTGGGGTTTAGGCAGTAAAAGTGGTGAAGGTAAAATTTTGAGCTATGAGAAAAAAAAATTCATATTTTTTTAATTCAACAGTAAATAATGTCGGACAATTAATATATTTTTACATAATAAAATAATCCATTTTTAAATAACCACTAACACCAGCATATCTTGCCATTTTCAGGCCAGTAAATTGTTTTATGACAAGGACATCATGCAATATGATTTATTTCGATACCTATGAACAATAACAAATTATGTTTTTTTTCGCTTCTTTTATTTAAAAAACCATCCGCATGAAAAAGCAAAAATGCATTAATTCATTGTATACATCAATATTTGCTTCATTTTTTTTAGTTTATAAATAACAACATGAATGCAAATTATTTTAAAAATAATGAACAAAAACATAATGCAGTTAGTATGTTAAATAATTGCAAACAAAAAACAAAAAATTGGCATTATTGAATTAAGCTGAAAATTAATTCCTTGGGGTATTAAGGCATAATAAATAAGTGTGCATCGGATTAAATTGATTAATATCCTTTCATAATTAGCATATTGCGCAATTTAACATTTCTACCTAAAACAATATTTTGTGAAGCTTTATTATTTTTTTAATTCTGGATTATTTATTTTTGTTTTTATAATGTTTGTTTTTTTTATCTTAGCTTTTGTTCCAGTTTCCGAAATCCGAAGGAAGAACAAATTTCACTCGAACTCCAGTGAACTCCTTTTAAATCCGAGGACATATTTACACTTCTGCAGACTATCAAACTGTGAAAAATCCAACTAATCGCTATTAGGAAGAATGATCCATTCGATTTGGACGATGATGAACAAAACCTTCATCCACCCGACCATGAAGAAGTTCGGGTAGCAATATCAAAACCAAAGTCCAACATGGCTGCACTCTTCAAAGAAGCAGGAGACGACTGGGTGAGGAGCAAACACAGAGGTATAACTCTCCTAAATGTCGCCTATAAAATCTTGTCGGCAATTATGTGTGAACGACTGAACCCTTTCGCACGTGAGCTGATTGACTCCTATCAGTGTGATTTCAGGCCCGGTAAGTCAACCGTCGACCAAATGTTCACACCTCGACAGATTTTACAAAAGACCCAAGAATTCCAGATCGATTCCCTTACCTCTTTATCGATTTGAAAGTCGCCTGTTACAACGTGAATAGGTACGAGCTATACAGAGCCATGTCACTTCTTGGCATCCCTGCTTAACTCGTTCGATTGTGCAGGATGACTATGGAGAACTCGCGGTGCTCCGTCAAGGTTGGTAAGAACACCACCGACTCATTTAATGTCGAGAAAGGCTCACGACAGGGTCACGCGGTGTCATGTAACCTCTTCAACATCATTCTTGAGTCAATCGTACGCAACATGTCAACACCAGCAGTACGATTTTTTTTTAGATCCGTTCAATTACTTGCCTATGCTGATGATATTGGCATTATTGGAAGAACGAAGCGCGCTGTCAGTGGAGCATTCGCAAGTATTGAAGTGGAAGCCGCTCGAATGGGTCTGGCTGTAAATGAAGATAAAACAAAGTATATGCTGTCCTCGGGTGAAGTAACAAAACACAATGGACAGATATAACTTTGAGGTTGTCAAGGACTTTGTCTATTTGGGTTCCACTATAACCTCTCAGAACAACATCAGTGAAGAGATCAGTCGAAGAATCACTCTTGCCAATCGCTGTTTCTTCGGGCTAAGAAGGCATCTTAGTAGTAAAGCCCTCTCTCAAAGGACCAAGGAGACACTATACAAGACCCTTATCATCCCAGTCCTGCTGTATGGGGCAGAAGCGTGGACACTGACACAATCGGATGAATACAGGCTGGGTGCTTTGAGAGAAAGATTCTTCGGGTGATATTCGGGCCTGTATGTATCAATGGAGTATGGAGGAGAAGATTCAATGACGAACTGTACGGGCTATACAGCGACATTGACTTGGTTAAGAAGCTGAAAATTCAGCGGCTTAGATGGCTGGGTCATGTGGAGCGTATGGACGAAAACGCTCCTGCCCGACGAGTTTTCAATTCCAACCCGGAGGGCCGACGCAGTTCTGGAAGACCCCATCTAAGGTGGCGCGATCAAGTGGTAAACGACCTCAACCAACTTGGTGTGCGCAACTGGAGGCCACTGGCTAGGGACCGGCCTAGCGGCGAGGTGGTTTGTGGTTAATTCTGGCATACCCCAGGGTAGCCATTTGGTTCCAGGGCCCTATTCCGGTTCTGTGAAAAAATAAAATGATAAACTTTTTTGTCCGATACTTTTCATTGTACGTTTTCATTTTATCATTTCATTGTACTCAGAAAGCTGATTCTCGTTACGTTTAAAGTATGCTGAATTTATTGCTGAATGAAAAAATTTTCATCTGACAGCTATCAAATCAATAATAATTAATTCCAATATTTCGGTACATTAAAAAAATGAATTCGATTTTTATGTACATACATATGTATGTATTTAGTTTTGGATGAAGAGCGCAGAAACTCTGGAAGGTTTGTTTTATCTACTAACATATGTTTGTATTGTATATAATAAAAGGGTTAAACAAAATTGTGTACTTCTTTTAGATTTAAAATGAGAGCTCAATGAAAAAGTATGAGGGACAAATCAAATCCTTTTGAAACTCTTTCCGAAGAAGGTTTCCTCAAACTTTATCGTTTTCCCAAATTTAATTGTCGGGAGTTAATCGATAAACTTTCACCATTATTAAAGAAACCTAGTCGCGTTCATGGATTGCTACCGCATATGAAAGTCCTAGCGGATCTAACCTTCTTTGCTAGTGGAAGCTATCAACGTTTTGTTGGACAGGATTTTCTCTTGGCATTATCGCAAACTTCCGTCAGCCATTGCGTTCATGAGGTGGCAGGAGTGCTCAACGAAATCTCAGACCAATACATTCAATTTCCATCTAATGCAGAACTGGGAGCAGTGAAGCAGGATTTGTTTGAAGTAGCTTCTTTTCCAGGTGTAATTGGTATGATCGATGGAACACATGTCAAGATTTCTACTCCGAACAAAGATATTGAACATGTTTATTACTGCAGGAAAGGTGGTCAATCGAAAACTGTGCAAATAGTTTGCGATAGTAATTTAATTATACTCAATTTAAATTTAAATGGTGGATCTACGCACGATGCGTATATTTGGCGACGTTCAAATTTAAAACAATATTTGGAAGGAAAGTATCAGACAGGTGAAAGAAATGATTGGTTGCTTGGAGATAGCGGATATCCTCTGCAACCGTGGCTCATGACACCAATTTTAACAACAACAAGTGAAGCTCAAGAAAATTACTTTGTGGCACACAAAAGCACAAGAAATATTGTTGAAAGATGTATTGGTGCTTCATTATTCTCCAGAAACAGCTGGAAAAATATTAAATGCCTGTGCAGTGCTTCATAATATTTTGATGAAAGCCCGAGTTCCTTTGCCTGAAGATGAAATAGAAATAGAGGAAAGTGAAATAAACTCAAATTCAAATTGTTTGATTCACGTTCACTTTCTGGGGGAAAAGAGTTCAAAACTACAATTGTGAACCAATATTTTAAATTAAAATACAATGAAAGGAATAATCTTATGTATTAAAAATTTATCTTTGTTATTATTTCTTCCAATATTTCAACAATTCGTTTAAGTGAATTTACTTTTTCTTTTTCAATTGTTAACTTTTCCTTTTTTATATGCAACATTTCTTCTTTCATTTTCAATTTTTTATTTTCGATTTCAAAATAATTTCCAAAATTTGCGTCGGTGTTAAATGATATTTAACGTTTTCTTACTCTTTTTGGAATAAGTTAAGGTAAAGTGGTTTTTGGTGTTGATGTTGCATTAATGTCGATAGGAGATTCTTCCAAAACAATATCCTTAAATTGAAAAGAAATTATGTCGTTCTCATAAAGTTTTAATTATTTGTATGTATAGGTTTCTAAACAAACCTCACAAAGATCCAATGTACCTAATTCAACACTCTTTATCTCCCTCGTCACCATCAACTGCCTGCGGGGTTAAAATTATTGTAAGAATTCTTTTTTCTAATTCTGACAGAGGTTTTAATTGTTTTGTGCCGTTAATACCACTTTTTGTTAGTGTATCATTAATGGCGGAGTTGCGTTCTTTCACATGTTGCCTAAAATAATACCACTATGGGAATGATTGTGCCATTTACTTAAAAGGAAGCTTACTTTAAATCCTGCAAACATTTCCTCCATTTTAAGACATCTTTCTTGGCGCCGCCGCCGACCAAGGCATTCAACTGGTCTGCCAAGGATCTCCACATGGTTTCTCTGGTTCTTCCACCGTCTGCACATTCCAACCTATAAATATACTATTACATCAATGCATAATTATTTTAGCTTTTTCCTAAAAAACAATATTTAAATATGTACATATGTACATACATATGTACATATTATGATAGGTACTTACCTATCGTGATCTAAATCAATATTATTCTTCAAATAATCGATTAGATAACTTTTTTGCTCATCAGTTGGTCTTTTTCCTCTATTTATTTTATTTATTTCCATTTCTCTTACTTTTCAGCTGCCTTTTCACCAAAAAATATATCAATGATAAATAATTTTTCATATGAAAACTTTTTGACAGAAGTTTTCATTGCTGAATAGAACAAGAATCGCAAAACATTATTTTTCAGTGAAAAGTGTTTTCACAGCTCTTTTCATAGAACCATAATGGGGACCCAGTTCTTTTTATATTATTTATAAATGACCTCCCATCAGTTTTAAGGTACTCAAACTGCCTCATATATTCCGACGATATTAACATTTTTAAAACTATTTCTTGTAAACTTGACTTGTGATAAGCTTCAAACTGATTTGAATGCTTTCTACAATTGGTGTGCACGAAATTGTTTGTTGTTAAATATCGACAAGTTAGTGTAAGATTATAAATTTTAGTAGAATATTATCTGTTTTGTCTTTTGAGTACAGTTTCAATGGCGTAAATCTGTTAAATGTACTCGTAAGTGAGGTATCTATCCTCGGCGTCTTGTTTGATAAAAAACTCGAATTCACGCAACATATTAATGCCACATATGCATTAAGGCAAATTCAGTATTAGGTTGGATTAAAATTCGTAACTCTGTTGCTATTTCTGAATATCTATCCATCCATCCTGTAAATTTGAAAAAATAAATTTTATTTGAGTATATTTTGCTTTTACCCCATTTTTCTGTACATACAGCTAATTAAAAGAAATCACCCGTTACAATATGATATCAGATTATTGATTTTTTTGATAAATTTTAAAATTGAGAAAAAAAAATAACAGCGTTTGAAAATTTAAAATATCTAGACTATCAAACCATTTGGTAAGTTTTTTCAATGGTAGAAATTAAAGAATATAATTATATCCTATACATACCTATACTGATTTGTTTCTAGTTGTAATGAATTCTGAAGAATTAAAAAATAAATCTCTTGAATTCCTTTTGGAATTCGAAGAAGAAATAAAAATATTTCCAAGGAAAAAACAAAAAAATTTCAGATAGAGAATGCATTTCAGATAGAGAAGTTGAGGGTATGTATTAAAAGTGGTCCTTATATATATTAGAAATTACACGCATACAGGGGCGAACGCAGAAAATTTTTTCGGCGGGGGGGGGGGGATTTGAAAAAATATATCTATACATATATAAAACAATGTCGTGTTTGTTCGAACACTTATAACTCGAGATCGGTTGGGCCGATTTTCATGGTTTTTGATTTGTTGTATTAGTCTCCGCCCCGAATAGGTTATAGGCTATTAAAAACAAAAGAAAATTGACGAAAAAATAAAATAAAAGGAAAATAAAAAATACACTAAAAACTAACTTAGCGAAACTGAAAAATCATTTATTTGAATCATTTATCAATCAGTCATGCTAAATATTAATATTTGTGTTTGTTTTTTGTTTTGAAGTCAAACACACAAACAAAGATTTTTACATGCAGGCATACAGGTGCTCTATGTGTATGTTTATGTAATGGTAAAAGGTGGTAGATGGAACAAGATGTTAGAAGGATCTATATGGTAGAAGGTAGGAGATGCTAGATAGTAAAGGATGGTTGGTTGATGATAGAAGATGATAAATGGTAGAAGATGCTAGAAGACGGTAGATGTTAGAAGATGGTTAATTGTAAATGATGGTAGATGGGAGTATATGGTAAATGGTAGATAGTTGATGTTAGATGATAGATGGTGGAGGGTAAACGCTACGAACAGTTAATGGTGTAGTGTGCCCAACATTTCGTGCAGCATGTCAAGAGCTATGTAAATTTGCTTGAAAACGATATTTATTGGGACACGACAATCGCTGAAGCAATTATTTCTGCATCTTCAAGTCAGACACGCACATTATTTGCTATCATCATTTCTACATGCTTCCCATCTAATCCACGTGACCTGTGGAACGAATTTAACCCAAAACAGAAGGAAGTCTATGATACATTAATTAATGCAATTGATGATGGAAATGTATTTTTCCTAGATGCCCCTGGTGGAACAGGAAAGATGTCATTGATTTTAGCCACTATTCGTTCGAGATCCGAAATCGCGGTAGCAGTTGCTTCTTCGGGAATAGCAGCCACGTTGTACGAAGGATGCCGTACCGCACATTCAGTGTTGAAATTGCCATTAAATCTTCAAACTACTGAACAACCGACATGTAACATTGCAAAACACTGCAATGGCAAAAGTTTTAGTAGCCTCCAAAATCATCATCATCATCTGGGACGAATGTACAATGGCGCACAAACGCGCATTGGAATCTCTTGATCGAACCTTAAAAGATCTGCGCAATGACTCGAGAATTTTTGGTGGAGCAATGGTTTTACTATCTGGCGATTTCCGCCAAACACTGCCAGTCATTCCAAGATCGACTGCTGCCGATGAAATAAAAGCTTGCCTCAAATTATCAAACCTATGGTGCTGTTTGAAAAAACTTCAATTGACGGAAAATATGAGAGTTGCATTGTTAAACGACCCATCTGCTGAAGATTTCTCCGAGCAATTGCTGACTATCGGTAATGGCCATGTTCCTCTCGACGAATTGAGCAGATTGATTTCATTTCCTCCGAATTTTTGCAATTTCGTCTCATCAAAAGAGGAGCTCATCAGCAAAGTTTTCCCAAACATCTTTGCTAACCACAAAAATAACAAATGGTTAAGCGAGCGAGCAATTTTGGAGGCTAAGAATAAAGATGTGAATGACTTGAACTTTATAATTCAGAATCAAATCGTTGGTACTCTGCATTCATTTAAATCTATTGACTGTGTAACAAACGAAGATGAAGCCACTAATTACCCAACAGAATTTTTAAGCTCTTTGGATGTTCCCGGTTTACAACCGCACAATTCACAACTGAAGGCGGGCTCGGTAGTCATCATGCTTCGAAGTCTAAACCAACCAAAACTATGCAATGGAATGCTCAAATGAAAATTTCAAATGAATTTTATATTTCCAGGTTTATTTTTCTTTTTTTCTTTTTTTAATGAATGGTTTTTTCCTGATTTCACATAACCCAAAACCCCCCCCCCTGCGTTCGCCCCTGCACGCATAATTTCTTGATTAAAATTGATTAACTATGTATGTATGTATATGTATTTATTTATAATATTATTTTATTTTTCAGAATTAGTTCCAAGAAAAAGAAAACAAGACAGAGGGAGAGACGGATTCAACCAATGAAGTTGCTACGCCATCAAACGAAGGTATGTACTGGTTGTTTATTATATGCAGCGTTTTTGACATCCATCGCAGCTCTGTCTACCATTGTATTCAGCTTTACCGATTTCGATTGAAATATTTTAACAATCCCTATTTTTAATTTAGAAGAATTGCTGCCAAAGAAAGTTATATCCGATGAAGAAATTCTAAATATTTCTGAATATTTTCAAAATGAAAATGATTTGGACTTTGATGATCAAACTACATCAAAGGGAGTACGGCCAACTCGAGTTTCCAGAAAAAAAAAAATGAAAAAATATTTTTTATTAAATAATAATAGGTATGTAAAAATATTAATAATAATGGGTTCTGTACCGTAAATAAATGTTTTTCATTTAAAATATTTGTCCTCCTCAAATATATTATTTGATGGCAATTTTTTTGGGTCAATCTGGTCCCATTGCAAAATTTTTGGTGCGTTTAAGTTCCGAATAAGCAATTAAAAAATTTAGTCAGGTAATTGATGGCTTGTTCATCACTAATTACTTTAATGATGGATTTGTATTTGACAGTTTCGCCGGGCAGTTTCAATTGAATTTGCTCATTTGCACGTTCGCAAAGCCAATCCTGATTTTTGTATTAGGTTGTTAGACTCTGAATACATTGTCGACAACACAAAGGCTTGAATATTGAGTTACATTTGCCAGAAGTTCGGCGGGGATGAAGTCTCATTTTTGTTGATCACGCCAACTCGAATTTTGCCATTCCCGAATCCCGATATCCAAAAGTTGTTTCGAGAATGTTTGCGTTGACGGGTCTTGCAGCGAATAAACACGCATGTTCGTCGATACGGTTATTTTATCGACTGAAGTCCAATGGCTCACAATTTCTTAGATTTGTAAGTTATTTGGAAAAGTTAACTAAAAATTAATTTGTTACAACCCGCTTCGCCGAATTTTGAGCAAATCCAATTACATTTATTATGGGTTAAGACTTTACGGTCGTCCAATGGCTGACAATTTTTGAAATTTATTATAGTAATGTGACAAAATGCATTTGTTGCAAACCATTATGAACTGAACCGCACTATGAAGCAACGGTGCGGCACGTTCTTTTCTGTCAATTTCCTACGAATTTTATTTTGTCGGATGGTTTCGCACTGTTCCGCTGACGAATATTGTCCGATAGTGCGGTTGCGTGTGCTTAAACTTTGCAGTCTACTCGCTGATGATATTTCACATTTGTTAGTTATTTGACAGTGTCCAAGATAAGTTATTTCTTTCATTGTGTTAAGATTTTTTTTTTTTGTGCACTAAAACTTTGCCCAACCAAAACCAAACTTACTGAATTTTAACCAAGTTCCTCATAAACCTTCGAAGGCGTCCTCAGAGGACCCTACCAAACTTTTCACAATATTATGAATGGCTTGAATCGTGTTTTATTGAAGATATGAAAGCATGACAAAAAATCGAATAAAAATATAAACAAATCTAATTTTAATTAATGTTTAGGGAAAATGGCATATTTGTAAATGTCAACAAAATTTTGTTAATCCGATCGGTACCAAACTTCAGACGATTACCCGCTGGGGTAGTCTTAATAATACTGTTACGTGAGAATTTCCACTCACCTTACCTGAACAAATCCAAAAGGCTGGTCAATCTCTATGATCGGTAGCCACACAATCCGAGTGATTGTATAGTGTATACCACCCACTACCACTGCTGGACGAAGACGCCGTGTGCTTGTCGCTTGCCGCGGCGGTGGAAGGAAAAAAAATAATAAAACCCAGCAGTGGGTGGGTACAATCCTTTTTGTTTGGTTTTTTTTTTTTTTTGTTCCTGGGTTGCTCCTTTCTGTTGGCACCATACATAACACCTGCAAGAAAAAAAAATTACTAAATTATTGGTCTTTGAAATTGAATAATGTAAAAAGAAAATACCAAGAATGAGATTGTTGCATCTGAAAAGTTCCATGTGACAACACAGAAACTTTTCAGAACAAACATATGCACTGTAAACATTATCAATTTCCAAGATTGTTGTTCCAAAATGTTCTCAATACATTAGAGAATAAATCTGAATAACAATATTTGAAATCTAAACATTTAAAATTAATAAATTTAAACAATTAATATGCACCTTCTATGTTTTGTTGGAATTCCGGCTTGTTTATGTTTGGTTTTGATTTTGACACTTCATATTTGTCTTGTTTATTACGTTTGATGTTTACTCTTTTATTTGCGCAGGCGAAAGTGGGTACCTCTACCTATCTTCCTCGCACCTGAAGGAAAGGGGGTCAGGTAAACTAAAAGAATTTCGCTCAGTTTGAAAAGTCAAATCAAAATTAATTGTAGCGTTGCCAGATGTGGTGAATTTAAAAGAAATAGTATTATTTATGTGTAGACTTTTTAAATGTGAGGAAGTTAGGTAGTTTTGTTTGTAATATGTATTAAGTTTATGTTTATTTAATGTATGATGGAAAACATCATTACTAGTGCAATATGTACTTAGGTATATAAGTTAGATTTTAAGTATGTGGGCCAGGGGTATTCGCAATTTAAAGATAAGGATAGGGGAAGCTACCTATCATATTTTTTTTAGATATGGATTGAAATATTTATCTCACTCAGATGTAGAGGTAACTATTTACATACATATAAATGAAGACTGGGGTTGACCTTTGTAGGATTTCATATGGTCACAGTAAAGTTAAATCGGAATACGAACAGAAGTCTACAGAGCAAACGGCCATTTTTGTTAATTTGAATCGTGAATTCAAATTTAAATCAAAATTCAAAATATATTTGTTTGCGATACCTAGTTAGAAGTTCGGAATAAGATTTGGAAAAACATCAATATAAATATACTTCAAGTTAATTAAAAAAAAAAAGAGAAAAAAGAAATTAGTAAAGCATACAAGTGAGATGTGTGTAATATATGTATAGTGATATATTAAATTATTTAGAGAGCTTCATTTAAAAAAAAAGAGGAAACGAGTCCTCAACAAAGTCAGGAGGAATTGACTTCTCGAAACTGTCTAGCACTGCACCAGTGGGACCTGAGCCTCTGCCAGTTTTTTTCCACATCAAAGACACCTTTACAAGAAGCTTCCCTTCTGAATAATTCAAAAGAAAAGACTTCGGTGACACTAAGTCCGAGAATCTTCGAGATTTGTTTGTGTATACATATCGCACCTTCGGTGTAATAACGACGTAACTGCAATTTTCTGAAATGTTGAGGAATCAAGTTTAAAATTTGCTTGCTTACTCAAAATGCAAAAACGCCCTAAAATAGGCCTACAGGATCGACTTCAAGAGTCCTGAAAATAGCTGACTTCAGTGAGATATAGTTCACATTATTTTCTTTTATATCTTTCGCCTGCTTCTTTTTTGACCCAATTTCAGAAAAAAACTGCAATTGTGTCGATATTACACCGGAGGTGCGATATACAGTAGATACATAAACATAAATCAAAAGGAGATTCCAATTGCGGATCGGTGTTAAAGAGTTGCTTCGTTGAGCCCGACTTTAAGGAAAACTGCAAAGAAAAGGTGAATTAAAAAAAAACTGAAAGAGCTCCTTAATATAATTTTTTTAGTGTTGTAAAGAATTCAGTTCTCCATTTTTTTTTTTGTAAGCTCAAATTTTTATTATTTAGTACTTTTTTTTTTTGTTGTGTTATGTGGAAAAGTGATAGTGGTATTAGTGCCGAATTTTAATAATCAAGTTTTTAAAAGAAATTAATAATATTGTAGTAGTTAACACAGCGATACTGCACCACTTCTTTGACGTGCTGCCGGCAGGATACCGAGGGACCAATTGAATCAATAAGTCCTAAGTATTGTGACAAAAAGGTTATATTTTTTTTGATTTATAAATTCAGGCACAATTTTACTTCATTTTTTTCAACTAGGTTAGTTAATTTTTTTATTACATATAATATATTATGTAAGTACATTTTTTTAGTTTTTAAGAATTTTGAATTAACATTTTTTTTTAGTTAATAGTTTTCTTTTAAAGCTGGAGAGCTTAATTTTGAAGAACATTTATAAAAATAAAGTTTATAAAGTTATTTGAAAGATTGGTATTATGGTCTGCTAAACTTTTTCAGCTAAGGGTGTGTGAAGGCGGACAATTTTTTGCTCTTTTAACTGCAATTTAACGGTTTATTTCACAGTTGACTTTAAACTAAACAAAGCAAAATCAACAAAAAGCATTATCCCATGACTGGAAAGTGAGGACGAAGTGATGGACTTGTATCTACGAGTATGAGTACGAAAAACACACTCACGCTGGGCGTTTTATGTTATTATTGACAAAAATATTTGTATGTACATTATGAAGGCACCTCCCGGAATTAACCTTTTTACTTTTAACTATTTGCTCCACACACTTTAACTGCAGTTTTCATTATTTATCTTTCACATGGTTTATCCATCAGGTAACTTTTTATTTAATATTTTGAAACAAAAAAAAAGGACAATGTAAAAAATCTTTTTATTTTCTGGACTTGAAAAACAACTAAGGTAAAGGAAGAGATTGTAAATTGCATATGCACAAAGGGTGGAACTCAATCTAGAGAAATATTTAATTTAGAATAGCAAATTTTATTAAAAAATAATAAAATAAAGTCACAAGTTTCCATGGAAACTTCGTGTCCTGTCGGTCGATTCCAAGAACTCGGAAAAAGTTTTGACGGAAATAACTTTTATTTAACAATAATTAAAATGATGATAATTGAAATTATTTTCCTTTTGCTGTTAGATCTCAGATGTTATGAAAATATTTAATTAAATCTAAATTAATGTTTGTAAATTCAAGCTTATTTGTTTGGAAGGTAGGATGGTGAGATTTCTGAAAATGAGAAATCAAAAATAATGCTTTGCAAGTCTCTAATTATTTAACATTATGTGCAAATATGGAAAATATTGTACGATGAGACGACGGACGTTTCTGATTTTTCTTTATGAGTTCAAGCAAAATTAAGATAATAAGTGACAATGAAACCATGCGTGTAATATGTAAGTCTTCTAGAAACTATTAATTTAAAGCTATTATTATACATTATACAAAACTAAACTGGACGGTAAACTTGGTAATTGTATTATAAATGTGTTCGTGAGAGAATCTGCTTGCAAGAATGAAACCTAGACACTAGACTAGAAGGTGGGAGTTATTGTCACCAACAGAAGGCTTAATCAAAACTTGTAATCGTTTGCGTATCACCGTTTCTCTGTTTTTCCGAAGTGCATACTTAGTTAAGGTGGCGCAAATAGTCCATTATGGACCACGGCCTAAACTAACATATCCAGTCAGCCAGTCTGGTCTCTAGACATTTGTCTCCAGTTACGCACGCCAAGTTGATTGAGGTCGCTCTCCACTTGATCGCGATCCACCCAGGTTCCAGGTACAATTGATTACAAATACTATTGACACAGGCGCCTGCCTGACAGACGACAGAAGACAGGACCTACTTAAAATCAAGCAATGAATTTCAAGAAAAAGAAA
The DNA here is from genome assembly GCA_916050605.2 of Platycheirus albimanus. Taxonomy (NCBI): domain Eukaryota; kingdom Metazoa; phylum Arthropoda; class Insecta; order Diptera; family Syrphidae; genus Platycheirus; species Platycheirus albimanus. Next base: position 271,802,762 of record OU696696.1, on the reverse strand, counting down.
TCTTATCTCTTAGTGAATTTTCGGTCGTCCTTAAAAGGACGGATTTATGTTTGCATCGGCTTTCATGCAATGTTAATTAGGAATTGCCTTTTGATGGTGGTTGGCCTCCTGCTTAACACCGTTTGGATCCGCACGTTCTTCTGCACGGTTCTCGTCCTTGGGGGCTCTGTACCCCTTCGAATCCTCTCAACTGCCAGTTTCGCCATGACCATTTCTTTGCCGAGGTCAGCTACGAGCTTGTACAGGCCGGCGTATCGTTCGCTCACAACAACTTCCAGCCGCCGCGCCGATGCCACTCTTCAAAACTGTTCTCGGAAAGTGTTGTTCCGTGGTGGCAGTTCCGGTGGTCCAGAAAGATGGTTGGTACCGTGGTGGTCGGGTTGGTGTGCCAATAAAGTTTTTCTTAAGCCATTTGGCCAGCTCTTTAAACTCGCGTTGTCTGAGGCTGGAGTATAGTTCCGTGAAGTAAATTTCCAATTCACAAACGCAAGGGCCTTCAACATCCTGACCTAAGAAAAGGATTCATCACGCCCATACTTGGTCGCAAATCCCATGGTCTGGACTCTTCTCCAAATAATCTGCCCAAAATGGAATACGCAACCTTTTTTTGCAGTATTTGGGAAGAAGGTACTGTTGGTATTGATGATCGCCCTCTCGAAGTCCGATATGATGACTTCTGGCTCCAAAGTGATATCTAGATCGACAGCACATCGAAATAGTTGCAGCCAGAACTCTTCATAGGCTTCGGCTGATCTACTGCTCATCAAGCAGTAGATCAGTGGGACAACTATGCCGTCGAGGTATCCATGCACCGAAAAGAGTTGCCCCATTATGGTGGGAACTACGGCGAACGCACCATCCACCATCCAACACTTCGATGAGGCAAGTAGTTCCAAGGTGGTTTTAGTACCCCAACACCCGAGTACACGGCCTCTGAAAGCACAAAGAGCTCACCTTCAACGAATCGAAGGTGATTGGGGATGTTAACTTCTTCCAAACTCTCTGGCTCTCTAACCAAGCTCTCGCGAACTCGGTGGATTTTCATTTTTTGGGCACTCTTGGACGGCAGATTCACCCAAAAAGCTGGGTCTGTAAGCACTGTTACATCCCGTATTATGGCGCTGGGAGAAATAGGTACATACGTACCTTAGCTTTGTTTTTTAAAGCATAGTTTGCAATGTGGACCTCTTTTTCGAATGCCAAAGGTGTGTGGCTGTGGTCACCTATGGTCTTTTGCACTACCCGTGTGACGCTTCCTTCATTTAGCACAGTATGCAATCTTGCATTGCACTGGAGGTTCTTCCTTCTTTACGGAAAAAGTAGCCATCCTTCACAATTTTCGGATAGCCTCGTTCAGAGTAAACGATGTCGATTACAATTTCCATTTTTGTTTTTAAATGTACATAAGCTTTTGAATTTTTAAATTTTCACTTTTTACTTTTAACACTTTTAAGATATCTTTTGTAATTTGGTATCGGGCTTGAAATCATTAGAATCGGAAAGAGAGAATAATTGAATTTTCCATTTTCCTACCATATTTTCGTGAAATCTGCCAAACAAATAATGTCTTTTTTCATTTTTTGATACCAGGGACAAGTTAAAAATATGAAAAAAAATCTATCATGATCAAACCAAGAAACTCATGAATCTTCCATAACAAAAAACATGATAATATTTTCTATTAACTGTCAAATTATGTCTTATGAGTTTTTTTGATAAGTGCAATTTTTTTTTACAAAAAAAACCACGTAAGTACAATAGTAATATTATACTACGAAAAAATCGCTCAACACACTTCCTTAAATACTTACCTCTTGTTATGTTATTTTTACTAAGACATAATAGTAGTGAAAAGATTGATATATAGTACTAAATTTTGTTCGTGGTGATTCTTATCATTCCCCTCAATCATAAATGAAAAGAATATTTTCAATGAGTGCGAAAAAATAGCGGGCAATCGTGCTTTGGGATATCGTGTTGCGGCAAATCGTTTTGCGGTAAATTGTTACGCGGCAAATCATTACGCGGTAAATCGTTTAACCGTCAATCGTAGCCAACCCTAGAAAAAGTCCTTGACTACTCCTTGACAGTCCATTGTGGACCACGGCCTCAACCAATAATCCTCGCCAGCTAGGCCGGTCCCTAGCCAGTGGCCTCCAGTTGCGCACACCAAGTTGGTTGAGGTCGTTTACCACTTGATCGCGCCACCTTAGATGGGGTCTTCCAGAACTGCGTCGGCCCTCCGGGTTGGAATTGAAGACTGGTTGGGCTGGTGCATTCGTACGCTCCACATGGCCCAGCCATCTAAGCTGCTATTTCAGCTTCTTTACCAGGTCAATGTCGCTCTATAGTCTGTACAGTTCGTGATTGAATCTTCTCCTCCAAACTCCATTGATACATAAAGGCCGAATATCACCCGAAGAATCTTTCTCTCAAAGCACCCCAGCCTGTATTCATCCAATTGTGTCAGTGTCCACGCTTCTGCCCCATATAGCAGGACTGGGATGATAAGGGTATAGTGTCTCCTTGGTCCTTTGAGAGAGGGCTTTGCTACTAAGATGCCTTCTTAGCCCGAAGAAACAGCGATTGGCAAGAGTTATTCTTCGACTGATCTCTTCACTGATGTTGTTCTGAGAGGTTATAGTGGAACCCAAATAGACAAAGTCCTTGACAGCCTCAAAGTTATATCTGTCCATTGTGACGTTTTGTCCGACCCTACGGTGATGATCTACTTCACCCGAGGACAGCATATACTTTGTTTTATCTTCATTTACAGCCATACCCATTCGAGCCGCTTCCACTTCAATACTTGCGAATGCTCCACTGACAGCGCGCTTCGTTCTTCCAATAATGTCAATATCATCAGCATAGCCAAGTAATTGAACGGATTTAAAAAAAATCGTACCGCTGGTGTTGACATGCGAGTTGCGTACGATTGACTCAAGAATGATGAAAAAAAGTTTACATGACAGTGCGTCACCCTGTCGTAAGCCTTTCTCGACATTAAATGAGTCGGTGGGGTTCTTACCAACCTTGACGGAGCAGCGCGAGTTTTCCATAGTCATCCTGCACAATCGAATGAGTTTGGCAGGGATGCCAAGAAGTGACATGGCTCTGTATAGCTCGTTCCTGTTTACGCTGTCATAGGCGACTTTAAAATCGATAAAGAGGTGGTGAGTATCGATCTGGAATTCTTGGGTCTTTTCCAAAATCTGCCGAAGTGTGAACATTTGGTCAACGGTTGACTTACCGGGCCTGAAACCACACTGATAGGGGCCAATCAGTTCACGTGCGAAAGGGTTCAGATGTTCACATAAAATGGCCGACAAGATTTTATAGGCGACATTTAGGAGACTTATACCTCTGTAGTTGGCGCAGCTTAGAGTATCTCCTTTCTTGTGGATAGGGCACACAATAGGGCATACTTTCATCCGACAAGATTGTACAGATGAGTTGGTGTATGCTCCTCACCAAGTCATCTCCCGCTGCTTTGAAGAGTTCAGCCGGAAGGCCATCAGCTCCAGCAGCCTTGTTGGACTCTAGTTTAGATATTGCTATCCGAACTTCTTCTTGGTCGGGAGGACGGAAATTTTGTTCTTCATCATCCAAATCGAATGGATCATTCTGCCTGACAGCGATAAGTTGGTTGTCTTCGCCGTTTAACAGTCTGCAGAAGTGTTCTTTCCAAATTCTCAGCACTGACTGTGTATCTACAACGACATTCCCACGCTCGTCTCTACATGCTTCCGCTCGGGCTTTGTAACCCTTGAACGAATGCTTTACCCTTTGGTAGAACTTTCGAACATTGCTTCTGCCGTAGCACCCCTCAATAGATTCAACCATTCGTTTTTTCAGTTCTCTTTTTTTTCTGAAAAGCCGATGTTCCTCTTTCCTCTTTTGCTGGTAAACCGCACGGGAAGCGCTCTTGGCAGCTCTAGTTCTGGCATTCAAAACTGCATGATAGGCTTCGTCTTTGGCCAAGTGTGCGAGCCTGCACTCATCATCAAACCACTTGTTTCGTTGTGGTCGCCTAATGAAACCAAAAACATCCGTGGCAGCGGTTTTGATGGCCATTTTGCAATGTTGCCACTGGGCCTCTGGGTTTGGCGCAGGCGCCGGGCTTGTCAAGAGATAAGAGGAGACATGATTGGCAAAGGTTGTGGCGGTCTCCTGCGATTGTAACTTCGCATCATCAAACTTTCTCACAGTGGATTATCGATTCTGCGGTGTGGTGGAGATCCGCATTCGCACTTTAGCTACAACAAGGTAGTGGTCTGAGTCTATGTTGGCCCCTCGGAAAGTGCGGACATCCATGACACTGGACACATGTCTGCTATCAATCGCAATGTGATCAATTTGGTTGACAGTATTTTGATCAGGAGACCGCCAGGTCCCCTTGTGTATATTGAGGTGTGGGAAGTATGTGCTAGGTAAGATGACACTTCACCCCGCAGCAAAGTCGATTAGCCTGTGTCCGTTACCGGAAGTGTTGTCGTGCAGGCTATGCTTTCCGACTGTCGAGCCAAAGTTACCCTCCTTTCCGATTTTGGCGTTGAAGTCACCAAGAATAAACTTAGTGTCGTACTTCGGGCATTCATCATACGTCTTCTCGAGAAGATCGTAGAATTCTTCTTTGGTCGTGTCATCTTTTTCCTCCGTGGGGGCGTGGACGCAGATCAGCGAGATGTTGCTGTATTTTGACTTAAAGCGGATTGTGATAATGCCCTCGCTTATGCCACGAAACCCCAAGACTTCTTGCCTAAGGCTTCCTCTTATCACAAATCCGCATCCAAATAGCCGCTGTTTTCTTGTCCTGTAGCACTTGCCGTAGTAGATGTCACAGTTTTTCATCCCCCTTGTGCCTTCACCATCCCATCGCACTTCTTGGATGGCTGTGATGTCGGCTTTGACACCATCTAGGGCCTCCACTAATTGTTCGGCGGCACGTGGCCTGTTGAGGGTCCGGAAATTCCACGTGCAGAACCGAAATTCGTTGTCCTTGTTTCGTTTGCTAGGGTCGCCATCAGTAGGGTCGCATGCTTTTACTTGTCCAATTTGAAAATTGGAATTTGAATAATGTTTTTTGTTAATTCGACTATTCAGCAATGCTAGCATGGACTTTCGCTGTGAAGAAACGACCTCGACGGATAAAATAATAAAAATTCATCCAGCTTTGATGATGATGTTCAAAAGAAAGATCCTGAGCATCAAGTCAGAAAAGCGATGCAAATGCAATCAAACAATTTCCACAATAACACCATTTTTAGTTTGCCTCAAAGACTGAGTGATTCAGTCGATTCATTCAAAAAAAAAAACAAAAGAAGCTTCTATAAGGAAAAACTTTCCCATTCAAAACTATATACCTCACCGAAACCATACACAATCCCACAATGAAGCAGCTCTATTTCTTAACCAAAACAATGCCATTATAATAAAAATAAAATAACAATTATCTCGAAACAATGATAAGACGAAACTTTGTTCTCCAACAACTCTAACAAAAGATACAGTTTATTTCCTTGAGATAGACAATAAGGCAAAGTACCCATTTTCAGTATATTTAATGTGTTGAAACCTAAATTGCTTCGTTAATGGATTCATCGGATCTTGTATTTACCTATTCAACGAAACTAAGTCTGAAAACCTTAAAAAAAACACCATCCTACCTACCATTATGAAAGCCAAGTCCTTAAATATATGTACTTTGGAGTATTACCTGAAAACGATTCACCCTAATCATCACCCAACAACAGCCACCAACCACCACTCTGGTTGATGATGATCATTTAAGGGATGTCTCTCCAGCCCACGCAAGGATAACAATAATAACAACAACAAATCTAGGAATACCACAAGGGGAGGGGTGTTGGGAACTATATTTATAGAGAAGTTCAAAATGTGGTACCGCTCTATGCGACCGAAGCGCCGCGACTCGACGCGACGAATTAAAGTACCTGCATCATCGGTGTATTATGTACAATACAGTTGAGGGTTATTAAAATCAAATTAGACGACCGAAATCTCGCCCTTAAAATAGTGGTAGGTGCTGAGCCGATACCAATACCATGCCTGCCTCTGATTCTCTACGAGGCAGTACACTTTTCGAACTCTATTCAAGGCAAACGTACGAGGAGCAATATTAGCTTACAGAGTCAATATGTCGTTAAAATGGTTTACTTTATAGGCATTAGCTTGATGCTAGCTATATACCTAGTGGGAGGGAGTCAGAGAGTATAGGATGAACTATACCCTATATAAAAAGGGGAGGTGTAGTATATCGTGTATAGAAAAAGGAAAAGCCACCATGCCGCCACTGCCATGCCTCTACCCTCGCGTTACCCGCCGGTAACCAACATAGCTTGTTGTGTACTATTTTCAACAAATTAAAGGAGGAGGGCGATGATGTTGTACTCGGATCTCGGATGGCTCGGAGATTTTAATCAGCTTCTAAACCACATTGGCGCACACTGCTATTTGCAATAACCGTTAATTAGATGGCATTGATGTCAGCAGCTAATTTAAGTTTGTTTATTGATCCTTATACAGCAAACGACACATGCATGGATTGGAAGCAGAAGCCGAAGCCGATGTCGGAGCCCGAGCCGGAGCAGAAGCAACAGCAGCATTAGTATAGCAACAGAGAGAACAATGTCAAGCCATATCGGTTCGGGTTCGGGACACCATTATCAGGAGTAAACATTATACAATATAATGTGACTATATGTATTAGTTTGGGGAATTTAAGTGAGAGATTAAGTAAATTTTAGTGTTCAAAAGTGGGTGGGGTGAGCGGGAGGTGAGGTGATATGGGAACAACGTATAATGAATATAATTTACTACTTTAGTCGCAGTGCAGTTACACAGAAGCGTAATATGTAGATAGACATGCTTACGTGTTGTTTTAACAATAGAAAATGTTTATTTTTAGCCGATTAAGGATTAAATAGTTGCATGTATGGGGGAGGACATTTTTATTTTATGAAAATTTAGATATATCGTCGCTGTTTAAGAAAACCGGCATAACTCAAAAAACTTGATTCTTCAGAAAATGAGTTTGAAGTTTTTGAGTCAAAAAATTTTTCATAATACTATTTTTTGTATACCTAGAATTTTTTGTTTTCTTTTTTAATACATTGGCTTAGCTACTTCTATATTTTATCTATTGAAATTCAACAAAATAACTCAAAAAAATTATGACTTAGGAGCCAAATTAAAAGATTTCCCAAGCCCTCTCCGAATTAAGTCATTTTTCCAGAAAAAAATTATGATATTCACTCTATCTTTTTTTTTTTTTTTTTGAGTTAATTCATTGGTCAGAAGAAATAGTGTCTTAAGATAAGAATTAAGAAATAAAACTCGATTTGTTGGAAGGAACTTCATTTTAATCCATTTTTATAAAAATAATTAGAAAATAATATTTATTTATATATTATTGTAAGAACTTTTTTTTGAGAAATCTTTGAGTCATAGTGCCTCAAATTGCTATTTTTAATACAAAAAATATAGGTAATACCTAAATTATTTAATAATAAAAGTAAAATTAATTCACAGATTATTGTTTGTAAGATCTTACAGTTTAATTGACTTAGAATTTATTTACTTCAAAGGCTAAGGTACACATTTAAAATTCATTAAGCCTTTTTGTTACATTGTTGCAGCCTTTACATAGTAAAAATGTTTATTATTTAATAGTAAAAATAAAGTTAATTCACAGATTTATAGTTCATTATACCTTAAAGATTAATTGACTTATAATATATTTACTTTAGAGGCTAAGGTACACATTTAAAATTCATAAAGCCTTTTTGTTTCATTCTTCCAGTCTTGATATAATAATAATCTTTATTATTTAATGATAAAATAATATTTAAATAAATAAATAAAAATAAATTAATAGAAATAAATTAATACATACAACGTCTTGCAGTTACAAGTTTTTATAAAAGTCGCTATAGTATTGCGGAATTAGGTTTTTTTCTAAAAGAAAAATTAGACCTTTCTTTTTTTTCTCGGTAATAGGTATTTTATTTTTATACAGAGGAACAAGATTTTGTGTGCTTTTCTTAACTTGTCTGGCCGATCTTATTTCAATTTCTTGAAAAAATTCTTCAGCAAATGATTTTTTAAAGTATACAGTTTTTGGGTGTGCCTTATCGAATTTAATAATGCGTATGTCGGTGACCTTAACTGTGTTTTTGCCGAAATTTATTTCTGACTCTAGGTTTTTGATGTTCAAAAAACTGCTGAAAGCCATTTCAGTAACTTTATAAGGCCGACCAGATTTCTTTGCACTTCGAATAAGTGCATAGTAGTGATCTGGTATGTAAATTGGCCCTCCTCGAAGTGAACGAGTGATGTGTCTTTCTATTACGGAGTGGACAGAATCGCCTTCATTTTGAGTATGACCCTTGACCAAAAACTTATGCGTTATGCTGTTTATAAATTCGAAATGACTGACGGCGTATCGATACAATGCGAATATAAATTGGTTTTTATTTTGTCCACAGCAGTTATCAGTATAGAAAATAACATCAATAGGTTTGCCAATCCTTTGAGACATTTCTTCCAATTCTTCTATTTTTTGCAAAACGCAAGTACCGATTTCGTTCGCACCACGCTGTCCATCACCTTCGAACCAAACGAAGCACCGTACATCATCAGTGTCCTTAAGGTTACAAATTGTAAAATCGTATACTGACAGCTTTGAAGTGTAGTAGAAACCTGAAACATCTCCTCTAGGACATGGTAAAACAGCCTGCAGATCATAAGTTCCAACGAAGATATTATCAACATCATTTTTCTTGTCAGCATCTTTTTCTTTCCTTGACAAATCTTTTTCAATAAGATGAGCATCGTATGTCTCACGAAGAGTTTCTTTAGTTTGGGCGTCTGCATTTACGAATGCCATACAATCTTCGCATTGATCCTTTTTGGGTCGGAAAAACGAAATATTGTATTCACTTTTTAAGACATTTCTAAACAGTTGGTAATTTGCATACGAGCAGTTTTTATTTCTACAAACAGAAACGTAGTCGCGATGTAAATCTGCAATGCTTTTTGAACCATCTATATACTCACGTGTTGAGTTCTGACGGCAGTAATGGCTCTCAATGCGAGGGATGGAGGAAATATGATCTCGCACACTTTGTTTGATATCTTCATTTAAATGAGAATGCTTTCCATGTTTACCTCGTTTTTCGACAAGTGTCGTCATACCGCCAGTTTTACTTGAGTTGGCGTTCACCTTTTCTACTACTGTTCGAACCGTACGTGAAGTCACTGCCAATGTGTTCATAAAGAATAATTTACAAACTCGAATTTTTGTATTCTCCAGTTGGAAGGAAAAGCAGCTGTTTTTTTTTGCGGGGTGCCCGTTTTGGTTCCTCTCTTATGTACCTGTACTTAGGATTTAATGGTTCAATACTGCGAGCGAGGAATTCTCTTTGCCTTTGAAGATCTCCCATTTCCCAATAAGTTGAAAAAAAAAGTTTTCTGTCATTCTCGGTGAATTTTTTCGAACATTCTAGCCTGCATTTTTCGTTACATGGTGGCCCCATTTCTTTTCCGCGTATAAATCTTTCTGACTTCGAAACCGATTGATACGACTTACCTGAGTTTCTCAATCTTTTTGCGTTATTCTTTTTCCAGTACCTTGGATTAGTTTTGCGCTTTGGTGGTTGTTGAGATGAAACTTCTGTGACTAGACCTTCACCTCGATCTTCCGTCCGATCTTCAGCTCTGTCCTGACTTCGATCTTTAGCTACCCCTTCACCTACCTCATTATTTCTTATGCTTGAGTGAAAACTGCTGATGCTAGAGTTGGGACTTGAGTTATCCGAGTCATCGAAGTTGGGGTCAGCATCAATATCGTCATCTGAAAAATCGCCAGATTCACTGGAGGACGCGGCTCGAGAAGTGGACGCAACAGGTGGGTTTTCAATCGGGATTGATGTAGCTCGTGATGAATTCACAGCATGAAGCATGTCAATATTAGGAGTCAAATTTACATCATCTGTTTCTAAGACTTCAGTTAATTATTTTCAAATGCAATACCAAAAAATTAAGACACACATACCTCTTGAAGACATGGTGGGTTCATTTGCATTAAGAACGGTAAACCAATTATCCGTTGGAGCACTTTTATGTTCAGGTTCATTATTTTTCTTGGCTCTAGCCAATTTCAGAAGAAGCTGAGTACGCTGGAGCATGTTTTTGATTTTTTTATGAGTAGGTAGGTACTACTGAAAACACGAATAACTTAAATTAATCATACATTCTGGAATAAAACCCGAGAATAACTGGTACCAAACTTAAAAAAAATAATAATGAATAGTGGCAAATTTAGTTTTATTTCAAAAGTGAAATTAAAAATTATAGATAATAAGAAAAAAAATATATGGTAAACTGACACTATTTGAGAAAACAAATTGAGATAAAATTTATTTGATATGATAAGTCAAAAATATTATAGAGAAAAATGGCATAAGTAAGAAAAGTGTCATTGCAAAAACACATTATTTTTTAATTTATCGGGAAAAGTGACACATTTTGTTTAAAAACAAAAAAAAATTATAAAACTGTACTTACTTTATCGTGAAAACTGGTTCAGCACAAGTTAGTTCTTTTTTCAATAAAATAAAACCATAAATCCCGAGCACAACACGATTATATTACACTTTTCCACATAAAAACACGTGCGGTCACCGCGAACAACTGAGATAAACTAAATTGTGTCTGTATTGATCATAAACAAACAATGAAAACGAAACATGTGACAATTGGAACAAACTCCATCTAGCGGAATTGTAAAGTGATACAGTTATGCCAGTTTGACAGAAAGATAGAGAATTTTTTTTTTAGTTGATTATCATCATTAACTCAAAAATCGAGATTTTTGAGTTATGCCGGTTTTCTTTAACAGCGACTTCGTCGCTGTTTAAGAAAACCGGCATAACTCAAAAAACTTGATTCTTCAGAAAATGAGTTTGAAGTTTTTGAGTCAAAAAATTTTTCATAATACTATTTTTTGTATACCTAGAATTTTTTGTTTTCTTTTTTAATACATTGGCTTAGCTACTTCTATATTTTATCTATTGAAATTCAACAAAATAACTCAAAAAAATTATGACTTAGGAGCCAAATTAAAAGATTTCCCAAGCCCTCTCCGAATTAAGTCATTTTTCCAGAAAAAAATTATGATATTCACTCTATCTTTTTTTTTTTTTTTTTGAGTTAATTCATTGGTCAGAAGAAATAGTGTCTTAAGATAAGAATTAAGAAATAAAACTCGATTTGTTGGAAGGAACTTCATTTTAATCCATTTTTATAAAAATAATTAGAAAATAATATTTATTTATATATTATTGTAAGAACTTTTTTTTGAGAAATCTTTGAGTCATAGTGCCTCAAATTGCTATTTTTAATACAAAAAATATAGGTAATACCTAAATTATTTAATAATAAAAGTAAAATTAATTCACAGATTATTGTTTGTAAGATCTTACAGTTTAATTGACTTAGAATTTATTTACTTCAAAGGCTAAGGTACACATTTAAAATTCATTAAGCCTTTTTGTTACATTGTTGCAGCCTTTACATAGTAAAAATGTTTATTATTTAATAGTAAAAATAAAGTTAATTCACAGATTTATAGTTCATTATACCTTAAAGATTAATTGACTTATAATATATTTACTTTAGAGGCTAAGGTACACATTTAAAATTCATAAAGCCTTTTTGTTTCATTCTTCCAGTCTTGATATAATAATAATCTTTATTATTTAATGATAAAATAATATTTAAATAAATAAATAAAAATAAATTAATAGAAATAAATTAATACATACAACGTCTTGCAGTTACAAGTTTTTATAAAAGTCGCTATAGTATTGCGGAATTAGGTTTTTTTCTAAAAGAAAAATTAGACCTTTCTTTTTTTTCTCGGTAATAGGTATTTTATTTTTATACAGAGGAACAAGATTTTGTGTGCTTTTCTTAACTTGTCTGGCCGATCTTATTTCAATTTCTTGAAAAAATTCTTCAGCAAATGATTTTTTAAAGTATACAGTTTTTGGGTGTGCCTTATCGAATTTAATAATGCGTATGTCGGTGACCTTAACTGTGTTTTTGCCGAAATTTATTTCTGACTCTAGGTTTTTGATGTTCAAAAAACTGCTGAAAGCCATTTCAGTAACTTTATAAGGCCGACCAGATTTCTTTGCACTTCGAATAAGTGCATAGTAGTGATCTGGTATGTAAATTGGCCCTCCTCGAAGTGAACGAGTGATGTGTCTTTCTATTACGGAGTGGACAGAATCGCCTTCATTTTGAGTATGACCCTTGACCAAAAACTTATGCGTTATGCTGTTTATAAATTCGAAATGACTGACGGCGTATCGATACAATGCGAATATAAATTGGTTTTTATTTTGTCCACAGCAGTTATCAGTATAGAAAATAACATCAATAGGTTTGCCAATCCTTTGAGACATTTCTTCCAATTCTTCTATTTTTTGCAAAACGCAAGTACCGATTTCGTTCGCACCACGCTGTCCATCACCTTCGAACCAAACGAAGCACCGTACATCATCAGTGTCCTTAAGGTTACAAATTGTAAAATCGTATACTGACAGCTTTGAAGTGTAGTAGAAACCTGAAACATCTCCTCTAGGACATGGTAAAACAGCCTGCAGATCATAAGTTCCAACGAAGATATTATCAACATCATTTTTCTTGTCAGCATCTTTTTCTTTCCTTGACAAATCTTTTTCAATAAGATGAGCATCGTATGTCTCACGAAGAGTTTCTTTAGTTTGGGCGTCTGCATTTACGAATGCCATACAATCTTCGCATTGATCCTTTTTGGGTCGGAAAAACGAAATATTGTATTCACTTTTTAAGACATTTCTAAACAGTTGGTAATTTGCATACGAGCAGTTTTTATTTCTACAAACAGAAACGTAGTCGCGATGTAAATCTGCAATGCTTTTTGAACCATCTATATACTCACGTGTTGAGTTCTGACGGCAGTAATGGCTCTCAATGCGAGGGATGGAGGAAATATGATCTCGCACACTTTGTTTGATATCTTCATTTAAATGAGAATGCTTTCCATGTTTACCTCGTTTTTCGACAAGTGTCGTCATACCGCCAGTTTTACTTGAGTTGGCGTTCACCTTTTCTACTACTGTTCGAACCGTACGTGAAGTCACTGCCAATGTGTTCATAAAGAATAATTTACAAACTCGAATTTTTGTATTCTCCAGTTGGAAGGAAAAGCAGCTGTTTTTTTTTGCGGGGTGCCCGTTTTGGTTCCTCTCTTATGTACCTGTACTTAGGATTTAATGGTTCAATACTGCGAGCGAGGAATTCTCTTTGCCTTTGAAGATCTCCCATTTCCCAATAAGTTGAAAAAAAAAGTTTTCTGTCATTCTCGGTGAATTTTTTCGAACATTCTAGCCTGCATTTTTCGTTACATGGTGGCCCCATTTCTTTTCCGCGTATAAATCTTTCTGACTTCGAAACCGATTGATACGACTTACCTGAGTTTCTCAATCTTTTTGCGTTATTCTTTTTCCAGTACCTTGGATTAGTTTTGCGCTTTGGTGGTTGTTGAGATGAAACTTCTGTGACTAGACCTTCACCTCGATCTTCCGTCCGATCTTCAGCTCTGTCCTGACTTCGATCTTTAGCTACCCCTTCACCTACCTCATTATTTCTTATGCTTGAGTGAAAACTGCTGATGCTAGAGTTGGGACTTGAGTTATCCGAGTCATCGAAGTTGGGGTCAGCATCAATATCGTCATCTGAAAAATCGCCAGATTCACTGGAGGACGCGGCTCGAGAAGTGGACGCAACAGGTGGGTTTTCAATCGGGATTGATGTAGCTCGTGATGAATTCACAGCATGAAGCATGTCAATATTAGGAGTCAAATTTACATCATCTGTTTCTAAGACTTCAGTTAATTATTTTCAAATGCAATACCAAAAAATTAAGACACACATACCTCTTGAAGACATGGTGGGTTCATTTGCATTAAGAACGGTAAACCAATTATCCGTTGGAGCACTTTTATGTTCAGGTTCATTATTTTTCTTGGCTCTAGCCAATTTCAGAAGAAGCTGAGTACGCTGGAGCATGTTTTTGATTTTTTTATGAGTAGGTAGGTACTACTGAAAACACGAATAACTTAAATTAATCATACATTCTGGAATAAAACCCGAGAATAACTGGTACCAAACTTAAAAAAAATAATAATGAATAGTGGCAAATTTAGTTTTATTTCAAAAGTGAAATTAAAAATTATAGATAATAAGAAAAAAAATATATGGTAAACTGACACTATTTGAGAAAACAAATTGAGATAAAATTTATTTGATATGATAAGTCAAAAATATTATAGAGAAAAATGGCATAAGTAAGAAAAGTGTCATTGCAAAAACACATTATTTTTTAATTTATCGGGAAAAGTGACACATTTTGTTTAAAAACAAAAAAAAATTATAAAACTGTACTTACTTTATCGTGAAAACTGGTTCAGCACAAGTTAGTTCTTTTTTCAATAAAATAAAACCATAAATCCCGAGCACAACACGATTATATTACACTTTTCCACATAAAAACACGTGCGGTCACCGCGAACAACTGAGATAAACTAAATTGTGTCTGTATTGATCATAAACAAACAATGAAAACGAAACATGTGACAATTGGAACAAACTCCATCTAGCGGAATTGTAAAGTGATACAGTTATGCCAGTTTGACAGAAAGATAGAGAATTTTTTTTTTAGTTGATTATCATCATTAACTCAAAAATCGAGATTTTTGAGTTATGCCGGTTTTCTTTAACAGCGACTTCGTCGCTGTTTAAGAAAACCGGCATAACTCAAAAAACTTGATTCTTCAGAAAATGAGTTTGAAGTTTTTGAGTCAAAAAATTTTTCATAATACTATTTTTTGTATACCTAGAATTTTTTGTTTTCTTTTTTAATACATTGGCTTAGCTACTTCTATATTTTATCTATTGAAATTCAACAAAATAACTCAAAAAAATTATGACTTAGGAGCCAAATTAAAAGATTTCCCAAGCCCTCTCCGAATTAAGTCATTTTTCCAGAAAAAAATTATGATATTCACTCTATCTTTTTTTTTTTTTTTTTGAGTTAATTCATTGGTCAGAAGAAATAGTGTCTTAAGATAAGAATTAAGAAATAAAACTCGATTTGTTGGAAGGAACTTCATTTTAATCCATTTTTATAAAAATAATTAGAAAATAATATTTATTTATATATTATTGTAAGAACTTTTTTTTGAGAAATCTTTGAGTCATAGTGCCTCAAATTGCTATTTTTAATACAAAAAATATAGGTAATACCTAAATTATTTAATAATAAAAGTAAAATTAATTCACAGATTATTGTTTGTAAGATCTTACAGTTTAATTGACTTAGAATTTATTTACTTCAAAGGCTAAGGTACACATTTAAAATTCATTAAGCCTTTTTGTTACATTGTTGCAGCCTTTACATAGTAAAAATGTTTATTATTTAATAGTAAAAATAAAGTTAATTCACAGATTTATAGTTCATTATACCTTAAAGATTAATTGACTTATAATATATTTACTTTAGAGGCTAAGGTACACATTTAAAATTCATAAAGCCTTTTTGTTTCATTCTTCCAGTCTTGATATAATAATAATCTTTATTATTTAATGATAAAATAATATTTAAATAAATAAATAAAAATAAATTAATAGAAATAAATTAATACATACAACGTCTTGCAGTTACAAGTTTTTATAAAAGTCGCTATAGTATTGCGGAATTAGGTTTTTTTCTAAAAGAAAAATTAGACCTTTCTTTTTTTTCTCGGTAATAGGTATTTTATTTTTATACAGAGGAACAAGATTTTGTGTGCTTTTCTTAACTTGTCTGGCCGATCTTATTTCAATTTCTTGAAAAAATTCTTCAGCAAATGATTTTTTAAAGTATACAGTTTTTGGGTGTGCCTTATCGAATTTAATAATGCGTATGTCGGTGACCTTAACTGTGTTTTTGCCGAAATTTATTTCTGACTCTAGGTTTTTGATGTTCAAAAAACTGCTGAAAGCCATTTCAGTAACTTTATAAGGCCGACCAGATTTCTTTGCACTTCGAATAAGTGCATAGTAGTGATCTGGTATGTTAATTGGCCCTCCTCGAAGTGAACGAGTGATGTGTCTTTCTATTACGGAGTGGACAGAATCGCCTTCATTTTGAGTATGACCCTTGACCAAAAACTTATGCGTTATGCTGTTTATAAATTCGAAATGACTGACGGCGTATCGATACAATGCGAATATAAATTGGTTTTTATTTTGTCCACAGCAGTTATCAGTATAGAAAATAACATCAATAGGTTTGCCAATCCTTTGAGACATTTCTTCCAATTCTTCTATTTTTTGCAAAACGCAAGTACCGATTTCGTTCGCACCACGCTGTCCATCACCTTCGAACCAAACGAAGCACCGTACATCATCAGTGTCCTTAAGGTTACAAATTGTAAAATCGTATACTGACAGCTTTGAAGTGTAGTAGAAACCTGAAACATCTCCTCTAGGACATGGTAAAACAGCCTGCAGATCATAAGTTCCAACGAAGATATTATCAACATCATTTTTCTTGTCAGCATCTTTTTCTTTCCTTGACAAATCTTTTTCAATAAGATGAGCATCGTATGTCTCACGAAGAGTTTCTTTAGTTTGGGCGTCTGCATTTACGAATGCCATACAATCTTCGCATTGATCCTTTTTGGGTCGGAAAAACGAAATATTGTATTCACTTTTTAAGACATTTCTAAACAGTTGGTAATTTGCATACGAGCAGTTTTTATTTCTACAAACAGAAACGTAGTCGCGATGTAAATCTGCAATGCTTTTTGAACCATCTATATACTCACGTGTTGAGTTCTGACGGCAGTAATGGCTCTCAATGCGAGGGATGGAGGAAATATGATCTCGCACACTTTGTTTGATATCTTCATTTAAATGAGAATGCTTTCCATGTTTACCTCGTTTTTCGACAAGTGTCGTCATACCGCCAGTTTTACTTGAGTTGGCGTTCACCTTTTCTACTACTGTTCGAACCGTACGTGAAGTCACTGCCAATGTGTTCATAAAGAATAATTTACAAACTCGAATTTTTGTATTCTCCAGTTGGAAGGAAAAGCAGCTGTTTTTTTTGCGGGGTGCCCGTTTTGGTTCCTCTCTTATGTACCTGTACTTAGGATTTAATGGTTCAATACTGCGAGCGAGGAATTCTCTTTGCCTTTGAAGATCTCCCATTTCCCAATAAGTTGAAAAAAAAAGTTTTCTGTCATTCTCGGTGAATTTTTTCGAACATTCTAGCCTGCATTTTTCGTTACATGGTGGCCCCATTTCTTTTCCGCGTATAAATCTTTCTGACTTCGAAACCGATTGATACGACTTACCTGAGTTTCTCAATCTTTTTGCGTTATTCTTTTTCCAGTACCTTGGATTAGTTTTGCGCTTTGGTGGTTGTTGAGATGAAACTTCTGTGACTAGACCTTCACCTCGATCTTCCGTCCGATCTTCAGCTCTGTCCTGACTTCGATCTTTAGCTACCCCTTCACCTACCTCATTATTTCTTATGCTTGAGTGAAAACTGCTGATGCTAGAGTTGGGACTTGAGTTATCCGAGTCATCGAAGTTGGGGTCAGCATCAATATCGTCATCTGAAAAATCGCCAGATTCACTGGAGGACGCGGCTCGAGAAGTGGACGCAACAGGTGGGTTTTCAATCGGGATTGATGTAGCTCGTGATGAATTCACAGCATGAAGCATGTCAATATTAGGAGTCAAATTTACATCATCTGTTTCTAAGACTTCAGTTAATTATTTTCAAATGCAATACCAAAAAATTAAGACACACATACCTCTTGAAGACATGGTGGGTTCATTTGCATTAAGAACGGTAAACCAATTATCCGTTGGAGCACTTTTATGTTCAGGTTCATTATTTTTCTTGGCTCTAGCCAATTTCAGAAGAAGCTGAGTACGCTGGAGCATGTTTTTGATTTTTTTATGAGTAGGTAGGTACTACTGAAAACACGAATAACTTAAATTAATCATACATTCTGGAATAAAACCCGAGAATAACTGGTACCAAACTTAAAAAAAATAATAATGAATAGTGGCAAATTTAGTTTTATTTCAAAAGTGAAATTAAAAATTATAGATAATAAGAAAAAAAATATATGGTAAACTGACACTATTTGAGAAAACAAATTGAGATAAAATTTATTTGATATGATAAGTCAAAAATATTATAGAGAAAAATGGCATAAGTAAGAAAAGTGTCATTGCAAAAACACATTATTTTTTAATTTATCGGGAAAAGTGACACATTTTGTTTAAAAACAAAAAAAAATTATAAAACTGTACTTACTTTATCGTGAAAACTGGTTCAGCACAAGGTAGTTCTTTTTTCAATAAAATAAAACCATAAATCCCGAGCACAACACGATTATATTACACTTTTCCACATAAAAACACGTGCGGTCACCGCGAACAACTGAGATAAACTAAATTGTGTCTGTATTGATCATAAACAAACAATGAAAACGAAACATGTGACAATTGGAACAAACTCCATCTAGCGGAATTGTAAAGTGATACAGTTATGCCAGTTTGACAGAAAGATAGAGAATTTTTTTTTTAGTTGATTATCATCATTAACTCAAAAATCGAGATTTTTGAGTTATGCCGGTTTTCTTTAACAGCGACGATATGTAGTTAGATAGTTGGGGGTTTTTAATTTCGAAAGCTGTTTGAGATACATTTTTTTAATTAATGTTTGCTTAGTTGTCACGCAGGTTATGTTGTGCGAAGCTATCTCAGACAAGGAACTATGACCTGTATCGTCATTTTATCAAGCTGATTATAGGTTAGGCTATGGGTCCCTTAACAAGTGTCCTATATGGAAAACTATAACGTTTGTATACCATCCTGAGGCTTTGATAGTTCTGTTTGGGTGGTTCTTTTAAGTCCTGGGATGTAATTTTTAAGGAAAGGTAAGATTTAGCAGGCAGTTAGGAGGCTAGAAAGGGGGTATAAGCTGACACACTACTAAGTCTAAAGTAGGACAATGGGTGTTATCCCCTAAGCCCTAAGAACTTTCAAGCTAAGAACCAATTTGAGCTCCTTACGACGCTTACAAGAGAATTGATGACCAAATGCATCAGTTCATCAATTTCATTAAAGAAGGATTCTCCTTTAAAGAGCTTCAGTATAATAAGCCAGTGCACGGGATGTTCATAGGAGGTTAAATTTTTGAGTCCTCCTCGTTCAAACATCTTCTGCCAAAGTCGTGTGCGAGCACGCCAAGTTTCGAACCTTTGAGACAGTGTCTTGTAACTACACCTAATGGGACCAATGTGCCATCTGCTTAGAGTTTTGAATCCAGCTTTGGCCAAATCTGTCAATTATATATATAGCTTTCTACCATTGTCCAACTAAGATTGGTCCTCGCACTAGCATCATGCTTTTGCATAAATTTGCATGAAGCATATGGGAATATCCAGGAATTTGTGCTTTGTTTAACTGGGTAGTGTCGTTCCTTGACTGCCAAGTTGTTGTTGACTTGATTGTCAGGAGTTCCGACAGAGTGTTACCAGTTCAACAACTCATTCATTGCCTAGCAAAATCCTGTGGACCGTTACAGGAATCCTTCGTTCATACTTACTAGCGCCTTTGATGATGGTGCAAAGCATGGTGCTCCTGAGCCTGACTCAATATGCCCCTCCAGCTGCCTCGATCTCTAGGCTGCCTTCACCAATTTCACCTCTACCTCGTCGCTTCGGCGAAGATGAGGCCTTCCTTGGCTTCTGACTCACTCTGGTATATGGCGTTTAAAACTCTTCGATCTGCGGGGTTGATGTCCATTCCCTCTACATGGCCCAGTTGGATAAACATTTTTCTGACTAGGTTTATGTCGCTGTTCCAGCACGTATAGTTCATCGTTGTAGCTTTTTCGCAGATTTTTGTTGCACAATGTTGAAACAGTATGAAAATGAGCTTTACGTGATTACCTGGCAATTGAGCTCTAAATTACACAGCGAGCCTACTCACATACCATAGTCAAATTAACCTTAGACCAGATCCCCAAGATCTACCATATGGATCATGTTGAGGCATGTCCACACTCCTTATTGAGGAGCGAGGTCTATCTAAAACCTCCATATGTCTCCGCATTACAGGATACTCCCACAAGGGGGCCTACTTCATAGATAGTCCCAGGTGACAAAGCCCAGTGTCGTTTGAAGCAGCAGAACTTCACCACCCAGGAGCGCCTATCTCCCGTGGTACCAGAATATATAGCTCCCGGTGGAAACTAGCAACCATAAGGTCACTTCCAGATGAGCACTTCAATACTCAATGTCTGGTAGCCTTAAGATATGCGCATTCAACCACTTGCCAAGGTAGAAGCAAATGGCCGAATACGCACATCTATACGCACACCTATACGCACAAACATAAAATCAACTCCTTCAACTTGGTGTTCCCTAGTTAGGGCGGACATAGTTATCCAATCACCTATAGCTTTTCACGCAACTGGCAAATCGGAAACAAGCCCACAACGACGCAAGGTCACACCACACAACACAGCATCTCACAACTTTTTCAACTAGAGAAAAATTAATTTCCACCTTAAATAGCCTTTTCCTGGGGAGAGTCTAATTGCCCTTAATCCCTGCCTGGTTGAGAGATCAGTAATAGTCCTTCCCACCCTTGTTACAAATTTGTTCAACTCATTTCAACATATTACAACTCAACATACTTCTTTCATCAGCACTAGTGTGCTTCCTTTGGGTTAATTTAGTTGCCTGATCTCTCAGTTGCCTTATACTGAGAAATCAGACTAAAGCCCCCCCCCCACACCATGACAAGGTTCAATCCGTGGGGGGGAGACAATGATGAAACAGCTGCATGATAGTGGGTCACCTTGTATTAGCCCTCTGGCAATCTCAAAAGTTTCAGTGGTGTCCCTATACCAGTTTTGATGGAACAGCTATCGTTCTGAAACGTCATCCTGATATGACGCATCAGGTTTTTGAAGGTGGTCATGGAACGATATAATTTGTTTCTATTAAAATTGTTGTAAGCTGCTTTGAAGTCAGCGAGCAAACAGCGATGTCTATGGTTATAAACTTTAAGCCCATAGGTCAATTGGATCTATTACGGGAGTAGGCCCAAGTACATATCAACGCAAAATTAGCCAAGTTGAATCTGCGAAAGGCCGAGTTCTTATAAGGTGCTAGAAATCGACTGCCTCGGGTTCTGCTGCACACTCTCATTGACCGCGTAACAGCTACGCCCAACCTTGTGTTTTTTTTTTTTTTTTTTGACGTTTGAGGGGTGGCTGATTGAGCACCAGATTTGGCAGATGTCTTCAAAACAACATGGCCGCCAAAATCAACCCGCACTTATTAAAGAATATAAACCCCTTAGTTTATTCGAATGTTTTGGGTGTTGATGAACGTCATATCAACGATTCCACTGTCAACAGAATTCAAAAATGGCGCACTATTTGCAATGAAAGCAAATAATGCAATACACATTGATTGATCGGAGTCTAAATCAAGATTTCCAATCTGGACACTGGGATTATTTAACTGAATTAAATGCTTTTAAAACGACTTTCAACAAAGAACGACCTATCATTTTCATGAACTGTCAACACCTTAAAAAAGCCTTCAACACTTTAAGATACCCGAAAATCAAATCCAGCTATCTACTTTGTACGTTCATCAAATCAGTATAGGTACCTACCCCTTCCTCCTTAACACGTTTTCTTTTCATTAGGATCTTCTGTAAATCAGATAAAAATTTCCTTTTAGCTTCTGCATGGATGCGTGTATCTGATAAATAGATTACTGCCAACCAACCACATTATGTATTGTTCATATAAGGATGTATGTACTGTACACTCAATGTGCTTCCATGTTATTTCACCTGATATATCCTTCAAGGCGATATAATATATATTCAATTACTTCACATCAATTTACTTGAAAGCCTTACTTGTCTTCTTTTTCATCTCTCTCTTCCTCACCTTTTCATCACCAATTACTCAAAAAAAAAAAAAAACCTGGTAACCATATTAATGTGTGGCAGGACGAAATAGGTAATAATGATTTTCATTCCTATTTAATTATAATATCTACCCACTTATGCCCGCTTACCTGCAAACAAAAGGACCATGATAGCACACTTTCCTCAAAAACTTGGATGATGCTGGAGACGGAGATTCTGTCCAGTTACAGCCACCGGCTGGGCCGAGCCGGGCCGCGCGCCACTGCTGCCTTCTTGATTTCCCAAGTTGCATTTATCTATTAAGGTAGGTATCCTTGGACAATCCTCTTACCGAAGCTCCATCTGAAGTCATCCACCCTCTACAAAGGCATTGAACATGGACGTATTGGCATGTGCCATGTGGAGTTAGTGGTCATGAATGCTCTATGCTGGATGCTGGATTCATATATGTACCTACTCCTACATATATAAAAAGAGACCAGACCAAGTGGGCCAAGTAAAAAGATTGAACCCGTTGCCACTTTCGACAGAAATTAATTCTTTGACTTATGAGGTGGAAGCAAGTTATTTCCAAGTGACTTAACTTTCATCCAACAAAGTGCTCCCGACCGGCAACACATAGCTTCATACATAAAGAACAAAAGGGAAACCTGCAACCCGCACCCTACCAAACCATGCCCAAATACCAAAAAAAACAACCACCAACCCCCCACCCCATCCCTATGTTTGCCATTGCCATCACCTATCTTTTGAATTGGCATCTTTTTGATTTCGAATGGTAAGGCTTTGGTTTAGACTTTGGACTACAGACTTCGGACTTTGGAAACTACTCGGAATGGATGAGAATGCCTGCAGGGAGTATAACAAAGTTCATGTGTTTTAACGACTAAAACGTTTGTAACATTTTAGGTTTACAGTAACAGCAAGGGTTCGTCCTTCGTCCTTCGTCGTCGTCGTCCTCGTCCGTCGTCTGTTGTATCTTATAGAAGTTAGAAGTAAACACTCATGGATAGAGATACAGATAGTATAGTACATCATCTAGATATTATGTGGTCAGAGAAAAACAAGTCTTTTATGTTAGCTTTCAGTGTGCGTTTTGTGGAATATTGTGCGTAAGTCATCAGTTTTTGGTATTGGCAAGATAAGGACCAAAAGATAGATATATACTATATTTTGAATGCTGAAATCAATTACGTAAAAGGCGTGTTGAACATACAAATTGGGTTTCCTTAGGGGCAAATAAAAGGCTTTAGGAGTAGGTATAGAGTAGATAGTTGGCTTAATGGATACATGGACTTTCATGAGCTTTTATAGATTTGTATAATAAAATCGTTCGTTCGTTGGTTCGTTGGTTGGCTTGGTGCTTAGATTAGGGAAATGGTCAAGAATTGGATACAACAACAAAAAAAAAAAAGATGAAATCCATTTAAAAATTGATTATTTTAGATAAGGAGAATATTTTGTTTCCGATAAGGGAAAGGAAAACATTGGCAACATATGGGCTTATTCAAAAGAAGTTTGTGGGTTTTGTTAAAGTTATAACAAATTATTCAATATATTTATGAGCACAGAATGTATTTTACATATATGGGGGACTTTTTTTAAACGGCATCCCTGTTGACTCGTGCGTGGTACAAGGTAGTGAAACTGAAGCACCCTCCCCGCACTATAAGACATGGAGGTGTATAAGCTTAGTGATAAACAGCATTGCAATGAAGCCAAGGCCAAAAATTTCTATTTTGTGGAAAACGTTACTCTGGAGAAGTTGAATGAGAACAAGAAGCTAGCCAAGTTATACATTGATTCCATGGCACCGGAGTCTCTGAGTAAACAGATACAGATTCCCCGTTTATTAGTAAAAATAAATAAATTGTTGGCACAAAAGCTCCAAGCGGGGCTGGGGCCTGCGACTTACACTCTCAACCATTAAAGCCCTGACCCATAGAATCCGTTGCGTCCGTGCGTCCAGCAAATCAACTGACAGCTCGATTAAATATACGTGTTCTTACGAGAAGTGGTCCATAGACAACGCATGCGGCAACGCAACGGACAGAAGTAGCCGAACTTTTAACTTTTTCTTCTCCGGCAATCCGTTGACAGCTGGCTGACAGCATTTTTTTTCTATTTGAAGTGGTTTCGTTTTGTCATTGAAGAAGAGAAATATATTTCTTCTTCTAAGGGTTTTGGTTGCAATTATGTAAAGCATAATTTTTTGCAGCATGTTCGAAGAAAAAAAAGAGGCAAAAATGGAACGTCAACGCATTCATTGAGTCACCCCCAATCCGGCGATCCGGCAAACGTCAACGGATGCATTGCCGCAACGGACCAACGGATTCTATAGGTCGGGGCCTTTACTGTGTGTGCGTTGAATGGAAGGCACCTACAATTTACCGCCGAATCCAAACGGCTAACAGAGAAGCACTTTCCATGACATTAATTACTCTTGGCTCTTGGGGGATTTGTCACTTCCTCGCAAGAGGCAGTACCCCGTAAAACAACATTGTTAGGCCGAATCGTCAATGATCGAACCCGGAACCTTCGGCGTGGCAGTCCAACACACTAACCACAACACCACGGGGTACTACCCCCGTCTATTAGTAGGTACCTGATTTGAACAAAACTGGCAATTGTACCGGTCTCTCTCACTGGATATCGATGCATGATGGGTAATGTTGACGAAGTAAAGGCCAAGATCAAATTCCAAATGGAGAAAGCTTATACGGTCTGTTCATTGCCGTCAGTTTCTGGGATTTCTTGTTAAAAGTGTATTGGAAGATCGTGCGTCCCTATTCCCTACACGTCAATCTATCAATGGAACCATTACAGCGTGTGCACTCTTTATTTGCAAGCCCGCGTTTCAGGACTTCCTTATTCCTTTATCATGAACTAGCATATTACGAGTGTCTGGTTCATTGAGCATAATAATAAACATTGGTTTTGAATGCCGGCAAGTCACAAGATGACAATAAGCTTAACGTGAACACCTGACATTAAAGTCTTAATTTCACGACGAGCTTACTCGCATGCAGAGTCAAATTGGGCTTAGACCAGAGCCGTAAGATCTACCCCACGGTAGAACCATAGTACCAATTTTATGGAACATGTTGAGGCATGTCCACAATCCTTGGTGAGGGGCGAGGTCTATCTAACACCTCTTGCATCCAATAATAAAATCCGTAGATAATATTACCCAATGCCATATGTTTCCGCTATGGAATAAACCACAACCACCACGATACTCCCACAAGGGGGCCTACCTCATAGATAGCCTCCCAGGTGACTCGGCCACTTGGGTGGGCACTATCTCCCGTGGTACCAGAATAAAGCTTCCGGTGGAGCTTCGCAACCGTGAGGTCACTTCCAGATGAGCGCCATCAATACTCAAGGCCTGGCAGCGCACTCAACCATTTGCCAAGGTAGAAGCAAACAGCCAAATACGCATACCCAGCCTTCCCCTCTTTGCCGCATACAAGTTTTACCTGCATACGTTTCCAGTAAGGAATCAATATCTACTTCAAGGAAAGGAAATATAGCTGCAGATACTCACTCCTATTTCATTTACAACAATTTCCCTGCCATTCATATTGTTCCCGGGTTGCCACGCGGAGGCGAAGGATAGGCACATCTATCCCTCTCAAGTTCCAACTTCAATCTCAACCACATTCATGATTGGATTGAAGCCAGCTTACAAAATATCGACAATGCTAAGCCCGGGAGGGACCCTAAAGACGAAGAGGTGCCGCAGCCTCTACGCTCCAAGGATCTGCCGAACAGAAGGAGTATCGCGATCTCTATTTGTAGCCTTGGCTTAGCGTTCAAAGCACTTCAGAGGGTATAATTAACCCCCACCGGCAAGTCACAGGGGGAACCAAAAATTGAGCGAGCATTCAGCATTGGTGACGTGTGACTGAAGAAGGACGAAGGAGTCTATTAAACAGTACGGCTTAAATCACGCTAAAAAAAAACTGAAGGAAATTCTTGGCACAATGAGTATTAACAATGGAACCGTTTCAGGAGCGATAAGAAAAGAAACATTACGAAAATGTTCAAGTTCAATGTTTCCGAAATAGTTCTTTCAACTTTTTGAATTCTATCCTGGAGACTCAAATGTTGTATAGGAGCACTTGCCCAAACATGTGAATAACTCAAGCGTTAGGCGAAGATCTAATATTGTAGCCAGGTCTGATTGGGCCACATTTTCCTTAGATTGACCTAAGAAACTATAATATTTCGCGGCATTGTTGGCGACATCAAATATGTGTTTATTCCGCAGAAAAATGTGTGGTTATCTCAAACGTCAGAAACAGCTCTGAGTTCTGAAGAATTACATTCCACACGGTTGATAATTTACCATTGGATATAATGGTCTCAAGATTGGTTTGGAGGTTAAGGAGCGTGTAATTCGCTACCGTTGCTGATTTATACTCGAAAAGCAGGGTTAAGAAACTGAGACATATTCTCAACCGTGCTCTTCAGATATGGTTGGGTATGTGTATAACAAACTTTTTTCTGTAGAATTCACACAAATTTGACGTCATTAAACATACGGCGAAATGTCAAATTGTCCTAGATCGGTGCAAGCAAATATGTATTTGTTTTCCCATCTGATTTGGCTATCTTCTACAAGGCATACATTCGCCCAATGCTTGAATATAATTTTCATGTCTGGGAAAATGCTCCCAAAACGCACTTTCGTCTCTTGGAAAGAAATTATAGCTTTAAAATGTACCTAAAGGAGAAAAAACATCAAAGAAACTATTTAGTAATGTTTCGTGCATCACCTCAAACGAAAAGGCCAGATGCATTCCTCCCCTTTTTCAATTTCCCAGTATCAATCGCATCAGTATGAATGCCGCTCAATTCACCCTCGTGCCATATTCCATAAGACGTACTATTAATAGAGGTACTAATTTCTCAGACGCACTACAAGAATGTGGAAACAAATTTGAGAGTTTGTATATGCTCCTGACAGTTCCACTTGTAGTCCATCGGTCGGACGGATGCAACTCTTGCTTGTCCCTTTGATTGAATACTATCCGTCAGTCATTAGTGAGATCGTGGGTTTCACAACCACCAAGCAGCTCGTAAAAGAAGTGTCCCTCCATCCTACAAATGACTTAGACAGTACATCTTCGTCCAGGACTATTCCTATACTGGAGAACCCTGATGTTGATTGTTTTATTTTTTTAGACTATATACGTTGATGGTGGTCTTCCTTCGTTCAACCGAGCTTCCTTCATTTGCTCGTCCTAAATCTTACGGGTCAATCTTCTGACGCTATATTTCTTACAGCTTGGGGACATAGGTTCTCCGGTTCATATTTTTAACATTCGTGGGATTTCTCTCAAGCCGAGAGATACCTGGTCAGCATAAGCTGTAGAGGTGACTTCCGAAGTCGTCTAACAGTTTGGGTGTCGTAAACATTTGTGGTTTCTTCTTGCGAGGCATATCTGGTATTTTCCATCACAATATATTTTCCCTTAACATGACGGGCTTGTGAGGCTTGTCCAATGTTGTGAACTGAAAAATATTATGTGTTGGACCTTCCTTTGGTCCTCGGTAAGGTTTGGTCAATGTGGTAGTCATGCAATTGACAGCGAAATTTTCAGCCTTTTTCAAGCGCAGGGTATATAATTAGGAGGTGGCGAATTGTCTCCTCCCCTTCTTAGTCCATACAGCTTCTGCAAAAGTCGTCTGCAATCACGCCAAGTGCGGTGTAACTATATATTAGATAGTGCCCTGTATGGCACCTTTAATGGAGCTAATGTGCTGTCTGCTTATGGGATGAAGGGGAAGACCCTTAAGCGTTTCGGATCCAGCTTTCGCAAAAATTCGCTTTTTGGCAAGCCATGTGTGCTCTCAGTACCATCTATTGCTGTAGCAAAAACTTACATGTATTGATGGGAACATAGGAAGCTTTGCTTAGCTAAAATTTGTAATTTTGTTAATTCCTTATCAAGTTCATCGACTTAGCAGTTCCTTTCTAATATCTCTATGACCTGGCACCCAAAATCAAAGTTGAATGTTTAGCAGTCCCACCATCTCTCTGAGAGATGATCGACAGTCAAGAGTTGTTTTGAAGTAAGAAGAGATGGAATCCCGGAATTTCAGCGCGCCGCTTGGCTATCCGAAAAAATGACGATATCTCAGCCAGAATAAAACCTCGCTACAATGGTTTGGAAGACGGAAAGAGAGACTTACGTTTAGTCTACTCCCACTCCATTATTTTTTGTACAACCATCTGTGAAAACTGGATTGTTTCATCTTCCAAGAATGAATTTTTCTCCCACAGTGATCTATCGGGTATGCTGATACGGAAGTTTTTGTCAAAATGTAGTAGAAGCGTGGAGTAGTCTGTGTTACGTTGTTGGACACGGAAAGTATTCAGTATTTTAGCGTGGCCTTAATTACTATTCTTCCACTGTGAGATCGACTTCCTGATCAAGCAGCAGTTTGCTTGCTGAAATTTTCTTGGGAGGTTAGATTGAATAAAATGTCGACCATATATGCACATACATGCAGTGTGCCAAAGGGCACTCCACCAAACGACCACCCAAAAGGTAAGAATCGGTCTACTATGACAAGTAGTTAAGTTTGTTCATTGCAAATTTGTTATGCTCTTGGCATCTTGATTTACCATCAGCTTACAGGTTGTATACCAATATACATCCTTCTGAAATTGATGTTGTAGTTCTATTTCTGGCAAGCTCATCGGCTTAGGAGTTTCCCGCAATGTCTCAGTGCCCCGGCGCGCGCCCTAAAAAGGTAAATATTAAACTGTTTTGCCATCTCCATGTGAGAGATCAGCCACAGTAGCGAGCAGCTGCTGATTGATTGATTTAGTGGAATTTGTGGTAAATCATTCCACCCTATTTGCATTGGACTCAGCAAAAGGTCTTCTACATACATTAAAGAATACGCTAGTCATTTTGTGTATCTTTGTGATCAGTGTAAAAAAAATATCCCTTTCGGACGTTTTTCTCGCGATAAAGTGCAATAGTGAAAACATTAACTCGGTCGAAGCTAAGCTAAACTCCCTTGAGTTTCAATTGACTGCATTAATCAATTTAATTAACAATATTAATGACAGTTCTCAGGTCAATTCACCCTCTGAAAGCATAAGCGCTGAACTTAAACGAGCCTTCAATCCTATCCTCGCTGACAATAATTCCTACCATAAAAGTACAATTAATCAGCTTCATAAAATGGATGATTTTTTGGTTAAGGCCTTCGACGATTTTAACAACACTATTGACAATTCAAATAAGCGTTGTGTTTTAAAATTATCTTCAATTGATAAGCAACTTTCTGTTATAACAGACTTGATAACGAACGACCCTCGCGTTAACAATTTTGATAAACATTGTGAATCACTAAAACTAGAAATTTCGTCTATGCTTAAATCTTTTTGTGATGCCAATTCCCTTGAATCCATTAACGAAAACCTTAGCTTTATCCGCTCTGATCTTGACAGTCATCTCCAAAGTACATCCAATATTGTCATCCCCGGGCTTCGCCAACCCCTCGCACTGCTAGAAAACGCCGTTGGTACAATTAACTCAATTAGTACCGAACTCATCGAAACCCGTTTATGCATTGGACTACTTGCAGACGACATCCAGACAGCCACTTACAAAATCGACGGAAACCACCTTCAACCCAATGCTTCTGTTTACAGCACATCTTTAATGGCTGAAATTATGGATACTTCTATTTGCCAACCAGCTCCCTTACCAGCTATTGAAGATGCTACACCACCTGCACCTGCTTGCCTACAACCTTTGTTTCCTCCCATCACCACTGCAGTGCCATCAACTCCCGCTACAGCAATTCACCCTCAATCAGGACTTAATTTATCACCTACTCACCAACCAACACTTTCACCTAGCTCAACACCACCTGCATTACCTACCTTAAACCGCTTTGGCACAACGTGGACTCTAACCGAATGGAACAACAGACTAAGGAAGTTAAACAACAATGCCGAGAGTGTGACATTCTTCATCACTAATGCTCCTGTAGATGCTGATGTCCCCTGGATAAGAAGACTATTTAGCCGTACTTTTGCAATAACCCTTAACGAGTGCCAGAAGATTTCGCCACCTCGCTCCAGACATCATAGCAACTTCAAAATTGGTTTTCCATCTAAATACGAATGGCTTCTTTGCTCCCATACTGATGATGTTTTCCGACTGGAAAAGATAATCATAACTAAATGGGAAGATAAGCTAGATTATCTTAGATCTAAAAATACTAATGTAAATTCCATCCATTTATCCTCGAACCGGAAAAACTTAAAAAATAAAACTCAGCCTAAACCAAACCCTGTAAATAAAGTTTACGCAAAACCTCGATCTAACTCTAACTAGAGTTATAAAACTAACATTTTCCCATCCTTCAATCGACACAATTTCATTTCTAACCCTGTTAAGCGTGTATCTTTCGATCTCAATCCTAACATGTCCATCAATGAAAACCGCGAACAATTCTCTCAAACCATTCCACATCACTCCCCGCCCGCTTCTCAGACTGCGAACCCTAATCAATTATATCCCAACTTTATTCATTCACATACCCTTAACCCTAAATCCAATGCACAAACCAAATCCTATCCGATTCATTCTCATACTCTCAATCCTTCTTCCTCTACTTCTCCCTTATCTCAATCCAAATCTTATCCTGGAACTCATCCCCATGTTCCTAAACCTCTTGATTCTCAACCATCCCCAAGGTCAGCGTCTTTCATTGATCCTCTTTTCCCCCCTACTGCTAAGCTTACTAAACATCTCGTTGATCAAAACGATGATGGACGTTATGTTCTCTCCCGCCTCCGTGAGCAACGAATCTATTCCAATGTTCGCCTCTACCTTGCTTATCTTCACGACAAAGATAATGTCTGCGTTAATGGTGTGACAAGGACTAATTTAATAGTTTCTATTAATCAAGAAGGGCTTCCCACCGATCATACTGAACTAAAAAAAATCTTTGTCCGCTTTCATGAGAAACTAAATCTCACCTCGTTCGATGTGGATAATGACCTCTCTACATATGCTTCATTTGTCAGCTCCAACAGAATATCTCATCTCCAAAGGACCAGGGCGGACCACAACAAATTTTTTCGTCCCTAATTTACCTTCTAAACTTCCTCTAACTTTTTATTATCAAAATGTTAGAGGCCTTCGCTCGAAAACCCATAAGGTCTTACAGCAATCTCACGCTCTTCCTTTCGACATCTATGTTCTAACCGAGACCAGCTTAACTCCAAGCATCAACAGCCAAGAACTGTTCCCACCTTCCTTTAATGTTTTTCGCGATGACCTTAACAAAGAGCCCAATGTTTTCCCTTGTCGGGGTGTGCTAATTGCCGTTAAAAATACCCTAGATTCATCTCTTCAATCATTTTCTTCCTCATCTAATATTGATTATATATCAATAAAGATTAAACTTCCCCAAAAAACTATCTTTGCAATGTGTTGCTACATTTTACCTGGACAGCCCATTGAATCATATCAACTAGCTATAGATGCAGTTGATCAAATCTTAATTAATAGCGACCCCCATGATGATATTCTTCTTTTTGGTGATTTCAATCTTCCACATTTAAAATGGATTGCATCTGAAGATTTATCACATTTCACTACCTCGGACCAAACTGCTTCAAAAGAATGCCTATTTATTGATCGGCTTACTGATTCAAGCCTTTTCCAAGTAAGTGGTATCACCAACTTTATGAATAGACAACTCGATTTAATCTTCTCAACAGACCCAGACAACTCTAGTGTGTCTCTTTGGAATATTCCCCTTTCAAAGATTGACAGTTATCATCCCCCTCTTTTTCTTTCTCTTTTTAAAGAGTGTCCCATCATAAACTCCGAAAATTCTACTCCTTCTTTCGACTTTCACAAAGCCAATTTTAGAGGAATAAATGAGTACCTTAGTAATGTATCCTTCAATTTCACAAATAATTCTATCAATGATGCAGCTAATACATTCTATAGAGAATTGTATAAATCTATTTCGCTCAATGTACCAACCTCAATGCGTAGAACATCACCATCGTCTCCGCCTTGGCATAATCGGAAGTTGCGTTCTTTAAGAAACAGGAGAAATAAGCTATGGGAACGTTTTCTTCGTTCTCGATCCGTCTCGGACTATTCCAATTATCTTGGAATTTATCTCCAATTCAATGAACTTTTCAATATCCTTTATGTACGCTATTTAAATGAAACTCAATCCAACCTAATAAATGATCCCAAGTCATTTTTCCAGTTCGTCAACTATAAGAGAAAGTCTGATGGTTTTCCTCCCTCCCTCTACCTGGAAAGTGAAAAATCAAATGACCCCCAAGAGATATCTGACTTGTTTGCCAAATTTTTCAAACAATCCTTCACTGATGAGTCTTTTCAACCTGACGAGACTTATTTCAGGTACCTTCAAAACTTTTCCTCTTTCTATTGATGAAACTCTTATTGAAAATAAATTAAGTCAGCTGAGTGAAGAATTTTCTGTTGGGCCTGATAACATTCCAGCAATTCTTCTAAAAAGATGTTCTCAATCACTCTCCCTTCCACTTTCTCAAATCTTTAATTTATCTCTGTCTCTAGGCGAATTTCCCTTAATATGGAAAACATCATTTGTAACACCGATTCACAAAAAAGGCGCTAAGAATGATGTTAAAAATTACCGTCCCATTGCAAAGCTTTCTTATATTCCAAAAATTTTCGAATGTCTCATTTATGAAGTTATCAGTTTCCGCTGCAGGTCTCTAATATCCCCCAGGCAACATGGATTTCTCAAGTATAAATCCACGACCACCAATCTTATTGAATTTGTGTCTTTTTCTCTCTCTGCACTTGAATCAGGAATGGAAGTTGATGTGATTACCACCGATTTTAGTAAGGCCTTTGATAAAATTTCTCATCGCCTCATACTCTTTAAATTAACAGCCCTTGGTTTTGAACCTATCTCCTTAAAATGGTTGTCCTCTTACCTAAGCCAACGCTCCTACAGAGTGCGTTTCAGGAATTCACTTTCTAACCCATTTATTGCCACTTCGGGTGTCCCACAAGGTAGTCACTTAGGCCCTCTTCTTTTCATCCTTGCCATAAATGATATTGAAATTGTCATAAAGCATTCTAACATATCATTGTATGCTGACGATACTAAGTTTTTCAAAACGATATCTTCAGCAAATCATTCAACCCAATTACAATTTGATCTAGATAATTTCTCAATTTGGTGTCAAAAAAACTGTATGGAGTTGAATGTAGGCAAATGCCAGTCCATAACCTTTTCTCGTAAGCGCTCAGTACTGCCTCCCCGTAACTATTACCTTTCCAACCAATCTATACCTATCGTAAATTCAATCAGGGATCTTGGTGTGTTGTGCGATCGAGAGCTTAACTTCCTCTCTCACATAGATGAATTAATCCATAAATCCAACTCAGCTCTTGGATTTGTTAAACGATGGTCTAAAGAATTTACTAATCCTTATGTCACCCGCTCTTTATACATAACCTTCGTTAGACCATTACTTGAATATGCTTCTCAAGTTTGGTCTCCATTTCAACGTGTCCATATCTCAAGAATTGAAAGCATTCAAAGAAGGTTCCTCCGTTTTGCCCTCCGTGGTTTACCTTGGCAAAACCCTCTCATACTTCCCCCCTATAATGATCGTCTTCAACTCATTAATCTTAACACTCTTGAAGATCGAAGAATTATTGCCGATATCCTCTTCATTCACCGACTTGTTTCTGGTTCTGTTGACTGTCCAACACTTTATAATTCCATTTCTTTTAATACTAATCCACGCAATCTCAGGAACCCACGTCTTTTCTATCTTCCCTATCACCGTACTTCCTATGGCTCAAACGAACCCCTAACCCGTATGCTTCACGAAACAAATATGAATGTTGACAGTTTCGATTTCAACTTAAGTACTTCGAATCTGAAAATTCTTCTCCTTAACCACCTAAATTCCCGCCCATAGCTATAAGTAACCTAGTTTTAAGTTAGATTAAGTTCATTTGTGGCTTGTTTTAAGCCGAATAAATGGGGGTGTTTGCCCCCACCAAAATTGACTGTCTAAGAATATTATGCGGATATTTGACTTGTTTATCACTTTTTCCTTGTGATTGGACAAAACCTCTTATATCGCCAGAATGTCCGCCTCGAACGCGCTGCAATGATATATAAGGGAGTCTGGATGAGTGACTAAGATCTGAGTACACGTCGCCACCCACCACATCTTCGGTTTTGAGCCATCAGTTTAGAACTGAACAGAATCATTTCTCAAGAATATCCCCTTGACCCAACCAGATTGTGATGGAATGGTCCTATAGTTCGTGTGAATATAACGCAGGTATCGACAACCTATAGATCCAGTGAATCCAAAGCCCATCGTTATTTTACCGCTATCGGTTATCCATCAGAGGGCGCCACTAGAAGGTGACGTTGCAGTTTCGCTCCGCCAAGAGTGTTACCATCTTATATGCACAATGTTCACGTAGCTTACTTTTGTTCTCTTATTATATTTCAAACCTTAAATATTAACACAACTGTGATTGTTGCAAGAAGCTCGGGGTATTTGACTACCCCATACCTTAAGCTAAGATGTTTATACATCTAAAATAAATGTTTGGCTCGTAAAGCCCTTTGGCCTTATTTTTATTATTAATGTTTAATGATTTGTTATTTTTTCAAAATTGAATTTTTCAAATGAAATCCCATTGAAACAAATCAAAATTCTGTTATTGTTATAGAATTGTTGATTTTGCATTAATTATTTCCATCCATCCATCCAGCCACTTA
Organism: Platycheirus albimanus; assembly: GCA_916050605.2. Taxonomy (NCBI): domain Eukaryota; kingdom Metazoa; phylum Arthropoda; class Insecta; order Diptera; family Syrphidae; genus Platycheirus; species Platycheirus albimanus. Next base: position 271,767,857 of record OU696696.1, on the reverse strand, counting down.
TGCCCTTTGGGTTAAAATTTCTTGAATTAAATTTATTTGCCCAGGTAAGGCGTCATCCGCCCTTATCCACCTAATTAAGAAAATTACAATAGGTATTACTCTTCCTTCCGGTTGTGTATTACAATCACAATGATTTTTGTTTGACCTTTTAAATTTCAATGTAATCTACCAAAAAACAATGAAACAAGAATTAAAATGCAAAAAAAAAAAAAAAAAAAAGTAACACACACAACCGGAAGTCATCATTGTTCTCGGAAGTAGGTTCACATTAGCTCGAGCTGTTATACTTGCTTTTAATTTACTTTCCACTCCTTGCAGACCCGTCCGGCCAGGGGTGGTGTGGTGCTTTGTGCTTGCTGGGACTCACTGAGGCAAACCACCTCAACATTTCAACAAGCAGGCACAGACTCCCCATACGCAGGAAGTTTACCAAAGGAACAGCACAAAAAAAAACATCTCCTTTTTGTAACAAAGTACAAAAAAAATCACTGTTCTCTGCCCCCTTTAAGCTAAATATTTGCACACCAACTACTGAACTGCCATGTAATTATTTTTTCATTATCCTTGAGGGAAATTCCTTTATTTCGAATATTACAACACTGCACAGAAGAAAAAAGTATATATATTGTCGACCGTTATAATTGCTAATATTACTTCCTTTGCTGATTCTCTTTTTTTTAACTACGAACATTTTTTGCTCCTTGTTGTTTGCCATTAAAGCTTCGAAATTCTTGGGTAAAAAATTTTGAGTTTCCTAATTGCAAGGACGTTCTACAATTGAAAAACAATACAAACAAGAAAAATAGTTTGGTTTTTAGAACATGACATGGAAATGCAGGAACGTGTGTGTGGAGTAAATTGCCTATTTATGTAGCGGTTCTGGAATATTCGAGATAGGATTTTCTCCAAAACATACTCTAAAGCTCGTAGGTAGGTTGTATAGATGTTGGTATGTTTAAAGGTATTCTCGACTCTCGTGTGCATTTGAAAAGAATTTTAATTGGAATATATTCCGGAAAGAGGTGGTTTCTGCCAGGCCTGCTCCCAGTGCACATACCTAAGCAGTTAATTAAAAGTTCTGTCTACACGGCATGGCAGCGCACAAAAATGATAGATTGAGTGAGAGATGCCAAGGCTTGATTTTCGTTTCTTTTGTGCCAACGAAAATCGAGACTTATTTGAAGCTGTGCGTTTTTTTTTCAGCCTTGAGAGATTTTTTCTAAACTTAAAAGATAGTAACTCGTATACTCAAGAAATATCTTTTGAGGATGTTGTTTGCTCATTAAGAGATACTTTCCCTTTGAACCAAATTTTTTTGTATTTAATCTTTCAAAACTCAACGTAGATACTAACACAAACAAAGGTCCATATTGTAGTTTCTCGTTTAAATTATCATGCAAAGGACGCTTGAGAAGGATTCATCGGGTTCAATGGACAAACTCTAAAATTGCAGGGCGAAAATGGGCTTCAACCAGGATGCAGAACCATGCTTTTATCTAAATAGTTTTGTCCTCTACCCAAAAATGATTCTTAAGACATCCGCCAATATATATTAACTTGGAGCGAATCACTAATTTAATTGAAGAGCTCGCTTGGTGCATATTGACCGTAGAATGGGTACTGAGACAGCTGCCCACAGATCTTCTTCTAACCTGATGTTCTTGGTAACCTTGAGAGCACGAGTTCTCCCGCTGCTTTGATGAGTTCGGCCGGAACCGTCAGCCCCAGCAGACTGGTTGATTTTTAGTTAAGATATCACTACCCAAATTTCTTCCTACACGGGCTTTTTACCCCTTGGAATGCTTTACCATTTTTTAAATATTTCAATAGATTAAACCACTTGTTTTTGCCTTTAGAGGTGTCCACCAAAATCTTGCAGGCCAATGCATTTTTGACGCCGCAGACATTAATATCGCCTAAACACGGGCATGACATCTGCAATTTTTCTAATGCTGCATTGTATTCTTGGCATATTAGCAGCATTATAAACTTCCGGTCGTCTGCTTAATTGTTTGAGCTTTTCGTCCATTTCTCGCTGCTTTCTCATTAAAGTTAACTCCTGCTCCATGAATTTGTTTTGCCTCCTGATGATATCCCATTCCTGTTCTCGCATTTTCTCGTCACTCAATGGTCTTATAGATGAACTAATGTTATGAGGAACTACATCTTCCTCCGAAACTGATTGAAAAGTCTCTTGAGCAGTGGGTGAGCTTATAGCTGAGATTCAGCACGAATTCGTGCCTGGTCGGGTTCAATTTGAATTTTCCCGAATTTTATGATCCATTTTATCATGGTTCTTTTGGTTCCATTGCTACATAAATTTCTTTTGCAGAGTTCTGTTCGCAGTTGTTTCTCAGTCATTTTTTTTATCGTTGCTATAAATTAAATGAATTATAACTTAGACATTATTTAGGTATCATTTTGTGAATAAAAATACTTATTGCTCATAATCTTATATTGAATTAAACACATTTATTTGCAAAATAGTACCAACTTTAGTACTTTATTTTAAAAAAAATTGGAACTAATTATAAGTATTTCAATATCATGCGATCATTAACAATTCTTCAAAATTGAAGAGTTGTTAAAGAAAAGCAATAGGCATTCCATCAACAAATGTGTGGAAGATTTTGTTGCATGTCACTCATTACGGATATTTTTACATATAACGGGTGATTTTTTAAGAGGTTTAGAACTTTAAAAAAAAAAACACAAAAAATTCGAAAAAATGAATGAAATATTTATTTGAATCGATAGTTTGAACCTTGCAATTTAATGTTTAAAGATAATTTCATGCAAATGTTGACCGCGGCTGCGTCTCAGGTAGCCCATCCGCTGAGTCCAATTTTGGCATACTCTTTCACACATATCGGCCGGTATCTCACGAATGAATGCATGGATGTTGGCTTCCAGTGCGTCAATCGAAACGGGCTTGTCCCTATAGACATTAGCCTTGACATACCCCCACAAAAAATAGTCTAATGGTGTCAAATCGCACGATCTAGGCGGCCAATTGACCGGCCCGAAACGTGAAATTAACTGTTCACCAAACTCGCCTCGCAATTGCGCCATTGTTTCGCGTGCTGTGTGGCATGTGGCACCGTCTTGTTGAAACCACATATCATGCAAGTCAAGAACTTCCATTTCGGGCAAAAAAAAGTTTGTTATCATCGCTCGGTAGCGTTCACCATTGACAGTAACGCTGCGATTCGCATCATCTTTGAAGAAATATGGCCCAATAATGCCGCCGGCCCATAAACCGCACCAAACAGTGGCTTTTTCGGGATGCATTGGTAGCTGTTGCAATGCTTCTGGCTGATCTTCACTCCAAATGCGGCAATTTTGCTTATTTACGTACCCATTCAACCAAAAATGAGCCTCATCGCTGAACACAATTTGAACAATTTGAACATTTCGAACCGAGCACGAATTTTGATAGTAAAATTCAATAATTTGCAAGCGTTGTTCATTTGTAAGACGATCCATGGTTAAATTGCAAACCAAACTGAAGCTGTTTGACAGTGACATAAGGTACTAAACACACGTCAGCTGTCAAAACCAGTGTTGGCAAAACCAAACCAGCTAAAAAATCACCCATTATTAACATACTTCCATCTTCTCTTGCCATGCAATATTAGCATCAGCCATGATAATCACATAAATTAAAAAAAAAATATCGGACCTCCTTTTTGTATACCGAAAACTAGGTGCCATCTCTCTCTTTAACGGATCAGCCATTACTTTTTTTTTTACTTGAACATGGAAACAAACATGGGTTGCTTTCCCACCCCATTGGTTTCACGCTACGCATTCCCTCCCCCTTACAACAGCCCCAACGGCTCCAACCTTCGAAACAGAAAGACGTTTTCCATAGCTCACACACATAAATGACATGTTTTCGACGAAGCTTTCTTCTGGAAACAGAATCTACCGATATTCACCGAATTCATGACCGGAAAATACACACTATTTCGTGAAACCGAAATCACTTTCGTTGACCGGGCTTACATATAAAATTAAGACACTATTTCGTAAACCGAAACCGCATCTAAACGGTTCTTTTTGAAAAAACTAAAAAAAACATTCATTTACTGAAAATAATATCTTTAATTTTAATCTCTTTATCATAAACCAATAGATTAAACACAATTCTAATAACTTCACCTGGGTAAATATTCCACTTCTGAACTTGTACACCTCAAATAAATTAATAAAAACTTTCAATAAATTATAACAATTTATCCGTGTCGTCGTAATCTCACCAAGCGTCGCAATCGAATGAAAACATTCACGATTCACCCACAAAAGAGAGCGAACGCCTCTCCATAGATTCGTCCGTCTCCTTCTAACCTGTAACAGAAGTCTTTTTGATTCCAAAAAAGGTCTTCGTTGAGCTCGAAAACCAGTTTCAATTCTAGGAACATATCGATTTTTGAATAATTAAGTTTCTTTGGTGCAGAGACTGAAACGAAAAAGAGGAGCTTATTTCATTAATTTCGGCACTTTTTGTATCAAGAATTTACATGGGAAGGTAGGACAATATTCCTCAAAGATAGCAATTCCTGAAATGTCTTCATCTTCATTTGAAGAACCCACACTCAATTCTGATCTGGTTTCGCTTTCATTTTAGAGTTTTCGACTTGACTTTCTGAATTGGCTTCTTTAATTAAAAAAAAAACTTTACTTAAGCATCTACGAATCCCAAACATACATTTTTTATCACGTTTCCTTGGATCTGGACGATGTGATAGAATATCATTCAATTGTTCGAAATAAGGCGACACTTTGTGATCAAGGAAAAATGTATCAAGTATTTTCTTATCCTTGTAGTACAGCTTAAACAATTCTGCCATCGGAACTGCTTTTACTTGGCATTTTTATCATGATATCCGCGATTAAACATTTCTTGTTCAATTAATTGATAATTTTCGCCAGGCTTTAAAATTTTGTCGTCAATTTTTGCAAGCATTCCTTTTCGACGATTATTTTCTTCGAATCTCCAAACATTTCTTTTGGACATTTGTATTTTTTATTAGTTACTTACAAAAAAAAACTTTTTCGAAAACTTGTCGAAAAGCAAAAGAGAAATGGTTTCGGATTTAACTACTTCTTCCGCTAAAGGGTATGCCAGAAATTGGCTTCGTTCAATTTGAGTGCAGCCAGGCAAAAAAAAACAACTGACAAGTGGTTGTGTTCAATGCAATGAGAAGCGAATGCATTTAGTGCATCTTATATATTTCATGACATTCTCACCCTCGTTATATTTGTCTTGACTATACGTCCAAATGTAGCCCCTTCTCTATAATATACAGCTTAACCAACTTAACAGCTGCAGTTCTCTCGTAGATTCTAGTCTCCGTTTGTATACTGTCGCACTTTGAACTTGCACGTCCTTAACCTTGTTAATTTTGAAGATCCTTCCTTTCTATTTGTAAGACAACTCTTCAACTTTTGAAAAGCAGCTTCTAAGCAGTCCATTTATACCAATGTACATTCTTTTCTTGTGAGGTTTGTCAATGAAAGTGCAATCAAGGCGTAATTTTCGATAAATTTTCGAAAAAAACCTTGTCAAACCGATAAACTGGCGTACTTCATGTTCATTATTAGTTCTTTCTAAATTTGTTACTGCAAAAGTTCTCGCTTTGCCTGTCTGCATGGTTCCATCACTTATTTTATGTCCAAGGAACTTTATTTTGGTTTTGAAAAACTCATATTTCCTTAAGTTTTATGTAAGTTTGGCGTCACTCAGTACCTATGTGTAAAAACATCTCCAACAATATGCGCATGTTAGGATTCGTCTTTAGCTGTGTGTGCAATGTTGCCACTGGTCCTCTGTGCTTAGCGCAGGTGCCGGGCTTGTCGAGAAATAAGAGGAGACATGTTTGGCAAAGGTTCTGGCTTTTGGCGGTCTCTTGCGATTGCAGTTTCGTAACGTCAAATCTTCTCAAGGAAGCTGTTCGAAGCTGCGGTCTGGTGGAAATCCGCATTTAAGCTACTACGAGGAAGTGGTCCGTTTCTATGTTGGCCCCTGGGAAAATGCGGATATCCATTATATTGGAGGCATGCCTGCTATCAATTGCAATATGATCAATTTGGTTGACGGTATATTGATCAGGAAACCGCCAGGTCCCCTTGTGTATATTGAGTTGTGGGAAGTACATTATGTGCCAGCTATGATTTAAATTCGCCCAGCAGCAAAGTCAATTAGTCCGAGTCCGTTACCGGAAGTTTTGTTATTTAGGATGTGCTTCCAACAGTTAAACTAAAGTGACCCTTATTTCCGGTTTTCGGGTAAAGGTCACCAAGACCATTCTTTGTGGCGTACCTCTTTGCCTGTGTCGTCTTTCTAGTCAGTTGGGGCGTGTACGCAGATCAGCGAGATGTTATTGAATTTGGACTTCTTGCCAAGTCTTCTTCTCATCACAAACACGCATCCATTCATCATCATTCATCTATATTCGAAATAATTATTTGTTTCGGAACCCTAACTTTTAACATGGTATGGTAGTGCAGTCACCGCGACGTGAACAAAAGGAGTTTGACAGTCCAGAGTCAGTATCGCACTACGTGCATGCGAAAGTCACCATTGGCCATTTTGGGGCTCATTTTCCACTTTCTCTATTTCACTACCTTTACTATTGTTGAAAGGTCCTGTGATAATTTTCACGTTGTCCAGCCCGCTTGTCCCAAAGAAAGCGAAAACTCACGGTTGAAAAATTTTTGAACTCCAAAATGACAACGTTTTTCATTTATCGTAATTTTGTTGACATATTATTTCATATACTTAATGATAAACTTAAATTAACAATTCTATTTATATAATATCTTAAATGCTAGGTCTGTAGAGTTTCCTCCACGACAGTAAACTGTGGTCTGTGGTGAAGCTTACAGGCGCAACAACCCCACGACAAAAAACGGTGGTCTGTAGAGATTCCTAAAGGAAGCGCTCCACGATAATAAACGGCCCCTAACAAACTTTACTTAGAAACTAGGTAAGGCTTCTGCTGGTATTCCCCGCAGCGTACCTTCGTGAGATCTCTATTCCCGGTGCTCTATTTGCAATAGAATTTTCTTCCAATAGTAGGGAGGCCTAGTCTGATTTCCCATACATATTGTACTTCTACTTATTGAATATTTCTGCGAAGAGAAAATGTGAATTATATCACTAAAAGTTGAAAATACTTGTAAATGTGTAATTCTTCTTGCATGATGGATGTTTTTGCCTATTCCTCTGGTATAGGTATTGGGTAAAGGATGGCAGTCCAAATCAGCGGTGTGGGGTGGAGGGGTAGTCGGAAAAGCCTCAGTAGAATGCAGTGGTGGTTATTGCGTCACGTGATGGGGATTCCCATTCCATTCGTAGGATGTTGTAGGAAGTCGTCGAGGGGATCGGGCGGTAGTGAGAGAAATTGTGTAACTTCGTTACAGTCCTATGCTCCAAATATGGCAAAGTTGCTGATTTGGGTGCATGCTGTTGACACCGCAGCGCCGTTGATTCACTTAATTGCAAACCATCCTTCACCGGTCACTTAATTTCCAATGGGTTTATCCAGATCGAGGTTATCTGAAACCCAAAAAAAAATAAGGCGCTACGACAGATTCTCGTGTTACAATGTTTTCGCTTTGAGCACACGCGCTTATACTAATTATTGCAAGTAATTTCCGGGGTTCATGTGGATATGACCAGTGTCTTAAGGACTTTTTTCTCTTACCCAAGGGCAAATCATGTTATACTATCCCCTAGTAAGTTCGCTTGAGCTATCATAGGATGAAGACACCTGCAGGGTGCAAGCAGTCTAAACAGACACAAATTAATCCTTTTCCACCAAAATTTGTTCCACCTAATGAATGCACGACAAAGATTTAAATTCAAACGATCCTGGATTAAATTCTGTTAGAAACTCCATCCCGCGAGTAATTACCTGTCCTCCATCAAAAAAGCGGAATTCCCTTCACTTAGGTATTTCTAGGTATAAACATTAAATACTCCATAAATATAAATAGCTTCAGATGATGGCTATTATCCTTATTACACAAAACATCCTCCATCCAAGAAAATCTTAACAAATTTTCGTGCAGCGATGATAAAATCCACTATCAGTCAAAATGAAAATGGCCGACCTGTCTTGCACAGAGATTCATCAGAGTGTCCTTATTTATTTTCTTTCTAACATTAATGTTTGAATAAAGAAGGAAAAGAACAAAAAGAACTAAAACCAACTTTCCTTCATCATCTTTTGGCTGCCAAAAGCACACTCCATGGAGAAACGTCTTCCTCGTCGTCGTCGTCATCGTTAACCATAAGAAAATGTTGAGAAACAAATGAACAAAAAAAAAATAGATACCTCCTTTGGTATGACAATAAATGTTACCAAAAGATTACAGAACACCGAAACTAAACGCGCTTCCCCAAAGTCCCCAGCCAATTCTCTCTAACTTCGTGTTATGTGTAATCAAATAAAACCAACACAATCAAGAATAATTAAAATGCCAGTCACCGGGTGTGGAGTGGAGGTGACGTCCCACCAAAGCCTGTCGGAGTCTTTCCAAAGAGCCCCTTTGCTTAAGTATATAGTTCTAACAAAACCATGATTGTAATTACAAAAATCTCTTTTATCATCATCACCACCAGACGCAGGACATCATGCAAAAGCTTCGTCGCTGTATACCTATCTACTTCTCGTCCCATTCACCCATGCCACGTATTCTTCAGATGGTATATTAACTCCAACCCTCAAGTTCCATGCAAACGGGCCACACAAAAGGAAAACCTTTGGCTACTTTCGTGTGTGCGTGTAAAGACATTTTTGGTCCTTCCCGAGTACTAAATAAGCAATTCAACCCCATACCGCCTTGAGGGCCAAATAGCAAGCAAAATGCACAAGGGTCATCATCATAAGCAGCACTATTCTGCTGGAGGCAACAAAGACTCCATGAGACAGGATCCTAAACAGAAAGCCCCCACAAATATACTGGCAAGGATGTGATGGCCAGCCAGCTTCAAAAAAAATTTCACACGCTTTTCATTCTTCGTATATGTATGTACTACATTCTGACAGGGAAAACTTCTATCAAAGTCGTTTCCCCTTCCCCTTATGCTTCAACCATCCCTCTAATTACAATTAGCGTATGAATAAAATTCTTGGAGGATAGCTAGTCCTTACACCGAACAGCAAGCGTATAGGAACATTGTTTTGGCAAGGAACCGAAAATGGGAAGCTCCTTCCCTTCTTATGTCGTCCCTTTTGTTAGAGATGCCGCTCGTTAAATAAATTGTATGTTTTGTTTATTCTTGCTGCTGCTGGGAACTAAAAATCCTTCTTAAAGTTTCTAAAGTAGGAGCAGGTACCTTTGACGAGGACGTTTTAAGAGGACTTTCAGTAGGTTTGTACTAACTAAACAGAGACTTCATACTTCATATGCATAACGGTGTACTAGGCGTCTCGTTGCAAAATGCATTGGCCACACGATATTGTGCGAGGCAGTTCCACCAAAAAAAAAAAATTGAGCGTAAACCCTGCAACAATGCTTTTAAAACCCAAGGAACACACACGAATGGATGCGAGGAAGGCTGCAATGCGTGTGAGACGGAAATGTGTAATACCCTATGTTTGCTGGGAGAAATAGTATCAAAAAATGTACTCACCGTATACTCGGTTTGCATAATTGTCTTGTCCACTAGTGGAATGCAGTCTATCTTTCTTATCTTCTACACATATATAAACATTGAAATTAAACTAAAGGACGTCTTGACCGTTTTCGATGTTTCCGCAATATTGCTTTTCCGTTTTGTATGAAACGGCCGCTCCGTTAATTTCACATACAACAAATAGAGAAAGAGAACCAGGGCCCCCTAGGGTCACGTTCCTTATTTACCCGCAAAGCCAGCTGCGCCCTTCATTTTCACCGAAGACCAACAATAAATAAAATGCACGACTGGGTCGCACGAACTTGCTCTTATGATAAGCCATTGCTTATTGTGGCTGCATATATGGCTATTAAAAAAATTTAAATAATTTCGAAAATTCTTTGATTTTTTAAATTAGTTTAAGAGTTTTCTCGGAAAAACAAAGTATGCAATAAAATTTCGAAGCTATACGTAAATCTAGGAAAAAAAATATTGAAAATCGTTCGACCAGTTTTTTTTTAAAAAGGTTATTTTTGAAAAACTTTTCCAAAAAATATTTTGAAATTTATTTGGGTATGCAAATATATGGCAATCTGTAGTTTACATTTGAAAAAATAATTTAAAAAAAAATCAATATACCCGTTTCCAACATATTTCGAAAACCAAAAATTTTTTTGAAAAAATTATAAAAAATCAAAAAAAAAAGTTTTTGAAAAATTTGAAATGCCATATTTATAAAATTATAAATGACTTCCTGTGGCCAAAATTTTATTAAAATCGAATGTATAGCTTACGAGAAAATTTGATTTGAAAATACTGGTTCTATGAGAGGTACCGTTATAAGACAAATTTTGAAAAATATTTTCCAACCAAAAGATAGACTGTCTTACAAAAATAGCATCCTGAAAGTTTTATCAAAATCGTTAGAGCCGTTTTTGAGAAAATCAATTTTTTTCTTCACGATTGTATGGCAGGTGCCGTTATTTTTGGGCTTAGAGCAAAAATAATAAAATGCACGACTGGGTCGCACGTACTTGCTCTGTTGGTGCAATAGTACGATGAAAACAAACTTTTCGATCAATATAAGAACAACTCCTTTTTGAAAGATTTGGTAAAACCTAAAAAAATTTGACTGAAACTGGAAAACCCGATATACGGGAGCTAACGTTAAGAAACCTTTTAATATTTAAAATTTAGATGTCATCTTTTGGGTTTTATAAATGATATAAATGTCCGCTTATGGCCAAATTAATAAAATTGTTAAAACCAATTTCCGCTATTATCATGTGTAGCCAAAAACTAACAATGCAGTTTTCTGTAAAATATTCTATATATATGTTACATTCAAAGTTTCATAAAAATCGGTGGGGCCTTTTTTGAGTAAATTAGATAAAACGAAAAAATTGGCCAATATCTAATGGCTCTTTGAATAGGAGCCACCATTTAAAAATAAAATGCACGACTGGGTCGCACGAACTTGCTCTAATGAGTGACAGTGGTTTATGGGCTTGAGATTTTGATAAAAATAAAATTTTCAAAATTCTTAAATAAATACTTTAACTAATTTGAGCTGAAAAAAAAGTACGCCATTTTATTTCTTGGATAAATTTGAATTTCTGAGAACAAATTTAGAAAAATCTGTGGAGCGGTTTTTGAGAAAAAAAGTTTTTTTTGAAAAACTTTTTGAAAAAAAATTTTCAAAAAAAATTCAAAAACGCCAGTTCATAGGTATTCAGCAAATACATTTATTTAAAATTTTTAAAAAAGAATTTAATAAGCAGTTTTTAAAATATAAATTTTTTAATTTTTTTTTTTAAAAATGCTTTTAAAAATACAAAAAAATATTTTTTAAAAATATTGGTATGCAATACAAATTGAGCTACCTACAGCTATATGTGTGTGAAATTTCGAAAGAATCGGTTGAGTCGTTTTCGAGATAGTCGAAAGCAAAAAAAACGGTCCTATGGAAAGTACCGTTCTTAGCAATTTTTTAAAACTTTTTTTTCAGCCATATGATTGGTCGTACCTAAAAAGCAACACTGATTTTTTTAATTAAAAATCGTTAGAGCCGTTTTTGAGAAAAATAAGCTTTAACGTAACGGTTGTATGGCAGGTACCGTTATTTTTTGAGCTAAAAAAAAAATTTCAATTTCCTTTCTGTACAATACCTAAAAAAGTCTATATACCAAGTTTGAAGCAATTCGGCCCACCCGTTTGGGTTTAGGTCTACATACAGACAGACAGACAGACAGACATACAGACGGACAGAATTTTTAGACCATCTTTTTTCGTCTTCGCTATCATCGTAATGTCATGTTTGATTGTTATCTCAAAACTTTTTTTTTCGACGAATGCATAACTTGCCTTATAGTACCTATAATCGCAAGTAAAAAATACGTTCCGAGGGACGGCCAAATAAATCCTAGATACCAAATTTGAAGCAAATCGGCCCATCCGTTCAGGCTCTAGAAGCGCGAACAGACAGACAGACAGACAGACAGACAGACAGACAGACAGACGGACGGAATTCCCAGACCCACTTTTTTCGACTTCTCCATCATCGTAATGTCATGTGTGATTGTTATCTCGAAATTTTTTTTCTGCACGAATCCATAACTTGCCTTATAGTACCTATAATCGCAAGTAAAAATGGTCACAAATTTCAAACTGTAACAACATTTTGGTACTTATTATTTTAAAAATTTGTCAAGTTATGGATTATTTTTCATTACTGGAAAAATCCACTAACACAGATGCTACTAATTACTGCCAAAAGATGCCGTTGGCAGTGAACCTATCGCTTGACAGCTGTGACATGCTTATGATTCGATAAATTCGCTCAAACTACTGAGGGAGATTTTTTGTGAATTAAGTACAACAAATTAAAAACTGTTTTTCTAGAGCAATCGAGCGAAATTGGAGAAAGAATCGAAGGCATCGATGTAGGAAGGTACATTCGACATTTTTCATAAGGGGACAGTTGTTTTCATTAAAATCACACATTTCTTGAGCTTATGAACAGTGTTGTCGTTTACCATGGGAAATAACCAAGTCAAAAGTGTTTTCGATCGGGTTTCTTGAAAAGAAAACTGAATGTGACATGTTCGCGTATCAGCAATGATATCATCTTTGTTTTTACTACCAGAAAAAAACAACCTGATTTTTTACTAGAACTAGTGGAGTATTCCGATCCGATCCCTAACTCAATTTTTTTCCGGGCAATGCATCTCGTGTGGAAGTGATAAATCCTCCAGACGCAGGTGAAACCTACATCAGGTTTAACAAGCCGCCTTGGGCCTTGCCTGTCCCCAACCTTTTATGTGATCATTTCAAACTGTTTGCTGATGATCTAATAGGTCCTTACCAATGTGGCTTCAGAAATGGACTGAAAATAAACTAGGACAAAACGAAGTATATGCTTTCATCAACAAAAGTCCAATCTCACCACCGACCGAAAGGTATAACTTCAAGGTAGTCAGTGAATTTGTCTACCTGGGTACTGCTGTAAGCACATGCAACAACATCAGCGCTGAAATCACACGCAGACTAACTCTTACTAATCGCTGTTTCTTTAAGCTGAATAAGCAATTGAGCCATTAAGCTCTATCGAAAAGAACTAAGCAAACACTGTACAGAACACACATCATGCCCGTCCTGCTTTATGGTGCAAAATCACGGACTCTCTTCCAATCGGATGAAAAGTCACTTGGAGTCTTCGAGAGAAAAGTTCTGCGTACGATTTATGATCCTGTCTGCGTGAACCGAGAAGACAAAATTTGGCGAAGAAGATACAACGAAGAACTATACGTGCTGTACAGCGACATAAGCCTAGCCGGAAAAATTTGAATTCAACGACTAAGATGGTTGGGCTATGTATAGAGCGAAGAGACATCAACACTCCAGCTCGTTAAGTCTTCAATGCCAAACTAGAGGGAGTCAGAAGCCAAGGTTGAGGGAGGCCTCCGACAAATTGGAGTGCAAAATTGGACACGGCAGTCTAGTGATCGAGCCGGCTTGAAGGGCATACTAAGCAAGGCCTAGGAGAACAACACTCTAGTGGGGCCATCATAACAAACAATAACAATCAAAGGATTGGCATTGGCAAATGACCCGCCTGAGAAACACATCTCGCCTATAGCTATGGTTCTTGTAGAATTCCTAGGCTGAACCCGCTATCTGAACCAACTCTTCCGCTAGGGGTATAAAGTCTGATGGAGTACGTCTGGAAATCGTCTAAGAATTTCTAGGGAAGTCCCAACTCATCCCCACCCTTCGCTGTAAACACAATCCAAAACCTTGTCCTTGACTTGTTAAAGGTGGGGAGAGGTATCTTCTGGCAACCATACACATTGCATAGGTGGCTGGTTTATGTTTCTTGGAAGGATACTAAGCTGACCTGTAAACCGAACTACATATATCTCTGGTGTGTCAGCGATCTGCCTAGGTGATATAAAGTCGTGCTCGTTGTGAATTAGGACTGTATTGGATTAAGCTGAGTCCCAAAAGTTTGAGCCGTAGGCAAAATTAAGTAATCGTGCTGCGAACAGGGAGAAATGGAAGGTTCTGTTTGCTGCCCTATGACCTAGCAGAAGCTAGAAATGATGCTACCGAAAGCTGGAGAGAAGAGTTACAAGAAGAATACAAATTAATCAAACAGCAATACCAGAGTGTAAGACCTCCAGAGTTTGAAACCCTGTTTAGGCGAATTTCAGTAAAATTAAAATATTTAAACGGCGCTTTTTCCAAGTTCCACGTAGATTGTATTGGACCGCTATTACGGTTTTTCGACGACATTTGTGAAATGTAGTTTGACAGTCGTAGAAACAAATCATAGATCAGCAAACGTCAAAGCAACAAATTGAAAATATTAAATCAGGAAATTCAAATAATTATTAAATTGTACGGTTTTAGTTGCGTAACGAATAATTTTAATAATTGGCTTGCACCGAAGGGGGACATTTATTGGGCGCCATCATCAGGCAATATTTTTAGAGCATGCTAGAGGTAAACACAGCCCAAGCTGGTATCTAAAAATGTTTTATTTAAAAATTATCTCCGTCAAATAGTGATGAAATTGAGTAGTTTCCTTCCACGATTCCCTGTATTATGAACCAGGGCACTCCTGTGCATAGCACAAAAGCAATAGGTTATGAAAAGTGTGTGAATCAAATAAAACAGGATTACGCCTTTCGTAATTTTTAATGACGTCAGCGGAGACCACAAAATAAATTCAGTTTAAATTTTAAAAAAATTTAAAGACAGTAGACATGAGGTTAGTGGTATCAAACAAGCTCCAAATCTCGGTTCTCTGTTGACGTCACAAATAACGGCGGAATCTTTTTTTCCTTCTTTCATGAGAAGTATGTGTAGAAGAAACTTCTGCGCTCTTATAAAACCCGGGGTTCTAATAAACGTGGTTTTTGTTTCCCACAGCAAAAATCGTCTGAGTTTTAACCCGAAATTGGTGCGGATTCTTCTAAAAAAACGGTTAACGGACGATAATTGTACGTGATAACCAGTTCACAAAACGGTTCACGTGTAGGTTGTATCTATCCCCACCACCAACCACCCATCCCACCATTTTTGTGCAGCCGGTGTTCATCGACTTATAACAAGACGTTATCTCTGCGGAACGTGACAATGTGACCTTGCGACATTTTTTCGTGCATGATCCCGATGTCATCGATTTATAATACGTTATATCGTCAAAGAGTTTTATATCAAGTAACTTACCAAAATCTTGATGATTAAGGACATCAATCTAACCGAAATTGCTTGAATAACATAAATGAGAACTTTCAATCTTCCAAACAAAGATAATTTACCCTACTGGGTATTTGGTTAGCAAAACAGAAAAATAAAACTAAAGGCAGAACTCCAGAAAGTCCTACACTAACGAGAGAAACCACAGGAGCAGAATACTGGGTGTGTGTATTTGGTGTAAATAACCATATGCGGTGTGTTGTTAGTCAATTGGTTGAAGGTTTGTTAGAGAGATTTCTCTTGGGAAATGAAGGCCATACATATCGTATAGAATTGGGCAAAGGTATGGTACCTTTACAATACCGTGTTACTGTGTTACACAACTCTTTCATATATTCGAGTATTCAAGCATATGTAAATAGGTATGTCAGTACTGGGAAGGAGTATCGCTCAAAGGTAATTCTGGATTTGCATGGGGGCAACGGATTTTGAAGAGCGCAATGCTAAGAAGTTTGTCCTTTTGGCTTGCTAGTGATATGCTTTGTGGTTTAACCACAAAAAGCGCAACAACTATACTCGTACATATTGTCAAAGCAGAGAACCAGTGAAGAGCTACATATATGGAAATGGCTTACAAAACAAATACTCGCGCGAAAAAGCTGGGTGACATGTTGGCTGTGGCTGGTTTGGGTTTGTTCAAAAAGTTTACTCAAGTCATTGTCAGATTTTCGGATTGCCAATGGAACGACTTTACAATACATGCAGGAGGTATGTGGTAATGTAATTTATACGAATTACATGCGGGACTTTGCGCAATATTTATACTACAAAAGGAACAAGTTCGTTTGGAGTTACGTAGCTGCATGCATGGGGGTTATCTTCTTAAGGAAAAAGTAAGTTTTCTTTGGTTTTTATAAGGCCAAGTACAAGGATAAGGTTGCTCGAAATTTAGACAAAAGTCAGCGTACAAAACAATGCCGAGGAACTTTTGAAAGAAGGGCATATCTTGCTGAACGGGTATTGTATTGGTTTTAGCTTTGCGGAATGGTTTCCTTTTGCTTGCAAATAAATGCATCACAAGAGAACAGTTGAGCGAACAGATAATCTTCTTAAAAAACATGAAGTTTGACATTTGAACGGGGGGATTTTTTTGCGAAAAAGGATTTCAGAACACACTGGTTTCCATTTCCAGTTCCATATAGGATATATCAATCTGGCCAAATGAGGATGTCAAATCAAGTTATAAAGGTATTGGAACTATTGGGCAGGTTGAAACACGGCAGACTTACTGATTTCTGATTGAGGCCTTGCCCCTCCCAAAGTGAACAGTGACGGCATGATAATTATTGTACCTACACACTTGGGAATACGGATCATTGGCTTTTACTTCTTTGAGGAAAAAGTGATTCAGCTGATTTGGTGACTTCAGTTTTCAATAGATACCCTACCTTATCAATTAATAATATTCTCTTCAGCTGTAGGGACGTAAATAAGTGAAACGGAGGCAGTGAAATAAGCCCCGGGTATTTATTTCCCACTAAGTGTAAATAAAGTCCCTCGGTGGACTTATTTCCCTGCACCGTGAAACGGAGAGGGAATAGTCTGGCGTTGCCCTCAATATTACAAAAAACGATTTTCTCACATTTTTAACAAGTAAAAGTAACTGCCTTCTGTGGTGGAGGAAAAATTGACTGACTTCCGGAACATTGTTGATCAGGGCACGTGGCGTTTTTAAAAATCGTACGCGATCATATTTCATCGTTTATGACGACCTTAGATAAAATTAAATTTTTAAGATCGCGACTTCGCTAAAAGTTTCGAAATTGGAAAAAGTCATGTTCAAACATGTTTGTGGCCAAAACCTTATCCATGATTTAGTCTCAGGAGAGAAACAAACCAAGATTGCAACCATAACGACCATAGTGCTTGATGGTGATAAGAGTGTCAAACTGTTACCCCGAAGGTTGTGGGTTCAATATTCAATTCCTGATTCCACATATTTTTTTTTCTGAGTCTGGCGAGAAACAGGAAGTAGTGCTGTCTGAATTGGGTAGGCACTGATTGTCATCAACCTGGTGATGCCCAGTGTTGATGCCAACGTGTTTGTTGAGGATGAGGCCTAAAAAAGCCAACGGTAGCTCTCGCATCAGGGTAACTGTCCTACCACGGCAAAAGAATAATGGCTCCAAAACAACAAATTGCCTCGGATATGGATACAATTACTAATGACGACCCGAGCAAACCAAACAAGGACAACGAATTTCAGTTCTGCACATGGAATGTCTGGACTTTGAGCAGGCCACGATAACCCGAACAATAAGAACAATGGAACCCATAAATAGAATCAAAGCCGAAATTACAGCGATCCAGGAAGTGCGATGGGATGACGAGGGCAAAAAGAATATGAAGAAAAATCGTCACTATTCACTTAGGAGAAAACTTCACGATGGATATCTTTGAAGCAATATATGGCTTGGATGTTGGTCTATTAGGGTTCCACTATAACCTCTCAGAACAATATAACAGCTGGGATCAGTCGAAGAATTACTCTTGCCAATTGATTATGTAGAAGGCATCTTAACAGTTGAGCCCACTCTTCTTCGGATGATGTTCACTCCAGTATGGATATGGAGTATGAGTATGGAGGAGAAGATTAAACCACAAACTTAATGGGCTTACGTCGACATTAAGCAATGGTCAAAAAGAAAAACTACCGCATCTTAGATGTAGAGGACAAACACAAATAAAGGTGCCTTTACATGGAGCTGCAAGCCCTGATCTGCAAAAAAAGAAGATGCAAAATCAATAAATCATACTTGTGTGATAGCGAGGGAAGGCAAAAATGCAGACGTCTTCATGGATGCAGATTATAGGAAAATTATAGATGCAGCTTGAAAATTATAGTGAAGACGAACATGTTCATCTTGTTGTTGCGTTTTCGTCTGCATTTGCAGCTTCATGTAAAGCCACCTTAACTTGACGTGCGTTACTGAAGTCAAATGACTATGAACCGGGTTGGTTAATTATAGGTCACTTCCATTTCTTCCATGCAGAGTACCAAAGCACAAACTGAGATGGTTGAGAGTGTAAATGACCAGTCCTTTTGGGTGTCTGGAGTATGTGTTAATTTTCACTAACAAAATTAAAACGTCTCTTAAAAATGAAAAGACGAAGCTGACATCAAATTAAATTTATCATCAAACATTGAAAAAACAGTTGTTCCGAAATTGGCCGTTAAATGGGCGAAATGCTCCATGAACTTCGCGCATCCATTTTTTTTTTTTTTTCAATGTAAATCTCCACAATTTGGAAGCTTTGTTCCGGCGTTAAACGATTCATAATGAATCGCCAAGCCTTACTCAACCCGAAATAACAACACAGTTTGACATTCTCAACTGTCAAACCTTAGACAACAACCATCGAAACTTCTCGTGCAGCTAAGAAAACACCCTTTAGAAAAACCATATCAGAGTTATAGTATTTTTAAGACCCGAAAGTCCAAAAAAACGATGTAAGTTAAAATAAGCTTGAAAGACCTGCATTTTTGATTTTTAGTTTTATTTCGTTGGAATAAAAGGGAATAAGAGAAGATTATTAAGGACGTGGTAAAGGGTTGTTCAAGTCAAGTGCATTTGCAGAAGGTTAAATCAAATGAATCCTGTATTTCTGGATTCATTCTTTCGACAAAAAAAAGTGTTTTTTACTGAATTTAAATAATTTCATTTTCGTTCCTTTGTATTTTCTATATTTAACTTTATGTATATATTTTACCTTGCGAACCAGATGAACTGACTCCTCGATATATATGCATATTACACACATTTTTTAAATGCTACATGCAGGATTAAAATATACATCCAATTATATTTTTCCGACCACCCTTCCAGCCGTTTCTTTCAGTAAGGACTTCTGTCTGCTACAAATTGAATGCAAACAATTATACTGCATGCTCTTACATTATTTTTTTTTTTTATTTTTATATTTACTTGGAACAGGTAGAAAAAGATTCACCTGCGTGTATTTCGGATTAAATACGACGCACATGTTGTACTCGTATGATTGTAAAAGAACACCACCATCAAGTGTCGTTCAATCCTCGCAAACAATTTGTTCTGGAAAATAAATTAAATTTACAGGATTCGATTTTTGCCTTAAGCCAAAAATTAATCGAATGATTTATGTGAATGTGTAATTGCTATAAGTAGAATGGCAAGAGAGCAAAAGATTTCCTGCAATTTTTTATATAATATACATTTAAAAAGGCAAATATCGATTTTCGGAGTCTGGTGTGATAAGATAATATAATTGTTGGTTGTCTGGCAAGGAGGATTGCTGGAGGTATTGAAATTATTACAAATTTTTTACGAAGAAACGAATAAAACCACAAATCAAAGTAGGCGCCTGATTTCAGGTCCTTGACGTAACACTTACTATTCAATGAAAAATTTAAGGCGAACGAGAAGGTGCTTTAGGGATGGGCGACCCTGTTTTCTAGGGAAAAGGGAATTATTTTTAATCATTTCCTCCAAAATCGCGGTTAAATGGAAAATATTTTTCTTTCATGGAATTTCGTTCCGATATTCTTTCGCTTGTTAATTCAAATCGTTAGAGCCGTTTTCGAGCAAATCCTAAATGTAAACAATCGTTACTTGAAAGGTACCAGTTTGAGCCGTGCTAAAAAGGAATAAAGAAAAACCTCGACAACCGTTTTTCTTTAAACTGCTGTATATGAAATTTGAAGAAAATCCGTCAAGTGGTTAAGGCTGTAGCTTGACGTGAAAAAGCGCACAGACCATAGACTATAACTAATAATAAAGACAAGCCGCTTCATAGAAGAAAAAAGGAACCGATTTTAGATGGCCTCCACCTTTTTCCTACTTTTTCCCTTTTTATTTGCGATTATAGGTTGCATAAGCCAAGTTATGCATTCGTCAAAAAAAAAGTTTTGAGATAACAATCAAACATGACATTACGATGATAGCGAAGACTAAAAAAGATGGTCTGTCTGTCTGTATGTTTAGACACCTACAGCCCAAACGGGTGGGCCGAATTGCTTCAAACTTGGTATATAGACTTTTTAAGGTATTATACAGAGGGGAAATTGAAATTTTTTTTAGCTAAAAAAATAACGGTACCTGCCATACAACCGTTACGTTAAAGCTTATTTTTCTCAAAAAACGGCTCTAACAATTTCGATTTAAAAAAATCAGTGTTGCTTTTAAGTACCTACGACCAATCATATGTTTGAAAAAAAAGGTTTACAAAGTGTCTAAGAACGGTACTTTCCATAGGACGGTTTTTTTTTTTTGCTTTCGACTATCTCGAAAACGACTCAACCGATTCTTTCGAATATAAAAAAATATTTTTTTTGTATTTTTAAAAGCATTTTTTAAAAAATACCTAATTTAAAAAATTAATATTTTGTTTTTTTTCTAAAAATTATAAATAAATGTATTTGCTGAACTGAACTGGCGTTTTTGAATTTTTTTCTCAAAAACCGCTCCACAGATTTTTATAAACTAGAATCGCCCAGTGGCCAACATTCGGCCATTAAAATACCCAAAACTGTGGAAAAAAAATTTCCCAGCGAATTTATACGAACAAAATAGTAAAAAAAAGCCAAGACATTTTCACCTGTATTTTCCAAAAAAAAAAAAAAAAAAAAAAAAAACAAAATATTCCCAGCACACCTACTCAGTAATACCTTTCCAACGATATATTATGTCATCTCAATCGGTTGGGTAACTACCTCGCAATTGGTACCACAAAAAAACTGCACAAAAAATGGCGTACCTACTTTTTTTTCATCTCAAATTAGTTTAAGTATTTATTTAAGAATTTTGAAAAATTTATTTTTTACAAAATCTCAAGCCCCTAGACCACTGTCACACATTAGAGCAAGTTTGTGCTACCCAGTCGTGCATTTTATTTCTTCTATGAAGCGGCCTGTCTTTATTATTAGTTTGCCTATGGCACAGATGCACAGTGAGACCGATGGATGCTATGGCGAATGCGAAAACCGCTTTTTTGGACTTCTCTATCATCGTTAGATATGTCATGCAGCAATGGGATATGCACAGATATATCTAAGTTTTCCAGATATTTCAACATTTCGCAGATGCACAGATCTGGAGGCATTTTCCAGATCTGGAATCCATATTCAGCAATTCTGATATATCTGTACTTTTCGTTGAATGAAAAAGAAAATCAAACCTTCAATTTAACTACAATAGAAAATGAGCCCATCTAAATGTTCTGTATCTCTTTTTTTATTTTGCTTTCATTCCGCATTCTGCAACTTCCATCTTCCATCTAATCCCAAGGAAAGACAGGTATACTCTGAATGGTAAAGTGCATGCATATAAGTGGGTAAACCAGAGTTTTCCTACCGTTAGACAAAAATAATTAAAGCAAACTACGAAAACACCTCGATTGAATTTACCGTTCTCCCTTATCCCATTTTTCGAAATTTTTGTTCTATTTTTCTGCATTCTGCATTTAGTTTCTTACTACTTTAGTGGGATCTGAAAAAGTTTAAAAGTTTAAGTGGAATTCAAATTAATAAAAACCCTGTTTTGTGTATTGCCTATAAAATAAAAAAAAATGTTTTTCTCTATTTTCAAAAAAAAAAGTAAAACCATAAATCGTTGAAAAACAAATATAAAAATGTGTACAAATTTGCAGAAACAAAAACATGCCCGGAAAATGGTGCGGTAAATGCTTCAACTGTTCCAGATTGATGTCACCTTCGACCAATATAGTCAAAATCCATAATAATAATTATATTCAAAATAGTCAAAAAAAAAATAGACCAGTTTGAAGAAATTTTGGTTTTATTGGAAGAGAAACCGAAAAAGTTGCTTTATCCATTTCAGACACGCTGGTTGTCTTTGGAAAAAGTCGTGTTTCGTATATTAGAACCATACGAGCCCGTCAAAATATATTTTGCAATGTGTGCAAATTTAGATCACATTGACAGTGCCGAGAACATTATATGTAAATAATTTAACAAATTATTTTAGAATTTTAGAATTTTTAGAATTTTAAAAATTTATTTTACCTGAGGTAAACAAACTCAATAGAATTTTTCAGAGTGAGCAACCACAAATTCATAAAATGCATTCAAGCATAAAACTTCTGTTTTCCTTAATTTTCGAGTGTTTTATAAATCCAGAGTATCTACAAGAAACCCAAATTGAATGCATACATTTCAAAGATCAGAGTAATATGCTTGATTTGTCCGAGTTGTATCTGGGCGTTGGTGTGCAAATTCAGGTTAGGGAAAATTCTAGCATTGACCTAGATGAGCTTAATCTATTTAAAAGTAATTGTCTGGCTTTTTATATTGAACTTTGCGATCAAATTTTTAAGAGATTTGATTTTCAAAACGAACAGGTCAAACTACTCTCTTGTTTGGATCCGCAAAAAAACAATTTAAAAAAGTCAGCCATCACTTTTAAATCTTTTTTCTGTCTTCCCTAACTTGTTGGAGAGCGTTGATTTACAAACTTTAGATTCTAAATACAGAGAATTACGTCAACTCGACTTTGAGGATCTCCAGATGCATTCACGATTTATCATATCAAACCGATTCTCAAAATCTACAAGAGTGGTAAGTAAGGCGGTGATTGGTACTTAGGTGATTGCTCAAGAACGATTCCTGAGGTGTTGATGTGGTCGACACATATCCAGTCACTACAAAGCCGCCCTTTCTTGCCTCTTGAGCCTAGGCTCTACACGATCCTTAAATTAATACTCTGAAGAACACACTTTAGACAAAGAGACAAAACCGTGATGACAACCTGCACAGGTTTGAGGAAAATGCCGAAGACTACTTTTAGGAATTCTGGAAGAACATATACCACCAGGTCCAGCTGTGTTTCTTTTCTTTAGAGAGTGGTTCTTGTCTTTTTTTTATTACCTACTGTTTCGGCAAAAGCTTCCATGAAAGCGCTCTAAATTCTTCCATTAAAGCGCTCTAAATTCAACCCGAGTTTATGGTAGCAAAATTACGACATAAATACCTACATTTTGGTTTTTAAGAATGCTTGTGTTGAATCTTGGTCTTCTTTCTATATCCTCTGAGAAAGGCAACACAGTGCAGCAGCTTTTCAGCGCGGTAAATCTAGTAGCAAGGGATGGTCACGTCCATCAGCTTTTCTTTCGAACTTCACACAGTGATTCCAGCTCGTTCATCCTATGGAACTCCTCAGTGTATTTTACTCCACAGAGTCTATATATTCATGTTTGTGTATTAATCTCTCTCCTCTTGGATAAAGATTAATGGAGCATTTTTTAGAACATAAAACAAAACGTTCCTAATATCACCCGAAGCCACATTAGAGGTTTACTAACTCAATGCCAGAACTATTCCACACAAAGTCCTACGCCCCATTTGATTTGAAACTTACAATTTCTCTAATTAAAGTTCAGAATATCAGCTTCGGCGATCCCTCATATCCGTTACTAACCAGGAGCATAATTTAATGACCTGATATTCAACCACTACTATCAACTAACCGCTGCCATAGGTCCTCTTTAGCATCATGCGGGTACTAGAAATTCACTATCACCACTTTTTCTGTGTGTGCTGTAGCAGTGAAGCCGTCATCGTTATTCTAACCACGCATTCGCATCGGTGCCCAGACCAGACCAGACCACATCGCGTTAGCGTATACGGCTCTTCATGGCAATGCGATGGCGTTTTAAAAGCGCCACGCGATTTCCAGCAGGAAGCTATCCATATTTAACACACTTCCAACTGCCAACTCGGTTATAGAGACACGGCTTTTATCGCGGTCATCATCGAAGCCAATGGGACACATTTCCTGCATCCCTATAGGTTTGGGTTTGGGTTTGCCTTTGCGACCATACAAAACCGCACTCATTGCCGTTTGCCATATAAAGCTTGACTGCATCTCGCTTGCTGATGATGATGATGATGCCCTTACTGGTGCTGGTGCCATTGGCTGCTGCACGTGAAAGGCGCATTGTGTAATAATCGATGCAAATTGAAAATTTCTAGTGCCACTTTGTGTGCAGAGAAGAACTCCTATATACATCTATCACCCATAGAGGGCGTTACTGTCCAAAACCAACTACCTATGCTATTGCCACTAATGCTGTCATATCCATTGTCATCACAATCGACCAGACAACCATCACTACACCGAGCAACGCTTCCATCTCGATGTTCTATCTTAATTTTTGATCATTTTGGTGGTAAGAAGCTCCAGCAAATGGAATTCCCAACTTGAATTTCATTAGTCCAAGGCTTTGAATGCAATTTTACTTTATACTTCATGATGATGCAATCCAATACAACGTAACGATAACGATGCTATAACTGCTATCCTGGAGCTTTGTTATAATTCGTGGTTACCGCGATGACATTATGTCGGCTGCGTTGAGAGGCCTCTAGTATAGTTATGCTTCCGGATATATGCGATTTGGCTTAATTAATATGGCTGACTTAATTTTAAACATTCGATATGGGCTTTGTGAGGTTAGAGACATTGTACATATATATATTAGGTGATATTGGAATAGAAATTATTGGCAAACAAAGGAAATTCGGTATGGGAAATGGGCTCCGAAAAGGATTTTTCAAATCAAATTAATGGCAAACAATAATTGCTTATTTCTTTACTTTGTGCTCAAAAGTGTTGAGATTATTGTGTCATCTTTTCTCTTATAAACATTCCGTGCCTATAGAGGACTCACTTCCTTAAGAGGCAGTATCAAAGGGAAAAATCTACTATAGGTAGAATCAAGAATTCGGATCAGCACCATCAGCGTGGCAGTGTCCTTCAAATTCGGATGAAAATGCAGGACCAGGCTAGTTAAACTTAAAAAAGACTCAAGCGAATATTGGAATTTCTGGAAGATTTTTTTTTGTTTTTGCTGAAAGCCATCGCTATTGGATACGAATCCTGTGAGTTCACATCTATTAGCAGCCAAGGACCGTCAGTCAGCTATTGACATCTGTATGTACAACTCGCAATATCTGGAGAATGGTCCAACGTAGTTCAGGAGTTTGAAGTTCCTTTAGCCAATTTCTCAATCCACCCACTTGCAAATTTCTGTGAAAGCACACTTCCTGGATCAAATGCAGCAGAATAATTTGGATCATTTGCGGACATTTAAATGGACTGAAATAAAAGCTTCTCATTTTCAGGTAACCAAGCACCCAACTATAATCTACTGAATCGTCAGTCAATAAGCTCTTAACAACAAATGGAGGAAAGCATTACACAAGAGTAATTTACGCTAGATGCGTATAACAGTTACATTACTAGCACGCAAACGAACAAAAAATGGTTTGACAAAGACCGTAGCAAACTTCAAAAACTCTTATATATAGCATTAATTGTATCTCCGAGTCAACTAGGGTAATAAACTGTTATACTCTCCCAAAAAAAATGAACTTCCCCAAAAATGTGGCTATGCAATCACATCAGACAGCACATTACAAATTGAAATTAATTTTATTCAAATGTTCCTGAACTGGACGGATAGTCCCGAGGTATGAAGACTTTTCCCGAAGCTGTGACTTTAGCTGCTCATTTCAAAACTCTATATTATCGGCTGAAAAGAATCTTCATACTGTTGTCACTGCCAAGAAGTGACATGGCTTTGTATAGCTCACTCCTATTCACGCTGTCATATGCGACTTTAAAATCGATAAAGAGGTGGTGACTGGTGAGTATCGATCTAGAATGCATGAGTCTTTTCAAGAAACTGTCGAAGTCTTAAAATCTGGTCGACGGTTGACTTACCGGGCCTGAAACCACACTGAAAGGGGCAAATCAGCTTACTCACGAAAGCGTTCAGGCGTTCACACAGAATGACCGACAAGATTTTATAGCCGACATTTAGTAGACTTAGTGGTTGGCTCAGTTCAGAGTATCTCCGGGTGGACCGAAGTCTTGTTCATACTCTTCCAAATCCAATGGATCATTTTCCCTGACAGAGATTAGTTGGTTATATTTAATCTTTTTCATTTCCGCAGAATTATTCCCAAATCAACGCCGACTGCGCTTCTAATAAATGACATTCCCACCACCGTCTCTTCAAGCTTCCGTATCCCTTGGAGCTTTGTCGAATGACTTGTCCTCTCGTGAAATTTTCGAACATTGCTCCTGCCGTAGCACCCAATAGACTGCTCGCTTTCACAACTCCTTGTCTGCTTTTCTTTCTGAAAAGCCGATGTTCCTCTTTCCCCCTTTTGATCACACAAGCAGCGCTCTTAGCAGTTCTGGTTCTGGTCTGATGGGCTTCATTCGCAACTGTGTTTGCCAGGCGGCACTCATCATCGAACCACGTGATTTGGCATGGTGTTCGCCCGGTGAAACCTTTAATATAGGAAGAGGCATTTTTGATGGCCAGTTTGCAATGCTGCCACTGGTCCTCTGGGCTTGGCACTGGTGCTGTCCTTGTCAAGGAGTTAAAGAAGAAGCGGGTGGAAAAACTTCATGTAGCACTCTTTGATTGCAGCTTCGTGACATAAAATTTTCTCACAGTAGTTGCACGTTGCTGCGGCGCAATATCGATCGCAATATTGACAATTCGGTGGAAGGTGTGAAAAGTAAGCAGTAAAGTCGATTAGCCTGAGTTCGTTACAGGAAGTGTTGTCATCCTAATGTCAGACCAAAATCAGCCTCCTTTTCAAATCGTGCACTAAGGTCAAATCAAAAAATCTGTGTCATATTTTCAACATTCATTAAAAAATAAAAAACCAGTATTGTTTCTTCTCCACACACATAATATTTCAATTATGCATCCCCAATTTGTCCAAATGAAAGTCACACAGGCTGAAAAATTAAATCCTTCAACAATAGAGCAGCCACGCATCGTCAAAAGAACCCCTAAAGCCTACCCAACCGATTGGAACAAGGACAAAAAAAAATAAAAAAAAAAAACAAAGCAAAACACAACACAGATTTTCAACAAACTCAAATCCTTTAAATAATTGCAAATTCTCATTGTCCTTATTCTCTCTCGATGCGCCGCTTAAGGATTATTCTCTTTTGCCATGTATTTAAAATTTATTTTAACGGACCAACAAGTGGGGACACACAATAAAAACTTGAAATGATACCAGACCAAACCAGGATAACAGGTGAAAGAATTATTGGTGGTGACTTTAATGTAGGCACGGGTTGGGTAGGAAGCAAATGGACACGGCACACAGTGGGGTGGGATATATTTAAATTTTTAAAAAATCCAATGCGGACGATTCTGATTCAGCAAAACTAACAAGTACACAAAAAATCCATAACAAAGGGAAGGCGGATTAAATATGTAAAAGAGACAAGGACATTAAATATGTGGAGCTGTATACTGTCACCAATGATGTGTAGTATGTGAATTTTTTTCATTTTTTTTTATATCGAATACTTAATATGTGTAAACAATGTTTATTCTATTGAAGGACATTGATTGATTGATTGATGGTGATTTGTGTATTTTTAGTCCTTGTATAGGCTTAAGTCTTGTGTCCATGGACTCTACAATATATGAACTATTAATCCATTTAATTGAGTATGTGCAACCCAGTAAGGCTTTTATTTTGTTTTCATTATGTGTTTATTGAATACGAACTTTAAGGACATTTTTAATGTTAATGGAGGATAGATGAGTGGGCTGGTTCAATGGAACAACTTTTTACTGCTGGGCGAAGTTTGAATATAAAATCGTTTAACGAAACAATCATAAAACATTATAATAATAGTGTGGACATACATTAAAAATGTATAGTTGTTACAATACGTATATGTTAAGCGATTACAGTAAGTTACGATGCTATAAACGTTTCATCATGACAGTGATGTCCTTGAAAATATATCATGAAGTATGGAACGATGTCAAATCTTTATTTTTATTATTCTTTACATAAAATTGATTTTGAAAGCGAACGCGAAAAGCTGTTTTCAGAAGATGATGAATGGGGCAGGATCTGAAAAAGAACTCAGGATAAAGTATAAATTCAGTTGCTGAAGAGTTACCTGACCCTATTAGTTGAATTCGGTAGCAATTTATTATTGAAAAAAAGGCCGGGTCGCACGTTCTTGCTCTGTGGGTGCAATAGCACGATGATAACAAATTTTTCGAGCAATTAAAACCAGGGCCGGATTTAGGGGATGGCATTCAGACAACTGCCCCGGGGCCTCCACAAAAGAGACCTATGTTTGCAGCACATTTGATAGAGCATGCAAACAAACGGAGTTACCATGTCAATAACCTTTCGTCCACGATTCGCGAAGTAGTTTATCACCCAACTAATCAGAGTTAGGTGATAAAGTGCTAACTGAAATATTACCTTTCCAGAATAAATAAAATGCACGACTGGGTCGCACGAACTTGCTCTAATGAGTGACAGTGGTTTATGGGCTTGAGATTTTGATAAAAATAAAATTTTCAAAATTCTTAAATAAATACTTAAACTAATTTGAGCTGAAAAAAAAGTACGCCATTTTATTTCTTGGATAAATTTGAATTTATGAAAATAAATTTAGAAAAATCTGTGGAGCGGTTTTTGAGAAAAAAAGTTTTTTTTGAAAAACTTTTTGAAAAAAATTTTCAAAAAAAATTCAAAAACGCCAGTTCATAGGTATTCAGCAAATACATTTATTTAAAATTTTAAAAAAAAAATTTAATAAGCAGTTTTCAAAATATTAATTTTTTAAATTTTTTTTTAAAAAATGCTTTTAAAAATACAAAAAAGTATTTTTCAAAAATATTGGTATGCAATACAAATTGAGCTACCTACAACTATATGTGTGTGAAATTTCGAAACAATCGGTTGAGTCATTTTCGAGATAGTCGAAAGCAAAAAAAACGGTCCTATGGAAAGTACCGTTCTTAGCCATTTTTTAAAACTTTTTTTTCAGCCATATGATTGGTCGTACCTAAAAACCAACACTGATTTTTTTAATTAAAAATCGTTAGAGCCGTTTTTGAGAAAAATAAGCTTTAACGTAACGGTTGTATGGCAGGTACCGTTATTTTTTGAGCTAAAAATAAAATTTCAATTTCCTTTCTGTACAATACCTAAGAAAGTCTATATACCAAGTTTGAAGCAATTCGGCCCACCCGTTTGGGCTGTAGGTCTACATACAGACAGACAGACAGACAGACAGACAGACAGACAGACATACAGACGGACAGAATTTTTAGACCATCTTTTTTCGTCTTCGCTATCATCGTAATGTCATGTTCGATTGTTATCTCAAAACTTTTTTTTTCGACGAATGCATAACTTGCCTTATAGTACCTATAATCGCAAGTAAAAATCGAAATATTATTCTGTATCAGTGGACTCTACTCCCGATGAATCTTATATGGATCAATTAACTATGGCTTTTGGGAAGATTGTTTGCCAAATAAGAGATTTCTCACCTCTTTACCAAACTGCGGTCATACTACCGAAGAGACAGCGAACGCGTTAATCAAATTTAAAGGTGAACATCAAATACACATGAGGTGAAAATACAAAAGTATGCAGGCTTTAATTTTGGAGGGGTCAAGTACGAATCGTGTTTATACACATCATATTTGGATACAACTCATGTTCCAGACAACTCATACAATCAAGAGGCGGAGTTTGCAATTTATGTCAAAGTGAGTTGATGTTTGGGGCTAGTTTTTCAAAACTTTTCGACCAGTTTTTGCTGAAAAAATTAGTTGCGTTTCATTTCTCCTCTTAGACCTGTTTGACATGGGTAGCCCTAAGTCAACATAGCTCTAAGCTTCACAGAACTAAACACCTAAGCCCCCTCGCCACGTCAAGGCTTGCCTCTCACTTAATTGTTTTTATTTACTGCCCAAAATAATAAGAACAAGCAGCCAACTATATTGGTTGATGACCTTTAGCAACTGCTCGTTGGCTTTCCCGTATTCAGCGCGTGAGTACAATGGCACGATTTCACCAGCACTCAATCTTACAAATATAGCCCTTGTCCTTACTTGTTCTGATTGCAGGGCTTCAATTAGCTTGACTATGTTCGGATGGTGGCCTGACACAGAATTTTGGAAAACCTTATGCCAAGACTCAACGCTGTTGTTTGTTCTCGGCAGATTTTCAACGGTTTCATTCCGGCAGTTCCACATTTGAATCGCAAATCTCGGTGTTCTTCTTGTGCGACCCACAAAGTACATATTAACAAAATATTCAATTAACAACTCATGTTGCTCTGTTTCCCCAAAAACTTGAACAAAAACATCAGCCAATGCGTTAAACCGTTACATTATGCCATCGGTTTTGCAAAAGCAGAGGGCAATAAACTTTTTGATGCTTAAATGATAGGCTGCGTCGGTGCCATACCTTAGTTGCATTCCCAGCTCTTGGACCTTTCGTCGTACTGCCTGGGAAAAATGAAAAAAAACAACCGTGGATTTCAGCTGAGGGAAATACATGTCAAAATGCATTTTCCTCAGCTTTTTCGAAATTTAATAATATTTTAAGGGGCCGACTATTATTCTGACACCTTAACCCAATTATAAATTCCAAGACCCTTTGGTATGTTATTTCCATATTATTGGGCAGCAGACAATATACCGGGGGAAGCACCTTGTTTTGGTAGAGCCCGTGTATGACCCACAGCTGGTAGAACATCTCAGGACACACCTTAAATGTTCTACTGCGAGAAATACGTCGCAGTTATACAGCTTACTTATATAAGTTTGAGCACCAAAAATTATAACACTTGCAGTATCAATTCTTCCAGTGTCTTTTACCAAGATACTTTCAGGATTATCGGTTTTGGTTATTAAAAGCTCTTCTGGAAGGTTTATTTCGGATCTCGGATGAGGAATCAACAGCTGATGTTGTCGTTTTCTCGTACGCAAAACAGATTTTTCAAGCGACACTATTTTTGGCGAGCGTTATTAACAACAGCTCTAGGCGATAGAAGGCGGTTGTGCTCTTGCGTGACAGTGATAACTTCACCTTGAGACACAGCTCTTCCACGGCAAAAAGAACTTTGGAAAAGCTCACATCTCCAATAGGTTTTAAGCTTAGTTGCAATAGCCTTTTCCTTTTGGTAAATGAAACCTTCATGATGAAGTTTTGGCGCGCCCCGCTGTGATAAAACAAATGTCATTTTTACTTTTAATAAATTTGCATGCTAATTCCTTAGCAAACACTTCTGAAAGCTTTAAAGGACAAACAAAAGAAGAAAATAGGTGGCTATTCGGAAATCAAAGAGGCTCTGCTCTAACCAGTATATCTTCCTATAAGGAACAAAACAATATCGTTGTGAATGAAGCCACGCACTTTCCACAAAAGATGATTCGTCTCGAAACCGTTTTATTTGACATCTTTTGAAACAATATCTTGAACCGAAGTAAAGCTAAAAAAATAGCCCACACTGATCAATATGTACAATTACGCACGAGGACAAAAAATGTGAGTTTGAATCCGCTCGATTAAAATGAAAGCACTAGACGCAAATCTGTCACCGGAGAAATACAAAATATCCGGCTTCATCCCAGTGGCCGACCAGCAGTGTGTTTCTCTGACTCAAAGATTGCACGCTGTACGTTCAAGATTTGGATTTCCTTGAGAAGATGGATGCTAAAAATGTGCACTTCGCAGCAGAGGCATTGGTAATAAGTTGGTTCTCCGGAGCTATTTTACTACGAAATTCCAGAAGACCAAAATTTCAGAGCACATTCCCAAATTGCACTGAGAATGTTTTTAGTTTTCCGAGCGAAAAAAGCTCAGAATGTTCCGTTCGTCAGCTCTTAATTATGCCCAGGGCCTCCAACGCTCCAACCCTCTAAATCCAGCCCTGTGGATTAGAATTTTCTGCTGAGAAAATATATGCTAGTGTGTTGCAAGGCTCCGTTGCGTTTCCGAATCTCTTCCTAATTCTTATGAATCATCTCTTGTCCCAGACTTATATCCGACTAAATTATTTTGCTAACGATAGTACCTTTAGCTTTCCAGATTCAAAAATAATGTGTTCTTCCGATGTGGAACCGAATGCCAGAGTATGATGTATCCGATGAGGAATTATGAAGCGTTATAAATTTAATGCTTCAAAATTTTGTTTGCCGTTAAAGCATATTCATTGTATTTATAATATATATAACTCCCAAAAAGAGAAACGTTTTGGCCGCCATCTATGTACGAAGTTCACAAACACTTGACTGGTGAGTTATAAGTGGTTTTTGTCTAGATTCCCATGTGAAGCAAAAACAACAATAGAAGTCTGACATTTGATGTAAAGTAGATAAGACAACTAGCGCTGCCATTGACGAAGTTCAGAACTAAAAGAACATGTTTCATGAAATTACTATAAAAATGTATATCTATACAATGGGATATCTTACCTTGCATGCCACTATCCATAAGAGTCAGTTGCATCATTCCAGGTATGCGTATTACGATTACGAACCACCTTCTGTGGAACAAACACATATCATTTGTCGTTGCTAAGAATGATGCAGTGGACAAAAATAAAAAAAAATTAATGTTCAATTTAAATGCTGTGGATCTCAACTAGAACTGTTATATGTTATTTTAGATTTTTTTTCCTTTCTTCTTCGTAGATAAACGGGATTGTTATCAGCCGTCCAGGTGATTTAGGTTTAAGTTTTAGTTTGCAATTTGATTTTATTGTGACATATTGATGTCGTGCGCAAAAATTACAGGTGTTTTCAATTTTTTTTCCTGAGGATTGTAATAATGGATATTTAAAATATTTTAAAGTCGATTTAGTTTGAAAACTAATTGTTCGAAAAGCCCTATTTTGATGCATGATTTTATGTTGAGTTTAAAAAAAAACATACGTACATCTATCAAAATACTTTGTGTCATTGAATTCTCTTATTGTTCAGGTCAAACCATATAAAACGAATTTTTTTTGAAAAATATATTTTGTCCTCTAGGACCTCGAAGACTGAAGAAGTTACTGATTAAATATTAAATGAATTAAAAATAACCAATTGTTCAAAATCAATTAAAAGTGATATGGCCCAAAAAGTCAAGTTTTTGACTGAAATATTAATATGCGACGGAAACAATGCTCACGAAACCGAGCCCTATTTTTCAAACACCATGGAACTTGGTTAAAAAAAATTAACTATTCCTTGTGGTATTTTAAAAATTACAGCAAATAATATTTATAATCACCTGGAGCTAGTAGCGAAAGACCTCGAAAACCATTCGAAATTGCATCGCACAAGACTAAAAACGAAGAATAGATGATATTTTAGTCTCGAGATCCAGCGAAGTGCTGAAATGGCAGCAGATCAAGTTAAGAAAAAAATGCATTATGTTTATAACTGTATCTTTCAGAAAAAAAGTATAATGTATTACGATCAGTTGTTAATGCATTGCACAAAGACTGTTTTCCCAGCTTATACAAACTGAGAAAGATTAAGAAACAAATGCTTCCCAGCAAGAGGGAGGCAACAGAAACAACTGCATTCTTAAACAAGTATGGAAAAAGTATTGCAGACATTTCTCAAATACATCATTATACACAACCGATACTTTAATCGGCAAGTGGGGTTTTAACGGAAGTTTTGGGCAAAGTCAGTACAAACAACTCTTTACTGATTTAAAAAACAGACGAATTTCTTTTCCTGATAGCGATGTAACCTTTGAAATTGATGGAGGACAATACTGGCATAGAGCTATGGAAGAGCACCCGTTCTTTTTCGACTTCCTATTACAGACCAGTTAAATTTGTGTCTATTAAAGAATTTAAACAGCTTGTTCAAGATCATTGAACTTATAGGTTAGTATCATTTAAAATTTTAAAAGCATTAAGCTTAGACGAATTAGTTTTTCAATATTGCTTATTTAGTATTATTATAGGTCAGTTCACTTATTTCTCTTTCAACACAAAAAGGTTCAATGTAATCATTTAAATTAAAATTCTGTTTACAATGATTGATGAAAGTGTTTGTAATATTTCATCAAATACGAACTTTGCATTAAAATGTTATATTTGCGGTGCCACTCCTAGAGAAATGAATACGATTCCAATAAACGAAAAGACCCCAAAACAAGAAAGATATCCAGTTATCATTTAAAAGAAGAATCAAGAATCGTTGATAATCCTAAGCCAGGATTTGGATAAACAAACGATGGAGGTACTGCTAATCAAAACGAAATTGTGTCTTCTAAGTTGGTATTTTATGCCAATCAGCGTCTATAAACGCTTCATTCACGATCCGGATATTATAATATTTTTTGAAACACCTATTGGTAAACTTTCAGAAGAAACCTTAGAAGCAAGTCATAAAGAATTCTGAAAGCACCGTCTAGCTCACAATCGAAAATCATCTCGAAAATTTACAAACGAAGACTTAAAAACTATTCACAAGAAAGCGACCAACGACCAACGAATGAACGAACATTCGTCCATTTTGACGTTTCATTCGCATGCAATTTTTTTATTCGTTGCGAACAGCGAACGTCATGTTATCAATTGAACAGTGAGGATTTGAGGTAAGTCGCGCGAATAATTTATTCGTTGCGATGTGGATGGTATTGTGGAACGCGAATAAAGTCTGAAAATTCGTAGCAGTCAGATTGAAATTGGCGACGAACAACTTTTTTTCAGTAAAATTACTTTTTTCTTCAATTAAAATGGAAATGTTATCATCTCATCATTAGATTTAATAGGTTTCTATCATTTTGAAATAGTTTTTATTGCAAAATATTGTATAGAAGTATGAAAAATCTCATTTATTCGTTCATTCCTTCATTCGTTGGTCGCTCTCATGTGAATAGTCCTTTACTGACCGTGTAACTTTTTAAGTCTGATCCTAATATATCCCAATATAGGAACACAAATTTAAAAATTGCAAAAGAAGAGGATAATAATATCAGACAATACACAAAAATTCCAGAAAATTCAAATATACATATCCATTCAAATTTACACAGATAGTGAAGACTCAGACTCGGATGGTGATTCCCTTTAAATTAAGTCAATAGCTAGTTATTTTGCCTCACACAGAACCGAACGCGAGAATTAGGATGAACAATTTTTTTTATGATGAACGAACTTGCAAACCGCGACTTCGGATATACGTATCCACAAACAATTATTTCCAAAACGATTAGCGAATTTACAAATTTAAAAGGTGCGTTCGATTACGTGTACCAATGACAGCTTCCAATATGTGCTGTCAGATTGGCTAGCTCAGAAAAGGGTTGGTTCGACAATATGTAATTTTGTTAATCGAATATTAAATGTATTCGATTAATGAAATTGATCTGAAAATGATTAAAGAGAATTTAATTGATTGCCACAAAGGGCGTACTTACATTTATAGTAAGTGAAAACGGGCGCCAGAAAATTTTTGAGGAATTTTCAAACCTAAAATTAAATCGACGGTACAACAACAAAAATAAATGAAATGATAAATGATAAGACAAGAGTTTTAACTCCCGAATTAGGATTTTAAAGCTATTTATTGGTTTGGGAAACCTTTAAGTATAGGGATAAAACCCAAAATCTTTTCAAACAAATTTACTTTTACAAAATGGAGTTTAAAAAAAAGAAGATGGACCGTTGCTAGCGAATAGACAAAGGGAAAAAGTCACGGGTCCAGTAAATCTCCCGGAAGAAAGCCAAACGATATTAGGTGTATCTTTCTTGGTAATTTTCTTCTTTTCGAAGAAAATTAGAAATTAAAAACGGCTTAATTACCACGAACTGGATAGATCAAATGAAATACTTAGCTTTATTTTTTTTTTGTTCTGATTGCCTCCTGAACTTCTCTTTCCTTATTTCCTTTCCTCTGATTCTTGTCACTAAATCCTCCACAATTTCAACATTTCAAATTTTCTTTTTCCAAATTATTTTATCACTTTTAACGCTTCTACACTTCTTTACTCTATAACCAACTCTTGAAATTCTTCCTTCCTCGAAATCAAAATTTTTCTTTTTCTTCACTTTCCCAAAATTGAAAACTTTCTTTTTTGCTTGCCAAACTAGAAGTGACCTTCCAGGATTTTCCTGGTCCTGGATGGCCTCCTCCATTTTCCAATTCATTTCGGTTTTCAACCAATTAGCGACCGCGGATTCTGATCTCGTCATTACTCAGCTATACTACATAGGCAGTAAGTGAACAGAGATGGAATCCAACGGTCTCGCTTACTCACCCTCTCTCATTAAGTGTGCGTCGTCATCATCGAATTCGCCGGTACCTGGTATCATTTCCAGTGGGCGGGAATTCGATGGACACATTCACCCCTCAACCAAGTTTTCGTATTTCGAAAAGAAAGTTTTGACGAGGACGAAATCAATTCAATTTTTCACCCGTGCAATTTTCCCCTACCTAATGGAACAAAATCAAATATATCATTTGTGGAGATTTTAGAGCGAAGCTTTTTGAAGTCTTCTCTATACTGGAAGGAGAGTTTGGCAGAAATTCCTATTCGCGAATGACTAACTTGTTCGGCTTTCGTTCGATTAGGGATGGCGGGGGGTAGATAAGAATAATAGCTAATGGTCCATCTTTTACATAAATACATTGAGTTATGTTGGGCCCATGGCCATACGCTGCGTCTCTATGCTTCGAACCCTTCGTAGTTGGTGGAATGATTCAGACCGCTTGTCTGATGTAAGTTGTCGTAGTTTACGTTTTATTCTAAGACCTGCTGTCTGATAGATCCAAGCTTCGAAGGTAGGTACCTACATAATAAAAGAAAAAAAAAAAGGGATAGGAAGGAAAAGAACCGGGATCTGGAAAAGTTGTTTTTGTTACGACAAATTAAACCATAACAATTTCAACTTATTTATTTAAGTTTTTAAAATTTTAACCTTAGTTTCTCTGATTGTCACTTTACTGTCATCTTGTAATTATCAATATTAAGCGATTTTCATTTTTCATTCAGAAACGAGCTCTGAACAGAGTTCGAGTATATCGAGCTCGCTCTGAACGTCCTCTGAACCAATTATGTTCAGAGCGCTCTGAACAATTAATGAAACGAATTTAATCCCATTAATTTCCTTTCCTCATGCCATTTGAAAAACCTCAAGAAAAGTTTTTTTTACATTTAAAATACTTTCGGCGGCCATTTTAATTGTTTTTATTTTCAGCCGCCTCTAAAGACTTCTTTTTATCAATTGAATTGGTTTGCAAGCGTCTCACTTATGACGTTTATATTTTTGTTCAGCTTTTAGCTCAGTCTGTCCCATCTTTTTATTTGAAGCTCGTAGAGCGCACTCTGAACACACTCTGAACGAAAAAAGAAATACTAATTCTAAGCTCCGAACACTCTGAAGCAAAAAAGAAACACTTATTTTTTTTTACAACTCAGGCTCTGTTGTGAACTAAAAAAGAAAAACGCCTATTTAAATCTCTGTGTTGATCTCTATACATTCAACGCACTGTTGTTGAAAGAAATAATATTTCCCTGAATCAATTTTTCTTTAACAGTTGAATTGCTGCCCTTCCCATCATTCTGCCTAATTTCGGACAAATAAGGTTAAGTAAAAAATAAATAAATTGTTGGCACAACAGCTCCAAGCGGGGCCGGGGCCTGTGACTTACACTCTCAACCATTACTGTGTGTGCGTTGATATTCTGCAGGAATGGAAGGGACCTACAATTTACCGCCGAATCCGAACGGCTAACAGAGAAGCACTTTCCATGACATTAATTACTCTTGGAGGATTTGTCACTTCCTCGCAAGAGGCAGTACCCCGGAAAAAAACTTAAGGTGGCAACGTCAGGGATCGAACCCTGAACCTTCGACGTAGCAGTCCGACACACTAACCACTACGCCACGCGGTACTACATGAGGTTAAGTATAGAGACTCATTCTGTAACCGTACTATGCGAATGTGGAATGCTTTACCCGGCTCGATTTGTCTCTACCATTGCATTATATCTCCTTTTATCTCCTTTTGAAATTTTCGAATCGCTTGTTCTGTAGTAATTCATAAGGTATTAATAAGTCCTTAAGTGCGCGTTGAATATAAAAAGAAAGCAAGCGAACAATATGAACTCCCCACTTGAGTTCAGCTCCAAACAAGTTTTGCATTGAAACAGTTAAACATACAAAAATACAATTATTTTATATCAGAATAATTGACCGAGTTTATAACCTTCAACTGCAAAAAAGAGTTTAACAAAATAGGACAAATAACACGCCATTCATTGGTTCATACAAATGTATAAAAGAACAACCAACGCCATATTTTGCAACACTTCAAGTTAAATGTATGTTAATATTCACCCTCATATTTTATACATAACTGTATGGAATGCACATAATAAAGCCCCCTTTAAAATAAACAATGACTGTTCCTTTTTTGTTATGTTGTTGGCTTTCATCTTTTTGAATCATTTTGTAACCAAGCATTAAATTTGACCCAGAAAAGTCAGTTTTCCGTTGAGTTTCTGTGTTACCAGTTGCCACAACCTCCAAACTCAAATAATTCATTATTTCATAATTATACTTAGCCCCCTTCATAATTTTTTTTTTTTTTTTACCCTCCATCTTTTCTTATGGAGTATTACTCCAATTCCTTTTCTATACAAATAATGTGCAACGTGGGAAAATAACAAGAAAATAACGATGAGCATTTCAAAATTGCATTCCAGACCATAAAGTAGGATTTTTTCTTCATCTTGTGAATATTAAGTGAGCCCTAGGGGCGAGGAAGGAGCACGTAGTGAAATAATATGTGAATGAATGCGAGTACCTCCACATTTATGATGTGTGTGTGTCTATGTGTCTATGTACTCCTCACACGTCCTCTGGCATTCATTCTGTTTCTGTGTATGATGTTTTCATCATTATCATCATAACCATCACAATCACCAGCACCATCACCAACCCCATCATCATCATCATCGTCATCATAATAAGGGAATGATGATCAACATTTAGCCCATTAGCCTACTTATTTGTACGTTTTAACATTCCTAGATTTTCTTGGATGTGTTTTCCTTTTTCCCTTCGTGACACTTACACGTTCTCATAAAAATAAAATATACTTTACCCCGTTCGTTCGTTCCGTTGGAGGAAATTCAAAAAGATACAATTTTTATTATATTTTTCTTCTTCCGCATTTGAAGTTCAACACAAAAGCTAAGAGTTACATTATCTGGGGTCTGGGGTCTGGGCGTCTTCCCACTGCGGCTCTCGGAATAAGAATTGAGCAGCATACTACATAATCTACTTTCCAAATGAATGAAATATTCCCGAAGCATTAACTAACCACTCTCCATAGCTTCCAGCTATATGAGAAGAAATAGAAGTAGTCTCACAGTGGTCATAAAAGGTTTTTCTTGTGCATGTGGGATGTGTGGCAGCGGGACAGGATATAATGTTTATTTTGTTGCAATTTGCTTGCAAGTAAAGTAATAAGGACGAGAGGGCTATGGGTGGGTATGGGTACACAATACACGCCCATGCCCTTTTAAAATGATGAAGCTGAATGACATCAAGTCAAGAGTATGGTCGGGTGGGAAAGAAAGGCATTAAGTCGTCAAAATGAAGATAATTAAGATAGTTACGAACGAGTGTAATGTTTCAATTCATATGCGATGATAGCATACAAAGAAAATATACGGAGAACGCAACGGAGACGGAGATGGAGAAGACGACGACTCGACGTCAACATCGACGAAGCCGAGGAGATGAGTATCAATTAAGATCCACACCCACAAAGCTAATTGTCAGACTTTAAGTAAGAGCTTCCCGACAATGGGAAGCTATTATGAAGTTTGAAGATTCTACTTCTTGTACATTGTAATAAAAGGACTTTGAGTAGTGTTGCCAGGGCATTTAAAAACAATGTTTAAAGAAAGAAAACTTAAGGAAACAACAAGGCCATTGTGTTACGAAGTTCGCAACTTGAAGTTGCATTGTTTTAAATTTTTTAAGAAGTTCGGAAAAGACAACAGGTTTTTTAAATATTTCAACATCTCTAGGCTTTTTATATCTTTAAAATTGTTTTACCAAAAGGACCGTACAAAGAATAGCACCATAAATACTCGCCCCCAACTCCCCCAAATCTGCACAAAGGTCCAACGAAGATTAGGTTGCGCGAAAGTAGTTGATTATATTTTACCTTCTTTTATTTTGTTTAATAGTTTACAAGAAGTATGTCCCTTCTTTGATTGATTTCCACTTAGAATTGTAGAATAACTGGGAGAATGCCCAGCGTGACTGTTTTGAGCTTTTTTTCTTTTCTGAAGATTTTTTATTTTTCTCGAAAACATTTTTGTACGTCTAGTCAGTCCGAACCCTAACTTAAGGATTCGTCAGATTTTGGGGATGACACCAATATTCTGGGGAATTCTGTGATCGTGAGAGAGAGAGAGAGTATTACAGGATTCGTCAAGTTTTGGAATGGCACCAACAACTTGAGGAAATCTGAGAATGTGTGTGTCATGAGAGAGTTACGTAAGTAGTAGACAACGGAGGTTCATGGAAGAATTCCATGTTACGAAATGGCCCGTGTCTGAATACCCCGGAAAATGTATGGCTGAATGTATGAATGTGTGGGTGGAAGCTCGGACTGAAAAAATAATAAAGCTTAGCTTCTGGGACACTTCTTGTTTGACCAGCCTAGCTAACAGAGAAGATTGTTAAAAAAAAAGAAGAAAAAAAAGTTTTAAAAAGAAAGCAAAAAATAATTGAAAATAAGAGAGTTTTAGAAGTTTGTGTTAGAAAGAATAAAGTTTGAAGAAAATAATTGTGCAGATTAATGAAAGAAGGAAGTGTTTTTTTTCTTGAATTGCCAGTACGGGGCGACATGAAAATAAAGAATCAATTAAGTTCGAAAGGAAAAAAGAGGAACGGGAGAGAGAGGAGCTTTCCGGGTACATAAACTAAAAGATAAGTAAAGTGAGATTTAGATTTGAAAATTGTATGCTATTTTTGAAATTTGTCTGTATCCGTTTGGGCTTTGTTTTTTCCGTATATATAAAATCCCAAGATTGTGAGATTCGTGACCCTATTTTGTTTAATCTTTCCATTCTAGTGGTCTTTGAACATAATATGTTTGTCTCTTTTTCGTTTGCCATTTTGTTCTAAGAACAATAATATTGTTATTTATCTATTTTTTTGAAAAGACTGGGTTTTTATCCCGGCATTTGCCACGCTTTCCCAGACATTTTAACAATAAAAATAATTTCAATTCTCAATTCGAGAAATAAATCCATCTTCTTTGTATTCTTTTTTCATCCCACTATATTTTTTTGGTACTTTTTTTTATCAACAAAAAAAAAATACCTGGCACCCATTTATAACAGAGTACACCCTGTACTATTATTTCAACTTAATAAACCCTTTCTAAATTCGTCGTTCTGTTTTTTATCCTACAAGAAAATATACCCACTGCAATATTTTTGATGTAAAACATCTATTGGCGCACCTAGGCAGTAAAATCGATCGTAATTGTAACGAAAAAATGGCACGACCCTTGATAAAAATTTTCAAAGTGGAAAGTGTGGTTTTAGGTTGGGTGGTCGCTGGTGATGCTGGGGCGGTAGTGGTGGAGGGGGTAGGGTGGTAGTGAAGTAGGGTTATGGGGGGGGGGGTGTGAAAATTGTGGATGGTCGGTTGGTGGTTGTAGGATGTAGGTGGGCTGGATGGTTGGTGAGGGGGAGGGTTGTAGAAAGAATTTTAAAAAATGGTAGATAGTTGGTTGGAGGGAAAAATTGACTAAAATGGTATGTGGTTGGTGTTAGGTGGTTGATGTGGGGGTGGGGTGGGGAAAAGTTGGTGAAGAAAAAAAT
This sequence comes from Platycheirus albimanus, assembly GCA_916050605.2. Taxonomy (NCBI): domain Eukaryota; kingdom Metazoa; phylum Arthropoda; class Insecta; order Diptera; family Syrphidae; genus Platycheirus; species Platycheirus albimanus. The sequence goes on along the minus strand of OU696696.1, from coordinate 271,725,799 downwards.
TACGAAACAGGTGTGGGATTTCTTTGGGGGTGGGGGGGGTAACATTCTGGGTGGTTGGTTGGTGGTAATAGGTGGGGTGGGTGGTTACTGTTCGGGGGATTTGGTGGGTGGTTGGTTGGCGGTTGTAGGTGGAATGGGAAGTTACGGGTGGGTGATTTGGTGTGGGGGATGAGGAAAAGATTGTCAAATATGGTGGGTGGTTAGTTGGGAGTTGGATGGGTGTTGAGGGTTATGGGGAGGAGGTTTGGGGGGATTACATTTTCCATTCTTTTTACCAATCAGAAAAAAAATTTGTCGGTGCAGTTTTCAAAAATGCTTGAGGATTAGTTGGGGGCCTTGTGCCGGATTGGATATGGGACTCTTTTTATCAGCCCGGATTCTTTTTGATGTGAAACATCTATTGGCGCACCTAGGCAGTAAAATCGATCGTAATTGTAATGAAAAATGGCATGACGCTTGATAAAATTTTTTTTATCAGCGATCGCATATCGCTTCAATCAATTTTTTTTTCTCGAACCCATTGTTATTGTTGTTGCACGTTACCTCTTTCATTCTTCAATTCTTTTTTTTTTTTTTGACGTTTCAATTTTATTATCATTATCGATATCGACTTTCGCTGCGCCGGTTGCGCAAATTGCTTAACTCGTTTATTGCCTTCTTTTTACTTGCTCAATAGGGCAAGTATTGGTTTCGTGCAGGAAAAAAAAATCGAGGTTTTAATCAAACATGACATTACAATGATAGAGAAGCCCAAAAAAGTGGTTTTCGCCATACCGTCCGTCGGTCTGTCTGTGCGTCTGTGCGTCTGTGCGTCTGTGCGGATGTGCGCTTTTTCACGTCATGCTACAGCCTAAACCGCTTGACGGATTTTCTTCAAACTTGATATATAGTAGTTTGAAGAAAAACGGTTGTCGAGGTTTTTTTTATTTCGTTTTAGCCTGGCTCAAACTGGTACCTTTCAAGTAACGGTTTTTTTCAATTTGAATTTTCTCGAAAACGGCTCTAACGATTTTGATTAAACTCAAAATTAAGCTTACTTTAAGCTTTTCTAACAAATCTGCGTTTTTCGTTTTTGGCTCAAATAGTCCTAACGAAAATCAGGTTTTAACGGCTTTTTTTCAAATAGCCATAAGTTCACAACGGCTTGATTGAATTGACTCAAATTTCGTTTGACATAGTTTTTCATAGTGTTCTATAGGATGGTTTAGTAAATTTTTCACTGAAGCCTTTCTAAACGGTGGCTTCCATACAACGAGCCGTTGAGTTTTAGCCAACATTTTTTGGTTTTTTCTAATTTTCTCGAAAATGGCTCTAACGATTTTGATTAAACTTTGTGTGTTATATTCTTTTACTGTTTTGAAGAGAACTGCGTTTTTAGTTTTTGGTTAAAAATGCAAATAACGGAGATCTGCTATTAACGGCTTTTTTTCAAATGGCTATAAGTTGTCAACGGTTGCATCGAATTCACTCAAACTTTGTTTTGTATAGTTCCTTACAGCTTCGTATCAGATGGCATTGACTTTTTTTCATTTTCTCTTTTTTAAATGGTGGCTCCAATACAAAGAGCCACTAGATTTTGGCCAATTTTTTCATTTTTTCTAATTTACTCAAAAAAGGCTCCCCCGATTTTTATGAAACTTTTTATGTAACATACATAGAATACTTCAAACAAAACTGCTTTTTTAGTTTTTGGCTATACATGATAATAGCGGAAATTGCTTTTAACAGTATTATTAATTTGGCCATAAATGGACATTTGTATCATTTGTAACACCCAAAAGATAACGTCTTATTTTAAATATTAAAGGTATCTTAACGTTAGCTCCCATATATCGAGTTTTCCAGTTCTAGCCAAATTTTTTTGGTTTTTACCAAATTTTTCAAAAATTAATTGTTCTTATTGATCGAAAAGTTTGTTTTCATCGTACTATTGCACCAACAGAGCAAGTACGTGCGACTCAGTCGTGCATTTTATTTATTTATTGGATTCGAATAATCCCAGTTCGCGGTTTTTAAGTTCGTCTTTGATTATCATCATAAATATAAGTAAAATAATAATTCGTTTTGGTGACATGTATCAAATCTGTTGTTTATTATTTTGTATTCGTATGTATTCAGTTGACGCCAAGTCATCATGGACGATTGGACAGCATGTTCAAGGTTCAACTGATAAAAAGTTATTACAAAATTAATGAGTGTTCGCTAGTGCAAACGATAGTCGTAGTGGCCCTTCACAGTCGACTCTTCAAAGGACCGCCAGGTCGGGAATATCCTCGTGGTCCGTGTAAATGTGCAGTAGAGCCCGAGAAAGTCGATTCCTCGAACACAGCGTTTCGCAGACTTCAACTTGTTGAATTTTGCGTCTGGACTTTGTCCTAGTACCGTACAAGATCCATCTGAACAAGGAGATCAAAAGGTATGACTATTGACAGACAACACCGTTTGTTCGCTGAAAGGCTTCGAAAGGTTTAGAAGAGGACCCCAATTCTGGCCGAAAACCCAGCTTTAACGACAAAGGAAAATTCTGGATATATGGCCGTGTTAACAAGCAACATTTCTATACGAGGATTCACCAGGCCCCTGATGTCCATTTTTTGTCCTCTCAAAGTAACCCGTTTGGTTTGGATTTAGGGCCGGCGCGACGTGGCAGCATCATTGGTCTGTACTTTTTCGCAAACAAAGTTGGTGCGGCTGTCACCGCCAAAGGCTAGAATTGAATCATATGGACCTAGACGGTATGTGGTTCTAGCAGGTGGGGCCTTCGTGCCACGCTTGACATTCTGCGTCAACTATTTGAGGGTATGGATATCTCCCTGTCTCCCGCAGAGATAACATGAATTGGCCGCCAAGTTCATGCGATTTGGCTACGCTAAACTTATTCTTATTTGATTTCCTGAAGTCGATTTCGTTTATGATTGAGACTTTTTGTGAACAAGTCGGATTTTATCATTCACAGGTTTTGATTGAAGAAGGTAGATATAACAGCTATCTTGCAAACAACGATTTCGCAATGAACCCCAGCATGTTTTATGGAAATCGATAATGATAAGTTGGCTTCGGATTTAAATTCAAGCGATTCGGATTCCCTCGAATCATCTTTCAAAGAAGAAGTGGAAGTTCCAGAACAAGTGTTGATGCCAGGCATATCCGATGAACCTCCAACCGAGTGGACCACATTTACTGGCCAATTCCCAAAAACTCACTTTTGAACGGAATGCTGTTATAAATATTCAACCACAGGCATCTGCAAAGCCATATGTTATGGTTAAAGAGGAGGTTTATCAACTTACTGGTTGCGAAACAAATGCCAATGCCAACCAATTTGTGCCCAGCCACACGATAACTCGCACTTTGGGTGCAAAGAAATGGGTTGATAGTCAGGCCCCGATCTAGGGGGGGGGGGTCAAATTTCAAGGGCAGCAAAATTTTGAAATTGAGGTCTAAAAATATAGCTTTGCCTTTCCAAAATATTTTTACTGGTTTCCATCTAATTAACAATATTAGGGGAAAATTTATAAATCAGAAAGAATTTTGATTTTTCGCAAAAGTGTGGTGTGATGGGTCGTTTATAAATATAAATCATGTCTGTTAATTAATGCAAAGAAAAGATTTGCACTTTCTTTTTTTAATTTTCGTTCAGAAGAGTATTTAATATTCAAGTGTTTTTAAAGACCCCAAAAGCTTAGCTGCTGAAATCGGCAATATAGTGTTGGACTCTGAAAATGTGAGTAAACATCGTGTTCGCTCCAAAAACAGGCAGTTTGGTTGCGAGTGTTGTCGAAGAAGTTTTCCACATAATGGATACAGCTTTAAACTCCTTCTAGCTAGTGTTTTCCCATATAACTGAGAATAGTTAATAGTTAACGTGTTGCTTTTTTTGTAAACCATAAAATGTTAAATGAGAATTAACGAAAGATGAATTGTTAGAAAATTGTAAGAACCTCGAGACTATTTTAACCCACGAGTACTCATCTGACATAAATGGACAAGGACTCTTAGAGAAGTTATCGGTCTTGTAGGATGATTTTACATAGAAATTTATCTCCTCAAAACACTTTAAAATTTATTACAGAATTAAGATTTGGTCTAAACATTAGTATTTTTTTTAGTCTTCCTTAGACTATTACTATTACAATCTCTTACTATTATCTTTGGTATACCATGACACAACAAAGATTATCTGGATTGGCTTTGATTTCTATAGAAAACAAGGTTGGCGACAGTTTGAATTTATTGGCAATTATTCAAAAATTTGTAGAAACAGAAAGTACGAAGAATATTATTTTAATTACTAAGCAGATTAAATTAGGTACTTTTCAGGAAACAAAATGCGACTGGGTTGCACGTACTTGCTCTGGTTGTGCAGTTGCAGAATGTTAACACATTTTTCGAGCAATAATAACTACTCTGTTAAAATAAGCAAAGAAGTTCAAATTCTTTGTTTAAGAAGTGTTTATGTCCCGTATTTTGAGCATATTGACAGTGTAAGTTATTTCGTTAAGCTTAATTTGTAACCAGTTGTAACCAAAAACTAAAAGTTTAATAAAAATCGTTCAAAAAAATCCAAAAAATACTGGCCAAAACCTAGTGGCTTGTTGTATGGGAGCCAACCTTTAAAAAGAGTTCACTCAAAAATTGTAATGCCATCGTGTAGAAAACTGTCAAACAAAATTTCAATCAAATCAATCAAGGCGTTGCCAACTTATGGCCATTTGAAACGTTTAAACCTGATTTTTCTTATGACCATTTAAACCAAAAACAAAAAAACGCAGTATTACCAGAAATGCTCCAAGTTTGTTGAGTTTAATCAAATTTGTTAGAGCCGTTTTCGAGCAAATCCAAAATGAAAAAAACCGTTACTTGAAAGGTGACAGTTTGACTCGGGCTTAAACGAAATGGAAAACCTCGACAACTGTTTTTTTTAAAACTGCTATATATATGAAGTTTGAAGAAAATCTATCAAGTGGCTAAGGCTGTAACTTGACATGAAAACCCCTTTTGGCATTAGCCACACCCAAACTGAAATATTTTTATTCAATTAAGAAAAAGATTTAATATAGCTTGCCTGTGCAAAATTTAAACATTGTGCTTTTGTTGTAACTGTACAAAAACATTTAATTTAATTTGGCAACTAGAGGTTGTTCAACAAAAATGGCGACTGTGGGCGGATTTCACCGGGACTACGACTTACTCTTGAACCAAGAACTTTATATACCAAATTTCAGCTTTCTTATTTTTTTTATTGGAAACTATGAAGAACTTTTAAAACAAAAAAGCAAAGATGTGCAATTTTTTCCATGAAGTCAAAATAATTTACACTCTTGAATCATTTTAACTGAGACTCTGTTGTCAACTGTACAACAGACAACTTTACATACTCTAAGTTGAGTTAAAATGTTGTATGAGTGTGCCTGGCTACGAAAAAGAATTTTATATCATCATATCATTTATTTTATGTGACATCTACTACGGCAAGTGCTACAGGACAAGAAAACAGCGGCTATTTGGATGCGGATTTGTGATAACAGGAAGGTTTAGGCAAGAAGTCTTGGGGTTTCGTTGCATAAGCGAACGCATTGGCACAAACCGCATTAAATCCAAATTCAGCAACATCTCGCTGATCTGCGTCCACGCCCCTACGGAGGAAAAAGATGACACGACCAAAGAAGAATTCTACGATCTTCTCGAGAAGACGTATGATGAATGCCCGAAGTATGACACTAAGATTATTCTTGGTGACTTCAACGCCAAAATCGGAAAGGAGGGTAACTTTGGTTCGACAGTCGGAAAGCATAGCCTGCACGACAACACTTCCGGTAACGGACACAGGCTAATCGACTTTTCTGCGGGGCGAAGTCTTATCTTAGCTAGTACATACTTCGCACACCTCAATATACACAAGGGGACTTGGCGGTCTCCAAAATACCGTCAACCAAATTGATCACATGGCGATTGATAGCAGACATTCCTCCAGTGTCATCTATGTCCGCACTTTCCGATGGGCCAACATAGACTCGGACCACTACCTTGTTGTAGCTAAAGTGCGAATGCGGACCTCCATTAGACCGCAGAATCGAGCATCCACTGTGAGAAAGTTTGATGTTGCGAAGTTACAATCGCAAGAGACCGCCACAACCTTTGCCAACCATGTCCCTCTCATTTCTTGAAAAGCCCGGCGCCTGCGCCAAACCCAGATGCCCAGTGGCAACATTGCAAAATGGCCATAAAAACCGCTGCCACGGATGTTTTGGGTTTCATTAGGCGACCACAACGAAACACCTGGTTCGATGATCAGTGCAGGCTCGCACACTTGGCCAAAGACGAAGCCTATCATGCAGTTCTGAATGCCAGAACTAGAGCTGCCAAGAGCGCTTCCCAAGCGGTTTACCAGCAAAAGAGGAAAGAGGAACATCGGCTTTTCAGAAGAAAAAAAAGAGAACTGGAAAAACGAATGGTTGAATCTATTGAGGGGTGCTACGGCAGAAGCAATGTTCGAAAGTCCTACCAAAGGGTAAAGCATTCGTCCAAGAGTTACAAGGCCCGAGCGGAAGCATGTAGAGACGAGGGTGGGAATGTCGTTGTAGATACACAGTCGGTGCTGAGAATTTGGAAAGAACACTTCTGCAGACTGTTAAACGGCAAAGACAACCAACTAATCGCTGTCAGGCAGAATGATCCATTCGATTTGAACGATGATGAACAAAACCTCCGTCCACCTGGACCAAGAAGTTCGGGTAGCAATATCTAAACTGAAGTCCAACAAGGCTGCTGGAGCGGATGGCCTTACGGCTGAACTCTTCAAAGCAGCGGGAGATGACTTGGTGAGGAGCATACACCAACTCATCTGTACAATCTGGTCGGATGAAAGTATGCCTGACGAATGGAACCTCAGCATTGTGTGCCCTATCCACAAGAAAGGAGATACTCTAAGCTGCGCCAACTACAGAGGTATAAGTCTCCTAAATGTCGCCTATAAAATCTTGTCGGCCATTCTGTGTGAACGTCTGAACCCTTTCGCACGTGAACTGATTGGCCCCTATCAGTGTGGTTTCAGACCCGGTAAGTCAACCGTCGACCAAATTTTCACACTTCGGCAGATTTTGGAAAAGACCCAAGAATTCCAGATCGATACTCACCACCTCTTTATCGATTTTAAAGTCGCCTATGACAGCGTAAACAGGAACGAGCTATACAGAGCCATGTCGCTTCTTGGCATCCCTGCCAAACTCGTTCGATTGTGCAGGATGACTATGGAGAACTTTCGCTGCTCCGTCAAGGTTGGTAAGAACACCACCGACTCATTTAATGTCGAGAAAGGCTTACGACAGGGTGACGCGCTGTCATGTAACCTCTTCAACATCATTCTTGAGGCAATCGTACGCAACTCGCATGTCAACACCAGCGGTACGATTTTTTTTAGATCCGTTCAATTACTTGGCTATGCTGATGATATTGACATTATTGGAAGAACGAAGCGCGCTGTCAGTGGAGCATTCGCAAGTATTGAAGTGGAAGCGGCTCGAATGGGTCTGGCTGTAAATGAAGATAAAACAAAGTATATGCTGTCCTCGGGTGAAGTAGATCATCACCGTAGGCTCGGACAAAACGTCACAATGGACAGATATAACTTTGAGGTTGTCAAGGACTTTGTCTATTTGGGTTCCACTATAACCTCTCAGAACAACATCAGTGAAGAGATCAGTCGAAGAATCACTCTTGCCAAACGCTGCTTCTTCGGGCTAAGAAGGCATCTTAGTAGTAAAGCCCTCTCTCAAAGGACCAAGGAGACACTATACAAGACCCTTATCATCCCAGTCCTGCTGTATGGGGCAGAAGCGTGGACACTGACACAATCGGATGAATACAGGCTGGGGTGCTTTGAGAGAAAGATTCTTCGGGTGATATTCGGTCCTGTATGTATCAATGGAGTATGGAGAAGAAGATTCAATGGTGAACTGTACGGTCTAGTCAGCGACATTGACTTGGTGAAGAAGCTGAAAATACAATGGCTTAGATGGCTGGGTCATGTGGAGCGTATGGACGAAAACGCTTCTGCCCGACGAGTCTTCAATTCCAACCCGGAGGGCCGACGCAGTTCTGGAAGAACCCATCTAAGGTGGCGCGATCAAGTGGTAAACGACCTCAACCAACTTGGTGTGCGCAACTGGAGGCCACTGGCTAGGGACCGGCCTAGCTGCCGAGGAGTGTTGGTTGAGGCCGTGGTCCACAATGGACTGTCTGCGCCACCTTAAGTAAGTAAGTAAGTAACGTATGGCCTTTTAGAAAAATATTTGAACCTTGATTTTCGTTTTTACCATAAGCAAAATTCAAAAAAATCATTTTTTTGTAAACCAATATATGTACTTGCTCTTTGGTGAACTTAAAAATTCACTCTTGTGCTGAATCAAGAACATTTGGTCAAACTTCAAATTTATAAATTTTTTTTGAAATAAATTCTTTTGAATGGAGCAACTTAAAGTTATCTGGTAACACCGCTAAAGTATCTTCCTTCAACATCGGGGCTTCAAAAAGTTTGGTTTTGCCTTCTAAACAGGATATTGCCACCACAACGATGATTGTAGAAAGAAACAAAAAATAACACCAACGACAAAAAATAAATACCCACAAACACACAGCGAAATGATGTTTTCTAGAAATAAAAAAAATAAGATTCCGGGAATCCTTGCTTGCGTTGCGTTGCTGCAATACCAATGCATCACAACATTGGAACTCCATATTTATATATTGAAAGCAAGTCAAGCACAAAGAAGAAATACCTACACAGTATACACAGTCAGATGAAAATAATATTGCTTGTTTCTTTCTCCACAAGAAAACTCGCAGGATATTTTTTTTTGTTTTTATTTGTATATTCTTCCTTCATCCGTAAGTCAGACGTTGAGTGCTTTTATGAAATGTCATTGCATGCTACAGTACGCTCTGCTCCTCATCTGAATCCTAGATGAAGCCACCAAGCAAACTTCTCAAACTCTAAAAAAATAAAAAACAACAGCAGTAGTAGGGGTAGACAAAGTTACGATGAATAAAGTCTACAGATCTGTCGTTCAGAATATTTTCTTCTCTCTTTTATAGATGAACATGAACATCCTTTAAATTACTGTTATACCTACCATTGTTGCAGTTTTGACAAGGAGAAAAAAAAATAAATTTAGCTCCTGGAAAAAATCTTAAATAAGTATAAAGATGCGAGTTGGGGGTACTTGTCACCCTCCCCAATCGTCGTCGTCGTTGTCGTTGTCGTCCTTGTTGTTCCTGGATTGGAAGTAACTTTTCGTGTACTTACTTTCAATTTTTTTTTCCTCTATCAAATATGCAATGAGGAGGCAAGGCAGGAGGATAGAATAGGAAGTCTATGGATATAAAGGACACCCAAATGCATATAGAGAATTCAGGGATTGAAATAACGCGTTCAGTCGTCGTCGTCCTCGTTGTCCTCTTGTGTCGTCTCTTAGGGGTAGTGGGTATAGGTATAGGTAGATGGTAATAGTAATAACAATAATCGTAATAATAATGACAAATGATCCACAGTGCTTGGGCGTTGGAACGCTATAGTAGTTTCGTTTTATTATTATTTTCATTTTTTGGATTGTGTGCGCTCTGTGTTCCTCTCCTCTTGTCGATGACGACGATGTAGATTGTAGAATGTAGATGATGTCGAGAGGAGGATTTTCTGCAAGTAATTGCTGAGTGTTTTATAATTGGAGAGATTTTTCGCTACGTGGAGAATATAAATGAAAAATTTTTTTTTGTGGTTGGAGTGGGTTGAAGATTGAAGTAGTAGACTTTTTGTCTTGTTTCGGAATTAGAATAATAAAATTTGAATGTTTAATTTTGTGTTTGTAAGTAAGTTCCCCTGTTGGAGGGCCTTGGACCAAAAATTTTATAGTATATTGGTTTAATGAGCGTCTATAATGTACTTGTTCTGAATATGTTAAAGAGTTGTGCAATTTTTGGAAATAATATCACAATAATACAAAAATAATATTTTATGTTTATAGGTAGAAAGGTTCACTTAATTAAGTTCTCTTATGTTTGGGTCATATTGGTTGAAAAAATAAACGATTTGATTAAACTTTAAATCAAAAAAAGGACCTATAAAAAAAGTGTACTTGATATAACACTGTATTATACAAACAAATATCTGCTTTTAGATTTAAAATGAGAGCTCAATGAAAAAGTATGAGGGACAACACAAATCCTTTTGCAAATCTTTCCGAAGAAGGTTTCATATGTCTTCATCATTATCCTAATAATTAGACTATACACTATTAAAAACCTAGTCGAATCTTTATTGTTAAACTCTGTTCAACATAAATTGGCAGTAACACGTCTTATGGGGAAACTCTTTCAAAATTAGCAAAATTCTACATTGGAAGAAATCCCCCATAAAAAGTGTTAACCATCCACTGAATTTCCAATAATTGCATCTGACGTAGATCCAACACTGGTTGGTTGATTGAAAAACTACCGAGCTTTCAATAGAAAAAAGAGCGGCAATTGTTGCAGAATTCCAGGGTGATGTTTCGGCAGTGTATAGTAGTATAGTAGCAGCCGGAAAACAGTTCATAATTATAACTTCTAAGTTTAACGAATAGGGAAGTGTAAAAATAAAATAAGTAGAGGGTTATCAAACAGGGAAGATGCAAAAATTGTTCGCGTCTCCAAAAGTAATGCACAAAATTGTTAAAAGCGTACTTATGGACATAACAAAGATCGCGAAAATAATATAATTAGCAGAGAACATTGCGAAAGATTAAAAGCCAAGGGAATAAATGCCTACGTTACCCAGAAAAAGCCTCATATAACACCGAAAACAAGCGAGATAGGCTAAAATTAGCAAGGGACCACATTTACAAACCACGACAAATTTTGAAGAGCATCCTTCGGACCGATGAAACACCTTGTTCCTTGAACGGTACATATGGACGTTAGTTTTTAATTCCAATTCGAATTAAAATAAAGGCCAAACAACCCGTCACTAAACTTGCACGACATTCCAAAGGAAGCAAGATAATGATATGTTGTTTCATCGTTTCATATATCAAATAGTGGAGTGGGCCCACTCGTAAGGTGCTCCGAACCCAATAAAAAGTATTTGGCAGAAGTGGTTCAAGAAGTTTTTTTAAATGGCCCCTACAAAGTCCCGACCTTAATGTAATCGAAAATCAAAAACTCCTGAGAACATTGGCAGAACTGCAGATTAAACTTGGAAGGACTTTAAGACAGCTGGAAGCAACATTCCAATAGAGCAGGATCCAGACTTAATCGACTCAACGCGCAGCCCAGACGCCTTGCTGAAGTAATTGCGGCAAACGGAGGAAACACAACCTATTAGCTAATGTAACTTTAAATATCCTTTAACTTCAAACTTACAAATTAATACTTTTCTGATTCGCTTCCAGATGAAGTGAAAACGAAACGCTTGTGCAAATAATTTTGCCTGTGTTCGATGCATGTGTAAATAACTGTGCCAATTTGATTTCTATGATTTTAACAGTTATTTGTTGGAATTTAATTTTTTTTTACTGTTTGAATAAAACTGCAAAAATTTAAAATGAGAAAAGCTATTTGTTCTTATTTTAAAACTTCTTTAACTGTTTGAATAAAACTGCAAAAATTAAAAATGAGAAAAGCTATTTGTTCTTATTTCAAAACTCCTCTAGCTTTTAAGTTGGTCAAAGTACAGGGTGGGCCAAAAGAAGTTATCCATCCGATGTTGTTTGGCTCTCTTTTTTTTGATTGATTGCTCGTTTTATGGCATTTTTCATCACTTCAGCGAGAACTTCGGGCGGCAGATTCTCGCACTCGTGTCGAATGTTGTCCTTGAGGGCTTCCAGAGTCTCGGGCTTGTTCACGCAAGCACGGGACATCAAAAAACCTCAGAAAAAAAGTCTGAAACGGTTAAATCGGGCTATTTTGCCGCCTTCAGAATAACGGTTCATGTCGGTTCATGTTGTCGCCCTATGGCTTGTTCACTTGTATTCTGCATCTGTCTAGTCCACAAATGCCAAAACAGATTTGACATTGGCGGCCATTTGCAAAAATGAAAGCATCTCCAATAGGGTGATTTCTTTTGGCCCACCTTGTGTGAACAATGTGATATGTAAATAATTTTGCCAGTGACTGTATATACGCCACCTACTATAACAAAGAAGCAAATTTTAAAATTTGTGTCTGTCTGTTTGTTTCGGCTATTCTCGGAAACGGTTGTACCGATTTTTTCTGGATTTTCACTAGCTGATGTTGTAATGAGTAATTAAGGGTATTTTAACCACCCCCCCCCCCCCCCAGTGCTCCTGGTGCTCGCACTTTTCAAAAATTCTTATTAAGGGACCGATTTTGACAGGACTTTCACAGGCATATAGCTGATGTTCTAAATTTAATTTATTTCTCAACTACTTACCCCTAGGTGGCACTGGGGATACTTTTTTAATTCTTATTAACCTATATCTATAATTCAATTCAATTAATGTGTAGGTACCTACTTGATTTTATTCTATTTTCGTTAAATATTTAAAGGGTGAATTCCGTCGGGTTAGCTAGATAAAAATAAATGTATACGTTAGATATTTATTGAGATAGCGTAACACAATTTATAAATGATTTCGAATTGTTAACAAAAATCAATAGATTTTTTAATTAAACCATTGTCCATTCATTAAATTCATACATTTTTTATGTTCACAAAAGACCCATGTTACATTTTCGATTAAAGGGATTTTTTTCTTTTCAAAAACCATTTAATCTAAAAGCTTTTAGATCTTTTAATTGTATATTTTTGGAAAAGTTTATTTTATGTACATCTACAGTCTACAACATCACATATATTTTATCAGTAGTTGCCATTTAAAAGTTAAAACCACAATCATATTCATGTGCAATTCCAAATTCTTTTGAATTCAATTCAAAGTCAATGAAAACGTATTTGATAAAATAAATTTAAATAAATCCGGATAAACTTTCTGTTTGGTTAGTGTACCGTTACTAACTATATATATACAATTTTTTTAGTTATTTGTATCAATAAAACAGTGTGCCAAAGTTAAATTCAATTCAGTAGTTTTCTGTAATAAAATGGGCCGAATCTATTGATTCATAGAACTAGAAAATGGTTTGCATTTTTACTTTTATCCCAAAGAATAAAATCATAAAATCGATTTATCGGTGATAATAAGTTACACAGACAGAAAAATCCAACAAAATAACCAGGGACAGATTTTCATGACCAAGTTCCTCTCAATCGGTAATTAGTGCACTGCATCCAAGAGTTCTATCGTAAAGCCTCGTGAACGTCAGCTGGGGCTCCGTGGCTAGGATGAGCATCGGGCAGTAGTCTGTATAAGCCAGCTGGACGCTTGAACACAAAACGAAAAGCTTCTATTATATTAGTTTATTTGCTCAGACTGAACTCAGAAACCACACCTCTTATTTAAAAAATTCTTTTTATATTGATATTTTGTAGTTTGGGGGTGAGTTAAGGGCTAAATATTTTTTGAAAGATTTAGCTGTTTGTAAGGTGATTGTTTGTTAAAATTAAAAAATTGATATCCGATGTTAAACATTCTTATTGCGTTTTCTTTTCAACAAGATGTTTATACGGTGAAATGGGATAAAGATAAAATAGAATATAGTAGGTATCCTATATTCCCATAGAAAAAGTTTTTAAAATTCTTTTTTTAAATATCAGCAGAAAAAAATTCTTGGGTGGAGGGGGTGGCGGGATGACAACAGTAAAGAACAATTCACGTGAGAGCGACCAGAGAATGAACGAATGAACGAATAAATGAGATTTTTCATACTTCTAAACAATATTTTGCAATAAAAACTATTTCAAAATGATAGAAACTCATTAAATCTAATGATGAGATGCTAAAATGTCCATTTTAATTGAAGAAAAAAGAAATTTTAATGAAAACAAGTTGTTCGGCGCTAATTTCAATCTGACTGACTGTAACGAATCATCAAATCCTATTCGCGTTTCACATACCATCCACATCACAACGAATAAATTATTCGTGCGCGACTTACCTTAAAAACTCACTGTTCAATTGTGATATACGGACATGACGTTTGTTGTTTGCAACGAATAAAATAAATTCCATGTGAAGAAAACGTCAAAATGTATGAATGTTCGTTCATTCGTTGGTCGTTAATCGCTTTCATGTCAATAGTCAAATTAGTCAGTTAGTTTTTATAATATGCTGTAGTTTACATTATTTCAATGCTTGGGAAAAAAACTGTACTGTGATAATCTTTCAGAGCACTCAAAAAATGGCATAAACCATTTAAATATTAAAGGTTTTTTGACAGTAGCTCCCGTACCTATATCGGGTTTCCCAGTGTTAGCCAAATGTTTTTTAGTTTTTACCAAATTTTCCAAAAATGACTATAAGAATTTTGGTTATTTTGTGGATATTTTTTTGAAATATTTCCTTGATAACTGCGTTCATAAGTTTTGGCTTGAAAAAAAAAAAAACCAAATAACGGAGAACTGTATACAAGCAGCTTAATTCCATTGCGGAGGTCTTAGTTTAACGAAATAACTGGCAACTGGCAAAAATGTCAATAAATTGCTTATAGGACACAAAAATTTCTTAAACAAAGAATTTGAAAATCTTTGATCAGAAACTATGTTATGTATCATCGTCCTATTACACCCACAGATTAAGTACGTTCCACATAGTCATGCATTTTATTTTTTAAGTTCTTATGTAAAAATCATTCAATATTAATGACTCACATTCAAAGTAAATGTATGCTGGTTTAATATAGAAAATGTTAACTAATGAAGGCATTGAAGATAAAAGAAAATTTGCTGGAATTGTCCATGTTTAAATCTATAAACAACGATAAAACAGTATAGTACACTCGGGCGTATACGTACTTTTCTGAGTTTAATTTAATATTGAAATTTAATTTAAAAAAATCATCCAAGTTCTTATAGTTCTAAAAAAAAAAATTAAATACGACAATTTATAGCTATATTTTCGGCAAATGCATTTAGTATCGATTTTTGAAAAAAATATTAAATCAAAAAAAAGTTTTAAAAAATGCTTCTTAAAATACAAAAAAATATTTATTAAAAATTTTGGTAGGTACATATATAGTATAAATGGCGAGCTACCGAAATCTATATAAATATGTGTAAAGTTTCGAAAGAATCCTTTGAAAAAAGTTTTAAGTCAATTGGAATTTTTATTAGCAAAACAAATTCTGTGATTTGGTTGCCATCATAACATTTTTATGTTTTAAATCGAGTCATTACATACTAAATTTTTCATTTAAAAATCTTTTCTAATTGCTATAAATAAGCAATTTGTGTATCCCAAAGATCTCCAACAACAGGACATTGTAATTTTCCATATTAAAATATTTGTACCTATTGCTCCCATATAATACGGCTGGAACGATTTTGTTCAAACTGAAAAAATATCAAAATATCGTTTACGACCCTCGGTTGTTTTAAAAGGGAATCAGACAAAATAAAATAATATTTCTTAAAATAAAAACATTTATGATAAGATTTTATTAAAAATACAAAAATATAAAAGTAGTTTCTTACTATTATTTAAACATTTCCAATAGTCTGATTCTTCTGCAGCAATTTTTGTCCAAGATGGATTGAGGAAAAAAAGTTATTAAACATGACATTATGATGATAGAGAAGCGCAAAAAAGTGGTTTTCGCCATACCGCGTGTTGGTCTGTCTGTGCGGATGTGCGTCTGTTCGCTTTTCCACGTCATGCTACAGCCTAAACCGCTTGACGGATTTTCTTCAAACTTGATATATAGTTATTTGAAGAAAAACGGTTTTCGAGGTTTTTTTTATTTCGTTTTAGCCCGGCAAACTGGTACCTTTCAAGTAACGGATTTTAAATTTCGATTTTATCGAAAACGGCTCTAACGATTTTGATTAAACTCAAAATTTAGCTAACTTTAAGCAATTTTAACAAAACCGCATTCTTTGTTTTTGGCTCAAATGGTTGTAACAAAAATCAGGTTTTAACGACTTTTTACTTGCGATTATAGGTACTATAAGGCAAGTTATGGATTCGTGCAGAAAAAAAATTTCGAGATAACAATCACACATGACATTACGATGATGGAGAAGTCGAAAAAAGTGGGTCTGGGAATTCCGTCCGTCTGTCTGTCTGTCTGTCTGTCTGTCTGTCTGTCTGTCTGTTCGCGCTTCTAGAGCCTGAACGGATGGGCCGATTTGCTTCAAATTTGGTATCTAGGATTAATTTGGCCGTCCCTCGGAACATATTTTTTATTTTTGCTCTAGGCCCAAAAATAACGGCACCTGCCATACAATCGTGAAGAAAAAAATTGATTTTCTCAAAAACGGCTCTAACGATTTTGATAAAACTTTCAGGATGCTATTTTTGTAAGACAATCTATCTTTTGGTTGGAAAATATTTTTCAAAATTTTTCTTATAACGGTACCTCTCATAGAACCAGTATTTTCAAATCAAATTTTCTCGTAAACTATACATTCGATTTCAATAAAATTTTGGCCACAGGAACTCATTTATAATTTTATTAATATGGCATTTCAAATTTTTCAAAAACTTTTTTTTTTGATTTTTTATAATTTTTTCAAAAAATTTTTTGGTTTTCCAAATATGTTGGAAACGGGTATATTGATTTTTTTTTAAATTATTTTTTCAAATGTAAACTACAGATTGCCATATATTTGCATACCCAAATAAATTTCAAAATATTTTTTGGAAAAGTTTTTCAAAAATAACCTTTTTAAAAAAAAACTGGTCGAACGATTTTCAATATTTTTTTTTCCTAGATTTAAGTATAGCTTCGAAATTTTATTGCATACTTTGTTTTTCCGAGAAAACTCTTAAAATAATTTAAAAAATAAAAGAATTTTCGAAATTATTTTTTTTTTAAATATCCATATATGCAGCCACTAAGCAATTGCTTATCATAAGAGCAAGTTCGTGCGACCCAGTCGTGCATTTTATTTCAAGTAGCCATAAGTTCACAACAGCTTGATTGAATCGACTCAAATTTCGTTTGACATAGTTTTTCATAGTTTTCTAAAGGACGGTTTAGTAAAAAATTTTCATTGAAGCCTTTCTTAACGGTGTCTTCCATACAACGAGCCCTTGGTTTTTTCTAATTTGCTCGAAAATGGCTCTAACGATTTTGATTAAACTTTGTGTGTTATATTCTTTTAGTGTTTTTAAGAGAACTGCGTTTTTAGTTTTTGGCTAAAAATGCAAATAACGGAGAACTGCTCTTAACGGCTTTTTTTTCAAATGGCCATAAGTTGTCAACGGTTGCATCGAATTCACTCAAACTTTGTTTGGTATAGTTTCTTACAGCTTCCTATACAAAGAGCCGATAGATTTTGACCAATTTTTTCGTTTTTTCTAATTTACTCAAAAAAGGCTTCCCCGATTTTTATGAAACTTTGTATGTAGAATACTTCAAAGAAAACTGCATTTTTAGTTTTAGGCTTTATATGATAATAGCGGAAATTGCTTTTAACAGTTTTATTAATTTGGCCATAAGTGGACATTTGTATCATTTATAACACCCAAAAAATGACATCTTAATTTTAAATATTAAAGATTTCTTAACGGAAGTTCCCGTATATCGGTTTTTGCAGTTTTAGTCAACATTTTTATGTTTTACCAAATTTTTCAAAAATGAGTTGTTCTTATTGATCGAAAAGTTTGTTTTCATCGTCCTATTGCACCCACAGAGCAAGTACGTGCGACCCATTCGTGCATTTTATTCTAAATACGGTTGAATTTTCTATAGACGTATGAAGTTTCAGCACAATTGCTTGTTAGGTATATGTCTAAATGAGCATCTGCCATGTAAATCTAGTAGCTGTTCGTCAACTGTAACACGTGGTGATGGGTTGTAACTTGTAAGATAAAGAAAGAAAACTCTTCATCACTTGAAGAACAATTGGAAAATTTACCGATTTTTTTTTATTGAATACCAAATTATTAATTTCACTCCCCTTTTCAATGCAATCGCAACAAATTTTCCATTCACAATGCGAAAACATTAGACGTGTCCAAAACGACCCAATATGAAAAAAAGTGCGTGCGTACAAAGTACACATGTCAGAAGTGAAACTTCTTTGGCAAATTTTTTTTTTTTTCTTGCACCGCATTAACCGACCAGTGCAGCTTCTTAAGGCCGCTTACCCGCCTAACACATTTAATATTATACACATCACATTTTTCATATCAGCCTTCCAGCGCTCATTTAACCACATACCAAGTCACACCTCTGCTACCCGCCAATCTATTAAAACCATTAACCGCATGACTGCCAATGATGCCAGATGAAATATATGAAATTTTACCGGATTCGAGATAAAACCCCACTAATTTTGTACTGTAGAGCAAAAAACCACCATATTTTGTTTAATAGAAAGTTTAACGCTAAAACGATTTTTCCAAAAAAAATCAAAAAAAATGTGTGTGCGTAATTCACACTCGGTTGAAGTGAAACTTCAAAGAAGTTAGTATACCTAATTAACGAGAGAATGAGATGAAATACTCAGCCACCCAGCACCAGTTTTCGGATTACTTTCAAACCTTATGTTATGTATGACTAAATGCTTTCAACACGTATCTGTACAAATACAAAAGTTTCAACAAATATTCAAGCATACAGACGTACCGACATACTTTGCGTCCTTTTGACTCCCTTTTAAAGTATGAACTCCAGGACGCCACTATTTAAAACAAGTCAAAAAAATATTCGAAAACTGACTATTTTTAAAAATTCAGGATACTTTTTTAAAATTTAAATAATTTTTTGAATGCCAATTTTTTATAAATACTTTTGTTATGTGTGTATTTGTTTGAATTTTACATTCTTCTTGAATTAAGTTTATTGAAACCTTTTGTAAAGCTTTTCTGTTGCAATAAAAAGAAAAACGACCGTTTGGTTTTAAGCTTCAAGAAGAACTGTGTATTACATAATAAGAATAGTTGTAATTGTAACAAAAAGAAATATAAAAACTGTGATCTATGTACTAAGAGAAGAGAGTGTCATTGGAATGATACAGTACAATAATTGATCCTATTATATTAATTAACTAAGAATAGAGAGCAAAGCAGGGTTGCCATGAAACAATTCATAGAAACATTAACATAAAATATAAATTCTTAACACTCCCACTTTTTATAATGTTTTTAAGCTTTTGAAATTCTTAATTTTAAATTCAAATTCAAAAAAATAATAATAATAATTATTTATTTAGCAAAAGGAGGAGCTACTCCCATCATATATCGAAAACGTTGAAACTTGTCTTTTGGTAAAGCCTTTGTGAGAACATCTCCAACTTGGTCCTGGGTTGAAACGTATTCCAATTCAAATAACCCATCTTCATATCTTTCGCGTATGAAATTGAAGCGAACATCTATATGCTTCGTACGCTTATGAAATTCGGGATTTTTTATTAGTCTGATAGCGCCCTGGTTATCAACATACAAGACTGGTTTCGCACTTTGATCCTTGACCAAATCTTTTAAGAGCTGTTGAATCCACACCAATTCCTTAACCGCCTGACAAGCAGCTACAAACTCAGCTTCGGTTGTCGATAAGGCCACACATTGTTGTCTTTGTGAGGCCCATGCAATGCAGCTCGTGCCCATCATGAGTAAAAAGCCACTGGTAGACCGCCTTGTAACAACGTCACCAGCATAGTCTGCATCGCTAAAACAAGAGAATTTAAATTGAGTGCTTTTGAAAAATATACCATATTCGTCCGTTCCTTTGAGGTAGCGCAGAATTCTCTTCACCATATTGACGTGAACTTGGGTTGGATTGTCCAAATAACGACTGACACATCCAACTGCAAACGCTATGTCTGGTCTAGTTGCCACCATAAGGTACATTAAGCTACCCACCGCTTGCCGAAATGGAAACTTTGTTGTCTCAGTTGTCTCATTCAATACACTAACTGAATTAATAGACGTATCCGCAGGAGTTGAAAAAGGAACAGCATCCTCCATATTAAATTTCGATATCAATCTCCGAGTATATTTTGATTGATTCAAGTGAACAGAACCATCATGTGACCTTCTTATTTCCAAACCAAGGAAATGCTTTGCAGGAAAAATTTTAACTTCCAAATTTCGTTCAAGATTTTTACATAACTTAGCAATGTCATCTTTTGAAGTTGCTGCAACAAGCCCATCATCGATGTAAATACCCAGGATCATTTTTCTACCATTCTGATGAGTAACGTAAACACACGAATCAGCATCACAAGGAACCAAACTAAAATCCTTCAAAAGCTTTGAAAAAGTTTTATTCCAACACCTGGAAGCCTGTCGTAGTCCATACAAGCTTTTTTGTAATTTACAAACTCTATTTGTTCCATCTTCATACCCTTTTGGCTGCCGAACAAAAATTTCTTCTTTGATATCTCCATTCAAGAAGGCTGTTTTAATGTCAAACTGCTTAAGGTGTAACTTTTCCGTAGCTGCAATACTCAAAATAGCTCGAATTGATGCAAACTTAGCAACG
Organism: Platycheirus albimanus; assembly: GCA_916050605.2. Classification (NCBI taxonomy): domain Eukaryota; kingdom Metazoa; phylum Arthropoda; class Insecta; order Diptera; family Syrphidae; genus Platycheirus; species Platycheirus albimanus. The sequence goes on along the minus strand of OU696696.1, from coordinate 271,705,258 downwards.
GGACTAAATGTTTCAGCATAATCAATGCCAAATTTTTGACTGAAACCACGAGCCACTAATCTGGCCTTAAAGCGTTCGCCTTCGTTCTCGGTTGCACTTTTTATTCGAAACACCCACTTTGTGTCAACGATCTTACGGTCCTTAGGTAGATGCACCAGCTTCCAAGTTCTGTTTTTATCTAGTGAATTAATTTCCTCGTCCATAGACGCTCTCCACTTTTTCGAGTTTTCACATTTAATTGCTTCCTCAAAAGTACTTGGTATAAATGATTCAGCTAAAAATGCAAAACTTTCTTCGATGCAACAATTCACTACACCTTGAATACTATTCGATTGGCTTCTCAAGCGCTCTTTCATGGTAAAAGTGGATTCTCCTATGCCTTTAGTTTTACCGCTTTCATTTCTAACTTGTCCAAGATTTTCATCACCACCAGCAGCTTCTTCAAAAACATCTTCACAGTCACTTTCAGCTGCACTAGCACCTCCACCAGATTCACCACCAGCATCACCAACCGCATCACCTCCAGCATCACCACCAGCATCGCCTTCAGCATCACCACCAGCATCAGCACCAGCATCGCCTCCAGCATCAGCACCAGCATCGCCTCCAGCATCAGCACCAGCACCATCACCATCATCTGCACCAATATCACTATTAGCACCTCCTCTTTTTTCATTGGAGCAACGCAATATACATTGTGTATTTTCAAGACATCTCCATTCTGAGGTTGAATCCGTAGGTTTTGAAATACCGTTGTCATTGAAAACCACATCTCTACAGACATCTATAGTATTGCTTCCTGGAAAATAGACTCTGAAACCTTTCACACCATCTTCGTATCCGACAAATATTCCTTTTCTTGACTTCTTATCCCATTTGCGACGTTTTTGATGTGGAACGTGCGCAAAAACATCTTCACCAAAAACTCTGAAGGAACTTATCTCAGCCCGTTTCCCAAACCATAGCTCGAATGGAGTTGTCCCTTTCACTGGACTTGTGCCAGTACAGTTAAGAACGAAAACAGCTGTGTTAACTGCCTCAGCCCATAGATTAAGGTTCAAGTTCCTGCCATGAATCATAGTCCTTGCAGCTTCAACTATAGTTCTCATGTCTCTTTCTGCTCGACCATTTTGTTCCGGTGTGTACGGCACAGTCCTTTGATGTAGTATACAATTCTGGAACAAAATGCTTTGGACTCCTTTATTGCAAAATTCAAGGCCATTATCTGTGCGTACGACTTTAACTTTCTTTCCAGTCTCAGCTTCAACTTAACTCAAAAACTTTTGTATTAGGTCTTGTACTTCAGTCTTTTCTTTTATGAAGAAGACTTTTCTGAAGTGCGAAAAGTCATCCTTAAAAAGCAAAAAATATTTCGACCCACCAATGGAATTCTCTTGCATTGGACCGCATAGATCTGAATGCACTAACTCTCCGACAGAGCTTGCCTTATTTTGACTTCGTTTAAATACTGCCCGATGCTGCTTTCCCATGACGCAATCCTCACAAAAAAATGAATCATCATCTCCAAAAGGAATGTCTCTACACTTAAGAATACTTCTTACGTGGGTTATACTCTGGTGTCCTAGTCGCTCATGCCAAATACGCAAAGGTGTTTTGTCTCCAGCAGCCAAATTAACACAAACTTTGTTGTCAGAAACTTTTGGCACCTTCATAAGAAGTTTAAATAGTTTTGCCTGACGAACTCCCACTACAAGCAATGTATTAGCTCGATAAATCTCACATTTTGAGCTATCAGAAAACAGTTTCAAACCTTTGTCTAGCGCACAATTAAGGGAAAATAAGTTGAGACGAATTTGCGGAACATATAAGACATCTGCTAAATAGTTTTCTTCCCAAGTAAAATTATTATAAGAAAGAACATTAATATTCCCTCTGCCAAAAGCATTAATCGTATTGCCATCCCCTAATCTAACGACAACCGGCTTCTCAAACTGTTTATAATTTATGAACCACTCTTTTCTGCTGGTCATGTGATCACTTGCACCTGAATCTAGGAACCATGCATCATCTTCAGAAACTCCTTGGGCCAGAAGAACCTCGCAAACAAACGCATTACCTCGTCTAGCACTAGAGCTCCCGCTTTCTTCTTTCTTCTTGGGACAGTCCTTCTTCCAGTGCCCCCTTTCCTTGCATAAGAAACACTTCCCGGGTTTTGTCTGCGACTTGCCTTTATTAGATGGCTTTTTCCACGAACTTTGTTTGTTCGCTACAAAAGCATTAGAACCCCCTGACCCAGAACCACTGCTGGAGCTCATACGAGCCTCTTCCATTACTAACCTCGTAGTTAGATTCTCGAGTGTCTGCTGATCGGGAGCTGTCGATTCCCATGCACTATAAAAATGACTGTACGAAGGTGGAAGAGTCATAAGTATTTTAGTGATGACCATGGAAGATGAAACACTTTCCCCGACATCAGCTAACTGCTGCACAATAGTTTGCAACTTTGATATATGCATCGCAATATCATCTTGGGGATCTTTAACGAAGCTGTAAAATTGCTGCTGCAGCATGTGTATACTTGTCTTAGATTTTATTTCGTATACACTGTGAAGTTTTTCCCACATGTCTTTGGAGGTCTTGCAATTGATAATGTGAAGAAGTGGCTGCTGACCCACCGATGTCACAATTATCCGTTGCGCCTTGCTGTCAAAAAGAGACCACAAGCTTATTTTAGCGGGAAGTTCTTCTTCCTTCACCCCTTGAGTCTCTGCTGTTGGCTTTGATTCCTCCCCCGTTACATATTTTAGAAGGTTAGAAGAACATAAAATAATTTTTATTTGGAATTTCCAAACATTCCACTGGTCACCATTTATGAGCTTTTCAATTTTAACATCATCATTATTATTCGACATGATGAAAAAAAAAACCTTACCAAGATCTTTGAATAAAAAAAAATTCGACACAATTCTGTAGCCCGTTATACTAATCGTCAGCAAAACTCCAATTTATCAAAAAAATGTTTGCGTCTCAGTATATATGTAAGTTATTTTATAAATTTTACTGTATACTAAATTTTTTTTTTTTTTTTTTACTGTATACTAAATTTACTTTTCTAAATTTACTTTTCTAACTACACATGTGCATGACCGAACGACAAAACCAAATTTTTTATTTTAATTTAATTTTTTTTTTTTTATTCGCTCGCAACTGGGCCCATAACCTGTTGCAATAAAAAGAAAAACGACCGTTTGGCTTTAAGCTTCAAGAAGAACTGTGTATTACATAATAAGAATAGTTGTAATTGTAACAAAAAGAAATATAAAAACTGTGATCTATGTACTAAGAGAAGAGAGTGTCATTGGAATGATACAGTACAATAATTGATCCTATTATATTAATTAACTAAGAATAGAGAGCAAAGCAGGGTTGCCATGAAACAATTCATAGAAACATTAACATAAAATATAAATTCTTAACATTTTCTTGTTAGACAGCATTCAAATCACGTACCTATTAACTAACATACTAACTTAATCGTACCAACGCGCCTGCTCACTCGCTTTTGTTTAACATAATGCTTAGTAGACCTGAGTGAGAGGCAAAACGTATGATAGGAGAAAATGAGAGCTAGAATATAAAATACTGTGTCATAATTTTTTTTTTTCATTCGTTCTCTTTCACAATAGATCTTTAAGGTCGCAGTGCGCTTTTCCCCAATTTAATTCATTCATGCAACTTAAAATAAAATGCATACGATGAAACATAACACAGTTTCCGAGCAAAGAAGTTCAAACTCTTGTGTTTATGTTGCGCATTTTTATTTATTAAATTCAGTCGTTTATAAACAGAGATGTCCGTTATTTGTATTTTTAGCCAAAACAACATTTAAAAAAAAACATACTGTTTTCTTCATGTCTATTCTTTTTTAACGAATTTTGAATGCTTTCGTAATATGTATAAATAATCATGAGAAAACTGACGATATATCGATATATTGATTTTTTTCACCCGATAATTATCGATACTGTTAAAGAATATCGATACGATAAATATCGATATATTTTTTACTTGCCCATCCCTACATTGATCAAAACAAACAAATGCCATGGAGCACGTGCATGAATGAGTAAGATTATAGTATTTATATTCTCACTCGTTCGTGAACACGGTGAGCTAATGCGAGTCATCGGTGCCGCCATATTGGAATACTGAGCAATACTTCCATCAGAAAAATAGTATGTATATTTCTGTCTCATTCTTTCCTGGCTTCATCCTACACATTTTTGTATTTGTGTCTCTTACATGTCGTTTTTTCGTTGCATCCGGTTTGAAATCACAACGATTCTAAAGAAGTTTCACTTCAAAAAACACCTTAGATCTTCACGTTCGCACTTCCGTAAAAAATTTGATATCCCAAACTGTAGTCAATTTGATCGCATTGCAGTCAACTCGTTAAGTTTGCGCATGTAATTAAGTATTGAAAGCACATTATTCAACTTAAATGCAATCGATTTAACAAAAGTTTGAAACTGGAATTGCAAAATAGTTTCCAAATTCCAACCCATGGCACTGTGCGTGATGCGACGTTCGATCTATCTCTCTCTCTCTCTCTCTCTCACTCACTTGCTTCATGCTACGTTCGCCCTTTCTCACTTTTTGTCAATCGGTCTCAATCGCTCTCTCCATTTTCGGGGACGGAAGTCACACTTATTTCCGTTGCATCAGAAACAAATTTACCCCCATGCACCTAAAGAAGTTTTACTTCAAAAAAGTCCCAAATTCATAAAAAGCTAAGTCATCTTAGCTTTAAAAAATGTTGACGGTTAGATTTCGATTGATTATAATCCAAGCAACAAAATAATGAAAAGATAGATAGATAAAGATGATTGGTTTTTAAAATACCTGAAGTAGAAAAAAATTAAGGTCGAAAACGACCCCAACGTAGGTCGGTGGGGTTAAAAAGATTAGGAATATATTCTTTTACAGATTTTTGTTTGTCCTTAAATGGAAAAAAGGAAGTTCCCTAATTCCTTATAGCCTCTAGCAATAAGTCCCTACGAAAATACGATTTTGATTCATTCAGGACAAAATTCAAATTAATTCAAAGTCTCTTTGTATATCTACCTATCCTACTCTTATATCAATGATCTCATATTCAATATCATTATTTATATAACAAGAACAACAACTATAAATAGATATAAAATCTCTTATTTACCAAACTACAGTTACAGATTGAAACAATCTTACTCAGTGAACTAATAATAATTTCATATATCCAAAGTGTACACAGTCACGGCATGTGAACAGGTAAATACCAACTCAACTCATATTGCCCATCGTGCAATTGAATATACAATTGCTACTGGGTTGTGGCATGTATCTCCTTGCGGCAAAACAAAATGCAAGAATCCTTTCGTTTCAGGCGCTGCACTCCCTCAGTTCGACTCCATTCGACTCGGCTCAGTGAAATTCCAACGAGCAAAGCCTTCTAGAGCTCCCCCAGGCATTACGTTCGACATCAGCAAATACCCGCATCCTGATTAGATGGATTAAATGCGTTACATTCCTAACCAATAAAGTTGCATCCAGACATAGTATAGCATCGAAGTGTGTATACATATACGCTTCCTGCACATTGGGATGGGATTGGGACATATATATTTGTGATGAGGCAAAATGCAGAGCTAGCGGTAGGAAATTGGGATCCATGTGCGAGTTGTGTGTCAACATTTTTACTGGAGCCGCCGCCGGAGCAGGTGTTTGCGAATCGGGTTTCACAAATTACAGATTGAAGATCGAAATAGAAGCTGTGTGTGCACAGCGCGATTGATGGTATGGAATCCAGATACAAATGATCCAATAAAGAATGTCTCTTTTTCGCTCGATGAGGTGATCCAGGAACACCAATATCTTCATTTTTTTTTTCAGAATCAACTGTGGAAATGGGGGCACAATGATTTTGCAAATAAGATGCATTGTTCCGTCTTGTGCGCCTCGAATTGCCAGCTAAAAGGAGCACAACCCAGCAAGGATATGAAATTGAATTTTTTCAAGCAAATACATGTGTGTGTTGTAAATAAATGGGTTGTGCTTTGTGCATTGCGAACTCTGCTCCTTTTCCTTCGAGCTTCGAGGATAAGAAAAGAAGCAAAATCTCTGTGTGAAGTGCTGTGGGGTGCAACCGGATGGAAAACGAAAAATAAATTCATCTGTCAATCATTATTTCACTTTATTCGTGGATATTTTTCTTTTTCTGCTCGGGTGCTGGTGCGGGTGCGGAAAGCGGAATGCCATTTCAATTTTTCACTTTTGTTTCAAGTTAAACAAATGTTTTGCAGCTTTACCCTTTTCGTACGTAATCTGCTAAGTACATATTTAAAATTGCTTAGAATTAGATCATCTTATTTTCATCTAATATATAAAAATAAGTTGCCTTATGTTCGGGCTCGATAAACTCGAGAATGGCTGGGCCGAGTTTTTATATATTTTTTTATAAAGGTAGCTATCTTATTGAGGAAGGTCTTTTTGTGAAATTTGGTCAAATTTCGGTAAAGGACAATCGCAAAATGCATTTTTAGTGCATTTCGTCATATTAATAACAACATTTTTTGTAGGGTCTTCTGAGTATGTCGACGAAGGTTTCCGGCCAAACTTCGGTAAAATAATTTGCCACAACTGCAGTTTTATTGCGTTCTGTCAAAATACTAACAAACCTTTTGGTAGCATCTTCTGAGAATGCCTGCAAAGGTTTCTGTGAAGTTTGGTCAAAATTCTGTAAAGCGGTAGCGTGGTTCTTTTTGATCTAGCATTTTTGTGTATTTTTCCCGTTATTATAGAGAATTATTTTTATTTTCAATGTGTCAATTTAATTTTAATAATATTGGAATAAGTTTGTTATCTGCGATTTTGGACAAATTATCGGGATGAAATGACTGAAGAAATATTACAGCGAATGCGAAATATTTATTCAAACCAGAACTTGGTTCTTAGCTACGATAGCAATGTAAATGTAGCAATGGGATGAGTGCACGATGGTTTACAAGAAATTATTGGAAGCCCTTAATCGAACGTTAAAAGATTAACGAGGAAACGAACGTTTATTTGGTGGTGTATTGATATTGTTAGCAGGGGAATTTAGGCAAACATTTTTCCAATTTCTTATCACGGACAACTTTATGTTGGACGTTGGCGAGTGGGTAAGCCGTCCTTATTGTTTATTTATGCATTAAATGCAAAAATAAAAAAAAAAATGTTTATCAAAAAGCTCTTGAGTAATGCAAATGGTTCATTTAAAAAATTGTTAAATCTATATATATAAAAATGAATTGGTGTCTGTTTGTACGCGCCTAACTCCGATGAATATCATCCAATTTGCATGGGGATTTTTTTGTTGGGTTTGTATTAAACCAGGTAAACGAATAGCGGAGCCGAATTTTTCAAATTTCGAACGGTATTTTTTAAAAATCGTTAAAATACAAAATTGCGGAACAAATATCAACAGATTATGAATTTGTTCTTTGTACAAGCATAACTTGGCTAAATATTATCCGATTTGCATGAGGATTTTTTTGTTGGATTTGTTTTCAACCAGGTAAACACACAACTTAGCCGGTTTTTTTTTTTAATTTTTTTTTTTTTTTCACTTGCAAAAGCAAACGAGTTTCTTCTCCACCTGTGCAAATGACCCGTTCGCCAGAGCTGCTCTACTCGGAAATGCCTCGCTATTATATTTGAAATGCGCCGTACAAAAAATTTCAACGTCGAAAACAAAGGCAAGCTGTTGCCGGATATGCGGATGTGTATTAAACTGATGCGCTTGGTCGTATCTATGCTGTTCATCCAGAAAATGACGACTGCTTCTGTCTGCGATTGCTTTTGGTCAATGTGCCTGGTCAAACTTCGTACGAGAACCTGCGGACTGTTGATGGTGTGCTGTGTGCCACATTTAGAGAAGCCTGTCAGCGGATGAATTTGTTTGCCAACGACAATCATTGGGACGCAACACTTTCTCACAAAACGTTTCTCCTTTCGTTGATTTTTACTTCAATTCGGTCAAGATCCGACATAGCGCTTGCGATTGCCTCTTCTCGAATAGCGGCCACGTTGTTGGAAGGTGGTTGCTTAGCACATTCAGCGTTAAAATTGACACTGAATCTGCAGTTGAATGACGAACCAACATGCAATATTCCAAGAAATTCTGCTATGGCACAAGTGTTGAAAACTTTCAAAATTATCATCTGGGATGAATGCACAATGGCACACAAGAGAACATTGGAGGCTCTTGATCGAACAATGAAAGATCTACGGAACAATATAAGACGCATTGGAGGAGCAATGATATTGCTAGCCGGTGATTTTCGTCAAATTTTACCAGTAATCCCGCGATCAACGCCTACAGATGAACTCAACGCTTGCCTAAAATTATTGTTTTTCTGGCTATACGTAAAGAAGCTGCAGTTGACGACGAACATGCGAGTTGCGTTGCAGAACGATACATCAGCCGATGATTTTGCAAAAAAACAATTGGCAATTATTGGAAATGGTCGAATTACCGTTGATGCTGCAACTGGCCTGATTTCGTTCCCGCTGAATTGTGAATTCACATCATAGAAGGAAGAACTCATCAGCAAAGTGTTCCCTAACATCGGTCACAATTATTTGAACCACGATTGGCTCAGTGAACGCGCGATATTAGGTGCGGAAAATAAGGACGTTGATGATTTGAATTTCATCATTCAAAATAAAATCGCAGCTCCACTGCATTCGTTCAAATCGGTGGATCGCATAACAAATGATGACGAAGCAACAAACTATCCAATTGAATTTTTGAATTCGTTGGATGTTCCCGGTCTATACCACCACACAATTTGCAACTGAAAGTCGGCTCTGTCATCATAATGCTGCGCAATCTGAACCAACCAAAACTATGCAATGGATCTAAGTTGACAGTGAAGAAACTCATGAAAAACGTCATCCAAGCGTCAATAATCAAAGGCAAGTTCAAAGGCGAAGAAGTTCTCATTCCAAGAATTCCTTTGATACCAACCGACTTGCATTCGAGTTAAAGCGGATTCAGTTTCCCGTTCGACCCGCATTCGCCATGACAATTAACAAATCGCAAGGCCAATCGTTGCAAGTGCGTGGCCTTAATCTTGAATTCCCTTGCTTTTCACATGGACAACTGTACGTGGCGTGTTCGCGTGTCCGAAAGCAATCTGCATTTTTTGTTTATGCACCGGACAAAAAAACAAACAACGTTGTTTATCACAAAGCGTTGCAGTGACCTTATCATTTCTGTTTAAATAAAAATAATTTTAATCAATTTAATATCAATTGTTTAATTCTTTCTTAAGAGAGGCTCGACTTTCGCAAGGGACATTTAGTCAATTTAAGGCGGAACGAAGTTCGCCGGGTCAGCTAGTTAATTAATAAATTATATAAGAAAAATGATTGAATTGAGTTTAAGGCTGCATGATACACAACAATTTGTTTTCTGCTCCGGAGCGTAAATGAAGAGTGAGGATGGTTTTCCAACTAGGAAACACGGCACATTATAATAGCTGACGGCAAATCAGTTGAAGAAAAGGAAATTCGCGGAATTTGGCATTCTTCTCCTTTGAACGGTCCTTTCAAAATCCTTGCCACTATCACATTGTTCATCAGCTTCTTCACAATCAGTTGGGTTCCATTGCACAGTTTCGGGGCATAAAGGTTTGGTAGCATTAAGATGACAGATCCAACTTTAAAACTCAAATGATGAGGCGGCATGCCAGGCAAATCCAAAGAACACTTGCATATTCACACTCAATGGAATGGTTTGCACATACCGAAAAAAACAATGCCTTGAGACATGAGATTTATTCATACGCCGCTGTTGGTTTCAGAATCACGGGAAGTGATTTCGGAAATCCGCTTGCTATATCACCACTTTTGCAATGACTGATTGCTTTAAAATGCTGCAAACAGGATTTTCTTTGATTCGCAGGTTTAACGAAAGCTTCAGTGCTCAGTGTGCTGTTCGTCCACCTTCCAACAGTGTTGCAGCAATTCCGGTAGATGCGAGAGCTAACGCAATTCCACTTTGCGCACGTATTGCTGCTAATATTAATTAAATCAAGAACATTTTTCCGTTCCGCCGGGCGCATCAACAAATAAAATGCACGACTGGGTCTAATGCTCTAATGTGTGACAGTGGTCTAGGGGCTTGAGATTTTGATAAAAATAAAATTTTCAAAATTCTTAAATAAATACTTAAACTAATTTGAGCTGAAAAAAAGTACACCATTTTATTTCTTGGATAAATTTGAATTTATGAGAGTAAATTTATAAAAATCTGTTGAGCGGTTTTTTAAAAAAAAGTTTTTTTTTTTTTTTTAAATTTCAAAAAAAAAATTCAAACACGCCATTTCATAGATATTCAGCAAAAACATTTATTTATAATTTTTAGAAAAAAATTTAATGAGCAGTTTTCAAAATTTTAATTTAAAATTTTTTTTAGATGCTTTTAAAAATACAAAAAAATATTTTTCAAAAATATTGGTATGCAGGAGGTACCTACAAATTGAGTTACCTACAACTATATATGTGTGAAATTTCGAAAGAATCGGTTGAATCGTTTTCGAGATAGTCGAAAAAAAAACGGTCCTATGGAAAGTACCTACCGTTGTTAGACATTTTTTAAAACTTTTTTTTCAGCCATATAATTGGTCGTACCTAAAAAGCAACACTGATTTTTTTAAATCGAAATCGTTAGAGCCGTTTTTGAGAGGAATAAGCTTTAACGTAACGGTTATATGGCAGGTACCGTTATTTTTTGAGCTAAGCAAAATTTCAATTTCCCCTCTGTACAATACCTTAAAAAAATCTATATACCAAGTTTGAAGCAATTCGGCCCACCCGTTTGGGCTGTAGGTGTCTGTACATACAGACAGACAGACATACATACAGACGGACAGAATTTTTAACTTTTTTTTCAAGACGAATGCATAACTTGCCTTATAGTAGGGGAAACTGGGGCACATTTGACACTCAATTTTAAAGAGTCTGTATTTTTGAAAACTATTGATTGATTTCAACGAAGTAGTTTTTTTGTTTTTAGTGGAGTTTATTGAATTGAAATTCAAAATAAAAGTTTAGTGACCTTTAGTCCAAATGCGTTTCGCCCAGGTACAACAGTTGGGCTCATCAGTTAGATGCTGTTGTACCCTTCTCAGACGCAAAATTTTGGTCGATGGTTACTGACATTTGATAAAATTACAGCATGAATACACTGTGAATTCTATTTTTAGGGGAATTCGTTTGAATTCATGCACCTAAAACTATACATATGTAAATATATATATACACCCGTGGTCTAGCCGAAGTTAACGAAGTAGTTTTTTTGTTTTTAGTGGACTTTATTGAATTGAAATTCAAAATAAAAGTTTGATTTTATCAAATGTCGGTAACCATCGACCAAAATTTTGCGTCTTAGAAGGGTACAACAGCATCTAACTGATGAGCCCAACTGTTGTACCTGGGCGAAACGCATTTGGACTTAAGGTCACTAAACTTTTATATTGATTGATTTCGGTAATTTTTTTGTATTGGATGTTTGGGCTACGACTGGCTTGCACATTTTCCTTTTCTAAGATTTTTATAGTTTTTAAAAATATATTTTGTAAAAAAAGTCATTTTGTCAAAAGTGCCCCGAGCACGGGGCACCTTTGACTTTGCAAGGGGAACATTTGACAATACCATTTTGAGCCCAATAAGTATCACCGGATGTTGTCTTTTTGATGTTTGAATGGAAAGAAAAGCCACTTTTTGTTAAACAATTTATTAAATGATATACAAAAATATAACATAAGGAATTTGTTTTCATTCGTAAAAAAAAGGGAAAAAAAAACTTAAATAACTTTATTCGCAAACATAAAAACTATCAGTCCATTAAGAAGCACCTTGGTATTTATGTAAAAATAATAGAAAGGAATTTTTTTTAAATAACTTATTTAATATATAATTTGCCAAAGTCGACGTCAAATTATTATTTTTGGCGACATCAAGAAGTCGAGGCTGAGTTCGTGGGTGTTGGTAGTTTGAAGTTGATTTCATTTCCCAAAGTCAAAGAAATGTCTTCAACGGCTGGTTTATTAAAACATAACCTGACAATGATGATTTACGAAGATAGTTGACAGTTTAAATTGTGTCGCTGTGGATTTCTCTAATTTCCCCCGCGTAAAAAAATGGTTTTTTAGAATTTCCCCCAAATTTTACCAGAACATATTGCCCGACTTCCAATATCTCATCATCTCTTAGCTTATATATTCAAATAGCTCAGCTTTTTCCATTTCGATATTTTCTGGATCAGAAATGAAACCGTTAGATTTGTCCTATTCAGCATAGGAAACGCTTTTAATGCTTTCATCTGATGAGTCCAAATCAAGAGGGGGCGTTTTTTTTGGCTTTTTCGCGCCTTTGGCAAAGATTTGAAGTGTTCGTTTAGCATTTCGTGCATTTTTCTGATTTTCACATTCTCCTATTTGACGCTTTTCTGTGGAACTCGTAAGAATACGCGAGCTTCCACTCCTTGGAGTTCTGTTTGGTGTGGAAAGACGCAATATGGGTCTTACAGCCTCAGGTGTAAAAACTTGGATTGGAGTTATGGCATTTTAAGATGTGTTTTGTGTGGACAGACGTGAAGTGGCTCTTCCAGCCCCAGGTGTTCGAGCTTGGATTGGAGTAATTGCATTTGTAGGTGTGTTTGAAGTTATATTGGTGTTTAACATATGTCAAATGTACCCCTAACAGGAGTCAAATGTAAAAGTAAAAAAACTTTATAAATTTATATTTATTATTATATTTTTTAATTTGTAATTCATTTAATCCGTATGAAACTGAGATTTGTCTAAGCCGGGTGGGTCAGCTAGTTTGATATAAATTTTCTTTTGTATCGCACTTTCAGGGACCAACGCGATGTCCAGGACGACGCACGTCCAGCGAAAATATTTATAACGTGAACAGGGTATAACCTGCTTGCTTTATTGAATTTTTTTTTTTAGTGAAATATTCAAAAATCTAATTCTGAAAAGTCAATATTCCTCGATCCTCTTTTGTTGGTAAAGGGCAGATCTGGCTCTGGTCTGCAACATTGCCCGATGGGATTCCCTAGCCGTGTGTGCCAGCCAGAGCTCATCATCGAACCAGGTGTTTTGTCATGATCGCCTAATGGAACCCTAAACATCAGTTTCGATGGAAAAACTTACGCAGGGGTTTTTCCAGTGTGGAAGCATATATCTTCAAAGCTATGGGATAGATTCTAGCGGGGCCAGTGGATTTGGGTTTATCGAAATCATTGAGTACCTACTCTTGTTACTGAATGGGGGAGATTTGTCACGTAAAACCATTCTCGAGAAAAGGATGAGTAATGTGACTCTTCGCTTGAGAGCTGAACACAGGATTTCGGAACCGAACCCAAGTTGTATGAAAACATTATGACCAGTTGAAGTTTCTATTTTCTAAAGAAATTTTTAATACCGTCCCAGTTGGCTTTCTCGTATCGCCATATAGTTCTGTTTGAGATTATTTCCTTTTCTTTTATGTTGGAACACCGGAAATCAGCTTTAAAGTGACCGAACGAAAATATATTTTAATAAAACGGTGGAAGGGTATGAAACTAGTCTATGGTGTACTCGGGGTGACCTGCATTATCAGGGATTCGTGTTGGCTGGTGAACAAGCTGAGATAAGGTGTTTAACTCGTTGGAAATCTCAGCGCTGCACCTTCCTTCTCGTTTTTTCTGGTAAAAATAGTGATATAACTGCAATTGTATTCAGTGAAATCGCTCGTTACAAACATTTCAAAAATTTCGCCATAAAGATCAATATACGTTTGCATACGATTGAACCAATTTTCGAAGCTCTTTCTCATCGTTCCATTTATACTACTTGTTGAATATCAAAAAATTACAGCTTCAAAAGTGACAACTACCGAAATAGCGGGCTATTCAAAATCACACCACTTTTTGGTGAACCCTATACTAGCCTAAACCCTTGGCCTCGCTCTCGTTTCAGCTGATCTAGAAGAAGTAGCCTGTAGGCTGAGGAGTCGTCTCTCGTAAATTAGCTACTTTTATAGCCCGAGTTTTATTATTCCATATATTCAACCGGGATAAAAAGTAGCCTATGTGCTATTTAACTATAATCTATCTCTGTGCCAAATTTCATCCAGGTCCGTTCAGCCGTTCTGGCGTTATTGAGCAACAAACATCCAAACATCGAAACTTTAACATTTATAATATTAGGAAGTAGGAAGTACTCCCAATAAGAGGAACGTTTGGTGCGCCATATATGGACGAAGTTCACAAACACTTGATTGGTGAGTTAGGAGTGGTTTCTGTCTAGATTGCCATTGGAAGCAAAAACAACAATAGAAGACATTTGATGTAAGGATAAGACAACTAGCGCCGCCATTGACTTAGTTCAGAACAAAAAACATGTTCCATGATATTACTATAAAAATGTATGCACAATGGTTCGCATTACCCAAACCCGAAGAAAGTTGGTCCACTGTTGTTTTAATCACATTAAAAATCGTTGCACGAAAATGTTCACTATTCCCTTTCATTGGAATCACATAACAAATGGCACTCGTATGGGAAAACGATTTTAGTGTGACTTGCTGCGCACAATGGTGTAGCTGCAGCTTCAGCAGTAGTAGGTACGTAGCACTTTCAAAGTTAAATGTACGTAATTCGTACTGTACGGCTACAATCTGAGTAGCAGCTGAAGCATAGAGAGCAGCTGTGCTGAAGTACAAGTCGTCTCGACTCCTACTTCACGAACGTGCTGCGCTGCAAAACAACAACAAACGAAACGGCAGACATGATTTTTGTTTGAGCTCAGTGCTTCACCATTTAATGCGTGCAATCATGCTGCTTAGTGCGCCAATTTTGTTTACATTAACTTTGACAGTGCTACGTACTACTGCTGCAGCTACACCATTGTGCGCAGCCAGTGATTACCGTCAAAAATGTCAAACTCTACGATGACTATATATTATGTCACTGGTGTTACCATATCTGAAGACTTTCGTATTTTTCCTTTAAAATGTATTTCGAACAGTCAGTTTTAGACGACCACTAGTCTCATGTCTCAAGAGATCATCAATCTTTTTGCAGCTTCCCACACACTTATATGCATATGCATACACTCAGATATGAATCAATAAAGAAATAAAAATCCATTTATAAAATGGCGCCCGAATTTTTATATCTGATATAAAAACATTTAACGTTAAACACTTTTTAACAACCATACGCCACCATTTAGGACCGTTCATCAATAATTAAAATATGAAAATTGCTTTTTTAGTGGAGTTTGTTTAAATACTTTAACCCTCTTTTCGTTCATAAATCCTACTCAATAAAATAATGACTAAAATTCTCCCATAAAAATCTTTACTACCCAAATTTTTTTTTTATATATTTTTTTTTAACGAAGTTCAGATGGTTTAATTACTTAATCGACTAAAAATAGAGAAGGGAAAAGCTTATATTTCATTTTTACACTTTTCGTTCTCAATTAAGCACCCAGTGACATGAAATTAAAAAGACCAACACAAAAAATTACATCAACCCCATCAGCATTTATATAGTATACATACTCTGACCTTAATCAATGGATCCAGTGAAGGAGACGAGGACATTGGCTTTTGGTCATTTATGGACAAAGAGGATGCATGTCGTGTGTCGAAACGTATTCCACTTGGTCGTCACAACACAACAACACGCATTGCCCTTCTAAGGGAGAATTAGCACAGTGAAGGGATTACGGAATTTAATACATCGAATGAAAAAATGTAAGTGGTCCCGGAAAAATTCCCAATTTGCCAGTTTTATTTTATTTTTATAAAAAAAAAACAGGATGCATTTTGTAAATACATATACATACATACATACATAATATAAACTATAGAGGGAGCTGGTGCAGTGGAACATTTATAAAAACGTTTTATTTTTGTATATTTGAAGTCAAGTACCAACATGCTGATGATGGTCACTCGGAAGTGAATTTTGGGGCATCAATTTGAGTGCAAACTGGGCGCCAGTAAAATAAATATAAAAAAAAAATAAATGAAATGACTTTTGTGTGTGTTGATTGGATCCATTGGTAGTTTGTTAATTGCGCTTGGTTGCAGCATTGGTGCTTTTTTTTAAAGCTACCTATACGTTTGCATGCGGCACACTTAAATCTTTGAGAAAAAATATGTAAGTCCTCGTGGATACCTTAATTTTGTTCTTTGAACTTTAAGGTTTAGGTGCACTTGACAACCGCATGAATTGCCAAAGAAAAACTAAAGTGAAATGATTGTTAGAGGCATGGGCGTAGCCAGGTAGGGGCAGGTAGGGGCAAATGCCCAAACCTAAGCTAAATGTCCTCGAAAAATTCTGCGTTTTTTAAGAAAAAATTAATCTTTGTCCTCGAGGTCATTTGGAGAAAATGCTGAAACAACGAGGACTTTTCAAAGAGTATTCTCGTAAAAAACGAGGACAATTTGGGAAAAAAGAGGAAAAAAAGGAGTATCAATGAAAATTTTTATAAAAAATGAGGACAATTCGCAAAATTGCAGAAAAACGAGGACTTTTCAATGAGATTTCTCTAACATCTAGAAATATTACACGAGCATATTTGGGCATTTATATTTATAATTCTTCGAATCAAAAAATTCTCCAGTCAAACCTGAGATTGATTTTAACAAATGATGAAACAGCAGATATATCAGGAAAAGAGCAACTGTCATTGGGTATTCGATTTTACGACAAAAGCCAAGCAAAAATACGAGAAGAATTCATGGGTTTCTCTGAACTAAATGCGATGGACGCTCCAACAATTGCAGATGAAATTGATCGCGCAGTCATGAGCTGTGAACTTGAATCGAACAAATACGTTGGGCAAGGGTACGATGGCTGCAGTGCTATGGCCGGAAAAGAAGGAGGCGTTCAAGCACATATCCGAAAAAAATACAAAAAAGCATTGTTTTTCCACTGCGCAAGCCACAGATTGAACCTTGTTGTTAATGATTTGAACACGGTCCCGGAAGTACGAAACACTATTGGCACCATCAAAGACATAATAAGATTTTTCCGAGAATCAGTGCTACGGCGAAAGTGTGCTCCGAACATACCCGCCTTTTGTGAAACTCGTTGGTCTCAAAAACACAAGAGCATTGCTGTTTTTAAAGCCAATTTCGTTGAGATCGTGAACGCATTACTGACTTTATCCACCGAAGGCAATGCAAACACGCGATCAGCTGCATTTCAGCTACACTCTGCAGCAACGAAACCTGTATTTATCATATGCACTTCAATAATTGCCAAATATTCGGATATTCTTCAGCCTGTCGTGAATGGTCTTCAATCTAAAAGTCTTGACCTGCTCAAATGCAAAGACCATCTTGATAGAATATCAACTGTTATCTCTAGCCATCGAACCGCTGTATAGATACCGTGATTGATGAAATTCTAGACGAGGCAAAAGAAATAGCGAACTCGAATGATATTGAATTGGATATGCCCAGAATAACCCAACGACAGCAGCATCGTTCAAATCAACCTGCATCGAATGCAAATGATTATTGGAAAATATCGTTGCTAATTCCGTATTTAGATTCGTTGATATCATCGCTTGCAAATCGATTCGCGCCATTCAACTTGCCTGCATTTTTACTACTCACATTGCATCCATACATTATGTTGAAAAAAAGTATTGGCGATTTGAAAGAAGACATCAAGCCATTTTCAGAATTTTATGAACTGGATCTAAGTGCAGAAATTGAATTTATGGTATAGCACTTGGAAAGACAAACAGCTTAGTGAAGAAGCGATGAAAAATTTGCAAGTGTGCAACGTAATCACGGAAGCGGACACCTTTTTTCCTACTGTATCAATTGCATTGGAAATATTATTGGCACTACCTCGCACGACTTGCACCGTAGAAAGGTCGTTCAGCACTTTGCGGCGTATTAAAACCTGGCTAAGATCAACCATGGGCGAAAATCGACTAAATGGTAAAGTTTTAGAAAATTAATTTGATTCATTTCATATGATAACGATGTTTTTATTTTTTTCAGGACTATGCATGCTCAGTGTGCATCGGAAAATGGTAAAGGAAAGAAAATCCGAAATAGAAGATGAAGTCCTCAGGAAATTTGCTGAAAATCCCAGAACATTGGTTTTATAAAACGCGAAATCAATGGTAAAAATTTATAAAATCGATTTGATTCATTTCATATACTAACGATGTTTCTCTATTTTGAGAAACCAAAAAATGATACTTTTAAAGTATCTCTCAATATTCTTGTCAATAAATATGTCCTACTTTTTTTTCAAAAAAATGTCCTCGTTTTATCATTGATTTTTGAGAAATTGTCCTCGAAAAAAGACCTAAAAAAATTCCTGGCTACGCCCATGGTTAGAGGACGTCACTTGAACAGCTGATTCGTAACATCAACTCGCAGCAGTTAAATAAAATGTTTTTCAGTTGGTGTGGTGCGCTTAGATTTTGGCAGTCTGTAGCGGCCATGTTGTTTTGGTGGCATCTGTCAGTCAAATCTGCTGTTCATAGACGTATTATTATATGGACTGCTAGTTGCCAACTTCACGTTGGTTCCAACATAACCAATTACAGCGGGGAATATACTTGAACATAATGAGAAATATAAATTTAAATATAAATAAAATAAAATAAATAAATTGATTTTTGCCATAGACAATAGACATACTATACAGTACCTAGTGATTGACATTTTTGCATTGAAAATGACATCGGCATCATGAAAAATTTGATGGATATTAGTATTCCTATTCGCCTCTGTAATTGAGTGGCGCGGTACGAAGGTACCTATCGATTTTGAGCAGCATTTGTATGGAAACTAAATTCGACTAGCAGTCCATATATAATATGTCTATGCTGCTGTTTATTATTCATTTTCTGATTGTAATGACTGTAATGCTAAAATGCTAAAACCTCATTATCGAAATGAGTGTCCATACCGTTAGTGCAATCGTCGTGCCCATTTCACGGATGACGTAATGGTCCTTAGCAGTTGACTCGTCAAAGTTTGGAAGTTTTGGTGACCAAATTTGAGACAAGCATTTCAGTAATCGAACAGCCATTATTCGTTCGTGGTAGGAACGCATGGTAAAGAACATCCCAGTGTGAAACTGTACAGCAGTAGCCGAGGCAGTCGATTTTTCGCAGTTCAAAAGAACTCGGCCTTTCGCATGAAGACCTTTATTTCTTGAAGATTCCGAAGTGGAGGAAAATTATGATTTCTTTTCGCATCAGTGGAGGAAGCACTTAATAAAATGGACCGAAGTTAGTTCCTTCCTCTTCGGAAAATGCCAATAGCATTAGATTTGATCGAACGAGTTTGAGTTTCTTCAACAAACCAAAACCATACCTAAGTTAAGAGGCCGAATTTCTTAGCAGCAAATATACACCTAAGCTTCCGTTATTTTTCATTGAAGCATAGTACGCAGGACGCAGCTCGAGCTAAAATTTAAGCTCTCATAAAAAATTCTCTCTGAAATTTAGCCAAGCTAAAATTAAGCAAAGCATTTTTTGTGTGTGATACCATTGTATAAATAACCTCTATAAATAGTAATATCACTTTTGAGTTTTTAGTATTGTCTTGTTTCTTGTTTTACCGCTTAAGAGCGCTGCTGATGCAGCAAATGAGTAAAAAGAAAATTCATTTTATTTTTTCATCCCTCCAATACTTGTCACTTTTTGAAATCGTATAATGTAGACCTCTCGTTTCACTATTATGTTCAATGATGACAATTACCCAGCATGTTCTTCTTTGCTCCCTTCCATCTTTCTTCTTCAACTATAATCTGAAATGATTTACTGCCTTGATTTGCCGTCCTGGGCTAACCAGCAAAATTCTCAAGTGATAGTACTCTGATAAGAGGTGTTTTTTAGACGTGTGGTTTTCAATCTGGCAATACTTTTTTCGGAGTTGATCTTTTTGATAGTAGTCACTTGATTTATGCTCAGTTTGGTTTGCCATTTCATAATGAATAGACTAAAGCAGCGTTCACACGCACACAAGACTATTGGACAATATTCAACTGTCTTGTCCGAGCTTCTTGAACGGGGTTGGACAAGACAATGCCAGCCAGTCGAAATATCGATATTGTCCTCAAAGATAGCTCGGCAGGCTAGATCGGAAGACAATATAATGACAATAATTGTCTTGTCCTGGAAACAGTTGTTCACATGGAACAGTGATTGTCTTGTCTCATTGTCTTGGTCTCTGCATTGTCCCATGTGAACCCCGCTTTACTCCTGAACAACGTTTGCAAATCGTGCAAATTTACTACCAAAACATTGGTTCGGTTTGCGCGGCCACTTGCCCGAAATCAATTTTAAAACATAATGGCAAACCCTTATGACTTTATCTTTATAACAAAGCTAAATTCTTGGCAATAACATTAAAGTGTATGCGTTTTATTTCTTCTTGAAAACCACACGTCTAAAAAAACACCCTTTACAATGGTGGTACGCAGCTTCAGCATCAATTTCAAATTTTTGTTTCACAGTGTATTCAGAGATGTCAAAATTTAGCGAAAAGATAGAAAAGCTGTTCTTTAATTTCTTCAAGCCTTATGTCATCAATAAACTGTATTTATTTTGGTGTCTAACAAAAATGGATACTGAAGTTATTTTTTTTTTTTTATACCCTATTCCATAGAATGGGTATATTGTATTTGGTGTGGAGTTTGTAACATAGAGAAATAATACCGTTAGGTATAGAAAAGTATATATATTCTGACTCAGAATCAAAAGCCTAGTCGATTTAGCCATGTCCGTCCGTCCGTCCGTCCGTCCGTCCGTCCGTCCGTCCGTATGTATACTCTCTAGAGGTCGCAATTTTTGAGCTAGAAAGCTGAAATTTGGTATATATAATCTTTGGTTCAAGAGTAAGGCTAAGTTCTTGAACCGGCGAAATCCGCCCACAAACACGCCCACAATCGCCATTTTTGTTGAACAACCTCAATTTGGTAAAATTAAATTATGTATTTTGTACAGTTACGATAAAAGCATTACGCTAAAATTTTGCACACGTAAGCTTAAGGTAAACTTTCTTCCAATTAAATAAAAATATTTTAGTTTAGGCGTGGCTGACGCCCATTTTTCATACAAAACCATCAATATTTTTTATAAAATAACAATTGTTATATTAATGCGAAAAACATTAAATTTTGTGGGTATTTCTTGCACATAAACATCATGAACATGTATGAAATCAAAAAAATTGATTTTGGGCGTGGCTGACGCCCACTTTTCACTAGAAACTATTAAAAAATTGTTTTTGTAAATAAACGGTATTTATAATGATTCCGCAAGCCAAAATTTTGCGTCTCTTAATAGAAACTAAAACGTTTGTGTATGAAAAGAAATTTTTGAATTTTGGGTGTGGCTTAAGCCCACTTTTCATGAAAGAACGAAAAACGTAGTCTCAAATATTTAAGGTATTTCCAATATTCAATTTAAACCTTTTTCCTTCCGTTCGTTATTTGAGAAATATGTCTCTACATTTTCTTGTGTACATTTTTTCAATACGCCCACTTTTGAAGGCGGGATTTTGATAAAATACCTTTGTTCAGGTAAGATTCTTTAAAAGCTTTTCGATTAAGCTGTAGTTTTACACATATGCCTAAATACTGATCAAAGCTCAGTGAGTGCTTCAAATTTTTAAGACACGCCCACTCTTAAGGGGCGTTTCCGTCAAAAATCGTATAATGCATTCATTTTTTAACGTTTTTTAACTATCGGTCGCAGTTTTGAAGTAAAAAGATGAACACTTAGATTTATATTTCTTCGTTACGTAGTAGAGTGTGGTTCAAGAATTGTTAAAAACACCCATAAACGCTATTTCCATTCAAAATCTAATTTTTAAAAATTTAAGTTTTCCCTTGTTTTGTTCAAATCGATCTGCAAGAATAAACTTGAATGTCACTGAGCTCATACTAATTGCTTTGGCAATTAAAAGTTTTAACTTTGGGCGTGGCGCACGCCTTTTTTACTGTGCCAGCACTAATTGAACATCACACCACACAAAATTAATGTTATTGAATTTTTTTCTGTCTGCTAAAAAAGAATTTTGTTTCTGAAACTGAAATATCGGCTGGCTGCGGCCTGCGGGAGGCAGACGCATACACATACAAAAATATAGGGAATAGGGTATCCAACAGTTCGCTGTAAACGTACTGTAGCTCTCGCTTATGTTTTTTTATTAGGAAAGTCATTTGGAACCAAAAAGAAAGCGAACAAGAAATGAGAATAAATACTTTCAGCGGCATTTTCTACACAACGCCCTTCTTTTAAAATTTAGCTGGATGTGAACTAAAAATTAGCTCAAGATGTGTACTATACCCTTTTAGTGTTGACATTTTCTTTAGCAACACAAATTCCTGTCGATTTGCTGCACAATATTTCTCATTCGATTCATATTTCGTTCACCAACTGGCTGGCTGTACGACGTTTTATCAAACCCCTAAAAAGGAGAACCCATCTTTGTCTTGATTTGTTTCGAATTTTTGACACTGCAGAGCAATTCAAAAAGCTTTTATCATTACTGTACATAGATAGCAATCTATTCCAATTCAAACTGTCACTTTGCCGGTAGTAGTGGGGCGGGAAATTTTAAACCTCACCCTTGCGCTTGCACTCATTTGACGTTTGTTTTTGATTTTGGTTTTTCTTGTTGTGCACTTGAAGAAGTTCACGCCAGGCCAGACTTGCACGTTTTATTTTCAACGTGCAATCCTAGTCCTTTGTTGTAAAGTTAGCAAAATGTCTCTTGCATTTCAAAATGCTGATTCCATCAAACAAGCTCTCTTCGAGGAGCTTCAAAACATTCTTAGCTCGGAAACAAACATTCGGGTATCAGCTGAAGGGCGAATGAAACAATTGGAATTCACTGAAGGTTAGTAGTTCAAGAGAAGAGCACATTTCAAATGTTATCAAAAACTAAATTATGTTTATAAATGAATGTCCTAGGCTATGGAGTATATCTCTCCGAACTGATTATGAATCAGTCCTTTGAACTGAGCCTCCGACAAATGGCTTGCATCATGCTAACACGCTACGTTGAGAATCACTGGAACGAGGGCGAGGACAGCGTTGCTACAGAACAAGCCAAGAAAACCATACGAAATATCCTTCCAAATGGATTGTACGACCCAAATAGTAAGATCCGTTCGGCAGTGGCTCATGCCATCTCTACAATAGCTGCCACCGACTGGCCCGGTGTATGGACCGATCTCTTCCCCATCATCATCAAGTGTTTGGGTGGAAATGAAGATTCTATCCATGGAGCAATGCAAATCCTTCAAGAGTTCTCCTATGACGAGAGTCAAATCAAAGAGCTAGGCCCATTTATCATCTCGGAGGTTTATAGAATCTTTGAGAGTGAGCAGACATACAGCATCAAGACACGAACATCTGCCATCAAACTATTGAAACCTCTCTTCATGTCGATTGGATGCAATATAGTCAACCGCCAACAACAGGCCGCTCTTATGGAACCTGTATTGAACAACTTCATGGACAAGCTGTTGCAGTGTCTGGCCATGAACTCTGTAAATTCCTCGAACTTTATGCTGAAAACTGAAATTGTTAAAAGTAATTCGAAGTGAAGATTATATTTTTTTATAGTTTCTAATTTTGAACATTTTGTTTTGCAGTGTTTACCTTCCTGGTCACGGAAATGCCAAAGTATATTCAACCTTTTATGAACAGAATACTGCCACCAATCTGGCAACTACTCACTCAAGTCGCTGATATCTATGTCAAGGTCACAGTCAATCAGACCGAAGAGAATCCCTTCCCACAATCAGACAACGAAGGTAAGTGAAGTATTCAATTGCAACATGGAATACTGAACTTTAGTTAGAGACACCAAGTTAGTCGAGGTGGCTCTCTATTCAATGGCGCTACCGCGGGAGCACAGTGCAGCAACAAGACCTTTTCCAATTAGCACCAACTTTCCTTAGCTGTGGCCACGATTGAATACAGCCAATGCGTGCCCTCAGGATTCCATTCGAAGTATTGTTTCTCTATCCTATAAGAAAGTTTCTTAATTGTGTGGCCTTTTCAACGCCATATTCTAAAGCCTCTTTACATTTTTGTTGACCGCTTTAAAATCTATAAACGGTGGCTCAAGGCTAAGATTTGTTCGGTTTTAGATTTTTCAGGTCTGAAGCCGAATTGGAAAGGACTTAAGACGCTCACATAAAACGCTAGAAATTATCCTATTGGCATCTCATTTTGGATGGAGCAGATAAATTAGCGCCTTGCCAGCTAATGTTTATGTTGGGTCCACTAGAGCGTGGTGCTACTAGGTTTTGTTTATTATACCTCTCCAGCCGGCTCGATTTCTAGAAGAGGTCTCCCTCTACCTGTTCGATCCATCAAAGATGCGGTCTACCTTGGCTTCTGACTCCCTCGGGTTTGGCGTTGAAGACTTTACGAGCTGAAGCTTCGATGTCCATTCGCTCTACATGGCCCAGCCATCTTAGTCTTTGGATTCGAATTTTTCTGGCTAGGCTTATGTCGCTGTACAGCTCGTACAGTTCATTGTTATATCTTTTTCTCCAAACGTTGTTTTCGCGATTTACGCAGACAGGACCATAAATCGTTCGCAGAACTTTTCTCTCGAAGACTCCAAGTGACTTTTTTTTCCGTTTGGAAGAGGGTCCATGCTTCTGATGATGAGTGTTCTGTACAGAGACTCCTTGGTTCTCATCGATAGGGCTTTACTCCTCAATTGCTTACTCAGCCCAAGGAAACAGCGATTAGCAAGAGTTAGTCTGCGTTTGATTTCAGCGCTGATGTTGTTGCCTGTGTTTACAGCAGTGCCCAGGTAGACAAATTCACTGACTACCTCTAAGTTATACCTATCAATGGTTACGTTCTGACCAAGTCGGTGGTGGGATTGGACTTTTGTTGATGAAAGCATATACTTCGTCTTGTCCTCGTTTATTTTCAGCCCCATTCTGCTTGCTGCTGACTCCATAGTAGTGAAAGCACCGGTTACTGCTCGCTTTGTTCTTCCTATCATGTCAATGTTTATTAGAGATGTTGCCCGATGTGATGGCATGGGTGCTCCGGCTCCGTATTACATTTTCAAGCACAATGTTAAAACAGCTGCATGACAGTTTACACCTTGTCTTAGCCCTCTGGTGGTTTCGAAAGTTTTAGTAGAATCCCTACCAACTTGGAAGGAAACGCGAGAAAGACGTATCAGTTTAGCAGGGATTCTAATGTTGGACATGGCACAACTCACTGTCGTAGGCTGCTTTAAAATCGACGAACAGATGGTGGGTGTCGATGTTATGTTCTTGGGTTTTCTCCAGGATCTGGGGGAATGTGAACATTTGGTCGGTCGTAGATTTTCCAGGTCAGTAGCCGCATTGGTAAGGACCTATCAGATCATCAGCAAACGGCTTGAGACGTTCACATAAAACGCTGGACAGGATCTTATAGGCGATTTTTAAAAGGCCTCTATAATTGGAGCAGAGTAAGCGGTCTCCTTTTTTTGTGGATCGGGCAGATGGTACTGAGATTCTACTCGTCGGGCATACTTTCCTTCGATAATATTTTGCAGATGAGTTGGTGTTTGCTCCTGACCAGGTCATCTCCAGCGTGTTTAAAAAGCTCCACTTGAAGGCCATCACATCCAGCTGCCTTATTCATCTTTAGTCTGGTGATGGCTACTTTGATTTCATTTTGGTCGGGCGGGTGTAGTTCGTGGTCGTCATCTAGATTAACTGGAACAAGTTGATCTTGGGCGGGATCTTGGCTGTCATCGCCATTTAGCAACCGGTTAAAGTATTCTCTCCAGATGGCTAACATCGCCTGATTTTAAACTATGGTGTTTCCATCTTGATCTTTGCGAGGACCACGGCGGCTTGTGAAGCCTGATGTAGACTGTTTCACTCTGTTTCGCACCTCTTTTCTGCAAAAATATCTCTGCATCTCCCCGACTTCTCGTTGCTGGTGTTCTTTTTTCTCCCTCTTTAGTAGGCGTTTCTCATCTTTCCTTCGCTCAACATAGAGATTTCTGGATGCTCTAGTATCTCTCTGGAGCCACGACTTGTATGCCTCCGTTTTGGCTGTGTTTGCCTGAGCAAATTCGGAGTCGAACCAGGGGTTTCTGGGGGGAGGCTGTGAGAAGCCCAATACCTCTGACGCAGTCTTCCAGAACTGCGTCGGGCCTCTGGGTTGAAATTAAAGACTCGTCGGGCTGGAGCATTTTTTTCCATTCGCTCCACATGACCCAGCCATCTAAGCCGGTGTATTTTCAGCTTCTTTACCAGGTCAATGTCGCTGTTAAGCCCGTACAATTCACCATTGAATCTTCTCCTTCATACTCCATTGATACATACAGGACCGAACTTCACTCGAAAAATATTTATCTCAAAGCACCATAGCTTGTATTCATCCGATTGTGTCAGTGTCCACGCTTCTGCCCCATACAGCAGGACTGGGATGATAAGGGTCTTGTATAGTGTCTCCTTGGTCCTTTGAGAGAGGGCTTTGCTACTAAGATGCCTTCTTAGCCCGAAGAAACAGCGATTGGCAAGAGTTATTCTTCGACTGATCTCTTCACTGATGTTGTTCTGACAGGTTATATTGGAACCCAAATAGACAAAGTCCTTGACAACCTCAAAGTTATATCTGTCCATTGTGACGTTTTGTCCGAGCATACGGTGATAATGTTCTGCACCCGAGGACAGCATATACTTTGTTTTACCATCATTTACAGCCAGACCCGTTTTCGCCGCCTGCACTTCAATATTTTCGAATGCTACACTGACAGCGCTCATAACTCTTCCGATGATGTCAACATAATCAGCTTAGCCAAATAATTGAACGGATCTAAAAAAAAATCGTACCGCTGGTGTTGACACGTTGCGTACGATTGACTTAAAAATGATGTTGAAGAGGTTAGATGACAGCGCGTTACCCTGTCGTAAGCCTTTCTCGACATTAAATGAGTCGGTGGTGTTCTTACCAACCTTGACGGAGCAGCGCGAGTTCTCCATAGTCATCCTGCACACTCGAACTAGTTTGGCAGGAATGCCAAGAAGTGACATGGCTCTGTATAGCTCGTTCCTGTTTACGCTGTCATAGGCGACTTTAAAATCGATAAAGAGGTGGTGAGTATCGGTCTGGAATTCATGGGTCTTTTGTAAAATCTGTCGAGGTGTGAAAATGTGGACGACGGCGACGGTTGACTTACCGGGCCTAAAATCACACTGATAGGGGCCACGTGCGAAAGGGGTCAGAATTTCACACAGTATGGCCGACAAGATTTTATAGGTGACGCAGTTCAGAGTATCTCCTTTGTCGTGGATAGGGCACACAATGCTGAGGTTGTATTCGCCAGGGATACTTTCATTAGACCAGATTGTATAAGGTGTATGCTCCTCACCCAGTCATCTCCTGCTGCTTTGAAGAGTGCAGCCTTGTTGGACTTTGGTTTTGATATTGCTACCCAAACTTCTTCTTGGTCGGTCGGATGGAGGTTTTGTTCATCATCGTCCAAATCGAATGGATCATTCTGCCTGACAGCGATTGGTTGGTTGTCTTCGCCGTTTAACAGTTTGCAGAAGAGTTCTTTCTCAGCACCGACTGCGTTTTCGTTACCATCTTCTTTCATTCTTCTATGGAAGTTATGCACCTATTTTTCTGCTAAATCATCTTTGCATATCCGCGACTTCGGGTTGTTGGGCATCTTTTTTTTAGAGAATTCTAGTTATTTCCTGAGCCATGACCTGTAGACCTCCGTTTTGGCTTTGTTTAAACGAGTGCATTCGGAGTGAAACCATTTTTATTCGCGGAGTTGGTTGCTAGAGGCCCAGCAGTTCTGACGTTGAGTTTCTTTTCACTTGTTGACTTACATGATATTGATTTTCTGGGCTCGTATCGACATTAGTGGGATTATTCGCAAGTTCGAGGGATAATCGTTATGCATTTTGGTGGCAAGTTCGACCATCTGGTGACCGCCATATGCCAAAATAAAAAACCATTTTCAGTTGTATCCTATGAAAGCCTAGAGCGCTTCTTACGTTTAAAAATTACTCTTTCAGATGAAGACGAACTCACCAATCTCTCCACAATGTTGATTCAAATCTTCGAATTCATTCAGTGCATCGTCGGCTCAGGCAAATTCCGTTCCATCATCAAGAACGTCCTCACCGATCTTATTTACATCATGATTGTCTACATTCAAGTGCCAGAAGAACAAATCGAATCATGGAACGATGACCCTGAAAAATTTGTCGAAGATGAAGATGAATCTGGAGTTGAACTTACAATTCGTCTCTCCGGGCAAGATGTTTTAATGTCTCTCAACGATGAACTGGCAGCCAAGGTTCTTCCATCGCTTTCCGAAGCTCTAGGGCGTCATATGAATGTTGCTGAGGCAGAAAAGTCTTCTGGCAATCAAAATTGGTGGAAAATCCATGAAGCCTGTATGGTAGCTGTACACACTTATCGAGAATTAATCCTAGACACAGAGGATCAATTTGATTTGTTGAATTATCTAACTCTGGTTCGAAATCTGTTGACCTATGATGGATCAGCACATTTGGTCGGGCGTTGTTTGTGGACGTTAAGCTCGTATTCGAAGTCATCTCTCTATAATCCTCAAATGCTTGAAGAGATCCTTACAGTGACATTAAACAGTTTGTCACGGGATCAACCTATCGTTCTGAAAATTTGTGCCGTAAGGTGAGTTTGAAAGTTGGTGGTCAATTAAGTGGGTATAGTGTTAAAAAATTCTTTAATCTCTAGAGCCATCCATGGATTTGTAGAAAGTCACGAGAAATCCGATGGGGATAAACGATTGCTTATCCAATCGAAGTTGCCAGGCTTTGTTGATGGAATAATCGATTTGATTCCTGGGTGTAAGAGTTCTGTGCTTGGACTGTTGCTAGAATCATTGACAACTATCATTTCGGTAAGTTATTGAGACAGGGACTGTACCATAAATCTTCAACAACTTGTTTTAATTTGTAGTTTGATCAAGCGTTTGCTGCTTCAGTCCATAGTAAACTCATTCCTTTGGCGATAGCTGTATTCTTGAAATACCCCGAAGATCCATTCATTCTGGAACTTGTTCAAGACATGTTGAAGGTGCTTTCCCAAAATCCACACTGCCTTCAACCGCTGCAGGAAAAGTTCATTCCAACTATCGTAAGTTTGATGTTTTTCATTCTCAATCAGAAAATAAGAAAACAAATTCGATTTAAAGGTCAGCATATTGAACCTCCAAGGAGAGAATGCCAGTTCAGCTAACAAAGACATTGCTCTCGATGTTCTCACCACAATTGTCAAATACTCTACAGCTCCACTGAGCCCAAATCTTATCGACAATGCATTTCCAGCGATGATTCATTGTATACTGCATACTGATGACCACTCAGTGATGCTTAGCGGTGGGGAATGTCTTCGTGCTTTTATCTTTGTCTCTCCAGAACAAGTCTGTTCGTATAAAAATGGTGAAGGCCTCAATTATATTATGCAAGTTACCACAATGCTCCTAAATCCGATGAACAATGAGATGACCGCTGGACAAATCGGCCGTCTTGTGATCACAATTATTTCCAAAGTTGGTAATCTTCTGGGGGAGAATATCGATCTTCTGCTGAAAGCAGTCATCAGCAAGATGCAACTAGTGGAATGCCTGAAAGTCATTATGAGTCTAGTTGTGATATTTGCTCATCTCTTCCTAACACAAATGGATGCAGTTCTCAATTTCCTATCGACAGTGCCTGGGCCAACTGGAGAGCCAGCGTTGCAATTTGTCTTCACCAATTGGCTATCGAAGCAAACAATGTTCTTTGGATCATATGAACGTAAAGTCACCACAATGGCTCTTTGCAAACTCTTCGAATACGGTGTAACTACCCAAGACAATAGACTTACCAGCATTACAGTAAAAGAACTGATGACCACTGAATCTACGGGAAAAGTAAAGACTCGCTCACAAACAACTTCCACATCACACTGGGTCACCATTCCGGCTTTGGTTAAAATGTTTAAACTTCTCATCAATGAATTGGGTCATTTGAGAGAATCAAAACTCGCCGAACTCGAATCAGAGGACAATAGTTCAGAAGATGAATCTGGACCTGGGGACAAAACATCACCATCGAAAGCTCGATTTGTCTCGGATTTATATTTCAACGATGATGAAGATGAAAATCCAGATGATGATCTATTAATACAAGAACTAATGAAAGATCCACTCTTCCAAGCTAACATTGAAGATACACTTACGAAATTTTTGCAGAACTTCAGTAGCAATGAACATTTTACAATGTTTGTGGAGCATTTAAGTGAGTCGGAAAAGGTTATCATGAAGTCAATTAAAGTTGATGTTGTTTAACAATTTTGTGTCTGTTTTTTTTTTTTTTTTTTTTTTTACTGAGCACTAGAATTGAATTCAAGCTTCTAAAAAATGTTATTTATTTAAATGTTATTAATGAAATTTATTTTTGTATGCATATTTTAAACAAAAAAAAAACAAAACATTATTAATCACACATGAAAAATATTTTGTTTTTGTAAAGGATTTATTTTATGTATTGGAACATAGACACATGGAGATTTCTGTGCATGCACTGCACATGCCCACCTGCTGTCTTCCGTTGGCCAGTCCTTGATAGATGATTGTAGTTATCCTTCCACCAATGGGGAATCAAGCATCTTGGTTCTGGATGATGCTTGGGCTTTTATGGGAAGTCACTTTGCACAAGCCATCGTCGAGCAACTGGTTGTAGTGTACAAACTTCCCGTGGTACCCTAAACTATAACAAAATGAAAGAAAAGCTGAAATACTAGCCGACCAGGCGAACTGCGTAGGTTAGGTACCGCCTTTTTACTTGCGATTATAGGTACTATAAAGCAAGTTACGCATTCGTCGAAAAAAAAAGTTTTGAGATAACAATCAAACATGACATTACAATGATAGCGAAGACGAAAAAAGCTCTAACGAATTGATTTAAAAAATCAGTGTTGCTTTTTAGGTACGACCAATCTATGGCTGAAAAAAAAAATTTTAAATGTCTAAAAACGGTTACTTTTTATAGGACCGTTTTTTTTTGCTATCGACTATCTCGAAAACGACTGAACCGATTCTTTCAAAATTGCACACATATGTATATAGTTTTAGGTAGCCCTATTTGTACTGCATACTAATATTTTAAAAAAATATTTTTTTGTATTTTTAAAAGCATTTAAAAAAACAAAAAAATTAAATTAATATTTTGAAAACTGCTTATTAAATTTTTTTCTAAAAATTTTAAATAAATGTAGGTATTTTCTGAATACCGGGTGGCAACGGTACAGTGGATGAAGTGCCTTTTTGCTAACCTAAGAGTTGAGGGCTCGAGCCCCAACCCTGGGCAGCAATTTTTCAATATTCTCCCAGTTTCAACTGGACGCCCCCCCCTGGGATTTTCGTGAGATAAATATCACCTAATTCTCAATCCATTGTGCCAACAAAAAATTTTTCCTATCTTTCTATTCCTTCTAACTAATGCCGTGCAGTTTGCATTCAAAAAAAAACCTTGGGTCTTACAGGCATATAGATAAAATTATTATTATTATTATTACCTATGAACTGGCGTTTTAGAATTTTTTTTAGAATTTTTTTTTTTTTCAAAAACTTTCTCAAAAACCGCTCCACAGATTTTTATGAATTTATTCTCATAAATTCAATTTTTCCTAAAAAATAAAATGGCGTATTTTTTTACCTTAAATTAGTTTAAGTATTTATTTAAGAGAAATTTTTTTTCAAAATCCCAAACCCCAAGGCCACTATCACACATTAAAGCAAGTTTGTAACCCAGTCGTGCACTTTATTTTTGAATGCTTTCGAAATTCCTGATTTTTTTTTCCTTAACTAGCTATTTATGAACGCCTCAACTCACAGTATCGGGCTAGGAAAATCTTACACTTCCATTAAATTAATATCAGTTAAATTATAAAAAATTTGATATGTTGACTCATTTGATATACCGAAAGTGATTAACCTGCCAAATAAAAAAGTACTGTACATTTAGCACGTTACGCACCACTTAATAATTCGGGAAAAACCAAAAAAACAGAAAATGTTCGGAGATTTGTGTTCAGTGACCCCGAAAATATAAAGCTAGCCACTTAAAACGATTACACCAGAACTTTCCACTTCAAACTACCATATGTCCAGTCCAGGCTAATACAAAGTCATTAACTTCGAAAAGCTTTCCAAAGAAACACTTTGAAAAAGCCGGGGTATAGATTTTATCTAACTGTCAACTTAACGTGTAAAATTAACGTTATCTCCCTTTATATTTGACAGGTTAATCACTTTCGAGAGATTTTTTATCATTCCACTGATTTTAATTTGGAAGTGTTAGATTTCCCTAGCCTGCTACTTTACACCCGAGTGGAGCTGAGGCACGCATAAAAAGTAAAACAAAAAATTCGGTAATTTGGAAAATATTAAAAAAAAA
Source organism: Platycheirus albimanus (assembly GCA_916050605.2). Taxonomy (NCBI): domain Eukaryota; kingdom Metazoa; phylum Arthropoda; class Insecta; order Diptera; family Syrphidae; genus Platycheirus; species Platycheirus albimanus. The sequence goes on along the minus strand of OU696696.1, from coordinate 271,672,737 downwards.
AAGGCGGAACGGATTTTGCCGGGTCAGCTAGTTAGTACACAATTTTTAAGAATGCATACAATAATTTAAAAAAAATATACAATGTTTCCTTCGAGCCGGATTTGAACCAGCGACCTATGGATGTCTACATCATTTTTATACTTCTACAGTCCACCGCTCTACCAACTGAGCTATCGAAGGTGTTAGATTTCTGGTGTCAAAGATTTTATTTCAATCGAATCAACTTTCATACTGTGTTACCGACAAATGAATTTGTTTCTTAAAACATTATAATAATATCGAATTGGAATTTGGAAATCTGCAGATGCCGATGCCGATGCCGATGCCGACACCACAAAACAAGAAAAACGTTCTACCAAGGCTGCCAATCTACTTCATATGTATCACAGAGGACCTATATATATCATATATTCATATATATTCATATATATTCATATAGGTATCCTCTCTGATATGTATCTAGTAGATCTATTTGATTTATTTTATACTCCCTATCCCTATTCCTATTCTAAAGAATGGGTAGGTACCCATATTGTATTTGGTGTGGAGTTTAAGAGAAATAATACCCTTAGGTATAGAAAAGTATATATTTATATATGTATGAGTGACAGTGGTTTAGGGGCTTTAAAAAAGGGGCTAAATTCTTAAAGAAATACTTAAACTAATTTGAGCTGAAAAAAGTACGCCATTTTATTTCTTGGATAAATTTGAATTCATGAGAATAAATTTATAAGAATTTGTGGAGCGGTTTTTGAGAAAAAAAGTTTTTTTTGAAAAACTTTTTAAGAAAAAATTTTAAAAAAAAATTCAAAAAAGCCAGTTTATAGGTATTCAGCAAATACATTAATTTAAAATTTTTAGAAAAAAAATTAAAATTTAAAAATACTAATTTTAAATTTTTTTCAATGCTTTTAAAAATATACAAAAAAATATTTTTCAAAAATATTGGTATGCAATACAAATTGAGCTACCTACAGCTATATGTGTGTGAAATTTCGAAAGAATCGGTTGAGTCGTTTTCGAGATAGTCGAAAGCAAAAAAAAAGGTCCTATGGAAAGTACCGTTCTTAGCCATTTTTTAAAACTTTTTTCAGTCATATGATTGATCCTACTTAAAAAGCAACACTGATTTTTTTTTAAATCAAAATCGTTAGAGCCGTTTTTTAGAAAAAATTTTTTTAACGTAACGGTTATATGGCAGCGGCAGGTACCGATATTTTTTGAGCTAAAAAAAAAATTTCAATTTCCCCTCTGTACAATACCTTAAAAAGTCTATATACCAAGTTTGAAGCAATTCGGCCCACCCGTTTGGGCTGCAGGTCTCTCTCTATACATGCAGACAGATAGACAGACAAACATACAGACGGACAGAATTTTTAGACCATCTTTTTTTGTCTTCGCTATCATCGCAATGTCATGTTTGATTGTTATCTAAAAAAATTTTTTTCGATGAATGCATAACTTGCCTTATCTATAATATAAAAATGGATGTGTGTATCTTTGCATGTATGTTGTCTATGGACTCCTAAACTGCCCAATGGATCTTTATGAAATTTTCAGGGTAAATATAGTTTAGTCCAGGGATGGTTCCTGTGAAGGTTTGGTTCCGATCGGGTGGAAGACAAAAATAAAATGCAAGCTTTTAACATTTTTGGTCAATTTTTTTGTTTTTTGGGTTTTTCATACATTTTTTAGCGGTTTGAAACATCGGCGAAAACTCCGCAATGGCCAATCGAGTGGAAGACAAAAATAAAATGCAGACTTTTAACATTTTTTGATCATTTTCTTTTTTTTTTGATTTTTGATTTTTTTTATACATTTGTTAGCTGTTTGAAACATCAGCGAAAATTCCGGAATGGCCGATCGGGTCGAAGACGAAAAAATGCTGGACTTAACCAAAAATATTGTTTATCCGCTAGCATTGATATGAAATAAAAAATAAATTTAATTTCACATTAAATAAGTTTTTTTTGTTAAGCGTAGCAACCCGCGCCGGGTACCGCTATCCGATAGTAGTACCTGCTATAATCGCAAGTAAAAATGGTGGCCTGTTGGTTGGTGGTTGAATGTGGGGGTGGTAGGTTGGTATTTGGGTTAAAGGGTGACAACAAAAATAAAAAAATGGTGGGTGGTTGTAGGTGGGTTGGTGGTTGGAGAGATACCTACAGCCATGTTTTTTTTGTAATAAAAGAAAGTTTAAAACAAATTTAAGTTTTTTTTTAAAGTATGATTTAAGCTAGGCGCGCACTAGACGGCCAGGCCGCAGTGGATAATGAGTTTTTCTAGGAAGCATGCAAGTACGCCAGGTCGCGCGGAAGGACTGAAGCGGCCAGGTTTTATATGAGTTTGGCTTGGCCGCTCACCGCTGGCCGCCTAAAGGCTCACGCAAACCAAAGCGGCTGCGGTGGCGGTGGCGACCTAGCAGGTCGCGCGATAAAGAGGCGGGCAAAAATCTGCTCAAACCAACGCGATATTTTCAGTCGCAGCCATGCCGTGAAAAATATCATTGTTAGTTGAATTGAAATAATAAAATATATTTAATTATTAATATCTAATTGTTCCCACAAAAATGGATACTACTTTTAGACTATGGTTTACATGTACATTATCTGTTTGGTGATCGCCACCGCCACCGCAGCCGCTTTGGTTTGCGCGAGCCTTTACTGCTGGAACACAATAGAAAAACGCAGCCGGAACCGCAGCCGCAACCATATCGCATGCCGTACGTACCTAATTACTGCTGGAACACAATGCGGAGCCAGAGTCGGATCCGCGAACGCAGCCGTATCGCATGTCAAAATATTGAATACACACGAATTCAATGTTGTGAACACAACGAGACGGATCCGCAAACGCAGCCGCAAACGGCGACGGACGAGTTGGCCAACTTTTAATAAATACGTGCGTATTTTTGACATTCCATACAAAAAAAAGAGCAACGTGCTAATAAAATCCTTTAAGAAATTAGGTCAGGTTACAAATGTATAAAAAAGACTATACATGATGCGATATATGTTTTATCATCTTTTATTATATGCATATATATGTATGTTTTTCAGTGGAAATTGTAAAAAAAGGTGGAGTACGTACGACTCCATTGTGGGCACTTCTAATTAGGTACGTACGGCATGCGATACGGTTGCGGCTGCGGTTCCGGTTGCGTTTTTCTATTGTGTTCCAGCAGTTAGAAGTGCCCACAATGGAGTCGTACGTACTCCACGTTTTTTTTTTTACAATTTCCACTGAGAAACTTACATATGTATATGCATATAAAAGATGATAAAACATATATCGCATCATGTATAGTCTTTTCTATAAATTTGTAATTACCTGACCTAATTTCTAAAAGGATTTTATTAGCACGTTGCTCTTTTTTTTTTTGTATGGAATGTCAAAAATACGCACGTTTGCGGATCCGTCTCGTTGTGTTCACAACATTGAATTCGTGTGTATTCAATATTTTGACATGCGATACGGATGCGATTGCGGATCCGGCTCCGGCTCCATTGTGTTCCAGAAGTTAGATGCTTTCATTTTCGTTTTATATTGTACATGGTACTCTTTTCAACACGACATTATTTAAGCTACAATTTTGTTTGTCTACAAAAAATATAGCTTACGCACTTACTCCAATCTCCAACCTATTTAGCTTGAGCGCTTTGCTTGCTATTGTTTTTACTGTGCCGTCGCGTCTGTTCAATAAAGAACGGTTAATTTTCGAGTTTCCAGCATTGTGAATTGTGTACACTAAATTTAAAGAAATCTTATAAAAACTATTAAAAATGAGGAAATTTCTAATAAAAAAGCCCGATGAAACGTAAGTTTAGATAAATATCTTTAATTTTTGTTAAGGATCTTTCGTAATAAAAGAAAAATAAATTTATATAGAACAACAATATATTTGAGACAACGTTCCTATTAGTAAGATTTTTCAAGATCGAATAATTTCTAATAATTGACAAACGATTAATAATTTATAATTTACTATACATACAAATTATGAACAAAGTGTTCAGATGTTCGGTGTTTTATTATTTTCTTCAACACTTCCTCCATAAACACCAAACATTAAAGTTAAGTTAATGATGAATACAAATCTTCTTTCGTAACATTTGAAAACGGACACGGTCAAGGGGTTTCGTTAGCAAATCAGCTAGTTGGTCTTTTCCGGGAATATGTTCTAGTTTCAAGTTACCTTGAAGAAAGCATTCTCGAACATAAAAATAACGAACTTCAATATGTTTTGATCGTTTGTGAAATTCTGGGTTTTTTGAAAGCTTGACAGCACTTGCACTGTCAATGTAAAGCGTTGGTATCAATTTCTGTTCTCCGGTCAGTTCTTGCAAGAGATATTTCAACCACATAGCTTCTTTGGCACCTTCAGTTGCAGCCATAAGTTCTGCTTCGGTTGTTGATAACGCAACAGTTCTTTGAAGTTGACTTGTCCACGAAACAGGCCCTCCGTTGAACATTGAAATTACTCCACTTGTTGATCGTCTTGTCTTCAGATCTCCAGCATAATCAGCATCAGTGTATATTTTTAATTCTTGGCAATTATCACCTGCTGTGTATTTGATTGCAGATTTGCTGGTTCCACGAAGATATCGAAAAATACGTTTGATACTATTCCAGTCATCATTGGTAGGATTTTCCATTTTTCTTGCAGCGGAATTAACTGCAAAAGCAATATCCGGTCTTGTACCTGTCGCTAGGTACATTAAGCTTCCTACAGCTTCTATATAGGGAACTTGCTGGTTTAATTTGTCTGGTTTTAAATTTTCTTCTTCTTTATATGCTGGTGTTGTAACTGAATTGCATTCATTCATATTGAAACGTTCTAGAATTTTATTCGTATATTGTTCTTGGGACAAATTAATTGATCCATCATTAGTAATTTCAATCTTCATTCCAAGATAGTTTTCTAGAGTTCCAATTGTTATTTTAAATTCTTTCTTCAGTTCCTTTATAAAATCTTGTATTTCATTTAAATCTCCAAGAATCAGACCATCATCGACGTATATGGCTACGTAAAGCACTCTTCCATTTTGATTCCTATAAAATAAACAGGGATCGGCTTTACTGTTTTTCAATCCAGTCTTCTTCATGAAACCCAAGAAACGTTTATGCCAGCATCGAGGCGCTTGTTTCAGTCCATATAAACTTCTTTTCAATTTACAGACTCTTCCGCTTCCATCTTCAAATCCATCAGGTTGATTCAGATATACTTCCTCCTCAAGCTGACCGTATAAGAAAGCAGTTTTGACATCAAATTGTTGAATGCTAAGTTTATTTCTTGCTGCTAAAGCTAAGAGCACACGAACTGTGTCATAACGTGCTACAGGACTAAAAGTTTCATTATAATCGATGCCTTTCTGTTGAACATAACCTTTGGCGACGAGTCTTGCTTTAAATCTTGGCTTGTTTCCATTAATTGAATCTTTAATTTTGAAAACCCATCGGTTTTGAACGACTTTTGCATTTTCCGGTCTTTTTACTAGATCCCAAGTTTGGTTTTCTGCTAGAGAAGCTAATTCTTCTTTCATAGCTGAAAGCCATTCTTCTGAATATTTGGATCTTATAGCTTCAGTGTAAGTCTTTGGTTCTTGATTTAACTTATCTTCTTCTGCCAGCATTAAATATTCGCCTGTTGTCATCCAGTTAGGCTTGCTTCTTTTTCTTCTTGGTAACTCTTCTAAAAGCGTTTCATTTTTATTTATTTCTTCTGAGCTATCTTCACTTTCAGCATCTTGATAACTGGATTCAAAATCAACATTTTCTTGATTATTTTCTTCTTCATTGTCGTTACCTTCCTCGACATTTGTGGAAAACTCTGTAACTTCTTTGCTTTCAAGATTTTCTTTTTCGTAGCTTACCACGAATTCAACCTTTTCTTTTTCTTTAGAATCATCATCTGTGATTTCATCGTGACTAAAATTTTCAGAGTTTTGATTACAAAGTTTTTCGGACTTAAAAATGACGTCATGGCTAAAAATAATTCTTTTCAATTTAGGAACCCAAACTCTATAACCGTCATTTTCATTTAAATATCCAACCATTCTTCCATACATTGATTTATCATCAAATTTCTTTCGATTTTGGTTAGGAACATGAACGTAACATTCGGTTCCAAAGACTCTTAAATGCTTTAAAGATCTTAGATCTTTACCGTACCATAGTTCATATGGAACTTTGTTTTCTTCGCTTGTTGGTCCAGTGCGATTTAAAACATAAGCAGCAGTATTGCAGGCTTCAGCCCAAAAACTTTTTGGTAATTTACTAGAAACTCTCATGCTTCTAGCTGCTTCTACAATAGTGCGATTTTCTCGTTCTGCTACCCCATTCAATTGTGGTGTGTATGGAGGAGCTATACATTGCTCAACTCCATATTCTGACAATAAAGCTGAAACTTCTTTATTAACAAACTCTAAGCCACCGTCGCATCTAAACTTCTTAACTATGTGACCCAAAGTTCTGGCTTCGTTTAGAAATACTTTAAGACATGTACATACCTCATTTTTGTGCTTGAGGAAGAACAGCTTGCGAAATTTGCTGTATTCATCTTTAAAGGCAACGTAGTATTTCGAACCTCCTATAGAAGTGACTTCAACTGGTCCAACAACATCAGCATGTATAACTTCACCCACTGTACTTGACCGATCACTTCTTGACTTGAAAGGAAGTCGATGCATCTTGCCAACAGCACATCCATCACAAAATTCTTCTTCACCTTGAGGTATTTTGATATTCATCTTTCCAAGAATCTTCTTGACTTGACGTTTATTTTGATGAGCAAATCTCTCGTGAAACAATTAAAGCGTTTCTCCAATTTGAGAGATATAGACTTGAGTTGAATGTGATGGTTTGACTACTTTAAAGTTCAGTACATAAAGTTCTTGTTGAAGAAAGCCATTCACAACTACATCACCATCACTATCCTTAATTGTGACATTTCGGTCATCCATTGTCGTGGTATATCCATTTCGAGCAGCAGATTTTACGGAGAACAATTGAGCACTTGCATCGGGAACGTACCATACGTCTTTCAAAGTTAAATCATGAAACTTGCCTTTAATTTCAACTTGAATTCTGATATCACCTTTTCCAAGTGCCTCCATTGTAACATCTTGCTTTCCAAGACAAATAACTTCAGTTTTATCGAAACGCTTGTATGTTTCGAAATTCGATTTGTTTGGCGTTATATGTCTTGATGCTCCACTATCACAATACCATTCATCTGTTTTCATATAGTTTCTGGTTGTCGCGTTCAATAAAAATGCCATCAAAGCACCATATTTCTTCACAGAATTTTCATTACCTTTATTTTGTGGACATTCAGCAGCCCAATGTCCTATTTGCTTACATTTGTTGCAAGGAAATTTCATTTTTGATCGGTCTAGCTTTGTATTATTTCCTTTTTGCGGTTGTTTCTTTTTCTTAAAATTTGTTCGTGCAAGTAAAGCTGTATCTTCATTCGATTTTAAATTATTTTGTTTCACTTCTCTCGTCTCAATGGTGCATAGTTTTTCGATTAAAAGATTTAATTTTTGTTTATCTGCAGGAATTGTATCCCACAAATCCCTAAAGTTATCGAACTCTTTACCAAGCGTAGATAAAATACGACCGTTGAGAATACGTTCAGATAGCGTATTTTCTTTATGTTTGCTAAGCTCATCGTTGAGATCAACAAACAGCTTTTGCAACCTCGCAATATGAGAACTAATGTCCTCCTTTTCTTCTTTTCTTGCTTGAAAGAAACTTTCAATTAGCATATTCAATCGTTGAATGCTGCTTCTTTCAAATCGAGCGCATAATTTGTCCCAAATGTCTTTTGAATTTTCACATGTAAGTACCAGCTCAGCGATTGGTGAGCTCAGAGACGTAGCAATTAAACCTGCAGCTTTTGCATCTTCTTTCAACCAATCATTATGAGCTTTCTTTTCTTCTGTTGTTGATGATTCTGTAACTATAGGGCAAACAACATCCCCATAAACAATTTTCTTCAAGTCATAGGCACGAAAAAGCATGTTCATTTGCCATTTCCGTTTCGCCCATTCACTAGGACCATCTAATTTTCCTACAGAAATCTTCAATTCGTTCGACATTATTCTTATTGATCTTTTAATCTAAGGCAGTTCATGCGAGCCTGGGCCCATAACCTGTTAAGGATCTTTCGTAATAAAAGAAAAATAAATTTATATAGAACAACAATATATTTGAGACAACGTTCCTATTAGTAAGATTTTTCAAGATCGAATAATTTCTAATAATTGACAAACGATTAATAATTTATAATTTACTATACATACAAATTATGAACAAAGTGTTCAGATGTTCGGTGTTTTATTATTTTCTTCAACAATTTTCAATCAGGCAAAGTAAGATTTTCCTTTTACTTGACCCAGGAACCTATCAAACGAGCCATCAACTAGAGTAGCCAAAAAAAATTGCAAAAACCTGTTGAGACGTAAGTTTGGATGAATATCTTTTATCCAATCAGGCAAATTAAGATTTTTGTTTTTCTTGACCAGGAACCTACCAAACGAGCCATCAACTAGTGGTAGCCAAAAAAAATTTCAAAAACATGCTGAAACGTTAGTTTAGATGAATATCTTCTATCCAATCAGGCAAATTAAGATTTTTGTTTTTCTTGACCAGGAATCTACCAAACGAGCCATCAAATAGTGGTAGCCAACATAGTTTTCAAAAAGATCAATCAGAAACATAAATTATCAAAATATTTGTTCGTGTCAATCTCAGTTCAAAATAACTATAATTTAAGTAAACTACAGTCCGCCCTGCAAATAGGAACACAATTATGTTCATAAAAGTTTAATCCTTAAATAAAGATAATAATAATAGTAAAGAATCAAAATAAAAATAGTTTAAGAAGGATTTTCAAAATGATTCTCCAAAGTCCGTTTTGTCCCACTAATTGGACGAAACTGACCTTAGTTTGGGGCAAAAAGATCAATTTGTTTTGTTTGTCAAGATAGATAGATAGTGAAATGTACTATAAAATGTGATCTTTTTAAAACTTTATTTTTATTTAAAAAATAAAGAACATTATTTTTGTTATGATATCTCTCGACAACATTAAAGGTCGAATTTCCTTCATGAATTTAATGAAATGTGCTAAAAAGGTGATCTTTTTAAAACTTTATTTTTATTTAAAAAATAAAAAATATTATTTTTGTTATGTTATCTCTCGACAACATTAAAAGTCGAATTTCCTTCATAAATTTTATGAAATGTGCTAAAAAATTTAATCTTTTTAAAACTTTTTTCTTTATTTAAAAAAAAGAATATTATTTTTGTTATGTTATCTCTCGACAACATTAAAGCAGCGTTCACACGCAGACAAGACAATGCGACAATACTCAATTGTCTTGTCCGAGCTTCTTGAAAGGGGTTGGACAAGACAATGCCAGCCAGTCGACATCTCAATATCTCAGAGATAGGTCGGCAGGCTAGCTCGGAAGACAATAGAATGACAATTGTCCTGTCCTAGAAACAGTTGTTCACATTAAACAATGATTGTCTTGTCTCATTGTCTTGGCCTCTGCGCATTGTCCCATGTGAACCCCGCTTAAAACACGAATTTCTTACATGAATTACCTGACATGTGCTAACAAATGTGATAAATTAAATATGTATTTATTTTTAACAAACAATGTAATTTTTGATTTATGGTGGATACAACATATAAAAGTCATACGCGTGTGATAGAGAGGGGAGATAAAAATGAAGAACATCTTCATAAATCAAGATTATAGGAAATAGGAGAAATGAAGATGAAGAAAAATTCATCTAGATGAAGATTATAGTGAAGACAAACATGTTCATCTTCATTATAGCATGTTCTTCTGCATTTCGAGGTTCCTATAATTTCTATGGTTCCGGCCAACAGTTTTTCTCGTTTTGACACCAATTTTTGAATTTTCATGTTCAAATTTGAAATTTTCGCTTGTGAATCCCAATCACCTGAACTCAACAAAGCCAACAACTACAACTGTCAAATTTTGTTTCCTTCATTTATTTCCGAACATCATAACAAAAAAAAGCGGAAAAATTAAAAAATGGAAAATAACACCAAAATGTTAAAAAGTAAGTAATAACAAATTATGTGTAATTAGCTATTATTTAACAATTTTTCTTTAATTCAGAAGATAAACGTCCTTGTGAGGATGACATTATTTTGTAGGAAGTTTTCGGAGATGATGGTTTGTTCTTTTAATTGTTTGTGCTGCATATTTAACATTTTAGTTTTTTTTAGATTTGTTCAGCTTTGAGTTCCTCACGGATGATAATGATCTCATGGAAATAGAGGAATTAGAAGAAAATAAAGAAAAACATTTCCAGAAGGAAAAATCGGTGAGTATATACATTCCGGAGGAGATATACAACTGAATTTTATGGCTCACTAATCCAATTTTGTATTGCATTTAGATTTCCTTATAGAAGCAGTTAGGCAGAGGCCCGCACTATGGAATATTAAGAACGCGGAGTACAGGAACAGAATAGTGCGAAATAGGTTGTGGTTGGAAATAAGTAAGATATTGATTTATACGTACCTACGGTGTTGATAAATATCTTCATTTTCTCAATTATTTTTTTTTATTTCAGACCTGGACGAGAAATTTCGTGGTGTGGCAAAGAAACGGTGGGATACCCTTAAAACTGGGTATACTCGAACAAAGAAACCCGCACCAAGTGGTTCTGGAGGGAAGAACGCTAAATATAAATATTCCCAGGTGTTATCTTTCTTAGATGACACTAACGAACCCAGAAGGTAGATACATATACATAAGAACTTATAAATTTACTTAAATCTTATTTTATATTATCACATATAGAAATAGAACGACAACGCTAATGTCTCCGGCAACCCCAAACCAGTTCAATGAAAAAACTGCTCCAAGAAGCAAAAGTAGATATTTCATTGTTAAAATTATGTTTGCAAAACTCATTAAAATTGTATTTTTCAGGAGCAGCCAAATTGACAACCCATCAACAGTTTCAGGCTGAGGCGCTGGAGATACTGAAGGACTTGAACCAGCCCAAACAGCCTCAAAAGCCTGACCAGTCCACACTTAAAACGTTTGCTGCTTTAACATGTCAAATGATATGTCAGGACATGGAAACATTAAGTGAAATGGAGCAGAGGAGTTTGAGGACAAAGCTATTAGCCGAAGTAGACGTGGCTGTTCGGCGAAATGATTGGTCGTCCTGAAAAGGACGTTTTTTTCTTGCCGACAGTGAAATACAAATATTGCAGAGTTAAGCTTTGCTATTCTGCCAGCTGACTGCTCCAGATCCAACAAAGTACCTTGCGAAATCATTTCGCACAGACTTAGCAGTGCGAAGTGGAAGCATATTATTTTCGAGCGCTCTCCAGCTTCCTCTTATTATTTGGCCTTCCTCGTCAATGTCAACTAAGCCATGGTCTATGAATCGTGCTCCATTATGGTTTCGCAACCAATTGTGAAGACACACAGAACTTTAAACAATTAGTTCTGTAAGCGGCATGCTGGCATTAATTGGGCATCTAAATATTCTCCACTTAGCAACCAAAATCCCAAAAGTATTTTCAATTACCCGCCTAGCTCTGCTTAGCCTGTAGTTGAAAATTTTTTCTTCGAAAGATAAATTTCTTCTACTGTACGGCTTTAGCATATTGGGAGCTAGGGGAAAGCATCATCAGCCACAATAACATAAGGAAGGAGCATTTTTCATGTCTGATGCTACATCACGAGATGGTGGTAGTCTAAAATAAAAAATAAATATACATTATATAAAATATAAAGAACGAATATTTTAAAAGTATCTACTTACGGAAGAGTGTTTGAACTGAACTAATTTCCAAATTCAGAGTTCTGAAAAACACCTCCATCACTCTGTCTTCCTGCAGCTCCAATATCGCACATGGTAAACGAATAATTGGAGTCACACATCGCCATTAATACAATGGAGTAATGCTTCTTATAGTTAAAAAATTCCGAACCTGAGTGTGTTGGTGCTTGAACCTTGAACCATGATGTGTTTGCCATCAAGAGCTCCAACACAGTTCGGAAAATTCCACCTAGACTCGAAGCCATGTGCGATGTTTATAAAACGGGTTTTAACCAATTTAGGAAACACTTTTGAGCGCATTTCCGTTGTTATGAATGCCATTGTTTCCATTAAAATGTTGTGCACAACAGAAGCAGAACATTTATAAGAAATGGCCAAGCTCGTTTGGGATTCACCGGAAGCTAGGAATCTAAAATCAATAATGAAATTAAGGTATTTCAACCCCCACGTTTTAAGTTAATTAATTACCGAAGTGTGATCACCAAGCGAATTTTCGGGGGAATTGGCTCCCTTATGAAGTGCTCCTTTTGTTCAGCCGGACCAACTATTTCCAAGAGTTCTTCCAGCTGAGATGAAGTTACGCTCAAATATTTTTTAAATAGCAAAGGATCATTCACTTCAGGTATTGCTTAGAAAACGGTCACGAAAGCCCCATCCACGTTCCGTTTTTGAAGATAGGGATGAACCCAGAATTTTTTTTAAATTTTTGTTTTTTGTTTTGTGGAGGCTCCTCAGAAATAAGCGAGGCCAAGAGTAGGCCCATAAGCCATAACCTTCCTTCTTTGGTCTTCTATGTTATCTTCCATTCTATATAAATAATGAAATTTATTTCAGTTTTAGTCAACGACGAAGACGACGACGACGACGAGCCTAGAGCAAACTGAACAGGAGAAAAGTATACTCATTTGCTCCAGTAAGAATAGCATTCGTGTCGGTGAGATTGAGATGTATTTGTGCCAATGGATAAAGTAATCAGTGCTGCCACGCTACTCCTTTAGCAGTAGATCTACTGCGATTAGTCGCAAATTAAAATCTACTGCGCAGCAAAACGAATCTACTCCTCTTTCAGTTTTGAAAATTATGCGTAACTAATGTTCACTCTGACTGCATCGGCATCCACCGAGTATCCAAAATTACATTCGTTCGTTTATAAATTTCTTGCTTTTAAATATATGTACCTATGATTATTTCACAACCGGTTTGATAATTTTTTTTTTAAATATTATTTCCCTGATCAGAACTACAATGTTCTAGAAATTCCCAATCTTAAAAAAAAACTCTTGTGCTTTCGAAAAGTTTTTTAAAAATAAACTATAAATTTTTGAAAAAAACTGGTCGACCAATTTTAGAACTATTTTTTAAATTCTAAACAGTAAAAGAAATCAGGCTAACTTCATTTTGTAAAAAAAAAAAAAAACGTTTTATGTTGTGGTTTGTAAGTGATTAATAAAATTTCATACAATTTTTTCACTGCTAATTTTTTTTCTTCAAAATCTCAAGCCCCAAGACCACTGTTTCATATAAGAGCAAGTTCGTGCGACCCAGTCGTGCAGTTTATTTATATTTGCAGTATTTTCTAAAATCTACTGCGGTATATTGCAATCTACTGCCTTTATTTCTCAAATATACTGCGCTCAATTGTCTATAAGGTGGCAGCACTGAAAGTAATAAGTTCCCTATACTACAACGATACTATTGGGCTTCAGACTCTGATACTAAGTGCAAACAATTTAGGCCTAGCTGATTGCCCTTAGGATTTGATGAACTTTAACAAGAACACTTTGATGTCTGTTCAAAGTGCAATGACAGGGGTTTCAGTAAAAGCTCAATCTTGCGACAGATGTTCAAGCATAAAGTGTTGCAGCTGAAAGGCTTGCACACGAAATGGAAAGATCTTTCTGAAAAGCGGGTAAATCTTTGGCTGGCGGCAATAAATAGAACACATTTAAATTCAAAAGTTCGAGTTTGTTCAAGGCATTTTATATCAGGTTTGAATTTGAAAAGAAATTTTTCATTAAGTTTCTGTTTCATTAACAGATTCTTTTTTCAGGGAAACGTGCACCAATAGAGGATTATCTTAATCCAGATTTGGTTCCTTCTCTAAATGTATCTTTTGAAAAAAGACATATCTTAAACAGAGATAAATAAAATGCACGACTGGGTCGCACGAACTTGCTCTAATGAGTGACAGTGGTTTATGGGCTTGAGATTTTGATAAAAATAAAATTTTCAAAATTCTTAAATAAATACTTAAACTAATTTGAGCTGAAAAAAAAGTACGCCATTGTATTTCTTGGATAAATTTGAATTTATGAGAATAAATTTAGAAAAATCTGTGGAGCGGTTTCTGAGAAAAAAAGTTTTTTTTGAAAAACTTTTTGAAAAAAATTTAAAAAAAAAAATTCAAAAACGCCAGTTCATAGGTATTCAGCAAATACATTTATTTAAAATTTTAAAAAAAAAATTTAATAAGCAGTTTTCAAAATATTAATTTTTTAAATTTTTTTTTAAAAAATGCTTTTAAAAATACAAAAAAATATTTTTCAAAAATATTGGTATGCAATACAAATTGAGCTACCTACAGCTATATGTGTGTGAAATTTCGAAAGAATCGGTTGAGTCGTTTTCGAGATAGTCGAAAGCAAAAAAAACGGTCCTATGGAAAGTACCGTTCTTAGCCATTTTTTAAAACTTTTTTTTCAGCCATATGATTGGTCGTACCTAAAAAACAACACTGATTTTTTTAATTAAAAATCGTTAGAGCCGTTTTTGAGAAAAATAAGCTTTAACGTAACGGTTGTATGGCAGGTACCGTTATTTTTTGAGCTAAAAAAAAATTTCAATTTCCTTTCTGTACAATACCTAAAAAAGTCTATATACCAAGTTTGAAGCAATTCGGCCCACCCGTTTGGGTTTAGGTCTAAATACAGACAGACAGACAGACAGACAGACATACAGACGGACAGAATTTTTAGACCATCTTTTTTCGTCTTCGCTATCATCGTAATGTCATGTTTGATTGTTATCTCAAAACTTTTTTTTTCGACGAATGCATAACTTGCCTTATAGTACCTATAATCGCAAGTAAAAAAGGACGCTATAAAAGGGTTAAGAAGAGGAATGGCAAGAAGTATGAAGATTTAATAATAACTGAAAGTGAGTAGATAAATTTACTGAGTATGATAATTTGATAATAATTTTAAATAGCTTGGCAACAAAAAGTCCTACAGATGTACGGTTTTCAGTATTGGACTTAAAACTATTAGGAGAATTAAATTTTGACATCGAAAGTAGTACTTAATTTCGTGAAATATTGAAAAGAATTAGTTTGAACATTTCTTTTTAATTTTTTTGTTTTCAAATTAGAAAATTAATGTTTCTTAAAAACTTCACTAAAATAACTTAATTTGACAATACGGCCAAAGAAGAGATTTCTGATTACAAGGTTTTAGTTTTTTTTCTCAGGGGGAAAGACCCCTCCCATACAATGTTTTGTTTGTCATTTTGAATTTTGGTTATATTAAAATTTCAAATCTACCACACAAAATTCGAATCTAATACTTTTTTATGTCTCAATCTCCCAGCTCCCACGATTTTTAAAATGGAAGTGACAACACTGAGTAGAGCCCAGTGGCCGCTGCGGACTGACTGCGCGACCTGGCCGCCTAGCTGCTGGAACACAATAGAAAAACGCAGCCGGAACCGCAGCCGCAACCGTATCGCATGCCGTACGTACCTAATTAGAAGTGCCCACAATGGAGTCGTACATACTCCACGTTTGTTTTACAATTTCCACTGAGAACATACATATATATTCATATAAAAGATGATAAAACATATATCGCATCATGTATAATCTTTTCTATAAATTTGTAATTACCTGACCTTATTTCTAAAAGGATTTTATTAGCACGTTGCTCTTTTTTTTTTGTAAGGAATTTCAAAAATACGCACGTATTTATTAAAAGTTGGCCAACTCGTCCGTCGCCGTTTGCGGCTGCGTTTGCGGATCCGTCTCGTTGTGTTCACAACATTGAATTCGTGTGTATTCAATATTTTGACATGCGATACGGATGCGATTGCGGATCCCGCTCCGGCTCCATTGTGTTCCAGCAGTAGTGCGTGCCTAGCCTTAGAGGGACGAAATCATAAGCTAAATTTTCAAGTCGGTCATAATCTTTTCCGTCAAACAAACGGAGTTTCGACAAAACCATTAAGCTTTACAAATTCCGTTCTTAATACTTGTACATCACAATTTCAAATAAGTCGACTAAAATTGTCTGTTTCCTCCTGAGTTGTTAATAAGAAAGTCTTTGAATTTAATTTCCGAATATACCGAGAAGGTTGATGAAATTAGTGTTGTTGTTAAAATATTCGAAATTCGATTCTACTGTATAACTGTTCTTTGCGTAGCATTTTCCCTTTCAATTTGTCTTTTCCCTTTCCCTGCTTGCGTTAGGGGTAAATGTCCTGTTCGCAAGTCCATTTTGATACAGTCCAGTTTTGACTCAAAAGGATAACTACTATATGAAATCAACGGACTAAATGACATAATTTGTGTATGTTACAAACAGCATGTTGACTACCGCATAATTTTATAAATAAATTTTAGAAATATAAAATTATTTCCTCGGCCGTGTCCAGTAAATCTATCAAATGATTTTTTGAGGAACAAATAGTTGTAGAACAAAAATATAATAAAAAATTTTGATAGTATTTGATTGGCAACATTTTTCTCAGAATAGTAAGCTCTTAACCTATTTGTAATTAAGTATAGTTGTAAGTACATACTAATAATACGAATTTAATTCTTTTTGTACTGCCTATTTTGAAATGAAATGAAAAAAAATAAAAAAATAAATAGCGACGCTTGTATACAAGAGAAATGTACGGTACTCCGTGCCTTTCCAGAACGCCATTTCATCAATTCCACGGATAACGCGGTGAATTTCGATAGGTTTCTTAGCGGATTTTAAGAAATCCGTGATTTGACTCTTCATATAAAAGAAGTTCATGTGGTTGTATTTCCTAATTCAACATTCTTCCATCCGCTCACTAAACGTTTAGTTATTCCCCACCCAGTCTTTTAAATGCTATTCGTCTCCAACAGTAAAGTCGCGTATCATATGAATATTCAATTCAGAGTTAAGGGCGTTTCTCCATAATGGTGTTCTTTGTACGATCCGTTTCGACAGCCATAACTTGTACGCTTTCCTGCTTTGAATTTTGGATAGATTGTGTATTTTGTGATATCTGAATATTTCCAAGCTTGAAGGTTTGTCAATTTATTATAATGAAATTAATTTTACCTGCATTTTATAAATTAATTTTGAATAAAAGGTATTTTGTTACACTTACTCTTTCCGTGAAATATTAAAATCACTGAAGGTCGGATTTCCGGCATTTCGTGAATGTTAATGTTATAAAGAATTGGTTAGAAACAGCTTGAGATCGGTACACCGTCAACATTTATATTTAACTGTAATAGTTCTGGCTCTGAGAGCTCTTTTAAGTGAGCAAGTGTACCTACCGACCAAAGTCTTTTTTAAGCCGTAATATCAACACTGATCATTTTTTGCATTTGGATCATGGAAAATGTCCAAAACTCTTGGCGTTTTAAGGAGTACCCTCGGATCTTTTGGTAATTGTGGCAAAGGAACATGTTGGTTCCAGATTTCAAGTAATTCCTTTAGTTGAACTTTATTCACTGGACTTATGATGGCCCAATTAACTATTTCCGCCACGAATTTTTCTTTGTCGAATCCATTTGTTTAACTTTCAAACAATTCAATAAGGATATTTTCGATAGATGAAGCAAATGTAAAGGTACTCCAAATTAATAAATTTTAATATTGTACCTTCATAATATGTATGTATTAAATTATTTAGAGTAAACAATGACATGAATTTTTGCTGAGAAATAAAATATTTTTGTAAGTATTAGGTACCTACCTTCCTATATTATAATATTTAGCACTGCAGCCCTCATTTCTATACGTTTGCACCAATTCTACCAATTCAAAAAATCGAAGTAGATTTGAAGAACAAAGGGAAGTACTTAGATTGAAAAAAGTCGAAGTACATTTCAAAATTAACCTTTTTTCTAAAAATCGGCATTTGGGGTGGGCTATCTAGTGGTTTATTTTTAAATCGTAAAAAACTTCGTGAGACTGATATGCAAGTGGGCACTGGGGAACACTCATTGTCTCATCATTGTACGGTGCCCTGTCCAAAGACGAGAATGTGGCTGCTGTGGCCTAGAGCTTGAGAGCTTGAGACTCAATTCACAAACATCAACTCGCGACATCGATCTCAACAGATCAACATTTTACGCACTAGTCTGAGGAGAATTCTGCACAAAGATCTCGGATTATTCGCTAACAAAGTCCAACTGACTTAGCAATAATTGAAGGCGCACAACCATCGCCTTTGTTATCGCTTCGAGATTTGGGCCTTATATTAAAGGGACCAATGCTAGACCAACAATCCGGAAACGATTCAAGTAGGTACCTACTTTTACTTTAATACTACGTTTGCATTAGGGCGAAATTAGAAATTAAAAAAGTGTTTTCATCTAGGTTTGCACATTTGATTTGACAACAGACTAGCGTAAGCGGTACAGTTATTGACACTCTTAAGGAATTTTTCAGTTCACACAGCTGGCAAATATATTTGGTATGGATATATGAAACTATAAGTACATTTCTAAATACCTTACTCAATTGGTTTTCATGATATATGTATTAAAATCGATTAAGAGATTCGTGATAATGTTTAATTTTGATATTTCTAAAACCTTATCAAAATATATAATAATTGACACCCATGTACAACTATTGACACCATATATTTATACAATTATTGACATATCTTCGAATAGATAGCAAGGAATAAAAATAGCGATATTTTGGTTGAGGTTCGCTTAAATAATTTTTTAAAACTGTACGAAGCTTTATTAATAAAATTTAAAAACAAATCAAAAAACTGTGCTAAGTCTGTGTTAAATCTGTTCTAAGTCTGTGTCTTGTCTGTGCCTTGTTTGTGTTAAATCCGTGCTAAGTCTTTGTTAAGTCTGTGCTAAATCGGTGCTAAGTTTCTGTTGGGTCTGTGTCTTGTCTGTGTCTCGTCTGTGTCTTGTCCGTGTCTTGTCTGTGTCTTGTCTGTGTCTTGTCTGTGTCTTGTCTGTGTCTTGTCTGTGTTTTGTCTGTGTCTTATGTGTGTCTTGTCTGTGTCTTTTCTGTGTCTTTTCTGTGTCTTGTCTGTGTCTTGTCTGTGTCTTGTCTGTGTCTTGTCTGTGTCTTGTCTGTGTCTTGTCTGTGTCTTGTCTGTGTCTTGTCTGTGCCTTGTCTGTGTCTTGTCTGTGTCTTGTCTGTGTCTTGTCTGTATCTTGTCTGTGTCATGTCTGTGTCTTGTCTGTGTCTTGTCTGTGTCTTGTATGTGCCTTCTCTGCGTCTTGTCTGTGTTTTGTCTGTGTCTTGTATGTGCTAAGTCTGTGCTAAGTCTGTGCTAAGGTTGTGCTAAGTCAGTGCTAAGTCCGCGTTAGTCTTTGTTTTGTCTGTGTTAAAATATGTTTCTTGTCTTTGTCCGTTTCGGTGTATTTCTCAGGACAATTAGACATTTTTCCAGCTAATTATTAAGTTAAAAGAATATTATTATTATTGACACTCTTTATAAGTACAACAATAGACACAGTGTCAATGTTTGTACTCCAATAGAAGACAGTTATTGGCACAGAGGTGTCAATTATAGGCAATGTTAAAATCTTAACACAATAGTTGACACCCCATTTTATTAAATATATAATCAACAGAAACCAATAAAAATAAGTTGAATTCTTCTCCAGGGCAATATATGTCATATATATTAAATTAATATGATCAAGCCTGTATTAAATATAGTATAATTATCCACTTACATGTTCGGATTCCTTAACAGAATATACACACTTTTTTCACAAAACACACACTCGCCTAACAGTGATGTTTATGTTTTGGAATTCACAACAAACCTGACTAGCCCCTAGCCCTTAACTACTGAAATTTTGCAGTGTCAATAATTGTATCGCTTACGCTATCTTCTTTCTTGTTCTTTTGTACAACCTTTACATTGTTTGTTCTTGTTTTGATTTGTTTACTTCTGCCGTTGCCCTGGATTTTATTTCAAAATTGTTATTTTGTATTGTTTACTTCTGCCGTTGCTTTGCATGTTGGTTTGTTTACTTTTTCCCTTGCCTTGGATTTTGTTTCAAATTGACATTTTAGAAAATATTCTATTCAATTGTTTTCAATTCAGCTGCGTTTGATTTTTTTCACATAATTTGCAACCTTGATTTCGTCCAAATCAAAAAAAATTAATTTTATTTTGTATGGGAAGTGGAGTCAAATTTGGAAATTTTCTACGAAATCACCTTTTTTGCTCTAATGAAAACGTAGTATAAGCCAAACTTGGATGGCCTACCCTTTATGATATTATTTTGTTTAAGTAACTTTTTTTAACATATATATAAAAAAAATATTTTCAAATGCATTTCTACAAGTTGTGTTTTTAACATACTAGATATTAATAGAAAAAAGGAAGTAGATTTGGCCTTTTCTGTACAATTAAAGTAGATTGAAATAGATATTTTTAAAATGAAGCAGATTTTAGTATTTTGGTAAAGCCTAGTACTCAGATCGTGCTAAACCATTGTATATGAAATCTATAGTATTATGGATAGCAGGATCGACTGTGGCGACACCGTGAGTCTCCAAACCTTTTTTTCATAATTTCTCGTTTTGGTGAGAAAATGTAGGTGGAAAGGTTTAAATATGTGATAATTATCAGCGACATCTATGTGTCTCCAAACCCCGTTATCTCTTACTCGTTCCCCAAATTTTATCTCTACACACCCTTGCTAAAAAGGCGCGCTAAATTTTAAAGTTGGAGAATACAGCTGTTTTACAAATCTCCCAGTTTGTAAAATAATTCCAATAATTTTGATTTTATTTTAAAATGAATCAAACACAAACTGAAGATTTAATTATTATGTGGTGGTAAATGCAATTGCTGCAAAGCGATTTCCCACAGAGCGATTGTTTCGCGTTAATCCCTATCTTAAGGAAAGGAAGCACAAGGGACGTTTCGTAAAAGATAACAGTAACAGCCAGGCCTCCTTAGTTTGCGGAGCTCAGCAACAGCCTGTTGCTGGAAGCTCAACGCTAACTCCTCGACCACATCGGGAGGAAGCTCCTTTATCACGCGGTCTAGGTTTGCATAAATAGATACATGGGTCAACTGCGCCTGTGCAGGAATATCACTCCGTCTCAACGAAATCAGGTCCGTGACAGTCTGCGTCAGGGTGGACACGGATTCGAGAATTGCATCCTTTTTAGGAGGTCGTTTTGCTTGAAATCTGAATTATTTAAACTCTGGCACTAAACAACAAATTTAAAAAAGGTACTTACAAAAGTATAGCTGGAGGTAGGGGTTTCTTCCTCCTGCTGGCTCTCTGCTGCATCTTCCTGGATTGTTTCTATGCTCGAAAAAGTTCTAGGAATAAATACATTTTCTATTATTTTCTTCTACAAAAAGTTTTTAAAACAACTTACTTGCGCTTCTCAGAAAGTGGAGTGAGGAAGGATAACACTTCCGAGTACTTACAATCCAGCACACTTTCCTCAGGAAGATGCTCGCCAGCGCAAACCTCTCCCTCAGCACTTCCTGACTTACATTTTTTTTTGGTACCTGTGCATTACCGCAGACTGTCACGGAGTGATTTCCACGTTGACCTGCACTCACCAACTAGCAAGATACAATAAGTAAAATAAATATATAATACTGTATATTAAATAAAGATTATTACGTACCCGTTTTCCCCATTTCATTGGCTATGCAGCGCCAGTTCGAATGAACCTCTTCTGTACTGCTGTTGCCTTTGGATCCCAGGTCCCATATGGCTGGGCTTTCTTTGACAAGGACCGATAGTTGTTTTTTTTTCAGCAGACGAAAATTGTTTAGTTTTTGTTTTTTTTTCTTAATTTATTTTCTTCACAAATTTCACTGTTGTTTAACTGCTGGAACACAATCGAGCCGGAGTGAGATCCGCGAACGCAGCCTTATCGCATGTCAAAATATTGAATACACACGAATTCAATGTTGTGAACACAACGAGACGGATCCGCAAACGCAGCCGCAAACGGCGACGGACGAGTTGGCAAACTTTTAATAAATACGTGCGTATTTATGACATTCCATACAAAAAAAAGAGCAACGTGCTAATAAAATCCTTTTAGAAATTAGGTCAGGGTACAAATGTATAAAAAAGACTATACATGATGCGATATATGTTTTATCATCTATTATATGCATATATATGTATGTTTTTCAGTGGAAATTGTAAAAAAAAGTTGGAGTACGTACGACTCCATTGTGGGCACTTCTAATTAGGTACGTACGGCATGCGATACGGTTGCGGCTGCGGTTCCGGTTGCGTTTTTCTATTGTGTTCCAGCAGTAATAGTTCATTTAGATATATTCTATCGTAATGTACGCGCTCAAAATGACAACTGTCAAAATGTATCTTGTGAAATAATGCTTTTTACATTATTTCACTAGCTAAATTTTGTGGAGACTTTTTTTCTTAGCCGTCAGTCTAACAGCTGGAATTTAGCTTGAAGTGAGTACTACTCAGCTAAATACCCAAGCTAAAATTTATCTTTGGTAGAAATTTGTATGGAAGATACATTTTTTCGCGATGTGAGTACTAGGTGCTAGGCACGGACGGTTGATTTTAAAATTTGTTGATAAAAAAAGCAGATCTACTTCAATTGAAGTAAAGTGGTAGCTCTGGTTTCTACATGACTGCTTGGAATTTTGGAAATGAAATGGGAAGTTGGAAGTTTGTGTGAAGCAAACGAAGAAAACTAATAATGGGTGCCTCACTCAGAACAATACATTTTCCTTTCTTGTCTTACATTTTGTAATTGGTAATTGATATTATGTAAATTAAATATAGAGACAAAAATGCAAAAACAAAATGTTCAGAGAGGACACAACTGAACACAATCACAAATGAAATTGTCTGCCTACATTAAAATTTCCTTCATATTTTCTCTCTGGTTGTGTCTTGTGTTATTGTGTATGTATCCAACTTTAACGTCTATCGATTGGGAAAGTTTACGATTTGGTGTAAAAGATTTTCCAAACAATATGTTATGAGATTTCTGAGAGTCAGGTTTTTAATTCAAGAAGAATCAAGGTAATATTTACAAAAATTAAATCTTTGAGGTTATGGCGTGGGACATAAAAAATATACCAGAGAGAATATATGAAGGAGAACTTAATCCACAGAGGACCTAAAGGAGAGTGAAATCTTTCGTACGTATCACCCTCCGACACCCATTTCCGGTTTTTTTTTTTTATTATTTGAAATCGTGTCTGTGAATAAATGCAAGAACAACAACACAAAATAATATCATACCAACTGTGCGTGTATGCGAGTTTTTACGCACACATTCGCAGATGGTATGATTTATCTGTCAAATCAGCTTGTAGGCAAAATCCCATTTCCAGCCTACATTAAACTCTCTTTCATATATCCTCTCTGACTTAATCTTTGCAGGAAATTTCATTTTGCGCATAAGCTGATTTGACAGACATCCCTTAAGTGCTGCGAAAGTGTGCGTAAAACTTCGCATACCTATACTCTCATCACTCTAGAGATTTTTGTTGTTGTTTTGCGTTGTTAGCTTTCACATTTTTTATTGACAGACACGATTTCAAATAACTTTAAAAACAAAAAAAAAACCGGAAATGGGTGTTGTAGAGTGATACGTAAGACAAATCTAACAATCCTTTATGTCCTCTCTTATCTGGACCTGACTATTTTAATGGAGTTTAACTTAATCCAGAATCTTATCTCTAATCTGATACACCCTTTACGATTACCGGCACTTTGGCGAAGCAGTGGAATAGAAAATAGCACAATCATGCATGTTTTTACAGTTTTTATATCAGTTTCAAACTTCAGTTTGCTTTCGTACACCGTTCAGTTAAGGTTTCTGGCTGAATTTGTCCTGTTCTTATCAATTTTGTTACTGAGTGAGGAATTTTTTTTCTTTTAATTGTTACTTTTCCTTCTAGAAAATACTTAATAACTTTTTGTTTCTAAAGTTCAACGTTAAAACAAGTGATAATTATGTCATACCATAAGCCAGAAAGTAAAACCATTCAGGAATTGAAGGATATTGCCCACCGTCTTCGTATCCATTCGATTTCTGCAACCGAGGCTTCCAAGTCCGGGTAAGTTAAATTATATGATATTGCAAAAAAAAAAAAAAAATTAGAAACATCTGGTCTTCTTCTCAAAAAAAAAATTTGGTTGCATTGAAATGAAATAAGTACATGGTGAGTGAATGGGACTTTTTAAAGTTAAACACGTGGTTTCGGTTTAAGTTGACCGTGAAATTTTGCGTGAGAATAGTGTTATTAATATGCAATTGGGGCATGATATATTAATTGCAATCGGACTCGTAGATTAGAAACCGACAACGACCTTTTTGACCTTGATGAAACGATGATTGTTTGTGTGTGTGTTCTAAACGATGAAAGTTTCCAATCGGCTTGGGTATTGAATACCTACATATCACGAAATCGTGAGAAGTTCTCCCTTCTATCTTTGATTCACTCTTTTAAATCACTGCTCCTGTGTTCTGTCCTGTTGCATTGAATCGCAAAATTTTGCCGGTCGCAATTTTTTGGAGTCTTGCTCTTTATTCGCACATTTATGTAGGTAGGTATGTCTCATGAAACTTGGGATGATGTATGTAGGTATACATGTTACCACTTATCAATTCATACCTATTGCTATTGCTTCTCAGTCTCAGTTCTCATCTCACTCAACTTTCACAAGCCTCAGTTATGTCGTCATCGTCACTGACAATGGCATGATTTTTATTTACTTAAATTTACAGCTGAAAGTTTAGGCTAGAGACAACGGAGACAACAAACAAGTGCTCTTGCTCATTGCCTATGCTACGTCATAAACATTGAATAATGTTTTCGTTCTCGTACCTAAGTACCTAGTCGTATACTCGAATTTGTGTTTGAGGCAACAAATGTTTTTTTTTGTTTTTAATTAAGAAGTGGAATGGAAAATCGGGTGTTGAACTGATGGAGTCTGGGATTCTGATGACGGGTGGTGGATGAAATTAAAAAATTCTCTGTAGGAGACATTCCAAAATAGCTTTTTGTATACATTAATGCATTCTTGACGGTGATGCGCATAAAGAAATGGCAGCTTTATTTATTCTGGAGTCATTTAACTTATATGTACATAGGTATTTGCTATTTCATCACCTTGTACATAACCGGCAGTTAGCTATCTACCTATTAAACTTACTCAATGTAATTGCATAAAATATGATTCACGTATTAACTTACGAAACTCAACAAACACAATTACAAAGTTCACGAATGGACCTTTCAAACTTGCGATTAGCCTTGGTTTGAGATTTTTTGACAAACTTATTGCACTTTCCATGGTTTCACTTGGGGAACCACTCATTCTGAAAACCAATGGAACAAGCAAACTTACTCTATAATCTGACAAAAAGTCTCGCGCCTTGAGATTTTGGGAAAAATAAACAAAAAATCAATCATTTCCAAATCACTATTCCAAACGTTTTTTTGTAATAGAAAAAAGAAAAAATTCTTTTCTAAAAAAAAAAAAAGCACGACTGGGTCGCACGAACTTGCTCTAATGTGTGACAGTAGGGGCTTGACATTTTGATAAAAATCAATTTTTCAAAATTCTTAAATAAATACTTAAACTAATTTAAACTGAAAAAAAGTAGATACGCCATTTTTTGTGCAGTTTTTTTGTGTAACCAATTGCGAGGTGGTTACCCAACCGATTGAGGAATTACTGAGTAGGTGTGCTGGGAATAATTTGTTTTGTATTTTTTTTTGGAAAATACAGGTGAAAATTAAATAAGCAGTTTTCAAAATATTAAATTTTTAAATTATTTTTGAAAAAATGCTTTTAAAAATACAGATTTATATTTTTTTTAAATATTGGTATGCAGTACAAATTGAGCTACCTACAACTATATATGTGTGAAATTTCGAAAGAATCGGTTGAGTCGTTTTCGAGATAGTCGAAAGCAATAAAAAAACGGTCCTATGGAAAGTACCGTTCTTAGCCATTTTTTAAAACTTTTTTTTTCAGCCATATGATTGGTCGTACCTAAAAAGCAACACTGTTTTTTTTTAAAGCGAAATCGTTAGAGCCGTTTTTG
Organism: Platycheirus albimanus; assembly: GCA_916050605.2. Taxonomy (NCBI): domain Eukaryota; kingdom Metazoa; phylum Arthropoda; class Insecta; order Diptera; family Syrphidae; genus Platycheirus; species Platycheirus albimanus. The sequence goes on along the minus strand of OU696696.1, from coordinate 271,646,611 downwards.
AGAAAAATAAGCTTTAACGTAACGGTTGTATGGCAGGTACCGTTATTTTTTGAGCTAAAAAAAAAATTTCAATTTCTCTGTACAATACCTAAAAAACTCTATATACCAAGTTTGAAGCGATTCGGTCCACCCGTTTGGGCTGTAAGTGTCTATACAGACATACAGACGGACAGAATTTTTAGACCATCTTTTTTCGACTTCGCCATCATCGTAATGTCATGTTTGATTTTTATCTGAAAACTTTTTTTCGACGAATGCATAACATGCCATATAGTATGCAAGTAAAAAAACTGAAGAGTGTAAAAAAAAATTGATCAGAAAGGTAAAAGGAAAAAACGCTATTTTATTTCTAATGATCTTGATCCTAATTAACAATTAGGATCAAGAATCAAAAATCAACTGTTATGTATTTTGAAAAATAAGAAAACATGCAATTAAGCAAGAAATGACTTCTTATATATGAAATTTCATCGAAATTAGTGTGATGGTTTAAGAGAATGCTTGGTTTTTAAAAAACACTTAAACACACTTCTAGTACAAATATTTTTATAGTATTCTTATCGAACAGAATTTTCTATCTGTGAGACTCCCGTTCGATAGAAATAAATATGAAATGACCAAGGTATTCTATGACGAGCGCCGTTAATAAGCTGTGTGAATCGAAACAAACATTTTTGACCCAGTTTAATCAACTTCCCACTCATAAAGTGAAGATCGATACTTTTTTCAATTTGTATTTGCGGTAAAAAGAGTTGGCACTAATCGGGCATGGCGTTTAAATAATAGAGAAGTCCAAACAAGTGGGTGGAAAAATTCTGTATATGTGCGTATGGATTCCTACAGCTTAATGAAGTCATAAAAGTCATAAATTAAAGGTAGGTGCCGCTTAACCTACCTTACAACCGTCAATGAAAAACTTATGTTTCTCAAAAGATTTTAATAAACCTTTCTGTGTTGTGTAAGGATAGTGTTTTGGTTTGAATTGTTTTTTCCATAAAAGTCTGTAAACTGTTTTTTTTTTATCAGACTCATTATAAACCCTATTCCTATTTCGATAAAAAAAATTTAAATTTTCTTTTTCAAAAACAAAAAAGTTCTGTAAATTCAAACTCACAAAAAAATGTTTGCAATATATTTTCGACTTAATGTTTTGGTTGGAATAGATTTTTCAGGAAAAGTCTTATAACGGTACTTCCCATAGGACCGGTTTTTTGAAATCCAATTTTCTCGTAAGCCACTTGACGAATTTCTATGAAATTTTTAATGTAGAAGCCCTATTACAAACGAAATAATAAAAATTCTTTAATTTTTCAAAAAAAAGTTTTTTTGAGTTTTTTAAAAAAGTTTTAAATTTTTTTTTTATTTTTTGTTTTTTCCAAAAACGGTTTGATCAATTTTTTTTAAATTTTATTTTTCTGATAAAAACTACAAAGTTCTAGAAGTTGGCATACTCAAAAAACATTTGGAATATGTTTTCGAAAAGTTTTTCAAAAAAAACCGTTTTTTGAAAAAACTGGTCGAACGATCTTGAAAAAAAAATTCCTTAAATTTTGAAAAAGCAAAAGAAATCTGATGGCTTACTTCATTTTCTCCAAAAAACGTTTTAACTATTGATTTAAGTGATAAATAAAATTTCATATGATTTTTTCAATGCTTTTTTTCGAAAATCTCAAGCCCCAAGACCATTTTAACATATTAGAGCAAGTTCGTACGACCCAGTCGTGCACTTTATTTTTCTACACATTCGGTACTAAACACCGTTTATTTTTGGCGCAATCGTAAAAGCAGGAAAAGAAGAGTCCATAATTAAACTTCTAATTCATTTGTTTTCAATTTTTACAGATGCGTTTTACTGGTCGCTATAACTGACGCCTTATCCGTTCGGATTCGGCGGTAAATTGTATGTCCCTTTCATTCTTGCAGAATATCACCTCCACACACAAGAATATTTCTGAAACCGTTCAATTGGCTCAAAAATTACATTTAACATTCACCTAATGTGTGCCAAAAAACTAGAGCGTGTAGGTTGAGTGCGGACAAGGAAAAACAAATTATGGGAGGGGGGTTTATTCCCCTTCTTATAGCCAATGACTGAAATTGGAAAAACAAATTTTTTTTAAATAACGTTAATCCTTAAATGTCATGCTTTACCGTAAAGCCGGAAATCTCTACTTTTATAAAAAAAATGTAAATAAAAGTTATTTTGGTGAAACGTTTTTCAAAAATCAAGTTTCAAACTCAAGATTTTGAAGAAAAAAATTCAAACTACATATTTTTCAAAATTTTACGTAATTAAGTACGTCAAAATTCAATGCTTTTATTAATTTTCAGTCAAAAATTGAAAACCCGTTGCAAAAATGTACTTTTTAAGAAAATTCAAAATAACGAATAATTGTACGATAAACATTTTCATTTAGTTCTTACGTGACTGGTACTTAAAGGCGACTTAATGAATTACAGGACTAACTTTCCTTTGATTGTTTTTAAATAATCCAACAAAAAGGTAGAATAGGATTAGTCAAGTACTGTGACTATTGTAGGCTTATAAGATGTAAGAACTTTCCTTGTCCGTACATTTAAAACAAAAAATGTTTTCAGTGGGATCCCAATTTTGAGAGAAAAGAGAAAACTATATATACCTACGTCATGATCTTAGAATGTTTGTTCTTTACAAAAAAGTATTGAAAAAAATTGAGATTCGAATACAGTTCGATGTGTTTCAAACTACAGAGCATTAGCAAACCATCGGGCTTGATACTGCAACACTTATCTATCTTCTTTGTAGATTACTTATATGTATATCTCAATTTAGTTTGATAAGGTTCTCAAATTAAAACTTGGACTGATTCAAAAATAACCTAAATCTTGATGTAAAACACTAGTGACAATCTTAGAAGAAGATCCATTTCTTGAACCTTCTCATCAATTACATATGTATATATTGCTGCTTCATTAATTCAATTCAAAAAAGATTATGTTGTACATTTCTTAATCTTTATCATAAACTTCTATACTTCTTGACAAAAGATAGGTTTGTATAAACATTCGATTTTATAATTTGGTTCCCTAAACCGAAACGAAATTGAGATTGATAATAGAAAAGAAAAGTTCGTCGCGTTATCGCCGTTATGCCATCCAGCTACTTTAATTTGGCTCTTGGAATGAAATAAACATCGCCTGACGGAACTTTAGTTCTATTTAATTAATTTTTTTTTTATTATAAAACAAACAAAAACAAAAATCACATAATCACTTCGATAAGTGAATGGCTCCTAAGTTTCGTGTTTGGAAAAAAACTTTAAAGTAGGTACGCTTTGTAATTGTCGTAGTGATATTTTTTTTAAAATAAGCGATGAAAAATACATACATTATTTATGAGACAATTAAATATTTTGAGAAAAGCCCAAACACATCCAAGAAATTTGAAAAGAGCAACAAACAAATTATTGTAAACCAGACGCGTCTAAAAATGTTCACCCGTAAAACAAAAACAAAACCTTACTCATGCTCTAGCAACAACACTTCGCTGATCGCTCATAGAATTTGTTTCCTAAAAATAGCAAAGTAATCTTAACAAAAATAGCACAAAGTGTGCCACTACGCCATCCCACACCCCCAGGGATCGTGTATCTATCGTAACAAATTAGATTAAGACACACGGCACACGACAAAATTAGAGATCCAAAAATAATCTTCATTGTCAATGTCAAACTTTGCGTCTCTTCTTGATTTGTTTACTTAATTTTTTTTTTTTCAGACATCCAACATCATGCGCATCCATTGCCGAAATTATGTCGGTTCTCTTCTTCAATACCATGCGACTCAACTTGAAGGAACCACGGGATCCATCCAGCGACCGTTTTATTCTCTCCAAGGGTCATGCTGCTCCAATTTTGTACGCAGCCTGGGCAGAGGCAGGCCTCTTCCCTCTTTCAGAATTACAGAAGCTTCGTAAGATCGACAGTGATCTCGAGGGTCATCCAACACCTCGTTTGAATTTCATCGATGTCGGTACTGGTTCCTTGGGACAGGGTGTAGCTGTTGCTGCCGGTATGGCCTATGTTGGCAAGAACTTCGACAAAGCCGATTATAGGTATGTTTTATATTATTTGCAGATTTTGAAGAATTTTTTTTTAAATATTGATACCTATTCTTTGAAGGACTTACGTTCTTGTGGGTGATGGTGAATCAGCTGAAGGCTCAATTTGGGAATCTCTTCACTTTGCTGGGCATTACAAACTGGATAACTTATGTGTTGTTTTCGATGTTAACCGTTTGGGACAATCAGAGCCTACTTCTCTTCAACATCAAATGGAAACTTATCGCAAACGATTAGACGCTTTCGGATTCAACGCATTGGTCGTTGATGGACACGATGTAGATGAGTTGTGCAAGGCGTTCTTCGAGGCTTCCACCACCAAGAATAAGCCCACTGCTATTATTGCTAAGACATTCAAGGGTAAATTCTTCCCCAACATTGAGGACTTGGACAATTGGCATGGAAAGCCCTTGGGCGCTAAGGCTGCCGAAACTATTAAGCACTTGCAAGGTTTGATTGTGACTGAGCAACGCACTCTGCGCCCTCAGTCACCAGCAAAGGCCAAGCCAGCCCCAAAAGTGGACATCACAAATGTTCAACTATCATCCCCACCTGCTTACAAACTTGGAGAACAAGTTGCTACTCGTCTTGCCTACGGCACAGCTATTGCCAAGATCGGTGCCAATAATGACCGCGTTATCGCTCTCGATGGAGACACAAAGAACTCTACCTTCTCTGACAAATTGAAGCACGCATATCCAGAAAGGTACATTGAGTGCTTTATTGCCGAACAAAATTTGGTTGGTGTTGCTGTTGGTGCTGCATGCCGTGACCGCACAATTGCTTTTGCCTCGACATTTGCTACTTTCTTCACCAGGGCCTTCGATCAGATCCGTATGGGTGCTATTTCTCAGACAAATGTTAACTTTGTCGGATCGCATTGTGGTGTGAGTATTGGAGAAGATGGACCAAGTCAGATGGGCTTGGAAGATATCGCAATGTTCCGCACAGTGCCTGGTAGCACAATCTTCTACCCATCGGATGCTGTTAGTTGCGAAAGAGCTGTTGAGCTTGCTGCAAACACAAAGGGAATTTGCTTTATCCGCACATCCCGACCCAACACTGCCATCATTTATCCCAATGAAGAACCATTTGCCGTTGGCAAGGGTAAGATTGTCAAACAATCAGCACAAGACCACGTCTTGCTGATTGGAGCTGGTATCACTTTGTACGAGTGTCTTAAGGCGGCACTAGAATTGGAAAAGAGTGGAGTGCATGCTCGTGTCTTAGATCCATTCACCATCAAGCCAATCGATGCAGCTTTGATCTTAGAAAATGGACGTGCATGCGGAGGACGAATTGTAGTAGTCGAAGATCACTACAGAGAAGGAGGTCTCGGTGAAGCTGTTTGCGGAGTTGTAGCTGAACATCGTGACTTTGTTGTGAAACATTTGTATGTTCCAACCGTGCCAAGGTCTGGACCATCTGATGTTCTCATTGATATGTTTGGCATCTCAGCAAGGAAAGTTGTCGCTGCCGTTAATGAAGTTTTGAAGCTTTAAAGTGGCACTACTGGTTGCTGATGTTCGGTGAACTTAATTTTTTTTTTTCGTTGAAAGTTTTATTTCAATTACTAAATATCAAAATTGTTTATAAAAGTTAGTTGTTGTCACTCTAGTATCTTCCCATTTTTCTAAAAAAAAAAAAAAAAATCCCATTCCACTTGAGAAGCAATGTGAAAAATATGATTTTATTGCTTAATAATGTTTTCTTAAATAAATACGCATTTAAAGTTGAACTTATTTGTTTCCCTTTTTAACTGTTTCAGCCATCGGGATATAAGTATTGCGATCAATATTGGCGTTTTTTTAAAGGAAAGGCGAATCAAATTGGAATGATTCCAAGATATGAGAGTATAGTTTTAAATACTTCTGCAGTGAAAGCTGAGGGAGGTATTTATTCAAAAGCTCCGAGGTTGGTTTCCTTGCTTGGCTACACTGATCAGGTGTTTATTCGATTACAAAACCGGTGGCACAATTCACTAATTACGTCAGTCTTAACTAGATGTTGGTTTTAGATCTTTAAGTTACATATAAGGAAACCAAGATCATAGTTAGCTATTAGCTGATATCAATTTAGGGAACCGCATCGCTTTCTACTGAAAGCGGAAGATTTGCCGTTAGAGGATGAAAACATTTCCATTACACAATTTGATAAGGCAATGCTGCGTGGAACCCCACTAAAAGTGGTTCAGTTACGCGACCAAAAGGGATGGTTATTTGTGCTGATAAGGCAATTAAGCCTTGTTCCACCAAAAACCAAAACGTTCTTAAGTTGAAGGAGGTAACTTGTGTTCGAGTTATTGATGTCAATCATTAGGACTTATGTAAATGGTCGACTAGAAGGCTTAATGACCACGCAGGTCGAGTGATTGTAAAAATGGCATTGGGGTCTATCAAAGATTCCTTCAATTGATTCATAGTCCAGCCATCGGGAGTCTCTAAAAAGGAATACGCTCAGTGCCTACTCTTGCCTAGAGACTTATATTTGCAACAGTTTTTTTTTCCGAAAAATTTAATTCACTGGCATCAAGGACGAAGAAACTCAACAGAGCATACGAATCATCAAACGTATCCTTGATACCCGTCTGGACCTCAACAAAGACTATGATGAATAGGCAGAGAGCAGTACAAAGTAAAACAAGTTGTGGACCTATATTTAGAGATTAGTTATCAAAGGTGAAAATAACTATGCACAGCCCGAATTTCGTAGTTGTGACTGTATTGCATTGCAAATCAACTTATCCGATTCAACTCTAGTTCGGCTTTCTCATTCGGAATAGAAATATTGAAGTGTATTTGTCAAAGGACGGTCGGCGTCTTCTGAACATGGATAAAAGCCTTTCCTCTTCTATGCTCTTGAGCACGGTTTCCCGACTTTGTATGTGTTTCAACGATGTATTTTCCATCTCGGACTGTTCTCACATAAAGTAAGATCGCTATCGGACTTCTCTTCTATACCTTCAGACAATGCAGGAGACTAAATTGGGCATATCGTAAATCAAAGTTTTGCGATTTTTGAAAAATTGGTATTAGGAATGATGATGGAATAAAAAACGTGGTAGTAGATAGGTACGCAGTCGGGGCTGAGAATTTGGGAAGAACAATTCTTTAGGCTTTTAAACGGAGAATACATCCAGCCAATTGCTGTCCATCCATTATCCAGAATGAAGTCTAACAAAGCTTTTGGAGCGCATGCGATCCCTGCCGAGGTCTTTCAATCAGCAAAATATAAATTACCCGATGAATGGCTACCCGCTACTGTGTTCGATCCCGCCAAGGTAAGTCAAACACAAGAAAAAACTACGAGTTCTCGTTTGAAACTTAACGACACGAGCTATTGGGAGCCTCGGTTTTCCTAAAAAACTCGTCGATCTGTTGATATTCGATCCAGCATATTATATCGGTGGAGAATGGAAAAGAAGATTCAATGCAAAGCTGTACTTGCTATACAGCGACGTTGATCTTGCCAAAAAGATAGACATTCAGGAGCTTAGACGTGGTGCTTTGATTTCAACTCTGAAAGGCAAACATGGGAATACAACGCCTAAGTAAGCGTGACCAATTGGAAAGCTATTTCAAATGGAGTTCAATATATTCTAAGTGGTTGAGAGGGCATGTAAAATAAGTTACGAATCAGCTTTTTGATTCCTTCTTCTTCTTTTGATTGTTCCTTTGTTATTTTTAATAACGTTAGAACTGTTGTTGGTCCTAATTGTATAGGCGTTTCCTATCCTTCCTGAAAAGCGATGTTAAATCAAATCATTTCTGTTTCCAAATTCATAAAGTAAAAGTATTTTGTTGTGAAAACTTGCACGATTTCTTTTTAATAATTTAAAGGTGACATACTTTCCATTTAATCATAATACCAATCTAAAAATAACAAAGCAAACGACATAACTAACAAAAAGAACAAAGACCAAACTCGAAGACCAGCATTCCGTTGAATTGCTTGCTTTATCTGCTCATTGGCATCCTTGACATTTTCTGTGGCTCCTATTACTGCATTAGCTATCCTCTCAATATTATGTTTTTGTAGAGAAACCTAGAGAACGGTTGATTGATGTCATCGATTTATACAACACAATTTAAAAAAAAAAACTTACCTTCTCTGTAAATATGTCCTGCAGTTGTGCAATGTCTACTACGTTCTTCTCAATCAACTCCACCTCTTCGGAGAGTCCCTGTAATTCATGGAATAGTTGAACATTTTCCTCTTCGAACATTTGAATGTCCTCTGGACTCAGTTCTTTTGTTTCTTCATCAACCAGTTGTTGAGATTTCTGAATGTCTTCGTCGAGTGCTACTTTTGATTCATTTGTTTCTAAATTTCGTTTTATTCTCTCAAATTCGCTGCTCGTTGTTGCTTGGCCATCGAAATCATCGTCATCATCTTCTGAATCTAATCCCCGATGGGAAGAACGTTTTTTGTCATTATTTGATGTTAAATAACTTCGTTCATTGTCACTGCCATTGGGAATATACTCTTCACTTGAGGCTGAAGACAGTTTGCCATTCATGGGTTTCTTTGACTCTCCTCCCGGGCGAACTGGAATTTTCTTCTTGTCCGAAGCCAACTTTAACAAACGATAGCTATCCAGTTCATGCTGAACTCTGTATTTCTTTTGTTCCAAGAAAATATCATATACGTTCTTAAGATACTCTGTTAATAAATCCAGTACAACCTCTATGTGCTGCTGGTGTTGTCGTTTTCGTTTGATTTTCTTCCAATCGCTACGTAGTTGAGCCAGATGTACGGTATAGAAATTAACGAACTTCTCCGACTCCCTATCGATTAGATCTCTTTGTCCATCGGTCATCTGAGCGGAACTCTTTAGATGCATACCGATTTTCATGTAAGCCGAACGATTTTCTAGTAAAACATTCCGGAGTGTGGTAATTTTGTTGCAAGCATCCTTGGCCTGTTTTGCGAATTCATCTCGAGGACGCGTTTGGAGGATACGATTCTTATTTGGCAAGGGATGTGTGTCGTCTTTGATGACATTTACACAAGCCTTGAAGATGTGCGTTTTGTCCATGATCTCAAGTGCATTGCATTTTAATTAAATATGTAGTAATTAAATTGTTTTTTTGCAAGAGTTGTGGAATAAATAAAGGCAAGGAAGAAAAATGTATTCCACGTCCGTTGACAGCGGTTTTAATTTATGACATTTCTGTGTTGACACATCATTTTTGAGTTTTGACACTTGAGGAATGGACTGAAATGGGAGCTAAAATAGGGTGTAATGGCTGTTATATTTAGCAGATTTATTTCAGTCGCCCAGAGAATGTTGCGCGAATTATCCGCGATAATTTTGTCGTATGGAAAATTCGCTACCGCCTTGGGATGGTACATTTTAACAAACGATCTGTACCGCTCTAAATAGAAACGCACAGTGGCATGGGTGTTTATATTTTTATAGTAATTTCATGAAACATATTTTTTTACTTGTGAATTTCGTCAATGACGGTGCTAGAAGTTGTCTTATTTACTTTACATACAATATCTCTTCTATTGTTGTTTTTGCTTCCCATGGCAATCTAGACAAAACCACTGCGATATCTCTTCAATCTAGTGTTTGTGAAATTCGTCCATAGATGGCGCACCTAACGTTCCGCTTATTGAGAGCACTATAGTATAGTTTATATAATAAAATGACAGTGGCAAAAGGTATACATACTTAAAATATAATACACATCTGCAGCCTTCAATATAAAAAAAGATATACCTACTACTTATATTATTTTTATGAAAAAATATGGGTAGACAAACTAACTGCTAGATAAAATCCTAAAAATGAAATTTAAACTATTCACCTCCCTTTTTTTAATCTATTTTTGAAATGTTACAGAGACGCACCTATTAGTTCCTTCTCTGTCTAATCAATTCTATCCTATCGTGATTTATTTATTTTTATTTCGTTAAAGAATTACAATCCAACTCACCCTGCGGGCACACATGCCAGCTACTGGCAAGCAAGTTACTACATGTATTAATTGTAAGATACCTATCTGTGTTACAGTTGGCTGGAAGTTTGTCTGTGTGAATGGAAAATGTGAGTGTATTGCAGCTGTCTTACCAGTAGCTGGTAATAAGTGTGGCCCTGGACCCCGATGAGTAAAATGTCAAAATTGATCTTGCAAAGAAATGTTTTGAACATTTGTGGTGTTCACGGAGTATATTTAAACAGCGCTTACCCAAACCTTAAATTCATGTTCAGAAAGTTCTATTAACCTTCTAACCCATACGCCACTCATGCCAGCTACTGGCAAAACAGTTGCAATACACTCACACACACAAACTTCCAGCCACTGGAACACAGATAGGTATCTAACAATTAGTACATGTAGTAACTTGCATGCCAGTAGCTGTCATGTATTGCGTCAGGGTAATGATTTGGGATATTTTGGAATTTCGTACACCACTAAAACGTTTATTTTAGTTTAGCGTGTGAAGTGCATATCGCCGGGGTAAAAATGCTCCAATGCCTAAAATGTATCTTTGAAGAAAATTCGTAGGTAAGATAAATTTAAGTTTGAACTGCGTGTTTTTAAAGGTGCCTTTACATGAAGCTGCAAGCCATGATCTGCAAAAAAAGAAGATTCAAAATATATAAATCATATTTGTGTGATAGAGAGGGAAGGCCAAAATGCAGACGTCTTGATGGATGCAGATTATAGGAAAATTATGGATGCAGCTTGAAAAGTATAGTGAATACGAACATGTTCATCTTCATCGTCTGCGCCATGATTGTTGTTGTTGCTTTTACGTCTGCACTATAATTTGTTGCAGCTCCATGTAAAGCCTCTTTAATTGGCTCCATTTAACTTTAAAAAAAATGACATGAATGATGAAGTGCGAACGCCGCCTTAACGTTTCGTGTTTGAAGTGTTCCGCCCATCATTCAAAATATGACACGTGCCAGGTGCCAACTGTCAACAAGATCACAGCCGCAGTAAACAAATGCAATAAATTACTTTTTCTGAAGTAAATTAATTAAATATTTTCCACTATTTCGCATTTAGCTCAATGCTCATCCAAGCTCACTTCTTTAACGAGAAATAATATTTTAAAATACAAATCGTGCTGTCCCACAAAACCGCTGTTCTCTTGGTAAAACAAAAGCTCCTTCATTTTGCTAATTATTCAAAATTTTCATTATCAATTTGTATGCACAAAAAGAAGTAATAATTCTATTTAATTATGACGCAAATACAAAAATTTAAACAATTTCGTATTTGTTGTTGTCTGATGTGGACAAAAGTGTAGTTACGCAACCTCCTGCCTTGCCTAAGCTAATAATGAAAACAGACTGGCAGGCTAATCTTTTGTTTACCACAGTTCTAGTTCGAGTTCGCAATTCTCGCCTGTTTTCTGTGATTGTTATGACCTAAATGTAATAATGTGGCGATAGTGTTAATTTTGTTTTTATCTAATCTAATTAAATATTATCAGTTCATTCCATAAACATTAAATTAACATAAACTAAAAGACTAAGCCAACATATGTATGGATTTATTTTCAGATGTCCATTCGCATAGCAACTGATAAATTACTTTCCAGAAAATTTCTAAGGACGTCTCTTCCTATTGTTTGTCAACTAAGCACAACATCTTGTGTACAAAGTGGTCGCATGGACAGATTCACACTTCCTAAACGATTTCAAGGAAGTACAACAAGTGTTTGGTGAGTGTGGGGTGGTTGTTTATATGTATTTTTATTATAATTTCATTTGATTTTTTGATGAATTTGAAGGAATGAATATGTTCCTCTCGCATTAAAGTACAAGCCCCTTAATTTAGGACAAGGTTTTCCTGATTTTGCTGCCCCAGAATACGTGACAGACGCTTTGAGTAAAATTGCCACAAGCGAGAATCCTCTAATGAATCAATATACTCGAGGATTTGTAAGTTTTTGCTGTCCATCTATTTAAAACATTTCATAAGCATCTTGTTTAGGGTCATCCAAGACTTGTACAAGCTCTATCAAAGCTTTACTCAAAGTTAGTTGGACGTGATATCGATGGAAGCACCGAAGTAATGATTACTTGCGGTGCTTACGAAGCCCTATTTTGTGCCATTCTAAGCAATGTTGATGCTGGAGACGAAGTTATTATTATCGAGCCATTTTTTGATTGTTACGAGCCTATGGTGCGTGCAGCTGATGGAGTTCCTCGATTCATTCCACTTAAACCTGTAAATTAAATTAATAGGAAAAAGTTCTTTCTACTTCTCCAAGTTTCTACAATTTAAAATCTTACAGACTAAAACCGACGGTGTGATTTCTTCAGCTGATTGGGTCCTCGACGAAAAAGAGCTTGAAAAACTCTTCAATGAAAAAACCAAAGCCATCATCATCAACACACCACACAATCCAATTGGAAAAGTTTTCAATCGAGAGGAGCTGGAAAAAATTGCAGACTTATGTAAAAAATGGAATGTACTTTGCATTTCAGACGAAGTCTACGAATGGTTGGTGTTTGATAAGGCTGAACACATCCGAATGTGTACCCTTCCTGATATGTGGGAGCGGACAATAACAATTGGTTCAGCTGGCAAGACATTTTCAGTTACTGGTTGGAAGATTGGTTGGGCATATGGACCATCGAATTTAATAAACAATCTTCAAATGGTTCATCAGAATTGTGTGTTCACATGTGCTACTCCTTTGCAAGAAGCTGTTGCTCAAGGCTTTGAATTGGAAATGACACGTTTAGATTCACCAGAATGTTACTTTAACTATTTGCCAAAAGACTTGAAGAAAAAAAGAGATTATATGGCAAAGTTCCTAGAGGAAGCCGGCATGAAACCAACAATACCCGATGGCGGTTATTTCATGTTGGCTGATTGGTCTAGTTTAGGTAAAACTTATTACATATTTAAGAATGTTAGAAACTTTTATTGATTTGAATTATTTGCAGAAAACAAAGTCGATATGGATTCGGAAACAGACAAATATAGGGACTATCGGTTCACCAAATGGATGACAAAAAGCATGGGCTTGCAAGGTATTCCACCGAGTGCATTTTATAGTGAGAAGAACAAACCACTGGCGGAGAATTACGTTCGTTATTGTTTTATGAAGAAAGATGAAAATCTAGAAAAGGCGGAAGCGGTTTTCAAAAAGTGGAAGTAAACCCCCGTTTAAGAGTTGTTTTTATATATAAATCTGTCTATCAATCAAGTGTAATTTTTATATGAATATTTATCTTGGATTTTGTTCACAAAAAGTTTTTTTTTTTCTAAAAAAAAATATGCAACTTAGCTAGTTCCTGTGATCTCTTCAAACCTGTTTGTCCAGCAAAAGTATTTGTAGCAAAGATTTCAAAGTTGATATTGATGAAAGACATTTTGATTGTTTAAGTCTTAACAGCCGTTGGCTAACAATGCTTGAATTTCTAATTGCAACAAGTAAAATTGTAAAGTTTCAGACAGTGAAGGTGCCACCCACCATGCTGAAGCATGCTTATTTAAAGAAATAGCTCGTTTTCGAAACCCAATTTGTAGCCAGCAATCCAGGATAGTTTTAATTTGAATATCTGTACATTTCGAGGACTACACAAAGACTGAAGTCATCAGCATTGGACAGTATGAATGCAAACTTTAAGTGGACACCTAGCAATTAAGCCTTAAATTCCACGGCGAGCCTCCTTGCATACAGAGTCAAATTGGGCTGAGGCCAGAGCCCTTAGATCTACCCTAAGGTAGATATCTTAGTACCAATTTTATGGAACATCTAACACCTCTTGCATCCAAGAATAAAATTCTTGGATGCCATATGTTTCCGCATTCGGAGTAACCACAGCCAACACGATACTCCCACAAGGGGAACTACTACTAGTTCCTAGCTGATGAAGCCGAGACCTCATCACCCAGGAGGGCCTATCTCCCGTGGTACCAAGGCCTGGCAGCCTAAAGATTACTTGCCAAGGTAGAAGCAAATGGCCAAATGCGCACACCAAACCTTCCTCTTCAAAATATCTTCAAAGCTAAGACAGGTGCCTTAAAGGCAAAGAGGTGCAGCTGCCTCAAAGCTCCAAGGATCCTGCAACGAAGCAGAAGGAGTATTGCGATATATTTTTGCTGCCCTGGCTTAAAAAACCATAAGAGAGTCACATTTCAACCCCCATTCAAAATTGAACAACATAACAACTCCTGCTATTCGCTGTTTCTTTGGGATGGGTAAACAATTCAGGAATAGAGCCCTATCAAGGAGTAAAAGCTAGACACCGCTTTACAGAACAGTCAACACTCAACACCCAGTTCCTACTTCTTTGTCGTATATGATAGAAACTATTCACGGTCCTGTTTTCATAGACCAATGAAGTAATAAATGAAGGGAAGATGCGGGTTGCACGTAGTGCTTGAATGTTTACATAATTGTGGTGCTGGTGTGCGAGCGCCACACTAGACAGCCTGTCTTCTTTATCTCTCAGCTTAAACTATATCACCCGTGGGATTTAAGTTAGGTAAATATAATCAATAATTCTTCACTATCTTTCTATACGGGCCTAGTAAGTTGCATTTCAAAGACCTAATCAGTTAAACGTTCCCGTGTATAGTTACATAGCCTTGTCAAAAAAATTCATATTCAACGGTTAAAATGGCAATATGAAACGCGCATGAACACCATACTCGCATACCTGAGTGAAGGAGTCACCGATGCTGACTTAAATCAATACTGCTTTTAGGCAAAATTGGAAACATAGGGTTAGAGATGGAGCCGGTTGGAGAGGGTCATGTTTAGTAAAAGGAGAAGCGTTGTAAACATTGATGCATTTAAAAATAAACTGCCGTTTAAGAAAGGGCTTCCGCATCATACGGCCAGGATATGGAAGACAAACATTTATGGCTTCAATATGTTTGATAATAACTAGGCTATCTCTCTCTCCAGTCCCTACAACTTTCAAAATACTTCAGTGTAAGGTTCGTCGGGAAAATTTGTTCAATTAAAATGAAAGCCGCACTTAGGTGGTCTGATGATCTGCTTGGCGGTTGTGAAATAACTTTAATTCCAGACTATACAAACTTTCAACATAAATAAAATGATGCGAATACTTGCAGTCTACATGCACGCGTCTGTACACAAAACCCTATTTTAAAGACCACAAATATCAAGTGCTTGGCCTGTTCATCAATGGAATGCCCGGTTACACTTTCTTTTAATGAAGTCACGAAACTTATAAGAATTAAAGGAGGCAACATTTGTACATTTACATCAACTGCAAGCTTCATATTATGGGAGCGGGACAATAATGACTGCTGAAAAGCGTTTAAAGAGTCGTAAATATTAAAGATCTGCAGTTAACATTAATGAGTTTCAAAAGTAACGCCCCGATTTTGTCAACGTTTTGTTACTACGACTCCAAGATTTAAATGCATCTTTAGTGTTTGCTTCTGTAAGCTTTCGCTTGAATATTTTGAGATTGTTTGGCTGATTTCAAGATAAGAAATAGAATATACATGTTTCTGAGAACGTTCTCTTCAGAACACACAAAAAAATAATCCAACCTAACCTCATTCAATGGGAATTCATCATCATCAATCCCCCAGTTACATAACCTTTGAAGTTTGAACGATTGATTTTTACCACAGAACATTTTATTGAAGAATGTAATTTGTTGGTAATACTTATCAACGTTTAGTTATTTTACACAAGTTTTATTGACATAAATTTACATATCATAGACAGACTTCAAGGCCAATTGAGGTTGATCGAAGCCCAATTCTTCGGGAGTGTTGACTCCAAGTTCGGTCAATGTTGGCCTAATTTCGCTCAACAAATAAGGATAGATCTCAGCTGTTTTGTCGCCGCATTTCTCCTTGCATCCCTCAACCCATCGGGCAGCTAAAGCAAAATCGTTGACGCGACGGCAGGCTTTAAGTCCAGCAATGATGATCTTTGGATCTGGAACCAAATCCATACCGAGCAAGTCGTTCATGCCCTTGCGGATCTCCCAGCCATCGATGTCGGCGCGGTTGAAAAAGTCCTCGTAGCGTTTGTCGAATTGTTCGTCTGTCTCAGAGGAAT
Source organism: Platycheirus albimanus (assembly GCA_916050605.2). Taxonomy (NCBI): domain Eukaryota; kingdom Metazoa; phylum Arthropoda; class Insecta; order Diptera; family Syrphidae; genus Platycheirus; species Platycheirus albimanus. Next base: position 271,630,482 of record OU696696.1, on the reverse strand, counting down.
CGTGCGACATGCGAACGGCTCCGATGGCAGACATACGGGAGGCAGTCAAGCCCATTGATCCACGAAGGATTCCGGAAAACTTTGAAGCAGCTGATCGCAACATTCTAAAAATTGAAAATGCAAATTTTTGGTTTAACTTGTGTTAAGGAGATTTTATGAGGAATTCTTTAGTAATTTTAAAAGGAGGAACAAGAAAAGTTAAGTAATACCTTGATGAAAATTCTTTGTACAAATTTGCTTGAAGACTTCAAAATACGGATAAGCTCTGAAAAAATGTGAAAAAATTGACGTTTATCGTGTGGGATGTGTTCAAAAAGTGTTCAATGAGTTAGATGAATGTTAGAGGGCGCTGCATCTGTTTGAGAGAATTTTAAATTATGGTAAGAACGCACTTATAGCACTTTCCATTGGTTTAAAATAAGCATACGGAAGCCTTCTGAAACTATTCCATTGGTACAAAATCAAAGTTCTGACGATTCAGAGAATCTTCATTATCGATTTGAAGTCAGAATCCGCTGAAAGAGCTATAACTCAAACGTCAGCCACAGAATATTCATTGAGAAGTGTCTGTTCGCATGCATCATGGCCGAAAGTTTTGGTAATGTTGACACATGTGACATACTGTTGAATTAAAACCTGGTGATATAGGCGCTAAAGCGCAGGAATGTAGTTGAGTGAGCAGTATTTAATACGAGAAACCAGTAAAAATCCCTTTATACCGTGAATCGGGCTGCGCACACAACTTTGACAGTGGCAAAACTTGTGAAACTGATCCGTACAAACAGACATTGTGTCAAAATTGAGCAGAAGCAATTTTTGCTTGATCCCTTGTTTTTTTAGAATCATCGAAAAAAGTGTCAAAAAGTCTCATCTCCAGATGTAATAGCTTTAGCTTATTGGCCTGGTTTGAAACTTTGTGGTGACGAGTTGGGAGTTTAAAGAACCATCCCACCGATCACCGATGGGTTATAGTGGCTACCAGCCACTACGAGCTGTTTGGTTGATCTCAACCAAACAGCTCGTTACAACTTTTGTAAAAACACGAACTACAATACAATTAGTGAAAAATAAATCAGTGCAAATTTTTTTGAGAATTTTCCTTTATTGTACAATTTTCTCTGGAACATCAACCTTCTCCTCGGACTCATTAGACTCGTCTTTACCCTCTCTAACATCGTACGAATGCAGTTTCAATGTCTCCAACCACTCAATCATTGACTTTTCCTTGTGTTCAGTTGCGTAAATATTCGAGTAAATATACTTTTGAACAAATTCCTCTATTTCCGGTTCGAGTTCGTCCCACGTTAATGGCTGATGAATTCCATCTTCACCATATCGATCATTGTATTGATCATAGTGCACCTGATCAAGTACCAAGCCTAGTCCAGGAGCCATTGGTAAATCCAATCGTTCCTCTGTAAATGCTCGAGTTATTGTTGACTCTGTGGTGTTTCCTCTCACCACCGAAATGGCTACACCAACCATTTTTCTGATTTGATGCAGCATAAAACTCTGACCTTTAACCTTAAGAGTGAGGAATTCAATTCCTTGAGGACTTAAAAAGGGTTCACTGCATGTGAACGACATCATAAAACGTTTAGACGAAGGATCTAAGAAATTCCTTTTTTAAAAAAACCTCGTTAATTATTTAGGAAGGATAAACCTAAAAAAAAACATACTTTTTGCTTGTAAAATTGTGATAGTTCTTGGTTCCTTCGTAGAGCTTCAGAACAGAATGCACTTTTTCCAACACTTCTTTGGATATACGATATGTTTCCATATTTAGTTCCTTGGAATGGTCTTCAAAAGTTACCGAGGGAAGGGTATAGGTGTAGGTTCTGGCATTGCACTTGTCTTTAGCATTGAAACCTTTTGTAACACGTTTGACCGCAAAAACACGAATGACTTCGGGGAGATCCGAATTTAAAGCTCCTAAATCGATATCCTCGGCTTGAAAAATAAAGCAAATTTATGTATGCGATTGATTTAAAGGATAAAAACTCAAAACCTTGAATACTAACGCAATTTTATGGAACATATTTGTCGTGCTGCCGATACTCCCTTGTCTGTTCTAGCAGCTCGTTGAAACTGGGTTTGCTGGGCTTGATTGAATCCTTCCTCAGTAATCCATTTGTGCTTTAACATTGCTGCAAAGAGGTCTTCTTCAATCGTTCGCATTCCTGGATTCCGTTGCATCCCGTAGTAATCCGCACCCGAGTATCCCATCAAGATAGCACTTTTCTTCCTCTTGATTCTGTCGGCTGGATCGAAGTTGGCACGCTTGGCGGCAATCTCTTCTTCACTTAGCTTACTCTCAACCCATTGCCGTTTCTTTATGCAACGTGCTTTGTGTTCAAGTTTCTGTTGTTTTTGGTCTCCTTTCTTTTGGTTATAAGTATCAATTGCTTCGGACATTGCAGCGGCGAAATTGCTTGTGTATCGTTTTAAGCGGTCTAAAAAGGAAATTGTGTTTAAAAATTTGATGCACGGAGATGAAGATATGAAGGTGCTTTGGAAAACTTAAATTCACCTGCCTTGAACAGGGAAAATAGATGAGCTCGATATAGCATTACTTTTTTATTGGTTTCCGTGATTTATTTTAACTTTTCTTGATATTTCTTTAACAAGAAATCAAATCACACAAAAAATAAAATGTAAATGTAAACATCAAACATGATACAAGCACGTGGGGAGGGGACGTTTATGACATTTGCAATAATACGTCAAAATTAGATGTGTTCAGGAACGGTAATATTCGATTCGGAACACATTTGTTTTCAAATTTAAGCTACGCTTAAAGTAGCGTTCACACGCAGACAAGGCAATGGGACAATACCAAAGAGGATATATATAAAGAGTCCCATCTTGTGCTTTGTTTTGATTTTGCCTACAAGCTACAGCTGTCATATTGTTCTTTTTGTTAAACATGTGTGTGTGCTACAGCTGTCATATTGTTCTTTTTGCTAAACATGTGTGCGTTACATAAACAAAAACTCGAATCAGTAGGGGTATTCACGATCTGGTGCAACCAAGTATTGTAAAAGTGCGAAATTGTTTGTATTTCTTGTAGATCGTGAACTCACTTCTTCCAATCTGTAGCAAAACTCACACAAATGTCAAAATCAGGTTGATATCAAAATCAAAAGTACAAACTTTGCACCGTTGTATTTTCCTGTTGCAATGGGGTTGAGGTATAGATAAAATGCAAAAGTGTAACAAATTACATCCAGTATATTTTGTTGTTGTATTGCAAGAAAACGTAACACTTCTACACTTTTACAATGATGCAAGACAAGTTACACCAGATCGTGAATACCCCTAGTATTGCATTACATTATTTCGAGATAATAATTTTTTTGTTTTTTTTTTAATCACGTATTATATTTTTGGGCACATACTATATTAACAAGAGAAATCAAAACATTGTTTTTGAGACTACTGAACATTTATCAGAAACACCTAACAATGGACTGTAGACAAACAAAAATATGACTGTGATAAATAAAAGAGATTATGTTAATTAAAACTTAAATCAATTTAAGCTTTATTTATTATAAGACTTATATCACAATTTATATTATATTTTACGTGCTACGCGTTTCGGAAATTGAATTCCCATCTTCTGGCACAAATTAACTAAAATTAATCAAGAATCTATTAAACTTTCGCGCTATTATGTTGTAGGTTTTTTCTTATCGATAGATTCTTGATAAATTTTAGGTAACTAGTAGTGCCAGAAGATGAAAATTTAATTTACGAAACGGCACGTAAAATATAATATAAGTTGTGATATAAGTTTTATAATAAATACAAAATAAATTGATTTCAGTTTTAATTAACATAACCTCTTCTTTTTCTCACATTAACCACGCAACTTGGAGACTCCCGCCACAAAATGAAAATAAAACCACCTTACTACTTATAAACTAAAACCTGTTGCTGGTTTACTTGTAAGCGTAAACTCACTCTTTAAGTAGTATACACGAATGTAGCACTGAACTCAAGCAAAAATGGTTTATGCCATTTCGTTTGTTGTTGTTTTGCAGCGCAGCATGTTCATGAATCGGTCCACTTGTACTTCAGCTACTTTCTGCGCTGCAGCTGCAACTTCAAATTATAAGTGCAACGTACTACTGCTGCAGCTACACCATTGTGATAAGGCAGTTAGTTAGAAAACTTCATGAAAGTAAAACAAAAGAAACTTAAACCTGTCATATGGTCATTATATTTAAGTTACTGACCAGCAAGTAAATTCGTATATTATGTTAATGCATCAAATTCTCTTTTGTATTTGCAGTTACGTGCCTTGCACCCGGGTTAGATGTTGGTGTATACAGTAATTTGTATCTGAAAGCATTTTTATTAAAAAAATCTGTGCTTTTTTGATCAAAATCTTCAAATCACACACATTTAAAATTAGCAAATAAAAGTCAATCGAAATTGCTTTCAAATGCACATGCTATTATGTATGTAAGTAAAACATACACAGTGGTAAGGAAACTATTTTGTCATGAGCCAGTAGGGCATTTGAATGAAAATAAAGAAACTATCGCGTGGCTTGCAACTTTGTACCTGTAACGAAAATTGGTAGAAACTATCATATTTTCCATTCGCGTATTGGGATCCGTGTGTAATACTACGTTTTCATTAGGGCAAAAAATGTGATTTCGTTGAAAATTTCCAAATTTGAGTCCACTTTCCATACAAAATAATATTAAAATTTTGTTTGATTTGGACGAAATCAAGGTTGCAAATTATGTGAAAACAAATCAAACGCAACTAAATTGAAACAAATTGAATAGATATTTTCTAAAATGTCAATTTAAAACAAAATCCACGGCAACGGCAAAAGTAAACAAACTAACATGCAAAGCAAACGGCAGAAGTAAACAATACAAAATAACAATTTTGAAATAAAATCCAGGGCAACGGAAGTAGTAAACAAAACAAAACAAGAAGAAAAAATGAAAAGGTTGTAAAAAAGAAAAAGAAAGAAGATAGCCTGATGTCAAAACAAATGTGGAAACCTAGATGAAAACACTTTTTTAGCAATTTTTCAAATATCCTAATTTCGGCCCTAATGAAAACGTAGTATAAACCTTTAAAATATCGAAATTTCAAATTTGTGTAAGTCAGCCATTATTAAATTTCGAGAATAAAAGTTTATATTGTAATCAATTTTAAAAATTCAACATAATTGTCAAACAGATGAGCTGTGAAATACCAACCAAAAAATAAACATCGATCAGTTTTCCATTGATATTAATCGCCCCCTAGTGCAGCCCTTCCTTAAGAAATGTTAAGTGTGTCTTCTCCATAAATTTCATCTTCAAACAAGTTTTGGTCGTTTTGTGGTGGAGGTGAATTTCGAAAACTTCAAACAAATGAAATGTTTACATTTTCATTTTAGCACGAGTTGAAATAAGAAGTGTTCAGAGATAAAAAGTGTTAATAAATAATAAATTTATAAAACCAATTCAAAGTGAAGTGCAAGAAATAATGGAAAAAAAGCGAAATTGTAATTGCGTTATGGGGTGCAAGGATTATGCCCACTTATTTCGCGCAACTAACACTGAAACGTGAGTATTGCAATACATTATATATTTTATCATTTTATTTTCCGCTTTTAGTGTAAAAACTTGTAGTTTTATTCATTTATATAATTTCATAATTAACATTTTCTTATTATTTAATAAGAATGGATGTATTTATCATCTATTATCACCCCCGTATCCTCTTATCTTAGACAACTTTGCATTAAAAATCTTGCAACTTAGTTTGATATTTTTTCTAACACTGTACTAAGGAGGATATAATATCAAAGAGGATATACCTATACCTATAAAGAGTCCCATCTTGTGCCTTGTTTTTATTTTGCCTACAATACAAGCTACAGCTGTCATATTGTTCTTTTATATATCCTCTATATATATATATATATCCTCTTTGATATATATATAGAGTCCAATCTTTCCTACGTTCCATCCTCCTCTGCTAAAATTTTCTCTTTTCTATTGTATTCATTGTCCGTGTGAAACAACAACAAGAAACGATGGTGTGTGATTCGAGTTTTTGTTTTTGTAGGCAAAATCAAAACAAGGCACAAGATGGGACTCTATATATGTATATCCTCTTTGCACTGTACACAAACAGGTGCTTCGTGTTGTAATAAAAGCCAGAATATGAATGTTACTATTTTACAGCTAAAATATACTGATCCCCCAGGAAATACCTTCATTGAGACCGGCATAGTTGACAATAATATATCTATGGTTAGGTATCATGTCACTTGTTCGCTGCAGGAGCGTATAGTACTGTTTTAGGTATGGTATAGTTTATATCATATAGGTATGGTATGAAACGGAAAAAGATATGATATTCTTACAGGAGTGGAAGCCGATTCTTTTTCTACGACCTATATATTTTTAGAAATCTTCATTCCCATTTAGAACTTCAACCCTATCGACAGAAACACTTTTTCAGAGACAATTTTATTAATCTTAATTTTTAATAAAAAACTTCTTACTTCAGTGAGACCTGATTCTGAAAATATATAAATCTTTTTTCTAAGACTTATATATTTTGAGAAATCTTCATTCCCATTTAGAACTTCAACCCTATCGACAGAAACACAATTTTAGAAAATTTAAAATACTCACATCATGTATTATTTGCAGGAGATTTTAACCTTAGTAATATTGAATGGATTTTTGACTCAGACGACAAGTGTCTAGTTCCTTTTTATGTTTCAACTGAAATAGAATGTACAGTTATAGACTTTTTTGGTCAATATAACTTAATCCAAATCAATTCTCAATTTAATAGCCTTAATCGAATTCTCGATTTAATTTTTGTTGATAATGATTTCTTATTTGTCTTGAAAAGTGTAATTTTCCAGTTATTGCAAATTCTATTCATCATATAGCTATAGACGGAATTATTAATTTCTATCGTTATTTAAAGAAAGAAGCTAATGATCAAAATCTTTTATATAATTTTCGAAAAGCTAACTATGACGTTATGGTTGAATATCTTTTGTCACTTTCGTGGGATAACGTTTTTTGTTCATCTGAATTAGATAGCGTGTATTCTAGTTTTGTGAGCGTTTTGATCGGGGCGATTGATGAATTTGTACCTAAAAAGCGTCCTAGAAATAATTCATGTCCTATCTGGTATAATGGGGGGCTGACCAATCTCAAAAACAAGAAGAATAAGGCATATAAATTGTATAAATCTGATAAAAATAATTCTGAATTGTGTATTAATTATCTAAATTTTCAACGAGAGTTCGATCTTCTCAATAAATTCTTATATCGAAATTACCTTTTTTCTGTAGAAAGTGATCTTAAATCAAATACTAAGCGTTTTTGGAATTTTATTAGTTCTAAGCGTAAATCAAGTGGGTTTCTTAGTAGTATGAAGTATTAAGGTGCAATTACTAGTGATGTACCTACAATCTGTAATTCATTCGCTGACTATTTTCAATCAGTTTACTATTTAGATGCTCCCCCTATCCAGAATCTACCTTATATAAGGAGTGTTGTCAATATCGGCTCTTTAGTTTTTAGTCCTTATGAAATAGAAGAGGTCTTATCTAAATTGGATGTTAAAAAGAGTGAAGGGCCTGACGGGATTCCTTCTATTTTGCTAATGAAATGTAGTATTGCAATAGCTCAACCACTATCGTGGATTTTTAACCTCTCCTTAGCCAAAGGGCAATTCTTGGATTGCTGGAAGGTTTCTTATCTTTCACCAATTTTTAAATCGGGGTCAAAACAGGATAACCAATTATAGACCCATTTGTAAAATTTCTTGTATTCCAAAAGTGTTTGAAAAACTAGTTTTTAATAGGTTAACTCAGTTATTTCATAATCATATCTCAGTTTTTCAACATGGGTTTGTAGCAGGGAAATCGACGGCAACAAACTTAACGTTAATAAGCAACCACATTATAACAAATATGGAAAAAGGGTTCCAAACAGATGTTATTTTTACAGATTTTGCAAAGGCATTTGATAGAGTCAACCACGGAATTTTATTAAATAAAATGACTTCTCTAGGTATTCACTCTTCCCTATTAAAGTGGGTCGAATCATATTTAGCTGGTAGAGTTCAAATAGTAAAAGTTGGTAGTTCGCTTTCGAGATTTATTTCGGTCCCATATGGTGTTCCACAAGGAAGCCATCTGGGTCCATTATTGTTCTTGTTATTTGTTAATGATATACCAGATATTTTTCAAAATACAAATTGCCTTCTTTTTGCGGATGGCCTTAAACTTTACCGTTACATTTCTTGTCAAACTGACTGTTTGCTTCTTTCGGAAGATCTGTCGAAGCTTGATAATTGGTGCAAGCAAAATCACCTTCATCTGTTAAATGTTTCAAAATGTCAAGTTTTGTCATGTTTTCGAAATTCCATTCCTATATTGTTTGATTATAATATCAACCAAACGAATTTAGAGCGGGTAACTAGGAAGAAAGATCTAGGAGTAATCTTAGATACAAAATTTTCCTTTTTGCCACATTATTATTATATTATAAACAAAGCAAATCAAATGCTTGGTTTTCTAAAAAGAAACACGAAAGAATTCTCAGACTCATTTACTTTAAAATCTCTTTACAATTCCCTGGTAAGGTCAGTTCTTGAATACTGTAGTGTTATTTGGAACCCTTATTATTATAATTCAATAGACCGAATTGAAAAAGTTCAGACAAATTTCACAAGATATGCATTTTATAAGCTTGGTTGGAGGATTCCCAGGCCTTCTTATTATAGCAGATGTTTATTGTTCGGTATGCATTCTCTTTATGATCGTCGGGCATATTTTCCAATTATGTTTATAAGAGACATTGTTACATTCCATATTAATTGTCCTCCTTTATTAACATTAATTAACTGTGTTAACACACCCTCTAGAACTACACGCTTTCGGTTTCATTTTTATGAGCAGTTTCATCGTACAAATTATGGCCGTAATGAACCCATCACACGTTGCACTAGAGAAGTGAATTTAATTTGCAATAGGATTGATTTTAATCTTGATGTTTCGAGAGATACATTTAAAAGAATTTTGTTAAATAATATTCAAACTTTAACTTTTTAGAAATATTAAAGACTTAATCTTTGCTTCATAAATTTGTATATACTAACTGTAAAAATTACAAATTAAAATGTAAACTATAATAATTATTTATTTATTAATTATATAAGTTAATAGCCCCCAACAATTATATTATTTAGTATCTAGTTTCTAGTCTATAAAGATTGTTATCTGATTGATGAAATAAACTAAACTAAAACTAAACTAAACTATTTTTCTTGTCTCAACCCAAACTACTCGTTATAGCTTTTTGATGCACCTTATACTAATCACCCTGTATATTTTGAGAAATTTTCGTTCCCATTTAAAATATAAAGATCCAATTTGTAAGTTATTAATTTTTTTTTAAACATACAGCAGGGAACTTTGGAGGCAGAGATTAAACCTTGATGAGTTGCTGAATTACCAACGAGTTTGCAACAAGCACTTCTCTGAAGCGATGTTTGCAAACCAGAAACAAAAGCGCCTTACAAAAACAGCTCTACCCGACATAAACCTGGTTATGTTGGAAGTGTCCAATGAAAATGGTATGGTTGGCCCTCCATTGGACATCGCTTTTGGTGTTGCGAAAGAGCCCTTTAGGCTTGTTGATTATGAGGCGGCTGTGAATGACCCCTTTCTTCAAAGTGCTGTTTCTCCGATGGAAAACGAATTGATTAAAGAATGGATCAATGAAGATTTCATTGAAAAACCCATCGATGCTCAATGCATTGCCGAAGATGAAGAGGCTATGATGGAAGAATTTAGAATTGGAGGGTTCGAGAAAACATTTGATGCCAGTGACAATGAAGAAGTAACTGCTGCTGGCTGCCCTGAAGAAGACCAACCTTCGACAAGCCTCCTTGGTCGTAGGGTAAGAAATTCTTCCATGCAAACTCCTAAATGTTTACGAAATGATACCCCAAAAAAGATTGCTCTGAGGAAACTACTCAAAAAAACTCAGAAAACCCTTCTTATTGTTGAAAAACAAGTTCGTTGCCTTCAAAAGACTGTCACTGAAAAAGACGCGTATATATTGCAATTAGAAGGGCAACTTAGACCTCTGCGACAGAAAAACAAATCCGATAGAGCTAGTTTTGAAGAAGGTTTGAGTAATAGTCTTTCCAAAGGTCTTAAAACAATAGTCACAAATTTTAGGAACAATTCAAAAACTTCCGCCAAAGGCAATAGGTTGCAAATCTAAAGTTTTCTTTATTCTAGATCGGGTGCAATACGCCTACAGGGGAACCGAACACCCTAAAGAAAAAAAATCGGTAACGCGCCAAAATGCATACCTCTTCCCTGAATAATTTTTCATTCTTTCAGAACCTGTTCAAAAAAGGTTTGATGTCCGAAAAATTATTAGCCTCAGGTGGTGTGGAAATGCATTTAAATTCTTTTAACTTAATTTACCTATTTTATTATATTGAAAAAACTTGATTAATTAGCGAGGAAATATGAAGCTGGGTCTCAGAAATTGGAATCGTGATCGCAACTGAGATACAAAGGCAAATGGAAGGATCTGCTTGCCGCCCTATAATGCAGAAGGTGCTGATGTTACTGCCGACAGCAGCTTGAGAAAACTAAAAGAGAAAGAAGTATCACAGATGTTGAAGTACCTACATCCCGGAGCACCAAAACAAAAATGGTCAAATTAGGATTTGAAGATTTTTGAGTTTTCAGTTACAACCATTATCTGCAATCTGCTTGTTTATTTGTTAAATAAAAAACGTTTGGTATTTGAAAGTAAATTGATTTCTTTATTTAAAAATATTAAATTAAAAAAAAAACAATAATCAATGAATAATAAAACCTATATATATACAAAATAAACTATATTTTGTTGGTCGCCGATTCACGCCTTAACCCGTTTACCAATTTCAACCAAACTTTGACACATCTTTGGTATTGGTCTATATATGAATTCGGTGAAGTTTCGTTGAAATCGGTATGTGTGTTTTGTGCGTGCGTGAAAAATAAACTTAAAGCTCACTTAGCAAAACTCAAAAATCATTTATTTGAAATATAATTCAGTCATAGTCGGAATTTTATAATATTGGATTTTTGTTTTTAGTTTTGAAGTAAAAAAAAGCGTCAATACTCGATACCCATACATAAACATTTGTTGTTGCTTTTGCTTTTCTTGTAGTTGTATATGGTTTATCGCTGTGTATACAAATACATCAAAGCATTATTGTGAAGCATGAAATTTGATTTTCGAAAAAAATGTAGTCGTGACCTATATATGTATGTATGTATGTACATATGTATATGTAGTATATCGTATATGTATATACATACATACCACTTATGATGAAGCCTGGTCGCTATGTTTTGAGTAATAGTGAAACTGGAAAAGTTTTCTTGGTTGGCCAATAGATGTTGCATAGTTGGATTTGTGTCCAAGCGATGATGGTGTTTCGATGTGGTTAAGGAGTCTTTTGGTTACCTGCAGATTTAATAATAAAGCAATAAAGTTTCAATGGTTGTTTTTCTCTTTTTTTCATAAAATGGTAATTGTATGCGCGTTAACAGTTGGGGGATCATTACAGTTTTTAAAACATCAAAATCACGCTTTTTGGGTGTATGGCGTATGAGCACTTTTTGTATGTTGGTTTTTAAATAAAAATATGTAGTAGCTACATATGTACCTACATTCATACATAATACATAAATAAATGGCATTTCTTTAAGTTCTCAAAGTAAAAGAATTGTTTGAAAATGTGCCAATGATATAATATACGTAAGATTTTATTGATGCGGTAATTTTGAAGAAGCAGTGATCCTGCAGACTTTAACTCTCTGTGACATTATGTTCGCGCGAAATTTCTTAACATGTGATAAAATTAAAGCCAAACATATGTATAAGACAAAAAAACACCAAACATAATTTCTTAGATATACTGACGATTTTATATAGTGCATCCCAGCCAACATGAATGTTTTTGTTTGCATCTTTTATTGGTTAATGTTCCTGGACCTACATCTATTTTGAGTTTAACAAGAGTATATGGGCGTCTTTGTCACACTTATCGTCATGCATGTGAAGAACTGCATTTACTTGAAAATGATAATCATTATGGAAGCATCCTCAACAGGTTTACTGATCAAATAAGAACAATATTTTCAATTATTATCAAAACATGTTTTCCATCAAATCCGGTAGAATTGTGGCAAAATTATCGTGACTATATGACTGAATAGAATGCGTCGTATTTCTAGAAATCAGGAATTAATCATTACGCTATAAATGTATAATGCGGCATTAGTTATAATTGAAGATATTTTGCTTAACAATCTCAAATAAAACACTGTCACAATTAGGTTTGACTGCTCCTAATCGACCAATACATGATGCATTTAATCAAGAAATGCAACGTGAACAACAATATGATATAAATGAAATGAACACATTTATAAATTTGAATCTTCCCAAATTGAATCGAGAACAAAAAGTGCATATGATACCATAATTCAAGCTCTACAAAACGAAAGCGGAGGAATGTTTTTTTTTTAGATACGCCAGGCGGTACCGGAAAAACATTTTTGATTTCCTTGCTATTAGCGACTATAAGATCACAAAACAATATTTGATGTTGGTCGTACACCACAATCTGCACTTAAATTACCATTGAATATGCAAATTAATGAAAATCCAACATGTAACATTTCTAAAAATTCTGGAATGGGAAAAGTTTTGCAACAATGCAAATTAATAGTGTGGAATGAATGTACAATAGCACACAAGAGATCGATGGAAGCTTTAGATAGAACTTTGAAAGATTTACGAAATAATCAAGAAATATTCGGTGGCGCTCTGATATTGTTGACTTGTGATTTCTGTCAAACGCTGCCAGTGATTCCCCATTCAACTCCAGCAGATGAATTAAAGGCATGTTTGAAGTCATCCAGTTTATGGAGAAATGTTCAAACACTCACTTTAACAACAAATGTAAGAGAACAATTACTAAATGACCCATCGGCTGACGAATTTTCTAGACAACTACAGTACTGATAGGAAATGGACAAATTCCTATTGATTGTAGGGAAAACTTTTCATAAAATGACATGCAAATAAGATTTCCACCAACGCCATCTAGCAGCGAAACCATATAAGTAATTGCCTCAGGCTGAACACAGCCATTCTACCCCACCCTGATAGAGATTCCACAAATAGAATCCACCCAGACAAAAATGCCATTTCCAGAATGGCCTTCCAATGTGTTCTCAATTTCTGTCTGCCTTCCACTTTGTGTATGTTCCATTATTTTTCTGGAAATACCAAAAAGTGGCGAGTAAGCGGCTATTCGCTACTTTAATATTTATGCCTCGTTCACACGGAACGTGGATGCATGACAGCCACATTGTTGGAAAAGCAGTCACAAATTAGAATTCACAGGGTGCGAGAGTCAAAGCACCAACGAAATACCGACGTAAAATGACAGATAGCTGGTCTGATAACCGAAATAAAGAAAACTGGAGTAGGCTAGGTTAGTTATTGCATATATGTTTCACACCTCGTGCTGGTGCGATTTTAAGCAATCATACGCTTAAACCCATGACAGATGTCATACGATCTCGTAAACAGTGTTGTGACAGATTGATGGTCCAGCATGCGTCAAATAGAAATCAAGACAAGTGTTATAGCAAAGACAACGTTATGACTACCCTTTGATTCACTCAGGAAGTGAGTTCTAGATCAAATGTTCATTAGGAGCAATGATAATTCTAGAGCAAATCAAACCCCTGACTGATCTCCGATTGTAAAATGATCTGTCAACCCATTAGGTAGAACCTGTCCAAAACCTGTTCGCTCTTTGTCACACAAGTTGCAACAAAAAGAATGCACAAACTCGATATCACGAACATCGGCTTAACAATATTGTCACAGGGTCAACAATTGCATATGCCAAAAATAGGAAATACAGACGGAGGTATGTCAGTCAATATGTAACCTTATCGGCAATATGTCTTCATATTCTGAAAGCAATACCTTCATTTATGTTGCCAACAGTACCTGAAAAATTAATATCCGGTAACCGTTGTCTTGTTAGCGTGAAGACAAATCCTTGCCATTCAAAACACCTGACATTATATACAGGAAAGAATTTCCATTTAGTTGAGCAAATTGCCACACCTAAGGCACCGCATAAAGTTACACTTACCAATTTGGTCCAGTGAGCACTACCCATAATAACTCGATACATTCCTCCATCTATCTCGTTGCGTTACGTGGAACGAAGAATGGAAAAGAGGAAGTGAGAAAGTTAATATGGCGTGCGGCTACCTGGAAAGTGGGGAAATATAAGCGAGAAGGTTGTCTGTGGACCTCATTTCAAATCCAGACGCCAACAATAAAACATCTCTTCCGCAGAACAGTCTATTTTCATGCAGCCGAACCGCGCCCATTTTTTTTATTGAATTTTCATATTCTCTAAAAGAGAATTACTCCTAATAACAATGAAAGCGGAATTAACATCCTAAATAAGGTGAGTAGTGTGAAATAGTGATTATCCAAGCAAGGAAGATATTATTACCCTTGCTTCGATAAAATTTATTCGGTAGCGTCGCTTTAGATTTTGGTGCAACTTTGACGCTCTCATACGTTTAATAGGGACATACTAGGACGAGCAGGCGAGGCTGCAGCATTTTTCAACCGAGTTTCCTGAAAAGAAGAAGAACAAACCCACCGCATAGCAGATTTTTTTTTTATTTTCCTTTTGGAATTATTTTTATCTTTGCGCCACACAACATGGCTACCAGGCCAGATACATATATATATATATGTTCCCGAGGCAATAAAAGCAATTGCGCATTATGCACACAAAACGAATCCATTTACTAATCATTCATTTATCGGAAGGAAGCGCTGGCGCAATTTTTGTGTGATCACGTATCACATATTGCAACATTTTTTTTTTTTTGCGGCATACATACACGTGTCGCCACCCAAGTGGACACATAGAGCCACACACGAGGAAGCTTGGCGTTGATCCATTGCTGGCTCGCCAACCTCCACCAACACACCTTTTATTTTTATTTATCACTCAAACACTTGGATATTCCTTGCTAAGGAACGCAGGCTTTGCTTAAGAACAAGGCCATTTTACAAAACGCCCTCTCGGCGCAACGCTGATAGTCATCATCACTGCTCCAGGTGAGCATCCTCCTGGGTATTCATCAGAAAGTTCACGGTACCCAGCCACGACAGGCTGAAGGCCACGTCGTGGGACAGGATAGTGACGTATAAGAACGTGGGATTCATCTTTCGGGACGTCTGGCGTGTGCATGGCCACAGATGCCGGTCCACCAGCCGTCTATTGTTCCTATCAGTTCCAGTAAACACCATAGGACGAAGCAGTTACAATTACCTCACCAGTGCGAAGCAGCAGTTAGTCTACCAGTGTCATCTATATGAAACAGCTGTTCCGGCATTATAATATATATTTATCCTTAAAAGAGTCTTTATTACTTTGAGTACACCATATGACCAGGTAATCCTTTGCAATTTAATTTATATTTTGTGAACCTCATTGAGAGCGCGAAGCTCAATCAAAGATTTTACTTCGGCGAGTGCACGATTGATTCGTACACCGCGTTTGACGCCGGCGAATAGCGTCAGACACCACGGACGGTGGTAATTTACTTGAATTTTATACTAACGCCGAGGAGATACTCATATTGGCAGAAAGCCACTCCTCTATCATTTTACGAATTATTATAGTTATTTAAGATTATTATTAAGAGTGTGTAGAAACATATAGTGAATTGATACATGTGAATATTGGTCAATACGAATCCTCATCCTTGATCTTTAAACTAGTGATTTTCAAGATACAAGAGTTTTCTTCAAATCGTAATAGTGTTTAGGACCAGTTCCGGTAGAAAGTTAAATTCTGTTCACAGGGCCCGTGCCCACCTTGAATCTTTTCTTACTCGTTTGATACCTTCAGTGAGTGTTGATATCAAGAAGACTTACTTCCGGTACGATTGGAATAGTATTCAAAAAATTTTTTTTTTATCATTTTTCACTCAGCCGTTTCAGGCTTATTAATTTCACACCTTTTTTTTTGTTTTTATGTTTCGTGTTCCGCGTCGGTAGCGACCAACTGCGTTGATAATTAAACGCCACGTACGTTTATATTTTAAAAATCATAACGCTCGTTTACATCACTTTTATATACATACACTCACTCGCGTACGCGCAGATAAAACTTTTTTTTTTGTTTGTCTTTTGATCATTGTCGTCGTCATCGTAATTATACTGACCATAAGATAGATCGTTATCTATCCACCGAATTAAAGCAGCGGTCTTTTTTAGATCAGCTCAGACACGCAGAGTATCAAAAGGGACCTACAGTATCAGTATTCGCATAGAGCAGAATTCATAGCCAAGCGATTTAGCATTTTACTTAACAATTTCCTTTTCAGCTATCTGGAGTGCACTTCCGAGGCGCCAAAATTTCCTTACTGCCCCATTGGCAGTATTGTATTGTTATTTAAATCACTTACCTTAATACTATATTGAAAACTATATTGCTTTATACTGATTATTTGTCGAATGTACTTGAGACGCGAACTGTGTTCTCACGTACAGGGTATTACTGGTTACACTTTTGAATTTCTCATCCTTGTGTTGTTGTCGTGATTGAATTTACTCGCTTTAGATCGCGCTACGATTTTTTTTTTTCGGAATTACTCTAGTACCTCATGATTTAGTAATACTAATATATTACAGAAATAATAGTTCCCGTTTGCTACAACCATAAGCAAGTTATAAAGTTTATCTTGAGTAGCTACATCTTGCTCGGGGTTTTTACACCTAAATTAGATTTTTCCTGAAAACATTTTTAAGATCGTTAGCTAAAACCGACGGTGGTTTAGACATTTTACCGCCGCGTTAAGCATACCAGTCAATTCATTCATGGTATCAGTTCTTTCCGTCCGCGCACGGATATTTTATCCGTTTTAGTCAGTTTTTGGTTTCGTCTTTCCTGTATCATTTAATTACTTCACACTTATTACTTTTTAATTTGGTCCAACTATAAACCACTAATAATTTTATTATACCAACGAGTATAATTAATAAGTTTTATTTTTTTTTTGATATTCACTTAGATTTTTAAGAATCATAAATTATATCATATGAATTGAAATGTACCTTCAAAAAGGTGTAGAACAATAGTCACTCCTTGATTAAACTTAAAGTTAACTTGATGTTCTAAGCATCTTTAAGATCCTCAATAATAAAAGAAGGTTCTGATCATTTGTAGCTATTATTGTATCCTATGACAATTGTCATTGTTCAGCTATTAATAAGGTAGTTTTAAGTATCTTTTACAAAAAAAAAATTTTTCATTTGTATAAATAAAGCAAAGAAGAATTTCTTTATAACGTTTTCTGAAAGTTTTCTAGTTTTCGTTATTCATCTTTGAAAGATGGTTGAGATTTTCTATATATGGTTAAAGGACATGTTTGACATCATGTGCTGATTTTTCTCTTAGGGAGGGTGGTAACCCCTCACTTCTTTTTGGAATGAAGTATGGCGAGCGTATTCTTCTTAGTTTAGGTTAGAGATTTTCGGATTGAGTTTAGAGGATTGGTATCTTGTGTAGATATCAGGTCATGAGTAGAATGAGATTTTGAGCAAGCGAATTTTAGCTTGCTTTTTGCTTTTGGGGTTGCCCGATAAAATTCATTGAGTCTTGGGGACTCAAAGGTCTACGGACAACCATGGTCGATGCCAAGAGAGTTGGTTTTTGGCATCGAGTAGGGTGGGTTATGAGGCCAGGGAGATCGATATCCATCTTAGATCCCCCCTCCCCTTCTGGTTAGTCACCTCTACGTCCGCGCTCGGCATATCATCGTGGCAGCCGAACGCGTAGACAGTAGTAATCAGCCATAGCAACCACGACAATCTATGGTTAGCTTTATATCATACGAAATGCGGTATACGTTCTGTGGGTTGATGTAGTAATTCAACTGTGTTCTTTTCTTTTGTCTACGTGCACTCATGTCTATAGGAGGTGCAACGATGAGTCACTTACCTTTTTTTAAATCAGTTCAGCTCAGTCTACTCTTCGAAGGTTATGAGGGCCAATAAGCTTTTGAA
The DNA here is from genome assembly GCA_916050605.2 of Platycheirus albimanus. Classification (NCBI taxonomy): domain Eukaryota; kingdom Metazoa; phylum Arthropoda; class Insecta; order Diptera; family Syrphidae; genus Platycheirus; species Platycheirus albimanus. The sequence continues at coordinate 271,612,291 of OU696696.1, read as the reverse complement.
CATTTTTATTCGAACTTGACCACCAAAGTTCACCGGTCGGCAGTGTAAGAAAAAAAGAGGTAACACCGGTCGTATAGATCCCGGAGCAAGTGCCCACGGCCGGGCTGAGCTAGTCGAGGCTAGGGTACTGCCGGCCACCGCGACGGTCGATCTCGGCCATAACCTTGCGTTGTCGCATGCCGTTCTGGTTAGTCATTCTTCACGAGTGGTTAATTAGGAAGGGGGCGTTGCCGACAAGAGGTTACTTTCATCCCAATTCACGAAAAACAGATAGCCATGACCAGACAGTTAGATGCAAACCGGAGTGAAGTCTCTGGAGGTGAGGATAATACAGTATGAAGTAGCATTCGTGGTCTAGGTATAGTTATGGGAGTGTAGTTAAGGTTTATGGTTTCCAGGTGTAGGCTACAACGTGACATAGCTACAAGCGGAACACCTAGCACTTGTAGCAGATAGGCGTGGACATGCCGTCGGGTACCCTCTAGGCTGTTCCACGGGGCTTTGTGGTCAGTACCTATGGTAGGCCGATGGATGGTTCACGCTTCTGTGAACGGGATGGTTAGGAAATTTAAAGGAACGGGGAGAGGATTAGAAGGAGCTGGAGGCATTGCTGTCGTCGTGTAAGTACTCTCTGGTTTTTTTTTCCTATTGCACTTTACTAGGTGTACCGATACATGGATGATGGACTCGGAAGGCGCTGATCCTTGATATAGGAGTCAAGGATATTTGGATTGCTTGTCTCTTTCTACATCCTCCCCGATAGGTACAGCTGTTGGAGGGCATTGTTTCTTTTGTTTGACATCCATAGGATATCCAAGAGAGGGAGCTGGTGCCAACTGACGGTTGGACCAGAATGAACAAAATATTTGAATGTTTGAATGTCGGAAGGTATTTTTATTTTCGAGTTCCTACATTATAGGTATTTTGGTTTCTTCTTATAATTTTCTTTTCTTAACATTAATTTTTTTTTACGTTACAGATGGCGCCCAACGTGGGGCACGAATTAGCTCGAGAAGTTTAGATTTGAATTGATTAAAGTTAGGTCGATTCAGAGTGACGTAGAGAGAAGTAAAGAATTTTTTTTGAAAATTTTTGAGAATTTTTCAGTTTTTGTTTGAAGTTTTTTTTTGATGACAAGGTATCCTAGATGGAGGAACATCATCGAGATTCGTGGTATAGGCACTATTTTGTCCAGTGGTTTGGTGATATGTCCCGAACCAGACTGTTGCATTAGGTCTATCCACTTTTCCTTACCTCGTGTCACATAGGTTTGTCTTCAATCTCTGTCCGGATTAGGCTGCAAACTTGCCCGATTGTCAGTTGCTGAGGTGTCGATATATCCTGCAAGTGATGTCTGAGATCCTGGTCGTAAGAGAATAGTATGAGCAGGTCTTCTGACCGGTGGTTGGAGCCTTTTGCCCGACGCACGTCAGCTGCAGAAGCTGGTCATTCGTTCAACTACGACCCAAATTTGTTTCATCTGAAAATCAACTTTTTACTATCAATTATTATATGGCCCATTTTAGTATTTGAAGATATCGGTCAGTTCTGATTTCCGTTAGGATGTGACGGTAGTCAATGGGACATGAAGCGCTAACCGGTAATTGGTGTCTTTATACCCGATGTACGTCTGCAGTAGCGTAATGTTACCATTGATTACCCGATCAACTTTTCGCTTATGAGGAATTGCCTATCCTTTGGATATCTAGAACGCCGTAAAGATTTAACAAGTCCACACACACTAAGTTTTTTTTTATTTATATCGGTTCAGAAAACCGAACCGAAATGTACACGCCAAATTCCAAAGAAGGAGGGTTACCACCTCCCGTATCCTTTATGAAACACAATTTATTAAGTTTTTTTTTGAGATATATTTAAGTATATTTTTGAGTATTTTGAGATTTTTGAGTTTCTGAGATTTTATAGTTTTGAGTTTTTGAGATATTTAGATTTTGAGATTTTTGAGATTTTTGAGTTTCTGAGACATTGCAGTTTTGAGAATTTTTGGGATAGTGCCCACCCTCAAACATTGTTTTGTTTTTCAGAACTATTAAGTATAAAGTATAATCATTCATTAAGTAGACATTAACGATAAGATTTTGAATTTATTGAACTAATTAAGTTTATATTTAAGCATTTATTCAAGTACACGATTGAGATATTTCGTAGGTATTTCGAATAATACTTTTTTTGATATAATTCCTTTTATCGCAAATAAAAACATTAAATATTCACATTTAGTATTAAGCACTTATCAATTTACACTTACCTTACCCACTATTATTTGTCTTTTTGTTTTATGAATTTTTGAAATATTTCCGTTGGAGGTATAGCTCACGGTATATATTTAATCAAATCACCTTGTTTTACTGACACCTTTTTTTTGACACTCGAGTAGCACCCGTTAGAGGAAATATCTCACGGGCTACTCACACTTTATTCCTTTTTTTTTATTTATTACCGGATTTTCCAAACATAGTTTGACGGATTGTCGACTCTGATCAATGAGTGGTGAAAACCGAAAAATCGAAAAACAAAGCTCGTATAATCCAATTTTACGTGACGTGATCATTATGCCTTTGAGACCAGGTCAAGGCGTAGGTCCGATACCTCTACCAGTTGATCCGGAAGATGATCAATCGGAGGGTGGTTTCGACCATACGGGGAATGACACAGGGATTAACCCTGGGGATACAGAAGATGTGAGTGCAGAGGAGGCACAACGTCGTAAGGACGCCGCTGATCACTCAGCATACATCCAGGACATTGTGTCAGCTTCTATTGAAGCGCATCGTTGTGACGAAAGAAGATTTATTCAGGAGCAATTAGCTCAAAGCCAGAATTACCTACTCGAACAAGTCACTAATATAATTCGAGGCAGCTTTCAAAGCCAACCTCCAGCTACCGCCACACAACCTCTCACTCAAGCGTCAGCCCAACCCCCAGTACAGCCACCAATTCGACCATCTACCCGACCTGTATCACAACTTCAAACTTCAACTTCACATAAATTACCTAGTAAGCCTACTAATGGTACAGACGCTGCACGCGTAGTTACCATTAATGCTCCCACAGGTAGTAAGAGTGCCCGAAGAAATCTTACTGACCATATGCCAACTGAAGATGAATTAGCAGCAATGCAAACTCCAACCTATCCAACCGGGGCAAATCTGTGTCTACAAGGCGTTAACCCAGCACAAATGGATCGAGGTGCGAACGTAGATGACTTTCTACGCCAGATGAATACGTTCAATTTCGATGATTCACCGCCGTCTCCGCGTAGACGTACCGGTTCGAACACCACTTCATCCAGCCGAACACCTCAGTATCATAAGTGGGGTTTAAAATTTGATGGTAAAAATATGTCTGTCGACGACTTTTTGTTCCGTCTCGAATGTATTCGGTACAGCAACAACGTACCATGGGACGAAATAGTGATGAACTTTTATCACTTCGTCTCCGGTTCTGTTGAAGCGTGGTACTGGGTATATTTGAAACGGAACCGACATTCTAATTGGACTGATCTGAGGACTGCACTAGTTGAGCAGTACCGTAGTTTAGAAACGGATACCGAACTTTTCCGTAAATTATCCGATAGGAAGATGCAAAATGGTGAGTCATTTACTGATTTTTATGATGCCATCATGAACATTAATTCTAAAATGCGAGTTCCGCGTACAGAGAAAGAATTAATTGAGATAATTAAAACCAACGTCAGAAGGAGGATGAGTGAGTTACTCATAACATATAGTACCTCAAGCCTTAGAGACCTAGCATATTTATGCCGTGCGATTGAAAAGTCTCAATCCCACTATGACTCAACACGTCCAAGTTTTGTGCCATCAGCACAACGCCCTCCTGCCCGTCGATTTGTAAATGAAATCGAGGAAGAACCTTGCCAAGACTTAACCGTGGCGCTGCCCACATCACATATCGAAGCGATCCAGAGGGATCGAAGCTTATTGAAATGTTGGAATTGTCTAGTACTTGGTCACAGCTTCCGTGATTGTCCCAAGCCCATAGACAAGATATTTTGCTTCCGCTGCGGACTAGCAGACGCATATAGTCCATCGTGCCCTAAGTGCATAGCGGGAAACGAGAGGAGGAACAACCCATCAACCGGGGGGGTTCGCTCCGACTAGATTCACCCGGAGTTCAAGTGTCTAAGCCGACAAAGCCTCTTGAACTTCCAAAAATTTCAATTTTAAAACCAAACAAGAACGATAATGAATTATTAGAACCCAATACAAATGATTGTAGAACAATCCCTATTATAGATGAAGAACCAAAACCCAAAACAGATTTAAATTTAGATATGAACATTACAGAACCATTATACCGGAAACCTTTCCACGAAAGGCTACGTAATTATAATGAGGTGCGTAAAAGAATTGTTACTTTTCCGAATTTATCCAAACGGATACGACGAACTAGGGAGCGCTTCCATCGGAAGCGGACTACTTATCGTAACGTTGCGTCAGCAACAATAGGTCGAGAATCGAATGACCCACGTCCTTATGTGACGGTTGGCCTATTCGGTGACAGCTTTCTAGGTCTCCTCGATTCAGGAGCAAGCATCAGTTGCTTAGGCACGGATATCATCCCCTATTTGAAAGACAAAAACGTTGCGATAAGGAAGGTAGAGACTACCGTGTCCACGGCCGATGGACACAAGCAATCCATAGTCGGAGTGATCACAACAGCGATCCAGTATAAGGGAGTAACAAAAGATGTCGATCTTTATATTGTGCCATCGTTAAGCCAACGTTTGTATCTAGGCGTTGACTTTTGGCAAAAATTCCAGATCGCACCTCACGTAATTGCGGGTCTTTCAGGAATGACGACCGGTGGGCCAGATGAGAGACCCACCAACCAAATAAAGTTAAATGATGAAGAGTCTAAACGACTAAATGAAGTTATTCGTGGTTTTCCTTCCTTCGCAGTCAATGGACTCGGGAAAACAAATCTAGTACAACATTACATAGACACGGGTGATGCTGTACCTATAAAGCAGAGGTACTATCCCGTTTCTCCAGCGATACAAACCCAAATGTACGCTGAATTGGACCGTATGCTATCTTTAGGAGTCATTGAAGAAAGTTCCAGCGCATGGAGTTCTCCAGTGGTGCTTGTTCGCAAGCCTGGCAAGAACCGATTGTGCCTGGACTTTCGAAAAGTGAACTCCGTAACGAAGAAGGATGCTCGTCCAATTGCGCACATAGAGGGGCTGCTAGCACGTCTGACAGAAACACGTTATATTTCTAGCGTGGATTTGAAGGATGCGTTTTGGCAGATACCGTTGGAGCAAAGTTCGAGGGAGAAGACCGCTTTTACGGTACCAGGCAGACCACTGTACCAATTTAAGGTCATGCCTTTCGGCCTATGTAATGCGGCACAAAGTTTGAGTTACCTCATGAGTCGCGTAATTCCATCGGGGTTACGAGATCAAGTATTCGTATACTTGGATGATCTGTTGGTTGTGTCGAAGGATTTCGACGAACATCTGGAGACTCTGGAGATAGTCGGAAAGTGTTTGACGAATGCAGGACTGACGATAAACGTCGAGAAGTCGAAGTTCTGTTTTGATGAGCTTCATTATCTCGGTTATAAGGTCGGTCAGGGTTGCTTGAAAGCCGATCCAGACAAGATCGCAGCGATCACAAGTTTTCCCTTACCAACCACAACTCGCCAAGTTCGCCGATTTCTCGGTATGGCAGGTTGGTATCGGCGATTTGTTAAGGACTTCAGCACCCTAGCCGCACCGTTGACCGAGACTTTGAAAAAGGGAAAAGCCTTCAAGCTAGGACCAGAAGCTATTGCAGCATTCCTGCAGATCAAGCAAGCTTTGACTTCGGCGCCTGTATTGGTCAATCCAGACTTCTCCAAGGAGTTCATCATTCTCTGCGACGCATCCGCGACTGGCATCGGATGTGTACTCTGTCAGCGAGACGAATCCGGAGCGGAGCAACCCATATACTACTTCTCCCGGAAACTGAACGCTGCACAGAGAAACTATTCGGTGACTGAACGCGAGTGCTTAGCAGCTTTTGAAGGTATCCAAAAGTTCAGATCGTACGTTGAGGGATACCATTTTCGAGTTATTACGGACCATTCCAGCCTGAAATGGCTGATGACCATGAAAGATCCAACCGGAAGATTAGCGAGGTGGAGTATGCGACTCCAAGGTTTCGATTTTGTGGTAGAGCATCGGAAGGGAACATTAAATGTCGTGCCAGACGCTCTATCCAGAGCTTATGAAGACGATGAGTTGACAGTGTCAGCTTTCCTTTCATGTATACCACAGGTCGATGCCTCGGAGGTACTCCACATCGATCTTGAGGATCCATCCTTTAAATCCGAAGGTTATCTAGATATCATCAGTCACATCAGGAAGGAACAGGAGCGGTTACCGGACCTTAAAGTGTCCGAAGGATATGTTTATAAACGCACCAAACATGCGGGCGGTAATCCCTTGGCGGATGATCTAACTTGGAAGTTGTGGGTGCCCTCAGAGATGATAGAATCTCTTATCTCTCTGGCTCACAATCCGCCGCGTGCTTCGCATGGTGGGGTGGTGAAGACAATTTACAGGTTAAAAGACAGATTCTACTGGCCCGGAATGTACACTCAGGTCAAACTTTATGTTGACCAGTGTGAGACATGCAAGACCAGTAAGGCAGCTAACATGACGTTACGGGCAGAAATGGGAAACAGTTTTGAAGTAGACAGACCATTCCAACATCTGTATGTTGATTTCCTGGGACCATACCCAAGATCGAAAGCTGGTAATGTCTATATAGCGATCGTGTTGGACCAACTGACTAAATTTGTCTTCATCAAACCACTTCGCAAGGCAACAGCCGCGAGCGTGGTCAAGTTTCTGAAGGACGATGTGTTTCTGATTTACGGAGTACCTGAGAGTCTTCTCTCTGACAATGGTACGCAATTTGTTGGGAAGGAGTTTCAGAAGTTTTTGAGTACTTTCGGGGTCAAACACTACCGGACGGCAGTGTACGCTCCCCAGTCAAATGCAAGTGAACGAGTGAACCGTTCAATCTTGGCAGCGATACGATCGTATGTCAATCCTCGACAGACGGATTGGGATGCCCATCTGTCTTCGATCGGTAGTGCTTTACGCACGACGGTGCATTCAACTCTCACGATGTCTCCATACGAAGCCCTATACGGACAACGTATGATAGAACATGGGGCAGACTATCGTCTTCTGAGAGAGTTGGGTGGACTGAACTGTTCGGAGATAGATTGGCTTCCCAAAGTTGCCAAGATGAACATCATCCACTCCTACTTAAAACAAGCTTTGATCAAAACCCATGAAGCATACGAGAAAACTTATAATCTCCGAAGCAGGATTGTAACATTTAAAGTAGGTGACGAGATATACCGAAGAAATCACGTTCTAAGTGACGCAACTAAGCATTTGAGTGCGAAGTTGTGCCCGAAATTTATTAAAGTTCGTGTGACTAATATAATTGGTGAAAATTTGTATGAAGTTGAAGATAGGCGAGGACACAAGTGGAAGTGTCACACCAAAGATCTGAAAAGATGAAACAATCGAACCAAAATTTTATCCTTGATTTAGACCCAAATAACCTGACTTTCAAAAAAAAAAAAAGGAATTTTTTTTTTTAGATATCCAGTATCAATTTTTTTTTGCCATGACGTTATAATGTGGGGAGAGACCTGAAGAGATAGAAGTCTCTACACAAGTTTTTTTGTTGCTATCAGATGCCCGGCTCTCAGCTGTGCATGAGACTCTTAGTTCGCGCATGCAATAAAATTCTTTAATATAGTCCGATATCCGATGGGATACGTAAACCCTGACGTAATTTAGGAGTACGCCTCCAATAATATATTTTTGTTTATAGTGTCAGCAGATGTTTGATAGAACACCCCGATTACTGACATGCCATTTAGATACGTATTTTATACGGAATTTTTATTTTTTGTCTTCATCCAACTAGACGGTAAAGAGTTGTAGTATCAACACGATGCGAAATATATGAATCTACCAGATGGAAGTTATGAGTAAGAAGTTCTCCTTTTCTTGGAAGTTCGACGAAGCAGGCTTAGTCGAAATTCCAAGTTTTGTAGGGAAAACTTTTCATAAAATGACATGCAAATAAGATTTCCACCAACGCCATCTAGCAGCGAAACCATATAAGTAATTGCCTCAGGCTGAACACAGCCATTCTACCCCACCCTGATAGAGATTCCACAAATAGAATCCACCCAGACAAAAATGCCATTTCCAGAATGGCCTTCCAATGTGTTCTCAATTTCTGTCTGCCTTCCACTTTGTGTATGTTCCATTATTTTTCTGGAAATACCAAAAAGTGGCGAGTAAGCGGCTATTCGCTACTTTAATATTTATGCCTCGTTCACACGGAACGTGGATGCATGACAGCCACATTGTTGGAAAAGCAGTCACAAATTAGAATTCACAGGGTGCGAGAGTCAAAGCACCAACGAAATACCGACGTAAAATGACAGATAGCTGGTCTGATAACCGAAATAAAGAAAACTGGAGTAGGCTAGGTTAGTTATTGCATATATGTTTCACACCTCGTGCTGGTGCGATTTTAAGCAATCATACGCTTAAACCCATGACAGATGTCATACGATCTCGTAAACAGTGTTGTGACAGATTGATGGTCCAGCATGCGTCAAATAGAAATCAAGACAAGTGTTATAGCAAAGACAACGTTATGACTACCCTTTGATTCACTCAGGAAGTGAGTTCTAGATCAAATGTTCATTAGGAGCAATGATAATTCTAGAGCAAATCAAACCCCTGACTGATCTCCGATTGTAAAATGATCTGTCAACCCATTAGGTAGAACCTGTCCAAAACCTGTTCGCTCTTTGTCACACAAGTTGCAACAAAAAGAATGCACAAACTCGATATCACGAACATCGGCTTAACAATATTGTCACAGGGTCAACAATTGCATATGCCAAAAATAGGAAATACAGACGGAGGTATGTCAGTCAATATGTAACCTTATCGGCAATATGTCTTCATATTCTGAAAGCAATACCTTCATTTATGTTGCCAACAGTACCTGAAAAATTAATATCCGGTAACCGTTGTCTTGTTAGCGTGAAGACAAATCCTTGCCATTCAAAACACCTGACATTATATACAGGAAAGAATTTCCATTTAGTTGAGCAAATTGCCACACCTAAGGCACCGCATAAAGTTACACTTACCAATTTGGTCCAGTGAGCACTACCCATAATAACTCGATACATTCCTCCATCTATCTCGTTGCGTTACGTGGAACGAAGAATGGAAAAGAGGAAGTGAGAAAGTTAATATGGCGTGCGGCTACCTGGAAAGTGGGGAAATATAAGCGAGAAGGTTGTCTGTGGACCTCATTTCAAATCCAGACGCCAACAATAAAACATCTCTTCCGCAGAACAGTCTATTTTCATGCAGCCGAACCGCGCCCATTTTTTTTATTGAATTTTCATATTCTCTAAAAGAGAATTACTCCTAATAACAATGAAAGCGGAATTAACATCCTAAATAAGGTGAGTAGTGTGAAATAGTGATTATCCAAGCAAGGAAGATATTATTACCCTTGCTTCGATAAAATTTATTCGGTAGCGTCGCTTTAGATTTTGGTGCAACTTTGACGCTCTCATACGTTTAATAGGGACATACTAGGACGAGCAGGCGAGGCTGCAGCATTTTTCAACCGAGTTTCCTGAAAAGAAGAAGAACAAACCCACCGCATAGCAGATTTTTTTTTTATTTTCCTTTTGGAATTATTTTTATCTTTGCGCCACACAACATGGCTACCAGGCCAGATACATATATATATATATGTTCCCGAGGCAATAAAAGCAATTGCGCATTATGCACACAAAACGAATCCATTTACTAATCATTCATTTATCGGAAGGAAGCGCTGGCGCAATTTTTGTGTGATCACGTATCACATATTGCAACATTTTTTTTTTTTTGCGGCATACATACACGTGTCGCCACCCAAGTGGACACATAGAGCCACACACGAGGAAGCTTGGCGTTGATCCATTGCTGGCTCGCCAACCTCCACCAACACACCTTTTATTTTTATTTATCACTCAAACACTTGGATATTCCTTGCTAAGGAACGCAGGCTTTGCTTAAGAACAAGGCCATTTTACAAAACGCCCTCTCGGCGCAACGCTGATAGTCATCATCACTGCTCCAGGTGAGCATCCTCCTGGGTATTCATCAGAAAGTTCACGGTACCCAGCCACGACAGGCTGAAGGCCACGTCGTGGGACAGGATAGTGACGTATAAGAACGTGGGATTCATCTTTCGGGACGTCTGGCGTGTGCATGGCCACAGATGCCGGTCCACCAGCCGTCTATTGTTCCTATCAGTTCCAGTAAACACCATAGGACGAAGCAGTTACAATTACCTCACCAGTGCGAAGCAGCAGTTAGTCTACCAGTGTCATCTATATGAAACAGCTGTTCCGGCATTATAATATATATTTATCCTTAAAAGAGTCTTTATTACTTTGAGTACACCATATGACCAGGTAATCCTTTGCAATTTAATTTATATTTTGTGAACCTCATTGAGAGCGCGAAGCTCAATCAAAGATTTTACTTCGGCGAGTGCACGATTGATTCGTACACCGCGTTTGACGCCGGCGAATAGCGTCAGACACCACGGACGGTGGTAATTTACTTGAATTTTATACTAACGCCGAGGAGATACTCATATTGGCAGAAAGCCACTCCTCTATCATTTTACGAATTATTATAGTTATTTAAGATTATTATTAAGAGTGTGTAGAAACATATAGTGAATTGATACATGTGAATATTGGTCAATACGAATCCTCATCCTTGATCTTTAAACTAGTGATTTTCAAGATACAAGAGTTTTCTTCAAATCGTAATAGTGTTTAGGACCAGTTCCGGTAGAAAGTTAAATTCTGTTCACAGGGCCCGTGCCCACCTTGAATCTTTTCTTACTCGTTTGATACCTTCAGTGAGTGTTGATATCAAGAAGACTTACTTCCGGTACGATTGGAATAGTATTCAAAAATTTTTTTTTTTATCATTTTTCACTCAGCCGTTTCAGGCTTATTAATTTCACACCTTTTTTTTTGTTTTTATGTTTCGTGTTCCGCGTCGGTAGCGACCAACTGCGTTGATAATTAAACGCCACGTACGTTTATATTTTAAAAATCATAACGCTCGTTTACATCACTTTTATATACATACACTCACTCGCGTACGCGCAGATAAAACTTTTTTTTTTGTTTGTCTTTTGATCATTGTCGTCGTCATCGTAATTATACTGACCATAAGATAGATCGTTATCTATCCACCGAATTAAAGCAGCGGTCTTTTTTAGATCAGCTCAGACACGCAGAGTATCAAAAGGGACCTACAGTATCAGTATTCGCATAGAGCAGAATTCATAGCCAAGCGATTTAGCATTTTACTTAACAATTTCCTTTTCAGCTATCTGGAGTGCACTTCCGAGGCGCCAAAATTTCCTTACTGCCCCATTGGCAGTATTGTATTGTTATTTAAATCACTTACCTTAATACTATATTGAAAACTATATTGCTTTATACTGATTATTTGTCGAATGTACTTGAGACGCGAACTGTGTTCTCACGTACAGGGTATTACTGGTTACACTTTTGAATTTCTCATCCTTGTGTTGTTGTCGTGATTGAATTTACTCGCTTTAGATCGCGCTACGATTTTTTTTTTTCGGAATTACTCTAGTACCTCATGATTTAGTAATACTAATATATTACAGAAATAATAGTTCCCGTTTGCTACAACCATAAGCAAGTTATAAAGTTTATCTTGAGTAGCTACATCTTGCTCGGGGTTTTTACACCTAAATTAGATTTTTCCTGAAAACATTTTTAAGATCGTTAGCTAAAACCGACGGTGGTTTAGACATTTTACCGCCGCGTTAAGCATACCAGTCAATTCATTCATGGTATCAGTTCTTTCCGTCCGCGCACGGATATTTTATCCGTTTTAGTCAGTTTTTGGTTTCGTCTTTCCTGTATCATTTAATTACTTCACACTTATTACTTTTTAATTTGGTCCAACTATAAACCACTAATAATTTTATTATACCAACGAGTATAATTAATAAGTTTTATTTTTTTTTTGATATTCACTTAGATTTTTAAGAATCATAAATTATATCATATGAATTGAAATGTACCTTCAAAAAGGTGTAGAACAATAGTCACTCCTTGATTAAACTTAAAGTTAACTTGATGTTCTAAGCATCTTTAAGATCCTCAATAATAAAAGAAGGTTCTGATCATTTGTAGCTATTATTGTATCCTATGACAATTGTCATTGTTCAGCTATTAATAAGGTAGTTTTAAGTATCTTTTACAAAAAAAAAATTTTTCATTTGTATAAATAAAGCAAAGAAGAATTTCTTTATAACGTTTTCTGAAAGTTTTCTAGTTTTCGTTATTCATCTTTGAAAGATGGTTGAGATTTTCTATATATGGTTAAAGGACATGTTTGACATCATGTGCTGATTTTTCTCTTAGGGAGGGTGGTAACCCCTCACTTCTTTTTGGAATGAAGTATGGCGAGCGTATTCTTCTTAGTTTAGGTTAGAGATTTTCGGATTGAGTTTAGAGGATTGGTATCTTGTGTAGATATCAGGTCATGAGTAGAATGAGATTTTGAGCAAGCGAATTTTAGCTTGCTTTTTGCTTTTGGGGTTGCCCGATAAAATTCATTGAGTCTTGGGGACTCAAAGGTCTACGGACAACCATGGTCGATGCCAAGAGAGTTGGTTTTTGGCATCGAGTAGGGTGGGTTATGAGGCCAGGGAGATCGATATCCATCTTAGATCCCCCCTCCCCTTCTGGTTAGTCACCTCTACGTCCGCGCTCGGCATATCATCGTGGCAGCCGAACGCGTAGACAGTAGTAATCAGCCATAGCAACCACGACAATCTATGGTTAGCTTTATATCATACGAAATGCGGTATACGTTCTGTGGGTTGATGTAGTAATTCAACTGTGTTCTTTTCTTTTGTCTACGTGCACTCATGTCTATAGGAGGTGCAACGATGAGTCACTTACCTTTTTTTAAATCAGTTCAGCTCAGTCTACTCTTCGAAGGTTATGAGGGCCAATAAGCTTTTGAACATTTTTATTCGAACTTGACCACCAAAGTTCACCGGTCGGCAGTGTAAGAAAAAAAGAGGTAACACCGGTCGTATAGATCCCGGAGCAAGTGCCCACGGCCGGGCTGAGCTAGTCGAGGCTAGGGTACTGCCGGCCACCGCGACGGTCGATCTCGGCCATAACCTTGCGTTGTCGCATGCCGTTCTGGTTAGTCATTCTTCACGAGTGGTTAATTAGGAAGGGGGCGTTGCCGACAAGAGGTTACTTTCATCCCAATTCACGAAAAACAGATAGCCATGACCAGACAGTTAGATGCAAACCGGAGTGAAGTCTCTGGAGGTGAGGATAATACAGTATGAAGTAGCATTCGTGGTCTAGGTATAGTTATGGGAGTGTAGTTAAGGTTTATGGTTTCCAGGTGTAGGCTACAACGTGACATAGCTACAAGCGGAACACCTAGCACTTGTAGCAGATAGGCGTGGACATGCCGTCGGGTACCCTCTAGGCTGTTCCACGGGGCTTTGTGGTCAGTACCTATGGTAGGCCGATGGATGGTTCACGCTTCTGTGAACGGGATGGTTAGGAAATTTAAAGGAACGGGGAGAGGATTAGAAGGAGCTGGAGGCATTGCTGTCGTCGTGTAAGTACTCTCTGGTTTTTTTTTCCTATTGCACTTTACTAGGTGTACCGATACATGGATGATGGACTCGGAAGGCGCTGATCCTTGATATAGGAGTCAAGGATATTTGGATTGCTTGTCTCTTTCTACATCCTCCCCGATAGGTACAGCTGTTGGAGGGCATTGTTTCTTTTGTTTGACATCCATAGGATATCCAAGAGAGGGAGCTGGTGCCAACTGACGGTTGGACCAGAATGAACAAAATATTTGAATGTTTGAATGTCGGAAGGTATTTTTATTTTCGAGTTCCTACATTATAGGTATTTTGGTTTCTTCTTATAATTTTCTTTTCTTAACATTAATTTTTTTTTACGTTACATGATGCTACTGCTGGATTGATCACTTTGCCAGGTATTTTTTTGTAATTTCGTAAAAACAAAACAGCAATTGGTTTCAAGTGCCAAACATTGCGCAAAATTATCGAAATCACAATTTTTAAGCTGAAAGATCAATACTGGCAGCCAAAAATAAGGACGTTGAATGCGGATATTTTAAGTGATGTGCCTGGTGAGATTGTGACGTATCAATCAGTAGATATGGTCACAAATCATGATGACGCTGTCAATTATCCTTGGATTTGCCTGGACTGCCGCCTCATCGTTTAAAATTGAAAGTTTGTGCACCCATTATTCTTCTTCAGAATATAAATCCACATCGATTGTGTAACGGAACAAGATTAGCAGTCAAAAATGTTATGAATAATCTTATTGAAGCAACGATTTTAAAAAGGAAAATTTAAAGGTGACGATGTATTGAATACGCGTATTCCAATTGTGTAAAATTGTGTGTATTTGGAATTGTGTAAAATCGACCTAGAATATCCATGCTTCTGCCACGGACAGTTGTATGTTTCATGTTCACGTGTAGGAAAGTCATCAGTTCTGTTTATTTATACCACAACTCCGGGCAAAACAAAAAATGTTGTTTACGAAAAGGCTATGCGACAATAAAATAAAAAGAAGAAGAAATAAAATAAAAATAAATAGAGGGTGTATTTAAAACGAGTGTATTCTGCATTCTAATATTAATGTGATCTGCTTAGCGAAGCAGGCACAAGGTCCATTAACTAAATATTTTTTGCATGCCTTAGCTGTTTATAGGGTGAAATGGGCTAAAAGAAAAAAAGTGGTATACGGTTTTTAAAAATCTTATTGTGTTTGATAGCTTTTACGTACTTCGATGCTTGAGTGATGCTATTTTTAACAAGCTGTTATAAACAGGAATTCTATTGGATTTTTGTTAATGTAATACACTCGGGTGTATACTTACTTTTATCAGCTTATTAAATTAAAAAAAAAAATCCAGGTTCTCATATTTTACACAAATTAATTTGACGGTATAAATATAATTAAGAATTCAAACTTATCGCTTTATATTTAAAATGTTTATATCTATCATCGTTTATATCACAGCGCTATCTGCTCGGAAGGGCAGGACAACGTCTGCCGGGACAGCTAGTAAATTATAAAATCACAAAAGTACAGTTCTTGTTGTTGTTTGGTATGTTAATGTTGGGGTTGCTTAATAGCTGTTTTAGCATTCTCTGCGCCAATTGGCAACACTTCTGGAGCTGGTGCTGCAGTTTCACTTTGTTGCGATAATTTTGAGAACATTTGAGTTTAGAAGAAATATTATTTTTCAATATAGTTTTTGAAACTTGCAATTCTCTGTGAACGTTAAATCGTCACCCCAGTATTGGAGTGCCACATTTGCATTTTTGTCATTTTTGAGTTAGGAATGATTTATAAAAGACAAAGAAGAGATCTTTCTTTTGGTGTAATAAAATCTATCCTATCTCTATTACTGCCAAAGATATCAGTGTTAGAAATGAGCTATTTGCACTTTTGCACATAAATGGTCAGTATTGGTCTGCCACATAAGCCTTTATATGAGAAGGTCATATTTTTGTATGAACTTTTCTGAAAAATGTTAAATGTCTTAAATGTCCTATACATACAATTGGCCTAGAATAATGCATCCTTTGCAAACACAAATTTAGTGCTTAAATGATCTATACATACAATTCTTACTCAAAGTCAAAAGTGCTTCATATGCATGAAAATTTTTCAGTGTTTAAATGATACATACAAACCGAACTCCAAATTAAATTTTCAAGCATTAAAAATGATTTCAGTGTTTAAGTGCTACATAACATACCATACAATCGGTTAAAGAAATGTCTTATAGGCAGTTACTGTTGTTCAGTATTAAAATGATACATACATACAATTCATTTCTCAAATGACTTAAACGCTTTGTAAGGGGTAGTTAGATTTTAAGGTGATTTTGAATAAAACACAAATTATTTAGGAAATTACTGTCATTTCTTTTTATCATGATAATATTGGTATGGTTCAATTATGTATGGAAGAAAATATCGGCCAAATGGCCGCCGCCACCTCGGCGGCACACTTCCATCCGATGGTCCAAATTTTTAATGACGCTGAATTATTTTACAAAAAATACAAAATACAAATACAAAAATTATCGCATCCTTTAGCTCTTGAATTGTTGCTGGCTTATGGACGTACATCTTTTCTTTCAAATAACCCCAAAGAAAGAAGTCGAACGGTTTCAAATCACATGTTCTTGGCGGCCAATTGACATCGCTACCACGTGAGATAACACAGCCATTGAATTTGTCACGCAAATGAGCCATTGTTTCCATTGAAACCACAAATATCGTCCACATCCATATCTTCCAATTCGGGCCATAAAGTTTGTTATCACCTCACGATAGCGAACACCATTCACAGTTACTGCCTGACCGGCCTCATTTTGGAAAAAATACGGCCCGCGATGATGCCGCCAGCCCATAAACCGCACCAAACAGTCAGTCTGTGGGTTCATTGGTTTTTCAACTTTTGGATTATCATTCGCCCAAATGCGGCAATTCCGCTTATTCACATCACTAAGGATGATTTTCTTCGAAAATTGATCATCCAAATTATCTGAATTACTTTAACGCTTTGCTCGATTGTGTATCTTTCCATGGTTCAAATTGAATTAGTCTGAAGTTGAGAAATGTCAAATAAAATGCAGACAAAAATTTGACATCTAGGTGTGGTTCACATTCAACATCGGCCCTTACAATTTAACCACCCTTTAGGTGGTAGTATCTAAATGATACTTTTGTTGTTGTTTGTTTTAATGCGTTTAACGGTCTAACGGTTTTTAACACGTGCACAGAATCTTGGTCAGAAACCGGTTTCACTTTTTGTCTGCATTTCAATGTGTGTATTTTTGCAATGCACAAAATTAAAATATGACATGAGTGCGGTTGACGTGGCATATTATAATGCAATTTTTGGTAAAAATCAAGCTATTTCAAGTGCACCTGAGACTGAAAAAGTTAGAGAAGTCACTTAAAGGAGAACAACGCGAAAAATTAAGAGAAACCAGTTATCAAAAAGACTTTTTAAAGTTAAATTGAATTAAAAGTTGGATAAAATACTCATATTTTGTTTTATTTTTTTTTCTGAATGTACTAAAAACTAATTTGTTTTAGCATTACAAAAAGCTGAAATATTGGGTTTGTAGTTCTCAGTTATGAGCGAAGGTATTTTTTTTACGGTATTATTTTTTTTTGAAACGATAACTTAACATATTTTTTACAAGTTTAAATAAGTTTAGGTATGCGCAATTTGTAAATAACAACGCAATACCTATATTTTTTGAAGGATCTTTTAAGCCTCCATCTCGACGAGGAATGTTACATTTTTGTTAAGCGCATCTACCCAATTTTCCATAATTACATAGGTGATAGGTACATACCCACTAACTCAAAGCAATTAGTTTCTACGCGCCATTTTCAGCGCCCCAACGTTAAAACTTTTTCTTATGTAGGTAGGTATGCGATATTGCACTAATTCCATAAAACAAAAACAAAAACGAAACCAAAACAAAAATTCTTAAAATTAAAACAGCCTTGTATTGTAAATATGCATAATCGTTTCTGAAGGCCCAAAGTCGGCAGCAATAATTGCTCTTTTTCGTTTGTATATGACCTAAATTTTCTATTTAAAGAGCTCTTGTTTTAGAAACTACTAGATGCTTCCAAACAGACATGCAACAAAGTCGAAGTCAAGTCCAATTAAAATAATTTTAACTAAAATTGTAGATTTTTTCTGATAAACTTTCAATGAAGAGCACCTCATTGCTGACAGAAAATGTTTCACGAAAGTCTAGTATTTTCCGTAGAAATTAACTTGTTGTCAAGGTGTTACCAAAATATTGGTGGATTAATGTTCTACATCTTGATTTCTGCAAAAAAGAAGGATACAACGTATAAAAATCATACTTGTTTGATAGAGAGGGGAAATAAAACTACAGAACATCTTGATAAATCAAGATCAAATCAAATAATGTTTCTCTTGACTTATAAATGTGTCTATCTATTTACTCTTCTGTATAATGACGTATAGCTCTCTCCCGCTTTACTTTCCTTGAAATTTGCAGATCAAGATGTTGCAGAACAATGTACATCCACCATAATTGGATTGACTCAAATCCTTTTTGCATGCATTTCCAAACGTTTTCTGAAACTACTTTCAGGGCGCAATACTAAAAGTTGTTAACTATTGGACGACCTGTTTTATCTTTCAGAGCAGGGAGGGTTTTTTAGAGACAGGAAATAGAAATCAGTTTATAGGGAAAGTATTCTGCCAATCGGAAGCTACCGATTCGAACTCGAAGGAATGTCCATTTTTCCTTTTCAGTTTAAAAATTTCTTTATTTTTACAAATATTTCGGCCTACAATAGTCATTGTATATATAAACCATGGACCTAATAAGTATGGACTGCTAGTTGGTTTTCGTTTCCATACAATATCTGTGAATATCGTGTCGCCAACAAAAACAGCGCCACTGGCCCAATATGTGATATATTTCCCTACAAGAAGATTGTTGTCATTGTTTGACAGACACATTTTTTTTCAGTTTCCTTAAACGTGTTTTTATATTTAGATAAAATTGCGAAGCTTGCATATTTTTTGTGTTTAATTTGTTTAATCAAATTATTTATTGTGAATTTTCTATATTTTCAGGATGATAATGATTCCGATAGCGTACGAATGCAGCAACGAAATGCAGGAGCACAAAACTTTACTCAAGTATGAAATGAATGTGTTTCGTTTTTAGGAAATCTTTTCAAGCTATTTTTTTTTCTTTTTGCAGGTGGAAAAGCGAGCTCATCATAATGCCCTGGAGCGAGACGAGATCACATAAAAGACAGCTTTACATGTCTCCATGAAGCAGTATCAAGATTGCAAAGGTTCCATTCGATGAGGATGATAAAGACAAATCGGTTTGGTTCCTTGACCACGACTATCTGGAGAACATGTATAGCATGTTTAAAAAGGTGAATGCACGCGAAAGAGTCGTTGGTTGGTATCACACCGGACCTAAACTCCATCAGAACGATATTGCTATTAACGAACTGGTTCGCCGGTACTGTCCAAACTCGGTTTTGGTCATCATTGATGCCAAACCAAAAGATCTAGGCCTTCCAACTGAAGCATACATTGCTGTAGAAGAAATCCACGATGATGGAACGCCGACAAGTAAAACATTCGAACATGTACCCAGTGAAATTGGGGCCGAGGAGGCGGAGGAAGTTGGTGTGGAGCACCTACTTCGTGACATCAAAGACACTTCAGTTGGCAGTCTCTCACAAAAAATCACCAACCAACTGCAGGGTCTTAGAGGCTTAAATGCACAATTAAAGGACATTAAGAACTACCTGCAGAAAGTCGGCGATTCAAAGCTCCCCATCAATCATCAAATTGTCTATCAACTGCAGGATATCTTCAACCTTCTGCCTGACATCACTTCCGATCAGTTCTCAGAAACCATGTATGTTGTCGTCTATTTGGCTTCCATGGTGCGTTCAATTATTGCTCTGCATAATTTGATTAACAACAAACTGACGAACAGAGATGCCGAAGAGGGCAAGAAAGAAGGTAAAGATAATAAAGATGCCAAGGACAAGGATAAGAAGGAGGAGAAGACCGACAAAAGCAAGGAAGAGAAATCCAAGAAGTAAATAAATAGTTAAGTACCTACTTGTCGTCGGTTTTTAAGAGAATTCTCTTGTCTTTTTTTAATTCCTCATACCCTTCGTATACATTATTTTCTTTTGTATTGATCTGAATGAAGTATAACACGAAATTAACACTTGTCCCGTTAAGCATTAACTAAAATAAAAAAATTAAATTATAAACTACAACGGTATTTTATTTATCAAAAAGGTATTTATTATGGTTTTATAAGTGCTTCACAAGGCGTATCACTAAAGTGGACACTGAGTCTAGAAGGTATGTATGTGTTGCCGTGGGAATCAAATGTGGGTTTTGTTCCTCATCTTTTCCTCGCAATCTCATTGAAAACTGTATTCGATCTTCTTAATAGTGACCACTGTGATTCTATTTATAACGAATTCTTCAATGATTTTCATGCTGTCCGGTACTAGGGTAACTTATA
Source organism: Platycheirus albimanus (assembly GCA_916050605.2). NCBI lineage: Eukaryota > Metazoa > Arthropoda > Insecta > Diptera > Syrphidae > Platycheirus > Platycheirus albimanus. Next base: position 271,591,974 of record OU696696.1, on the reverse strand, counting down.
TTGGTCATAAAGGTAAAAGAAAGAAAAGTTAAGATAAAAATCGAATATGGAACGTGTTACGTTACCTGTATTTAACTTTTTATACTTTGATGTACCTAAACTCTTTTCCACGCCACCCCAGAGGTAGAGTTTTAAGCGCGTTTTTTTTAATGTGGTGTCCCCTGTAGGCCTAATCCACACATAAACTGACAGACATACATATGGACCTACCTACCTAACGCACCTAACTTTCTAACGTCTACCTATCCGTTGGGCGAATATGGACTGATGGACAAAAATGGACTTACAAACGGACGGACAGGCCTACCTGCCTAACGAACCCACCTAGCTAATAACAACGGACGGACAAACGGACGTTCGGCCAGACTAAATGACTTTCAAACGGACTAACAGACGTTCAGACGGACAAACGGACGTTCAGACGGACAACCGGACGTTCAGACGGACAAACGGACGTTCAGACGGACAACCGGACGCTCAGACGGACGTTCAGACGGACAACCGGACGCTCAGACGGACGTTCAGACGGACAACCGGACGTAAAGATAGACGAACAGACAGACAACCGGACGTGCAGATAGACTTACAGACGGACAAACGGACCTTCAGACGGACGGATTTTAGTATGGGCTATTTCACTGGCCCATAAATTGTATGAGTTTGGTGTATTTGCTCCTTACTTGTTTTTTATGCTGCTCTAAATTAATTTTTTTCCCTATATAGTGTAGAAGCACTTTTGAACAAATATGTATGACTTCTTTGATGAGTTCGTATTTATGATTAGCTAGTACGTCACCGTCTAGGGTGTGATGGTCTAGTTCAGTGTACATATTGCATAAATCTAAATTTCTCAGTGAACTCATCACTATTAGGGCATGTACATTGGGAGTTTTGATTTTGTCACTACTTTGGAAATTTGCAATTATTTTTTGAACTACTCTGCAGATCTTTGCGGTGTCCTTATGCGGATATCTTAAGTATCCTTTTGATTTAATTGAAATTAGTTTTGATTGTTCAGTAGGGCAAGTAATCAAAAACTCTTTACATTTTTTACATTTGAAGTCTCGAAGGAGTTTAAACTCAACGAACCCACTAATGTATAAAATAATCTCATCAAATGGAGAATTAAGCAAGCAATCTTCTGGGATTATATCAAAAATTATAGTTTCATTATCATCGAAGCTTGCTTCTTCTTCTTGTTTTCGTCTATCTTTTGAAGAGGAGGCTAATAAAATGCTTGTTTCGTCAAAAGGAATACAGTTTGCTTCAGTTGAAGATTTAACCTCATTATGGATGAGCAATCTCTTGTAAGCTGAAGAAAACTGTCCAGCACTTGGGTTGTTATTACAGCCTCCCCTCGACCTAATGCTAGAGAAAAATAGTTCAAGATGATCTTGAGAAAGTTTGTAGCTGAGGATATAATCTAAAATATGTTTTTCTTCTACATAGAGTATAAACATTTTTTTCAAATTTTGCATGCCTATAATAAAACCTATAAAGCCGGTTTTATTTTTTGTCTGTATAATTTTTTCATTTCCTAGTTTCAAATCTGATATGTAAGATATAGATTTTTGAAAAAAATCGAAAATCTCGTTTCGGTTGGTTTGGCATAGGCCTTTTTTGAAATTATGTCCAAACTTGGATTTTGTGTTAAGGCAATCGAATGTATCATTCACGAATTTAATAAAATTGATGGTGGCTTCACAACCCTGGAATTCTGGTACTCGGCTATTAAGGAGAAATAGCAGAGCATTTGCTGTGCTTTCACTCAGTGTCTCAGCAGCGAGCTTAACGTTCATTATTTTCGCCTTCCAGTTCATGTGTTTTTCACTAAGCTTGTTTGCAAAGTGCAGGCCTAGCTCACCTTGATACTTAACCAGTTTTTCAATGTGATGTGAAAATTTTTCGAAATTCTTTTTTTTAATTAAAATGTTTGTATCGACTAGTAAGAGGATACAAAACAGGACTTAAATGCACTTAAATCACATTTTTAGATCAAATAGTTTGGCAAGGGCATCGTTTTCAGTTAAAAAAAAAGTTAGCAATTTCCATAAAATAGGATTCTTGACTTGATGTGAAAATTTTTCGAAATTCTTTTTTTTAATTAAAATGTTTGTATCGACTAGTAAGAGGATACAAAACAGGACTTAAATGCACTTAAATCACATTTTTAGATCAAATAGTTTGGCAAGGGCATCGTTTTCAGTTAAGAAAAAAGTTAGCAATTTCCATAAAATAGGATTCTTGACTTGATGTGAAAATTTTTCGAAATTCTTTTTTTTAATTAAAATGTTTGTATCGACTAGTAAGAGGATACAAAACAGGACTTAAATGCACTTAAATCACATTTTTAGATCAAATAGTTTGGCAAGGGCATCGTTTTCAGTTAAGAAAAAAGTTAGCAATTTCCATAAAATAGGATTCTTGACTTGATGTGAAAATTTTTCGAAATTCTTTTTTTTAATTAAAATGTTTGTATCGACTAGTAAGGAGATACACAACAGGATTTTAATACGTTGCAATCACATTCCTAGGCCAAATAGTTTGGCAAGGATAGCGTTTTGAGTTTACCCAAAAATTTCTTATCAACGTTGTTAAAATTCCCTTTACAAAACTACTTATTCTAGGAAAATGATTTAACATCCACTCCAATCTAATATACTAAAGCTACGAGCAGACGGCATATGAAAACCCGCAAACGTTTGCGACTCTGACGTCACGTAAAAACTCGCAAACATATCGCAAATTCTATCCCCACATCAGTGTTCGCAAACGTGCATATAGGGGTGTTCACACGATATGCAAATTCTGTCCCAAAAGTCGCAAATGCATTTGCGGTAAAGGTGTCGCACATCATGTGTTCGCATATCTGATCGCAAATGTTTTGGTCTATATGCGAGGTGTTCACACGATGTGCAACAATATCCGCATATCACCAATTTCCAGTCATATGCAGGTTTGCGAACATTTGTGAAACTTTGTGTTTTGTGTTGGCTTGGGATTCTTGACGTATCTATAATCTTGAATATTAAAAAGTGCTTTAATCATTCAAAATGTCGAAAAAAAGTGGGCTTCTATTGCTATTTTGGCATTGGATATGCTAGAAAATGACGAAGAAAATGAAAGCCGCGAAGAATTGAGTTTAAAAAAAATTAAACGGGTTCGTAGTGTGTGGACAAAAAATTGGCTTCTTCATCGCCAGACAGAAGGCTTTTGCGCTAAATTGATGCTGGAACTACGTTCTAATGAACCAGAATTGTATCACGGTTTTGTTCGTATGTCGGCCGATCAATTTGACCATTTGCTTTCCTTGGTAGGACCGCGGATTCAAAAAGCGGATACAAACATGCGATCTTGCATTTCTGCTGACTCTCCGGTTCTTGGTTACAGGCGACAATTTTCGGTCTATACAATATCTTTTCCGCATTCCAGTCAATACCATCTCATCAACTACCCATTTTAATAGTAATTTTGTATCGAAATTTGTCTTTTTATTATTTTTTTTCAATATTCTCCTTATAAAACAGAGAATGTCAGCTGATATTTGATCGCACATCAATGCATTTGCGATATCCTGTTTTCGTGAAGTTGCAAATGATTGGGATGACCGCAAATGCTCGCACATGTCTGCAAATTGTCACAATTAATTTGCAAGAGTGTTCACACGATATGCAAAAAAGTCGCAAACTAATGTGCGACTTGGTTGTCGCACATCATCCGCACATGGTTTGCGAGCATATGCGGACTGTCCCAAAGGGGTGTTCAGACGATGTGCGACCAAGAATCGTAAATGATGACGTAAAATTGACGTCAGAGTCGCAAACATTTGCGGCTTTTATATACCGTGTGCTCGTAGCTTAAGATAATTTTGTTTTAAACTTACGTTACTTTTTTGGCCATAGGAAAAATGGTTGGGATAGCGTTTGCCACCAAACGATTCTGAAATCCCAGATTTAGCAAAAATTTTTTTTCGAAGTGGCGGCTGCAGATTCTAATGTTTTTCTTCGAGCGGTCGATCTCTTGACTATTGTGCAGCCGGATGGCCTCAACCCACTCCTCCTTAAATTTTCCATTGTGATAGAGCCTATTTAAAAAATACTGAATTAAAGAATTTGCTAGATTATAGGTACACTTTCACTTACTTATGGAACGAAATAGCCCCATCGCCTATGTATTTAAGTTCGCATCCAATGACTAAGCACTTCATTTTTTCTTTTTTAATAATTTTTGTTTAATTTATTTTGCCTGAATATTTTTGTCGCACTCCTTGCTTGATCAATGTTTTTTTTTTAATAAAAATAAAAAAGCGCAATTCCGCAGTCAGCTGTTTTTCATCTGTCAAGATAATTTTGTTTCCATATTTGACGTCTTGGGCAAACAGCGCTTTTTTGGAACCAACGTGAAGTTAGCTCCTAGCAGTCCATACTTATTAGGTCCATGATATAAACTATAGTACTATCACCTGAGGTGCGCCATCTATCTATGAAAAACTAAGCTCGAGAATACCATGGGAAGCAACAACAATAATTAAAATGGTGGAAATTGTTGTTGTTGCTTCCCATGGTATTCTAGAGCTTAGTTTTTCGTCGATAGATGGCGCACCTCAAGTGGGAATACTATAGTTTATATATACAATGCAATATAAGTTTACCCACAAGGCAAAGTGATTATCTGCAGGAGGTTATGTGAACACAGCTTAATATGTTCATGCTGGCATTGCTGTCTCTTGTCATTTCTGCATTATTTGCCTTACGTCAAAGAATCCAGATGTAAAAAAAAGACGAACAAATTTTGCTTCCGAAATCCTGCAGAATATTTGGAAAATCTTTAACTAAAAGTAAAATGATATCCTTCTTTCGTGCAACCCGACTACTCCTTGTCAATCCTACTACAATCCCCAGAAATCTGTCCACAACACCATCATTGCTGTTAAAAGAAAGTAAGTGATCAATTATCAACCGAAAACGGCCCTTAACCTATGTGTTCTCTTCAACTAGTCCAATCAAAGCAAGAAAACGATGTCCTGGTTTTTAAAGGCGTCGAAGTAGCATCTCCACGCGCTGATAAAATGCTCAAAGCAGCCTGTGACCCAAAGTTCTGTCTCGAATGCACCCTGGGACTGGATGTCAAACACACTGATGTTCTTATTCTCAGCCAATACGTTCGCTCCGATGGTTGTATGTTGCCGCGTCGCATAACCGGACTGTGTCGCCGTCAGCAGAAAAAAATGGGAACCCTTGTGACGATGGCACAAAAAGCTGGACTCATGTCTAACCTTACCCCAGCATGGAGCACGAAAGACCCCAAAAGACGTGCTGGTTGGAAGAAATTTAACAAGTACTTCTTCGAGTCAACAATAAAATATTAAAACAAATGGCTCTTCTATTTGTTTTTGTTGTTTATTGCTTCATTCTACTTAAGAGTATAAATATTCATTATCATTATAAATAAAAAATTAAAAAATCTTAATCAGAATCTTTTTCTAAAACAGAGTCCAAGAGTTTGTAATCATCAGTAAGATCCAAATCTTCTTCATAATTTTCAAAGTCTTCATCATTTGGAACTTCTTCTTCTTCTTTAATATTGTCCTCCTCTCCTCCTTCAACATTGCTAACCTCTTCGTTGTCATCCCGAAAATGTTTCAACACATGAACTGCAAGAAGAGAGGTTAATTTACTTTTTTTGTAAGGAATAATTGTTAAATACTTACGTCCAAGAGTCTGGCGAAACCTAAATGATTCTTCACAAAAAGTGCACTTAAAGCGCTTTTCTTTGGAATGAGAAAACTTGTGCAGGTTGAGGGAACTTTTTGTAGCAAACGATTTATTGCATTCATTGCAATTATGTTGTTTTGATGCTAAAAATAAATTTCGTGTTATGTAATTATATAATCTAAAAACGAATATATACCTTCTCCAGTATGAATCCTCATGTGATTGTTTAAGTTGCTGACATCAGTGAACCCCTTGTTACAATACATGCAAGCGAAGGGTCTCTTATTTAGATGCACTCCATTCACATGTGCAGTTAAGTGGGACTTTTTCTTAAAGTTTGATCCGCATTGGTCACACACATAAGGCCTCTCACTAGTGTCATGTGAGTTGCGATGTCTAATTAGATCGGATGCATTATCAAATTCTTCATCACATTTCTGACATCGGAATACACCATTTTCGTTTGATTCACCCAAATGATAGGAATGTAAATGATTGCCCAGCTGGAAGGACTGACGGAAAGTCTTTGAGCAAAATTTACATTCGAAAGGTTTCTCGCCAGTGTGGCTTAGCATGTGGAGATCAAGTTTTGCTTTCTGATTGTATCTCAGGCCGCACATTTCACAATGGAAACCATCTCGGTGGCATCGCATGTGAGCCACAAGACAAGATCGGCGTTTTAAAGCTAGTGGAACAATATAAAACAAATTTAAATACATATAAGAAACAGCAACAAAATTTGGAACCTTTTCCGCAAATATCGCACTTCCATGGGTGAGGATTTGTGTGTAGCAGTCGATGGTCTTGCAGGCTTATGAGTTGACTGTATTCTAAAAAAAAGAAATTATTACATTATCCTGATAACTTTAATATTTACTTTTATTATTTAGGCAAACTCTGGGCAAATTGAAGTATTTTACAACCCCAAAGTAAATAAAATGGTGGGCAAAATCGCATCGTCACCTCCACTCGGTGCCCGCTGGATAACCTAAAGGTAACCTAACGACGAGCGTTGCATCCATCGGATCCAAAGGTTGTGGATACCTGAGTTCTCTTTTCTGGAACTAGGAGTAGGAGGAAAGATACGCTCTGAAGATCCAACCACCAACAAGATCTACACGTCATGTACAGGTCTCAAAAGCCGGCCATGAAAGGGGAAAGATGCTGTGATGGAAAATGTAAAATATGCCTCGGATGACCAAACCAATAATGTTGACCCCCCCCCCCATGTTATGGACGCTACTGAAAACTTCGAAACCACCAGATGACTAGACAAGGTGACGCACTGTCATGCAGCTATTTTAACATTGTGTTGAAAAATGTCATCCGGAACACCCTTGCCAGCACATCGGGCACCATCTTTAATAAATCGAAACAATTACTTGGGTTTGCAGACGACATTGACGTGATAGGAAGAACACATCGAGCCGTAACCGGTGCCTTCACTACTATGGAGTCAGCATCAAGCAGAATGGGACTGAAAATAAATGAGTACAAGAAGAAGTATATGCTTTCATCAACAAAAGTCCAATCCCACCACCGACTTGGTCAGAACGTAACCATTGAAAGGTATAACTTCGAGGTAGTCAGTGAATTTGTCTACCTGTGTACTACTGTAAACACAGGCAACAACATCAGAGCTGAAATCAAACGCAGACCAAATTTTTGCTAATCGCTGTTTCTTTGGGCTGAATAAAGCAATTGAGGAATAAAGCCCTCTCGAGAAGAATCAAGGAGATACTGTACAGGTCCTGCTATATGGTGCAGAAGCATGGACTCTCACTCAATCGGATAAAAAGGCACTTGGTGTCTTCGAGAGAAAAGTTTTGCGTACAATTTATGCTGCACAGCGACATAAGCCTAGCCAGAAAAATTCGAATTCGGCGACTAAGATGGTTAGGTCATGTAGAGCGAATCGATATCGACGCTCCAGCTCGTAGTCTTCAAAGCCAAACCAGAGGGAGTCAGAAGCCAAGGTAGACCTCATCTTTGATGGAGCGACCAGGTAGAGGGAAACCTCCGACAACTTGGAGTGCAAAACTTGAGACGGCAGGCTAGAGATTGAGCCATCTTAAGGGGCATACTAAGCAAGGCCTAGGAGAACCACATTCTAGTGGAGCCATCATAAGTAAGTAAGTAAAGTAATCACTTTAAAGAAAAGACTTGGTTTGATCTTTATATAACGATTAGAAAATCTATCGACACAACCATATCATTCTAGCTTTCAGTGTACATAATAAGCACTCAACTGGCCATGCATATAGGGAATACAAAATCTACTTACTCTTTCCGCATTGATCGCATTCGAATGGCTTCTCCTTGGTGTGTGTCCTTTCGTGATTTATCAAATGAATCCTCTGAAGAAAAGCCTTCTCACAATACGAACACTTGTATTTCTTATCCCGATGATGGTACATGTGATAGTAATAATTTCGTGCTGTGATTTGCTGCAATTTTTCTCCACAAATCGTACAAACATAATCTTTCCGTTGGTGAAACTCGCGGTTGTGACGATTCAGTTTAGAAGTTGATGGAAAAAATTTCGTACATATATCACATTGGATAGCTTCGTTTTCCTCAGAATTTGACTCCTTGGCTGCGTTGTTTCGTTTGTGTCGTTCTTTTTTAGCTAAAGGAGAAGAGGGCTTTTCTTCGAAATTCTTACTGCAATCGGGTTTGGGGTTCAAGTCTTTAGGTTTCTGATCGACGACAACTTTGAAGTGACTACTATTATTTTGGTTGGTTTGAATTTCATTGGGATGATTGAAGAGAAAGTCACTTTCATTCTCTTCAAAATTGTCTATTTCAGGAGCATATTCAGTTGGATTTGGGTCAAGAAACTCTTCTTCTTCTTCTGAGCCAACGTATTCAATCAATTTATTGGGCGAATAATGGCCCACGCAGTCCTCATAATATTCTTCTCCTCCAATGGATACAATTGGTACTGGTTCGATGATTACAGTAGCATTTTCATTGTTTTTAGCTATAACTCCTTCGTTTTGATAAGTCAAAAGCAAATTCTGTGAATCGACGACTTCTTGTCGAAAAATATTCACCTGGACAAATCTGTCCAAGCAATCTGTGCACATTTGTTGAGGCAAACCATCGTTGGGTCCAATCTATTAACGTCAATTGCAAATCAATGTTTTAAACTCGATAAACTAGTAATTTATTTAAAAAGAGATTTTAAAACTTACCTCGAGATTCCAAAGAATAAATTCTTTGGAAATATTTATAAATTCAGCACTAGGTTCCCCTGTGTCGCCACCATTGAAAATCGGGTGTAATGTCATGGAACTATCCGGATCATAGCGACAACATGCTCTACATGTTTTTTCTATAAACGAATTAGCATCCAAAGGAATACTTTGCGACATTTTTTACATCAATTTTCGCATTAAAATTTTGTTAAAACTATAAAAATGTTTAGTAATACTGGATTTGTTTACAAGAGTTGTTAAATTCCAGACAAAACATACGAACTCAGAAGTTTAGAAGGCACATTTTCTAGACTGCCAAAAAACATCTGACATTTGGAGAGAAATATTGGAGACTTTGTATAGTACCAGATACCAGGGCTCAGGGGGTTAATTCATGGCTCCGAAAGGACTAGATCCTTTACAAAGGAAGTTATTGACGATTGGAAAAAATATTTATTTTTGCGTGAATCCATTGCATATATAAACTATAGTATTCCCACTTGAGGTGCGCCATCTATCGACGAAAAACTAAGCTCTAGAATACCATGGGAAGCAACAATAACAATTTCCACCATTTTAATTGTTGTTGTTGCTTCCCATGGTATTCTAGAGCGCTTAGTTTTTCGTCGATAGATGGCGCCCCTTAAGTGGTAGTATTATAGTTCATATAAATATATACAATGGTGAATCGAACCTGGGTCTTTGGAGCTAGCTAGGGATGATAGATGTCCCGCCACGAGCAGGATTGTCCCGCAAAACGACTTTTGTCCCGCAGGTGTCCCGCTGGAAAATTATGTCCCGCAATTCAATTTAATATCCCGATAAACCCGCATAAAATTTAATACCTAATTACTTTTTAATATTATTTTAAGTGTAACGTGTGCTCAAATTTTAGGTTTGGCTTCACTTTTAATGGCTATGTTCACTGATCATGATACAACCATTGTATTATGAAATCTAAACTAGTCTGGAGAACGAGTAAGAAATAACGCAGTTGTTAGGCATATAGATGTCGCTGATAATTATCACATATTTAAACCTTTGCACCTACATTTTTTCTCCAAAAATGAGAAATTCGGCAATTTGGTTTATAAAGTCTTGGTGTCGCCACAGTCGATTTGGTCCTCCAAATAAACATAATCAAAAAACAGAATCGAACTTTTTCATTTAGAAAAAAAAGAGAGCCAAACAACATCGGATTAATGACTTCTTTTGGCCCACCCTGTAGTATGTCAATGGTTCTACATGTTTGTTGTGCGCTCTACGTCACGGAGTTTGACGTTTTTTATTGTATCATGCGCAATGCCATTATCTGTAGTATACTCTGTTCAAGAAAATAGTTCAGTAAATGCCTTATGAGGGAGCTTTTTATCTACCAATGATGCCTAATGGCAAACTAAAACAGAACCTACCTCTGAACTTAAACCCAAACCACTGAACTACACAAGAATTGTCCGCACCCCCATACCCTTTCAATATGAGATATGACTGCAACAAACAGACTGATTTTTGTTTCGTTTTGCTTAGTATAACAAAAACAACCCTCCGTCATTGCACAAAGCACATCTTAAAGGTGTTGCCATGATTTAAATAAAGGGATCTCGCTGTTCCTACTGCATTTCTATGTTGAGATTTGGATTTTGTAGCTTTTTCAGCTTATGATTGAAGGAAGGTGTTGTCGATTGTTTTTATTTTTGTATCCTTTCTGAATAACCGCTTGGTGGTGTGGAAAAAGATAAATAATTTTTGATTTTTTGTTTTAAACCACCAGATGGTAGCCCTTATGTACAATTTACTCGATTTGCGGCAATTTTTTATGCAAAGTACGGAAACCCTGTGAGATCTTTAACTAGAGACCGATGTATGCAAGCCAATATAGCCAGACTGAGAGGCAAACGTCTTATATTCCCTGTACTGAACAAATTACTTGAACAGAGTATAGTTGTATCATGCTGAAAACTGGTATTGAGGGATGATGAAATATTTACACAGGGAAGGAGTGCAAAATGGTTGTCATTGTATTAAGCGCCTTAAAGGAAAAGATTTTGATTTCTTTTCCCAAAAGAAAATCTGAAAAATGCAAACAAAAAGAGCAAAAAATAATAAATTCTTATTCTTATATACGTTCTTAACATTTTGTAAGTTTGTAGAAGGCGGTATTGGCTAAATAAATCTCTTGAATTTGTGAAAATGCTAAAAAAGGGAAAACTTGCTAAGGAGAAGGAGGAACATTTTATTAAAAGACAACAAATTAAAGCTGAAAAGCTGCAAATAAAAACAAGAAAACCAAAGAACAAAATACTGTTTTTTAGAAACCCAAAAAGAAATTGTTTCAAAAGATCGGCACACAGAAAAATTGTTTCAAAGATTAACGGATGATGAAAATAATTCAAACGATAATGCAATTTAATGTAGTAATATTATGCTCTACCCCAGGTTGGGGGTTGTGCGTCGGGGTAACCACGTTAAAAACCTTTTGTTCCGAAACAACCAACTGCCTCGGATATGGATGACCCTACTGATGACGTTGAAGACCCTAGCAAACGAAACAAGGACAAGATGAAAATAAGCTTAACGTGAACACCTGACCTGCCAATTTTATGGAACATGTTGAGGCATGTCCACACTCCTTGCATCCAATAATAAAATCCGTAGATAATATTACCCAATGCCATATGTTTCCGCTATGGAGTAAACCACAACCACCACGATACTCCCACAAGGGGGCCTACCTCATAGATAGTCTCCCAGGTGACTCGGCCACTAGGTAGGCACTATCTCCCGTGGTACCAGAATAAAGCTTCCGGTGGAGCTTCGCAACCGTGAGGTCACTTCCAGATGAGCACCATCAATACTCAAGGCCTGGCAGCCTTAGATATGCGCACTCAACCATCCGCCAAGGCTGAAGCAAACAGCCAAATACGCATACCCAGCCTTCCTCTCTTAGCCGCATACAAGTTTGTAGGGAAGACTTTTGCCACCATAAGAATTGATAATGAAATACTTACCTATATCTGAAAACCAAAAATAAAATGATTACTTACCATCGTCGCAATACCAAAAACTCATTTTATTTCACCACATCCTACGACAGCATCAGCAAATATAACTCATACTGATGTAAACCGCCCTTAAGGCGCATATAAATTCACCTAATGATTGAATGACGTAAACCTAAATTCCTCAAACTGTCGTTATACCAAATGACAGCTGACTCCTTTTCGCTAATCGAATACTTCCTGGCAGACAAACCTCCATCATTATTTCTCTTTGCCATTCAACCACCGAGCAGACAACATCTGCTACTTTGTTCATCACGGGTTATTAACGAAAAAATATAATCCGACTGCCCAACATCTACATTGGGTAATCTCAAAATATTTGAGGAATCAGCATCCATCAACACCAGGAAAGCCGATAGAAGGTATGTTTAACAAGGGAAATCTGTAAAGCGGGACGAGCCGCGCCGATAATAGAATCCAAATTGTAATCAGAGATCACCGTGGGAGCATCAGACGCCAATCTTGGAAGCGTCCAACGCGGGAGCAACCCAACAAGATGTGCAAAAACGCATATCCAACGCGGGAGCATCACACCAATAATGTGTAATAAGAATTCACATTCAACGCGGGAGCACCTAATAATAAAATTAAAGAAACAGCATTTGCGAGGACAGGATTTATTTGTGTTGGTATTTTTGACCAGGAGTCAAATAAAGGATTTGGTTTTGGAAAAAGTATTTATAACCAGTGGTAATCTACACGCTGGAATACCAGGTAACTGAGATATATACCTTTTTTTTTTGCAATCTAAATACCTAAATCAGTGGAAGTGCTCCGAACGACAAAAAAATCTGTGCCAAAGTGTGTGTGTACTGCTCCCTACGCTTTAAATTCAAATATTCGATCTTACGCTTCGAAAGTTTTCTTCGATTTTCATTCGTTATTCTGCGAATTTTATTCTTCGATTTTTTCGAGTTTATTCGTCGATTAAAACGCCACCGCAGACGGTTAACGTCAACGCGGCATTTTTGGAATTCTTTTTTTTGTCAACGCCCTAACCCTACGCACGAATTGGTTTCAAATTTTGTTCTGCATATTACAACCATCATCCTAATAGCAGAATCATATTCGACAAGCACGATAAGATACTACGCAAACGATACCTACCTGGATTTACCCATCCCGATACATTGGGGATAATAATTTTGAGTGGATATACCTACAGTTTTTTTTTGTTTTGTCCCTTCGATTACGCACAAATATGCACACCGACACCACGCACAATTCAAGAGCACATAATAAATAAACGCATAACATACACATGCGTATGAATCCTTGCCGAGCGCACATTCAGCGCAACCAAATCTACGAGAGATAAAGATACTGTTCGCCGCAACAAACATATTCTGGTTCGAGCAGCGTTATTCGTCGAAAAGCAAATCTCTCCAGTGGAGTTATTTTGTGAATGCCGACCAAATCCCTGTTTGTATTTCGTCATCGTCGTCGTCGAATCTACGCAGTAAATCTTCTGAGATTAAGTTAGTTTTAAGATAGGATTTCCTTCTTATTTTAGCATCTAAGTTTTTTTTTCTCTTTCTCGTTACGGATGTAAATGTGGTCATTTTTATTGAAAAGCCTAATCAATCAAATCAAATATCAGTGCGAACTATTAGTGCATAATTTTGAGAAACATTTTTGAATCGAATCAAGAACAATTTTGTTGAACACGAGAACGACAGAGATCGCATAAATAAACAATTATTTAACCAAAAGAGAAGAATCGCAACGAAAAGAAGTAACGAAAGTCATATCGAAACCAAACATCAATGACCTACCCCAACTTTTTTTTTATTGCCCATACATTTTCATTTGACCTATACATAATATAATACCTTTCATTTAACAGCAATTGCTTTTCAGCTAGTACCTGGACGAGAGCAGTGCACTACCCTCCGGAAGGTCTGGTTTAGTTTTTTTTATTAAATTTCATTTCCATACATAATTACATTAATCATATACATATATATTTATTGAACATATATATTTCATCCTCATTTTTATACCTTTCCCTTCCCATCCTACTACATCTGAGTGACGGTGCCGAATTGGAATCGTACACGGAATCCTAAATAACGTACCCTTGGACAAACGGTCCATAATTTTTTTTTGAGGGTGCTTGGGTTTCATTTGGTTTTGTTGTTGGAATTTTTGATCGCGTAGCTATACGTTAAAGTTTCATTCGTTTTGCTTCGGGTTTTTGAGAAAAGATTCTTTTCGTTTGTTTTTGAAGAAGTATATGCATACATATACGCAACAGTCGTCTGTAAATAAAGTAAATTCGGTAAATAAATGAATATAAGTCAATGTGATTAGCTTTGGTAGATAATTATATTATTATCAGTCACATTATTGAATGGAATCGGACGGAGTCCGATATTTTTATTTTCAAAGAGACAATACGTGTTTGAAACAATTAATTTTTTTTGTATTGAGTAAATTTTCGCTACATAATAATTACCTATCGGTCGCGAACAGTAAGGCTAGAAAGTAGTGATACTTTTTCGTGTCCTTGATAGTTTTTTTTTATGACAGTTCGCTTAGTTCAGTTTTATATGAAGTTTAGTTATTCATATACTTTTTAATTAACAAGATTAAAGTTCATTCAGACCATATTAGATTTAATTACGAATATAGTATTTCATGATTATATTTCTTTTTAGAAGTAGCGTTTGTAAGATTTTTAGAATTAAGTTAAGTAAAAATAATTAAGTTTCTTTTTAAGAATTTTGTTATTTAGATGAATAAATAAGTTAATTAATACGTTTTATTTTATAACGTTGATGAAAATTTTGCTTTTCATTTTTCTTTTTGAAGTTTTGAGTCGTGGACTTCCTGTTATTGAGACAGGACGTTTGGAATTTATTATCCTTGGTTGTACATAGTTATTTCTGATGGACTAAGGTAATATTTTCGTGGGGGATGGGACATTTCGCTGAGTGAACAACGTAGGAACGGACAGTTTAGGATGGTAGCAGTACGCAACGGAGTTATGTGAGCTAGTGAGTTTACATTGCTTGAGTTAGATTGGCGTTAGGAGTTTATAGGATGTTTTGGAGTTAAAGTAACTCGCTTCGGCGGGTTTTCTTTGGTTAAGGGGTTTCGTAAACATTAATTTAGATTAGGGTCATACACGGAACCATGGATCCAGTGGTGAAGGAGTTGGTATAATTCCCTCTTCATTGGATATGGGTGGGTTTAGAGACCTTGGGGGTTACATTTCCATCTTCAGTATCCCCCCCCCCCCTCTTTGGACAAATTCAGTCACCCTGTCCAGGAGATCTTCCTATATTAACCGATACTAGGGAAGAATAGATAAATAGGGTATCGCACTATTAATTACATCATTATAGTGCACAATGGTAGCTGAAGGGGCCATGTAGATAGAGATTGTTTATTCGAAAGAGACGTCATTTAGGGTGTTTAAGCTTCAACCGGTAGACTTGATACCTGTCGCCACAAGCGGTGTTTGTATGGGCAGCCCTAGGATTCATAGAAGTAAAGGAGGTTCGGAACATCAGAACCATATGGTCTGCGATATCAAAACGAGGTAACAACCGTCGTGATCGCATTGCAAGTTTCCACCCCTGGACTGAGCATGGCAGGGTGAAGCGCAGGCCAGCCGCGGTGCTAGATCCACGACACCCTTTCGCTGTCCGACGACTTTATAGACCTTCGATTGAGGAAGCTACTCTTGAGATGAGTGTTCTATGTTGTCGTGGGATTGAAGGGGCATGATTAAATGGAATGTAAGGATGCAGCTTCGGGACTCTTTCGGACTACGAACGGGACATGTACGTACTAACCCCGTCTCTATAATTGCCTATTTGGTCGGGAGGATACGTAGGTATGTCTCCTAGGTGTTCACAGGACTGGGCGTGGTTCGAGTTAGGAAAGTATATGATCTTGTTTAAAGTTCGTGGAGGTTTGTTAGTGGTTTTTCCAGTTCAGTTTAGTTATGGTTTAGTAAGAATTAAGGATACCTGAACATCGGAGGTATAGGAGAGAGTGTGGTCTGGGGGCTAGCCTTCGCCTAGTTATACGATTCTAGTAGCTTGATCGGGTGTATGACAGGTGGGACTAGGTCTCAGCCCGCTCGAAACATTTCGGTAGTGAGATAATTTTTGAGTTAAATTTTAGTTTGAGGTTTGATGCCCTTGGTCCGAGGTGACTTCGGGATCAGTTTTAGTGCTTTGGTCTATGTCTGGTCACATTAGTCACAGGTATGGTGGTCTGCCGTACACGTGATTGAATGGGACCGTCCTCTTACATTTGTATTCTGTTTATTATCTACGTTACAGGTGGCGCTCAACTTGGGCATAAGATTTATATGCCCTACCAGCCCTATTTGTGCGCTCAGATATAATTATCTTAGTTACAGATGGCGCTCAAGGTGAGGCTAAGTTTTCAAGTCTCATGGGCCCCGTTTGTGCGTTGGATGATGGATAGAAGCATCTGTTCTGTTCATAATTTCAATTTCCATTTATTATCTTAGTTACAGATGGCGCCCAACGTGGGGCATAAGATTTATGTGCCCTACCAGCCCCATTTGTGCGCTAAGATATTATTATCATTCTCTCCATTTTATTATCTTAGTTACAGATGGCGCCCAACGTGGGGCATAAGATTTATGTGCCCTACCAGCCCCATTTGTGCGCTAAGATATTATAATCATTCTCTCATTTCATTATCTTAGTTACAGATGGCGCCCAACGTGGGGCTGCCTAACAATTACATTAAGGTTTCAAGTTTTGAGATCTACCAATATCATTTTAATCGAGTTTTGAAGTTATGAAGTTTTTTTTTGAGTAAACAATTTTTGGGTGATTTGAGCGATTTTCGCTTTGATCAATAGTAGTTGAAGTTTTGTTGTGGAGTTTTGTGATTTTCATTTGCTAGAGGTAGCACATCGAAGCTGTGTAGAGGATGCCATTTTGTCCGGAAGATTGGTGACTATTCCCGATCTTTGTCTGTTGCATTGGATCCACTCGCAGTCTCTCAGCCTCTCGAGTAGGAACTTCTCTTCCCTTGTCCGGATTTAGACGCATTGGTTTTAAATTGTCTGTTGCTAGGTCAGTGAGTTCCGATTCGTTAGCAGAAAATAGGTTTCCGTGTGAAGAAGTGTTTTGTCGTTCGACCGGTGGTTGGTGATATTTTCCTGACGCACGTCTGTTGCGAAGACAATACGTCTCTTCCACAATTCCTTACTCCAAATTCACTTTCAATTCTTCAGAGATGAAGTATATTTAAGTATTACTCCAGTAGTACAAGAATACAATAATCCTTAATCTACATATTTATGGAATTAGTTTGTTCAAGTTTTTTTTTTGAGTTGATGGAAGTAGAGTAGTAGTCATGAAGTGCTATCCGGTGGTTGGGGACGTTTACCCGACGCACGTCTGCAGTAGCATAATGACCTATTCTCTTTCCTACAAAGTCAAACGATTTGAGTTATAGTATTTCTGTCCTGTTTAGTGAAGACGTATTTTTTTTCTTTTGGGCTAAGTAGTTGCCTTAGTCCGCCGTTCCTTCGAAGTTGCTTAGGGGAGTGTCCGTCCCCCGGTATTTTTGATGAAATTTTGAGTTATTTTTGAGTATTTTTGAGATTATAGTTATTTTTGAGTATTTTTGAGATTATAGTTATTTATGAGATTTTTGAGATTTTTGAGTTATTCTTGAGTACATTTTTGGGATAGTGCCCGCCTATATTTTTGAGTTTTGAGTTCATTACATTTTTGGGATAGTGCCCGCCTATATTTTTGAGTTTTTTTTTTGAAGTAAAGTTCAAGTTTAAGTATCTTTAAGTAAGTTTTTGAATTATTATTTTCGAGTAAAGAGTTAAGTTTTTGGTTGAAGTATTTTGAAGGATAGTGTAGTTTTTTTTTTGATTTATTTTAGCTAATTTTAGTTTTTTTTTGAAGTTTAAGTTTAGAGTTTAGTTATTCAGTTTGAGTTTTTTTTTTTTTTTTGCTATAGTTTAGATCTTCTTTCATTAAGTTAAGTATTGTATTGAGAGTTAGTAATCTATCTTTAGAGTTTTGGAGTATATAGTTAGGAAGTTCATTTTGAGTTATTAAGTCTATAGTTAAGTTTAAATTCAATTTTTTTTTTTTAAGGAATTATTTCTGGTTTAAGGTTCTTACAATTTTCTTTATACAATTAAGTCGCAGAGTCTCTTAGCACAGCTGAGATATGGTGCGACCACCAAATAGAAAACAAATTGCCGCTGGGGCGCAAGGCCAGGCAATAGACGTTGTTATTTCATCACCACCTGTACCACCAGAGAGGGGGGAAGATAATGCGCCCGCACAGGTAATAATTCCAGTCGATCCTGTTACTGATAGGTCGGCGGACGAAGACTCTGAAGGTCAAGTTTTAGACGAAGGAGGCACTACTGGACGCGATGAAGATCGTCAAGCAGCCATACGAATGGTCGCCGAAAATTCTTCGTACATACAAAATGTAGTTTCTGCTTCCATCGAACTTCATCGTGTCGATGAACGTAGGTTCATCCAAGAACAATTGGCTCTTAGCCAGAAGGCTCTGTACGAGCAAGTCGCTAAATTGTTCAAAGCAAATAGCAACAAACCAGAACTTCCGTCTACTTCAAAAGGCATTCAGCCTAGATCGAATGCTGCATTTCATGGACCCCAGGTTCGCCCTAGTAGCGTTCCACAGAGAACAGTAGCTCGAGACATTACAATCTCAGTACCTAAAACTCAAGCGCCAGGTCAGCCTGACCTTGCTGATTTACTGACACCAACGTATGATCCAATACCGCCTAGGCCCACGGAACATGTTCTTCCTCCGGCGGCTATGGAACAAGGAGCTAGCGTTGATGATTTCTTGAAACAACTAAGTGAATTCAATTTCAATGACCATCCTTCTTCATCGCCACTTCGACCAACACCATCCAACTCCAATTCCAATTCAAGGTTACTGCAATACCACAAGTGGGGAATCAAATTCGACAGTAAAGGTATGTCTGTCGATGATTTCCTATTTCGATTAGACCGAATACGATCTAGTTATGGCGTAACTTGGGATGAAGTAGTTGGAAATTTTCACCACTTTGTGGGAGGCAACGCGGAGTCTTGGTACTGGATGTACGTGAAGAGTAATCCAGACGCTCCTTGGAGAGCACTCAAATCGGCTTTAATTGAACAGTTCCGAAGCCTTGAGACCGACTCAGAGTTGTCTCGTAAGATTGCTGATAGGAAGCAGTTGCCAGGAGAGTCGTTTTCTGACTTCTATGACGCATTGATGCTTCTTAACAGTCGTATGCGTGTTCCAAAGTCGGAGAAGGAACTTATCGAAACCATCAAGCTCAACGTTAGACGTAAAATGGGAGAGTTACTGATCACTTATAGTACCCATAGTCTTAGGCAGCTGGCCTATATTTGTCGCTTGATCGAGAAGTCCCTTGACCGACCGGAGAGCACGCGTGGCCCTTTTGTGCCGAACACGCAACGACCACCAGTGAGACGTTACGTAAACGAAGTAAATGACGAACCGAATATTGAATTGGCTGTTGCCACTCCAACTCAAATCGAAGCGCTCAAACGAGATCCGAGCCAAAATAAGTGCTGGAATTGCCAGGGCGTGGGTCATGGTTTCCGGGATTGTAGAGAGCCTAGAGACAAAGACAAGATTTTCTGTTTCCGTTGTGGTCTCGCTGATGTCTACAGTCCAGATTGTCCTCGTTGTGCGGGAAACGCATATCGGAACAATCCACCATCCGGGGGGATTCGTTCCGTGAAGACCGAACCGGAGTTTTAAAAGCGGACGAACCGTCATCTAAAACTCCTATATCCATATTAAGTAGAGATAAGAATAAGTTACCAGTTGTAAATGCTACAACAACACGTTTTATGAATTCTAACAAACCAACTAATGAAATTTTAAGAAAACCTTTCCACGAAAGGTTACAAAACTATTATGAAGTCCGAAAACGCATAGTGACGTTTCCGGAAATATCCAAACGCATTAGGCGCACTAGAGATCGATTTATTGAGAAACGAATTTTATATCGTAATATAGCTTCGACGACATTGGGCGATTCTGGTGATCCCCGTCCCTATGTCACCGTCGAGCTTTTGGGGGACAAAATACTAGGTCTATTAGATTCGGGGGCCAGTATTAGTTGTATAGGCAACGACGCCTTAGAATATTTATCTGGTAAAGGTGTTTCTCTTAAAACGATCGAATCAAGTGTGTCCACCGCGGATGGCAAGAAACAAAAGATCTGCGGAATGATTACGACCGACGTTAAGTACAAGGGTGTCATTCACAAAATGAATTTTTATGTCGTTCCGACATTGGCACAGAGACTGTACTTAGGCGTAGATTTCTGGCAGAAATTTAAGATTGCACCGAACATTATTTCGGGATTGTCACTAGACGTGACAGATAAATTGAACGATAGACTAGTCAACCAGGTTAAGCTGACTAGTGATGAGTACACCAAACTCGATCGAGTGATCCGAAGTTTCCCTTCGTTCACTGCCAAAGGGCTAGGTAAAACGAGTTTGGTTGAACATTATATAGATACAGGTGATGCCACTCCTATCAAACAGCGGTATTATCCTGTCTCTCCGGCGATTCAAACCCTGATGTATGCGGAATTGGATCGCATGCTTTCTTTGGGAGTAATCGAGGAAAGTACAAGCGCGTGGAGTTCCCCGGTTGTGCTAGTGCGCAAACCCGGTAAGAACCGCCTGTGCTTGGACTTTCGCAAGGTGAATAGTGTGACCAAGAAAGATGCGAGGCCAATTGCGCATATAGAGGGGTTGCTGGCGCGCCTTTCAGAAACACGCTTCATTTCAAGCGTGGATCTGAAGGACGCGTTTTGGCAAATACCGCTGGAGAGGAGTTCTCGGGAGAAGACTGCCTTCACGGTACCAGGGCGTCCCCTGTATCAATTTAAGGTGATGCCATTTGGTCTCTGCAACGCTCCGCAAAGTTTGACTTATCTGATGAACTTGGTAGTTCCTTCGGAGTTGCGAGACCAGGTTTTCGTCTACCTAGACGACCTTTTGGTAGTGTCGAAGACCTTCGACGATCACTTAAGAGTTTTAGATATTGTAAGTCGACGGTTGAGTCATGCAGGACTCACCATCAATGTCGAGAAATCTAAGTTTTGTTTTAGCGAGCTTCAGTATCTCGGCTATAAGGTAGGACAAGGTTGTCTGAAGGCGGATCCAGACAAAGTCGCCGCCATCATTGACTTCCCGGTGCCAACAACCACCCGCCAGGTGAGGCGATTCTTAGGAATGGCAGGTTGGTACCGGCGATTCGTCAAGGACTTCTCCACCTTGGCCGCTCCTTTGACCGATACGCTGAAGAAAGGCAAAACTTTCGCACTCAACGAAGATGCAAAGACTGCTTTCAATAGTATCAAGCAGGCTCTAACTACTGCACCTGTGTTGACTAATCCTGACTTCAATAAAGAATTTGTCATTTTATGCGATGCATCCGCGTCCGGTATCGGATGTGTTCTCTGCCAGCGGGACGAAGACGGGGCTGAACGCCCGATCTATTACTTCTCCCAGAAGCTGAACGCTGCGCAGAGAAACTATTCGGTCACCGAACGCGAATGCCTCGCTGCATTTTTGGGGATTCATAAGTTCCGTTCCTATGTGGAAGGGTATCACTTCAAGGTAATAACCGATCACTCCTCATTGAAGTGGTTGATGAGCCTGAAGGACCCTACTGGTAGACTGGCCAGGTGGAGTATGAGACTCCAAGGTTTCGATTTCGAGGTAGAGCACAGAAAGGGTACACTTAATGTGGTCCCTGACGCTCTTTCGAGGGTGTACGAATCTGATGCCTTAACGGCAGAAAGCTACATGGCATGTATTGCTCAAGTCGAAACCGAGGAGGTGCTCCACATTGACCTGGAGGACCCAGCGTTCAAGTCTGAAGAGTACCTTCAGCTCATCAGCCGCATCAAAGAGGAGCAGGAGAGATTACCCGACCTCAAAATTTCTGAGGGTTTCATATATAAGAGAATCAAACATTCAGTGGGAAATCCGTTGTTGGACGATCTGTCATGGAAGTTATGGATTCCGACAAAGTTGACGGAATCCTTGATTTCCTTGGCACACCGTCCACCAAGAGCTTCGCACGGGGGAGTGGTTAAGACCATTTATAGGCTCAGGCAGCAGTTTTATTGGCCAGGCTTGTATTCGCAGGTCAAGCAGTTTGTGGACAGATGCGAAACATGCAAGACAACGAAAGCCTCCAATATGACTTTGCGAGCGGAGATGGGGGAGAGCTTTAAGGTAGAACGTCCATTCCAACACCTCTACGTGGACTTCCTCGGCCCTTATCCTAGATCCAGAAGCGGGAATGTGTATATTGTCATAGTTGTAGACCAACTTACAAAATTTGTGTTCATAAAACCCCTTCGGAAGGCCACTGCTGTAAATGTTATTAAATTCCTCCGGGACGAGATCTTCCTAATCTATGGAGTACCCGAGAGTTTACTCTCGGACAATGGTTCTCAGTTTCTGAGCCACGATTTCAAACAGTTGTTGGAAAAGTTTGGAGTAAAGCATTACCGAACTGCAGTATATGCTCCACAATCTAACGCCAGCGAGAGGGTGAACCGATCAATTTTGGCTGCGATTAGAGCATATATCGACCCTCGACAATCAAATTGGGATGCCCATTTGTCGTCGATTAGCAGCGCGTTAAGGACCACGGTACATTCGACTTTAACAATGTCCCCATATGAGGCTCTTTTCGGCCAAAGGATGATAGAGCATGGTGCAGACTATCGCCTACTAAAAGACCTGGGTGGTTTGAACCATTCAGAAATCGATTGGTTGCCGAAAGTGGCCAAGATGAATATCTTGCACACATATCTGAAAACCGCTCTCGAAAAGACTCATGACGCATACGAAAAAACTTATAACCTTCGTAGTCGCAAGGTTGATTTTAAAGTGGGAGATATAATTTATAAACGTAACACTGTGTTGAGCGACGCCACTAAGCATTTTAATGCTAAGTTGGGGCCGAAATTTGTGAAAGTCACCGTAACAAATGTAATTGGTAATAACTTATTCGAAGTTGAAGATAATACGGGGTATAGGACGACGTCCCATACAAAAGATTTAAAAAGATAGTAAAGTGTGATATAAGCAGAGGTAGTTATGCCCGGCGCTCAGCTGTGCATGAGACTCTGTTTCCATTTATAGAAATTAAGTAGGTTAAGTTAATATTAAGTTATAAATAGGTATTAGCTCATATCATATATTGGGTATACCTAAGTCTATGTATATTGTTTTATCAGTCTTCGTTTTCTTGTGTTTTTGTCACGAGCGGGGCTCATGTCAAAGTCACAAGCTTTGTAGGGAAGACTTTTGCCACCATAAGAATTGATAATGAAATACTTACCTATATCTGAAAACCAAAAATAAAATGATTACTTACCATCGTCGCAATACCAAAAACTCATTTTATTTCACCACATCCTACGACAGCATCAGCAAATATAACTCATACTGATGTAAACCGCCCTTAAGGCGCATATAAATTCACCTAATGATTGAATGACGTAAACCTAAATTCCTCAAACTGTCGTTATACCAAATGACAGCTGACTCCTTTTCGCTAATCGAATACTTCCTGGCAGACAAACCTCCATCATTATTTCTCTTTGCCATTCAACCACCGAGCAGACAACATCTGCTACTTTGTTCATCACGGGTTATTAACGAAAAAATATAATCCGACTGCCCAACATCTACATTGGGTAATCTCAAAATATTTGAGGAATCAGCATCCATCAACACCAGGAAAGCCGATAGAAGGTATGTTTAACAAGGGAAATCTGTAAAGCGGGACGAGCCGCGCCGATAATAGAATCCAAATTGTAATCAGAGATCACCGTGGGAGCATCAGACGCCAATCTTGGAAGCGTCCAACGCGGGAGCAACCCAACAAGATGTGCAAAAACGCATATCCAACGCGGGAGCATCACACCAATAATGTGTAATAAGAATTCACATTCAACGCGGGAGCACCTAATAATAAAATTAAAGAAACAGCATTTGCGAGGACAGGATTTATTTGTGTTGGTATTTTTGACCAGGAGTCAAATAAAGGATTTGGTTTTGGAAAAAGTATTTATAACCAGTGGTAATCTACACGCTGGAATACCAGGTAACTGAGATATATACCTTTTTTTTTTGCAATCTAAATACCTAAATCAGTGGAAGTGCTCCGAACGACAAAAAAATCTGTGCCAAAGTGTGTGTGTACTGCTCCCTACGCTTTAAATTCAAATATTCGATCTTACGCTTCGAAAGTTTTCTTCGATTTTCATTCGTTATTCTGCGAATTTTATTCTTCGATTTTTTCGAGTTTATTCGTCGATTAAAACGCCACCGCAGACGGTTAACGTCAACGCGGCATTTTTGGAATTCTTTTTTTTGTCAACGCCCTAACCCTACGCACGAATTGGTTTCAAATTTTGTTCTGCATATTACAACCATCATCCTAATAGCAGAATCATATTCGACAAGCACGATAAGATACTACGCAAACGATACCTACCTGGATTTACCCATCCCGATACATTGGGGATAATAATTTTGAGTGGATATACCTACAGTTTTTTTTTGTTTTGTCCCTTCGATTACGCACAAATATGCACACCGACACCACGCACAATTCAAGAGCACATAATAAATAAACGCATAACATACACATGCGTATGAATCCTTGCCGAGCGCACATTCAGCGCAACCAAATCTACGAGAGATAAAGATACTGTTCGCCGCAACAAACATATTCTGGTTCGAGCAGCGTTATTCGTCGAAAAGCAAATCTCTCCAGTGGAGTTATTTTGTGAATGCCGACCAAATCCCTGTTTGTATTTCGTCATCGTCGTCGTCGAATCTACGCAGTAAATCTTCTGAGATTAAGTTAGTTTTAAGATAGGATTTCCTTCTTATTTTAGCATCTAAGTTTTTTTTTCTCTTTCTCGTTACGGATGTAAATGTGGTCATTTTTATTGAAAAGCCTAATCAATCAAATCAAATATCAGTGCGAACTATTAGTGCATAATTTTGAGAAACATTTTTGAATCGAATCAAGAACAATTTTGTTGAACACGAGAACGACAGAAGGCGTTTTTCTTTTTTAGTTCACAGCAGAGCCTGAGTTGTCAAAAAAAAATTAGTGTTTCTTTTTTGCTTCAGAGTGTTCAGAGCTAAAAACTCGTATTTCTTTTTTCCTTCAGAGTGCGTTCAGAGTGCGCTCTACGAGCTCCAAATAAATAGATGGGGCAGACTGAGCAAAAGCTGAACAAAAATATAAACGTCACAAGTGAGACGCTTACAAACCAATTCAATTGATAAAAAAAACTTTTTAGCGGCGGCTGAAATTAAAAACAATTAAAATGGCCGCCGAAGGTATTTTAAATGTTAAAAAAAAATTGTTTTCAGGTTTTTCAAGTGGCATGAGAAGAGGAAATTAATGGAAAATTAAATTCGTTTCATTAATAGTTTAGAGCGCTCTGAACACAATTTGTTCAGAGGACGTTCAGAGCGAGCTCGATATACTCGAACTCTGTTCAGAGCTCGTTTCTGAATGAAAAAAGAAAAACGCCTAGAGATCGCATAAATAAACAATTATTTAACCAAAAGAGAAGAATCGCAACGAAAAGAAGTAACGAAAGTCATATCGAAACCAAACATCAATGACCTACCCCAACTTTTTTTTTATTGCCCATACATTTTCATTTGACCTATACATAATATAATACCTTTCATTTAACAGCAATTGCTTTTCAGCTAGTACCTGGACGAGAGCAGTGCACTACCCTCCGGAAGGTCTGGTTTAGTTTTTTTTATTAAATTTCATTTCCATACATAATTACATTAATCATATACATATATATTTATTGAACATATATATTTCATCCTCATTTTTATACCTTTCCCTTCCCATCCTACTACATCTGAGTGACGGTGCCGAATTGGAATCGTACACGGAATCCTAAATAACGTACCCTTGGACAAACGGTCCATAATTTTTTTTTGAGGGTGCTTGGGTTTCATTTGGTTTTGTTGTTGGAATTTTTGATCGCGTAGCTATACGTTAAAGTTTCATTCGTTTTGCTTCGGGTTTTTGAGAAAAGATTCTTTTCGTTTGTTTTTGAAGAAGTATATGCATACATATACGCAACAGTCGTCTGTAAATAAAGTAAATTCGGTAAATAAATGAATATAAGTCAATGTGATTAGCTTTGGTAGATAATTATATTATTATCAGTCACATTATTGAATGGAATCGGACGGAGTCCGATATTTTTATTTTCAAAGAGACAATACGTGTTTGAAACAATTAATTTTTTTTGTATTGAGTAAATTTTCGCTACATAATAATTACCTATCGGTCGCGAACAGTAAGGCTAGAAAGTAGTGATACTTTTTCGTGTCCTTGATAGTTTTTTTTTATGACAGTTCGCTTAGTTCAGTTTTATATGAAGTTTAGTTATTCATATACTTTTTAATTAACAAGATTAAAGTTCATTCAGACCATATTAGATTTAATTACGAATATAGTATTTCATGATTATATTTCTTTTTAGAAGTAGCGTTTGTAAGATTTTTAGAATTAAGTTAAGTAAAAATAATTAAGTTTCTTTTTAAGAATTTTGTTATTTAGATGAATAAATAAGTTAATTAATACGTTTTATTTTATAACGTTGATGAAAATTTTGCTTTTCATTTTTCTTTTTGAAGTTTTGAGTCGTGGACTTCCTGTTATTGAGACAGGACGTTTGGAATTTATTATCCTTGGTTGTACATAGTTATTTCTGATGGACTAAGGTAATATTTTCGTGGGGGATGGGACATTTCGCTGAGTGAACAACGTAGGAACGGACAGTTTAGGATGGTAGCAGTACGCAACGGAGTTATGTGAGCTAGTGAGTTTACATTGCTTGAGTTAGATTGGCGTTAGGAGTTTATAGGATGTTTTGGAGTTAAAGTAACTCGCTTCGGCGGGTTTTCTTTGGTTAAGGGGTTTCGTAAACATTAATTTAGATTAGGGTCATACACGGAACCATGGATCCAGTGGTGAAGGAGTTGGTATAATTCCCTCTTCATTGGATATGGGTGGGTTTAGAGACCTTGGGGGTTACATTTCCATCTTCAGTATCCCCCCCCCCCCTCTTTGGACAAATTCAGTCACCCTGTCCAGGAGATCTTCCTATATTAACCGATACTAGGGAAGAATAGATAAATAGGGTATCGCACTATTAATTACATCATTATAGTGCACAATGGTAGCTGAAGGGGCCATGTAGATAGAGATTGTTTATTCGAAAGAGACGTCATTTAGGGTGTTTAAGCTTCAACCGGTAGACTTGATACCTGTCGCCACAAGCGGTGTTTGTATGGGCAGCCCTAGGATTCATAGAAGTAAAGGAGGTTCGGAACATCAGAACCATATGGTCTGCGATATCAAAACGAGGTAACAACCGTCGTGATCGCATTGCAAGTTTCCACCCCTGGACTGAGCATGGCAGGGTGAAGCGCAGGCCAGCCGCGGTGCTAGATCCACGACACCCTTTCGCTGTCCGACGACTTTATAGACCTTCGATTGAGGAAGCTACTCTTGAGATGAGTGTTCTATGTTGTCGTGGGATTGAAGGGGCATGATTAAATGGAATGTAAGGATGCAGCTTCGGGACTCTTTCGGACTACGAACGGGACATGTACGTACTAACCCCGTCTCTATAATTGCCTATTTGGTCGGGAGGATACGTAGGTATGTCTCCTAGGTGTTCACAGGACTGGGCGTGGTTCGAGTTAGGAAAGTATATGATCTTGTTTAAAGTTCGTGGAGGTTTGTTAGTGGTTTTTCCAGTTCAGTTTAGTTATGGTTTAGTAAGAATTAAGGATACCTGAACATCGGAGGTATAGGAGAGAGTGTGGTCTGGGGGCTAGCCTTCGCCTAGTTATACGATTCTAGTAGCTTGATCGGGTGTATGACAGGTGGGACTAGGTCTCAGCCCGCTCGAAACATTTCGGTAGTGAGATAATTTTTGAGTTAAATTTTAGTTTGAGGTTTGATGCCCTTGGTCCGAGGTGACTTCGGGATCAGTTTTAGTGCTTTGGTCTATGTCTGGTCACATTAGTCACAGGTATGGTGGTCTGCCGTACACGTGATTGAATGGGACCGTCCTCTTACATTTGTATTCTGTTTATTATCTACGTTACAGGTGGCGCTCAACTTGGGCATAAGATTTATATGCCCTACCAGCCCTATTTGTGCGCTCAGATATAATTATCTTAGTTACAGATGGCGCTCAAGGTGAGGCTAAGTTTTCAAGTCTCATGGGCCCCGTTTGTGCGTTGGATGATGGATAGAAGCATCTGTTCTGTTCATAATTTCAATTTCCATTTATTATCTTAGTTACAAGTTTTACCTTGCATACGTTTCCAGTAAGGAATCAATACTTCAAGGAAAGGAAATATAGCTGTAGATACTCACACCTATTTCAGTTACAACAATTTTCCTGCCATTCATACTGTTCCCGGGTTGCCACGTGGAGGCGGGAGATAGGCACATCTATCCCTCTTAAGTTCCAAACTTCAATCTCAACCACATTCATGATTGATTTGAAGCCAGCTTACAAAATATCGACAATTCTAAGCCCAGCAGGGACCCTAAAGACGAAGAGGTGCCGCGGCCTCTACGCTCCAAGGATCTGCCGAACAGAAGGAGTATCGCGATCTCTATTTGCAGCCTTGGCTAAGCGTTCAAAACACTTAAGAGGGTATAGTTAACCCCCACGAAACAAGGACAACAAATTTCGGTTTTGCACGTGGAAGACCACGTGCAGCCGAACAATTAGTGGAAGCCTTAGATGGTGTCAAAGCCGACATCACAGCCATCCAAGAAGTGCGATGGGATGGTGAAGGCACAAGGAGGATGAAAAACTGTGACATCTACTACGGCAAGTGCTACAGGACAAGAAAACAGCGGCTATTTGGATGCGGATTTGTGATAAGAGGAAGGCTTAGGCAAGAAGTCTTGGGGTTTCGTGGCATAAGCGAACGCATTGTCACAATCCGCATTAAATCTAAATTCAGCAACATCTCGCTGATCTGCGTCCACGCCCCCACGGAGGAAAAAGATGACACGACCAAAGAAGAATTCTACGATCTTCTCGAGAAGACGTATAATAAATACCCGAAGTACGACACTAAGATTATTCTTGGTGACTTCAACGCCAAAATCGGAAAGAAGGGTAACTTTGGTTCTACAATCGGAAAGCATAGCCTGCACGACAACACTTCCGGGAACGGACACAGGCTAATCGACTTTGCTGCGGAGCGAAGTGTCATCTTAGCTAGCACATACTTCCCACACCTCAATATTCACAAGGGGACCTGGCGGTCTCCTGATCAAAATACCGTCAACCAAATTGATCACATTGCGATTGATAGCAGACATGCGTCCAGTGTCATGGATGTCCGCACTTTCCGAGGGGCCAACATAGACTCGGACCACTACCTTGTTGTAGCTAAAGTGCGAATGCGGATCTCCACCGGACTGTAGAATCGAGCATCCACTGTGAGAGAGTTTGATGTTGCGAAGAAACAATCGCAATAGACCGCCACAACTTTTGCCAACCATGTCTCCTCTTATCTCTTGACAAGCCCGGCGCCTGCGCCAAACCCAGAGGCCCAGTGGCAACATTGCAAAATGGCCATCAAAACCGCTGCCACAGATGTTTTGGATTTCATTGGGCGAACACAACGAAACACCTGGTTCGGTGATGAGTGCAGGCTCGCACACTTGGCCAAAGACGAAGCCTATCATGCAGTTCTGAATGCCAGAACCAGAGCTGCCAAGAGCGCTTCCCGTGCGGTATACCAGCAAAAGAGGCAGGAGGAACATCGGCTTTTCAGAAGAAAAAAGAGAGAACTGGAAAAACGATTGGTTGAATCAGCATTGTGTGTCCTATCCACAAGAAAGGAGATACTCTAAGCTGCGCCACCTACAGAGGAAAAAGTCTTCTAAATGTCGCTTGTCTTGTGGGCCGTTTTGTTTGAGTTGAACGCCTGAACCCATCCGCACGTGAACTGATTGGCCCCTATCAGTGTGGTTTCAGGCCCGTTAAGTCAACCGTCGACCAAATTTTTTTGCTGATAATATTGACATTATTGGAAGAACGAAACGCGCTGTCAGTGGAGCATTTGCAAGTATTGAAGTGGAGGCGGCAAAAATGGGTCTGGCTGTAAATGAAGATAAAACAAAGTATATGCTGTCCTCGGGTGAAGAAGATCATCACCGTAGGCTCGGACAAAACGTCACAATTGACAGATATAACTTTGAGGTTGTCATTGTCAAGGACTTTGTCTATTTGGGTTCCACTATAACCTCTCAGAACAACATCAGTGAAGAGATCAGTCGAAGAATAACCCTTTCCAATCGCTGTTTCTTCGGGCTTAGAAGGCATCTTAGTAGCAAAGCCCTCTTTCAAAGGACCAAGGAGACACTATACAAGACCCTTATCATCCCAGTCCTGCTGTATCGTGCAGAAGCGTGGACACTGACATAATCGGATGAATACAGGCTGGGGTGCTTTGAGAGAAAGATTCTTCGGGTGATATTCGGGCCTGTATGTATCAATGGAGTATGGAGGAGAAGATTCAATGACGAACTGTACGGGCTATACAGCGACATTGACTTGGTTAAGAAGCTGAAAATTCAGCGGCTTAGATGGCTGGGCCATGTGGAGCGTATGGACGAAAACGCTCCTGCCCGACGAGTCTTCAATTCCAAACCGGAGGGCCGACGCAGTTCTGGAAGACCCCATCTAAGCTGGCGCGATCAAGTGGTAAACGACCTCAACCAACTTGGTGTGCGCAACTGGAGGCCACTGGCTGGGGACCGGCCTAGCTGGCGAGGATTGTTGGTTGAGGCCGTGGTCCACAATAGACTGTCTGCGCCACCTTAAAAAAAATTATGCTCTACCCGAAAGTTTCACTGCCCGACAACCGATTAGCGCCCCTATGCCTTAATATTAAGAATTAAGTCTTGTCTTCTATGCAAGAAAGGAAGCTGATAAATGTATCTTTATCTTAATATAGGATTGAATATTCTAGAAAACGTAAATGAAATGTTATGATACAAAAACTGCAAGTGGGTTCTCTTACATACACACAACCTATATAGCGCTATCACTTGGGAGTTTTGCTAGTTAGCCGCGGACGGCAAAACAAGGCATTAACTCATTTCAGATTATAGGTAAAGAAGAAAGAAATGGAGGGGAGTAAAGAAAAGAACATTCTGAGAATTGTCATAATTGTTTCTAGGATGTGGAACTGCAACGGCAGCGTATGATGAGCTTATTGAATTCCGGTTAGCTTCAGCATTGACCGATGGGGAATTATCAACCGCGTTTGATTTAATAAATCAAGGGGATATGAATACCCTTTAAATGATTTAACATGTTCGAGTGAGAAGAGAAGGAATCGAAAGATAGGAAACAAAGGTAATACAGTGGATTTAGATTTAAGGTATAAAAATTATCTCACGAAAATCCCACGGGTGGCAATCAGTTGTTGAAACTGGAGGAATAAATAAAAATTGGTTCCCAGGCTGGGTTTGAACTCACAACTCTTGGCTTATCAACCAAGCACTACATCCACTGTACCATTGCCACCCGCGAGGTACACTGCTGGCTGTCATCTAAAGCGCACTTGCGATGAGGAAACAAAAACGCCACGAAATATTTTGGTTTCCTAGATTACGGATATGGTATTTCACTTGAACATTGACTTAATGTTTCTTGTATCACCTCGTTTTATAGCTACTTCTATAAACAGTGCTCAAGCTACATAGCCAAATGTATTCCTTCGCTTAAACAATGTAATCGTTATACTATAATCGCAAGGAATGCCAATGAATTTAACCGCGAGCCTTACTTCTGACGTATTGTTAAATGAAGAGAATCCCTTTTAAGGCGCACTGCAAGAATGCTTGACATGTATGTATGACATTCAAAACCAATTTGCGTCGGTCTTTATTTACTATATTATCCAACTTTTCTAAACGATCACATTGTGTGAATTTATGATAAAGATTAATAATCCCTAGATAAGTGAGCGTGAACTATAAAAAATGTCCATGTTTAACAGCATCAATTTTAAAAGGTATCTAAATTAAATACGTTTGGGTTTGCTTTGAACAAAAGTACCTATTGCAAGGCCTCACTTAAACATATACTTGTTTAGTTTTTATTTACAGTACCCACGACTCCTACATTCCAGACATTTCTATCATAAATGAAATGCTCTGAATATAATGCCCACGGGATGAAGCAATAAAATACTTATTTTATCGTGAGTGTTCATAGTTCGCTGCGTTTTTCTGAGTTTTTTATTTCACTTCAAATAAGATAAGAAAAAAAAGCCGAATAAAAAATCAAAGAGCATTTTCGTAGGTGCTTTTCATGGCTGTGCAATCACATGTGTGAATTTCTTCATACCTATATCCTTTCCAAACAATATATAAGTCCTTTTATATGTACTTGTGTACATCTTGCAGTTTATTTTCACTTCTTTAACTCGACATTGTCTGTTTGACTATTTGGTATAATATCTTTTTGCTGCTTTTTTTCAAAATATAAAGACGTTAAGAGACGACATTTTTTTGGGAAAGCTTCACTTGCCAGTTGAACTTTTGAATTACTTGATTTAAGAAAGTTGCTGAGGTGGTAAGGTGCGAGCTTTTTTTTTTAGTCTTATTTGTAGTTTTTCGTATTAAAACTGTATTCGCAAATTGCAAAGCATACAAATTTTCAATTGCACCATAGAAATTAAAGTACCATCATGGAGAATAGATTTCTGTTGCATTTCCTGCATGCAAGGTGTCGCTGCAATCTTCTCTGTGTTTTATTTATAAGCAAAGAAAGTATAATTCTGGCGCAACGGAGGTCAATACAAAAACGCCACCATAGGAATACCCTGTTGCTACTCCGTTTTGTGGTTTTAACTAGAAAAGAAAGATGACCAGATTATAAAACAATTTTCGATAACATAATATATAGCCGTCCAATAATCAAATAAGAGCTTATAAAAGAAACTGCTGTATTATCGCAAGGCAGTAATTTCTATCAAAAACCCTACATGTTCGGGTCAGCATTTATCCCCATTCCCCACAGTGCTGCTTAATAATATACCCTACATTTTGTACTTAGTTCGAGTTTGCACAGTAAGACCCAGCTCGAAAAACTAACATTTCTTCGTTATTTATCAAATCCAGTAGTTTCCAAGATCAACACAAGAGTCCTTTCTTCCCGAAATTTTTCGAAAAGGTAAAAAAATGGATCTTATGTTTTTTTCGTTGACGCAACAAATCATGGACTTCACAAAATGAGAACTTCGAGCCCATGGGCCCAGCTCAATGTTGACTGGCTGCGCGCAATGGTGTAGGAGCAGCGGTTGCACGTAGCAATGTCAAAGTAAAAGTAAAAACAGTAGCTCATAAAGCAGCATACATGAATACAATGTGTAGCACTGAACAGAAACAAAAAATTTGTCTGCCATTTTGATTTGTTGTTGTTTTGCAGCGCAGCACGTGAAGTTCAAGTCGAGTCGACTTGCACTTCAGCTGATTTCTATGCTGCAGCTGCGACTTCACAGATCTTCGGCTACCTGTTCGCTAAATTGAAGATGAGGTCTACCTTGGCTCTGACTACCTTTTATGGCGTTCAAGGCTTTAAGAAGAGATGGAGCGTTGATGTCTATTCACTCAATAAGGCTCACCCTTCTTAACTGTTGAACATATAATTCTCTGACTAAATTTATGAAAAGCGCGAATAGAATCGTTGTACCAACTTCGCCAGGTGTTTAATTCAGTGAGCATATCTAACCCAACGTCATTAGATAGTATCTCTAAAGATGCGGTCATATCAAGATATAGTTTTTCCTATGGTCTCGTGGATCTTAATGTTGAATTCTTTACATTTTTAGGATCTGATGAAATGAAAAGATTTGGTCGATGACAGGTTTTGTAGCTCTAAAGCCGACTGTAGTACTCCGTGGCGTAGTGGTTAGTGAGTCGGACTGCCACGCCGAAGGTTCTGGGTTCGATCCCTGACGACTCCACCTAAAAAGTTGTTTTACGGGGTACTGCCTCTTGCGAGGAAGTGACAAATCCTCCAAGAGTAATTAAAGTCATGGAAAGTGCTTCTCTGATAGCCGTTTGGATTCGGCGGTAAATTGTAGGTCCCTTCCATTCCTGCTGAATATCAACGCACACACAATAATGGTTGATAGTGTAAGACACAGGCCCCGGCCCCGCTTGGAGCTGTTGTGCCAACAATTTATTTATATTAGATTTGTTCACTATGCTAAGCAAATTTCGGAAGTCTTGTTTACTAAAGCATGACTGCATCTCCTTGACATCACATTGTTGGTGTTTTTTTTTTCTCTGAACAGTCGATTCTCACCATACACTGGTTTAACGTAGATCTTAAAGAACGTTCTAGTACTTCCATTATTCACAACCTGTCAAACCAGTGGTTTCTCTGAGGTACTGAAACCCATCACTTCTGCCGTTGCATTTTGTATCATTGGTGGTAGTTATATATATTTTTCCGGGTTCATAGTTAAGCTAAAACAAGGTAGTGGACCAAGTATGTGTTGACTCCTCCAAGCTTTCCGACATTCAAAATGCTAGAGAAGTATCTTCCGAAACTCGCAACATGATCGATTTGGTTGCAAATTCCACCATTTGGGGACCATCACACTCGTAATTATGTCTTTGTGGATATCGAGGCGTGGGAACAGGGTGCTGCTCAACACCATATTTTAACAAGCTATAAAGTCTAGGAGCCTGATGGTTTGTTGGAAGTGGTGTCGTTTAGACTGAATTCTCCATAGAAAATTCTTTTTTCATGTTAGGGCTCTGCTGGTTTTTTTTGTTGAAAGAAACTCGTATAAAAACTTTCCTTGATATCTTATGGTATTTTACTTCTATAGAAAACCGCATGGGCGGTTACTAGGTTAAGATGGAGAAGTTTGGCCTTGATACGGATCGTCATCAATCTCTTATTCTGACTTCAAAAAAGCTCAAAACTTTTTGCCTTAGTCTTTTCCTGACATCCAAACAAGGGCGACTTCCTGAGGTACTAGTATTTGCAATAGATATCATAGTCATCTGTTTTTTAAGGCCCGTTTCATCGCATTTCATCTCATGGAGACCTGTAACATAAGCTTTGAAACAGCCGGGGATTTGGCTAACTGCTCTGCGCGTTCCTCTGCGCGTTGAGCATCTACAACCCATTAACTCAGCACTCGTCTTAAGCTTACATTTTGGTTATCAGGAAGACACCACGAGAAAATCAAGATGCAGTTTTGCTTTTATTGACAACTCAATTTATTTAGCATCTTAGCTTTGGGTAAATTTCCTTGCATCTCCGTGTTATGTTTTAATTCTTGATAAATATATCACTACAATAACTGTGCCAGTTGCTTCCATATGGTATAGTTCAATCTTAAAAACTTGACTTAAATGGCGCCCAACATAGAACCAATGGGAACACAACTTACAGTGAAAGGTAAAGTTTGCAAGTGCACTTTTACTCCTCTTGAACACCTCCGAAAGGTCATATTGGCATAGCACAATTGCCTGGTGTTGGTGCAGAGCCCTTTTATCCTTTATTAGGCCACCATTTTCTCTAACACCCACCTAAAAGCACACACAACACGACAGAACAAAAAAAGAAGAGTTTTTCGATTTGATTCGATGCACTTGTACACATTTTCGAGTCCATTTTTCCAATAATATCACTACCGCCCGCAGTGTTATGTCTGACATACACGCAAAAAAGAGAAATCTCTCAGCCATAAAGTCCCAATAAAAATCAATGATGGTTGCCTTGTATGGCAAATAAATAATTATAGCATATAATGCATAAGTGCAGTTAACATTTTTTTTTGTATGTTTGAGTAGCGTCCTAGAAAGTTTTAAAGAGCATTTCTAGGTATTCCTATACTGAGACCAACCGACGACGCGACGGCGACGAGAGGACTATGGGAGAAAGATGAAACCCATTTGCAGAAAAATAACGTGCGTTTATGTTACTTGCACGTAAATAGTTTAAGTTCGCGAGGGCAATTCCAAATAACGATTTAATGTGAAAAAAGAGGAAGCAAAACGACAAAAAGAAAAAAAAAATGCAGACAGTGTTGGCTTCCGGAAAACGGGAACACATTCTTCCTCCAGCGCAGCGTTTTCTAACACCACCACACATAATTTCCCTCATTATTGTCGCCTGCAGGTAAGGCAGGCGGGTGCAACTGGGATAGGTGTCACGTTTTCCGAAAATAATGCTAAATACGTGACACTATACATTAGCTTTTCCTAAAAAAGGCAAGAGAATCCAAAGGAAGCAGAAGCAGAAGCAGGACACCACCGGTTTCGTTTCTGCTTCGTGTTCTTGTGCATTCACCTGGTTCTTTTTTGTATATTATTTTTGTACAGCTTTCCTACAGAGTGCTAGGACGAATATAATATTGCCCTATACTATAGCTATACTCTCATATAGAAATAAGAGTTTGATAACATAGTGCATTCAAGTTGGCCCGTATCTTTTTCTATGACTGGCGTCGTAATTTTTTTTTTTTTTGGAATAAGGTATAAATGGAGGAGGTAAGCACACAAAATCGAGGATTTCATGTATGGAACTTCGTATGTAACATTTATGTGTGTGCTTTGAATTCGAGTGAGAGCATTCTTCAGACATTTTTGTGTTGCCTTTATTTTGAAGCTATGGAAGAAGGATGAGCAATTGGATGAAAAAGGCTTCATTAGGATTATTGCTTAGAAAATGCTATAAAAGGATCTGAAATGATAATACGCGATAAAGAGCTATAAAGTCAGAAAAAGGAGTATAAGATGAGGAATGCATTTAAACTCGCTGTGTATATTTGTAGGTTTTGTACAAGAAGGCAAGTTATGGATTTGTAAAATAAATCAAGTTGAAGCCTGGGAAAGGAAGAAAAAAAAAACAGCTTCCTGAATACTTATAAGTTCGACTTGAAAATTGTTTTGTGCACTTCTTCTTTAAAATACCTTTCCAACAATATATCATGCATTCAAAAACATCGCATATTAGGTATGTTAAACGGAGCTTAACAGTGTCTTTTTTGCGCATTAATAATATAATTATGTTACTACTTTGGGGACTAATTTTAGGTTGCACAGGAACGTTCTTTTAAGATTTTTATTTAAACCTATTTCGTTCACTAGCTTTAATTTACTATCGAACTTAAAAGCAAGCAGGTACATGTGACACATTCGGGTTCTTTATTTATATGAAAAATGGGATAATAAAAACATTAAGATATAAAGTTTGAAAAGTAACTATCTTAAGAGGACTCGTAACAAGAACGTGAGATATGATTTGTATCATAATTATTGTAAGTTGTAAAGAGAAAGAGTTATGAGAACTATTTTACTTTGTGCTTTTGGGTGCTTCTTTTAACATTAGGATTGAGCTCATTTTTGCATTCAAAATTAAATGGATCCAAAGAAGAAAGAAGATTTATATTAAGGAAAGGACTATTGAAAACCAGACAAAGAACTTCTAAAAAGGCCATTTTTAAACTTAAATCAATTCTTAAAAAACATTTCTTATAAAATAGTTTTGGCAACTCTGTTTGCATAGAAATTTAGATTTCAATAGTAAAGCATGTTAGTTAAATGTTTTGAAACTCATTAAAACTAAATTGTTGCATGAACAAAAGAGGAATGCCTTGATTGAAAGTATTTCTGAAACATTTTCTAGTCTATATGCGAGTAAATATAATACAAGGGTTTTCAATGTTATTTTGGTGACATACTGATGCCAATTCACCATGGCAAGTTACACGATTAATCCGTGAAAGCTTAAAACAGAACACAAATAAGTCGATTCCTCGCCGTGCACAAGAACCCGGCCTTATGCAAGCTTCTACTTGGCGAATTTTGTGTCGAAGCTTAGGTCTACACTCTTACAACCCAACTGACATAGAAGCTCAAAGCTTAAGACCATCATATACAACACCGGTTGTCCGCTGACCGGGCTTTAGAACATTTGAAAAAGGATCCCATTTCGGCCAAAAACAGCGAACGCTACAAGACGATGATAACCAATGTGTTATGGTGCATTGCTATTTAAACAGGACCGAATATTACCCGAAGAATCATTGCCTCACGCTTTTCATCTAATTGTGTCAGATCAAATTGTGTAAAAAAATTCATACCGCTGGTGTTGGCATGCGAGTTGCGTACGATTGCCTCAAGAATGATGTTGAAGAGCTAACATGATAGCGTGTCACCTTGTCTTAAGCTTTTCTCGACATTAAATGAGTCGGAGGTGTTCTTACCAACCTTGACAGAGCAGCTCGAGTTCTCCATAGTCACCCTGCACAATCGAACGAGTTTAGCAGGGATGCCAATAAGTGACATGGCTCTGTATAGCTCGTTCCTATTCACGCTGTCATAGGCGACTTTAAAATTGATAAATAAGTGGTGAGTATCGATCTGGAATTCTTGGGTTTTTTCTAAGATCTGTCAAAGTGTGAAAATTTGGTCGACGATTGACATACCGGCATACTTTCATCCGACCAGATTGTACAGATGAGTTAGTGTATGCTCCTCATCGAGTCATCTCCCCCTGCTTGGACGATTTCAGTTGGAAAGCCATACTTGTTGGACTTCAGCTAAGATATCGCTACCCGAAATTCTTCATGGTCGGGTGGACGAAAGTTTTGTTCATCATCGTCCAAATCGAATAGATCATTCTGCCTGACAGCAATTGATTGTCTTCATCGTTCAAAACGGACTGCATATAAGTGTTCGATCCAAATTCTCGGCACCGATTGTGCATCTGCTATGATATACCCACCCTCGTCTCTACAGGCTTTCACTCGGGCATCGCGCTACTTCATGGACGAATGCTCCACAGATCCGTTCTCTGGTGTAACTTCTGAGAATTACTTGTGCTGTGACTCCCCTCCCATAATGATGAAGGGTTGTCAGTACCTAAGTGCAATATCACAATAAAAAAAAAATTCGTTAAAGGACGAAAAGTTATATCCGCATTCCTGTGCAATAACCAACAATAATTTAAAAAAAGTGAGCTCATTTAGTGAAGCGCAGTGTATAATATATCTACACATTAGCTTTGTTCGTTGAATCTATAGGGTCGCTCTGAAGTCACCCTGAAGTCGATGTAAGTATCTGCTACGACGAGTTGAGGTAAAGGATCCGCTGTTGAATGCTTTTTTTTCAAAAAATTCTTGTGGGCTCACGGGCTGTACCTGCTTGATTTTTCTTTTAATTTTTTTAAAAAATCAAACTCAAAAAATAAAGCAAAATGGGAATAACCCAGCTGAATTGGTTTAACCCGACAACTATAACTTAAACTGACTCATTAGCCAAAATTTCAATTAATTTGTAAATACCAATATGCGGCTTTCCAACTAAAACCTTAAGCCTATGCCAAGACTCAACTCTATTTTGAGTTCTGGTTTGGGTAAGCTCTGCTTCACTTGATCCGCACAACACCAAAATGACGGAAAATACGTGGTCTTAGTACCAATATAGTTTCTATCAAACCATTTTCCAATTTTTCGGCTACTTTCGCAAAATTGATTAAGTACTCAAAGAATTGAAATAGCCATACCTGGGTATGGAATTCTTGACTATTTTAATTACAAACGCTAAACATTTCAGCATTCGCATTTGCAAACTAAAATGCTTATCTTTTTCATACTTTTTGGGTGAACCTTCGTTTTGGAGTTTTCGATAAAGTATTTCTCCCAAATGAAAAAAGCAGCCTTTAGATTGGTCTCACGGAAAAAAACTTGTAGCTTGCCAGCGGGATTAAGTGTGATATTGTTTTCGTGAGCGCATCTAATGATATTTGAAAATAAAACATCGTATGGACCCCTTGACTTTTAGCTCGTACTCAACTTCATCCTACAGCATGCAATGCAGAGAAGAAAGTTGTCGCATGATCGTTGGAACAACTTCGAAAGTTCCGTTCATCAACCAAACTCTTTTGGAGCCGAGCAGTTAAAGACTTTCCAATGTTCCCAAAATGATGAGTTTGTTTTCGTCATAACTTTTTTCAGATAAAACAAAAAGATTTCCATCGTTTATACCGTAATCGCTGTGGTATGTTTATTTCACTTAAATCCGATGGGCCCTTTTTCCCTAAGTCTTCTAACTCTAGAAAATTTTCGTTTTTGTGCAAAATCGGATGGTAAATAGAGGAAACCG
Source organism: Platycheirus albimanus (assembly GCA_916050605.2). Lineage (NCBI taxonomy): Eukaryota > Metazoa > Arthropoda > Insecta > Diptera > Syrphidae > Platycheirus > Platycheirus albimanus. The sequence continues at coordinate 271,551,693 of OU696696.1, read as the reverse complement.
TACACGAACATTCATGTGGGGTTTCTACTTTCGCTCTTGGAATATAACTATTTGAGACAGTGGATCACATTTTGACTTTTCTTTTCCTGTTCTAACGGAACTACATAAATTCAAATGTTTCTTATAAGCGACAGGGTCAGTGGGAATTTTCACAACACTGTGCTTATCATTATTTTTAACTGTTATCACTCTGGCACTACAATTATGAGATTTATAAAGCTCGCACAGCCAATAAAACTTATTTTTTACGCGTTTGTTGCGATGATAAAAAAATCCATCGATTTCGATTTTAATAACTCCTTTAATTGATACGATTTTGTTTAATTTCAATTTAATGCTAAGGTGTCACGCTGTGATAACACACGATCCCGAGAAACACTAAATTCAAGTACCAGTTCGCGCGAATTTTGGGCTAGTATTTTCAAAAACTCTCCAAAACAAAGACAAAACTATTTTTTTTCATATTATAGCTATTCTTTTCAAAAATTCGAACGGGAATATCAAATCACTTGTATTACTTTCCATTTTTACAAACGTTGTTTATTCAACCGATTATCACAAATTAATGAGAAATATTCTAAAACTTACATTTTACATTCCACTTACCAAATATTGACTCTTTTATTTTACTAACGGTTAAACCAGTTTCTAATATATTAAAGTACAGTATTGTTATTCATCTCGCATCATATTCTCTTGTATGGCCTTACTTCACTTTTGAAGAGTGAAATAAGGCCATATTCCTCCATATGGCCTTGCTACACTTTCGAAAAGCGAAACAAGGCCATATTTGGCGAAATTTGGCAAGTTTCGAAAGAGTTCTTGTGCAGGGCGAATAATCCACTGCCTCGGGTTTTGTTGTACACTTTCTCGGACCGCGGCGATATTACCTGATCCTATGTTCCTTTGACAAATGAATGTTCTCTGTTACCAAAATAAATAAATAAAATAAATAAATTGTTGGCACAACAGCTCCAAGCGGGGCCGGGGCCTGTGACTTACACTCTCAACCATTCCTGTGTGTGCGTTGATATTCTGCAGGAATGGAAGGGACCTACAATTTACCGCCGAATCCGAACGGCTAACAGAGAAGCACTTTCCATGACATTAATTACTCTTGAAGGATTTGTCACTTCCTCGCAAGAGGCAGTACCCCGGAAAAAACTTTTAGGTGGCAACCTCAGGGATCGAACCCTGAACCTTCGGCGTAGCAGTCCGACACACTAACCACTACGCCACGGGGTACTACTGTTACCAAAATAGTCACCTCAAATTAGGCCATCAAACGTTGAAGAGTCAACTGCCACCAAGTCTTACTTATACTCTTTTTAATAATAAATTTGTTTCATTTGGACGTGCTGTTCAACCTTTTAACTTGCCAGAGTGATTAAGCATCATTAAATGAATAATATAAAATAGATTTGACAGATGTCGCAAAATCAACATGGTCGCCACAAACCAAGGTACATAAAGTAAGGTAATATATTCCCGCTCATTTTTTTTCACATCTGTCAAAACTTTTCAAAATGGCTGGTGCATGTGACCCTCATACATTTATTGTATCCTAATTCTTTTCTTAACTTACATAATTGTGTGCGGATTATTTTCTTCCTAATCCATTAAAACTTTTATAAAAATTATAAATATGCGGTGTGCTATGTTCGGGTGTTGCGTAAATAAATAATAAAAAAAATAATAATGCTGACATTTCTTTCCACGCGTTCCCAAAAAACAGAAAATGTGCAAACAGTGGGTGTTCTTGTGCCATAGAAAGGATAAATTAAATACTAATACGGCTAGAATTTGCTCTAAGCATTTTAAGGAAAGTGATTTTGAAGTGATAAACCCCCCGTAGATGATTTGGAATCTCTACAATACGATGGACTCGAACATTTGGCGGGGTATATATTTGTCATAGGATTAAAAAGCCGGATCTTGTTGTGCAAAGCCATCAGCAGGAATCTTCGTTTTCTTGGACGAATCAACTCACTGAAGGATTTCTTCAAAAACCAACAGACAAAATGATGGCAGAAATGATAAAGTTGGAGTCAATCTTTAAGGAATTAAACAAGGATGCTATCGTTTATTCACGCCATTATATAAAAAATTTCATTAGTGTATCTAATCATATTCTTTTGGACATAAAAGTTAAACAAATCTTTTTTCGATCCAGGATGTATTTCCGTATCAAACAGCTTAACACTGTTCAAGAAGAAAATTCCAGAACAAGAAAGAGAAAAATCAATAAAACGATTTTATAAAATTATATGATGATTTTTTTATTCAATTTGGGAAAAAATATATTAAACCTTAATTTCTTCTTAGATATTGTCGACTAGCAATAAAAGTATGTCTTTTAAAAATAGTCCATACGAAACCTTAGGCACTTTCATACAAAATATTTGATATGGTCCCTACCAGGATTTATAATAAATAAAAGGAAGAACTCCTTGACGACTACCGCATCGAATCACCTTTCACATAATGCTGTGTGATGGTACCTTTATTTGCCCATTTCAGCATCATTACCGATTTCACTGTGTCACTGTGAGATTGTTGTAAGTATCGATGAAGTGCTCTTGAATTAGATCATCGTATTGGTCTGCTTCTTGTTTGAGACGGACTTTGCTTTCGTTGCCTAAATGTTGTTCGAACTCACTGCGTCCGATAAGAAGACCACTCGCACGGGATATCCATAATTGGAAGTGTCCTATGTGTAATGAATTTTGAATTAATCTTACAAATTGTAATTGGTGAACAACAAAGCTCTTACATTGAAATACTCTTTGTAACGATTAAAACTATCTGTTCTCTTGTCTAGGTAATGGCCATCCATTTCAGCATGCATCGCTCCAACCATGTTATAGTTGAATTCCGATTCATTTCCAAATGTTTCTCGTATGTTTTGCCTAGAAATAGAACGATGTTTAACTCTTAAAAATTTAGTTTTTGTGTTCTTTAACGGAAATACAGTGGTCCCTCGGTCATTTCTGCTGGATTCATGGAAAAACTTACGTCCACAAGGATCCATCGGTAAGATTTAACCAGAAGTTATTCGTAAGATCACATTTTTCACACTTCTAGCCAGTGGGCGAAATTTTTCTATCATTATTATATTGCCTGCTTCTCTATCTTTGCTATGCGTATGGCTGACTCGGCCGCAAGAATACCATCCACCGGCTGTTGAACAATTAATGGTTATTCAATACTTGAATAATAAAAGATTTCAGCCACCTTTGGCACCACAGTAACATGGTATATGTCCTTGTTGGAACTATGCAGGCTTTTATTGTCAACGCCACCTTTGACACCGATAGCCAGAAGTGTTATCAGTTTTCAGCTCCTGAAACAAAAAAAAACTGAATTAAAAAACATTATACATACTTTATATACTTACCACTGCATACAACTATGCATAGAAGCATTTATAAGCTCAATTCAGTTCATTATTTTCTTTTAAAACAATTAAATTTGGTAAAATCAATATAATGTGTACTGGCGACAGTGCCTTGGGTCACATGAAGACGCCATTTTGATTTTTTTTTTTGTTTACTTTTTTGACAGATGCGGAATATATTACCTTGGATATATCGTCGCTTGAAAAGCAAACTGACATAAGTCAAAATTCTTGAATTTTCAGAAAGGCTATTTGAATTTTTGTGTTACTTAAAAAATTCATTTTAGTTATGAATTTCAACGAAAACCAAAAAGTTGTAGAGTAAAAAAGTATTGTTTTTTTTTCTTTTTTCAAGTGGTATATTTAAGTTTTTCAAAAAAGCCATTTAAAAAAAAAAAAATATAGACTTATGTCATTTAGCATCAAAATATCTTATAAATTTGAAATCAAAATCAGAAAATGTATTTAAAAGTGTCGTTTTGTTTTTTTTTTTAAATAAAACCAGCAATTGACTGAAATTTGGCAGCAAAATGACACAAAACAAAAAGTGTCGCTTTTCCAGAAGCTTATTTATCACGATTTTATATATATGTATATATATATATATATATATTATGTACCTTGGCCACAAAACGCCAAAATCTACTTAAAAAACATTTTACAGTAAAAGCTCCCTTAGGCGGAGGACAGCGACGGCCGAGGCACTTTTGTCCGTCTAAAGAAGTTGTCCGTCCAAGGGAAAACAATGAAAAACCAATCAAAAATAGTTTTGCGTATAATTTAATATTATATTTATTGATAAAATAACAAAAATCTAATTCTTTTAAAAAGCAAAACAAAAAATTTTATTTCAATACACCAAAAAATTAAAAATTGTTTCATAAACATTATAAGAAAATACATATAATTATTTTTTGATAAAAAGTAACACAAATTAAATAATTACAATTTTACTTCGAAAATTTAACAGAAAAACAAGAATTTATTTCAAAATGTTGCAACATTATTTGTAACAGATCACACACACAAAACTACATTGCAATTTCGTTGTTTTCTTTGTTAAGTTAGTTCATTTGTCTTTATCATTCTCATACCATGTAAGAAAAGCTATGGGAAAATGTAGCTGATAAAGTTTTGGTCCGCCTAAGAGAATAGAATTTACCAAATTGTGGCTAATGTGCCTGTTCGCGTCCGGGTAAGGGAGTGTCCGCTTAAGGGAGGTGTCCGCAATAGGAGCTTTCACTGTATTATGACACTTCGACATTCTTCAACTTTTTATAAAAGAATAACATTGGTGCGTTCTTTTTCTAACCATAGACAACAATTGTTGTTATGTCAAACAACAAAAATATTGTTGAAGTGTCATTGTTAGGATATGTTGAGTTTTTTTTTACAAACCATTTAGGAACGATACGTTGTTGTTAGAATTTGTTAAACTGTCAAACGACTTCTTTTAACATTTTTTTTTATATTGATGAACTTATTGAATTATTCATTTTCAGAGCTCAAAATTAGTGAAAAATCCATTTTGTTCTTTGATGTTGATCACTCAAAGAAAATAAAGCCGGTCTTGCTGCTCAAATCGTGAATTTGTAATGTTTTGGTTGGATTTTTCATAAAGACTTTGAATTGTTTTATACAAAATGTTCAATTTAACAGATCAACAACCTCAATTCATATCATGTAGGTGAATTGGAAATATTAACAAACTTAACTATTTTGGCACTTCGATGTGAGTAAAGAAACGCTGTTTTATGACGTCATATAGTTACAATTTCAAGAAAATCTTTTTTTCAAATTTCGTCTTTAATAAAACCTGCTATTAATATTTCTTCAAAGTATCACCGAATCAAAACATTTTTCTCGATCAATTTTATTAACTTTAAACTGTCTAATCGTTGGCGAGGCCGATGTAAAGAAGGGTCTGATAGTCAAATTGATGTTAAATATATCTTATAGCACTTCTTATTCTAACTGGTGGCATAGAACAACACATTGGTAAAGCTAAAAAGTATCTGAGGTTTAAAGCGTAATAAAAGGACAAAATAAGCAGCTTACAACACACAGGGTCACCAATAAGTATATGATAAGAATAATTCCATTAAAAAGGTTTAACTTAATAAAATATTCATATTTTAATTTAATTGAAGCATCAACAGTATTTTTGTATTCAATCAACAGAAAATTTAAAATTCTAAACATGCAAGGACTATAGGGCACAATTCGATATGACCAACCAACCAGGTTGTTAAAATTATACCTTATCACCCCAAATAAATCTTAAAATCAGTTAAAATCGTACACATGGCTAGGCATTCAGTATAAACTACAATTAAATGCTTAAACCTTTTGAATTTTAAGTTGAATACATAAATATTAAAAACACACTACTTTGGACATTCAAAAAATTGAAAGCCTAAAAACTTAGTTCGAAGAATTCATCCAACTTGCAAGCAACTACAACACACACTCTCTTCTTGTGAAGAAAAAAAATGACCGAACCTTTCGAAAAGTTTATTAAAATTGCTAATTTTTTCTACCTTTGTGTTGGCATTCAGCCCTATCAAGACTTTGAACAAACTTCAAGGAAAACCTTCATTCTAGCCCTTGTATTCTATATCACGTCAATTAATTTGAATTTCTATTTTATATTTGAGCAGGTATTTATTTATGTGGCCCTTTATACGGGAACGCATATCACAGAAGCCATCCAAACGGCATCTTATTCCGGTTTCATAATTTCATCCGATTGCAAAATGATTTCAGTTTGGTATAAGAAGAAAGTCCTAACAAATCTTATTACCACCCTCAAAGATATGTATCCGTCTTCCAAAGTCCAACAAACGGATTACAAGTTAAAGAAGTATCTACGACACGTTACTTTTGTTATGTATCTTTTCGTTTTGATGTACATGGTGCTAATTTGGTTTTTCAATCTTTTTGCCATTTTGCAATATGCTATCGCCATGGCCATGGGCAGGCCAATGGAACAATTCCTACCGTATCATGTGTGGCTGCCTTGGGATTGGCGCAATACTCCTTGGTATTATGTCCTTAATTTGTCCGAAATACTAGCCGGATATACAGCGGCTGCAGGATTTATTGCTTCGGATCTATTACTTTGTGCAATTGTGACACAAATTTGCATGCATTTGGATTATATTTGCAGACAAATCCAACGATATACTCCCAAAGGAGGAAGGGACGACTTGAGATTCTTAAATCGATTGATTGTGTACCATCAAAAGCTATTGAATCTCACCGATGAAGTTAATTCTGCGTTTGGGGTGTCGTTGCTTTTTAATTTCGCAACTTCGTCCTTTATTATTTGTTTTGTTGGAGTTCAAATAACATCGGGTGAATTCACTTTGGTGTCACTTAAGTTCACCATTTTTCTGATCTCTTCGCTGTTTCAGGTCTATCTGATTTGTTATTACGGTCAAAAGATCACATATTCGGTAAGTTTTTTATATTTAACGTATTTTTTTATATATTAATTTTGGATATTTAGAGTGAAAACATTGCTGTTGAATTGTACAATCAAATTTGGTACGAAGATGCAAGTACTGCGTATAAGAAAACTATGATCTTTATGATGAATAGAGCCCAGAAGCCGTTGCAGTTGAAGGCTACTATAGCATTGCCGATTTCCTTCAGGACATTTACAGAGGTAAATATTTAAAATTAAATAAATTTGCATTAATTGCATTGCATTGTACAATTTGTTTTTTATAATTTTAAAGATTGGACAACTTTCATACAAGTTTTTTACGCTTCTTCGGATGATGTATGTACAAAAATGAGATAACGGAATAATGAGGGACTTATATTATGACCTGAACTATTGTTTTTGAAGAGTCTTGTCCTGTCAAAATACACGATGGCCTGAGGCAAATTTTATATTGTTAATAATGTGTTCAAATAAATTCAACCAAGTTTTCGTGGTCTTTTTTTTATATTCCTGCTGAAAGTGATAAAGTTTTAACAGTTTAAGGAAGAAGAGATATTACAAATTTCATCGAAATCCGTCAAGTGATTTACGAGGAAATCTGAATTGAAAAAAACCGGTCCTATATGGGAAGTACCGTTATAAGACATTTATTCCAAACAAAACGTAAAGTTTACACAAGAAACACTGTTCACAAAACTTAATCAAAATCGTAATAGCCGTTTTTGAGAAAAACGCGTTTTCCATACAAAATCTTATCGTGATACAATTAAAAAAAAGATAGCGCCGCTCCGTTCCGTTTTCATTTTTGATTCGTTTACGTCACTGACGCCATCGCCTTTGCATTTTTGTTTTTGTTTTGTTCTGCGCTCTATGTGGCTCTACGTCTCGGATGCTCGTGAAAAACGGAACGGCGCGGCGTTAACTGGTTTAATTGTATTATGGGTACCGTTAGTTTTAGAGAACTAGAATGCTAATTCCAAAAACCCCTCTGTAGGACGTCATAATAATACTGTGTACCAAGTTTGAAGAAAATCGGTCCAGCCGTTTAGGCTGTAGGTGCCGATACATACAGGCGGAGAGACAGACAGATAGACATACATACAGACGAACAGAATTTTTAGACCATCTTTTTTCGTCTCCGCTGTCGACGTAATGTCATGTTTGATTGTTGTCTTAAAACTTTTTTTTCGACGAATGCATAACTTGCCTTATAGTACCTCTAGAGGCTGAAGGGATGAGCCGATTTGCATTTAGTATTTATTTGGCCGTCCCTCAAAAAGTATTTTTAGTTTTTGCTCTATGCCCAAAAATAACGGTATAACAATAACGATCGTAAAGAAGAAAACTGATTTTCTCGAAAATGACTCCAATGATTTTGATAAAACTTTCAGAATGCTATTTTTTTAGGACAATCTATCAATTGGTTGCAAAAGATTTTTCAGAATTTGTCTTATAACGGTACCTCTCATAGAACCGGAATTTGCAAATCAAGTTTTCTCGCAAATTATACACTTCCCGAAAACCGATAACCTATGCTTCTGGTTTTTGGAGCTAAATATCAGCTTATCAAATAACCTTTTGAAAAGAATTTTTTTAAAATGACAGTTTATAAAATTATACGTGAAAAGAAATGTGGTAGCTCAATGAATAACATTTTAACAGAATTTTAAAGAATTGAATATGAAAATTCACGACAATTAATTAGAACTCCCCTTGAAAATGCCGAATAACGTACATAAGAAAAAACCGTTGTAAAATCATGCGTAAGGACTGTGCAAAGAATGATTTCTAATGCTGAACATTCAAAATGTGTAAAAATAGAACAAAAACCACCTTCCAACCAATTTTGAAAGATGCAACGCCTCGATTTCTCGAATTTACTAGCTTATAGGTTTGGATAGGACCATAAGATTTCTGGAACTTCCATTCCAAAGGTCCAAATGGCTATGCTAACTTCTTTCATGAATGCCACAGCATACTTTCCCTACAATTAGGGGTATTTTTGGACCCTTGGAATGGAAGTTCCAGCAAGCTAATGTCTCTATCCAAACTGAAACCCACAAAATTTAAGGTTTTTCTTTCGATTATAAGTTCGTTATTTCATAAAAAACAAAACAAATTGTTTTGCATAAAAAATGGGAGTCAGCAACACCCCAATTCAAAAATGTAACCCTTGTGCTTTGATCATCACTGGATACAAAAACATAATTACATTTTTCCAAATAGAGGTTGTTGAACAAAAATGCCGAATTTTGGAGTGTTTGTAGGCGGATTTCACCGGTTCAAGAACTTGGCCTTACTCTTGGACCAAAGATATTATGTACCAAATTTCTGTTTTCAGTGCGACCTCTAGAGAGCATAAATACGGACGGACGGACGGACATGGCTAAATCGATAAGGCTTTTGATTCTGAGTCAGAATACTTTTCTATAGGTACCTAACCGTATTATTTCTCTATGTTAAAAACTCCAGAACCAAATACAGTTATATACCTACCCATTCTATGGAATAGTGTAAATTGAAAAACCATCAGTCTTTGTGAAGATCGATAAAACATGACGGATTAGATAGATTTTAAATGATGATGATGATTTCCATACAAAAATTACCATTACAAATATTATAGGTAATCCTAAAGCCGACTTTCCTATTTCTCTTCTTCATATTCCACTTCTCATAAATACATGCCGTCTGCACTTACCATAATTTTAAATTGCCTCTAATTGCTGCCATGATCTTTCTCCATTCTCAAAGCACCATGCACCACTTCAAAATTGAAAAATAACTTCCAGTTCCAGCACCCATCAGGGATGGAAAATGACATTTTTCGATTGTACTGAAAACTCTTTTGAAATTGTACTGAAATGAAGTCCGAATTGTACCGAATTTTTCTTTTAATGAAAAACTATGTAATTTATATGTAACCAAAATATTTTATTATTTAAAACATAAAAACAGGTGATTAGTATACATGTAATTAACATATGTATGTACATAAATAGTTATCATAAAACACACAAAAGTTGAAAAACGTGCAAAATATGTTTACAAGTAGATAGGTACTTTGCCAGAAGTGAATATTATTCTATAATTTTCAGTCTAATAGTTCTTTTGTCAAAATGCTTGCATTTTGCACATTATTTTTTTTAAATATTTCCATTAAGATCAAAATTATAGCAAATTTTTTGTGGCTATAAAGGCAGAACAAGTTTGCACTTGCATTCTTTTTTGACATTTCGACTTAATAATATTCTGATAGGAAAATATTCGTTCCACATTTGCCGACGAATGGGAAACGGAAAGAACGGCATGTGCAATTTTAAAAATATTACCGAACATGAATTCATTGCATTCATTTTTGATTAAGCTCATCTCATTCCAAACATCAGAAATACTATAATGTCTTAGCTGTTGAATTTGGGCAGTCGGTTCTCTGTACTCGTTGTTAATTTTTTCAGTGTTATTTTTTTCATTTGGAAAAAAATTTAAAATAAATTTTAATACCAAATTATACTTTATTTTGTGTTGTAAAAAAAGATCCCAAGTTTAAGATGGGGCTTAGATGTGCTCTCTGATTTAGAAAAGAAAATTATAAAGGATTTCAAAATTTGAACGATTAACAGAGAAAAGAGAATTGTACTGAAATAAGGCAAATTGTACTTTTGTACTTGATCAAACTCGATTGTATCGAATTCGATACAATTGTACCGAATTTTCCATGCCTGGCACCCATCCATCATTTCAACTTTCTTCATTGTATACTTTCTTTCATTTTTTGAATTTGAATTTAAAAGCTGTGGCAAAAAGCTCCTTGTGAAAATCCTATCATTAACAATAATTTTATAGGAAACGAAAGCTCACATAAAATGCATTGTGCTTTGTCACTGAGCACTGACCAGTCTCAACAAGTTCATTATTAAGTGCGTTTCAATTTTTCAGTTTGCTTCGCGATCGGTTGATAAAAAATATTTCGTTTTAATATAAATATTAAGCCTGCGTTATTGAAAATATGAAATTATTGTTAATAAAGTATTGAAGTTGGTTTTTTTATTGCTTTTGAATTAATCGGATAAGTGCTTATAAATCAATTTAATAAAATATAATTTGCCTTTGGATTCGCTTTTTGTGTAATGGCGTTGTTGTCGGTAGAACAGTGCGTGGCGGTGCCGGTGGCTCAGTGTGGTGGAAAACAGAATTTTCATTTTTGAACAAGTTGAAAAGTTGGTCTTGGTGTCGGTACTGTGGTGGCTGGTGAAAAAAGGTAAACAAACGAAAATGTACATTTAAATAAGTTGAAAAACGTTAACATCTCTTAATTTAAAACTAGCTATGTGTTCTTTTTTATCTCTCCTAAAAAACTTTTTTTCTTCTAGGTTAGTTCATTTTTGTAACAGATGATTTGTAATAATGTAATCTGGTATTTCAAAGTGTTTAGTATTATTTCTTGGTAAGTGAATATAAATATTTAATGATACTATACTTATATTAATCCGTTATAAGATTCAAACATTTTTGAAAATTTTAATTGAAAACAATCATTTTGAAACATACGGTTAGTCACAAAAGTAAGTAAGCATTACTAAATTTAAAGATTATATTCTTCAAATAATTGGTAGCAACATTTAAACAAATTAAATATTTTTTCTGTGATTGGTGTATTTATTTTGAACCAATAAATAACATTTCAAATACAAATTTTAAAAAAACTTATAAAATATTCGGCTTAAACTAAAAACAATAACAAAATTATGTCACAAAAGTAAGTAAGCAGTTCAAATTGACCTTGAATTCATATAAGTTATTTTGACCAGCTTATTGATTTAGTACTTAGTTGGGTACCCCTTAGCCTTTATAGTTGCCTTCATACGCGAAGGCATTGAGTTAACTAGATTTTGAGTTACGCTTTGGCCAATCTTAGACCATTCATCCTGAAGAACACGCTTTAAATCATCTTTCGTCCTAATCTCATGTTTTCTTACTTGTCGGTTCAGATGCTCCCATAAGTGTTCAATGACATTTAAATCGGGCGACTGTGGTGGTGATTTGGGTTCTGACGTTATAAAGCAGCCATTCCTTGACAACATGTGAGGTATGTTTAGGATCATTGTCTTCCTGGAAGACAAATGATCTACTCACTGGCACTTTCATGAAGGTTGTTCTTTAAAATATTTAAATAGTCGAACCTGTTCATTAAAGAATCTATAAATACTAAATTGCCGACACCAGATGCAGCCATACACCCCCAAACCATAACGTTTCCACCTCCGTGCTTTACGGTTCCTGACAGGTTCGATGGATGGAACTCTGTGTTTTTTTTTCTCCAGACTGTTGCGTCCGTCTGAGCCATATATTAACATATATATAATTTGCTTTCATCGGAGAAAATAACGGTGTTCCAAAAATTTGCTTCCTTAAATTCATGGGTTTTTGCAAATTGAAGCTGCTTTTGACGGTTAACTTTACTTGCATAAAATTTTTTCCTAATGTTGCGACCATGATATCCGGATTGGTGGAGCACTCGTCGAATGGTTTGGGCGTTACATGACTTACCCGTTTCGTTGGTTATTTCGGCTGTTATCTTTGGTGCACTTATTTTGGGATTATTCTTCACATTACTTAGAATAATCCGACATTCCCTTTGAGTAAACTTGCGAGGCCGTCCAGATCGAGGGTCATTTTGCAAACTTCCAGTGTTATTGTATTTGGTAATAATTTTGTGTATGGTTGATGGACTTTTGTTCAATTTTACCAATTTCTCGTTCCGATTTGTTTTCCAAATAGTGTTCAATTATCACTTTTTTTAAATCCAAGCTTAGTTGCTTACCTCTTGGAGCCACTTTCTTTTATATTAATCGTTAATTAATCGTAAACTGATAAAAAATTATAGATATGAGAGAAAAGCAACAAAAAAAAACTTAAAAAAGCACTTTAAACTGCACCATTAGTTTATTAACCTTCAAAGGCTGCAGGTGCTTACTTACTTTTGTGACATAGAAAATGCAATTAACTCAAAAAACAGTGATGTTCTGCAGGTAAACAAAATCTTAAACGGTAAATTTTGCTTACCACATGATGTTCACATGCTTATCATAATTTTTGTTATATTTCTCCTAATATTCATAACGGAATTTAATTTTCTTATAGCATGTGTATGCTACAGCAACGGATGCTTACTTACTTTTGTGATTCACTGCATTTATATCTACCAATTGTGAAATTCATCTCTATATTTTATTAGGCTGATCGAAAAAATCTCGAAGTGCAATTTTCATAAGACGCTTCAACAATTTTGAAACTGCGTAAATATCTCTGATTGCAAAGGCTTAAACATAGAAACGCCAAAAAAAGTTGGGCAAAGAACTTGACGTTAAAGTGTGACTCATAATTATCATCGTGCGTTATGATTTTTACTTGCGATTATTGGTTAATTATGGATTCATACAATTTTTTTTTTTTTTGAGATAACAATCACACATGACATTACGTGTTACGATGATAGCGAAGACGAAAAACGATGGTCTAAAAATTCTGTCCGTCTGTAAACGTCCGTCTCGAAAACGGCTCAACCAATACTTGCAAAATTTCACACATATATAGGTGTAAGTAGCTCAATTTATACTGCGTACCAATATTTAATTCTTTTTTTTAATTTTTAAAGAAATATTAAAGAATTTTGAAGAATTTACTTTTATCAAAATCTCAAGCCCCAAGACCACTGTCACACATTTGAGGAAGTTCGTGCACCCCAGTCGTGCATTTTATTTTTGTTAACTAAGTCAACACATGGTTAAGGTTATACTGATTTTTTTCTTGCTTTTTTACTTTGCAAACATATATGCAAATTATGCATTAGTCGAAAAAAAAGTTTTGTGATTACAATGATGACGTTGTTTTTGCATGATGGCGAAGATAAAAAAGTGCTTCTGAAAATTCTTACTGGACTATGTACTCTGCTAAGGCCGAGGCCGAAGGGTAAAAGGTATGTAAAGATACAACAAAATGTTTCTCGGCATGATGATGATTCAGAGACCCCGTTTGGAGAACCCGTCTACGACTCTGGGTATGGCAGCTTAGTGTCCTTGTTCGAAGAAAATATTCCCGCCTCTATTTCCTCTTTTTTGTAGAATCTCAAAATGTTATATTCGATTTTAAGGGTCCAAATTAGCGCGCATCTATAAAGGCTCTGTTCATCCAGTTTGGTGACTTTCCAGTTGTGAGTTGGTATGTTGTTTGTAAGTAACCTAATCTGATGATTTGAACAAAAGAGGAGGATAGGTACGCTGGAACTCAAGTACAAGTCCTTATTCTGCTCGATGTTTTCCCTTCCCACAACCTCAAGATCTTTTCATACGCTTATACGTTCCTATCGATTTCGGTGACAATTATATGTTGCCCTTAAGAGCGTCGCTAAACGAATTATGAGAAGTGATACCACGGGGTTTATTGTGGTGATCACTGGATCACCTTTAAGAGTTCAGGAACAGGCACAATTTCCCGCATTGATTTTTGCATTTTTGACGTAAGGCACTTAAGTTCGTATCAAGTTTTATGGCGCAAGTTAGACATTATGGCCTTTGCCCATCCTGAATTTACTTTAATGTTGAGGTGTTCTGTCGGTCTTCGGAATGATTCCGCCGAGCATCACAACAGGTCGTGGCGTATTGCTTAGAGGAAGCGCGTTGTTGCTGAATTCCTCAATAGGGACTTTTCCCTTCTGGGTGCTTTAAGCTCTAGAAGGACCTATGGTGTAACAATATTGAAAAGTTTTGTCAAATTCTATTCCACTCTGCGCTTACTACTTGTAGAAGGTCCATAATTAAATTATCCAGAAACCCTCCACTGTACGGCAATGGAGGAGATTTACCACTAAACAACTGTGAAGTACTTCCACCTGATTTTAAATAAGAACCTCATCTTTTGGTTTTTGTTACGGGCGGCTTATCTCCTGTTTTACGGGTTTGTTCGTTCAGCGCTCTGATTTTTTTATTTCAAACAAATGAGAGTCCCTTAGGTTGAGGGGGATCCCAGCCACAGCATTCTTTTGATCCTCCCGCTTCTCGTGAAATTAACCTTAAACTCAGAGTAGTTTAAGCTAATTCGGGCTAGTCAATAAGTCGGTATAGTTAGGGGTTTGAGAAAGCTTATGCATTTCAGGCACTGCAGTAGCTTTATGGTTCCTATATTGTTCCATGATGAGGCAGTAAGTGAACGAACAATAAAACACCAAGGCCATCGAAATAGATTTAGCCGAACCAGGATTGACGTAAAGGACTGCAAATTCTTAAATCAGCCCCATTTCACTTTACCGCATTGTTCTATTCAATTTTCTTTTTCTAAGCACACACCGATCCAAATTGGCTTCATCAACTAGGAACGGATATGCTTGTTTTTCAACAATTCAGTACGATGCGACCGACGACGCGGACGCCGACGCCGACGTTAAGTAGTTACAAGACCATAAGAATTTTTCATTTATTTCAAAGTAAATCCCAACTCGAAAAACTCTGTCTCTGTTCTATATCCAATGCAATAAGTGACACATTCCTTTCGTTTCTGTTAACCTATATTTTTCTTTTTTTTTGTAAAACGCATTTCCGTCAAAATCCTCTTTGCACATCCATCTCCAAAGTGAAGGCCGAACTGGCAACCAATTCAACAACTAAAGAAAATCCCCCCTAAATCCGTTTTTTGAACAGCGCGAATAATAGAGAAAATTCCATTCCACGACGAAAGTCCTTCTGCAATCTTTCCGCTTGGCGATTTTGTTATCCCTCTTGAAATTTAATAAAAGACGAACCACGACAAGGATGACAGGGACGACGACGAAGACGACCAACGTTTTTCAAATGCATCCAACTGGACTCAACAATAAAGTGACCTCGATTCCCTGCGCGTTATTTTTAGTTTTATTCTTTCCTCGCATCTTTTTGTTTTATTTTCTTTTAGCAGGATAGTTGGGTATCCTTCATCTATAATTCAATTAAATTAACCAAATCTAGCCTATCCGTATCATAGTCAGAAAGGAAAACTTTCATTTCACTTGGTGGTTTTGTGGCCCGAAATCCAAATAGCAAACTCACTCTCACCAGATTTTCTGCAAGGCAGCTGGGAAGGGGGGGGGGGGCTGGTGGGGGAATAGAAGAGCATTCTCCTGAACCAAAACCGCGAATAATCAAAGTAATTGCAAAACGGAAAGAAAGCTGAACTGAACTGACCATCACCACAATACAACCACACCGAAGAGCCGAAGCAATTAAAATGAAAAACCGCAAGAAAATTGTTTTCCCGCGCTATTTTCCTGAGCGAAAAACCAGCCTGAAAAAAATGGTATAAATCTAATGGATAATGCCAGGCAGCAAGCAAGCAAAGACTAGGTATAGGGTTTGAAAGAAGGAACCTCCTTTATTTTTTGCAGACAAGCTAGAAGGCGATGGGATTGATTTAATTGAAATTCTTTAGCTGTTCCTTGTTTCGTTATCCTGCAAGATATTGAAATGCGATGACGAAAAAGTCATTAATTATCGTTTTCTTTACGCCTTTGTTTTACCTGGAAACCTGAAATGAAAGAAAAGTTGTTGTTTTTTGTTTTATTTCCTATATATTTATGTTAGTGTACCAAGAGTCCTTTTTCTTTGCAAGGCAATCGAAGAATCACACTTTAAAAGAGAACTATCATCCACAAAACAAGGATATGCGATATGGTACATTCGTACAAGACATATCGCAGTGTCATTGTGTACTTATAATGGTGTGGTTTGAGGTTCACGCTCAGGATCTATTGTTTTTCCGTTAAAGCGTGCGGCAGAGAAAGCTTCGTGATTCTTGTTGTTATGAATGGCGCCCAGGAGAGGACCAAGGACCGAGGAATGGCTAAATGGTATCGCGTGGGTAATTGATTGTTTATTTGTACGTGGATTTTAGTATTTTGTGCTTAGTAAAATGGAAAGATTAATGATTGTGGCTTGTCAAAAGTTTTAATTAAAAGTGCTTAGTGGTTGAAGTTTTGACTTAACTTGATATTAAGAATTTCGTGGTGGTGCCAACTGTAGTTCTTATCGTTACATTATCTTTGAGATTAGAGGAAACACGTGGCTAATAAATTACCAAGAACAAATGTACAGAAATGCACGTATATTTATACTTGGAATGTTTTAGTTTATTAAGGAATTTCAATAGGTCCGACACCCTTCGTATAAAGATGGAATTTTAAAAGTAACAATCATTTTAATGTTTTTACTAAAAATTATACAATTCAATCATTTGTATGAGTGGCATAACAATACTATGTTCTTAGCTCCAAAATTATTCTATTGAACCTTAAATTAAAAGATTAAATCAACAGTTTCCCCGTCGAAATTTTCTAAAAGCTGGACCTTACCTTACTGAAGCACCCCAAATTGCAAACAAATTATGGCGTTCGAGCCAGGCGAGATGCCTTCGAGCTTCGGAAAATGATGGTTAATATCGGGGTCAACTGGCCTGTGATTTTCGTCTCCAGACTTCAAAAAGGTGATCGGATGCCTTAACAATGGAGTTACCTTCTTCTTATGTATAAATAAGAGGAGGAGAGGATACATGAAGCTGTTATAATAACTGTTCAATTAAGATGATCACGCCATAAAAATCGTTTTTATAGCCGACTGTGAAATGCAGAACGGCAATCTAATGACCGGTGGAAGTCAACAACAAATGCGATCCTTATGCGAGAAACATCGGGATTCTTAAGAGGATTAACATTTAGACGAGATCTGATATGGGCTGCACTCAGGCAACGAGGAGTTCCAGAAACCTATGTTCGGATGGTCTCGGACATGAATGAGAGAGCAGTGACAAAAGTATGGTGTCCAGCTGGAGTCATCGAAGAATTTGAAATCATAGCAGTTGTAAACAAGGGAAGCGGCTTGAGTCCCCTACTCTTTATTGCAGTCCTTGACTTTCTGCTTAAAGGTAAAGTGACGGACCCTTAAGTGCTTGCTGACAATAGAACCATCATAAGTGAGGATTATTCATCCCTGCAACGAGCACTTGACGTATGGGTGTACGTTGTGGAGGGAAATGGGTACCGTTTAAATCCAAGAAATGTTTGAAAACTTGTGCTGCCCGTATTCCAGACGTTTATGTGAATAGAACAAAGATTCCAGAGTGTGAAAAGTTTTAATATCTGGTTTTTATGATAAATGGCGATGACGACACCAATAATCGCGAAAGCGTGGTGTGGATTGAATGGCGGGAAAACTCCGCTATCGTCTGGAATCGAAAAATTTCCCCTAAGCTGAAGGGAAGAAGAAGTCCAGCACTCATATGCGTTTCAGAAATTGGATAATCTACAAAACGTACAAAACGTAAACAATAAGTGCAGTTAAGATTTGAGAAGAAGAAGCTTTGGAGAACGAGAAGGAATCTCTATATTTCACGATACGTCCGAAATTGGGCTTTAGTGAAAACTGATGAGCGTTCCTAGTAAGACGAGTATTACGGCGGAATCGTTTAAGGGCTGCAACGCAGCTGGATACATCGAGTGAGCATTTTTGTAGAAGAACCTGTAAAATAAGGAAAGACATGAAGCATTTCAACGATGTTCAGTTGATATGGAAATATTTCCATAATACTTCTCTCTCCTATCAATTTTAACGCTTTTTTAACTCTATCGAGCAAATCTAAAAAAAGTCAAGGGATTGAGATTCATTTATGAGGCTTTAACCTTAACAGATTTTGGTGACAGTCAAAATATTTTGGTGGAGTCATGATTTTGATGTCCGGTGATTTCGTCAGGTGCTTCCCGTTACTCCATGTTCAACTGCAGTTGACGAATTTAGTGCTTGCATTTTTGAATGACTGTTTTAACAAGTTACCTTGACGTTCAAATTCGCCAAATGCACCTTCAAAAGTTATAATTTGATGTTCATTTTGTGAATGCCATCTGCGACGCTGCGTCATTGGTCCATGATTTTTTGAAAACTATTTGCTGGGCCGTCTACGGAAAATGCTTTACGACGATGATAACTAATTTCTTGTGTCTGAAGTTCAACTATGTGGACCTAAACGGCATGTGGTTCCAGCTTCGTGCCACACAGTGAACGTCACGATTGACATTCTCCATATGAACGATTTGAAGGTAAGGTAATCTCTCGCAGAGGTAACGTGAATTGGCTACGATGGTTATGCGATTTGACCCCGCTAGACCTTTTCTTGTTGGGTTCCTAAAGTCGCAAGCCTATGCGACTAAACCTCAATCAATCAGGAGAAAGAAAAAAGATCATCAACAACGTGAAGTCGAGGAGATGCAGAGATGGTTTAGCAGAAAAGAGGTGTGAAACTTTTAAATAAGAGTGAAACAATCAATATCAGGATTCACAACCGCCCAGGACCCTGCAAAGACGGGATGTGAACAATGTATACATACATACAATACGCAGGCGATGTGAGACAGTGGAACTTTTTAAGCATGATGCACCAGACTGTGAAGAAAACTCAAGAGCTAAACATTGATACCAATCACCTATTCGTCGATTTTAAAGCAGCCTATGACAGTATGTTAATAGATTTGAACTATATCGTGACATGTTTGTCCATCTTTAGAATTCCTGCTCAGCTGATACACCACCTTATCGCTGTTCCGTATGGACTCTACTGAAACCTTCGACACCGCTAACATTGTGCTTGAAAATGTAATATGGTATACATCGGACACCATCTTTAATCAACCGACACAGAACCTTGGGGTTGCGGACGACATTGAAATAATAGGAAGAACCAAGCTAGCAGTAACCGGTGCCTCCATTACTATGGAAGTAGCAGCAAGCAGAATGGGACTGAAAAAAATCGAGGACAAGACGATGTCTATAACTTCATCAACAAAAGTCCGCCACCAACTTGGTCGGAAAGTGACCATTCACCGGTATAACTTCGAAACTCGTGAAATTGTCTACCTAGGCACTCCTGAAAGCTCAGGAAACAACATCAGTGCGGAAATTAAACGTTGATTATTGTTGATAATCACTATTCCTTTGAAATATTAGGAAGAACCAAGCTAGCAGTAACCGGTGCCTCCACTACTATGGAAGTAGCAGCAAGCAGAATGGGACTGAAAAAAATCGAGGACAAGACGATGTCTATAACTTCATCAACAAAAGTCCGCCACCAACTTGGTCGGAAAGTGACCATTCACCGGTATAACTTCGAAACTCGTGAAATTGTCTACCTAGGCACTCCTGAAAGCTCAGGAAACAACATCAGTGCGGAAATTAAACGTTGATTATTGTTGATAATCACTATTTCTTTGGGCTTTATAATAAATTGAGGAATGCCCCAAGTAACAATTTAGATTTCATAAGGGCTATGTTCTTATTTATATAATAAGTGTAACAGGTCTTATAGAAACTTATTTGGCGCACTTAAGAGAAGGTATTCTAGTTCTTTTAAGACTTTTCCTGACTGGCTCTCTGAAAACAACAACTTTTTATAAACAATATCAACAAGGCTTTATAACAGCTTGATAAGAATGCAATACTTTACTACGAAAAGCTATTAGCTTCATAAAAACAGTTTCATCATTTATACTCTACATAAGACTTTTCCTCACTGGCTCTATGAAAGCAATCACTGCTCATGGACTATATGAATATGGCCTTAGTACAGCTAGATAAGGGAAGCAATACCTTATTTCAAAAGACTATTAGCTTCTTTTACAAAGATAATTATTACTTTAAAAAAAAAGGATATAGCTTATTCAACAAAGCAATAGTTTCTTCTTAGATGTTAGGCTAAGGCCTTAAAAAAGGAATTACGGAGATCTTAACGAAAAAAAAAAATGTGTGATATTTTATTTTCCTTGATCAATTGAATTGCATAAAGTTAACAATAATAGTATCGATAATTACTATAAAATTGTCGAAACTAATGAAAGTGGGAATAAGATGCTTTGTCCAGTCCCACGGTTCTGGGAACGGGATGGCATTTTAATGTGGCCGCCAGAGGCAGAAAAACAAAAAGCCATGAAAAGACCTTGGAACCCCCCAGGCTCCTTAAAAGATGGATGGAAGCTATACAACTGCATCGTTAAAAGATCGTTCATATCGACCTACAGCCAGGCCTTACAGCAAATCCGGCTGATGTCCGACACAAGCGACACAACTGATTTGGATGAGGTTCAGTACTTCCCACCGTCGACATCCAGAAAGCGACTCCCTGGTGCCCGCAAAATTATATCTACAAGAAAAAATGCTGATAGCCAAAGATCCAACTTAAACAACGTAAGTACCTTTATACAAAATAAATTTTGACCCCGCTTAAATTTTCACGTCTCATAATTCTTAATTTTAGTATCAGCACAAGGACAAGGACTTTTTGGTTCCGTAAGAAGCAGTCCAACAGCAGGAGCTGCAAATCCATCACCAGCAGCATCAGCAGATCCATCACCAGCAGCAGCAGATCCATCAGCAGCAGCAGCAGCAGCAGCAGATCCATCAGCAGCAGCAACAAATCCACCACCAACAGCCGCAGCAGCAGAACCATCAGCAGCAGCAGCAGCAAATCCACCACCAACAGCCGCAGCAGCAGATCCATTACCAGCAGCAGCAGATCCATCACCAGCAGCAGCAGTCCCAACAACAGCAGCAGCAGATAAATCTAAATGAACCACAAAAGCCACAACAGCAAATGTTTATTATTGATAATGATGGCCAAGTGCTTGTTGTGCCAGCGGCTAATGAAAGCCAGCCTGCCACTTGTGTCTCTGGTTGGAATTGTGTCCAAAATTCAGGCTAGGCAAGAGCATAATATAACTCTTCTTGAAGACCTGAAAAAAATAGGAGCACAATCACCCTTCACCAGTACTAATCATCCTGACGAAACTTTCAATCCCATCGAAACTATCGAGGTCCTCGAAACCTTTGAGAGCAATTTGACGAAAAAGGATTTTTGGGATGATTTGGTAAGTTGTGCATTGATTTCTTATTTTCTTATATTCTTAGATAAATGAATTCCAAAAGATGCGGTACAAACAGATTTTGATTTTACAAAGTATTCCGGAAAACCACCTATCCATTAGATTTAATTTTTAAATAAAATCAGAGCGGAGAAAAGTCAATTTCCAAACCTAAAATCATTTGACACCATCTTGTTTTGGTTGCAAATACGAAAGTCGGTCATAATTTCTTTTTGAATTTTGATTGTGACCCAAGGGGTCAGGTAACACGCCACCCCAATACTTCAAAATTACAGATTCAAAACTGATGACATTAATGCCAATCAGCCCGTACTGACTGGCAACCAATAAGGGATGGAAACAAAACATTTTGGTTCAAAAATTTATTTCAGAAAACGACTAATAAAAGTGTTTTCCTTCTTAAAATTACTGGCTAAAAAAGTCAAATTCCAAAATAAACTTTCAGACCAAAATCTTTTGATCTTGCCAGAATTCAACCTTTGAGCTGTTAAAAATAGGTAATCCATCCATGTTTATATTTAACGAAATAGTTTTGGATTCGTTTATATTTCGAAATATGCATTGGAGGCACTTTTCGAGACCGTGGTGCCAATAGGATCCACCATTACCTATTTTCGAAATAACGACTTCTTGTGGGGTTCTCAAAAGTTTTCGCGGATCTTCAGGCAAGACGACTTCTCTGATGTCAGTGCTAATAATCTTGATAAGACCTTTAATTGCCGTGTGTGTAATATGGTTCTCGATTGCCCATTCCCGCAAATGGGTTTGGAGCTTTCTGATTCTGTTTCTCTCCATCTCAGTTTCATCTCCGCCTTGTGAAGTCGCATCAATCATGCTATATGCATTGGTTTCATCATTGTTAGCTTGTTAGGTTTATATCTTGGAATAAGAAAATTGTATACATTTTATTATACCTATTAAAATATTGAGAGACTTACCTTGGGTCTCCACAGTTGTTCTGGTTTCATTTGCGTAAGAATCTTGCACAAAAATGTCCTGTGGATTGTTAATGGCTGATTGGTTTTGGTCAAGTGACACAGTGGCAGGTAAGATTATTATTTGACCGTTGTTAAGAGCTGCTCTTCTTTGTAATATGTGGTTGGAAACTTCACAGGCTGTTCTTAAAACAGCTTCACGATTTTTTTTTCACTTGCCTCTGATACGTTCCCGATCTCTTAAATCTTTTCCACGAATTTATCATTGTTAAATTTGAATAGTACAATATTTTACTTTTATTAATGAAATTCTTCAAAGAATTTCCCCACTTTTTTATAAATAGGATGACTGAAGACGGATGTAAAAATACAAACAAACAACCATCAATCGAAAGTTATTATGACTCTATTAATTCTACTTATTGTTAGTAGAGGATATAGGATTTTTGAATTGACTTTAAATACCAAACCTTGTAGAAGCTACTATATTTTAGACTTTAATTAGCCTACTTTGACAGGCTTTCTAACAGCTTTACTATACAAGAATATCTTGTCGCTCTTAACAGCTTATTTTGTATAGTTTTATAGAAGCTATTACTGAGAATCTCGAAGAATAGTTGAGGTACATTAAAAATAATATCAATAGAAATAATATGGTTGGTATAAAATAACCAAACTAGAAACTATGTTAACAGAAGTTTAGTTTGAATTATTGATCATGTATTAATGTAACTGTACGTGCAGAGGTACATATTGCTTATATACAAAGTGTTTCTTACAGTAGAACTTTTTTGCAAAAATATCCAATACAACTGCAAACTGCAAGCTATTAACTTTCCACAGATTACGTTGATTTTATGTAAGCTTTAGTTAAAAAATTTTTTAGAGGTATTTTGTATTGACTTTCAATAAGAAGCCTTATAGGAGCTATTCAATTTCAGACTTTTATTAAGAAACTCTGGGAGGCCTTACACCGGCTTTATTAAACAAAAATCTCTCTACTTTGTGTACAGCTTGTGAAACTGTATTTCCAAATGGTTTAACAAAGCTTTAACTGAAAGTTTCGGCTTTATAATGACTAACATCCGTAAATAAGCCTTAAGATAACCATATGACAGTTACAGCTCACGGAATTTGAAATCTTGGACCTTATACAAGATAAATTGTTACTTGGGTGAAGCCCTATTGAAGAACCAAGGTGACGCTGTACACAGAACTCATTATCCCGGTCCTGCTATATGGTGCAGGAGCATTGACCCTCTCCATATCGGATAAAAAAAAGGTTCTGCGTTCGAAATATGGTCCTGCATGCGTTAGCAGAGATACAAATATTTGCCGGAGAAGATACAATGAAGACGTACACAAGCTGTTACAGTTGGCATTTGCCTAGCCGAACTCGAATTCAACGATACAGATGGCAGGGCCAGAAGAAGTCAGAAGCCAAGGTAAACCTCATCTTCGATGGAGCGATCAGGAAGAGGGAGATTTCGGAGCTCGAGATTGAAGACGACAGGCTAGAGATCTAACCGGCTGGAGAGGCGTATTAAGCAAGGCCTAGAAACCCCACGCTCTAGTTGGGCAATTATAACTAAAGTAAGTAAAGTATCTACTTTTTCCATCAAAAGTGTATATTAAAAAAAAAACCTAGAATTCCTGAACGATTGCACTATATAGTTACACAACTTTTTTTACCTGCTTCTCTGTCACAGCAACAGTCTTCCTTCAGTTTCCAAAATAAAATACCCATATCCCATACCTTCCAAATTAAATTCCTTCTGAAAGAACTGATTCAATTGAAATTCCTTTAGCACTTCAACTAACCAAGCAAAAGTAAGTACATAGAAAAACAACATTGTAGCAAAATTTGATTACGTCAAGAAATCACCACCTCCGCTCCATCCGACCAGAGACCAGACCACTCTTCTATAAAAATGAAAACCCAAGTTAAAGTAGTCTTCTGTTTTTTTCTTGGTGTCCTTGCTCTTCACATAAACAAACAAAACCATTTAGCTCGGATCGAAAAATTATGCATCACTATACCACTCTTCGGTTGGGAGATTGGAACAGCCAGGCAAAAAAAATGCCAGTAGCGGATGAACACGAATTGAATTTACTCGCATATCCTCATCGAGTATCCTTATCAAAAGGAATTTTCTTCACCATATCGGGCACTCTGTGTCTGTGTCTTTCTCCATGCTCCATCTCAATGAAATTGCTGAAACTTCATTCCCTTTTTTTAAGAGTTTATTTGTTTCGAATCTAGTTATCCACTTGTTACTTTTCGCATGTTCCCTAACTTTCTCTGTCACTCTGCTGCTGCAACTATGAAGCAAAGAAAGTAAATTTGATTTCAAGTTCTCCTGTGCCTTGGGAATTGGGATGCTCTGCTATATTGCTATGTGCTATTGGCGATGTTATCGATGCTCTGTCATTGGAATAATGTATGCATATCGTGTAATTTATCTACTCTGGTGAAGTTGTTGGTCGTCTATATATATGTATGTTGGACATGGTATGACCAACCAAAACCCTTATACCTGAGCATCGGGAGATGTGTTGTTTGAAATGCTCTTCGTGTTTCATCAATATCAGCAATATCCGATCCGATCCGACGGACGACGGCGACGAGAGGAGCAATCCTTGAAGTGATTGAGAGTTGATATGGCATCAAAATAAACGGATGTATATCCTGTGTCCATTTCTGGAAAACAACAAACGTATAGGGAATTGCACACTCACACTCCTTCAGCTACTTCTGATGCTATTTCTAAACTTCTTAGGCCAGTAAAAATAGAATTTAACCTCGCACTAAATTTCCGATCCAATTTTTTATTTGTATAAGGTTAAGGACCACTTACTGAGTATAAAAACACAAAATGCTAACAAATCCAGGTGGAGCTTCAGCCGCCATCTTGAAAAAACGTTTTGGGTCGATATCTCGGAAACTATGCAATTTAGAGCAAAAGTAATAAAAACCATTATTAAAGAAAATGCAATTTTGCATCTTTTGTTCTCAGTAAACTTTTTTGTAAAAATAACCGTTCACGATTTATGGCCTCTTTAATGAACCCGTTTTTCTATCTCGGCCGATAACTCTTAAAATCTTGGCTCAATCAATAAAATGTATTTAACCATTTTTAAAGATCAGCTTATTTTCTACAACTTTTGTATACAATTTTTTTTTCTAATGTCCATACTTTTTGAGTTATAGTAATTTTAATATAGAAATTCCTTACCTGCAATAGTGGGGATTTTTAGTGAAAAATTAATTTTTCTTAAAAACGGCTAATACGATTTTGATAAAACTTTCTGAATAGTGTTTTCTGTGCAAACTTTATGTTTTGATTGGAATAGATTTTTCAGAAAAAGTCTCATAACGGTACCTCCCATAGGACCGGTTTTTTAAAATCAGATTTTCTCGTAAGCCACTAGACGGATTTTGATGAAATTTTTAATGTAGAAGCCCTTTCATAATTGAAGTAATATAAGTTCTTAAATTTGTCAAAAAAAAGTTTTTTCGAGTTTTTTTAAAAAGTTTTAAATCTTTTTTTAATTTTTGTTTTTTTCCAAAAACGGTTTAATCTATTTTTTTTTTATTTTAATTTTCTGTTAAAAATTACAAAGTTATAGAAGTTGGCATACTCAAAAAAAATTTGGAATATATTTTCGAAAAGATTTTCAAAAAAACAGTTTTTTGAAGAAAAAAATTATTGTTCATTTTAATAGACAATCTTTTATATTTATAACTTATGTATTCACTTATTTATTTTGTTTAAAAAGAATAACAGAATTATTAAATGACACAAATAAAAATAACACTCTATACCTTTTCGTCCCTTCTTTTGTGTGAAACGGTTACCTGCTATACAAAAAACATTTAATTGCTGTCGCGTCACTCGCCGATTTTCGGCATTTCTATATTAAAATTACTATAACTCAAAAAGTATGGACATTAGAAAAAAAAATTGTATACAAAAGTTGTAGAAAATAAGCTGATCTTTAAAAATGGTTAAATACATTTTATTGATTGAGCCAAGATTTTAAGAGTTATCGGCCGAGATAGAAAAACGGGTTCATTAAAGAGGCCATAAATCGTGAACGGTTATTTTTACAAAAAAGTTTACTGAGAACAAAAGATGCAAAATTGCATTTTCTTTAATAATGGTTTTTATTACTTTTGCTCTAAATTGCATAGTTTCCGAGATATCGACCCAAAACGTTTTTTCAAGATGGCGGCTGAAGCTCCACCTGGATTTGTTAGCATTTTGTGTTTTTATACTCAGTAAGTGGTCCTTAACCTTATACAAATAAAAAATTGGATCGGAAATTTAGTGCGAGGTTGACCAAAAAAATCGCCTATTTTTACTGGCCTATCTCATCCCTCACCAATTTGTACTCTCGGTCCCGGAAATCAAGGATAAGCTTGAGCAGCACAGCTGAAGTGGAGATGTTCAATTTTCAGTTTTAGGATGACCAAGAACGGAATGGACTATAATATGCTATTGGATGCTGTTCAAAAGTTGGTGTGAAGGAAAAAGAGATTTGCCACATCAATTGCCAAGGAGGCGGCTGATACTTAAAATCACTTTTCAAATTCCGTTTTAGGAAACGTAATTGGGCTCTGTGAACGAAGCACCTACTACTACATATAGATTTATTTCCAATCAGGAAAGATACATAGTCTCCGAAGGGAAATTCAATAGATGTTAAATGAAGCCCGGAAATTTTAAGCAAAGTTAGTTTATCATACTGAAAATGCATGAATATTAATGGACATTAAATTGAACGAATTAATTTGTGGAAACAGGGAACCGAAATAATTTAGCCTTAAACAGATGTTATAATAAAGTATTTATTTTGGAAAAGATGTGAGTTGTGAGGACAATCATGACACCTTGTTTTGAACTGGACTGCTGGCTGGTTTTTTAGGTGACCTGTTAGAAAAATAAAACTTCATTTTATAAGAACTCTATTTAAAAAATTAAATTATGATTTTGTCAACTTAAGGCCAAATTTTTTGAAACAACCAACTGCCTTGGATATGGATTACCTGGAACACGAAATAAGGGTAACAGTCCTGACCTTAAACAGGCCACGTGCAGCCAAACAATTAGTGGATATATTAGGGAATAGAGTCAAAGTCGACATAACATAACAGCCATCCAAGAAACGCGATGGGACCGTTTTTCATAATCAGCTACTGTGGTGCGTTCGTTTTCTCCACATTTTTGTTATGTCAAAAATAAGTGTTGAAATGTCATGTTAGGGATTGTTACTATTGTAACCATTTCATTAAAGAACGGCTTTAGTTGTTCTGTCAAACGAAATTTAACGGTAAAGCTTGGGAAAAGAATTCAGAACAAAAAATTGCCACTGTTGTGAGTTCAATGCAAGAATTTAAAAATGTATTGGATGAAGTAAGTTTGAAACACATTTAATATACTGTTTTAATATACATTACATATATCTATAATTTCTTTTTTAGAAGAATGGTGGGTCTTTTATTGGAAGAAATGTTGGACTTAGAAGAAGAAGCTTCATCATCAGGATTGGATGCTGAGCAGCTAGCTTCGCTCTCTGTAGTTCCTGCAGACCGCAGGAAACTTATAAGTATTAAAAACTATGTGGAATCGGTTGTTGCTGAATATGATGAGCAACAATTCCAAGAAAATGTTCGTCTTACGAGAGAGGCCTTTGAAGTAATTTTACGGGATGTCACAGAAGTTTGGAGGGAAGAACGGCTTGGACAAAAGCAAATACAAATCGATAGACATTTTCTTGCTAGTATTTGGCTTTCGGCAACACCTGATTCATATAAGTAATTTGTATATACATATTTTCTCTTACTGTGCTAACCAAATCCCTTATTTTTAAGGTCAGTGGGCGAACGATTTGACCTAACAAAAAGCAGTTTATCAATGTGTTTTGTCCAAGTAGTCAATGCGCTCACTGAAATTGCATCCAGACACATAAAGTGGCCGTCTGGCGAAGAGCTTCTTGCCACTAAATCGAAATTTGCATCAAAATCTTCATTTCATGACTTGATTGGAGTAATTGATGGTACTTATGCTCAAATAAAAGCGCCAAAGTCGCAATGCAGAGCCTACACAAGCCGAATTTTTTTTTATTCTGTGACCCTTAAGTGCGCTTGTGACTTGGAAATAAGGTATTTGGATAGCTATACCGGCTGGCCAAGCTCTGTTCCTGATAGAAGGGTATTTAAAAACAGTGACTTGTTCATAAATGTTCAACAAAACGAATGGGATTATTTTCCCAACGGGTAATATATATTGGGTGACAAAGCTTACCCATGTTTAAGCTGGTGCATCCCACCGTACGAAGACGAAATCTTACAAACCAACAAACTATTTTCAACAAAAATCATGCGTCTGTAAGGGTTATTGTTGAAAATAGTTTTGCATTGCTGTTTGGAAGTTTCGTCGTTTAAGAAACCTAGATATGAATCGTACCGATTGGATACCTTCGACAATTCTGGAATGCTGTGTGCTGCACAATGTGTGCCTCAACTTTAATGACCCGAGAAGAGTGGATTATATTGAAGAAGGTCGTGTCACAGTCATCATGGTTGATTTTGAGCACGACCAAGTTGATTTTGAAGATGGAGTCAGGGATGGAATTGAAAAAAGAAATATGCCGTGCAGACAGATGATGTAAGTAAATAAGTCATTTTATATACTTATGTAATATATCATTTTTAGTTTTTACAAAAGAAACAGTCAGTTATTAATTAAAACATAATTAAAATAGTTTGGTACATTAGTATTTTTCAAGAATTGTTTATATGAGTGCTATGCACTTCCCGCGCTTCACTCGACTCCTCGATTAGTCGATTCATCATAACTTTCTTCTCCTCCAATCGTTCGGCACGTTCTGCCCTCAACACTTGTATTTCATTCAGAATGGGGCTTGTCGTTCTGCGCTTTCTCGCTGTCCTCCGTTCAATGGTGACTTTATCCGCGCTTCCCACCAAATTTTGTGTTTCGCTGTGTACATCAATCGCGAGTGGTTGTGAATTCGATGTTGTGCACACAAGAGTGACATTGTGGTCTGCAGGAAACATGTCTTGGAAATTCTCCCCATAATCAAAACGGATTGGGGCTGACCCGGTTATCCTTAACCCATCCTTTTTTTCATGTACTGCCTTTTAAGATTGACAAACCTATTTTTAACCTAAGATGACAAAATAAAGTGGTTTGCTATACTGCCTCTTAAGGTTCAGAAATCTATTTTTTACCTGGGACGGAGAAAAGACAAATAAATTGGTCCTTTGCCATTTCTTCGCATATGATTTCCCATACGCGGTCGTTTTTCAGGGAAGTTTGAAAAAGAGACTTCTTACAAATGCGGAATGAGAGAAGCTGTCATAGTAAAATTAAAAAATTAGTTTGGAAATGTATCTATTTTTTTTCAAAGTTTTGAGGTTGAAAATAAATTTCTCTTAAACGGTTCACTAAAATAACTTTATTTAAAAATACAGTAAAAGAAAAGATTTTTCTGGCTTTACCTTTACATAAAGCTATGGCATGGCATTGAATGAGTTACTGTAATTTTTTTCAATTTAATTTTTTTTTTTTAGAAAACTGCCCCTCTCGGCTAAATGGAGGGCAATTTGGTCTATTCACAACTCCCGTACGATTTTTTTCTTATCTTAACCCAACCTACTCGCTCTTTCTTTTTGGTGCACCTTATACCGATCACCCTGTATATAAAGTAAAAACGCTTATTTTGACCTAAATATAAGCGGTGATTTTTTTTAGAGGTATAGAACTTTAAGTTGGGAACACTATTTTAACTGGCAGCTGTTAAGTGATTTATTTTTACTTTGGTTCGGCATTTAAACATGAATCGACTGACTTATTGTAAAGTGTCTCTTAGAGCAGGCCATGCGCTCCAAAACTGAGCCCAGCTCATAATCCAGAGAATTCAAATCAGTGCTAGACGATATGGCTAGTATTTAGCTTTTATAAAAGCCTGTACGTTTTTGAGTGGTCTTTGCTTTATAGCTAGAGGCAAAGACCTGTATAAATGACAACGGCTTATTTTTGAAAAGAGAATTGTTTTAAGGTTTTAACATGGTCTCTAAGATGGTCTTCTGATATAGCCGAAGTTTGTATGCCTTTTTCACAAAAATTGAGATCGGTATCCCCATCATGGAAGACACCTCACCAATTACATTAGGCCGGATGGTGACCTTTCTGCACTCTAGAAGCTATTTGCGAAGCTTTTTTAGTGTTATGCGCATATACTTTTTTTTCGATGCTTCGGTTTTTTTCCGATAAACAAAAACACGCCTATTTTGTAAAGTTTTAAAACTGATTTCGCATCCAGCCCACATTTTTTGTGCAACACAATCACTGCAATTTATTTTATTTTCCTTATCTATCCATTCCATGTTGACACTTTAAAATTGTAGCTACAACTGAATAATTTTTACAAGTAGAAGAGCCACTTTACACATTGCTGTAAGAGACATAACGGTATTTTCCCTCACAAAAACTATATACAGGGTGTTCAGTATTTATGGCTGAATTAGAAAATGTCGTGAAAACTGCATTACACACACCTAAGGTCTTGCAAGCTGATAGTCAAATATTGTCAAAGCAAAGATTATCATTTTTAAGTTAATAATTTAATTTTCTTTTTAATGTTTGTATTTTTAAACCTTCAAACAATTACCCATTTTTATAGAGTTAACTAGACCAATGTGGCCAAGTTTTGATTTCATTAAACAATGCATTGCCAGGACAATCTGTAGATTTTGCCTGTCTGTGACCCCACAGAATGTAATCGCTCTTAACATGCCCACCAGCAACAGCTTGTGAAATCAGTTCCTTAGCATTACTTATCATCTTTGATGATGGAAGTTGATCTAAAAACAAAAGTATCTGTCATGAGTAAATTGCACTTTAGATATTCCATCATTAGATAGGCTTACTTTGGAAGTTTCCCAAGAAGACAATTCCAATGCTTTTATCATTGTAATTTGGTGCGTGTGAGCCTTGGTTGCCAAATCCGCGACCTTCATAGACTTTTCCATCCCCGGCCACAATAAAATTATAGGCAATGTCACTCCAGTTCCTTCGACCTTTGTGATCCGATTGAATATTACGGATCATTTGTTGGCAACGAGCTGAATCCGCACATCCATTTGGGTTGTCTGAATGATGAATGATGACATACTTAGCAGCTCCTCTAAGTTTGGTATTCCATTTTGGTGGTGCTGCACCCCAAGCACTTCGTGGCTCAATTGTTACACCCACGCAATAACTGGCAACTAAATTAAAGAGACAAATAATAATTTCGAAGTGTATCAAGAAATGAAATTCAAGAAAATCTTTTTAATAACCAACCTAAGAGCAGAGCCGCACATTGAAGAAGTAGACTTGACGCCATGCTGACTTGAAATAGACTTGTTTCGGACTGATTACTTCGAACCGAATACGTCTTTCTTTATATACCTAATGAATTTATTGTACTGTTCTGACATCTGAGATGATGATTCAAAGTAAAAATTGATAACTCAATAAAAAAATCACCGGCGACGTATGGTGGAGATAACCCACAGCCCACAGGCACATTATGTGTACAACACTCATGAAATACACATTTAAACAGATGCGCCAGGGGGTTTTTTATTTCTTTTTGAATGGAATAAATAATTATTCAAGATGTTTATTATAAATTTCAGAAAAATGTTTAGGAAGTAACTGATTATGTTTATTTGAAACCAAAGAAGAAAAATATTTGTTGAGCTTTATTTATTTGAATATTTATCTCTTCATTTGCATCGGTTTGGAAAAAAGTCCCTCTAGCTCGGTACTTCCTTTTTTCTCAGCTGAAAGAAAGAATAAACGCATGAAGGGGTCGAGTGACCTTGCTCTGGTGCAAAGGTGCGTGCTGATTGGGATGTGTTATGTTGAGGATGCCACTGACATATTCTAATTTTGTTGGTCTAAAAGAGAGTTTCCATAAAAGCTGAAAAGTCTGAAAAAGTAAATAATAGGTAAAGCAACTCAAATTTTCAAATCCCGTAGCTCAGAAACTACTCATGTCAATATTTGTCTTGACTTGATAGTTTGAAGAAATTTAAAGTTCCTATTTGTATGGGTAAATAAAATGCACGACTGGGTCGCACGAACTTGCTCTTATGATAAGCAATTGCTTATTGTGGCTGCATATATGGCTATTAAAAAAATTTAAATAATTTCGAAAATTCTTTAATTTTTTAAATTAGTTTAAGAGTTTTCTCGGAAAAACAAAGTATGCAATAAAATTTCGAAGCTATACGTAAATCTAGTAAAAAAAAATATTTTAAATCGTTCGACCAGTTTTTTTTTAAAAAGGTTATTTTTGAAAAACTTTTCCAAAAAATATTTTGAAATTTATTTGGGTATGCAAATATATGACAATCTGTAGTTTACATTTGAAAAATAATTTAAAAAAAAAATCAATATACCCGTTTCCAACATATTTCGAAAACCAAAAATTTTTTTGAAAAAATTATAAAAAATCAAAAAAAAAAGTTTTTGAAAATTTTGAAGTGCCATATTAATAAAATTATGAATGACTTCCTGTGGTAAAAATTTTATTGAAATCGAATGTATAGTTTACGAAAAAATTTGATTTGAAAATACTGGTTCTATGAGAGGTACCGTTATTAGACAAATTTTGAAAAAAAATTTCAAACCAAAAGATAGATTTTCTTGCAAAAATAGCATTCTGAAAGTTTTATCAAAATCGTTAGAGCCGTTTTTGAGAAAATCAATTTTTGTCTTCAAGATTGTATGGCAGGTGCCGTTATTTTTTGACCTAGAGCAAAAATAAATAAAATGCACGACTGGGTCGCACGAACTTGCTCTAATGAGTGACAGTGGTTTAGGGGCTTGAGATTTTGATAAAAATAAAAATTTCAAAATTCTTAAATAAATACTTAAACTAATTTGAGCTGAAAAAAAGTACGCCATTTTATTTCTTGGAAAACTATGAATTTATGAGAAAAAATTTATAAAAATCTGTGGAGCGGTTTTTGAGAAAAAAAGTTTTTTTTGAAAAACTTTTTGAAAAAAAATTTCAAAAAAAATTTAAAAACGCCAGTTCATAGGTATTCAGCAAATACATTTATTTAAATTTTTTAGAAAAAAATTTAATGAGCCGTTTTCAAAATATTAATTTTTTAAATTGTTTTTTAAAAAATGCTTTTAAAAATACAAAAAAATATTTTTCAAAAATATTGGTATGCAATACAAATTGCGCTACCTACAGCTATATGTGTGTGAAATTTCGAAAGAATCGGTTGAGTCGTTTTCGAGATAGTCGAAAGCAAAAAAAACGGTCCTATGGAAAGTACCGTTCTTAGCCATTTTTTAAAACTTTTTTTTCAGTCATATTATTGGTCGTACCCAAAAAGCAACACTGATTTTTTTAAATTGAAATCGTTAGAGCCGTTTTTGAGAAAAATAAGCTTTAACGTAACGGTTGTATGGCAGGTACCGTTATTTTTTGAGCTAAAAAAAAATTTCAATTTCCCCTCTGTACAATACCTAAAAAAGTCTATATACCAAGTTTGAAGCAATTCGGCCCACCCGTTTGGGCTGTAGGTCTCTATACATACAGACAGACAGACAGACAGACAGACAGACAGACAGACATACAGACGGACAGAATTTTTAGACCATCTTTTTTCGTCTTCGCTATCATCGTAATGTCATGTTTGATTGTTATCTCAAAACTTTTTTTTTCGACGAATGCATAACTTGCCTTATAGTACCTATAATCGCAAGTAAAAATATGTTCCGAGGGACGGCCAAATAAATCCTAGATACCAAATTTGAAGCAAATCGGCCCATCCGTTCAGGCTCTAGAAGCGCGAACAGACAGACAGACAGACAGACAGACAGACAGACAGACAGACAGACAGACGGACGGAATTCCCAGACCCACTTTTTTCGACTTCTCTATCATCGTAATGTCATGTGTGATTGTTATCTATAAAATTTTTTTTCTGCACGAATCCATAACTTGCCTTATAGTACCTATAATCGCAAGTAAAAATTGAAAAGGGGGTCCGAAATAACCTGAATTTTTAATGTATATGAGGGTTTACTGCCCAAATTGTTAGAAAAATGGCCCCTTAAAAAAGCTGTCTATAATCACTGTTATATGAGGCGTTCAGAATAATAGTGGAATTAGTGCAAAAACGCTTTGTTCTAGATATTTCCATTTTAATAAAAAAACGTCAAGCATATTCTGGGAAAATAAAAAACATTATGTTTATTTAAAAGTAGCAGTACATTTTTATTGCTATATTTTGTTTTGTTTTGATAGGTATACAAATTATAATAATTTGTTAAAAGCTAAAATAATGATTTTTTTTAAAGTGGTTTTAGACCATTATTATTCTGAAGGCCTCATATTCAATTCTTTGGTTATGTAGAGCCAGACGAATTTCTCTAAGTTGCAGTGGCCATTCCTCCGAAGTCCTACACGAACGGAACGAGAATTCTGTCACGAGTTTCTTTGATTATTTTTATTTTTTTTTGCAGAAAAACGATTTTTTTTAATCAAACTCCTATAAAAAACAAAAGCGAGAGCTACAGTACGTTTGCAACGAATTGTTGGATACCCTATTCCCCATATTTTTGTATGTGCATGCGTCTGCCTCCCGCAAACAGCCGATGTTTCAGAAACAAAATTCTTCTTTAGCAGACAGAAAAAAATTCAATAACATTAATTTTATGCGGTGTGATGTTCAATTAGTGCTGGCGCAATAAAAAAAGGAGTGCGCCACGCCCAAAGTTAAAACGTTTTATTGCCAAGGCAATTGTTATGAGCTCAGTGACATTCAATTTTAATCTTGCAGATCGATTTGAACAAAACAAGACAAAACTTAAATTTTTAAAAATTAGATTTGGAATGGAAATAGCGATTATGGGTGTTTTTAACAATTATTGGACCACACTCTGCTACGTAACAAAGGAATATAAATCCAAGTGTTCATCAGTTTACTTCAAAACTGCGAATGATAGTTAAAAAACGTTAAGAAAATTAATGCATTATATGACTTTTGACGGAAACGCCCCTTAAAAGTGGGCGTGTCTTAAAAATTTGAAGCACTAACTGCACTTTTTTCAGTATTTAGGCATATGTGTAAGGCTACAGTAAGACCCACAAAATTTAATGTTTTTCGCTTTAATATAACAATTGTTATTTTATAAAAACAATATTGATGGTTTTGTATGAAAAATAGGCGTAAGCCACGCCCAAACTGAAATATTTTTATTTGATTGGAAGAAAGTTTACCTAAAGCTTACGTGTGCAAAATTTAAGCGTTATGGTTTTATCGTAACTGTACAAAAAAACATAATTTAATTTTATTTAATTGAGGTTGTTCAACAAAAATGGCGATTGTGGGCGTGTTTGTGGGCGGATTTTACCGGTTCAAGAACTTAGCCTTACTCTTGAACCGAAAATTATATATACCAAATTTCAGCTTATTAGCTCAAAAATTGCGACCTCTAGAGAGTATACATACGGACGGACGGACGGACGGACGGACGGACGGACATGGCTAAATCGACTAGGCCTTTGATTCTGAGTCAGAATATATATACTTTTCTATACCTAACGGTATTATTTCTCTATGCTACAATCTCCACACCAAATACAATATACCCATTCTATGGAATAGGGTATAAAAATGGCACAACAGCTCCAAGCAGGGCAGAGGCCTGTGACTTACACTCTCAACCATTACTCTGTTTGCGTTGATGTTCCGCAGGAATGGAAGGGACCTACAATTTAACACCGAGTCCGAACGGCTAACCAGAAAAGGACTTTCCATGACCTTAATTACTCTTGGAGGATTTGTCACTTCCTCGCAAGAGGCAGCCCCATAAAACAACTTTTAGGTGAAGTCGTCAGGGATCGAACTCTGAACCTTCGGCGTGGCAGTCCGACACACTAACCACTACGCCACGGGGTACTACAAACTCAAACTCCTAGCAGCGGGCGTTTAATATCTCACGATCAATTCACAGGACCAAAACGCGAAATTATGCGCTCACCGAACGTTTCCTTCAACAAAACACAGCACCTGCATATCATGATTGTTCAATTGATGAACGAAAAAGTCAATAATCATGGCTCTATAGCGGTCACCATTGACTGTAACGTTCTGGCCAGCATCGTTTTTAAGACGCCATTGGTGACCCACTGTCTGTGAGACCGGGGGGGTCATTCGATTATCGTCCGACGATATCGTTTCAACGATAGACTTGCTTCACGTAAAATTAAAAATCACTATCGTCTGCACGATATCGTTGTGATACTTAGATTTTTGCTTCACGTACGCCAATAATCGTCAAATCAATGTCGTCTATAACGATAGCTAAAATAGGTATCGTTTTGGTTTGATTTTTAAAATATTTGATAATTCTATCTTTAATTGATAGTTTTTAAACAACTGATTGGGAAACCAACTTTCATGCCACTACGCGTTTTCTGTAAAAATGTTTCCACGTCATAATTTATGTAATTATTTTAAGAAGTGAAAATGAAAATTATAAAAAAAAAACAATACGAATGCGGAAACAACTAAGAGACAAATCCAATCCTTTAGCTCTTCCAAGCCATGTAAGTACTAACTCTTTTTATATTAAAGTAAGCATTTAAATGTTTTAATGTAATAATATGAACTATCCCAGTTTTATTCCCAGCATTCATTTTGGTACTTTAAACAAATTTGTCAGGCGGTTGCCGTTTAACTTATGTTTATCAAATATTAAGATTAGCTGCTACACTTGAGACTTTGGGTGGTGGAGGCTATCAATGGTTGACTGGTAATGACTTCGGAGTTGCTCTAGCCCAAGGCACGCTATCTAAAATGATTGCTAAGACTATACGAGCATTTTGGAAGCCAAGATTTATGTCCTTTGTGGATGAAATGGAGTGTCTCAAACGAAAATGTTGAAACAAAGCAATTCTTTTATGAAAAGTTCTCAATTCTAGGAGGTAAGTTGAACTCAAGTGCATTAAAAAAATCATTAATTAGAAGGATTCACTTTATATTAACTTTCTTAGTTAGATATCAACATAATCCTCAGGTCGATGAAGAATTCTTTTGGAAGAAAGACCCTCGTAAAATGGCCACTTTCGCAAATGTTTGCGCCGCTCTGTATAACATAATGCATACATTATAATGCGGAATGGTACAATATTGTATTAGACGACGAAGACTTACCAAGTTCCATGCCAAACGGTGCACAGGTACCAAGTAGAAAGAACCGACTCAAGCAGCTTGCAATAAGGATACAAGTTTTTTTTCAATTCAATTCAAACTAAAAAATGCAAAGAAAAACTCTTAATCACATCCATATTTTTTTACTTGCTCTATAGGGCAAGTATTGGTTTCGTGCAGAAAAAAAAATCGAGGTTTTAATCAAACATGACATTACGATGCTAGAGAAGACCAAAAAAGTGGTTTTCGCCATACCGTCCGTCGGTCTGTGCGTCTGTGCGGATGTGCGCTTTTTCACGTCATGCTACAGCCTAAACGGCTTGACGGATTTTCTTCAAACTTGGTATATAGCAGTTTGAAGAAAAACCATTGTTGAGGTTTTTTTATTTTGTTTTAGCCCGGCTCAAACTGGTACCTTTCAAGTAACGGTTTTTTTCATTTTGGATTTGCTCAAAAACGGCTCTAACGATTTTGATTAAATTTAAAATTTAACTTACCTAAGATATTTCTAACAAAATAGCGTTTTTTGTTTTTGGCTTAAATGGTCGTAACGAAAATCAGGTTTAAACGGCTTTTTTTTCAAATGGCCATAAGTTCACAACGGCTTGATTGAATTGACTCAATTTTCGTTTGGCATCGTTCTTCATAGTGTTCTATAGGATGGCTTTGTAAACTTTTCAGTGAAGCTTTTTTAAATGGTAGCTCCCATACAACGAGCCGTTCAGTTTTAGCCACTTTTTTTTGGTTTTTTTCTAATTTTCTCAAAAATGGCTCTAACGATTTTTATTAAATTTTGTGTGTTATGTTCTTTTAGTGTTCTTAAGAGAACTGCGTTTTTAGTTTTTGGCAAACAATGCTAGTAACGGAGATCTGGTCTTAACGTCTTTTTTCAAATGGCCATAAGTTGTCAACGGTTGTATCGAATTCAAACAAACTTTCTCTATCAGATGGCATTGCATTTTTGCCAGTTACCCTTTTTTAAATGGTCGCTCCCATACAAAAAGCCACTATTTTTTGGCCAAATTAAGTAGGTTTTTCTAATATGTATACTCAAAAAAAATTCTGCCGATTTTTATTAAACTTTGTATGTAATATATATAGAATGATTTGAAGAAAACTGCATTTAAGTTTTTGGCTTCAAATGATAATAACGGAAATTTATTTTAACAATTTTATTAATTTGGCCATAAGCGGACATTTATATCCTTTTATAGCACCCAAAAGATGACATCTAAATTTGATATACTAAAGGTTTCTTAACGTAAACTTCTGTATATCGGGTTTTCCAGTTTTAGCCAAACTTTTTTAGTTTTTCCAAATTTTTTCAAACATGAGTTCTGCATATTGATCGAAAACAGTGTTTTAATAATATTTTTGCAACCTCAGAGCAAGTAGGTACGTGCGACCCAGTCGTGCATTTTATTTTCTTGGGTGAACTGGGAAACGGAGTTGAATTTCTATGAAAATACAAATAGGTATCGTATAATTGAAGCAATTCAAAATATTTAAAAGATAGATAAGCGTCTTACCTTTTGCGTGTATTAGATTTTGAAGGGAAACGCACTGGGCTTACAGAAAGCTGTAATTTTTACTATGGGAAATGCCACCTTGATGGGAGATCGCGCTTGTTTGGGTGCGGATTTGCTGTCAGAGCAAGACCTAGGCAAAAGGTCTTGAGCTTTCGCGAAGTCAGTGAGAGAGTGACAACGATCCGCATTACTGCTGGAACACAATAGAAAAACGCAGCCGGAACCGCAGCCTCAACCGTATCACATGCCGTACGTACCTAATTAGAAGTGCCCACAATGGAGTCGTACGTACTCCACGTTTTTTTTTACAATTTGAACTGAGAAACATACATATACATATATGCATATAAAAGATGATAAAACATACATATATCGCATCATGTATAGTCTTTTCTATAAATTTGTAATTACCTGACCTAATTTCTAAAAGGATTTTATTAGCATGTTGCTCTTTTTTTTTTCATGGAATGTCAAAAATACGCACGTATTTATTAAAAGTTGGCCAACTCGTCCGTCGCCGTTTGCGGCTGCGTTTGCGGATCCGTCTCGTTGTGTTCACAACGTTGCATTCGTGTGTATTCAATATTTTGACATGCGATACGGATGCGATTGCGGATCCGGCTCCGGCTCCATTGTGTTCCAGCAGTTAAGGCCAAATTCCACCACATAAGCCTAACAAGCGCCCATGCCTCTACAGAAGAGAGAGATGACGCTACCAAATAATTTGTCTACGAGCTCCTCGCCAAAACATATGAGCAATGCCCAAAACATGACATTAAAATCCTCTTGGGAGACTTTAATGCCAAAATTGGGAGAAAGGACATCTTTGATATGACGATCGGAAAACATAGCCTGCACGACACCACCTCCGACAACGGACTCAGGCTCATCGATTTTGCAGCGGGAATAAACATGGTGCTGAGCAGCACACGATTCCCACGTCTCGACATCCACAAGGGCACATGGCGATCCCCAGATGGTCGAACCTGCAACCAAATCGACCATGTGATTGATGGAAGACACACCTCCAGCTTAATGAATGTCCGTACATTCCGAGGAGCAAACATCGACTCGGACCACTACCTAGTCGGTGCAAAACTAAGGGGACGGATCTCCATGGGAGTTCTTAGGCGAACACCGACTACACCGAGGAAATTCAATGTTGGACGTCTTCAATCGGAAGAGACCGCCGCTGCCTATGCCGACCGCGTATCCCGTGAGCTTGCAAGAAATCCTTCGACTGATGACATGAACCCGGAAGACCATTGGCAGCTATGTGAACAAGCCATAAGAAGTGCTGTGTCAGAGGTATTGGGCTTCTCACATCCTCCCCCCAGACAACAACGAACTATACGAACTGTACAGCGACATAAGTCTAGCCAGAAAAATTCGAATCCAACGACTAAGATGGGTGGGCCATGTAGAGCGAATGGACATCGACGCTCCAGCTCCTAAAGTCTTCAACGCCAAACCCGAGAGACCGAGCCGGCTGGAGGGGCATTATAAGTAAGGCCCAGGAGCACCACGCTCTAGTGGCGCCATCATAAGTAAGTAAGTAAGTAAGCACTGGGCTCCCTACAATATTTTGAAATATGCCCTCCAACTCATCCTCTTCAGTTTTGGGTTACCTTACTGGAGGACCAAAAACTTAAGATAGGCTCCCGGATACCGCTTTTCGAAGCGAAGTCAATTCAATCACTTTTTCCTCATCCTCGGTGATGTGGACTTCTTCAGCAGGTCCACCACCTGTTTTTTGCAAGGATAAAATATTTTGACTGCATTTTTTTTGCGCGGTATATTTGTAGTACCTTAATTTAGAGAACATAATAAAATTATGAAACTAAAATAAAATAAGTTTTTAAATGTTTACCTTTCTCCAACCAGCAACCGTTTTAGTTGGCAGCCCATTGGCATTTGAAATTGCAGCCAAATCAGCCCACATTTTGTTAATATGTATCTGTCTTGCCCTTTACAGATTTGGGCTTATAGTCCTTGGCCAGCTCAGGATGCTCCTCCATATAATTAATTATAATCGTCATCTGGTTTGTTGTAACGGACCTACATATGAGTATAATATACATATTTAAATGTGTTTGTATATGAACATATTTAAAAAATATCATACAAAACATATTACATTTTGCAAATTATGTTCCTCTTTCAGCACCAAACACAAAACTATTTAAATTTGCATTAAATTTGAAATTTTTTCTCAAACAAAAATCAATAAAACCGAAACCGCGAATGCACAAAAAATTAGTTAAACCTAATCGAAAATGCGCGAAAATTAAAAAAAAAATCCCCACTAGTTTAATCCACTAATTTTTTATTTTGAAACATTTTTAAATTTAATCAAAGAAAAGCGTGAAATTTTTGTTGTTTGACATTTCAAAGACAGTTTGAGAGTTTCTGAGAAATACTAAACGCTCTCAAACAACATTTTAAAATAAACCATATACTACACGATAGACGAGACGACAGTAGTAAGTGCAAATTATTTACGATATCGTTCACGACTATCGTCTGGACAGTGATCGTTTTGAAAATTACGGAATGATGCTTTCAATGTAGCTAACGTGGGTCCGTTATTCACGTCACCATTGGCAGGTTAAATAAGTTAATAAGCGCACCAAACAGTCAGTTCTTGTGGATGTAACGGTGTCTCAACATACACTTGAGGATTGTCATCACTCCAAATACGGCAGTTTTGTTTATTGACGTATCCATTCAACCAAAAGGGAGCTTCTTCATGTTGACCGTAAAAGTGGACGATTCGTATTTCGAACAGAACCATGATTTTAAAAATTAATTTGTACAATTCTCATTTTTTTGTTCTGCACATTACGTCACGGACACGCATGAAGTTTTCGCCTTCCCGTTTTAATTTTTGTTTCGTTCTACGTTCTATACGTTCTATACTTTGACATTATATACGTGTATGTAGTATGGCAATTCAGCTGTGCGCTCTACGTCACGGACACGCAATGGAGTTTGACGTTTTCCATTGTATCATGTCCAATGCCATATATCTTGTTTAGTTGTCTTGTATCATGCGTCAGTCTACTCATGTTGAAATGCCAAACCAAACTCAAAATTAATCACTTGACAGCTGACAAAATGACCGCCAGTTAAAACAGTGTTGCCAACTTAAAGTTCTATACCTCTAAAAAAAACCAGTTATAAGAACATAATTTGTATTTACATATGTATTTTTTTACCAGGTGGCAAAACATTGGCATTTGTCGTTACTGATTTTTTGAGATGTTAACATTTTTCGACTTAGCTACAGAACGATTTTCTAAGTTAACCACTTTCTTATTGCAAGCAAAAAAAAAAAAACTCCCTGCTCACTTCATTCGACTTCGACGTGATTTACAATAAGTCTTCCATGCCATGTGATCGATTAGCCGATTTAAATTAGACGATTTATTTAATCACTAACACCTAAAAATACCCAATGCATCTCCTATTCATGTACCCGTGTCATTATTAGATACACATTCTCAAATAATTAAATTCTCATTTCAATTTATTCCTGATTGATTTCATCCAATCTTAAAACTTCAGTTGCCTGATTTTTCCGTAATATCTTCATTTCGTCAAGTCTGCTGCCTGTATAATCATTTCTAAGATCAGCCTTCGCGATAAATTAGACTCAATGAATACAAAGACAATCATTGTACCTCTCTATCCATTCATCCATCCAGCCATCCTCCATACCATACTCCGTTCAATTTAAACCTGCAAAATCTTTTGGAAAATTACTTAGGCACACTCTATCGTCTATCCTCTCCGTTCTTCACCGTTCGACGTTCCGTTCAGTTCAGCTTGTCTGCTTAAGTCGTTTTGGTGATTTTAAGGATTTTCCATCATCGATAAAAGAAATTCAATAGCTCGAAAGTCGAGAGACACAGCAACAGCACTGGCAATGGCAATGTCGAATATTGAATTTGAAAATTTATCACCATGGAACACAGCCGAAAATATCAATGATAAAATTAAGAAGGATAGGGAAGGCTTTTGGCTCCCTCGTCTGGTTGTATCGACTGAGCAGTGTGCAAGTCAAGGATAATGTTATTATCATTATTATTATCGATTGAAACCATAAGGAAGAGATTAAACACTGAGAAAAGAAGAACATTTTCTTGAGGACCAAAATTTAATTATGTATGTATAAGGAAGGGATAGGGAATCGTAATAATTCGTAGGCCCTTGGCTCTAGATTGTGCCTTTACGCTCCAGAAATGCTCTCCCTTCTTCTGCAATCTTCGATTAGTCAGACAAAAATATTTGTAATATTTCGATTTCCATCTCTGCCCCCTCTACCCCAAAAGAACGACCGGAAATTTGGAGAAAAAAAAAATCTATGGTTCATCTGATGGATTAATGACAAGTCGAAAGATATGCAGGATGTTTGAAATGGAAAATATATATAGGACAATGAATATAGGATTACTTGCTTGTGGCAGGAAAATATTGACAGAAATCACTTGACTTCTGATTGATTTGGTTTTCGTGGAAAATATTATGGTGTCTGCCCTTCAGCCATCTCCCTGGAAGAGGTTCAATAATGTTTTATTTTCGATGATATTAAAAGCTATTGCCATTTTTGGATGATATTGATTGCTTGGTAATATACATAGTTATGTTTTATTGGGACTTGGAAGCAAATATGACGAAAGAAGATGTCAAATATAAATTAATTCTCAAAGAAGCAAACGTGACCGAGAAGAAGGAAATGATTTGTGTATTAACTTGCTCTAAGTGGAATGTACTGGCAACTTATTGTTTTTTTTGAAGCAAATCATTTGGAAGTATTCATCATGCATCCAAGATCACCAATTGCTTAATTAAAGAAATCCAAAATTGTAGTTTTTCTGAATATTTGCTTTTGACTTTTATTTTACCAATTGTTACGTTCATTCAAAAAAAAAAAAAAAAATATTAAAGCTGGAGAAAATCGACCCGAAAGTCAAAACATAAGCATGGACAAACAAAATGGAACAGACTAGAAACAAGATATGGAATTAATTTAAACGCATTTCGAAAGGCTATTATTTCTCCTAAAAATAAAAACCTAAGCAAAATTTTCTATCGTTAGTACAAGTTCTAACATCACAATTACCGTTAACGTGAGTCAGTGTACACAAAAGTAAGCCGTTTCTTAAATCCTCAAAAAAATGAAATCAAAATTGGAGATAGGCCTTTACTGTAAACCGGTTTTTGCTTAAATATAAAGAATCATCATCTAAAATATTGCCTACGAATTAGGGGACACCCTGTATAAATTCACCCCCTTTTCAGACTTAA
The DNA here is from genome assembly GCA_916050605.2 of Platycheirus albimanus. Lineage (NCBI taxonomy): Eukaryota > Metazoa > Arthropoda > Insecta > Diptera > Syrphidae > Platycheirus > Platycheirus albimanus. Next base: position 271,506,868 of record OU696696.1, on the reverse strand, counting down.
TTTTGTATTATTTGTTCCAAATTACCTGATTAAATGCTTAAAACTTTGAAACCAATGCACACGGAAAGAGATCGAAAATCCAAAAAGGCAATGATCAATATTCACCGAATGTATTAACCAGCGTTGCCAGACTTTTGGCCAGGGTTCCCAGGTTTTCAAAAAAAAAATCCCCTTTTTTGGCGCCAAAACGTTTTTGGTTCCCCTTTTTTAAAAAAAATATCCCCTTTTTTTCCGAAGAAAAAATGCAATCGTTTCAAACTTTTTTTAACATTTTTGTTTTTATTTATAAGACATAACTCTTTACAATTTTGGTTAACAAAAATTAATAAAAAAATAAACTTAAAAACATTTCTTAAAATATAAAAGTTGTTTATAAATCACATGTTGAGCGAAAAACTAAAAGATAAATACTTATGTAATGTTCATAGATAGAGTTGTTATGCAGCTTAAGGCAGTCTTTTCCAATTGATTGATTAAATTGATTGCTGAGAAAATTCTTTCAGCGCCTGCTCCACTATGAGGAAGACAACAAATTAAATCCATAAGTTTTCTTATGTTTCGAAACATGTCACTATCATCAAGTTTTTTTATTTAAAATTTGCTTCCAAAACTCTTGAACATTTTCAGTATTAATATCTTTGTTGCTTACATTTCTGAGTAATCTATACCTACTCTCTATCGATTTCTAACCAATAATTTTCAGAAAAAATGTGTCCAAAATATTTTGACAACCCGCCAAATGAATTATAATTTTTTTTCTCAGAGAAAGAGGACTTACAAATCTTAAAAAATTAAAAAGTTCTCCACCCTGATCTGGTGAAAAGTTAAATCGTTTTAAATTTTCTTCACAAGCATAATGTTTAATGAAATGTCAAAATAATGAACGCATTCATGAATAAAGAAAATCTAAGTGATAAATTGCATGGGCTCTTTTTCATAAGCATGTTTGGCTGTTTCCATTTGTTCTTTCTTAAAAATTGTATCTATACTGTTTTTGATAAGATTATATTTTCCCCTTTTTAGTTTTTTTCCCTTTTTATACCCGTCCCCTTTGTTTCCCCTTTCGTCACAAAAAATCGGCAACCTGAGACTCCTGCTTTTGGCATGTTGATTCCCTTTTTTTCATCAAAAATAATTTTCTCCCCCTTTTTAATTTTAGTTTTTCCCTTTTTTCCCTTTTTTTCACACGAAAAGACAAAAAACAATATTTTAAACATAAGAAAACAAATTTATTAAATAAAGAAACAAACAATTCACATCCATTTCAAAAGACTAGCCTCAATATTTTATAATTCACAGATAGGTATCTAATCTAGTCCAAGACTTGTTCATCTTTGTACATACTACTTGTATATGTAAACGCAAACATTCTTTGTCAATTTCGAATTCCGTACAATTGTGGTCCTTCAACAACAATTTCGTATGAAGACTTCCACAAAGTGTACGATTTTCAAGTTTGTTTCTTATTTTAATTTAATTTAAGTTTATTAAAGAAAAAGCTAATCGATCACCCATGTCCAATCTCGTTTGCAAGATATCATTCCAAAATTCTTGAACGTTTTCTGAAGGTGTAGCTGGTATGTCAATGTTTCTTAGTGTCTTAAATGAGGAAAATGTCTGCGAAGCGGAATTAGCGAAGAAATACTCTTATTTTTTAAAGAAACTGGATTAATAAATTCGAGGAGCTTAAAGAGTTGGCCGACATCATAAAAATTGAATCGCTTTAAAATTTCTTTACAAGCTGTTATGAAAAAATTCCGGCATTTTTTTTTTAAACAAACACATACATATCAAACTCACTGATTTCAGTTGGCTTTGATATAAGCATCTCATTTAAAAAAGGGCCTAAATAAAGATCTTCCATAGGTAGAAAATAACTTTCATCCTTCAAATTAACTTCAAAAATATTAGGAAGATTGTCAATATATTGTTTGACATAAAACAGTCTACAAGTGTTTTGAGCGTTAGTTCAATTTTTACATAAAGAAAGAAGAAGTTGGTTTCTCTAAAAGGCGGTATATCTTCTAGCATTGTTTTTTATTCACGGTATCTTACAAAAAGGTTCCAGTAAAACAGAGAATTAACGCCTGAAATTGCTACACAACTCTTTTTACCGTGGCGTGCAATGACAACCACCTTGTCTGGTTTTGGTGCAACATTTTGTTAGGTTTAATGTTAAAAAAATCTTGAAACTCCTTCAACAAATATTGCTGCTTTGCACTACAGTGGAAGCGAGAGTAAATTTCGCGACATAAAACTTCAACCTCATCTGGAAGATTCTTACAGGCATTACAAGCAATTATGTGGAATATGTGGCAAATACATCTCATTGTAAGCAAATGAGGAAATTTGTCTTTTAAAAGCTTTGAAACAGAGTTGTATTTGCCAATCATTACACTGGCACCATCTGATGCAAAATCAATCAATTTATTTCAAATGGTATAACAAAACGATCTTCTCCAACTTTCATGTTTGCCTCTACATACCTTACAATAACAACCATATTTTGTTGTCTAATCTACCATGGTAGATTCATCAATTATTACTGAAAACATTTGGTTTTTCAAAATTGATAGAAGTTTCTTAAAGCCAAATCTACCAGTTACATTTTTGATAGTTGCGGTTGACTTTGTCCTGTTGAGGCTCATATTTTTTACAATGACTGAATCAGTTACTAAAGATTTTAGCACTCCCGTAAGATGATCCATCGAAGATAGAGCTATGTTGTGTTCTGCAGCAAATGTACACAGCCTTAACTCCAATTTCGTTGTCTCTTCTCTTACTCAGCTGAAGTTACTACCAAATTGGACATTCTGGGTTGACGTCTTTCATTCAGCTCACTCATTTTATTTTGATGTTTTTGCGTTTTGCAGTGCTTTTGTAACTCTGACTTTTTTGGAAGATCTACATTACATGCTTTGCAATATGCACGAACTCCATATCTTTTGCTAAAGCAGATGTAGATGCTGCTGACTGGCTTTTTTCACACAACCATGATTTGAAATCAGGCGATAATCCCTAATCCTTCTTGTATTTACGAGTTTGCAAAACCTTTTTTTTTTTGTTTGATCTTTTTTTCACGTCTGTGTCCGTGTCAATATCCGTAGATGAGGAAGTAGACGCATTATCTCTTTCTTTTTGCCTTTTCCCTGAAATGGCGACAAATATTTGTAATTCTACCCATGCAAAATTGAAATCCATTTAGACTTACCCATTTCGCATGACAATAATTACTTTATTCGGAAATATGTTTATCACAAATATGTACATTATGTAAGTGAAAATTCAATACAAAAACTGCTACGAACAAGAACCACCAGCAACGAAAACTAGATCGAAAATGCAAGCAACGAATATATTTTATTTGATGCGCTTTTGCCAATAACATAAAAGAGAAATATTGAAGGAATAACGAAACCAAAAAGTAATGTCATATAGGGTAAGGTAAAGGAAATCAACTAAAACGAGACTAGATTCTTTTTTAATCAGCCACATCTGTCAAACGGTCAAAGGTAATGAAAAACTTAAGTTGGAAGCGCATGGAAAGGCCAAGGGTTGTGTTCTTCAAGTGCTTTTAGATTGAATTTATTGTGATGAGTTTGCTTTTTTGAAAGCTGTATAAAAAAGTGTTTTTTTTAATCAAAATATTAACATTTTTGAATTGCCTATTTTTCCCCTTTTCTGGGTGGGTTTTCCATTTGGGGTCGAAAAACCCCGGAAAATCCCTCAATCTGGCATCAACCCGATTTTGAAATAATTGAAAAACTCAAAAAACAGTAACAGTCATTTGAAATGTCAAACGTGTGACTTTTCAAGTATTTCGACTTCAAACGATTCGTTTGCTGTATCTCGCTGAGTTCACACGTGTTTTAACTTGTGGTGATTATTTTCGATTTAAAAAATAAAAACAATTACCTAAACGAAAAACAATTTCATTTATTCAAGTGTTACTTTATTAATTAAGTAAAAGTTGATTTCCTTTTGTTTGGCTAAAGTGTTCGCTTACTTATTAAAATTAAAACCAAAACTATGGACGCAGATGGTGTAATAAGGCAGCCTAAGCCTCCGGACCCTATCGTCTCCTGTTCGCCGGCGAACGATGTTGGGCAAAAACGATTTTGAAAGAATATATATAAACGTGGGGAGTCATTGCTCACGCTCAAAAAATGTTCCAGAAAATTCTTCTGCATTCCAAAATGGCGTCAATGCTGAAAAAGCTAAAATAGCGGCCGTAAACGAAGAACGGAATGTTTTGATGGCGTCGCAATCAACCCAAACAAGCGTTGCAGACCCCGAAAAAATCTTCAGCACATTCTTAAAGATGACCCGAATAGCTTTACTAAAGTAATTGACAGAAAGAGATGGCCTAGGTATAACCAAGCCAGCGTTGGAAAATATCAACAGATACAACCAATTTCAATTAATTCAGGATGGGATGGATGAAGTTGAAATGAGAGATGAATCGGAGTCAGTCCCAGAAGCAGACATTCAATCAACTGTTCATATTCCATCATCAGAACAAAAATGGTGCCCGCCAATTTTTATAAAAGGTTTAAAATCTAAATTTATTCTTGATTTTATTAAAAATAATTTTGCTAAAGACATCAATCGTGTAAGGTTCCAAAGCATGGGCTATGGGAGACTTAAGTGTTTGTTAAAAATGTAGATCTGCACTCTTTACTATTAAACAATTTTAAACTCGAATCAAAGATAGAAGCATTCTCATTCACTCCAAAAAAGTTTGAGAAGCAAGCAACGACCGATGTTTAAAAAATAACTGCCGCCACATAATGTAATTTAATATCAACCGCCACCGATGAAGCCTGTCCAGTCCCCACCACACGCAACGAAACCAACCATCTGAACCCCCTCCCTCTAATGCGGACAACCGACCGATTTCAAAGACATTTATTGTTATTCTAGTAAAGGAACTATACCCTTATATTCATAGGGTATATTAAATTTTGTGCTTATAATTCACATTTTGTCTACAGGAATATTGCATAAACAGGAGTGAGAGTCGCAATGAAAACCAAAACCAGACTCGAACTCTCTGTCTCTACCTACCAACCAGTTGTTTGAGTGCTTCTGTTATAAACAGTACAAAGGGATTCGTTTCTCGTCCGAAGGCACGCTGTATGGGAATAACAGTCAGAAGCTTTATACGTTTTGGTAGACATTACCGTAAACAAAAAACAATTTGGACTTTACTAATAGTCAAGGATCGTTCATACCAGTACAATCATCGTACAGACTTGAATCCTACCAATATCGCTGTTTCGGGAGTGATATACAAATTGCTTGGCCTCGCAGAATTACGGACGGGGCTATACGGCCATTCTGACTACTATAGTTCAGCCTTTAGACCACATATATACAGATACAGACCACAAACTCGTACTCCTCTTGCTTTAAACACCCTCAAAACATTTTATTTGCCAACGAATATGTAGTTAACTCTCTGCCTCTGCATTCTTTTTGGGTATTGGATTCCCATTTAAAATGCACGGGAGAGCTAAAACACACTCAAAATAAAATGCACATCAAGCTTGTAGGCAAAGAGAGAAATTTATTATAAAGAGGTTTTATTTTATTTTCATTAAAGTTCACTTTTGTCGATGAATTCATATGTATGTCAGCCAACAATAAGAAACATTATCGCCGCTTGAGTGCTTAAGTGCCTCATATCCATCGAAATTATTCCTCAGAAAACGAATTTTAAGGTTTGAAAAATAATTGCGTTACTTTCTACTTAACTAATATGACTTTTGAATGTTTATACATATTAATTGAACATTTCTCTTTTGTAATTTGTGAACCTTGGGTCAAAAACTGTTACAGTTAAAAAAAATTAAAAAAAAAATCGAAAAAAGTCAGAAATGGATAGGGGGAGCTGGGGCACCTTGATACGATTTTCATTTAAACTCAAAAAAATTGCACCATATTGATAGTAATAACAAATTTACATATTTTATGGGAACATTATCTTTTTATCTAACTTATTTTAAACGGATTTAATCTAACATCCACTCAAAACGAATTAAGGACCTTTTTACTGAGTCGTGAATTTTGTATCAAACTACCCCATTCACGGGGCACATTGGTACATGACAGGGGCTCCTTTAATCATAACCAAATAATCAGTATTTATTTAAAACCTGTTAATAAAACGAGTTTTAATTATTTTTTAACATACATATATATTTATACAACTTTAAGTATTTGTTAATTCATGTCAACATTGGTTTAACCTAGTTTTAACAAGAAATAAATAAAACTAAATAACAAAATAAAGCCTTTCTTCGGCTACTAATACCAATCACATACAAAAAGCACAAGTTTTGTAAGGCTTTGTCAAAGCCGAACATGAGGTTTGGCCACAAGATGAAGAAAGACAAGTCGGGTTCGGGTCCTTCGAAAGCTTCTATATTAGCTTGTTTGCAAGGACTAAACTCAGAGACTGCTTGGAAGGGCAGAACAACGTCTATCGGTACTGCTAGTTCCATATAAAGTTGGAATCAAATGATTCTTCGGAGTCGAGGGATTCTCGTAGCTTAATTTCTCTGGAAGGGTGTTAAGATTCTAATTACATTGGCATAGTCATATGAGCATTTCTGTTTAACTTTATTATGGGATTTGCAACTATCTTCAGCAAATTTGAGCTCTTTTAAAATCTTTTGCGCGTTTTCTTTGTTCTTTTTTATGTTTTCTTCATGTTTAGACCTCTATTCTTGTCTTTTCTAGAGTATATGTGCATATACTTGACCTACCTTTCTCTTTTGTGGGGCACATTGGTACGTATCAAATCACCCCGAAGTCGTGTGTATCTATGTGCCCCAACTTACCTCACAGAAAAAAAAATATTAAATGCAATTAAAACAACGCTTCACAACGATGTTTTAAGTAAATATAACATTATTAACAATAATATCATAAGCACAAATACGGCAAGAAAACTCACTCGAAAAAAAACAAAAAAAAAATTACTTGAGGACTCGCGAAACAGATTTTTCCTTTTTGTGCCCAAAGCATTTACTGAACCCGGATGTCAGGAAGATATGTGTTTGCGTTCATTGGCATGCTGCGTAGTATGCGTAGTTGAGTGGCCTGTTCCGTTCAATTTTCGAATAATGTAGACTGTATCTATGTGCCTCATGTATCAATGTTCCCCGTCTCCTCCTATAGGACCCTGTTCCATACGATATTTAAATCAATGAAAACCAAACTTAATTTTTCCATGGGATATAGGACATTTGTGCTCTAAACATTGGAAATAAAAAGAAAACGAAAATAAAATAAAAATGAAAATCTGTAGCAATATTAATTTTTAAAATTTTATTTTTAGTGATAAAAATATAAAACAAAAATTAATATAAATGCTCTGGGTATGCCCTACTTTATATCACATTGGCTTATTTATGAGTCAATAAGGAACCTTTCAAAATGATACATTATTTTAACACTAAATTATGAAAAATAAATTAAATTATTTTTGGTCCATTAAATTTTTTAGAAAAATACATTTGATTTTATTCGGAAAATACTTCAACATTCGTAGGAGCTAGTTTTATTAGTGGTTTTTTTTTATTTAATTTTTACCAGTTTTCTTTTCATCCAGTTTAGTAAAAAAAAAGATGCTTTAATAATAAACATAAACATTCGAAAGGACTACATTTAACTTTGTTATGTAGTTTGGTAACGTGAAGGTATATAATTTTTCTTATATAAAATTAATTTGTTTCCTGTTGCTTAACTCGTTTTCTATTTTTTTACAATATTATAAAATATATTATTATTACGGCTGCTTTTTTGAAAGGATCAAAGACAGTCGATTATAATTCGACCTTGAAGAAGATTCCCACCAAAACTGAAACATCGAAGCATATTCAATAAAATTGAAAATTGAAATAATTCACAAGGGGTTTTCACGATCTGGTGCAAACAAGTATTCTAAAAGTGCGAAATTTTTTGCATTTCTTGCAGATCGTGAACTCAATTCTTCCAATCTGTAGCAAAACTCACACAAATGTCAAAATCAAAAGTACAAACTTTGCACCGTTGTATTTTCCTGTTGCAATGGGGTTGAGGTATATATAAAATGCAAAAGTGTAACAAATGACATCCAGTATATTTTGTTGTTGTATTGCAAGAAAACGTAGCACTTCTACACTTTTACAATGATGCAAGACAAGTTACAGCAGATCGTGAATACCCCTACAGTTTTTTTTTAAATTCATTTAAAAAGTAATAAAAAAAATTTAAAAAATAAATAAAAGTGTTTACAAACACATTTAGTGGTTAACTTATTCCATAAGCACTAAAATGTTTACTTAGTTGTAATATATTATGTGAGCTTAAATGCTCTGTATCCCACTTCCTGTGGATATGGGTCAAGTAAACACTGAAAATATATTTTAGTTTAATTTGCTCTATATCCATTGCCTATTGCTATAGGGCATTTAAGCACTAAGTGTTTGTTATTCCAACTTCTATACAAAAATTGACCTATCTAATAAACATTTTGGATATGAGGCAAATAAGCAATTAGAGAACACAAAAATGTGTGGTCTATAGAGCAAAAGTGGTTTTCGTAACTTTGTTATTAATAGAGATAGAGCAATGGGGATAGGACCAAACGATAGAGAATATTCGAATTAGTATAACTGCATCATTAACTCACTTTCCCGAAAAGGTGGTCTATGGGGCACTTAAGCACTCAGAAGGCTTTTGTGAAAAAAAAAACAATTATCAAAAAATCAAATACACTCCAACTCCTAACCTTAGCCCCGGGCGTTAGCCTTTGGGGGCGCAAAACCAATGAAGATGAAGAAAGAAAAGAAAGAGCAAAAACAAAACAAAACAATATCTTCAAAATCTAAATTTTCTAAAATGGTAATGAAATGATGATACGGTATAGGGGGCGCCAATTTTGACATTTTCCCTTCTTGAATAAATCCCTAGATTTGGCGCTGAACTCTATCTTACGTCCTTATGTTTTCAGCGTTGTTATGATCTTAGGTAGGCCACAAGACTTCTTCTCAGTATAGTGATCCAACCTACAATTTACACGGGAAAGGTAATAGAGATAAACTTCTCAATTACTAAGCTTACTCTTGGATGATTTGACAAAACGCCACAAGAGGTATTGTACCTTTGGAGTCACTCCAACACCCTTACCATTACTCAATGGGGTAGTACGAAGTTTTTAAGCAAAATAATAGTTCTTTTATAGTTTAAAATTCTTTCTACAATAAACTACTGATGCCTTATGCCACACAATGTTTCTCATACTTACTTAATTCAAAATTCAAGGCAAGAAAAGGATTACTTTTGATCCAAAACGACTATAACCCAAACGCGTAAGAAAATAAAACTCTTTTCCTAGAACATGTTTGCGTTCAATCATAGCAGCGAAGTAAAACAACACTCTAAAATACCCTACTTCGTAACCCTTCACAGGACTCTTAGGGTATTGTCAAAGGATTACACTTAAAGGAACCATATCGATTTGATTTTTAGCAAAAATGGAACGAAACAATTGTATTTCTAGTCACGTTTCAGCAATAAACGACAAAAATTTCAATTTTCAATTTTTCTGCACAAAACAAGGAAGACCTTCTCCCATATTGACACCACCACCAATGAATGGTTGATTTAACAGTATTTGGCTTAAGTAGTAAGCGTGTTCTTTCTTACACTTTCCACTTTCTGTTAAACACTGTGGACTTGAATGCTGGACTGTTTTAAAGTGTTCTAATTTAAAACTTCCAATAAACGGTAACGGTACCTACCTTAATACTTTTTCTCCTGGGTAACGTTTACATATACATAAGTATAGAAAAAATTTCAGAAATAGCAATACTCTCTAAAACTAGGACGAAATTCATATAATTGTGGCAATGAAGGTGATTCAGCTTGGCAACCACGCATACCAAGTGGTTAAGGGAGTTCCTGAATCGATGCTCGAGCATGTTCAAGAAAAAACAAAAATGACTGTTATAGTCCTCTACGTGCCAATTGTACAGAATTGTGACACACAAATCTTTGTTTAAGCGTTGTGTCCTTCGATTGCCAAAAAAAAAATTCATACACACGCTACAAATCCTTGGCATCCGACATCATTCGGCTATAACTGCGTTCGCTCAAAATTTCTATCAATAAGACAATATAATCAAATGAAAATTCAAATGGACTTTGGCCAGAAAACTTGTCAACTGTCAATTTCTAATTTCATCTCCATACATCATCAGCACAAACGGAATATTTGCAATTTTTCCTGCCTGCCAAATATGAAGGATATATCGTGGTCAATGGATGGTGCCTGCAAATATGGGTCAATTTATTCTTGTAATCGTTCAATTTCCAGAAAATATTTTTTTTTGCTGGTTTCAAATTCGCGCGGAGCGAGGGCAAGGTGAGCAGTTTTTAGTATGGTTGCGAATGATAACCTAGTTGCTAGAGAGTTGCCTGAGAAGGATATTTAATGCCTATAAATAACAACCAGTGAAATAGGAAATATATTGACAAAAAGGAACCTGAATTGGCATCAGGGCGAAAATGTGAATGCCCATATTAATATGAGCTTTCAGGATGCAAACGAACAGGGTGTTCGTTCTGGGAATCTCTTTAAAATTTAAGCTGTCAACACCAACATCTGACGAGCAATCAAAGTATACACACAGAAAGTAATGCTCGGCGTTAATTGATTTTAAATCAAAGGACCGAGTACATAAAACAGTTTAGCGGTGTGTGAGACGTGATAAGGGGGAAAGTATGCCTCTTGGGGAGAAAGTGTAAAATGGTGCAGGAAGAAGGGACCCAAAGGAGCTGTACAGCTGTACTAAAAAATAAGAACATAGACGCACAGAGATGTAGCGCTACAACAAACTTTCTTGTGTTGGATTGGAAAGGCAACCTTCAGTGACGATGGAAGATCTACTACAATGACGAAAGGAGCACTTTGTTTACAGCTAAATGATGTACACAATGCGGATGAATCCTCAATAATTGAACAATATGTGCAAGTCCTCTAGTCTCTTGGTATTGAAATCGAGCCCGCTAAAAGAACGGAGATGAGAAAAGCAATTCATCTTGTAAAAACAAAGCAGCTGAACCATGAATCAGCTTCTCGTAATTTCTTTATCTATCTATTGCAGGCTGTTCGGGACTTGAAGGAAACCAGGGAAGAAAACCTCAAAAACTATAATAACTGGCGCGGAATACCCGTTCTTTCCGATTATCCGAAGTAATTGAAAACTATTCATCTCGAGAACATAAAGTCCAGGATCGAGCCTACGCCCTTCAGACACTGTCAATTATTGGACAACAAGGGTGTAAGATGTTTTGTTGACGATAATATTTTTGCTGGCAATCGACAATGCTAAGACTCCCAAGCTGGGTGCAATAGAGGACATGCAATCCGTTTCGCAAACTAAGCCAGAAATCTTATGTTATTCGTGTGACGGTATACTGTGCCGCGAGGTTTGGCATGTTACCAAACGAATTGTGTAAAGTTGAAGGGAGGGATAAGCAGATGAGGCAATCATCTCCCTACCAACTTGGACGGAACAGCGATCATTTTCCAAAGTCATCGTGGTAAGGCGTATCAGTTTAGCAGGGATTCTAAAGTAAGACATGGCACGATACAATTTAACTCTATTAACACTGTCATAGACTGATTTATAATTATTGACGAACAGGGATGAGTATCGATGTTATATGCTTGAGTTTTCTTCAGGATCTGGCGTAATGTGAATATTTGGTCGTTTGTAGATTTACCAGGTCTGAAGCCGCATTTGTAAGAATCTATTTGATCATCAGCAAACGGCTTGAGACGTTCACATAAAACGCTGAACAGGATCTTATAAGCGATGTTTAAAAGACTTATGCCTCTACAATTGGCGCAGAGTAGGTGGTCTCTCTTTTTTGTGGATCGGGCAGATGGTACTGAGATTCCGCGGGCATACTTTCCTCCGACCAAAGTTTGCAGATGAATTGGTGTACGCTCCTAACCAGTACGCTTGTAGACCATCGCATCCAGCTGCTTTGTTCAGTTTAGCCTAGTGATGGCTACTTGGATTTCATTTTGTTCGGGTGGATTTAGTTCATGGTCGTCATCTAGATTAACTGGTACAAGTTGGTCTTGGGCGGGATCTTGGCTTTCATCGCAATTTAACAACTGGTTAAAGAAGTCTCTCCAGGTGACTAAAATCGCCTGCGTTTTCACTAAGGTATTTCCATCCTGATCTTTGCAGGGCCCAGGGCGGCTTGTGAAACCTGATGTAGACTGTTTCATCCTTCTGTAGAAGTTTCGCACCTCTTTTATGGTGTTCTTTTTTCTTCCTGAAAAGTAGGCGTTTCTCATCCTTTCTTCGCTCAACATAGAGATTTCTGGATGCTCTACTATTTCTCTGGAGCCACGAATTGTATGCCTCCGTTTTAAATTTGTTTGCCTGAGCATATTTGGAGTCGAACCAGGGGAGTCTGGGGGGAAGGCTGTGACAAGCCTAATACCTCTGACGCAGCACTTCTAATGGCTTGTTGACAACGCTGCCATTAGTCTTCCGGGTTCATATCATCAGTCGAAGGATTTCTCGCGAGCTCAAGGGTTACGCGGTCGGCATAGGCAGCCGCGGTCTCTTTCGATTGAAGACGTCCAACATTAAATTGCCTCGGCGTAGTTGGTGTTCCCCTAAGAGCTTCCATGAATATCCATTTTGCATCGTATAGGTAGTGGTCTGAGTCGGTGTTTGCTCTTCGGAATGTGCGGACTTTCAGAATGCTGGAGGAGTGTCTTCCATCAACCGCAACATGGGCAATTTGGTTGCAGGTTCGACCATCTGGAGATCGCCATGTGCCCTGGTGAATGTCGGGACGTGGAAATCGTGTGCTGCTCATCACCATGTTCTTTCCCGCTGCAAAATCGATGAGCCTGAGTCCGTTTTTGGAAGTGTTGTTGTTCAGGTTGTGTTTCCCGATCGTCATACCAAAGATGTAATCCCTCCCAATTTTGGCATTAAAGTCTCCGAAGAGGATTTTAATGTTTTGCTTTGGGCATTGGTCATAGGTTTTGTTGAGGAGCTCGTAGAAACTTTTTTGGTAGCATCGTGTTTCTCTCCTGTTTGGGCATGGGCGCTTATTAGGCTAAGGTGGTGGAATTTGGCCTTCATGCGGATCGTTGTCACTCAAAAACTTTTTGCCTTACTCTTCCTCTGACAGCGAATCCGCACCGAAACAACCGCGATCTCCCATCAAGGTGGTACGAACGATCTTGAATGGCAATTCACAGGATCAAAACGCGAAATTATGCGCTCACCGAACGTTTCCTTTAGCAAATCAATTGTGGTACGAGCTGTGTGACATGTTGCGCCGTCTTGTTGAAACCACAGCTCCGGCACATCATTGTTGTTCAATTGATGTCAGTAATCATGGCTATATTGGTCACCATTGACTGTAATGTTCTGGCCAGTATCGTTTTTAAAGAAGTACGCACCAACTATTCCACCAACGCATAAAGCACACCAAACAGTCAGTTCTTGTGGATGTAACGGTGCCTCAACATACACTTGAGTTTTGTTTATTGACGTATACATTCAACTAAAACTGAGCTTTATCGCCGAACAAAATTGTCTTGTAAGAATCGCGATCAACTGATCAACAACAATTTCGTTTCAAGTCCTATCTACACAATTTAAAAGCGTTGTTCAGGCGTCAGTCTATTCCTGTTGAAATGCCAAACCAAACTGAAAATAAATCACTTGACAGCTGACAAAATGGCCGCCAGTTAAAAAAGTGTTGCCAAATTTAAGTTATATACCTCTAAAAAACACCCGTTATTTGTATTAATGAACTTTTCAAAATTAAATTTCACATTCTACAGGAATACGGCATTCATAAGAACCAGGCGATTGAATATCAATTTTATAAATTGTTCTGCTTTTTGACCAAAACTTGACATCAATTTCAAGAAATAATAAGCCTATAAATTGCTGCATCACCCTGTGTGAATACCAACGAATCCTTTTCCGATAACAGTTTCCACATACGATACGCATAAATTTGAGTGAAATAAATAAATTTTGACAAAATGTGTACCTACTCCTCTATTTGTTGGTTTGATTACATGTTTGGGTTTATGGGAAACCTATAAATGGCGGATGTTTTGATGAAGTTTAAAGGGAAATTGGGTTTTGCTGGAATATAGTTCTGTTTATTTAGTTAAGTGCAATGCCTGATATTATAGCTATGAGATAGTCGGGTATATTTTGGTTATGATTCGTTTAGCTTTAGAGCGTATATTAAGTCTGTTTTGCAAATTTCGTTCTATGCAATTTGGGATTAATAAAATGGTGCTGTTGGAGACCTAGCTATTTGGTTCATTTGGGAATGTATTCGCACAAATGAAAGGTATTTCATGTGGTGACTCAGTATGAAATGTTTGACTAACTCGATCAAGCTTTCCCAATTTTTTTTTTATCTGGCTAGGAACACCATTTTCAATGCTTTCCCTTGGAGGATATACGGGCCCAATCACAAAAGGTATAAGTAACTATAACTTAATGTTAAAACACTCTGAATTACACACATGAACTTTCGCAACGATAACTATTTCTGTTAGTTATTTTAATAAAATATATATTTTTGTATAAAAGCAGTATGTGTTCGCTTATAACATATTCAACTGGTGGACGTTAATGTAGATGATCCCATTAAGACAATGTGCGGGACAAAGTAATAAGATTTCAAATAGGAGCATCATCCAAAACGACACCATTAAAATCAAGAGATAGAGATTTCGCATATCCCTTGATACCAAATAAGTTACATCAAAGTTGTCAAAATAAGAAGCAACAATGAAACTCATGTTGAGCTCGTGAAAAAGTAAAGAGCAGCGTCACTTCTGGCGTGAGCTTCCAAGCAAAAGTAGAAGTATTTGCAACGTTCCTCACAGTGATATGACTCTTCCGCCACTTAAAACTGTAAGATTCTTTCGAAATCGTATTGTTGCAAGAGTAGCAATGGTATGTACAGTAGATGTAGTGCCTGGTTGCAAGCCTAGAGTTATGGGTTCCAGTTCCAGCTCTAGCCTTGTCAGCAATTTATCAATATTCACACAACTTCAACTGGACAACGCAACACCCGTGGGCTTTTCGTGAGATAAATATCACCTTATTATGAATTCATTGTACCAGCGCCCAGGGGCCTCCACAAAAGAGGGGCCCGTAAAAATGAAGGGTACCGAATTCTGACCAAGAAATTTTTCGAAGAAAAAACACGGACAGTTTTAAAAAAAGCTTTTGCGACACTCGTTGGTCAAGCTGAAACTAAATCAAACAGGCTCTTACCAGTATATCTTACGAGTATATCCAATAAAGAGCAAACAGTAAGGAATGAAGCATTGCACTTTCTGAGATGAGTCAACTCGAAACCATTTTATTTGCAATCTTTTGGAACAATAACTTGGAGCGATTCAACGCTATACAAACATGATCTTGCAGGAACCGAAAATGATTCTTGAATCTGCAGTGCGTGGATTACACTAATTGAAAACATCATAAAAGAACTTAACCTAACTTAAAACTAACCGGTACACTGTATTTTATAACTCTAGGAAGCTATAGCCAAAATATTTTTTAAAATGTTTATAATATTTCTTTATATTCTTCCGATACTCTGTTATAATTGTTATAATATACATTATATTTTTTAAGGCATTTTTGCCATTTGTGTTTGTGATGGAAGGGAATTTTAATGTTGTCTGGTAATGAAACATATTTTTTGATTGTAGGTGAAATTATTGATGAATTGGATTCTATTGCTTGATTGAAATTTTTAATAGTTTGGTCTTTTTCAGAATTTTGCATATTTTTGAATATGGGTTTAACTTCTTTTAACTCTTCGTCGAGAACATTTTTAAATTTATTCCAATTGGTTTTTTTAAAGGATCTGAAAATGGATAATGACTTAATGGAATTACTCCATCAGAAATTTTGATGTCTAAAAGGATCGGAAAACGGTCGGAAAAAGAAGGCAGGCCTTTGATACTGCAATTTGGGTTTATTGTTTCAATGACGTTATTGGATATAAGAAATTGATCCAGGAAGGATAAAGTCCTTGCATAGGTAGGACAATCGGATGCTAAATTAGTAAAGTTACAAACAGGTTCAGTCCACCATTTCTCTAAAACATGAACATTCATGTTAGTAACGCTATCTCCAAGGCCGTCTTTACCCTTTTGGGGGCCCTGGGCGCTTTTGGAAAATGGGGCCTCGGTATGATTATATAAAAATGTTATGTTGTGTAATAAAGGTATACAGAATTAATATTTATTCTTTTCATTTTTTAAATAAAAAATATTTTTTAATCATTAAAAATATAAATAATTATTGCAGCATTTAAAACATAAAGCATAGTACGCAGCTCTAGCTAAAATTTCAAACTTTTGTTTCCTAGTGTACTGTAAGAATTTAGCTGACTAATTAATTGCTCGGCACATTTTCTGCGAGCTAAATTTCGACAGATCTTTTCGGGTCGTAGCTAAAAAGGGGTAACGTAGGGGTTGAATCTTAACCAAACATTTGTTTTAAGGCATGAAAAAGCTATTTCGGGTAGAGAATGCAAATTAAAATAACAAGTGTTTTGCTAAAACAAAAGAACAGAATTTTTAAATAGAGCTTTGTACAAAAAGAGTATATAAGCGATGATATTTTAATGCCCCTCTTTAACTTTTCTCTGGGTACGCTTATGAATAAGGGAACAGCTGTATTTTTATTTGCATTTCTTTAAAGCTTCTGTCATCCGTCATCGAGTAGGTACATGTGAGTTAAAAAAAATATTTACATGAAGATGTTGCTAGTGGATCAAAATTTAATTTTAAAGACTGCTTGGGCCAAGTTCTCGTATTAGAGACTACTCTTTCCATAGAAATCAAAGATGAACAGTACATCTTTCAGACTAACAAAAGTAAAAAGGTAAGTTTCTAAAATACAATTCAAAAGCCCTTAAAAAATATGCCTACTTTTGTATTTAGATTTCAACGGCTTTGCTGCCATTGCACATTGCAATGTTGCAATTTGAGACTCCAAGAGATGATGGGTATCATGTGTGAAGAACGCAATGGCAAGCTCTTTGCTATCGATGAAAGGTACTGCATTGAGAATGGTCTCATGATTGCTCATGCAGGAGCTGAAGAGAATCATCGGTAACACAAAGGTTGACTTGCAGAGATGACTAAGTTCTATCAATGGAATGGCAACTTTTTATTTAAGAAAAAAAATATACAAATGAAAACAAAAAAAGAATATATAATTCACTCAGAATCTGAAGAAATGTCGTAGACGACTTTAGATGCAGCAGCTCTTGTTCTTGATGACTTCTGATTCATGGCATCAAGGAGGTGCTTGCTTTCTATTGATTAACAAAAATGTTTTGCCTCATTCTTCTCTATGAAATGTCTAAGGTTTCCTTACCGATCCCACTGAAATGTCCAGTGAAGGCATGGTTCTTCCAGAAGTAGTTGCCCCGCGTGCCCTACTTCCACGAGCAGCTCCTCTGCCTCGTCCTCTACCACGGGTTGTTGTTGTTGTGTTGGTTGGAGCTGTAATTGAATCATCACCATTGGCATCAGTTGCGGCCTTAGAAACTTACCTTAACGAGAAGGTAAACGTCCAAAACTTAAAAAAAAAATAAATAAAAGAACATTTTTGTGTTTATTTGTCAAACAAAATTTGTTTTGACATTTTCTACACAAAGTCGCCATTTCAATCACATATTCTCCACAACTCTCCTATGTCAAAATTTAGCTAGGGTTTTAGCTAAGGTTTGGAGAGAAAAACGTGAACTAAAATTTAGCTGGATCTGCGTACTTCCCTTAAACATTAACGTAAACAATGTAAAAATAAAAACAACAAAATAAATATTTCATATAAAAATTAAAAAATAAACAAAATTTAAATAACAGAAAATTAAATAAGTTATTCAGAATGTAATTTAAAGAACAATATGCAAAAGTGACACAGACTATATCTTTTCGGGTAAAAGAGAGGAATGTCTATTGAAGGAGTCTTTTTCTTGATTTGAGATTAACAAAATCATTGATCACATCTTCAAAATCGATGCCTCTGAGGATGTCGCTTTCGATTGACATCAGCGACAAACTTGTCAATCTTTCTTGAATCATTGTAGTTCTGAGATCGTTTTTTATTCTTTTTAACTTAGAGAAGAAACGTTCCATACTGCAATTGGTCACCATCATACTTAAGAAAATTCTTAGTGCAATTTCAACATTTGGAAATTCATCTTCAATTTTATTTGTTTTTTAAAATTTATAAAGTTCTAAAATATTGTCAGTTTTTTCATTTTCGTGTCGACTTATTTTCAAGTAGTCTTTTAAATTCAAGCATTCAGCATGTACTTCATCTCCGTTCACATCTTAGGTGTAAAATTTAGCGAAAGATTTGCAGTTTTCTTTTAAGTCTTCTGAATTCAGATTTTTAAATCGAAAAAAAAAGCCAAAACGTTGGCCAATCTTCGTGTAAGAACCTAGTCGCTATTTGAAATGAACGCTTAGAGTGTCGACAATGGGAAGAAAGGTTTCAGTTTTGAATCTGTTTTTCCCAGTCAGAATTACTGAGGGTCCAGGGCCATCAAAAAAAGTCTGGCGTGAGCTTCTGCACCTCGTCCTTCCAGAAAGGTCCTTATATTCGGAATCCGGGGTTTTTTGTCTGGCTGATGAATCCAAGTTATCAAAATTGTCCCTGAGTATTGAAGTAAAGTACTTGTTTTATTAATTCTTTGCAATACAGAGTTCGAAAGTTCTGTAAGTATGGTAAATTCAAGCTTGGACATTTGTTTGCAAAGACTCAGTGCTTCCTCTATGGCCTCTCCTGCCTGTCCTAAATCATAAGCGATAGACATCAAAGCTTCTTCTATTTCTTGATGACCTTTATATAAGGCGCTTAGTGCATCAGCTCGCACCGACCATCTTGTTTGAGAAAGACTTTTTAAAACTTTTTTTGGACCTAAATGGCCTATGTATGAGTTACTGCATTGATGCAAAGTTGTATGCGCGTTGCAAATATAGAAATACCATCATCTTTACAGATACAGTGATATTCAAAATGTGTGTGTGTTTTTTTTCTGTCAGAAAGCAAACTGCATTGTGCCACTCAGTTAGTTATTCACAGCTGATTATGTTATATGTGCTTCATATTTCTGTTTCAATTTGAATATAATTTCGCAGGGAATGTGATGTAAAATTAAAATGTTCAGCAAAGAAAGTATGAATTCTGAGCATTCTTTATGCATCTAAAATTGTATCGAAATATTTTTTTTCTTGAAAAAAGACCAATAGAGGTTAAGTGATGTTTCAGCAATTTGGGGGCCCCTGGTTATTGCGGGGCCCTGGGCCCGGGCCCAGTGGGCCCAGTGGTAAAGAGGGGTCTGGCTATCTCCCCATAGGAGGTTTCTTCCATTGAGGTCCTCCCAGAATACAGCTATCGTATGAATCTGCCAAAAGGTTTATTTTATTTAACTCTTCCTTTTAGTATGAAGAAGACATGATATAAATAGATCCTAAAAGAATATTTTTTCTTTCGCCGGCGCCGTTGCAAAGAAATTTTGTTTGAGTTGACATAAAGTATTAAAATTTTTAGACTACAGTTTTGTACGGGATGTTATGCTGTATTGCTATTGCTACCCCTTGCTGGTTGTCATTTCTAAGAAAAACATGAGTCCAAAAAGACTTTATGTTTTTCGTTAAGATTAACTTCCTGTATAAAAGCTACATTTACTTTGTTGTTTAAGAGAATTGAGAGAGACTCAAATCTTCTTGAATGTTCTATTAAGGAAAGGACCCAACGTTGTGATCTTTTGCTTCTTTATTTGGCAGTAGTTTTACTAAAAAGAGATTATAATTTATCTGTTCTTCTTTAGAACGTAAAGTTCCGAATTTGGAAACCGATTCTCCCACATTCGGTGCTATGTAATCAATTTCTGATTTGATTTCTTCTTCACTGTACTGAAAGTTAAGCCCCATCAAAATAAGATTTACTCTTTTAAGTTCTTTCTGGATGAAAGAGAGTGCCTCAGTATTTTTAGTTTCTCTAAGGATCTCCATTAATTTAGAGTGTGCCCCAGCATCATTAACAAAGAGTTTGCTCTTTGAGCGGTTAGCATTTATCACTTTAACTTGTAGTTCACGTATTGAAGACTTAAGGTCTTCTACTAGTTTTTTTTACATTTGCTCTATATAAAATAATTGGGGGACAAAATTTTCTTTTCTTTTTAGTAATAGTGTCTACTTTTACATTATTTTTAATATAAAATCCTTGTTATTTTGTGACTTACCGCATTGCCATGAGCTGGTGAGACCGACTATTGGCGTGATGAAGCGTCACCACGATGTGAATTGATGTGTCTACATGAGTGTTTGATTATACTTTAATTGATACAAATAAGTAAATATCCGGTTTAAATTAAAAAAAAAAAAAAATTAAGCAAACATTTTAAATTTTTATTCAAAAGTTAATCATGCGACTCAAGCTTTCAAATTAAGCCTTGCAATTTGTTCCAGTCCGAAAACAATGAAACTTACACCAATTAACGTTAAATACAAATAAAATGCACCAACCAAATGTCCAATTGATAAACTAATATGCTTATTATGAACTTTCTTTCGTCTAGAATTCCTCGTTCTGTTTGTTGACATAATCTCCAATCTTTTTGAAAATCCATACGGAGACATTTCCTGACTTAGCTTATTTTTAATTGCCGAAGTTATAAATGAGAACTTCGGAGTAAAAATGCATTGCAAGGAAGATAGAAGAGGCTGCTCAGCAACAGCATATTTTAAACCATTATTTTTATAAGAAGCCAAGTATTTCTCTGAAATAATCCAGGAGAATTTTCCATCAAGTCCATTAAAGAATTCATACATTTTGGCATATCCGATTTCAATCATAAGGTTTTTGAGTTCATTCATTCCAAGATAAGTTTCTTTATTTGAAACTATAAATTTATATCCTTGCTCTATAGCTTCTTCAGTGTTTTTTGGAATTGATTTTCTAGGTTTATTGTAAAGAAATTTAAAAAGTGATCCTTCGTAAGAACTGCGTAATATCAACGTGCTTAAGATCCATGTGGCTATAAGGAATCGCTTGGAGCAGTTTCTTCGAAAAACAAAATTGCTTGATGTTCTTTTCCACATGAGTTGGACCATCAAACTAAGAACTGACAATATAGACAACATTATCCAGGTATATTCGTCAAATGGGAAGAAGAATATGTTAATAGAATTCCGATCTTCCGGTTGTTTGAAAACGACCAGTTCATTTTCAAAACCATATGCCACTGATGATAGAACAATGATTCTAATTGGCGTGCACCAAGATCCAATAAGAATATCACCTATTCCATCTTGTATCTAAATTAAAACAAATGTATGATTTGAAAGGTTTTTAGAACGGTATCTTAACTTACCATTTTGAAGCCATCGGTTACATTTGTATAGCTTAAAACTTTACCTTTTCCTTGCGGGGATACTTCATATTGTAGGGAAAAATTCATAAATTTAGCTAAGCCCTTCAGTAGAGCAGTGTCGGAAATAGTTGGCTGTGTATGGCTGATGAACTCTTCAAATGTCCATACGACGACCTTCACAGGACATTGTTGAAGGTTTTTAATTTTGTGTTCAAACAAAGGTTTTTTCCATTCAAAACTGCCATTAATAAAAATATTGTGAATTTGTGGAGTGACATTTCTACAATTATTCTCAGTAAATGGATAAAAAGTATATAAGAAGATTTCTCCAGCTTCATTCTCTGAAAGAACCAGAACATTTATAATTGATTGATTCCAGCAAAAATGTAATATTTGGCCTAGAACGAATTTTTCATTCAGAATTCTCTTAGGCAATATTATGAGATAATATTGAACGTCATCGATTAACAATATTTCAAAGTATTTTCGCTGACTCTCCACTAAATGTCTAGGTATAAAAATTCATATGTAATATGTCATTTATGGAAGGAAATAAAAACAAAACTTTACTTACTCCAATGATTCCAGAGAATCGATGAAAAAGAATAGAAAATTAACAGCAAAAGCACCTTTACCATTTGACATTAGGTCAAGTATGAACTTTTGATAATTTTCACTAAATACTTCAACTGTTTTCATAAATTTTTCTTTGATGTTTAACGATTGGGATGAAATACGAATTTGTATTTTCGGAATAAAAGGCAAAATTTTCCTATGGACAATATAAAGCAAACACTCAGCCATGTTGTCCTTGTCCACGATTAATTCAGGTAATATTTTATCCGAACTTAAAACGTATCCGTAAGTTCCCAGGATTAACACAAATATTTTGCAAAAATATCCCATCGCTGCACTGGGAGAAATACTCAAAACACAACGACTGCAATCAAACGCTTCGTATATTATGCTTATTCCAGGATAGAAAGGAAAGAATTCCGCTTGAATTCAATATATCGAACTAAACGACAAAGAAATGGAAATTGCTGATATTAATTTTTAATGATGATTTCCATCATTCAGTCCAATTGCAATGAAGAGATTAAACAAATAAATTAATGTTTCCTATTAAAACCGCACAATTTATGAAAATGAATTCATTTTCGTGGTAATTGTTAAGCTACGAGTAGATTCATAAATTGTGAACAAATAAGCTCGTGTGTCGAAACATCGTTTCACTATACATAGATACACTCGAATAAGTATAGTGTATTCCAGTTAGCGAGACAATCCTGCGTTTATTTCATTTTTAATAATAAGTTGTGTTTTACCTCCTGGTACTTGAGCTTCATATTAAATACGTATTCAACAACAAAAGATACAATCGAACAGTATTTAATAAACAGCTTATTTGGTATCTCGAAGGGCGTTACTTTGTATTCATGACACGACATTTCTGGGCACGAGTACGATAACTTGGCCACCAAGAATTGATTACGGTTTTTTATAGAGGGGTTAAATACAAGCATTTTTTTTACTATGGGAGGGGGGTCCATCTCACCCTGTTTAGAAGGTAGGGGCGATTTTCGAAAAAATGGAAATCAAAATCTTAAAAAAGAATGGCATTACTTACAATGAAGTTTTATACCGGCCAAAAATCTGTTCTTTAATTTCTAATTTTAATGAAATTATAAATGTCAATCGTTTTAAAATTATTTGCATGCAAACTCAAAATTTTGATAAAAAAAATAAAAAAAAAGTTTACACCAATTTCTTTCAAAATTGTAAAATAAAGTGCTAAATTGGCTTTTTGTCATCAGTGCCTATACAAATTCTTAATGGAATCTTTTCATGTCTTCTAGTTACTGAGAAAATTGAAAATTTCCAAAACTACTTTTGTAATCAAGTTGTATTATTTTTGGTATTTGAGTAAACTTGCTTAAGGTAGTTCCACACTATCCCACAGTATAGTACGACATGTCAAAAAAATTAATTATTTAGAAGGTGTCCAAACCCAAGTTTTTTTTCGGGCTGTAGCTCACGGATTTCTTATGAAATGTTGGCTTTAAGTGATATAATCGCTTCTGGATTGTTATTTGTTGGCAAAACGTCGGCCCTTAACGGTTTCCCACAAAAAAGTCCACAGTAGTCCAATCGCAGCTCCAATCCGACCAATCGATAACACGATTTTGGAATTTAGTGAGCAAAAGATCGATTGTAGAATTGGCTGTGTTTAATAGCGCGTTAACCTGCGTGTGCAGGAAGCAAAGGTCGTCCAAATTCATGTCTTCAAATTGTAAAACAAACCGTTGACCGAAACGTTGTTCCCAGCCTCATTTTCGAACAAAAATGGTCTAATGAACGATGAACCCATCCCTTCACAATCCGCACCAAACTGTCAAACTCTTTTTGGATGCATTGGCTTCTCGACAACAACAGGCGAGTTTTCCCGAGACATTTTGTTTGTTAACGTAGCCGCTGAGATGAATATGCGCCTCATCAGAAAAGTTGATTTTTCAAGCTGCTCTTAGCCCCGACGAACTTATACAGCATTCACTTTGGAAATAAGTTTTCAGTATATTCCAACGCTGTTCAAGCATAAGGCCACTCACTTCATTCCGCGGAGTTATGGTACTGACTATCTTTAAAGATTTCGAGCGAGAGACAGCTGTCAATGTCAAAATAACCTACGATTTAAAAATAAACCACAAAATAGCCCACCCTAGATTTAGATTTTTATAAAAAAGTTTAATTTTGAAATCTACTTCGATTTTTTTCAATCTACTTCAATTTTTTCTTCAAATCTGCTTCGATTTTTTTTCCTGAAGTGGTAGCACTGGTGCTAACACACATTCCAGACGTCAGGCAGACGACGTCCCGCTTCGCGGGATCTAGTGATTTTAACCCACTTTTTAAGGGTATGTTTATATGTCAGGCAGGCGCTTGTGTCAATAGTATTTGTAATCAACTGTACCTGGGTGGACCGCTTCGCGGGATCTTTTGATTTTCTCCTCCTTTTTCGGGGGCACACCGCGCTCACGCAACTTCGTTGCTCCGCTAAGGGTATGTTGATTTGTCAGGCAGGCGCCTGTGTCAATAATATTTGTAATCAGTTGTACCTGGCTGGCCCGCTTCGCGGGATCTTTTGGTTTTCTCCTCCTTTTTCTGGGGCACACCACGCTCACGCAACTTCGTTGCTCCGCTAAGGGTATGTCCTTGTCCAGTCGTCAGGCAGTCGCCTATGTCAAATAGTTTTTGTTATTAACAGTACCTGGGTGGCCCCCTTCGCTTGGCAACGCAATTCTACCACCTCGTGGTGCATTCTGGGTAACGCGCTAAATGAATTGCTGTACTTTATACTTGACACCAATTCTCAAAGCGAGATCACCGTAAATACCAAAAAACCAAAACCTCATAAGAAAGTAGTTTTAGTAATTTTCAATTTTCTCAAAACCTTAAAGATATAAAATGATTTGGTTTCTTGCGTTTAATTCAGAATTAATATGAGCATCAAATATGGAAAGCCAATTCGGCATTTAATTTCACAATTTGGAAAAAAATGGTCTAAACTTTTTTTCTATTTTTTTTTTTATCAAAATTTTGAGTTTGAATGCAATTTTTTATTGGCATAAATAAAAAAAAATTTTAATTGAAAATTAAAGAACAGAGTTCTGGCTTTCGAACCCGGTATAGTTCTTTATTTTAGGTGTTGCCGTTGTTTTTTAATTTTTTTTTTGATTAAGTATTTTTTTCGAAAATGGCCCCTACCTTCTAAACGGGGTGAGATAGACCCCCCCTCCCATAGTAAAACATGCTTGTATTTAACCCCTCTATAAAATTCCGTTATCAAATCTTGGCGGCCAAGTTATCGTACTCTCCCCCATTTCTGAATGAAATAAATCCATCACACATGTTCAACAATTTATCCGAAGGTTTTTATATTCAGCATTATATATATGACCATGTCGTCCAATAATTGGAATCGGTTGTGGTTTCTCCTTTCTGCTGATGACTCTCTGCTTCCTGATGAATTAATAGAGCTAGTTCTTCGCTTTTTAGAGTTGACTATCCTCCAACCGCCATTCTTGTTTTCCCCTTCAGGTTTATTGGGTGCTTTATAGAAAAGTTCCATCAGGTTTTGAGCCGCTTACATGCTGTTTGGAGGTAATTGTCCATCAGTTGTGTGTTGTCCCATCTGGTTTGGTTTTTGTTTTTGTATGTCCGGTGAATTAATATTAGGAAAACCAGGGAATTGATTGTTAAAACCATCAATGAGTTGAGATTTTGAACAACCGGCTTGGGACGCCGGCATCATAGCTGTTGTTTGTTGCCGTAACGGTGCATCAACTATTAGCATTTGGCTTGGTGACTGTTCAGTATGCATTTCGTTACCCTTCATCAGGGAATGACGAATCAAGTTTTCTTTTAATTTATTGTCCGTGTACTTTTAATATACACTTTTAATGTTTTTTTTTTTTTTTTTTATATAATTCTTAAAAGCACTTCACTAACCGGAAGACGCACGTCTGCACTCGAAGAAACCCAAAATGAGAATCCTCCGTTCTGTCAAATGAACACTTCACCCGTAATGAACGTTAGTTCACTGAAATAATATCTTTAAAAAAAAAACATAATATTTCACGCATTTAGAGTCATACACTAAAAAATAGCTTGTATGCCGAGTTAATACATCCAAAACCAAATATTAATATTTCGTGACGTCAAAATATCACCTTTAATTGTTGTTTTTTTTCTGAAGTGAAGACTTTATTTCAGCAATCAGAATGTTAAACATAGTACGTAGCTCCAGCTAAAATTTAGCTCCCATGCAAAATTCTCTCCAAAATGTAGCCAAGCTAAAATTTAGCAAACCATTTTAGCAGAGTTGTACGCAGCTCCAACTAAAATTTCAAATTTTTGTTTCGCAGTGTACATTTTTCAGCTGTCAAAATTAAGCGGACTCTTTGTATATAAAATCTATAGTAGTGGAACGTGCAGAATCGACGGTGTCGGCCTCCCACGTCGCCACACAATTTGCTCAATCCACACAATTTACTCATTAACAGCTTTGTGTGGACGGTGTGGACTTTAATAGCACTTTCCATTGGACGAAAAGAAGCGTCCAGAAGCATCCGGAAGTCTTCTGAAACCGTTCCATTGGTAAGCAAATGACACTTCTGCCGATTCTGAGAAGAGAATTTTGCTTCTTGATTTGAAGTCAGAATCCACTCAAGAAGCACAAATACAAATATAACTCAAATGTCACCCATAGAATATTCATTGGGGAAATGTATATTCGCATGCAGCAATGTCGAAAGTTTTGGTGATTCCAATAAATGTGACATATTTTTGAATCCAAATCTGATGATAAAGGCTTCGAAGGTCAGCAACGAAGTTTAGTGAGTGGTATTTAATACGGGGAACTAGTAAAAATCCCTTTATAGCGCGAATAGGGCTACGCACACAACTTTGATATTGGCAAAACTTGTGAAACTGATGCCTGCGAATACTACATTGTTTTAAAATTGAACAGAAGCGATTTTGCTTGTTCCATTGGGTTTCAGAATGAGTGATTCCCCGAGTGAAACCAATGGAAAGTGCTATAAGAATGACGAGACTCAACTCAAGTCGCAAAGAATAGGTGAAAATGGAAGAAATCACAACTGAGTGCATATGAATTCTGTTTGAGTGAAATTGGCTTTTGAAGGTGGGTTTGTGTGTTAGTAGGATTTTTTTTTTTTTTTTTTTTGGTTTGATGGATTTTGGTCGAAATGTATGGCAGCCATCTTTAATTTGAATTTTTTTGAATTGATGTGATGGATTTTGTTGGCCTTGAAGAGGAAATGTATGAAAACGTTCATATTTCATGTGGAAGCCATGGTTGCCAATAAATACATTTTTCTAGCAAAATAATAATGTTTGGTGATTTAGGTAATTATTGTGGGGCATGCACTTTAGTGTATAAATGCACTAAAAGATTATAGGTATGCGGTATTTGAGGATTATTATAAGGTATAATAAAAGTCGAGGCCGTGTACATTGGTTGAAACAAGAAGAAAAAAGCGCATGAATTCTAGAATTACCTATTAATAGGTAGGTATTTATGCAACCTACTTTATTTGATTGCCGCTTTTCTTAGATAACAATCGTTTTACATGATGTGACTTAATAAGTACCTATATTCTGAAATACTAAAAACGAGGAATTTCTAAAACTCTTTCTTTTCAAATAATTCTAACCTTCCCTTTCCTAAAAAAAACTAGATTTATTTATGATTTTTACAACGATTGCACAAATGACTTTAAAGAAAAACAAAAATTTTTACAAGTGCATAGGTACGAAAACATTTACCCAGGAAATTACTATTAAAGTTCAAAAAAAAACCTTATACATTTTGCAGAAACCCGTAGAGGTGGCAATCATATCGCAGTACGTTTGAAATTTTTGCAGCAAGATTTTTCACCGTTCTAACATCCATAGCTGAAATTGTTATTGAGTGATTTTTTTTATTGGGAAGTGATTGTGTGAGTGTATTGTGTTGAAATTGAAATTTGGCAAATTCTTGCTAACTGGACTGGTCATAGATATTTGCAAAAAAAAAAAAAAAATGCACGACTGGGTTGTACGAACTTGCTCTAATGTCTGAGAATTGTTTATAGGCTACATAATTTATATTTAAAATTATTTCGAAAATTCTTCTATTTGTCAAATTCAATAAAGTTTTCTCAAAAAAATTAAGTATGCAATAAAATCTAAAAATTGTTTTTTTTTGGAAAACTTTTTGAAAATATTTTTCAAACAAAATTCAAAAACGCCAGTTCATAAGTATTCACCAAATACATTCATATATAATTTTTGAAAAAAATTAATGGGCAGTTTTCAAAATAGGTACCTATATTAACTTTTTTTCAAAAAATTAAAAAATACTTTTAAAAATACAAAAAAATATTTTTAAGAAATATCGGTATGCAGTATAAATTGAGCTACCTACACCTTTTTATGTGTGAAATTTCAAAAGTATCGGTTGAGCCGTTATTGAGATAGTCGAAAGTAAAAAAACGTTCCTATGGAAAGTACCTTTTTTAGACATTTAAACCTAACGGTTATATGACAGGTACCGATATTTTTTGTTTTACAAAAAAATTTAATTTCCCCTCTGTAGGTACCTACCTACCTACAATATCTAAAAAAAACTACGATATAAAAAAAAAAAATTTTTTTCACGAATGCATACCTTGCCTTATAATACCTATAATCGCAAGTAAAAATATTGAAAATTGCCAAAAATATATAATATCAAAATATTTCGAAAATCAAATACCTATAGGTATTTTTTTTAATTATTAAAAATGACTAGGTAATGACTACATATTTATTAAATTGAAAAATATCTAACTAACATACATTTTTATATTTTTCAAAATCCCGTCGGCATTTAGCTTTTATTTGAAATATAACATTTTACGTTATTAGCGTTTTTTCCACAAAAATAATGCTTTTCTACTTCTTGTCTATGCATTAACATACAAACGATTTTCCTTGTATGTATAGGTGTAAAATACAACCAGTTCCACTCAGTTTCCAAGCGACACCTTAACTCAATATTTCTTTCATTACTTATGATATGACCAGTGTTGCCACAATGTTACAAGTGTAACAAAAGTGTTACACTTTTTAATTTTTGTATACTTTTGTTACGATGTTACTTTTTCTCCGGTTTTGTTACACTTTTTTCTATTAAAATCTTATATGTTTTGCTCTTTAAGAAATATGGGAAAAAGTTCAACTGGCAGCACTTTTTTCTTTCGGACAAACTTCCAGCGACATCTGTGAATGAACTTGTTTGTTTGCACAAATCACAAGCATAGCAAAACGTTAAACTGCGAGTGGGAAATGGGAATGAAAACGAGAAACAACAAGCATACAATAAATACAGTTATTTTTATGTCTCGCAGTTCGCAGATCGCAGTCGCCGTAGACAAAATGTGCAAAAAAAGTTTGTGAAATTGAATTGAAATAGATTTTTTACTTCCTCTTTAGCGCAAGTATTGGTTTCCTGCAGAAAAAAAATCGAGGTTTTAATCAAACATGACATTACATTAACCAAGAAAGTGGTTTTAGCCATACCGTTTGTCGGTGTGTCTGTGTGGATGTGCGCTTTTTCACGTCATGCTACAGCCTAAACGGCTTGATGGATTTTCTTCAAACTTGATATACAGCAGTTTGAAGAAAAACGGTTGTCGAGGTTTTTTTTTATTTCGTTTTAGCCCGGCTCAAACTGGTACCTTTCAAGTAACGGTTTTTTTCATTTTGAATTTGCTCGAAAACGGCTATAACGATTTTGATTAAACTCAGAATTTAATTTACCTAAGATATTTTTAACGAAACTGTGTTTTTTGTTTTTGGCTTAAATAGTCGTAACGAAAATTACGGCCATAAGTACGCAACGGCTTGATTGAATTGACTCAAACTTCGTTTGGCATAGTTCTTTATAGTGTTCTATAAGATGAAATTGCAATTTTTTCAGTAAAGCATTTCTAAACGGTGGCTCCCATACAATGAGCCGTTCAGTTTTAGCCAACTTTTTTTGTTTTTTTTTAGTTTGCTCAAAAATGGCTCTAACGATTTTGATTAAACTTTGTGTGTTATATTTTGTTTAGTGTTCTTAAGAGAACTACGTTTTTAGTTTTTGACAAAAAATGATAATAACTGTTGCGAGTCAGGGTTCCACGGGGGACTTACTTTGGGAAAGTAGAAGGGCGGCGGCACGCTTGTCGTTGCACGGCTATGCTCGACGGAAATGGGGGTGGTTCTTTGCCGCTTCCACTTATCCCTCCTGCTCGACAATCAAAATTATCGTGCCAGAAAAAGAAGAAAGTTTAAGGAAAGGAAGAGGAGATTGGAAAAGGAATGACTCTACTCTAAAAGGTTTGAAACGTTACCACAAATCGAAGGACTTTGACGCTACCTGAAGGAACATGTAAGTATAGTGCTTTTCAAAATCAAACTAACCTAACTAAACCTACCTAAAATTCAAAATAATAAAAGAATGAAATTTCCCATCACCAAAAATCAAAATAAAATGTAACCCATCACCAAAGATAATAAAAATGAAATAAAATCACCTCCACCAAAGTTAAATTCGTTGGTACGAATTTGAACTTATATAAATCTTAAATTTACCTTAGTCTAAACCCTAAAACTAAAGCACTTCACTTTTCCATTTCCCTCAGATACCGTACTACCGAATTCCAAGCGCTCGCCAGATGTTATTGACGAAGGCCTGGCCAACCCACCCAAGTATCTAAAAGATACTTCCTGAACGTTATTTCCATGGCCGATGTTCGGAAATAACCCCTAAAATGACTAACCAGCCGCAAACTGTCTGTAGTGTACAGTCAGTTGGTCATGTCATACTACCAGAAATCTGCATCAGGACGGCCTTGTCCGCCTTCACACACCCTTAGCTGAAAAGTTTAGCAATTCATAATAACTACAAAATTTCACACTACTTTATAAATTTTATTTAAAAATTGCATTAAAATTGAGCTCTCCTGCTCTTAAAAGAAAAACTATTAACTAAAATTTTAAATTTCAAATTCTTAAAACTAATAAAAATGTAATAAAAAAAAATAACTAACCTAAGATGAAAAGTTTAAAATGGCAGTGCTTTTACTGAATTCAATAACTCTTTTAAAAGGACCTTCTGGTCTTAATATTTTAGACTTACTACTTTTTTCCTGGTCCCTCGGTGTCCTGCCGGCAGCACTGCGAAGAACTGGAACTTCTGAACTCGTTGGAGCTTTGTTTTGTTTGTACAAAAAAAAATTATTAAAAGTCAGCCACCGAAACCACTTTTCACTTTTCTAATAAAAAAATACAAAATTTGAACTTAAACAAAAATGGAGAACTGAATCTTTCACAAAAATTAAAAAAAAAAAAAAAAAAATGTTAAGGACTTTAGTTGACTTTAAGTTCACTTTTTCTTGCTTTCAATAAAAATCACAGTCTTCCTTTACTTTAGCTGGTGCTCAGCGAAGAAACTCCTTTGTATAAAAACACAAATAAAAGTCTGTATCCTCTAGGGATTTTACTATTTTATATCACTGGAGTATATATATAAGAAAAACCCTGGACACTTGATTATTGTTCCAATGAAGTCTTTTCTTTTGATTTCTTCAAAAGAAAGCTTCTTTTTAGGATGTCTCCGCTAAAAAAAACTGGCAGAGGCTCAGGTCCGCTGATGCAGTCTTTGGCAGCTCAGGTAAGTAGAACCCAAACCTTAAAATTTTCTATTAGTTAAACTAGTGATATTTCACAAAAAAACTACATACCTCTGCAAAAGAACGTATAGTTTTTAATCCTTGTGAAATTTTCTCGTACTTCGTTGAGGTAACTAATCGTCGTACTTTTTCAATTTAAACTCCTAAATAATTCTTAATATCAATATATATAATATATACACGCAAATAACACTTGAATTCTTTACCAATTGTTTCCTTTTATCTCAACTTGAAGATTTTCTTGGATGTTCTCCCAAAACTTATTCAAATTTTATAATTTAAAAAAAAAATATGCTTTTCAAATTTGAATTTATTGTTCAAATGAACAATTGGCCGTTTGCGTTGGACTTTACTCTCCGATTTTACTTTGGTATGACCATGAAATTCATAAAGGTCAACCCCAGTCTTCATTTACATGTAAGTAAATAGTTACCTCTACATCTGAGTGAGATAACTATTTCAATCCATATCTATCAAAAAAAAATAATAGGTAGCATCTCCTATCCTTATCTTTAAATTGCAAAATACCCCTGGCCCACATACTTAAAATCTAACTTACATACCTACATATTGCACTAATTATGATGTTTTCCATCATACCTTAATAAAACATAAACTTAATACATATTTTAAACAAAACCACACAATTTCCTCACATCTAATAAGTCTAAGTGTAAATCGAGAAATTTCCCTAAAATTCACCCCATCTGCGAACACTAAGATTCATTTTGACTTTAATTTTAAACTGAGCTAATTCACTCAAGTTTACCTGACCCCCTTTCCTTCAGGTGCGAGGAAGAAAGATATCTACTTTCGCATGCGCACCTGAAGAGGTAAACATTACATTCAAACATTAAATAAGAACTGTCAAATAAAAAAGAAAAACAAAACGTAAACAAGAAACAACGCGGAATGCTGCAAATTGTATAATGTGAGTATAAATTGTTTAAATTTAGTGCTTTTAATTATCTATGTTTCCAATATTATTACTAAAATTTGTTCTTTAAAGTATTGAGAACATTTTTCAGTAATAATACCGGAAACATATCTCAAATACAGAGCAGACGGTGGATCTGAAAAATTCCTGTGCTTGCACATGGAAATTTTCAAAACACCGAAATCTGCTCTTTTCAAATTTTCTTTTTAGGAATTTGATTAAACTTAACTAATATATTTTCTTTTATTTTTACAGAAATCATGAATGAAGCCACCCAAAAAAAAAAGAAGGAAGGAGGACCTGGATAAAAAAAACATGTAGCCTACCGCCACCGCGTATTATCACCGCCGGCGCCGCAGCAAGGAGCTATTGAACCTTAAGGTAGGTCAGGTAGGTTTTTTCCTTTTTGTGCCTACACAACTATAACCCCTTTTTATCCTGCAGGCGCCGTAACAGGCTCGGTGGAAGTGACTGAGTGGTCGGGAGGTCACTTACACCGTAAAAAAAAGGTCCTGCAAGATAAAATATGTTTCCCTTTAATGTATATTATGTCTCCGTAATGTGTGGCCGAGCCCACTACCTGAGATAGTCTCATGCTCTACCGACTGAGTTTTTATTTTATTTGGATGTGAGGAACATTGAGAATTTCACAGAAAAAAACCTACTTACATACATAATTATACATAAATAACCAGGTACACTGAAAACAATTAATAGAGATAAATAAATAGTCTAACACCACAAAAGAAAATATATATTAATAAATTAATGAGCTATACTTAAACTAAATAAAATATCACAGATAAAAGAAGATAACTATACTTAAACTAATCAGGTACTATAAACTAAAAGAAAATATCACAGATAGTTGAATGTAAATAACTAACTCTACTTAAACTAATCAGGTACTTTTGACTTCTCAAAAATATCACAGATAAAGATAAATAAATAAATATACTATATGCTTAAACTAAAGGTAAAAAATATCACAGATAAATAAATGTAAATAGATAAACTATACTTCAACTAAATCAGGTACTTTTGACTCATCAAAAATATCACAGATTAAGATAAATAAATATATAGACTATACTTAAACTAAAGATAAAAGTATCACAGATAAAAATAAGATAAATAAATAATTAAAGTAAACAAACTGTGACTATATATACTTAATATACACTAACTATACTAACATTTAATACACTAACCTAATATCACAGTTTGTCGAAAGCAACATCATCTGAGTGCGTCACATTTCAACACAAAAATTAGACATGTAGGTCTTTTGCGTGAAAGGTTCCTACTTTTTCACCATTGAGGTTACCTACCACGTAGAGGGAATTCCCAACCGGTTTTAAAATAATTGATTTTAGGAATTTTTTTCCTAATTTTGCGTTATAGTTTTCCGCTTTGCTACTTTGTTTAAAGTTTCTGCGGAAAACTACCTGTCCAGTTTTATATTGCACATCCCTACTTCTGGTATTATATACCTTTTTACTTTTTTCATGTGCAATTTTTAAGTTTTCGAATATTTTTGCTCGAATGAGTTCAAGTCGATCTTCTTTGGTGAGAATTTCAACTTTGGACTCTTTTATAAGTTCTAGCTTTCGAAGCAACTCATAGGATTTCGCATGTTGAATCATGTGAAATCCAAATACTGCATAATACGGCTCAACAGTTATAGCATCGTGCACAACACTTCGCAATGAAAATGCAACGTTGCTAACATGTTGATCCCAGTGCTTTTGATCACTACCGAGGTAGGATCGGATCTTCGATAGAACTGATTGGTTCACCCTTTCGGAAGCGTTTGCTTGGGGTGAATAAAAAGCAGTGCGAACATGGTTAACACCATATCGCTTCAAGAAACTAGTAAACAATTCTGACACAAATTGTTTACCATTGTCAGAGTGTACATACTCTGGTACGCCAAAAACATGAAAGACATTTTCTTCGAGGAATTTCACTACCTCAGACGATGTTGCTTTTCGTATTGCTTTTAAAAATACATACTTAGTGAAATGGTCTAATACTATAAAAATATGCGTATTACCCTGTTTTGTTCTTGGATACGGTCCAAGGAAATCAATATATAGGCGTTGGAATGGTCGTTCAGTAATTGTCTGTTGTCCCATCGGCGGCCGAGTCGTTATGTTGACAGACTTACTACTTTTGCAGGTGTCACACGATCGTACCCACTTCTGAACATCGGTGGCCATCCCCGGCCAAAAATATTTTTGCCGTAATTTTGACAAGGTTTTCGATATGCCACCATGTCCCGATGCAGGTGAATCGTGTGCTGCTATCAACAGCCCTTCACACAACTCTTTAGGAACCCATAGCTTCCATGCTCGGTCGTCTTGTATTGCGTCGCCTGTTCTTATGTCTGTTCGTTTATATACAAATCCGTCTGATATACAAATATCAGGAAGTCTGTCTTGGTCGCGTTCTATTATTTTCTTTAGCTCAACATATTCCTCAGAAGAGAAATATGGTGAGTTAAAGTCAACTTCTGGTGCTAAATCTTCGGTCGTGATCTCTTCCATATGTATTCTTGAGAGAGTATCAGGGACTACATTTTGGACACCCTTTCTATGCTCGATTACGAAGTCAAAACCTTGGAGCTTAAAACTCCAACGGGCTAAACGTCCTCCAAGGTCTTTTTGAGTCATAAGCCACTTTAGACTTGCGTGATCGGTAATGATAGTAAAGGGTAAACCCTCCACATAAGCCCTGAACTTCTTTACCGATAAAACGGCTGCATAGCATTCAAGTTCAGTCACTGTGTAATTCCGCTGAGCGGAATTCAGCTTCTGAGACATGAATGCTATGGGTCGTTCATTTTTCTCTTCGTCCATCTGAAAGATCACACTCCCTACACCTGAAGTTGAAGCGTCACATTGTATGTAGAAATGTTTAGAAAAGTCTGGATTTGTCAGTATGGGAGCTGTAACTAAACTCTTTTTGAGTAGTTGAAATGCAGTCAGTGCTTCGTCAGTCATTTCAAAAGTCTGTCCTTTCTTTAAGCAATCGGTCATAGGGGCAGCAATAGTGGCATAGTTTGGCATAAATCGCCTATACCACCCCGTCATGCCAAGGAACCTTCGGAGTTGTTTCGGTGTCTTGGGCACTGGAAACTCTTCGACCGCCGATACTTTGTCCTTGTCAGTCCGTATACAGCCATCTCCAACAACGTAACCTAAATATTTAATTTCCTTGAAGCAGAACTTACTCTTTTCGACGTTTATCGTCAAGCCAGCTTGACGCAAGCATACGGCAACTTCCTCCAGTACTTGAATATGCGTTTGGAAGTCTGGAGAACAAATCAAAAGGTCATCGAGATAGACAAAGACATTCTGTCGAAGACGACCAGGAATGACTTTGTCCATAAGCTTAGACATTCTCTGGGCAGCGTTACATAACCCAAACGGCATAACCGTGAATTGATATAACGGTCGACCAGGGACTGTAAAAGCCGTCTTCTCTCTTGATTTCTCCTCCAGAGGGATCTGCCAAAACGCATCCTTCAAGTCGA
This sequence comes from Platycheirus albimanus, assembly GCA_916050605.2. Classification (NCBI taxonomy): domain Eukaryota; kingdom Metazoa; phylum Arthropoda; class Insecta; order Diptera; family Syrphidae; genus Platycheirus; species Platycheirus albimanus. The sequence continues at coordinate 271,470,636 of OU696696.1, read as the reverse complement.
TACTGGAGATAAATTTAGTATCCTGAAGTCGGCTTATTATCCCCTCAATATGAGGAAGAGGATAAGCAAACTTCTTCGTCCTAGCATTAACCTTCCGTGAATCTAGGCACAGTCTGCTTTTGCCACCTTTTCTCACTAAAACTACTGGAGAACTCCAAGCACTGTTACTCTCCTCTATTACACCCAGTGCCAACATTCTATCAAGTTCTTCGTACAAGAGCTTCTGTACGACTGGCGAAACTGGGTAGTGCCTTTGCTTAATGGGAATTTGTTCGTCATCCACTTCAATTATATGCTCTTCTAGGCTTGTCTTACCCAGCCCAAGTGTAGCAAAGGAGGGAAACAGTAACTTGATTCTCTCCAGCTGTTGTGCTTCCGCTAGAGAAAGGTCGCGAAAAGCAGGCTGTTCTTTTGATGACGGAGGTACGGCAATCTCGCTGACGATATTGGGAGCTATTTTAAACCTACTCCAAAAATCTACACCCAGATATAGAGGTTGTTGAAGACTTGGGACGACAAAAATCTCTAATTCATAGGACCTGCCACCCCACGAGACAATCGATTTAAAACTACCCTCTATCTTCTGATGATTTCCATCTGCAGTTCTAATCTGGTTGTTCATTTTCGAAAGCTGAATATTTTTCCTATTTATAAAATCTATTGCCCCATTTCCTAAACATGTAACCGACGCTCCACTATCTAATAATCCTAAAAATTCTACACCCCCCAATTGCACTTTAACATATGGCCTATTGTCATCCGAAATCGTCAAGATTGAAGCTTCAATTTGACTCTTTCTTCGTCTAAATATTGCACATTTCTCCCTTAGCCTAGATATTTTTAAATAATTCCTACTTTTAACTCTTTCAGAAACAAGTTCCTCACCAAAAATCCTTCTACGAGCTTTATCGTATTCAAGTTGTCTCTGGTGGAGACTCTTTATTATTCTAGGATTTCGGTAAGTCTTTTCCTCTTCAGTCTTATTTTCTCTTTCTAAAATAACTATTTTTCTAGGTTTTTTGGATTCTGGATCTGTCTCTGATCCTCCGGGACAGACTTCGTTGCCGGCGGTTGCCTCCCGGATGCACTGCCGACCTTCAAGTTTTCCTGACAGGCCGCACACCGGAAGGAGATGTTGCCCTGTCCACAACAAAAACAAGTTAACGTATGAAACGTTGAAGGGCAAACACCTGGACCTTGCCGAGTCTCTCCCGAAAGATCCGTACTCTTTCCCTGGTCAGTGTGAGTTTTGTATCGTTTGTCATATGTCCTTCTCTCTAGTCTATTATGTTGAATTGCCTCTATCCCTAAAACTTCATCCTCACACTCACCAAACCTGACATTTCCTCTTTGAAATGTTTCTTTGTCCTCTAACTCATTGACATATCTCTTCATCTTTAAATCTCTCCCCGCTAGATATTCTTCCGCTCTCTTGCATTGGTCTCTCAGATCTCTAACATTCTCGATGGTGCAACCGAAAATCAAGGTCGCAACTCTATCTCTAACATTTGCCCTTACCATAGAGATTAAGTCGATTTCGGTTGGCCTTGACTGCATCTGCAAAGTTAAACCTCTGATATCTGCATAAAACTCATCAAATGTCTCGTGGGGTAACTGTTTCCGATCCATGATAGCCCGCAGGATTTCATGGTCACGCTTGCCGTTTTTAAATTGACGAATAAGTTCAGCTTTTAAATCAAAATAATTAAGCATATAATCGCCCTGGTTCTCCTCCAAAAACTGCCAAAACCACAATTCAGCGGAACCCGAGACAAGGTGATGGAAATCCGCGAACAGCTGCTCATCACTCAGTCCGCTCTTCTTTTGTAGGGTTTCCACTCGAAAGAGGAAACTCTCAACCGACAAACCCTTCGACGATCCATCGAATTTGATCCCCCATTTATGAACATCAACCCTACGATTGATGTTCACAAAAGAGGACTGATTCGACGGATGTGACAAAGGCTGAGTCGGCTGAACCACCTCCGAGTGGAAAGTTCGTCTGGTCGATTGGTTGTGGTTGTGTAAGTCGAGTGTCGGATCTTGTCCGTAAGTTGGTTCGTACATATTGTCTTGTCTATATGTAGTGTTTTGTTTTATTGAATTGTTAAAGTTTTGTTGGTACGAACCGGCCTTAGCGTCTCGTGTAAAAGTTGTACTTTGTCTTGGTTGTGGTTTGAATGTAGTGTTTCGTTCAAATGTTAAGTCTTGTCGTGGGTCGTGTTTGACTTTAATGTTTTGTCTTGTTGTATTGTTAACGTCTTGTTGAGAGTATGGATTGTAACAGTTGTCTTGTTGAAAAGTTGTGTCTTGTCCGATGTCTCGTTTAAATGTATTGTCCCCGTGACTTGCCATAGAGAGTTCCAAAGTATTTAGCTTGGAATGTACTGCTTGCATATTCTTGTCGACAAGCTTCATGACATCGGTCAAACCCTCTGCCAGAATTCCAAGCGTCTTGGTTTGACTCTCTCTGACAGTCACAGAGGCAATTTGTTGCATCCTGTCGTAAAAATCTTCTGTAGCTAGAGAGAAGGATGTGGAAGGTCCTTGAGACATTCCACCTCTATCGTCTCCAGCTACAGAATGATGCAAGTCTCTGTCTTGTTGTTGTCTTAGTAGTCGGTCTCGTTCTCGTTGAAGTTCTTGTGTTTCTTGTAGTAATTTGTCGCGTTCGTTGGTAAACGTTTGTGTAGGGTATGTTCTGTTTTCGTTGTTATAGTTTTGTAGGTGTGAGTCATCAAATGACTCCGTACTTGTCGCGTTAGTTTCCGTATAAGTTTGTTGTAGTATGTTGGGGTTAGTGTTGTTCGTAACGCTCAGGTTTCGTATTATGTTTGTAATGTCTTCGTAAGTCTTGTCCATGTCGTTTGTTTGAGCGTTTTGTGTTGAGCAGAGGCCCGCAGATTTCGGAATCGTGCCGGTATTTTTCCCACCCTCTGCCATTTCTTCTTCAAAACAAAATTAAACAAAACCAACGAGAAAATTAAAAATTGAAAAATAATAAAAAAATTTAAAAGAAACTTCGCTAGATCAACGAAAAAAACTTGAAAAAGAAAAATTCTTGAAATAACCGTTTAAAATAAACGCAAAGTTCAAAATTAATGAATTTCAAAAATAAAAAAAAATTTGATAAAAATTCAATATAAAGAAATATATAAAAAAAAAATGTTAAAATTAAAAAAAATAATAATAAAAAAAATTATAAAAAAAAGGAATTGAAAAATTGAATAAAAAATAATAATAAAAAAAAAATCTAAAAAAAATTTGGAAAATTAAAAAAAAAAAAAACGTTTTAAAAGTTTTTGAAAAAAAATGTATGTTTGAATGCGCTAAGGTGTGTGAAGTTGGCAAAGTTTTCCTTTCCCTCAGCAACTCCGGTAGTTGTCCTAGTAAATCGTTCGTTGTGTCTGTCTGAATTGCGACTGGTGCGCCTGAAATTCAGTGTGTGCTTTGGTTAATCCCTCTCTCATAACCACATCTTACTACCTGGCGTATAGCCTGATAGAAGGATGGCTATGAGTTCAGAAAAAAACCTCCACACGAACAAAGTTTTCAGATCCAGAACTTTTACCTCACAAAGAGTCTGGTTTAACCTGACTCTATGGGTAGCAAAAGCCTGAAATCCTACGACTTTGTTCCACTTCTGGCGTTATCACACATCTCGGACTACCTCACAAGATCTTCTGGCTAAGGCCTGAAGATTGGACAGCCGTTCGAGATATGTGACACTACCAAAAGTGCGTCCCTGATTTGTGTAAAAAGATAGAAAAGAAAAAAAATAAAAATAAAAAAATAAAAAACGCGGGAGGCCAAAACAAGTCCAAGGCGACGACCTTCAAAAAGAAAATCGTCTCCTTGAAGTTATTTTGGGCCTCGAATCCGTAAGGTCTCGTTGGGCGCCATTGTTGCGAGTCAGGGTTCCACGGGGGACTTACTTTGGGAAAGTAGAAGGGCGGCGGCACGCTTGTCGTTGCACGGCTATGCTCGACGGAAATGGGGGTGGTTCTTTGCCGCTTCCACTTCTTTTTCTGGCACGATAATTTTGATTGTCGAGCAGGAGGGATAAGTGGAAGCGGCAAAGAACCACCCCCATTTCCGTCGAGCATAGCCGTGCAACGACAAGCGTGCCGCCGCCCTTCTACTTTCCCAAAGTAAGTCCCCCGTGGAACCCTGACTCGCAACATAACTGAAATTTGTTTTAACAATCTCATTAATTTGGTCATAAGCGGACATTTATATCATTTATAGCACGCAAAAGATGACATCTAAATTTTAAATATTAAAAGATTTCTTAACGTAAGCTCCTGCATATATCAGGTTTTCCAGTTTTAGTCAAATTTTTTTTAGTTTTTACCAAATTTTTTAAAAATGAGTTGTTCTTATTGCTCGAAATTTTGTTTGTAATCATCATACTATTGCACCCCCAGAGTAAGTACGTGCGACCCAGTGGTGCATTTTATTTATTATTAATTTTTTTTTGTCAGTTTGTTACATTTTTTTTTCATTTGTTACATTTTTTGGAAAAAATTGTTACACTTTTGAAAAAGCCTGCGGCAACACTGGATATGACCTTCTTAGCAATATTTTTTATTATTCTTGCTACATTCTATTTTTCGCTTTTTTTGCTGCCAGCGCATTGACAGCGACATCCCACGACGGCCTTTTGCGTAAATTTATACTCGTTTACAACAGTACTATAGTGTCTATATACAAAGGCGGACTGATAAATTGCTCGGCACATTATGATACAAATACAACTACTAAATATATGGCATTGTGCATAATACAATGAAAAACGTCTAACTCCATTGCGTGTCCGTGACGTAGATGCGCAGAACGAAACAAAAATGAGAATTGAAAGGCGCTGTCTTGTTTAGTTGTATCATGAATTATTCCGAGCTAAATTTTGACAGATTTTTTCAGAGCGTAGCTAAAAGGGGGAATGGTAGGGGGAATCTCCTTCAAATCTCCAAGAACGACGATATTTTGATGCCCCCTTTAACTTTTCTATGGGTACGTTCTTGAATATTAGAGAATAGCTGTATTTTCATTTTCATTTCTTTAAAGCTTCTGTCATCGAATACATAAAATCGAATAGTTTTGTGTTTGGTTTTGTAACACAAATTGACATTGAAGAATTTTTTTTTGATTAGTGTTTTGGATTTTGGTTTGGCGATAAAGTCAAACGCCATATCCAAAGTAATGCAACTATTGCCATGGGCTAATCATCCTGTTTGCGGCAACATCACTCAAAATCACTTCAAAATCTTTGAAAAAATTTTTGACATCAATTTTTAGAGAACAGCTGTTTGCAGTGACACTTTCTTCACAACGCTCTTCTGTCAAAATTTAGCTGGAGTTTTAGCTAATGTCTAGAGAGAAAAATGTGAACTAAAATTTAGCTCGAGCTGCGTACTAGGTACCTTTTAAGCGGTATTTTGAAACAAAAGTTTAAATGCGCAAAGCTGTACTACATATGTGGAACTGCACTACAATAAATTGAACTGCAGGTATTTCTTGTACGCAATTGTAAAAGTTTAATCGCACTACACTGCAGCGGAACATCAATTCGGACTCATCAAACGCCGTAGTTTGTAGACCACCCAACTATATAGCGTGTTGTTCTGCTGAAGTACAGTTCACCGCCTCGTGCGGTCTTGCCTTAAAGCAATGGAATTATGAAACATATCAGGACATCCACTGAAGCCCCAAAACAAACTAATACTGACAGAATTTTAAATGAAAAAGGGATAACAGTCGCAGCCGTACATTTAACTTTATTTTGCTGAACCGGAAGGGGACAAAATTCTTTTGCACAAAATACATCTGTCGATTTCAAAAAAAAAAAAAACTTATCTCAAAAGCTACAAAAAAAAAGATAAAGATTTTCTATTCAAGATTGATGGTCAAAAATGTTTCACGAACAAAGAATTGTTCCCCGAAATGAATCCTTCCCTAGAGAGGGTGAATGGTGAAATCGAAAACTGTCTCAGCGTGTCGGCACTATAGTTGCGCTGTAGTACATTTTTTTATTTCGAAATCATTTCTCATTCCTCATGCCTCTGCTTTTTGCCAAAGATTGGAAAAATCCTGCCATGGAAAAAGATAATATAAAAAAAAAAAACTTAAATAAACAGTTGACACAAGAACATATGAAGGACCAAAATGGAAACATATACTCTCAATTTAAGAAGGATAATGGAAAAATATAGACCAGGACAAAAGAAGAGACAGAAGGCAAGGAGAAGTTTGGCAGAAGAGCACAAAAAAAAATTAAAGAAAGATGAATTAGGATACAGTAGATAAAATGGTATAGGAGCAGCGGGTGGGGGTGTAAGTTTTTGATTTCAAACTTTGGTCACATGCTTCACATTGTTTTGCACGAGTTTCTTTTTCCTGTTTCAAAACTTGTATTGGAATCTATACACTCGGGAATATAATATTCTACTCCATTAACTTAAGTTTATTTGAATGGGGAGTTATTTTTCATTCCCCTGGAATGATCCCATCAGGTTTGCGTTCAGTTTAAAATGGAAATTAAAGGCAAATATTATTTATATCATGTCAAGGATGTTTAAGGATTTTATTTTCTTCATTCAGAATTTTTATTTTATGTATGAAAGGTTATTCCTACCTAACTATATAGGTACCTACTCTTATCCCATATTTCCGTCCGCATATAATAAAGGACAAGCTAAATTGATATTTGATGGTATTAAAAATGACTTAAGGTATACGATAATAACGTCTAAAAAGAATAAAAAAAAATCTATTTGAACGTAAATCAGAGTAATAAAATTTAGTTAAGGATGAAAAACAATTTTAAAGCTTTTCCAGCCTAATAAATGTATCAACACCTGATGGTTACGTGGGAGATATATATTTTATGAAATGGGTTCAAAAAGAACATCGAAGTTTCATCTTCTGCAGACATTAAAACCGTAATCTTTGAGATAAGTGAAAAGGGTAAGAGATGTTGTAGGACAGTAAGCCCGGATTTAGACGGAAGGATATTATAGGTTGGGATTACTACTTATGCTTAGGTAAACGTGCTTGGGCTGGCTTTAAAGTACTAAGCAATATTTAACTTTAAAACCAACCTAAGTGAAAAAGTTATGTTGTTTGCATTTTGATTCGAAGACCTATTAGTTGGAACTTGGAACTTAAGTATCTACAGTAAATGAAATAAATGTTCATTGTGTGTACCTACAAAAATGTACCTACCTTTTAAAGGATGAAATTGATTTTTTATTATTGACGTATGTATCTAAATATATCTGGTTTTCTTTTTCTTGTTAACTTTAAGCAAGTTTACCCACAGATATGTATGTCGATATACTAAATGCTTGTCAGTGGAAAATGCCGACAAAGAAGCTTTTGAGACGAGCGGTGGACAGTTCTCTCTTTTTGCCTTTAAGCTGTGAATATGTATTTGATTTTATAAGTATAAATTTGTGTTCCTTTCTCACTGCGTATTTTGAATTTGGAAGAGTTTAATACAAGCGTAAAATAAAATACATGGTGGGCGAAATCGCATCGTCACCTCCACGCGCTGCCCGCTGGAAAGCCAAAAGGTGAACTAATGGCGAGCGTTGGATCCATCGGATCCAAAGGTTGCAGCTTGCAGATACCTGAGTTCTCTTCTTAGAAACTAGGAGCAGGAGGAAATACGCTCTGAGAAGCAGGAGGAAATACGCTCTGAGGAGCCAACGAACAACACGAGAAGGTCATGAAAGGGAAAAATCTATTGTTATGAAAACTGCTAAAAATGAACAACCCCCCCCCCGAAAATGAAAAACGGACTACGACTTACTCCTTAGCACATGGAACGTCCGAGCTCTTAAAAGGCCGCGTAAAGCCGAACAGCTCTTCGGGAGAAGCGATGGGTTTGGGTGCTGATTTGCTGTCACAGGAAGACTTAGGCTAAGCGTCTTGAGCTTGAGCGATGTCAGTGAGAGAGTGACAACGATCCGCATTAAGACCAAATTCCACCACATAAGCCTAATAAGCGCCCGCCCACGTCCCTACAGAAGAGAAAGACGACGCTACCAAAGAATGTTTCTACGAGCTCCTCGCGAAAACCTATGAGCAGTGCCCCAAACATGACAGACCTCTTAAGAAACTTTAATGCCAAAATTGGGAGGGAGGATATCTTTGGTATGGAGCTCGGAAAACACAGCCTGCACGACACCATTTCCGAAAGGGACTCAGGTTCATCGATTTTGCAGCGGGAAAGAACATGGTGCTGAGCTGCACACAATTTCCACGTCCCGACATCCACACGGGCCCATGGCTATCTCCAAATGGTCGAACCTGCTACCAAATCGACCTTGTTGCGATTGATGGAAGACATTCCTCCAGCATTCTGAATGTCCGTACATTCCGGAAGCAAACATCGACTCAGACCACTACCTAGTCGGTGCAGAATATGGATTTTAATGGAAGCTCTTAGGTGAACACCAACTACGCCTAGGAAGATCATAATAGAAACACCATAGTAGAAACCCGATCGATGTTAGGAATCTGGAGAGACAACTTTAACCAGTTGTAAAACGGCGATGACAGCAAAGATCCCACCCAAGATCAACTTGTACTTGTCAATCTAGATGACGACCATGAGCTACATCCACCCGACCAAAAAGAAACCAAAGCAGCTATCACCAGAAAAAAGATGAACAAAGTAGCTAAATGCGATGGTATATAAGCACGCCGGAGATGACATGGCAAGGAGCATACACCAGCTTATCTGCAAAATATGGTAGAAGGAAAGTATGCCCAATGAATGGAATCTCAGTACCATCTGCCTGATTCACAAAAAAGGGAGACCGCCTACTCTGCGCCAATTATAGAGGCATAAGTTTTTTAAACATACTTATAAAATCCTGTCCAGCATTTCGTGTGAATGTCTCCAGACTGATCAAATAGGTCCATACCAATGCAACTTCAGACCTGGAAAATCTGGAAACGATCAAATATTCACATAACGCCAGATCCTCGAGAAAACTCAAGCATATAATATCGATACCCACCACCTGTTCGTCAATTTTAAAGCAGCCTACGACAGTGTCAATACAGCTGAACTTTATCATGCCGTGTTTAATTTATGAATCCCTGCTAGACTGATACGCCTTATCAGGATGATGTTGAAAAATGCTCGCTGTTCCGCTAAAGTTGGTAGAGAATCTACCGAAACTTCCGAACCACCAGAGGGCCCAGACAAGGCTGAAAACAAACGCAGACTAACTCTTGCTAATCGCTGTCTCTATGGGCTGAACCTAAACAAGCCATTGAGAAATAAAGCCCATCGAGAAGAACCAAGAAGACACTGTACAGAACACTCATCATCCCGGTCCTGTTATATGGTGTTGAAGCTCTCCAAATAGAATGAAAAGCCACTTGGAGAAGAAGAACTATACGTGCTGTACAGCGACATAAGTCTAGCCAGAAAAAGTCGAGTTCAACGACTAAGATGGTTGGGCCATGTAGAGCGAATGGACATTGACGCTCCAGGTCGTAAAGTTTTTAACGACAAACCCGAGGGCGTCAGAAGCCATGGTGGACCTCATCTTCGATGGAGCGACCAGGTAGAGGGAGACTTCTGACAACTTGGAGTGCAAAATTGGAGACGGCAGGCCAGAGATCGAGCTGACTGGAGTGGCATACTTAGCAAGGCCAACATAATTAAGTAAGTAAAATAAAATGCACATACAGTGCTCCTCACATGATTATACGCACCAATGTTTTCTACTAAAACATATAATTTCTTTTGTAAGTGTGTGTAACAATTAAATTTAGTTATTTAGTTCTCAATAAAAAGAAAAACACAAACAAATAGTAGTAGTGGGACTTAGGAAATTCCTGCTGAATCCATATGACCGAACCCCTCCAGAAGTGTTCCCTTTGGGCAATCGCCGCGGAAGTGTATCTCTCACCTGGTCTCGTCTTCAGACTCCGTTAGATGTTTTCCCTTTGAGCGGAAGATTATCTCTCACGTGTTAGTCTCCGGATTCTGTTACGTCCACCTGGAGATCTCAAAACTTCGTCTTCTTTAGTTTTGAATTTTCGTGCAATACATATACGAATTCTGATATCGAAAAAATAAAATTTATTGCGGAAGTAGCATACACTACACAGCCTATCGTGGGTATATGTCCAGCTCATCGAGCAAGAAGAAGTGCATACTGAGAGACATTGGTGGATCCGGATCCCGTTCCAACTTTATCGGTTAGGTTTTTCGGGTCGCTATAACTGGCTCCTAATCGGTAGGCTTGTTTCCAATATGTTCGTTTCTGTCCTGCGTTGGTGCAGGTGCACAACTCCCTGGGACATAAAGCCATAATTTTATTATGGACCTATGTCCCGCCGTAATGGGACAATTATGTCGATCGAATATCGGACGTAGCGCGCGATGCGTTGCGCGAACCGAACCATTGTTTTAGTAATAAATGTGCATGATTTGCAAACGTTGTTCAGCAGTAAGTCTATTACACTATGACATGGCAAACGGCAAACCAAACTGAGCATAAATCAAGTGACAGCTGTCAAAGAGACCAACTCTGAAAAAAGTATTGCCAGATTGAAAACCACACGTCTAAAAAACACCCTTTATTAAAAATATTGTGAAAACTCTCACACGTAGCTTTTTTTTATTTTCATTTTATTGAAATCGTTCAAAATAAGACTGCCCGTGTATCTTTTTTTATTCCGGAAGATAAATTTCTTCCAACAGAGATTTCCATTTTAAAAATTGATAAACTTTTTACTTATAGTTCCAAGCAACAATTTACACAAAATAAATTCTCTGTGAAATTTTAAAAAGTTTATTTCCCAAAAAAAAAAAGTTATGTTCAAAACTTTCCAACAAAATGAAATTTTCAACCAATCCCGCAATTACAAATAAAAAAAAAAAAAAAAACACCAAGAAAACTTTACAAAATAACAAATTTTTAATACGACAAAGAGCCCGCGGAATATAATATACCCACTCGCACCAAGTTCTTTCTATATATCTAGATACACTCGAGTTCAAATCTACTTGTTTCCATGATGCCGCGATAAAAATGACCTTTTTCAATATCTTGGCCCAAGGATATTATCCCGGGAATAAAAACACGCAGATACTCTCCGCAAATTCTCCAAATAACCACATTAGCATAACATAAAACTTTATCCTTTGTATATCCGCTACGGGGCGATAAAGCTTTGCTTTTCCCTTTTTTTTGAAAACTTGTCCATCCATAGGTGATACTGGCAAGAGCATAAAAAGGACAAAACGACGACGACGATTCGTTCACGGTGCTTTGTTGTAAAATAAAATTTTAATTATACATTCGAAGCGACAAACGCGGCTAACCACACGACAAACAGTATCTGCTAAATTCCATACCACCACATTAACGTAAGAATGCTCCTTTGTGTGTTGTCCTTTCTATTAACAATAGGGTAAATTGCAATAGTTCAAAGTCAACTGAACAGATCTGCACACTACATCCAAAAAAAAAAAAGCTCAAGAACTGCTTTTAGAATATTTATAAAACTTCTTAAGTAGATTTTTTCAAATATTATTTTCTGGAAAAGTGCCTCAATAATAAAACTTTTTTGCACTCTATTTGCTCTATATAAGGTATAGGCCAAGTATTGGTTTCGCGCAGAAGGTTTTAGCGAAACATGCCATTACGAAGATAGAGAAGCCAAAAAAAGTGGTTTTAGCCATACCTTCCGTCGATCTTTCTGTGCGGATGTGCGCAATTTCACGTCATGCTTAAGCCTGAAACGGCTGGACGGATTTCCTTCAGTTATTGAACGGACTTAAAAAAAAATCGTACCGCTCGTGTTGACATGCGAGTTGCGTACGATTGCCTTAAGAATGATTGTGAAGAGGTTACATGACAGCGCGTCACCTTGTCGTAAGCCTTTCTCGACATTAAATGATTCGGTGGTGTTCTTACCAACCTTGACGGAGCAGCTGAACAATTGAAAGAGTGTACAAGAGAAACAGAGTACTCTCTTCAGGTGTGAACTTCTAATGCAGAGAAACTAGCACCGAAATACGACGGGCCATATCGAGTCGTTAAATTCTTTCCCCAGTAATTGTTATCCTACACAAAGAAGGAGAAAATAATAATAATAAAAAAAGAGGGCCGCGGAATACCGAGCACACATAAAAGTTTAAAAATATATCAACCCGACGAAGAAGAAGCCATTCAGCTAGCGACCATGGAAGCGACAACATCAAGGAAAGCCAGCACCAAACAATGCGGACTACACACCGTATACCAGGAAGCCGACAGTGCCAAGGAAAATGGGAGGAGCTGGTTCAAGACGACATAAGATTGAGATCTTAGCTGACGAATTAATTAAAAAGTAAACTCCTCCAGTACCAGCCGTAGTGCGCATGCAACCATACGAAAACGGAAACGATCCAAACCGACTTACGATCGCCTGTTCCCCCGAAAGAAATCCGATACAACCACCATTTGAGAGACCAGAAACACCGGGGAAACACCTATAGCTACCAGGAACGGAAACAATCGACTTGGCGACATTCCCAGCAACCTCCAATACACCAAAAGCCACCACCAAGTGACCCATTCAAGGGGGTCAACATAATGGAAGCAGAATATAAACCTCAGTTCAAAATGGAAACTCTTTTTGGCAGTATGCAGAGCTATTCAAACTTATAGTGCACAAGTCTGGGGTTTTGGAACTTTTGATGAAGTGGATAAGCTACAACGATACTTTCTGAAAAGAGTTTTAAAATTACCATCATGCACTCCAAACTATGCATTACCGATTGAAACCGCAGCTGAAGACGGGCACTACTACACACTGGACTTACACCTTAGATATGTACAAAAGACTATATTTGAATACAGTGACACGAGACTACCTAAGCAACTTACCAAAATCCTCTTAGCAAAACAACTTTTTGGGTCAAGGAGATTAATATGATCGGAAACAGGTTCGGCTTGCACTGGGATGAGAACTTGACAAATGAAAGAGATTGGATTGTCAATAACTCAAAAATTCTTGATCAACTGAAATCGCATGCAAATCAAGAAGCAGAGCAGATAGCGAGGGGAAGCAGCACACGAATTTTTAAGATGTTGGATTATTCAATAGGACCGCAATACATAACAGATGACTTGGAGCCTTACAAAATATCATGGATTTTCAAAGCTAGATGCGATCTTATCATACTCAACGGAAATAGGCGTGGAGGCAACGCATCAACATTATGTAGCCTGTGCAACATGAGAGAAGAAGAAGATATACAACATTTCCTAGGCAGGTGTCCCGTACTAAGAGAATTCAGGATAAGACATTTTGAAAAGGCAACTCTAAATGAAGCTGAAATTATTGCTGTCCTTAACGGAAATTGCAGGGCTGATTGGAACAGACTCTCGAGTTATATTTACGTGGCTATAAGCTATAGAAAACAAATCTTAACAGAGTTTATTTGATTTGAAAATAGTGTGAACTATGAACGTGTACACATCACTTTAAAACTTTAAAATTTAGGATTTCTCTTTAAATTTATCTAAAATCAAAAATTGTATCTTTTTTATAAATGTACTTAAATGTAAAATTATTTGTATCTTTTCACTTACCCGACAGACGACTCTTTATGTCATTGTCGTAAGTTTTTTAAATCTTTCAACATAACTGTCTTTCAAGTTAAATTCAAAAATGTATAAAAATATTAAGTTGAAAATAAAAAAAACATTTTACTACTTTACTACTACTACTACTACTAATGGAAGCACCCATTATTTTCTGCCACGCCAAACGACAAAGGTTTCGAATACGTGGACCACAGGGACCTGTGTTCGTAACAATCAAAGACAACAAAGCCACACTTACATTCAAAGGCCAGACAAAGACGTTCCGACTTCCAGAAACAAAAGTAATTTTTATTTTTTTTCTGATAATGTTTTTATTTTCAATGAAGTATTTAAAAGTTATTAAGTTTGATTTTTGTTTGTATGAAATGTATTTAAGTTTTTTTTTAGGAATAAGTAATATGAAATATATTCTCTGTTCTTGCGAATTAAAATTTGTTGTTTAAATATTTTTAAGCATTTTTTTGTTAAAAAGAAAAGACATGAATTGAAAAAGACAACCATACTCACAAAGCATGACCTGCCGCGCCATTTTGCGGGTAGCACCGAGGGGCACCGTGGAAAATGTCGTTCCCTTACAAATAACGAACAAATCCATACAACCACAACAGACGCCGCAGTATCAATTAAACAACCAGTTAAGGTAGAATAAGTAGATTCTTAGTATATGTTTTTAGTACTTTTCCGTAACCGACCATTTTAAGACGAGAAAATTCTCGTCTCCGAAAGAAGGAGGGGAATGTAATGAAACGCCCCTACCGCCATTAATAAATTGCAAAATAAGCAATTCCGACCGACCACCGCAAAGGCATTCCATGAAAAATGGTAACTTTTAATGAAAATATATTGTATTGGTAGAACGAATGGAAACATGGATTATTTAAAGATCTATAAATATCTTCTCTTGTATGAGTTGTCACATCTCGAAAAACAGTTTTATAGCCACAGGTAACTTTAATTAGAAATGTATTATGTTAACAGCCCAGCGTGCAAGCAAATAGGCATCATAATAATTTGAAAATAACTGTGTTTTTATCTAACCGCATAAGTACTTTGAATGTTTTTTAAATCTGCCTATTATTCCTCTTATCATTCCAACAACAATTTTTTGCAAGTAAGTCGAGTACAGAGATACATTTACCGTTTCTTATATTAAGGTTTCACAACGTCGGGCACGTGACAATTCAACTGTTTTATTATATTTTCTTTTAAAGCGAGGTTAGTTGATTTTTATAACTATACTGTGCAAATAGTAGTTGATGTGAGCTATTAAAAGTATTATTGTTTTTGAACTAATTTTAATCATAACAGGTTAAATACAACCATTAACATTTTGTCGGTCACGTGACGCATTTGTTGTAAAACTTTAAAAAAGCCAAAAAAATCTGTTGATTTCGTCTCGTTTTGCTATGGAATCAAAAAAACTAAGCACAAGCGCTGAAAGAATGAAAAAATATCGCGAAAGGAAAAAACAACAAGACCCTGAGTACCAAAAAAAGGAAAACGAAAGATTGAAATTACTAAAACGGAAAAAGAGAGAAAGTTTGTCGAAAAAGGACCTCAATGAATTAAAAGCTAAGAAACGTGAAGAGAAAAGAGAAGAAAGAAAGAAGAAAAGGGCTCAAGAAATAGTTATGTCGAGAGCTATGTCACCCACAACAGAAAATCTTAATTCAAGTGAATCAGAATTTTTTCCTTACAAGTGCCCACAAACATACAGCAAAGCTGTGCTGAAGTGTCTTCGAAGTTTACCGTCGAGTCCACAAAAAAAAAGTATGTTATAAGAGGTGTAGCTAAGCGAGTAGGTATTCCATTGGTTGAAAAAAAAGAACAACATTTTAGTGAGAAAGACAATGAAAAGGATTTTGAGAAACGAATTGCAATTGACTTTTACTTTAGACCTGATATCGTTTACACCTGCCCCGGAATGAAGGATTGTATGGTTGTATGGGATAATGGCAACAAAGGTACATTGCAAAAGTATTACTTGACAGTTTTTTTGAAAGAGGCGTTTTACATATTTAAGGAAGAAAATCCTGAAATAAAAATTGGATTTTCAAAATTTTGCAGCTTACGTCCAAAAAATGTTTTATTATTAAAAGATACGCCGGCTGAACAATGTAGGTGCAAGCTGCATGAAAATTTTATTTCAAAATTAAAGGGATTAAAAATAAACTATACTCACAAAAATGTTGGCAAGATAATTTATGTGACGACACTTTGAATTCCACATGTTGGACAAACAGTTGTGATTATTGTTCTAATTTGAAGAAGATTACGCTATGTTTTGCAAGATCTCAGGAAATTCATTGGAAAGAATGGGTCAAAAATAACGATAAGTTAAAGTTAAAAATTCAAGAAACAAGTGCTGGTGAATTATTCGACAAAGTATTAGAAAGTTACGGGAATTTTCAGAATCATGTTCACATACAAAGAATCCAGAGCAATTCATTTTCTTCCGACAAAAAGGCTTCCAATATACGCATCCTACAAGTTGATTTTTCGATGTCATATTCTTGCGAATATCAAAATGAGGTGCAGAGTGCACTTTGGGCAAGGTCGAGTGTTACTTTGTTTACCGCTGCTACATTTTTCAAAAATAATTGCCAGTCCTATATAATATGCTCCGATATTAAAAATAAAAACAAAGACACGATATTTGTTTTTATAAATCATCTTTATAATTTAATCATGGCTGAAAATAACGAAACACAAATAATAGATACTATATGGAGTGATGGGCCATCGTCGGAGTTTAAAAATAAATTTATGGCTAGACTCTTACATTACCTAGCCCAAAAACATAACAAATCTTTTTCTTGGAAGTATTTTGCCACTGCTCATGGAAAAGGTGTAATAGATGGGATTGGAGGAAATGTAAAACGCCTTGTGAGACAAAAAACTATGTCCCAAGGAAAAGGTGTTATTATTCAAAATGCAGAAGAATTAGCGAACTTAGCAACGGAATTAGTACCAACTACAATAGTTATTTACATTTCTGAAACCGCATTCAATGCTGAAATTGCAGCAAAAACGCCATGGGAAAAGGTCGGCCCTATTTCAGGCATTTCGCGATTTCATATACTGCAGTGTGGTGGAAATACACTACATGCTAAAGCACACAATTTGCACCAAGAAGACCACGTTTATCAACAACCTCCTTTGAATTTGAAGCTGTAATTTCGTACACGTCGGGCACGTGACAAAACTGTCGGGCACGTGATGGCAGATATTATGCACAAATTCAGAATAACTATTATGTTTTTTGCTCAATTTTTTTTTCTTCGTGAAATCTTTGATATATTATTGTTTTGTAGAATATGCTATTTTGTTAATATTATTCAAAGTTTTGTTAAAATAAACCAAGAACAAATGGATATAAGAACTTTTGGTTGTTTTACTGTCGGACACGTGACACAAAATACTTTATGTATAGTTAATAGATTGTTGCGCTTTTACTTATTAAATTTGTTGGCCCATCAAAGCGATGACTTCAATTTATCTAAAGATATAAAGCATAAACTACATATATTCATGTGATATGCTTTTAATTTAATTTTTTGTAGTGAAAACTACGTACAAAAGTCGGGTAAGTAACAATGGAAAGCTCCCGCACATTAATTGTGGATTTCACTCCTCCCCAACCGTGCCATATTATATTGCACAAGCCAACACTCGCCACCATTATCTTTTTAACACAAACAACAACCAATGGCAAGCTATAATTTACTTGCGATTTGCATTGGAGGAGATTTTACATACATTTTTGTTGTTTACGTTGTAATTACCACTGTCTTGCATGCGAAAATATGCATAAGAGAGCCAATTCGACTCAGTGCAAATCGAGTCGGTTGCCGCCAGTGACCGTGTTCCAATCTTGAGTACAATGCCGAACTCCAATATTTTGTAAGCTTAAAACCCAAAGTTGGCGTAGGCTTCCAGGTTTTGAATTTAGTGTCTGCTGCTATCTCAGCCGAGAATTTAGTGTCCACTGCTACCTCAGTAGAGAAGTTAGTGTCCACTGCTACCTCAGTAGAGAATTTAGCCAAAATAGATTAAGACTAACATATTAAAGTATTAAAAATTGGAATAATATTTGTATATTGTAATAATATTAACCAGAATATGTGAATTATAATCTTGGACTTATTTATAAAGATAAAATTTCATTTATTAAAATTGTATTAGGATTAGTATTAAGAATAAGTGAATAAAACAACCTTAAAAAACTTAAGTTTTTGCTTCTTTAGTAAAGTTTTAGACTTTTTTCCGCAGTAGTTGGCGCAGTTCAGAGTATCTCCATTCTTGTGGATAAAGCACACAATGCTGAGGTTCCATTCGTTAGGCAAACTTTCATCCGACCAGGTTGTACAGATGAGTTGGTGTATGCTTCTCACCAAGTCATCTTCCGCTGCTTTGAAGAGTTCAGCCGTAATTTCATCCGCCCCAGCAGCCTTGTTGATATTGCTACCCGAATTTCTTCTTGGTCGGGTGGACGAGGTTTTGTTCATCATCGTCCAAATCGAATCTATCATTCTGTCTGACAGCGATTAGTTTGTTGTCTTCCCGTTTGACAGTCTGCAGAAGTGTTCTTTCCAAATTTTCAGCACTCGTTATTCGAGGATTCCACTCACGCTTTGTAACTTGGACGAGTGTTTTACCCTTTGGTAGAACTTTCGAACATTAGTTCTACCGGAGCACCCCTCAACAGATTCAACTATTCGTTTTTCCAGTTCTCTCTTTTTCTTTTTGAAAGGCCGATGTTCCTCCTTCCTCTTTTATTCTAGTTCTGGCCTGCAGAACTGCCTGATAAGCTTCGTTTTTGACCATGTGTGCGAGCCTGCACTCATCATCGAACCAGGTCACCTTTTTTCATATAGGGCTTCCAAATTGACTCGAAACACATAGCACAATATCTCCAATGTCGATATACATTTTTGGGGATTTAAGAAAAAGCTTACTTTGGTGTACCCTGACCAACGTTAACTTTAATTGCGCTGTTAGTACTCATGCTATAATTTGTTCTTTATATTAAGAAAAATATTTAAATCAATTAACAAAAAAATAGGGTAACATAAAAACATTTTCTTCCAGACACCATGTTTTGTTTTGTTTTAATTTTTTTTTTCAGCTTTACTCTTTTAAATTGCGGTAAGGAACACCAACTGGTACAAGGTGTTCGGATCAGGGTATGCAAGCGACACTCAAAGTGAGAATTTTAAAATAAAAAAATAAAAAGAAGAAAAGTAGAAAACAGGAAAACTTCTAAGCCAGAGAGACACTGAAAGGTGACAGATTGCTCTTCCGGAATTAGCTAGGCATGGCGCGGCGGTTCGTCATTGCCGCCTGGCGCGGCGTCAGCGGCGGCGGGCGGATGCTCCCGACCTTTTTCCATACTTGGCAAACAGGTGACATGAAGAGAATGAATGGTAAAAGTGGTAGAGGCACAGGTAGAAGGTAGTGGTAGCAAGCACAAGCCCAAGCACACAACTTTTAACCGGAAACTTTTCCACTATGAACCAAAATGGATTTTCCAAAAAAGAACTCCGCATGGCCCTCGTCGGTCGTTCCTAAGTTAAACAACGCAACGTAATTAGTTCATCGGATTAGCATAAAATACGGGCTCTTCCGCCGGCGAAGGAGTGTAAAGAAACTTGTTCGTGTTCCTTTTCCTTTCTGCTAGCTTGTGTCTACGTTTGAGTTGGCTGTTCTGATTCTCTGGTATATTTGGTTTGTTTGTGAAATGAATGCCACTTCTCTCAGGGCAGGGCTTTTGTGTGTCTGATTCTTAGAACTTCTACTACCTCTGCGCTATGCCTCTACCAAGCCAGCTGCTTATTATTATTTGAGAGCGAGGTAAATGCTAAAGGACACATTGATTAATAAGGAGATTTATTCCATTGTCTTCTCCAGAAAGAAAGGAGCAGATGAGCTTGTTTTTTGGTTCTTTATTTTTTCCATATACCTACTTCAAGCCCAGAAGATTGTGGGAAAAGTTTTACAAAAAGCCTCTACAGCTGCTTTTATGCCCAACAACCAAAACCTCCGCTCCATCTTTTAGGTTCATCTTCTTCGTCACGGTATACTGATTGTTTTTTAAGAAAGTTTTTCACCGGATTTCTTGGAAACATTTCGAAAACTCCGATTGGCTTGTGCGTGAGGTAGAAATACTTTATCCTTTTTGAAGGACTAAAAACATCATGGAAAATGAAGGATAAGAAGAATGGAATGGAATATTGATTGTGGCTAAATTGGTGATATTGAACCGTGTACACTACAGTACCTACATCCTTGAATTGATAAACTTTTAAGTGGTGTAGTAAGGCAAAGGCTATTGATGTCAAAATGATAATACTGATTTTGAAGTTACTCAACAACACACCTGTTTTCGAAGATGAAAATAATTTAGAAACTGAAATGTAAACTTACTTAATTATTCCCTCTGATCAAACAACATAGTTTGTTGGCCTCCCTAGACTAAAGGACTTTGGCACTTAGTTATGCTTTTACTAAGGGAACACAACTTTGAATAGGACAGAGCAACATATTCTACATACAAATTTGTTTCGAAGTATAGGATTGAATGTTAAGGGAACTTTTAGAAATGCCCTTCAGATTAGATAATGTTCAAAAAAGTCTATTATGCACTCCTCCTTCCCCGCTGATTAACTTAGTCTTGTGATGGGTTGTTGAATTAAACAACGTTTAAGTTTGTACAACATAATACATTTTTTGAGGATTTCTTAATAACTTGACTTCAGCGCCATCTACCGGTTCCAGCTACAGGGTGGACCAAAAGAAGTCATCCACGATCTATCCGATGTTGTTTGGCTCTTTTTTTTCGAAATGAAAAACTTCGATTCTGTTTTCTGATTATGTTTATTTGGACCTTGTAACAAGGGGATTTTTTAGTATGTGTTTACCACTGGTGTGTACTCCCCTTTATTCGCAGATAGTTGCTGTGTTTTCTTTCTGGCTGTGTATCTGAGGCGGAGGTAGCTCTACCGTACAGTGTTCGATAATAGCTATACACAGGAAAGAATATAGCAGAAAGAAAGGGTCCTGGATTACGCAGAGTCTGACTGGATAAATAAATACGCTGAAACAAAATGTCCGTTGAAATAACAACACAATTCTTTCTTAAATAATCAGAGGCGGAGGAACTCTACCGTACTGATCGTGATTCAAGACGATTGTAATTTATTTTGCAAATGACTTCTTCTTTTATACATTTGTTTGAAGAGCTTTTCTTTCTTTCTTCTTTATTATGACAAACAGAAACATGAATAGAGCTTTTGATATTTTAAATGGTATAAAAGGCATTGCCAAAATATTAATTTATTATTTTAGTACAAGTAATATTAGTTAATAGAAATAAAGTGTTACCAGAAGGGTTTATTATTATTCTTAGTACATTATGCTCAATAAAATATATTTAAAAGAAAATTTAAAGTAAAAATATTTCAAGCTGCTATAACCTTCAGAATTGTATTGGTCAAGTCCAGAAGATGATATCGGCTAAATGGGCGCCGTCACAATTGATTGCTCGTTTTATGGCATTTTTCATCACTTCGGCGAGAACTTCGGGTGACAGATTCTCGCACTCGTGTCGAGTGTTGTGCTTGAGGGCTTCTAGGGTCTTGGGCTCTTTCACGTAAGCACGGGACTTCAAAAAAACCTCAGAAAAAAGTCTGAAAGGGTTATCTAAATCGGGAGATCTTGCGGGCCAGTGCAAATCGCCAAAACGAGAGATGACCCGGGAACGCCGCCTTCAGAATATCGGTTCATGTCGGTTCATGTATCGCTCCATGGCTTGTTCACTTGTATTCTGCATCTGTCTAGTCCACAAATGTCAAAAGAGATTTGACATTGGTGGCCATTTGCAAAAATGAGAGCATCTTCCAATAGGGTGATTTTACTTGCAATTATAGGTACAATAATGCAAGTTAAGCATTCGTCGAAAAAAAAAGTTTTGAGATAACAATCAAACATGACATTACGATGATAGCGAAGACGAAAAAAGATGGTCTAAAAATTCTGTCCGTCTGTATGTCTGTCTGTCTGTCAGTCTGTCTGCCTGTATGTATGTATAGACAACTACAGCCCAAACGGGTGGGCCGAATTGCTTCAAACTTGGTACCTATATATAGAGTTTTTTAGGTATTGTACAGAGGGGAAATTGAAATTTTTTTTAGCTCAAAAAATAACGGTACCTGCCATATAACCGTTACGTTAAAACTTATTTTTCTCAAAAACGACTCCAACGTTTTTGATTTAAAAAAATCAGTGTAGCATTTTAGGTACGACCAATATCGTATGGCTGAAAGAAAAGGTTTAAAAAATGTCAAAGAACGGTACTTTCATGGGACCGTTTTTTTTTTGCTTT
Source organism: Platycheirus albimanus (assembly GCA_916050605.2). Classification (NCBI taxonomy): domain Eukaryota; kingdom Metazoa; phylum Arthropoda; class Insecta; order Diptera; family Syrphidae; genus Platycheirus; species Platycheirus albimanus. Next base: position 271,448,628 of record OU696696.1, on the reverse strand, counting down.
CGAATAACTCGAAAACGACTCAATTGATTATTTCAAAATTTCACACATATATAAAAAAAGTTTATTTTTATCAAAAGCCTCTGACCACTGTCACACATTAGAGCAAGTTCGTGCGACCCAGTCGTGCATTTTATTTTTTGCACGCATCCATACTTTGCATTATTGATTATAGTATTACCTATAATCGCAAGTAAAAATATTGAAAAATTTGCGAAAACAGTTCCTCAATTACGTCCAGTTTTCGGTCGAAATAATGGGCCAAGTGAATCGACAGTGAGGCATTCAGTTACAGAATGTGACACCAAATTTAAGCTGATAGATAAGAAGCGCAGTGCCTTGGATTTGTTGATTGGGTTTTGGAATATCATCAAGTCAATGCGGATTTTTCGAAGACAGTAATTTTGTTCAGATGCGACACATTTTTAACTCGACGGATGATAGATAAGGAAGCAAAACTGTCGAATTCGGGGTCTCGAAAATCCTCGTGTATTACCCAGACAAGGAATGCGAATAAGCCGGAAATAATTGAGCATCAAAGAAGAAATAAGTCGCGTTATTAGTGACATATTGCCACATACTTATATTCGAAAACGTTAATCAAAATTTGAACAAAAGAATAACACTGTGCCAGAGGTTCCGTGATGATGGCCATATGCCCGATGTTGCATTTTACGTTTAGTCGGAACAATTTTTCTTTTTGTTGAAATCAGATTGCATATTTGCTTAGTTTACAAAATTGGATCCGGCGCATTTTAGACTTTTAAACCGGGAGTGGTGACGTGTATAACGGGCCAATATGAACAACGTTGAAACCCGGCCTCAAAGACAGGTGCGTCACCACTGGCGGGTTAAACATATCGTCACCCCAGTATTGGAGTGCCACATTTGCATTTTTGTCATTTAAACACAAAGAGGAGATCTTTCATTTGGTGTAATAAAATCTATCCTATCTCTATTACTGCCAAAGATCGTTTAACATGTACAATGTACATACTAGCGGTACCCGGCGCGCGTTGCTACGCTAAAAAAAAACACTTATTTAATGTCAAATTAAATTTATTTATTTATTTCATATCAATGCTAGCGGATAAACAATATTTTTGATTAAATCCTGCATTTTTTAACCCGATCGGCCATTCCGGAATTTTCGCAGATATTTCAAACAGCTAAAAAATGTATGAAAAAAATCAAAATAAAAAAAAAAAGAAAATGATCCAAAAAATGTTAAAAGCCTGCATTTTATTTTTGTCTTTCATCCGATCGGAACCAAACCATCACAGAAATCATCCCTGGACTAAACTATATTTACCCTGAAAATTTCATAAAGATCCATTGGGTGGTTTAGTAGTCCATACACAACATACATACACACATACTGTAAGAGTGTCCTTTTTTATCTATAGCTGAAGTAGTTCAGCGGATCCAGAGTCAGCCGAAGAAAAGACTGTAAAACTCCGGATTGGAATATTAAATGTTTGATTTATTATTTCAAATTTAATAAAGTAATTTCATAAATATTACAAGTTGAAAAGCAAATGTTACGTTATATAATTGCAATAGTATAAGGGTGTACAATATTTTATATGTGCTTAACTCTAACTTTATACAATTCAAATGGTTTAATAGGTTTTACAATGTTGTCTTATATGCTTAAGATAACGTTATATAATTCAAAAGTATATATTTGGTTATATGCTTAAAATATTATCAAACGTAACCAACGTATGGCAATATCAAACGTAACCAATGTACGGCAATATCAAACGGAACCAATGTCCGGCATTATCAAACGGAACCAATGTCCGGCATTATTAAACGTATCCAATGTACGGCAATATCAAACGGAACCAATGTCCGGCATTATCAAGCGTAACCAATGTCCGGCATTATTAAACGTATCCAATGTACGGCAATATCAAACGGAACCAATGTCCGGCATTATCAAGCGTAACCAATGTACGGCAATATCAAACGGAACCAATGTCCGGCATTATTAAACGTATCCAATGTACGGCAATATCAAACGGAACCAATGTCCGGCATTATCAAGCGTAACCAATGTCCGGCATTATTAAACGTATCCAATGTACGGCAATATCAAACGGAACCAATGTCCGGCATTATCAAGCGTAACCAATGTACGGCAATATCAAACGGAACCAATGTCCGGCATTATCAAACGTAACCAATGTACGGCATTATCAAACGTAACCAATGTACGGCAATATCAACCGTACTAAGTACGGCTTTAGTTAGGGACGAGATAGACCTTGACTTCAAGAAAGTGATAGTTAACTAATACTACGGTAAGGAAACGGTAGAGAAACGGGCAGGACGGAAATATTTGCTGTGCTCTTATGAGTATCAGCGACAAAATATTAGGTATCTCTCGGTACACCACCTACTCCTGGTTTTCCGGTAGTGGAGAATTGTCTTTTGGCTCTTAGTAGTATTCCTACAATGTAACTATCGATAATTTCTCGAATTTTAGTGTGTCCAACCAACCTCTTATATCAAATATATTGACACGAACATACTGTGAATTGTAATGACAAAAATCACTTTCCTATGTAAAACTGGTTTTGCTGTGTAATGAATACACTTTTTGCAGAGTGATCATATGGCTGCGGTTTCTATTTGAAAAAGGGCGGTTATAATTCAAATAAGCGGAAAAAGCATGATGGCCGCGATCTTAGCAAATTCACATAACCGTCTGTTAATTATTTGAATGAAAGAGTGGTTGGCGGTTGAGGTAGTTGAAAAAGAGGTGACTTCGTCACAATACATACAAACATACAACCATCCATTTTGATATACAATAGAAACACTATACACCCTGATTAAAGGCAATATAACAAAAACGCTTTCTCAAGTTGGTTTTAATGTGAGAAATAAATTTGTTCTTCTATTCCAAAAGTCCAGTGTTGTAAAGAACTTCCAAAGTGTCGATACGGAGACTACCAATTTTTTCATATCAGTACCATTTTGGTTTTCTAAAGCTTTTATAATAGTATCTTCCTAACAAAAAAAGACCGTCATACAAAAACTATGCGAAAAAAGAGATGCTTCAAGCAATTTATCCACGTCTTAAATAAAACAAACATTTTAGTTAGAAACTATGCTTTTAGAATGCAAATATCCAAAATGAGAATTAATGATTGCAACATCACACGCTCACGACAAACACCATATTATACGTAAATATGTGTGTGCCAAAGCATAAGTTCGTCCTATTCCCATTAAGATGCGTAACTTTACTCATTCGCACGAAAAGCGCATCACTTCTCATTTCATTTCGCTGCCATACGAATGCAATCCTTCCTCTCTGTGTCTTCTTGATGCATGGCCGATACGTTGTCGGTCTTCGGGTGACGGGACGGGACGCGACGCGACGCAACACAGCAATGGTGGTTTAGCTGCATCTATGCCATTACGAACCAACGTTCGTTTCGTATACCGCTAGTGAAAAGCCCAGCTAAAAGCATTTTCAAATTGCACTTAGTTTAAGGCCCATTGTGAGAAAGATGTACGCGTATAATACTGGCGTACTACGCGGTAGAGATACATACTCGTAGATACATCCCACAACCATACGAGTACGAGATACGAGTGAAGCAAGCCAGGCCCAGAGCCAGCGCAGCGCCATCCTCATCATGCACTGGGATATCCATAAATAATGAAAAACTTTCATACGAACACATTTTAATAGCACTGGAAGCGGGAAAGCATTTCCATCGCTCTGGGGAAATCCTTTAAAACGATTTGCACTGAGCCTACTATGAAATGAAAATTTAATTTCCATGTGAAATATGTATTAAAATAAAAAAAAAATAAAAAAAAAAAATAATAATATACGCGAAAAAAAAAAATGAATACGTTCCTCAACTACGACGATGCACTTTGGTGAGGACGGGGTGAAGAGTAATATACGAAGACAACCGAAGGGGGCCTACGTGAGTAGGAAAATGAGGACACTGAGAGGTTTTTAAGGGTGCACTTGAATGAAACTTCAGTTTCGAATACAAAAAAAGGAAGCAAGCAAAAAAAAAAATCAATCTCAATGCACTAGTTTTACGTTATCTCAATTACTGAGGAAATCACTTAAGTGTCTTATAAGCTTTTTTGAGGTTTGTTGAAGCTGGCTTTCTGAACTTTAAGAGTAAAAGTCATTGCCCTTTGAATGTGTTTTTGTTTGGTTTAAAGACCTGAGATGCTGTGTATTCGGGCAAGTTTTGAACGTCTAAGGACCATATATTGTTTTTTTTTTTTAAAGTTAAGTGCTAAGAAAAAAAGAGTTGGCAATACTTTTGAAGCACTTTTGACGTTTGAAAAGAATACCTACAAAAAAGGGGAAGATTTTCAAAGAAACACTCTACACTGGTGCTATAATGGGAGCCAAAGCTGAAATTCTGTATGACTAAACCTAGTAAGTGCTGAAACGAACAACCAATTGCACTTTGTTTTTCTCAAAGATATAATATAGGAAACGGACTTAGGCTAGTACTGCAATGTCTGTGCTGAGAATTTATACAGAACACTTCTTATTAACTCATGTTTTCTCCACTAGATCGTGGTGACCCCTTGCTTAATATGCCCCTCCAGCCGGCTCGATCTCTAGACTGCCGTTTCCAATTTTGCACTCCAAGTTGTTGAATACCTGGTCGCTCCATCGATGATAAGCTTCTCACTCCCTCTGCCTTGGCGCTGAAGACCTTACGAGCTGGAGCGTCGATGTCCATTCGCTCTACATGGCCCAACCATCTTAGTCCTTGAACTCGAGTTTTTCTGGCTAGGCTTATGTCGCTGTACAGCGCGTATAGTTCGTCGTTGTATCTTCTTCGCCAAATACTGTCTTTTCGGTTTATGCAGACAGGACCATACATCGTACGCAGAACTTTTCTCTCGAAGACTCCAAGTGACTTTTCATCCGATTTGGACAGAGTCCATTCCTCTGCACCATATAGTAGGACCGGGATGATGAGTGTTCTACAGGGTGATTCACCAGCGTTGTGCCAAAAAGCTAGAGCGTGTAGGTTAAGTTGAGACAAGAAAAAAATCGTATGGGAGGGGGGGTCTATTCCCCTCCGTTTAGCCGGGAGGGGCAATTTTCTGAAAAATTGACTTATTTTGTAAAAAAAAATATTTAAAATCAACGGGTTCGTTTACAACACCGTGTTATACCTTTTTGGAAAGCCAAAAACTTCTCCTTTTATTTTGTTTTTAAATTAAATTGTTTTAACGAATAGTTTAAAAAATATAAATTTTCAAACTCAAAATTTTGAAAAAAAATTTGAAAAAATAATTTAAAAACTAATTTTTTTCAAAATTTTACGTAATTAAGTATAATTTTTGTTCTCAGAATTCAACGCTTCCATTAATCTTTAATCCAACACTGAAAATCGTATGGCTCTACGACTTTGTTGCCAAGGTATTCAAAAATAACCGAACCTACTTCTTCACAATAACAAGAAAACCTAGCCTTACGGGATGGCACAAGTGACCATTTAGCCAATTTTTTCGTGTTTTTGTGAAGAAGTAGGTTCGGTTATTTTTGAATACCTTGGCAACAAAGTCGTAGAGCCGTACGATTTTCAGTGTTGGATTAAAGATTAATGGAAGCGTTGAATTCTGAGAACAAAAATTATACTTAATTACGTAAAATTTTGAAAAAAATTAGTTTTAAAATTATTTTTTCAATTTTTTTTTCAAAATTTTGAGTTTGAAAATTTATATTTTTTAAACTATTCGTTAAAACAATTTAATTTAAAAACAAAATAAAAGGAGAAGTTTTTGGCTTTCCAAAAAGGTATAACACGGTGTTGTAAACGAACCCGTTGATTTTAAATATTTTTTTTTTACAAAATAAGTCAATTTTTCAGAAAATTGCCCCTCCCGGCTAAACGGAGGGGAATAGACCCACGATTTTTTCTTGTCTCAACTTAATCTACACGCTCTAGCTTTTTGGCACAACGCTATTGAATCACCCTGTATACAGGGTGTCCCGAAACTCAACGTCAAGCGGGCACCGGGTGAAAGGGTAGGTTATGTCCGTACTGGGAAAAGTAAGGAAAAAAATCCATCTCGCTTTGTTTAGTAAAAATAGTAATATTTATAAAATTATAAAAATCGTTACACTAGACCACACTTTTAAGTACTGTGGTCACAAATTTTCATATTTTGCGGTGTTTTTTTTTTATGTAATCCTTACTAACTATGCTATTATTCCCAATTAAAAATCCAAAAATAAATATCGTAGTTTTCGTAAGAAAAATAAAATTTGACTGAGTCATGGTGAAATTTTTTTTTAAACTTAACTTTGATACTTCATACTTTAAAAAAAATGTACCGCACTACCCCCGGCAAGTTATTTAAAAAGTTGGCCCATTTTACCAAGATTTCAAAATGGTACATCACTTGCTAATTATTCACCCATAAAAAATATTATTAAAATTTAAACCGCTGTAGAGCATTATAAATTAGGACTAAAAATTTGGAAAATTCTACCCTTGTTAAGAAAAACACTGGCCAACACAACAACAAAAAATGCAACTTCCTGGCAATACATTTAAAAAAGATGGTAATTTAAATTTGCATAATTTACATGAGTGGCACAGAGAGAATCCACATTTTATGCGTGAAGACCGCTCTCAATATCAATTTAAAATAAATATTTTGACCGGAATTTTAAATGGACAAATAATTGGACCATATGAGCTGCCAGAAAATAAAATGGCGAAAACTACCTGCATTTTTTACAAAATGAACTGCCGAATTTGTTAGAAAATGTACCATTGAACATCTATCGAGACATTTGGTTTCAACAAGATGATTGCCCAGCACATTATGCTCGTCTAGTACGGGATTACCTGAGTACTGAGTATCCCGATAGGTGGATTGGGCGCCTTGGATCAATTTTGTGGGCTCCTCGTTCTCCGGACCTAAACCCGCTCGATTTCTTTTACTGGGGCTGCATAAAAGAAAAAGTTTATGATAAACCAATTCTAAATAGAGACGAACTACGCCAAAAAATTCTTGAAGCAGGAGAAGATATTAATGCAAGGAGATTTGGACGTCTGATGAACAGATCTTTTCTGCGGCGATGCAGAGCCTGTGTTCGTGCCGAGGGTAAACAATTTGAACATTTAGCTTTAGTGTAAAGTGCTTTAAGATAAAATAAATGTATTAAATTTTTTTCATTTGTTTCATTAAGATTTATGAATAGATAAAGTTTTCAGTAATACATTAATAGGGAACAATACAATACTTTCCAATTTTGTAGTCCTAATTTATAATGCTCCACAGCGGTTTAAATTTTAATAATATTTTTTATGGGTGAATAATTAGCAAGTGTTGTACCATTTTGAAATCTTGGTAAAATGGGCCAACTTTTTAAATAACTTGCCGAGGGTAGTGCGGTACATTTTTTTTAAAGTATGAAGAATCAAAGTTAAGTTTAAAAAAAAAATTCCACCATGACTCAGTCAAATTTTATTTTTCTTACGAAAACTACGATATTTATTTTTGGATTTTTAATTGGGAATAATAGCATAGTTAGTAAGGATTACATAAAAAAATAAACACCGCAAAATATGAAAATTTGTGACCACAGTACTTAAAAGTGTGGTCTAGTGTAACGATTTTTATAATTTTTATAAATATTACTATTTTTACTAAACAAAGCGAGATGGATTTTTTTCCTTACTTTTCCCAGTACGGACATAACCTACCCTTTCACCCGGTGCCCGCTTGACGTTGAGTTTCGGGACACCCTGTATAGTGTCTCCTTGGTTCTTTTCGATAGGGCTTTATTCCTCAATTGCTTATTTAGCCTAGCCCAAAGAAACAGCGATTAGCAAGAGTTAGTCTGCGTTTGATTTCAGCGCTGATGTTGTTGCCTGTGTTCACAGCAGTGCCTAGGTAGACAAATTCACTGACCACCTCGAAGTTGTACTTATCAATGGTCACGCTCTGACCAAGTCGGTGGTGGAATTGGGCTTTTGTTGATGAAGGCATGGCATGGGTGACATTTTCCAGCACAATGGAAAACAGCTGCATGACAGTGCGTCACATTGTCTTAGCCCTCTGGTGGTTTCGAAGGTTTCAGTAGATTTTCTACCAAGTTTGACGGAACAGCGAGCATTTTCCAACGTCATCCTGATAAGGCGTATCAATTAAGCAGGGATTCTTATGTTGGACATGGCTTGATAAAGTTCAGCGCTATTGACACTGCTTTAAAATCGAAGAACGGGTGATGGGTATCGATGTTATATTCTTGGGTTTTTTCCAGGATCTGGGGTAATGTGAATATTTTGTCGTTTGTAGATTTTCCAGGTCTGAAGCCGCATTGGCATTGGTAAGGGCCTATTTGATCATCAGCAAATGGCTTGAGACGTTCATATAAAACGCTGGACAGGATCTAATAAGCAATGTTTAAAAGACTTATGCCTCTATAGTTGGCGCAGATTAGGCCGTCTCCTTTTTTGTGGATCGGTCAAATGGTACTGGGATTCTACTCATCGGGCATACTTTCCTCCGACCATATTTTGCAGATGAGTTGGTGTATGCTCCTTACCAGGTAATTTCCAGCGTGCTTAAAAAACTGAGCTTGTAAACCATCGCATCCAGCTGCTTTGTTCATATTTAGTCTGGCGATGGCTACTTTGATTTCATTTTGGTCGGGCGTGGAATTTTGGAAGCTCATGGTCGTCATCTAGATTCATTGGTACAAGTTGATCTTAGGCGGGATCTTGGCAGTCATCGCCATTTAACAACTGGTTAAAGTAGTCTCTCCAGAGAGGGGTGATTTGAAAAATGGAAGCGAAGATTCAATTGCGCACTATACTGGTTTTATAGCAACTTTGGCCTGGTAAAGAAGCTGAAAATACCAGGGCTTACATGGCTTTGTCATGGGGAGCGTATGGACAAAAACGTTAATCAAGTCAAAGTGACTACTGGTGACGTCGTTAATGCTTACTTTTTGACGGGTTCATCCAGGTTATGTAAGACCAAAAAAGAAAAAAAAACAATAGAGCAGCCGTTCCGGAAAAGCATTTTAGTGTTGCAATTTATCCGTGTTTAACATTCGCTTTCATAAGTTTAGCAAGTCATGTCCGGATGAAGATAACCCGATTTGTAACACTAGTAGGTTAAATAAGTATTAGATAGTTACATCACTGGGCATGGCCAGACCTTCTTTCTTGAAGCGTTTTTCCTCAAAATTTAAATTTCATTTCTCCGTCCCATACACCCATTCCATGTCCTTTATTATTCAGCGATTATCCTCGAGAATCCTCAAAGCTCCCAACCAGCAGCCCTAATCCAAGACATCTCTTAAGATCTAAATATTTAACTACAAATCTACCATAATGAATGACATCAAGTATATGGACATTGGACATTCATTAAGCTTCCAGGTGCTACCCCAATGATTTATTAAATATCCAATTTCCTCGCACAAGTCAATTTCATCGTCAGCATCGTATACATTTATATATGCACTTCATTCAATTCATTTGGCATTGATGACAATTATACTCCTGGAACAATGTTAATAGTGTTGTATATGTTGTATATGCCTAGGCCATTTATCTCCAAGGATATATTATAATCAACTGCAATTGGTCTTAGCTCGTTGGTGTTGGGACATGGGACATGTGACATTCCTTCGCAATATCACCGCTGCTATATGAGGCTTCTGGATGGATCCTGGAACTTTGTTTATCATACAAGGATAACTATATACATACATATATTTATATTTTAATGTCATTGCGTAATAATTTATTAGAGAATTCATATCATTAAAACTTCCTAGTTCTGATGGGAACATTTAGGGATCCTTATCAACGTGGCGGCGGCCGACGACGAAGACTCAATTCAATATATTCGACTCTTAATATCTCCTCTCGTTTCCATATCTATTGCGTTTCACCCTTTCCCCTTCACGTCATCATTAATTTTCCATTTCTCTAATTTCAACTGGCATGGCGATGGCGTCCTCGTCCTGGCAAGGCACACTATACGTACCTACTATGAAGTGTGGGATGCCTAATAAGGATCTTATGTGTGCGTGTGAGAATGTCATAAATTTTCCTTGCTAAATGGCCAAATGTATGCTGATATACGAAACGAAAAGCGACGTTATATACCTACGCCAGACGAGCCACCTCGTCCTTTGGGTTCTCGTGATGGTGTTATTCCGAATTCGACAGATTTATTTCACTCGAGGAAATATTACTTGATGGCCAATAAATTTGTCGTCGCCTTATTATTATGGCATTGCCAGTTTGCCACTGGCAATGGCGGCGCGCGAATGGTGAAATTTGGAACTTCCACTTTCCACAACGAAGGATTGTGCTTTTTGGATGCGAATGCGAAGCAATGAACACATAGATGTAAGTATAAGAATGTGCGTATATGAACCAACCATATGTGTGCGTTTGTGGGTAATAAATTAAAATTAATACCATTTGCATGATATGTTGAGTTGTTGAACACATTAAATGGGTTACAGAGGGTATGGGGTGCTTTTGTGTGTGAAAAAGACTTACCACCTCTTTGTTTTAAGCCAATTTCAAAGAATTAAGTAAGGCATTGATGGTGACAGATAATGTATTGCAGACTTCGTGTAATTAAAATAACCAAATCAATAGTTTCTTCCAAGGAACTAATGAGCTTTTGTAGGGGATCACGTTGATTGAGCCAAACAGGGGAATACCATAGCGTGCTATTTTGGGATTTAAGAATATTTCAAAATTTAGAGCAACGTGATCGGGACTAACCAAAAAGTATAGCTTTGAAGGTTTAAATACGATTCCAACTCTACTATCTCACCCGAATTTATGTTTATGATCTGACGAATTGTGCCAAACTTCAACATACATGTACCATATTCATTGTGCTAATCCATAAAGGATTTCCCTGTTATACTCACAACGCTAGGTATGCATCAGTTATAGGTACTATGTACATACTGACGGTGAAATCGAGCGTTCTATCCCTGAACTCTTGACGTACGAGTGGAAGTTTTGGAGGAAAAAATGATCGTATAAGTCCAAAAAATACTGAATTTGTTGTTCTGTCTGTTTTCTGATCCACAGATGCCTATTCCCGAGATTTTTTATTACATTGCATTACATTATATTAATCTGCTTGGTCGATGAATCGACCAAGTAGACGCACTTACAAGCACTGGCAGCTTAGGCCATCGGCTCAAGACAACACAGTAATACGACAGAGAGAGACAGACAGATAGAAGAACACACAGACATATGCCAACAGCTCGCAGTTATTAGTTTTTGACGGTCCTCCATCTTACCACTAACTACGCGCAACGATGCTTGATTTCGCTGATCTATTGGGAAGCGATGCTTTATCAGAGCCAAGGCCGTTGACTCCCGAGATTTATTTGAGTGTGTAACACTGATTCCCACAAGTGAAAAGTAAAAATAATTGGGTTCTATGATCAATTGCTAAGCAACTTGTGATGATGACATCAATCATCGAGAAAGCGTGGGATCGATGTAATTTGGCGGGAAAACTCCGCTTTCTTCTGTGACCGAAAAATATCTCAGAAGCTGAAGGGAAGACGCTACACCTCAGTTGTGAGTCCGGCACTCACACGAAGATGCTTCGTATGACAACAGAAGTACCTAATTAAGCTTAACCTTATAAAAAGTACTGAAGCCTATAAACATCAAAAATACCATCTTCAAAACATAGAGCACCACTGGCTCAGGTGGTATTGTCACGTTCAAAGGGGAGTTCCAAAGAACATCGCCAAAAAGGCAATATCATACAAAGTCTTAATATGACTTCTGTCTCTTCTCTTTCTCGAAGAGGCAGGCCTAAGCATTCTTGGTGCAAGCAAATGCAGCACGCTAGTATTTAGTTGGCCTCAGAAATGAAAAAATCCAAAACCAAGAGGCTTGACGACGCTTACTGAGGTCAACCCGGCGAGTCCTACAGGCGGATAACTAGTGTGAAGTACCAGACAAGAGGAAGAGTTTTGATCCACCTGAGATCGAAACAGTACAAGCAAAATGCAGAAACACCAGTATTTAGTTGGTCTCGAAAACAGAAGAATCCAACACCTGGAGGCATGCCGACGCTTTCTGAGGTCCTGCTTTCCCAAATTCCTAAATACTCGTAACAAGGTTTGCTTAGCGTGGAGAACCCTTTATATGATTCTCCCCGATACGGCTTATGAATGAGCTCCTAAGCTTAAATTGTTCGACCTCAGAGAACATCTCCAAGCCTTCTGCAATTACAATTGCTCCATTGGTCTAAGGCCCACAAAATACTTCTGGTTCGCATAGGTTTGTATACTATGGGTGTGCTAAAGCCGCCTTTTCTCATCTTTTTTCGCCTCACTTCACGGAAGGTATTCATTGAACCATTTTTGTATAATTGACCTAAATGCATTATCTAATGCATTTGTATATAATAGAAATGAAAGCGTAGAAACTTATTTTCAATACGTTTTAACGTCCAAATTCCACAGCAATATTCCACCATAATACGACTGTTTTCCGATTGTCAAGAGCACCTTTCATTGCCTTACTGTGGTTGTTTCAATTAAACTATCAATTTTTGACAAGAACGCCGTTTTCAGATGTGACAGTTCGCAACCGTAGCATCGTCTCTCACAAAATTGAATTTTTATTTCCAAACTCTACAAATACACATATACACAACGCACATACACAAAAAAGGACAAACAGAATAATTTAAGTCTCTAAAAAGGGTTAATCTTTTTATATATTTTGTACGACATCATCTAAAAGTGACGTGTTTCTAATGTCACATGCATAGTGTGTTTCTTTCAGCAAAATATGAAAAACACTTCCACCGTTTTGCGTTGGGATGTCAGAGGACTGTCATAACTTGCCGAGTGCTGCAAGTGATTTTGATCAAATATGACATAAGTGAATATCACACGCGAAACTGTCAGTTTTTAAGCAGAGGGGTAAAGGATGGCATTTTATATTCACATAATTTATTTATTCATAACAAAACCAATAAGTTTCTTTAAAAACGAATAAAGTAGCATCTACAACAACAGTATAAGTCACAGACATACAATACAGACCTCCGACTCCGACTCTTACTCTTCTGAGCACGGTGTAATATATATATCTCTGCCTGTGTATTTAAATTTTTCGTGTATTGGTTTACCATTTAAAATGCACAGAGGTGAGCTTAAGAGAGAGCTGAAACATACTCAAAATAAAATGCTTAATACAGCTTGAAAACAAAGACAGAAACTTTAAAGAGTTCGCGGTCTGTGTTGTATGTCTGTGACTGTGGCAAAAGCCTCGGTAAAACTTCAATTTACATAATATTGTGGCTTGCTTTTAAAAAGTTAAGATGCCGATAAAAACTATGGCATTGAAGACATTTCACCCATGTTATCAAAGAAAACTCTTGAAATTACGAAACAGATTCCAAGTTAATGCATTGACTTTCATCATTACCAACTTAAATGGCTCTAATAAAATTCTATTGAAATACACACAGCGAAACATTTTTGATGAAAATTTTATTTCATTAAAGGGCTAACTATAATGGACGGGAACAAACGGAAACTAGTGTCAGAACCGAACGAATCGTTCCCTTCCAACCGTTCAAGTGAACACGTGTTTTTCGTTAAAAATCATACGGCAGGTACCGTTTATTTTAGAGCTAGAATGATATTTCCAAAAATCCCTCTGTAGGACGTCAGGTTACTATAGGTATAGATAGACAGACACAGACAGACAGAATTGTCAGAGCTACTTTTTTCGACTTCCCCGTCATCGTGATGTTGTTTTTGATTGTTAGAATTTGTTTTTTTGTTTTTTACGAATGCATATTTTGCCTTATAAGGTAGGTTTAGGTAATACCTATAATTGCAAGTTAAAAAAATGCAATTATTATAATTAACTAGCTGATCCGCGAACTTCGTTCCGCCAAAATTCATCAATGTATTGAAAATAATAATTCTTTCATATGCATTTAGTAAATAGCTGAAAGGTATTTTACACTTCATTTGTATCTATGTTTATGGATATGTACTGTGTAATTTTAAGTTAATTCGGCTTGTCAGCTATCTTCATGTGAAAATCCCGTCAAAATCAGCCCATAAATAAGAATTTTTGAGAATTGCGACCGCAGCGCCCCCGGTGTACAGGTGTAATTAAAATAAGCTTAGTTACTCCTTACAACATCAGCTATCAGCCAGTGAAAGTCCCGTCAAAATCGTTTCCGAGATTAGCTGGAACAAACAGAATGACAGACAAAAATTTTTAAAATTGCGTTTTTGTTATAAGTACCGTAGATATATATGTACTTTCAAACGCATCAAGTAAAGAACTGATATTTTGAAATTACAAACAGGTACTTCATTTTTATTTATGTGTAGATAACTGGCAAATCGATAAATTCTTTATTTTTTCCTCTGAACAATAAGAGGACTGTGACGTCACACACAAATCAGCATATCTTTCGTTTCCATTCACAGTCAGACGTTAAGTTTACGTCGTTAAATGCGATAGCGAGCGCATTTTACGTCCGTTAACTTAACTGATCACAAACTCGACGAAAGGAAGGAATCCGCTATTTCTGGCTTGAGATAGGAACTGCGGCTGCGCCGTTCCGACTATTATAGTTCAGCCAGCCTTTACGGGAACATTTTTTAAGTGTAGGAATGCATCTGGCTATTTTACTGGAGCACTGTTTTTGGAAATAGCGATAAAATAAGGTTAGCCAAGAAACATTACGGTGATTTTCGAGTGAAAGAAATGTTTCGGTAATGGTTTTTGCACATATGTATCAGTTTGAAGACTCTTTTTTGAACCCTATCCAGGAGGGGCAAATGAGTGATAGAAGCACCTGCTCAGATATGAAAATGATACTCATACTTCAGGTGAATATATGCCTTGATTGTAGCCAGATCTGAAGTAAGTTAAACAATTCAGTAGATTAGAAGTTTTTGACAAGGGATCATTTATAAAGAACAAAGTTTAAAAAGAAAGTCAGAGATAGAACGGAGCCTTGGGGCATAACAGCATTTATTTTATGGTTAGGAGACATCCAAGACGAAGCGAATTGAACGGTTCGAAAGGGTACTTCTGATTCATCGAATAAGTAGTTCGCCGATACCAAATGCATGATAAGAAAGGTCGATGGTCGAAGCCAAACTCTATCAAGTGCTTTAAAAATATCATGCGCAAATAATCATGCTTTCTCCAAAACGACGCGACGTAAAGATTGGTTACACTGTTCGGTAGTAAATACCACCCTGTCACCAGTGGATCTGCTATACACTGACTGCTGACGCATTGTAAACAACTTCCTGAGCTCAAATTCCCTCCAAGTTCTTTGACATGTTTCGTACGATATTTGGCCTTACATTTATTGCACAGTTTTATCGTCAAATACCAACTTATCGTCGAATTTAAAAATTGATATTTCCCCAATTTAAATTTATTTATGAAAGACTTTAAGCTTTTGTTGATAAAAAATAAACAATATAATGTAATGCACTTTCCAACAAAGCCGAATAAATGTCCCGTTTATTTGTATCTATCATTTACATACTCGTATTTCAAATCTAGTTTTTGATTTCCTTCGAACACCGTTTTCCAAACCAAACCAATAAAGCCAATTTTATTTGTATGCTCGTATTTGAACAAAAAACAAAATGGATCCTTTGAGAAGTAACAATATCAAAACACATTCAATCGAAATGCAATGCTCAATTAATCATCGCAATAATTGCATCCAAACAAATAGCCAACAACACAATAATGTAAAGGATATTTTTCAAAAAAAAAAAAGAGAAAAAGTGTCAAATTGTATAAAATTTCAAGCGAAAAATTGATCTATGTGGCGGCTTGTTCCGTTTGCTGTGTGCAACTGCAACTGCCTGAGGCAGTGTGACACAATTTCGCTTTTGTAAAATGCAAAACGCAAATTTGAAAATCAGGGACAGGAAATCTCGCTTCTGTACACATTAACAATGGAAATGCTCTAGAGCATTTACAACAACAACAACAGCAAAAACAAAATATAAAAAATGGCAAAATTATTAAATGCACTACAATTCTAGTTGTTAGTGTCGTCTGGTACAATACCCAGATTCCCTATAAATTGTCCCGTTCTCATTCGAGCCGCCCATCTAGTACCTTTCGTCCTTGTTTTTTTCGTTTCCCTTTACTCCTTGGCTGTTCTTTTTTTTGGTGTTGTTTGAGTGTGCTGGCTGATTGCAGCGCTTCTGTTGTTTGGTGATTGTCACTTTACGAATCCTTCGCCCACACAGTTACACACTGAAAAAGATGGAGAAGTGAGGTCCTTCGCCCACTATACCACCCAGTAGAAACAACCGCCGCCAATGACACAATGAGACAGCTAGAGATGGGTTGAGCGAGATAGAAGAACAAAAGCGATCACTTCGTATTGTGAAACAATGAATACTGATGATGGTTGGGACTTTCGTATGAATAATTATTATCCTTGTTCACATAGTTGTCACAATGTCTCAAGAGAATGTTCTATCTTCGTCGGTGTATCTAGTGTGTCCCACACACAACTGACTGTCAGTGTTCTAAAATGTGGATAGGTACAGCATGGTATGCATGTGTTTTTTTTCTTCTTTCTTTTTCAGAGAGTGGGTAGGGGTAGTGGGAATATATACTAATACGGGGGCAGAGAAAAAAAATGAAACTAAAAACCCGGATGAAGACGCGCAATTCTCTTACATGAGTGACAAGAAGAGATGAACGGGGATCCTCAAGGAGTCACTCCTTGATGGATGTTTTCATTCATCCTTTGGTTGCACTTTTGGATGGTTTTGTTCTTTATTCTCATTTGGAAAGGAAACATCTGTGCTCTTCCTCACATGGGTTAGGATTAAGGAGTTTGTGTAAACGTTGGGCACAATTGCGGGATGTTAGGAAGGTAAACGTACTCCATTCGGGTCATTTTAATAGAATGTAAAGAGTTTTAAGTTCTGTGATAAGAGGAATATTTAAATCTTTGGGAGGAGTTTTCGGTATCACAAGGTGCGTATGGTTTTTTCGCAATCAGTCATAGTTACCCAGTTGCCTGCAATTTTTATGAATAACTAAGTATCTAACTAGAAAAATAGACATTTCGTTACCTCTCAGTTTGGTTTCAGACTTTTTTTCTACAATTTTTAACATGACGTGTATACGGAACACCGGCGCAAGCAACAATAGTTAATGGATTAATTTTATCCAGGTTCAGAAACCAAAAAAATCGTATCGTCACCTCCAAGTGGTGCCTGCTGGATAGCCGAAAGGTGAACTAACGACGAACGTTGGATCCATCGGATCCATAGGTTGTAGATACCTGAGTTATCTTCTCAGGAACTAGGAGCAGGAAGAAAGAGATACGCTCTGAAGATCCAACCACCACAAAGATCTATATGTCATGCACAGGCCTCACAAGCCGGTCATGAAAGGGAAATTTTATTGTGATGAAAACCGCAGAAAATGCCTCGGATGAAAGAACCAAAAATGTTGACGACCCCCCCCGCAAACGAAAAAAGGACAACGATTTACGCATATGCACGTGGAATGTGCGTACGCTAAACAGGCCGCGTAAAGCCGAGCAGCTAGCCGAGACCCTCGCCAGTCTCAACGCTGATATAACAGCCCTGCAGGAGATGCGATGGGATGGACCGGGCCTGAGAATTACAGAGGACTGTAATTTCTATTATGGGAAATGCCACCTTGATGGGAGATCGCGCTTGTTTGGGTGCGGATTCGCTGTCAGAGGAAGACTTAGGCAAAAGGTCTTGAGCTTTCGCGAAGTCAGCGAGAGAGTGACAACGATCCGCATTAAGGCCAAATTCCACCACATAAGCCTAATTAGCGCCCATGCCCCTACAGAAGAGAAAGACGACGCTACCAAAGAATGTTTCTACGAGCTCCTCGCCAAAACATATGAGCAGTGCCCAAAACATGACATTAAAATTCTCTTGGGAGACTTCAATGCCAAAATTGGGAGAGAGGACATCTTTGGTATGACGATCGGAAAACACAGCCTGCACGACACCACCTCCGACAACGGACTCAGGCTCATCGATTTTGCAGCGGGAAAAAACATGGTGCTGAGCAGCACGCGATTCCCACGTCCCGACATCCACAAGGGCACATGGCGATCCCCAGATGGTCGAACCTGCAACCAAATCGACCATGTTGTGATTGATGGAAGACACTCCTCCAGCATTATGAATGTCCGTACATTCCGAGGAGCAAACATCGATTCGGACCACTACCTAGTCGGTGCAAAACTTAGGGTACGGATCTCCATGGAAGTTCTTAGGCGAACACCGACTACACCTAGGAAATTCAATGTTGGACGTCTTCAATCGGAAGAGACCGCCGCTGCCTATGCCGACCGCGTATCCCTTGAGCTTGCGAGAAATCCTTCGACTGATGACATGAACCCGGAAGACCAATGGCAGCTATGTCAACAAGCCATAAGAAGTGCTGCGTCAGAGGTATTGGGCTTCTCACATCCACCCCCCAGAAACCCCTGGTTCGACTCCGAATGTGCTCAGGCAAACAAAGCCAAAACGGAGGCATACAAGTCGTGGCTCCAGAGAGATACTAGAGCATCCAGAAATCTCTATGTTGAGCGAAGGAAAGTTGAGAAACGTCTACTCAGGAGAAAGAAAAAAGAACACCAGCAACGCGAAGTCGAGGAGATGCAGAGATGTTTTTGCAGAAAAGAGGTACGAAACTTCTATAAAAAGGTGAAACAGTCTACATCCGGTTTCACAAGCCGCCCTGGGCCCTGCAAAGATCAGGATGGAAATACCATAGTGGAAACGCAGGCGATGTTAGCCATCTGGAGAGACTACTTTAACCGGTTGCTAAATGGCGATGACAGCCAAGATCCCGCCCAAGATCAATTTGTTCCAGTTAATCTAGATGACGACCACGAACTACACCCGCCCGACCAAAATGAAATCAAAGTAGCCATCACCAGACTAAAGATGAATAAGGCAGCTGGATGTGATGGCCTTCAAGCGGAGCTTTTTAAACACGCTGGAGATGACCTGGTCAGGAGCATACACCAACTCATCTGCAAAATATGGTCGGAGGAAAGTATGCCCGATGAGTGGAATCTCAGTACCATCTGCCCGATTCACAAAAAAGGAGACCGCCTCCTCTGCGCCAACTATAGAGGCATAAGCCTTTTAAACATCGCCTATAAGATCCTGTCCAGCGTTTTATGTGAACGTCTCAAGCCGTTTGCTGACGACCTGATAGGTCCTTACCAATGCGGCTTCAGACCTGGAAAATCTACCACCGACCAAATATTCACATTACGCCAGATCCTGGAGAAAACCCAAGAGTATAACATCGACACCCACCACCTGTTCGTCGATTTTAAAGCCGCCTACGACAGTGTTAATAGAGTTGAACTGTATCGTGCCATGTCTAACTTTAGAATCCCTGCTAAACTGATACGCCTTATCAGGATGACGTTGGAGAATGCTCGCTGTTCCGTCCAAGTTGGTAGAGACTCTACTGAAACCTTCGAAACCACCAGAGGGCTAAGACAAGGTGACGCACTGTCATGCAGCTGTTTTAATATTGTGCTTGAAAATGTAATACGGAGCACCCATGCCAGTACATCAGGCACCATTTTCAATAGATCGACACAATTACTTGGGTTTGCTGATGACATAGACGTGATAGGAAGAACAAAGCGAGCAGTAACCGGTGCTCTCACTACTATGGAGTCAGCAGCAAGCAGAATGGGGCTGAAAATAAACGAGGACAAGACGAAGTATATGCTTTCATCAACAAAAGTCCAATCCCACCACCGACTTGGTCAGAACGTAACCATTGATAGGTATAACTTCGAGGTAGTCAGTGAATTTGTCTACCTGGGCACTGCTGTAAACACAGGCAACAACATCAGCGCTGAAATCAAACGCAGACTAACTCTTGCTAATCGCTGTTTCTTTGGGCTGAGTAAGCAATTGAGGAGTAAAGCCCTATCGAGAAGAACCAAGGTGACACTGTATAAAACACTCATCATCCCGGTCCTGCTATATGGTGCGGAAGCATGGACCCTCTCCCAATCGGATGAAAATTCACTTGGAGTCTTCGAGAGAAAAGTTCTGCGTACGATCTATGGTCCTGTCTGCGTAAATCGCGAAAACAACGTTTGGAGAAGAAGATATAACAATGAACTGTACGAGCTGTACAGCGACATAAGCCTAGCCAGAAAAATTCGAATCCAAAGACTAAGATGGCTGGGCCATGTAGAGCGAATGGACATCGACGCTCCAGCTCGTAAAGTCTTCAACGCCAAACCCGAGGGAGTCAGAAGCCAAGGTAGACCTCATCTTCGATGGAGTGACCAGGTAGAGGGAGACATCCGTCAACTTGGAGTACGAAATTGGAGACAGCAGGCTAGAGATCGAGCCGGCTGGAGGGGCATTCTCAGCAAGGCCTTGGAGTACCACGCTCCAGTGGCGCCAACATAAGTAAGTAAGGTTCAGAAACCACAACGCCCCAACATCACCAATGGCTAAAGCTGTTTCTGAACACCACTATAGGTTACTTATAAAGTTGAATCGTCACAGGATCTTAACCAGGTCTTAAAAAAATATGAAATCCTGTATGAAACCAAGGAAAATAGACCTAGATAGTGGGTAGACTGCCTTTACAGATCTTCTTAAAAATAAAATAAGTACTTGGCACAACAGCTCCAAGCGGGGCCGGGGCCTGTGACTTACACTCTCAACCATTGCTGTGTGTGTATTGTTATTCTGCAGGAATGGAAGGGACCTACATTTTACTTCCGAATCGGAAAGGCTATAACAGAGATGCACTTTCCACGCAGATTTGTCACTTCCTCGCAAGAGGCAGTTCCTCAGAAACAAACTAATGTGATGGACTCAAGGATCAAATCCAGGAACTTTGGCGTGGCAGTCCAGTTAAAATCAAAAAGCTGGGAGAACTTATCTTTCTACGATGTGCAAATCGCAAGTTTGGATGCAGTTCCAGGAAGTGACACCATTCAAAACATCCAAGAATCAATTGTCTACCCACCGGCATCCATCAAATCTTCAAGAGGAGTCAGGCGAACAAACACCAAAAACCAGTGCCTTCGAGGATGCCGCATGTCATCTTAAGTTTCCACAGCAGTTTCAAGAATTCGTGGGCCTTCTGTTGTACTTGTGTGCTGTGTCTGGTTCTTCTAGGAACCTCATGAGCTTGATTCGAACCAAGCTCATGAGGTTCCTAGAACCTAGAAGAACCAGACACAACACACAAGTACAACAGAAGGCCCACGAATTCTTGAAGAGTAAAGGAAGGAAGAGTCAATGTCATCGACTCCCAAAAAGTGAGTGGTGCGACACCGATAAATATCGCACATTTAGATTGTGACACAGTTAGAGCTTTGGACCCCATGACATGTGACCTATGAAAAAAATGGTTGTCTATAAAGTTGGTAAACGGATGATAATTGTAGATGATAACCAGTTAACAAAACAGTTCAGTAAAGGTTGCGGCAGCACGCTGTCACTATTCTACTCAAACGCATCGGCCGACGGATGGGAAGAGAGATAGATGCGTCTAAAGCCAAACGCTTCGGCCAATCGTGGAACGTGACAATTTTTCGTGCCTACAACAGGTTTTCATCGATTTATAAGTCGCATCAAAAATTTATACATTTTCAAAACTTCCTTTTGCGTTGAGAAGATTCAAGCAGGTTTGGACCCATAACTTTAGAGTCTGGGCACTCTTCGTGTTAGGAATTTAATTGGTAAAGCAGTTTTCATTTTGACCAGATAATGTGTGGGAGGTCCTTATACAAAATATCCTCTGCACTGGTCGTCTTTGCTGACTTTCATTATTGCTTTTCATGATAGATTAGCATATTGTGCCTGATCAGTACATATTCAAAAATCAAAAGGAGCACAGCAATTCGAGTGCTCTCCGTTTCTTGAACGCTGAAGTGAGTTCTGTCTCCTGTGTTCCCAATTGTACACAAATTATGAAGCTTCTGACTGGTTTTCCCATACAGTGTGCCTTCGGATGAGAAACAAATCCATTTTGTGTTGTATATTAAACAGCACTGAATAAACTGTTAGAGAGTTCGAATCTGATTTGCAAAAGTTTACGATTTAACGATTATTTATTGAACAATACAATATACAATTGATTTTTATTCTATTTTACTTCTGATACTTAAAAATATTTGTTGGCACATTAGGGGCCTAACTATATACATTGATAATTTTATAATACATTTAAACAAAAATGTCATTAATTATACTTATATTAATAGTCAAGTGGGGTTGTCCATCTCGGGTTGTTCAAATCCGGTTGTCCTTGATATGTTGGTGAATTGGCTACTAGCCACGGTGATAAGTTGACGCTGCTTCTTCGTAAAACTGGATAGTCTCTTCGTCGTTGATTCTGATAATTCCTTCGTCCATTAGCGCAGTTATGTCCAGGTATCGTGGTTCAGGATGCCGTTCTTCACTGTTGATTGTGCTCACTAGAGGGTTCGGATGGTTGACTAAATTTGTCGCCAACCTTCTAGCATGATTTGCAAAAGTGTTATTTTCACTTATCCTTATTCATTATTTCTGTAAAGATATACTGTGAAGGACGAATTAATCGCGAAGCTACTAAGGAAGATGATCTCAAGAACTGTAGGTAAATTGAGTATTGGTCGATCATGTGTCGAACATATCAACACCTTGCGAATATTTCTACAATAATCATCGGAGTATCGTCCTACCTCATGTTCGTCGATTTTGAAAATACCTTTGATTGCGTTAAACGCCAAAAGGAGAAAATGATGCACACGAGCCAGAACCAATCATAGCAGGTTGTTGTTAGACAGGAGACAATTGAGGTGGTCACTTAAAATGGAAGGAAAGTTATGTGTCAATCGATGGTGGAACAGACCATTGGGAATCCTTTCTCCAATGCCGAACCCATACTTACTTTACTGATTTTGGCTCCAGTGAAGCGTGGTTGCTCCTAGGCCTTGTTTGGTATGCCGGCTCGATTTCCAGCCTGCCGCCTCCAATTTTGCACTCGAAGTTGTCGGAGGTATCCCTCGCTTTATCTAAGATGAGGTCTACCTTGTCTTCTGACTTCATCTGGTTTTGCGTTGAAGGCTTTTCGAGCTGGAGCGTCGATGTCAATTCGGTCTTCATGCCCCAGCCATCTAAGTCAGTCGTTGAATTCGAATTTGTCGGGCTAGGCTTATGTCGCTCCACAGCACGTGTAGTTCGTCATTGTATCTTCTTCGTGTTCTCGGTTTACGCAGACAGGACCATGAATCGTTCGCAGCACTTTTCTCTTAAAGACTGCAAGTGGATTTTCACACCATTGAGTGTTCTATTCGGTGTCTATTTGGTTCTTCCCGATAAAGCTTAATTCCTCAATTGCTTATTCAGTCCAAAGAAACAGCGATTACCAAGAGTTATTCTGCGTTTGATTTCAGGTCTGATATTATTATCTGTGTTTGCAGCAGTACCCAGGGAGACAAATTCATTGACTACCTCGAAGTTATACCTATTAATGGTCACGTTCTGACCAAGTCGGTGGTGGGATTGGACTTTTGTTGATGAAAGCATATAATTATGTACTTCGTCTTGCCCTCGTTTATTGTCAGTCCCATTCTGCTTGCTGCTGACTCCATAGTAGTGAAGGCACTGGTTAGTGCTCGCTTCGTTCTCTCTATCATGTCAATGTCGTCAGCAAACTCCAGTAGTTGTGTCGATTTATTGAAAATGGTGCCTGATGTTCTGGCATGGATGCTCCGAATTACATTTTTAAGCACAATGTTAAAACAGCTGCATGGCACTGCGTTGCCTTATCTTAGCCCTCTGGTGGTTTCGAAAGTTTCAGTAGGATCCCTAACAACTTTGACGCAACTGCGAGCATTTTCTTACGCCATCCTCATAAGGTGTATCAGTTTAGCAGGGATTCTTAAGGAGGACATGGCACGATATAGTTTGACTATATTAACACTGTCGTAGGCTGCTTTAAAATCGACTAACAGGTGGTGGATGTCGATGTTATATTCTTGGGTTTTTTCCAGGATCTGGCGTAATGTGAAAATTTGGTCGGTCGTAGATTTTCCAGGTCTGAAGCCGCATTGGCATTGTTAAGGGCCTATTTGATCATCAGCTAACGACTTGAGACGTTCACTTAAACGCTGGACAACATCTTATAGGTGATGCTTATAAGACTTATGCCTCTATAATTGGCGTAGAGTAGGCGGTCTCTTTTTTGTGTGGATCGGGCAGTTGGGACTGAGATTCCACTCATCGGGCATACTTTCCTCTGACCATATTTCGCAGATGAGTTGTGTATGCAATATGCTCCTTACCAGATTATCTCCATCGTGCTTTGTAGGCCCAAGTCCAGACTCAAAAAATCGCCAAGACTGCGAAAATCCAACTTTTTATATTCGACAAGGAATCGACTGCCGCGGGTCCTGCCGTACACTTTCACGGAGCGTGGCGATTTATCTTTAATTGTTTTGACTCATGAATTTCGGCTAATTGATTACCGAAAAGGTCTTCTCCAATTTAGCTTACATTCATCCAAGAGTAACCTGGTAACTATGCCACCACGCCTACCGTAGAACGTGCGTAGTATAGGGTTAACTAGCGAAATACTGGACTGTTACCAGACTGAAATTCTTAGAAAATGCTGATCTTTGGTTTATATGTTTTAGGTAATTGTTTGTGCCGGACCCCAATTTTAAAGATGGCAATCAACTTTTTTCGTCGCTGAAGTAGTCACATTAAAATTGAGCAAATAATTCCTGCAACTCTTTTTTTCCAGTTTTTGACTATTCAAATAGCCCTCAGAAATGCGGCTTTCAAGCAGTCAAATAGTTAAATGTCACCCGTATAAAAGAGCTTGACACATTTATAGCAGCATTAACACTTTAACGCAGTTAATCTCTGTTAATTTGATGTCTGAATGAAATGAAAAAAAAGTAAACTTAAAAAAAGGATAAACACAATCGCGGACAGTAGTTGATGTTCATCAGACCAAATGATAAAAAAAAACTTTATTGTCACTCGGTTTAACTTGCCACAAACAGAGAACAACCCAAATCGGCCCACATATATGTCCGCCCACTCTATAAAACATCCAGGACATAATCATTTAACATCGTTTTGTCAATTTGTCACGGACTCATGATTCAGACAGGAACAGGAACCAAGAGCATAGCAAAAAAAAAAAAACCACACACTCGCATAGATACCTATACTACTAGGGAGGTATAAGTGTTCCATTTAAGGAGGAGTATTTTCTGGTTAAATACATTACATACTGCCTAATAGTCGGATAAAGCTCCAGGATCTTTAGTAAAGAGGCGGAAACTATACCTACTCACAAAATGCATAATGTATGATTCATTTGTAAATTCAATTATAATTTCCATATTCCAAAATTGATAAAATCGCGCTTCAATTCCATCTCCACATTCCCACTCTACTCCCGCTGTTCCTGGTTAATATTAAATTATGGTATATCAATTACACCAACATAAATACATTTGTATGACACCACCCCTGAAAACTGATACAGATACACAAACAGTACAGCATCCCCCACTACCGCACATATTTGCGAATAAAAATGCAGGAATGATTAATGATTCGCCGATCTGATGCGATAATCGGACGTCGTAATATCCATTCAATTCGTTTATCGTCCGTGGCATAGTTTATATTCATATATTGTGTAACCATCATTTTTTTTTTTTTTTGAAAGAGTAAGGGTTTGAGTTTGTCCCAACCAGAACCACCAACGACTACGACAACGATAGCGATGGCGACGCGACCGACGCGACGCCACGATACGATGGCATCAGTATACAATACTACTCGTATCTATTGTAAAAACGCAACCGAAAGGATCTAACAAATTGCTGGTGGCTTACAACACAGGGCCCATGATATAACTAGGAGACTAAGCAAAGACCGAGAAAAACTATACAGGGAACTCGAGCAACAACAGCAACAACAAAAAAATAAAGCCCCATCTACATCGATTAGGTCGACTTCGTAATCAGTGTCGCAAAGATTTATGATATTGGCGTGAAACTACGAACAACAAAATCGGACAAAGGAAACCAATAAATTAGCTTGAAGTGAAGTTTATTTTTGTCAAAGTTATTTGTGTCCTGTTTTTTTTTATTCCTGCTTTTTTCTTGCTTTTCTATTTTGTCATAGCAGGAAGACACTTGGGGATTTCTATAGTTATTTGTTATGTGTCAATAGTTTTATCGAGGGGCAACGGCTAGCGGTTGGGGTTAAAGTATTGGTCCTTTTTTCAGGCGAATTATGAAAAGATATCTGACAGAAAAATTAATTGTGTTTTCGTCTCTTTTCAGCGATTTGGTATATTCTTATACTTTTGGTACAAAATTTGATGGATGAGAAATGGCAATGTTTTTTTAGTTAATATTAGTTTGAGAAGTTTAACAATATCTGACTATTTCATTCCCATTAATCAACAATATTTCATATATTATAGAGGATTTTTAAGCTGACTTTTAAGAATAAGGGTTTTCGGAACTCCACCTGGAGTAAAAAGCAGCAACCAGATCCTTCCGGTTCTATCGTAACACTGTACCTCAGAGGTGAACGCGATTCCAAATTCTGGAACCTGCGTCCTTCAAAGCAGTTGACCTCCTGGATTTCTTTGGTCGTCTTACCCGCCTTTCACCTTGAATATTCCATTGAATGTACTTCTAGCCACCATTGTGTGTCATTGGTTTTCTTCAGTCTAACAATTTCAACTTATTACGAAACGAAATTTCATCCTCACCTCCACGCGGTGCCTGCTGGATAGTCGAAAGGTAAACTAACGACGAGCGTCGGGTCCATAGTCTACAAGCGGAGCTTTCTAAACACACTTGAGATGACCTGGTAAGGAGCATACCCCAACTCATCTGCAAAAAATGGTCGGAGGACAGTATGCCCAATGAGTAGAATCCCAGTACCATTTGACCGATCCACAAAAAAGAAGACGGCCTAATCTGCGCCAACTATAGAGGCATAAGTCTTTTAAACATCGCTTATTAGATCCTGTCTTGAGACGTTCATATAAAACGCATATGAACGTCTGAAGCCATTTTCTGATGATCAAATAGGCCCTTACCAATGCCAATGCGGCTTTAGACCTGGAAAATCTACAAACGACCAAATATTCACATGACGCCAGATCCATGAGAAAACTCAAGAATGTAACATCGATACCCACCACCTGTTCGTCGATTTTAAAGCAGCCTATGACAGTGTTAATAGAGTTGAATTGTATAGTGCTGTAACGAAGTTACAACTTTCCACTTTCCACCCGCCGCCCAATGTGCAGTGACCAGACCACATTCACGCTAGGAATCATCACTGTGCAACAACAATTTTACCACCCGATTAAGCATCGATTGATGAAATATCCGCCGCCATATAATTTAACCGCCGCCGACAGAGTCCTCCTACTTCCATCCATACACCAGAAACACCGCCAACCGCCAACCGCCACCGACGGAGCCATTCCACACCACATCATACACAATGACATCATCAATCACCCATAGACCAAGCCATTCCACATTCCACCGCGCTCAACAAAAACAAACACCGACAACACCCGCCAACCCTGGGCCCCTTAGCCACTGAAATAGACTTCCAACCACTTGCAATATCCATAACACTGGCAAGCGACAAAGAAGCATAAGAATAAAATATTTATAGATAAATTTATATTTTATCTTTACAATTCACACTGTGTCTTTTCAGAAATAAACATAAGGAGGAGTGGAAAATGCACTGAAATTCAGATTCGAAATCTCCGCCAGTGGTGTCGGTGCTAATCAAACTCACCAAGGAATTCGTCTCTCACCTTAAGGCATACTGTATGGGAATACCAATCAGAAGCTTTTAACTTTTTTTTGGTATTTATACCGTAAAAGAGAACTGCTCACCTTTTATGTCGGCAATAGGCCACCAGTTTATGTCGTGGTGCTAACTTTACAGAGTACACGCCACAGACCTGTTTATGTCGCAGCTATTGCTTCTTTTAGTAATACTGTAGACCGAGTTTACACTCACCCGTTTTATGCCGTAGTCGCTTCATTTAAGTAAGGAGAAACTACAGGCCGAGCTCTGCTCAAAATTTTAATTCGGCTTTTCTCTCCGTTGCTTCGAAGAGAATCGCTAGACCGGCAATAGGCCACCAGTTTATGTCGTGGAGCGTTTTGCTTTGAAGAGTAAACACCACAGACCGACAATAGGCCACACGTTTATATCGTGGACGGTTTCTTAGGAACCCCACAGACCTAGTTTTTCATTCATTGAATTTTGCTTGTTAAAAGAAAATGTTAAATTGAAGTATTATATGCAATACATTGTTAAGTTTAATTACAAGAAAAATAATAAACGATTTGGAGTTCGCAACTTCTAAAATCAAAAGTTTTCGTTTTCTTTTTGATACACCCTGGACACCGACGAGCTAACCTCAGCCTCGACACAAAAAAAAGCATCACAGTGCCATGTATGCCTTAAGAATCCCTGCTAAACTGATACGCCATATCAGGATTACGTTGGAAAATGATCGCTGTTCCGTCCAAGTTGGTTAAGACTCTACTGAAACCTTCGAAACCACCAGAGGGCCAAGACAAGGTGAAGCACTGTGATGCAGCAGTTTCAACATTGTGCTGGAAAATGTCATACGGAACACCCATGTTAGCACATCGGGCACCTTCTTTAATAAATCGACACAATTACTTGGGTTTGCAGACGACATTGACGTGATAGGAAGAACAAAGCGAGCAGTAACCGGTGAATAACTCTTGCTAATCGCTGTTTCTTTGGGCTGAATAAGCAATTGAGGAACAAAACCTTATCGAGGAATACCAAGGAGACACTTGGAGTCTTCGAGAGAAAAGTGCTGCGAACGAATTATGGTCCTGTCTGCGTAAACCAAGAACACAACATTTGGCAAAGAAGATACAACGACGAACTATACGTGCTGTACAGCGACATAAACCTAGCCAACAGAATTCGAATTCGACGACTAAGATGACTCGACCATGAAGAGCGGATGGACATCGACGCTCCAGCTAGTAAAGTCTTCAATTACAAACAAGAGGGAGTCAGAAGCCAATGCAAACCTCATCTTCGATGTAGCGACGAGGTAGAGTTAGACCTCCGACAATTTGGAATGCAAAATTGAAGACGGCAGGCTAGAGATCGAGCAGGCTGTAGGGGTATACTAAGCAAGGCCTAGGACTAGGATCACTATCACTGCGTTCTAGTGGGGCCAACATAAGTAAGTAAGTAAGTCCTACAACAATTGGTATGTCGTCTGCGTATGCAAAAATCGTGCTATTTGCTGTTCTTAAAAATTGAAGCAGCGCATTTGTAAAAATTATGAAGAGTATTGAACCAAGTTTTGACCCTTGTGGTACACCATGAATACATACTTTTTCTTGACTCTAAATATTCTTCCTCTAGCGATCCTCTAATATCAATATTGTTGAGAACAGCAAGCAGTTTTTTGTGGCTCAGTGCCAAATGTCTTTTGAATTTTAAAACAACAAAATTAACACTCGGCGTTATCGAGATATCCGTCGGAACGGCAATTTCTGCGATTTTATACGATTCAGACGATTTTTGCTTCGAGGACCAGCTGTTCAGAACATTTCGCCAGAAATTTTTTTTTAACGTATACAACGGGGAACTGCGTTGTAGTCGTACAAGTACATACATTTTTTGGTGTAATGTTTGGCAGCTAAGTACAATTTTGTTTCCGATTCCCTCCGACACCAATTCTTGGCGGACGGAATTTTCTTACGAATTTAAGGAAAGTGTTGAAAAATTAAAGAAATAAAAAAATTACGATTATAGATACCTCGAAGGCAATTGAAACCTCCGAAAAAGTATGCGCGTTGCGAAAAATTGTCCGCTACGACGGATACCTCGATAGGGCCGACTATGTTTTTGATTTGATTTATTTTCTTATGTATTCCACTTCAAATTGAATATACAAGGCTAAGACAGGACGAATAAGAAGAAAACAAAACTCTGTTTTTTTTTTTAAATTAAAACGTGATACTCGTGACCAAAATTCTAAAATTCCTGTTGACATTCTCATTGAATATTTCCAGAACTGAATGACCTTGCAATTGTGTCTAAAATTACATCTAGACTTCATCGCAATCAAACGATTTCATTCCATTTGCGTTCATTGCCTTACAAAAAACCCACTTAATTATTCAAGATTCCCAATACGCTCTCAATGACATCATGATTTCAATACAGTGCACTACACACTGATGATACCACTTAACGTCTTACCAACGAATAAGCGGTTTAATCGGCTTCGATCCAGAAGATTGCACTTTGCAAAAGATACAAAAATAAGTAAAAAAAAAAATAAACACTTCAATGCACATGGTGCAGTATCTAAGAAAAGTTCAAATATCCCAAAGTGCATTCGATTGAATAAAATTCAAAAAAAAAAACAAAAAAAAAACTATATAAACATGAACATGAACATCAAGCCGCAGATATAATCTCTGATTTTGTAAAATAAAAATATACAAAAGTCCTGTGACTTTTTTATGTTAGCTGATATGCATCCTCTTGGCAGCAATTCTATATGTGTGTGCCTGTGTCAGTGTCAGTAACTGTGAGTGTGTATGTTGACTGCGGCAACTTGTTTTTATTCAACTTTTCTTCAACAGTGACAAAAATCCTTTTTCATGTTATCGTAAAGTTTTACACAAGGATTACTCAAAAATGCACAAGAAAGTCGGCAGATACTATAGCTCCTCTTGCTCCCTTTGTATAGTATTTTTTTTGTAAGGATGTTCATTTTGCATATTGCATATACACCAAAGCGTCTTTGTTAGCAATTTCATTTACATATTCTTACAGGACACTTGGGTGCATTTTCTGCATTTTTATTTCTTTATAGTTTCGTCCTTTTATTTCTTTTTTTGACTTTTTCGTTTTGTTAAATACTGCGGAGGTGCAGCGGAGATTCTTAAATTTTATGTCACCAACATATGCTGAAATTATACTTTAAGTACACCGAGGAAAATGCCAAGGACGCAGATGAAGAAGAAGATAAAGTCCTTCTTAATTGGTAAATGATTAAATTTACGAGCAGCAATCTGTTTAAGGATGCAGTCCGTCCGTCGGGGATAGCTTGGGGGCCATTCAATAAACATCCTTTTTGTGCTGCCTGCGCTCCGGTTAGTTTGTACTTGTAAATATACTTACCTCTATGTCTGTATCACTTGATTTTTCATCCTTTTTTGTGTCTATACCTAAGGAGAAAATTTAAAAAGAACTGCACACTAATGCACATAGGTATAAGTGGCTGTCTGTAACAGGTGAGCAATGTGAGTTACTAAATAATGATGAGTGGGTGGTCTCTGGTCTCTATGGTGGTTCTTGGGGAACATTTTCATCCTTCTGGGGTTAGAGTAAGGAGCATAGCCCGGCGGGCGCCATCGCCATTGCCATTGAGAGGTCAATAAATTTTGGAATGATGTTGCAAACGTATAAAGCAGTGCACATCACGACCAGGGGTGGATGTGATGAACTGATAGGATGGGTTCTTGCTAACAATTGATTGGTTTTGTAAAAAGGGTTGTTGAGGAGCTATACAGAGCAGAGTTAGATGGAGACGAAGTCCTTTGGAGGCCGCCATAGCCATTCGATGAATAAACAAAAGAAGAAAGAACTTCTTTAATTAGTTTCTGTCCATCGCAGGTGTATACTTTGTTGCAAAGAATTTATGGTCAAGCATTGAATTAATTAATAGTCATTTTTTTCTTGTGTGTGTTACTTTCTTTGCAATCGCATTCCCTGAAGGAGGTAGGGCTGCCAACAATATAAGAAACAAGTTGTTTCTGGTCGATAATTACATTTCAGTTTGTCTTGTTCATGTGCATGCAATTGAATGTAATAAATATTTTAAAAACGATACAGCTTTTAATTGTTTCTGTTGAGAACTTCTTTTTTTAGATTCTTTTTTTTACTACTCCGGCAATATAGATAAGAAAGACAAACTTGGAGAGAAATCGAGGGATACTAAGTTAAGGTATGAATCTTGTATCTTGTTTATTGGAGGTTCAAGTTGTCGAAATTTATTCTGTGATTTAAATTCAGAGGTGGGTTTTTTTGTAATGAGTACTCAAGGGGTTTTTAATTTTTGCCTTTTATGAATTAACGTGGAATGAGTGTTTGGGAAAGTTTTATAGGATAGAATCGGTGTTAAATGTCTGAAAAATTGAGCCTGCAGAGCATTAAACATTCGTGTCGTGCTGCTTAAAAAGGAGTCTCTATATTAACACTAACCCCGTAATCGATGTCGAGGGTAAACTGATGAGCATTCCTAGCAGTAGCAGAGCAATTATTACGGAGAAATTGTTTAATTTTTTGAAATTGTTCATTTTTCAATTCCGCTATGGAGTACTGCATTATAATAAGGTGCTGCAGGAAAAACTACAGCGTTGTTCAAGGGAAACAAATGAATCCCTATTAGAATACTTATAGTTATTTTTGTTCTTAAATGACTTATAAATGTTAATTCGTATCCTTTCGAAATGCCCCGAAAACGCAAGTCGAATCTTTAGCAGAGGTGTAATAAGGCTGCGCCTGCGCCAAACCCAGAGGCCCAGTGGCAACATTGCAAAATGGCCATCAAAACCGCTGCCACGGATGTTCTGGGTTTCATTAGGCGACCATAACGAAACACCTGGTTTGATGATGAGTGCAGGCTCGCACACTTGGCCAAAGACGAAGCCTGTCATGCAGTTCTGAATGCCAGAACTAGAGCTGCCAAGAGCGCTTTCCGTGCGGTGTACCAGCAAAAGAGGAAAGAGGAACATCGGCTTTCCAGAAGAAAAAAAAGAGAACTGGAAAAACGAATGGTTGAATCTATTGAGGGGTGCTACGGCAGAAGCAATGTTCGAAAGTTCTACCAAAGGGTAAAGCATTCGTCCAAGGGTTACAAAGCCCGAGCGGAAGCATGTAGAGACGAGGGTGGGAATGTCGTTGTAGATACACAGTCGGTGCTGAGAATTTGGAAAGAACACTTCTGCAGACTGTTAAACGGCGAAGACAACCAACTAATCGCTGTCAGGCAGAATGATCCATTCGATTTGGATGATAATAAACAAAATTTCCGTCCTCCCGACCAAGAAGAAGTTCGGATAGCAATATCTAAACTAAAGTCCAACAAGGCTGCTGGAGCTGATGGCCTTACGGCTGAACTCTTCAAAGCAGCGGGAGATGACTTGGTGAGGAGCATACACCAACTCATCTGTACAATCTGGTCGGATGGAAGTATGCCTGACGAATGGAACCTCAGCATTGTGTGCCCTATTCACAAGAAAGGAGATACTCTAAGCTGCGCCAACTACAGAGGTATAAGTCTCCTAAATGTCGCCTATAAAATCTTGTCGGCCATTCTGTGTGAACGTCTGAACCCTTTCGCACGTGAACTGATTGGCCCCTATCAGTGTGGTTTCAGACCCGGTAAGTCAACCGTCGACCAAATTTTCACACTTCGGCAGATTTTGGAAAAGACCCAAGAATTCCAGATCGATACTCACCACCTCTTTATCGATTTTAAAGTCGCCTATGACAGCGTAAACAGGAACGAGCTATACAGAGCCATGTCGCTTCTTGGCATCCCTGCCAAACTCGTTCGATTGTGCAGGATGACTATGGAGAACTCTCGCTGTTCCGTCAAGGTTGGTAAGAACACCACCGACTCATTTAATGTCGAGAAAGGCTTACGACAGGGTGACGCGCTGTCATGTAACCTATTCAACATCATTCTTGAGGCAATCGTACGCAACTCGCATGTCAACACCAGCGGTACGATTTTTTTTAGATCCGTTCAATTACTTGGCTATGCTGATGATATTGACGTTATTGGAAGAACGAAGCGCGCTGTCAGTGGTGCATTCGCAAGTATTGAAGTGGAGGCGGCAAAAATGGGTCTGGCTGTAAATGAAGATAAAACAAAGTATATGCTCTCCTCGGGTGAAGTAGATCATCACCGTAGGCTCGGACAAAACGTCACAATGGACAGATATAACTTTGAGGTTGTCAAGGACTTTGTCTATTTGGGTTCCACTATAACCTCTCAGAACAACATCAGTGAAGAGATCAGTCGAAGAATCACTCTTGCCAATCGCTGTTTCTTCGGGCTAAGAAGGCATCTTAGTAGTAAAGCCCTCTCCCAAAGGACCAAGGAGACACTATACAAGACCCTTATCATCCCAGTCCTGCTGTATGGGGCAGAAGCGTGGACACTGCCACAATCGGATGAATACAGGCTGGGGTGCTTTGAGACAAAGATTCTTCGGGTGATATTCGGGCCTGTATGTATCAATGGAGTATGTAGGAGAAGATTCAATGACGAACTGTATGGGCTATACAGCGACATTGACTTGGTTAAGAAGCTGAAAATTCAGCGGCTTAGATGGCTGGGCCATGTGGAGCGTATGGACGAAAACGTTCCTGCCCGACGAGTCTTCAATTCCAACCCGGAGGGCCGACGCAGTTCTGGAAGACCCCATCTAAGGTGGCGCGATCAAGTGGTAAACGACCTCAACCAACTTGGTGTGCGCAACTGGAGGCCACTGGCTAGGGACCGGCCTAGCTGGCGAGGATTGTTGGTTGAGGCCGTGGTCCACAATGGACTGTCTGCGCCACCTTAAGTAAGTAAGTAAGTAAGTATCTAATGCAGAGGCAACAGTCCTTGAATCCATGACATTTAACTCTGTGAAGCCTACACAAGCTTAGCGAATACCATGTTCCTTTATATTTTTATACGAATGGCTTTCTCTTTGGTCACAATTCGAATAAAATTATACTACAGTAATTATGCTGTAATAATTCTGTTCGACCAATACTGTACTTGAGCATTATGCAATTTGAAAGTTCTGAATTGTTCGAGAATTGGATCGTTCGAGAACCTTTATACCAGTATAAATAGGACATCTCAAACAGAAACGGAACAGGTTGCTTTTATATACCGTATACAAATAGTGGTGATAAGATATTGTAATGTTTTTAGTCTTGGGTTCGAAAATAAAACTTATTTTCCTTTACTTTTCAATCACCACTACTATCTCTTTAAATGAAACTCACTTTTATCTAAGTTCAAACTCTTTATTTATTTCTTCATCTTAGCACCACTAATTATTCACCATTTATTCGTTACCACGGTTAAAATGAAACTGTGTCCATTTCCGAATTAAATGTCCTATTTATACTTGGGATCAAAGTTTTCCGAACAGTCTAAGTCTCGAACCATTCGGAATTGTCAAGATGCTTTGAAAGCTTTCAGAGCTTTCAAATTCCCCATTGTTATTTCAGCAGAATTATTCAGCATAATTCTGTAGTAGAGACAAAAACCATAACAATATTTACTGTAGTAGAGACAAAACCATTCATATAACAATATATTAAGATGTAAAGAGTTTGAATTTTAATAAAACTTAGTTTGATTTATAGAGACAGAAGTTGTGATATAAAAGTAAAGGAAAAATAAGTTTTATTTTTCGAACCCAAGACAAAAACACTACAATATCATAGATTCGCAGACCAATTGAAAGCTGTTCTTTGCATGATATGTCATCATCTCCCAGTATTGAAAAAGCGTATGCATCTTCCCCGTCCTTAAAAATGTAGTCCCTGATCACTTGCTAATTTTGAATTCTGGGAGAAAGGTATGAAGCATTTTTCCTTCCATCTTCAAAATGCTGCCTGAGACTTTGATCACCTGACTTTATTTGTCGTCGAAGTTTGGCATCTGTGAAATTTTGCCTTAGGAATAGATACATTTTTAACGCACATTCAATTTTTAAGGCGACTGCCTAGTATCCTGTTTTAGCCTGGCCGTATTTTACAGAGCAATTTCGAATTCAATTCGTCTTTTAAAGGACGACTTTAACTATCTCTAATTTAATAAACAAAAATCGTATTTACTCAATCAAATTATCACAATGACACATTGGAAAAGCACCATGACATAAATCAAGATACATATTTAATTTATAAGTACATAACGGTTCCGGTTGTCAGTTGACTTTCTTTTAAAACTTTCACATTGATCTGCTTGTGTGCTCATCAATTGGTTTCCTCCCTAAGAATGCAATTATTCTGATTTTATCCTTTTCTTTGTTGTTAAGTTTTCTTGGTTTCTTGGCTTTCCTCAAATGTGATGCGTAAGTTTTCCGTGAAAAAAAAAGAATTGAAAGGAAGTTTCAAGAAAAAGGATATATGGTTTGACAGTCAAGTGGATTTCATGAAAGCATCAGCTTCAAAACAATAGCTTGTGACAAAAGAACAAAGAAGGCTATTTCGATAAAATAAAGAACTTTGTTCTTTTTATACGTTTTGACACTTTTGTAGTTAATAGTTGACAGGACACAATTTGTGGTTACACTTTGCTGCGTTCACATTCAATGCGATAAAAAGTATATTTGAACTGTGAGAGGATTTATTGTTTTTCTTTTGTCTTTCTTAAAAGGAAAGAAATCATCGCTAGATAAGGAAAAGTTTATCGAAGTTAGCTGGTGATTGTATTGAGAATAGCCATTTTATGTTGGGCCATTTTGATTGTGGAAAATTAAATAACAAAACAATGTTGAATTAAACAAACATACATATGTGCATTGTAAAAGGTGTTTTTTTTAGACGTGTGGTTTTTAATCTGGCAATACTTTTTTCGGAGTTGGTCTTTTTGACAGCTGTCACTTGATTTATGCCAGTTTGGTTTGCTAAAAGAATAGACTTATTCCTTAACAACGTTTGGAAATAATAATGCAAATTTATTTTGAAAAACATGGTTATACCCGTGAAACGATTTTCGATTTTCACAAGAAAATTTTTTTCAGCGATGAAGCTCACTTCTGGTTGAATGGTTCCAACAACAAGCAAAACTGTCGCATTTGGAGTGATCATAATCCACAATCCATTGATGAGACGCCACCGTAACATCCTCAGAAAGTCACTGTTTGGTGCGCTCTATGGGCCGAAGAAATCATTGATCCATATTTCTTCTAAAATTAAGCCGGCCATAATGTTACAGTCAATGGGAAACGCTTATAGAGCCATGATTAATGAATTTTTCGTGCCTGAATCGGAGGATGTTGACGTGGTTTTTTTTCTTTGGTTCCAACAAGACGGCGCTACATACGATACAGCCAACGAAACAATCAATTTATTCAAGGAAACTTTTGGTAAGCGCATTATCTCGCGTTGCGTCGTGGGCCTGTGGCGTGGCCACCAAGATCGTGTGATTTAACCCCGCTGGACTATTTTTTGTGGGGTTATGTGAAGTCGAATGTTTACGCAGATAAGCCCGAGACGATTGACGCCTTGGAAGGAATATTCGGCGAGGTATTGCTAACATACTTTGCCAATTGCTGACCACCATCTGAACCGAAAAAGAGTAGATATTTCCAATGTTATTACCTTAAAATATTCTCAATACTTTGAAGAACATATTTTGGTAACAACATGAGAAATATAAAGAAACCCTTTAAAACATTATATTTTAAAATTTAATACTCACCTTCTCCAAATTGCTGCATTCTTGTTTATGATTTGTTTTTTTTTGACACTTCAAATCGGTTTTGTTTTGTTTGTTATTGTTGACCCTTTTCTTTGCGAAGGCCAATGTTGATATTTATCTTCCTCGTACCTGAAGGAAAGGGGGTCAGGTAAACCAAAGTGAATTCGCTCATTTTTAAATTAAAATCAAAATGAACTTATAGCGTTGCCAGATGTGGTGATTCTATAAGAAATTTTATTATTTATGTGTAGACTTTTTAAATGTGAGGAAATTAGGTAGTTTTGTTTGCAATATGTATAAAGTTTATGTTTATTTAAGGCATGATGGAAAACATCATTAATAGTGCAATGTATAGGTATATAAGTTAAATTTTAAGTATTGAGACCAGAAGGTCATTTAAAAAATTGTTAAAATCAGTGAGAGCAATCTTAATCATCCCGATCTAGGTTAATTTTTTTTTTTATTATTATATTTTTTTTAGTCTTAAGAATTTGAAGTCGCATTATTTTTAAATTGAAGTTTTTGCTGAGTTGGAGAGCTCAATTTTTTTTTTTTGAAAATTCATAAAATAAAAATTTATAAAGTTAGATGAAAAGATTGGTATTATGGTTTGCTAAACTTTTTCAGGTAAGGGTGTGTGGAGGCGGACAAAGCCGTCCTGATGCAAAATTTCCGGTAGTATGACATGACCAACTGACTTTATGCTACGGACGGTATGCGACTGGTTGGTCATTTTGGAGGTTACTTCCGAGCATCGGCCATGGAAATAACGTTCAGGAAGTATCTTTAAGATACGCGGGTGGGTTGGCCAGGCCTTCGTCAATACCATCAGACGAGCACTTGCAATTTAGTTGTACGGTACCTGTAGCCCTGTTCTGTAACGTTGGCGAAATTTTTTTGCATCGTTATAAAATGAAACAACTCATTCCGCTTTTATGGTGTCTGGAAAAAGTAGGATTTCTCTAAGTTGAAGCGATTTGCAAAGACTTCGATCTGATTTTGCCTGAAACTTCCATTGGAAGGCCATACATTGAAGTGTCAATCTGTCAAATCAAAACAAAAATAATTCAAGATTTGATTGTGAAATTGAAATTTTAGTTGTTTTTTAATAAATAAAGAGGAGCGAAGAAATAAAATGCGAATTCAACGCCGCAGACTTAGGGACAGCACCAACCCTTTCGAGATGCCCGAGGAGAGATTTCGGGAGCTTTATTGTTTGAGCCGAGAAACAGCGCAAATCCTAATAGCTGAAATGCAGCTTCAAATGAAGCAGAGCCAACGAATTACGTTTATTCCTATCCCTATTCGGGTCTGTGCAGCGTTGCATGTTTTTGCAACTGGTTCTTACCAAAGAGACATTGGGCAAGATTTTTCAGCGGCAATGAGCCGAACAGTTGTGTCTAGGGTCGTAGCTGAAGTCTCTTGGGTACTCCAGAACAAACTAACTGCTAAATGGATACAATTTCCAACAGAGGGGGAGTATCCTGCAATTAAACAAAGGTACATTTGTTTTTAACATTTATTCGATACTAAATAGGTACATATGTACATTATATATATATTATGTATATATTTTTTAACATTAAAATTATCTTTTTTTGCAGCAACTGGCTTTCCTGGGGTGATTGGGGCAGTTGACTGCGTCCATGTTCGGATAGCCAAACCAAAAAAAAAGTCGAAGCTTGCTATTTGAACAGGAAAGGGTACCATTCAAAAAATGTTCAACTGGTGATTATATTATACTCACATTTACAGTAAATCAATTTTTAAAATAACCAATTTATTGAATGTAACTTCCAGATAAGTGATTTCGATCTACGAATATTTGGTGTGTACGCCAGGTTCAAAGGAGCTAATCATGACTCGTACATATTGGAATGTTCGGAACTAAAGGCGCAACTTCAACGGGGTATGAAGCATGCGAACCTGGCCAATATAGCTCTTGGCTTTTAGGTATTATGATCTTAATTTATTATCTAATAATGAACTTCTTAAATATTTTGTTTTATTAAAGGTGACTCTGGGTACCCACTTCGTCCTTGGCTGATGTCACCATAGCGCGCTTCATCAGAGGTGAATGAAAGACAGTTTAACACCGTCCATGCGAAAGCGCGTAACTGTGTTGAGAGGGTCAACGGAGTCCTAGAAACTGTTTTAAGATGCCTGAAAATAGGGCTTTGTTACTCCCCTCAAGCTGAAGGAAGAATAATAAATGCATGCTGTGTTCTTCATAATTTTCGAGTGAAACACAGACTTCTCGATGACGTCACAGAAGACCCGCAGAGTGATGAAGAAGAAGACAGTTTCTATCCAGAAACTAGGTCAGTTCACCATAGCGCTGTATTGGTCATTCCAGATCGTCTTAAAAGACAATTCAACAGATAAATAAAGCTGTAAGGTGTTTTGTCATGTCAATCAACAAACATATTATGTAAATATAAAAAAAAATGAACCGTGTTCAATGTAAACAATTGTTTTATTTTGAGACTATAGTTTTTTTTTTAAGAGGTAGGAGACCAATGAAAGTAAATTTTTTTCGCTAACATAATGGTATATGTATGTATTTAAAAAAATTCTTAGAACAACATTCAACACTATTGAGATGTGATTAGTTAGCAAGAGATTCTGCTTTTTGCGGTTCTTCTCCTTCTTTTTCAACTGGATCTCATTGCATTGTAGTCTGTATCAAAACAAGTTGATAAAATCCAGTGAAGCAGCTTGGG
Organism: Platycheirus albimanus; assembly: GCA_916050605.2. Lineage (NCBI taxonomy): Eukaryota > Metazoa > Arthropoda > Insecta > Diptera > Syrphidae > Platycheirus > Platycheirus albimanus. Next base: position 271,408,274 of record OU696696.1, on the reverse strand, counting down.
TAGGTATCTAGAAACATATTAAGTAAAATATTAATCGTAGTTACAAAGTGTTATTAAACGGGTACAAAAAAGTTCCACAACCAATGATTATTAGTAAGATTTAGTCTAGAAAAAGTGAAATATGTTATGTATATGTATGTAGGTACCCATATGGATGTGTAAGTTTTGTTAAAAGAAACAGAAAATTAAAAGCGTTAGGTATTAGGGGCTAGTAATAAATAATATTTAATCATTAAATAAAGATACCAAAAGCAACATAAACAGAAACAACAAAAACATGAAAACAAATTAATAGGTAAATAAAGATACAAAAAGTAACAAAAAACAAGAACAACAAATACATAAAATCAAGTTAATAGGTAATTAAAAACTATTCACTTCTGAAAACTTTCAAAATCTCTTCATTTTGTGCCATTATCCTAGCATTTTGTTCATCAATTTTATCAATTTTTGATAGGATAATGGCATTTTGTTTAGTAAGTCCATCGAGTTTTGCTTCGAGCGCATTGTGCATTTCTCTGGCCTCCTCAACCGCACTTCCAAAAGTCTTCCTCATCTTGGAAGTTGATGGCACGTCCATGACATCCATCTCTGCATCAGAAATATCTACATAAATATGTATGTACATATATCTAAATTCTGTAAAAAAAATTATTATTATTTTTTTTAAACAAGGTAAAAAGATTTAACTCACATCAACTAGACGCCTTCCCAGCTCAGGGGTCAAAGTAATTGAGTAGGTGGGGTCCATCTGCGATGCTTCCACCACCTGTCCTATTAATGAACTATTTATGCTCACTGGCCTGCTTTTTGGCAGCAGATTTTATATCCGTCCAACACTGCAAGAAGAAAAAATTCTTGGTACACAAGTTTTAGATAGGAAATTTTATTAAGAAAAGAATTAATTTTTACTGCTGTATTTATGTAAATCTCATACATACCTTTTTCCACTGTTCCACAGTTTTAATAGCTGGACCTTCGGAGTTAAGCCTTGAGGTCAGCAGCTCCCAAGTGCTGGCTTGGTCCTCCCGGCTGTTCAAGCCAGTGAACTGGCCCCTAGCCAACTTCTTATGGTCCAACGTAAACTTCACCATAAGGTTTTTTTGGACTTTCGAAACCTTGGCGCACCTCTGAAAATAACAATTATATTATATGAACATAATTTTTACAAAAATATATTACTTTATTTACCGTTTTCTGATCAGTCATGATTTACTTATTGGATTGCCTATCGCGTGCTCAATACAAGGCGAGTAAATTTGACGTTTAAAATAAAAAACTTATGACTTTTCGGTCACCATTTTATCGCAGTTTTCCAGTTGTTTCATTTCGATGTGTTTCATGCAATACAATTATCGCCTGTCAAAGTTAAAGAACCCGATGAACGCCATAAAATGTGTTTTGTTCCAGTTTTCAACGTTTCTCGACAACGCGAGAGTTACAGAACAGGGCCACTGAAGAGTGATAAAAAAGTAAAGTGCTTTAGTTTTAGGGTTAAGAATAAGGTAGATTTAAGGGGCCAGTTATAGCGATTCGGAAAACCAAACCAAAAAGGGTGGAACGAGATGAAAATAATATTTTTTTTCGGTTTTAGCGTTTATAGCGATCAAGAAAACGATGCCAGAAAAAATATTTCACTCTGACATTTCACAAAACAGGCGTTTATCTACACGCACGCAGTGTATTAATTTTCTGCATTGTGTAAAAATGAAATTTTCAATAAAGATGAAAAAAAAACTACTAAAAAATTATTTCGGGGTGAAACGAAGTCGGATGAGTGAGAGTGAGCAAGAAAAAGGATTTTAAATGAAATTATAGTGCGAATCGATTCTTATGTGATTTTTGTTGGTGCGTCGGATTTTGTTTTTCTTGATCTCAGATCAGACTTCAGATCAAATTTAACACACATTTGCACATATACTTAAATAATTTGACATTTCTTAAGCCTCAAATCTGTTTTTTTTTTTTAAATTCTGTGAAATTCATTGTGGAAAATTTTTTTTGTAGAAAAGTGATTAAAGTTTTTAAATAAATAAAGGAGTGTAATGAATTGATTAATGTATTTTTCCGCAAGTGAACAAATAAATGTGAATTAAAATCATTAGTTTTCTTATATTTGTATAGTTTATATATAATAAGAACGTCAAAAGAAACACAATTAACACAATTACAAAAACAGACCAAATCTGTTTCAATTTCTTTTGGACGGGAAATCAGATCAAATCTACATTTCCAAGAAAAAATCACATACAATTGAGTTGATCTTTTTTTGTTATTGTGTTATTTGTGTTCTTTTGACGTTCTTAATATCTAAACTTAAAAAATATAAGAAAAATAATCATTTTAATTCACATTTATTTGTTCACTTGCGGAAAAAAACATTAATCAATTCATTAATTAAATTAAATTAATTAAATTATGTTTGTATGTTTCTCCTAAATAAATAAAAATAAAATATTTATGAATCCAAAATTAATTTTAAAAGAATTCTCTTTCCACAAATCTGCATTTACCAAAAAAATCACATTACAAATCATTACCACACTGCGTTGCTGGCGACACTGGTGGTTGGTGCGTGTGAATAAACAACTTCCTTGATAAATGTCAAACAGAAGTCAGCAGTCAGTGTCTCTTTTGATATTTTGCTGAAAAATATTCGAGTAAAAAGTTTTGTTAAAAGTTTATTGCTAATTAATATTAAAAGTGCTAAAAAATGACTCGTGCAAGAAAAATGAAATTGTACCTTGCAATTATATTGTTTGGTTTAAAAAAGCTTCGACGACAAAATAGAAGATTCCAAGTGCATCCCTTATATCGTGTAAGAAAACAACAAGGAGAATTCTTTTCCCTGGTGCATTTGCTCGAAAAATACCCCATTAAATTTTTCGAATACTTTCGAATGAGGTAAGGAAGTGCATAATCGAAACAATACAAGCTATCAACAAACATCTAGAAAATTTGGTAATGCCGGTTCCAAAAAGCCCAGGAGATTGGAAAAAGATTTCTCAATCTTTTCTAAAACACTTGAATTTTCCTAATTGCCTTGGAGCAGTTGATGGGAAACACATTCGAATGTTTGCACCACGAAAATCAGGAAGTCTAAATTTCAATTATAAGAAGTGTTTCTCAACTGTGCTCATGGCTATTGTGGATGCAGAATACAAATTTGTAATGGTTAGCATTGGAGCCTACGGTTCAAACTCAGACTCGACTGTATTTACGTCCTCCAACTTTGGAAAAGCTTGGCTTAACTATCCCCAAAAGTTGTTCGTGCCCGCCGATGAGTCATTGCCCGATACAGTAACTCCTCTGCCCTACGTGCTTGTCGGAGACGAAGCATTTGGTTTGAAATACAACCTTATGACACCATATCCAGGAAGTCACTTGTCAGCCGAGCAGAGAATTTATAACTATAGGTAAATTATTCATTTATCTATTGCAAATAAAAATAAAATGCACGACTGGGTCGCACGAACTTGCTCTAATGAGTGACAGTGGTTTATGGGCTTGAGGTTTTGATAAAAATAAAATTTTCAAAATTCTTAAATAAATACTTAAACTAATTTGAGCTGAAAAAAAAGTACGCCATTTTATTTCTTGGATAAATTTGAATTTATGAGAATAAATTTAGAAAAATCTGTGAAGCGGTTTTTGAGAAAAAAAGTTTTTTTTGAAAAACTTTTTGAAAAAAATTTTCTAAAAAAATTCAAAAACGCCAGTTCATAGGTATTCAGCAAATACATTTATTTAAAATTAAAAAAAAAAATTTAATAAGCAGTTTTCAAAATATTAATTTTTTAAATTTTTTTTTTAAAATGCTTTTAAAAATACAAAAAAATATTTTTCAAAAATATTGGTATGCAATACAAATTGAGCTACCTACAGCTATATGTGTGTGAAATTTCGAAAGAATCGGTTGAGTCGTTTTCGAGATAGTCGAAAGCAAAAAAAAGGTCCTATGGAAAGTACCGTTCTTAGCCATTTTTTAAAACTTTTTTTTCAGCCATATGATTGGTCGTACCTAAAAAGCAACACTGATTTTTTTAATTAAAAATCGTTAGAGCCGTTTTTGAGAAAAATAAGCTTTAACGTAACGGTTGTATGGCAGGTACCGTTATTTTTTGAGCTAAAAAAAAAATTTCAATTTCCTTTCTGTACAATACCTAAAAAAGTCTATATACCAAGTTTGAAGCAATTCGGCCCACCCGTTTGGGCTGTAGGTCTACATACAGACAGACAGACATACAGACAGACAGACAGACATACAGACGGACAGAATTTTTAGACCATCTTTTTTCGTCTTCGCTATCATCGTAATGTCATGTTTGATTGTTATCTCAAAACTTTTTTTTTCGACGAATGCATAACTTGCCTTATAGTACCTATAATCGCAAGTAAAAAACATTTTAGTATTCAATTCTTTTTAGACTTTCGAGAGCGAGGCGAATGGTAGAAAGCGGATTCGGAATATTTGCACATACTTGGAGGGTGCTATTGAAGCCACTTGAAGTTCAAATGGAACTAGCTAAGCCGTTAATACTTAGTTGCTGTATTTTAAACAATTTTCTTCAGCGTACAAATTGAAACAAGCCAAAATACCCACAGCAGAACGTGGAATTTGGTGGACCACGACGTTAGAGCAAACCAACCAGCTTCTAACGCTGTCAATATTCGCAGCAGCTTCGCTCACTGAAACCTCGATTTTCAGTGGAACAGAACATAATGTGAATATAAAACAATTTTGAAAACAATAAAAACAAACAACTTGAGTTATAGTTAAAATTATTATTATTATTATTATTATTATTATTTAAAACCAACAGAATCACAAAATAAATAACATATAAATATCACACATTAGGAACATACAATCTGGATCATTCCTCAACCAGCTCTTCCGCCAAAACTTCTAGGAATCTTCGCTGCAATTTAACTTGCCGTCTTGCGCTGAAGTGCTCTACCTGCGGGACAATACTGTCGAAAAATGCTTCCATCGGCTTTCTTTTTCCGCTATTCTCAATAGCCTTGAGCACTTTATCAAGAGGCTCATCATCCTTCCGCTTCTTGGATCTTCTATGTTGAAGTGAAGGAGGTGACGGGCTGAAGGGGTACCCTTCTTCCACTTCAACTTCAACTTCCAACGGGAGCTCAGACTGGCTTGAAGTTGAAGTGTTCTGAAGCTCCTCATTGAAGTTCCCGCAATCACTAAAAATCAAACGGAAGCATAAAGTGTTATGTATGTACATATTTATTTCAAATAGTTAAATGACTTACTCGGCTGGAACCCTAATATAGGGAATCAGGAACCTGAGGGCCTGAAAATGAACCCATTTTACTGTGGTAGTTGCTCCAGACCCACTCGCAACGTTTTGGTCCATTCTGAAGTACATTCGGAAGGAGTCCCTCAGTGAAGTCCACTTCTTTTGGCATTCTTCAACTATAATGAAATAAAGAACTACGAATAATATCTAGCAATTTGTAAAAAAAATATGTACAACTTACCTGTTTTCCCAAAAATTGAAGCAATTTCCTCCCACGCCGCCTGTCTTATCTCTTTGTTGCTGTAACTTCTTTCGTTCTTGGCGTACAGACAGTTGTGGCTCTTCACCTCCATGATTAGCTTCTCTTCAAACTCCCTGGTGACAACCTTCAGCATCCTCTTGGCTTCTTGGCTCATTTTTCTAGGTATTTTATATAAAAACAAGTTGTTATTAATGTAAAAAAAAAGCATTGAAAATACTCACAATTGCAACGAATAAACAAAATATAACCTTAAAATTTGAAAAGACCTGGCTTTTGATGTTTTTTGGTTAAAATTGCAACGAAATTTTTTTTTTGACAGAATTTACAACGAAAACAATATTTTGACAGCTCCACTTCTAGTGGCTTCCAGTGGAAACCGAAAACAATTGGATTGAAACAGGAAAGACTATTTGTTCCATTTTGGTGGAATTGTCAATCAGCTGTGGCGAAAAACCAAATTTAACCATAAAAAAGAATAAATACATTTTTAACAAAAAATATTAGTTCAATTGAAACTTTTATTAGCAAAAAAAATTCTCTGAGTTATTTAGCATCGATCAGTGTAGCATTTGTGTTTAAAATCGATTTATAACATACAAAATTTTCCGTCTGAAAATTTTCCCGGTTTGGGTTTCCGTGTCGCTATAACTGGCCCCTAAGTGTTTATAACAAATTTGACTTTGGTGGATGGATTTTTGATTTCATTTATATTATTAATTATCTCTGGTGATGGGTTTCATATTATTATTATTTTTGGTGGTGGAAAATAATCTTTTTTTATATTATTTCAATTATTTTTAGGTAGGTTTAGTTAGGTTAGTTTAATCTTAAAAGCACTATACTTATATGTTCCTTCAGGTAGCGTCAAAGTCCTTTTAATTGTGGTAAATTTTCATACCTTTTAACGTAGCATCATTGTTTGTCCAAATCCCTCTTCCTGTCCTGTAACTTTCTTCTTTTTCTGGCACGACAATTTTGATTGTCGAGTTGGAGGGATAAGTTGAAGCGGCAAAGAACCACCGCCATTTCCGTCGAGCATAGCCGTGCAACGACAAGCGTGCCGCCGCTTTTCTATTTTCCCAAAGTAAGTCCCCGTGGAACCCTGACTCGCAACACAATTTGGCAAAGCGACAGATGGCCATATTTTTAAATACACGTTTTGAAAGTGTCATATTGCCATATTTCAAAATATGTTTCAGTAGACACTAGAGCCTTCCTGCTGGAGTCACTTCTTTAACAGAAAATTCAGCCAAAAAGTCGCAGCGCTCTCATTCTTCTCGTGGCCAGTTTTGTAACTAAATATACTTAATTTAAATATTATGGTCCCCTACAAAAAAAAGTTTAAAAAATAACCTTTGGTTTTTAACCTAAAATTAAAGTAAGAAAATGTTGTTTGCTTAAGTCGCCAGTGGCTTGGATATCAGAAGGGGCCTATAACATCCTTCTGAAAACTTCATTTTTTTTTATCATTTTGTGTCATGTTTTTTTTTTAAACTTCTCTGAGACACGTGGGATTAAATCAACAAAATATACGAACACTGTTTTTTTAATTTATTAAAACAATCACATAAATACGTGGTTAATTATATGCCGTAGAATAAATTCCAGTGTTTTCCTTAAGCACCGCTCTTAATGGAAAATTGCACCTGAATATATGCAAGGCAAACCATTTCACTTATTATTATTTATTATTAATTCACAAGCAACAGCAATTTCCAGAGAAAGCACTCTTGTCCAATTTTAAATACAAAACACTTCAGTTCCCAGAGAAAATCAACCAAGCCAACCAGACCCATCCAGAAAAGTAAAGGGAGGGGGGAGCAATGACTTAAATGCGGTATGCCGTAAAAATCATTGATTTACGCTCAGCCTCCCGACTTGCCTCCATCACCACCACCAACACCACCAGCACCGCGTCGTCGTCGTCCTCCGCACCGCATCTGAATCATTTTGACATTTATTTTCATGCGCCAACGCTGTTTTCTTGCTCTATGCTTGATAATTTTCAGCGAATATCACTTTGGCCAAGTTCTCAGGCCCAGTCCTGGCGTTGGTTTGGTAGTGCTATCGTAGGCACTGGGCAACAGTCTTTTCTGGCTGAGCTCTTCTTCAACATGTAACCACGACTGTGTTGTTTTAAATGCCATTAACAAGGTGACCCAGAAGCACACCAACACCACAGCCAGCCAGCAATAACGGCAACTACGGTATGCAAAAGAAAAACCTATACATAAATGAATACCTAAAGGTATATACATAGGCGACTTGGTTTTATTCCAATCAACCAAAAAACTCCAAGCGCATTGTGCCATCAACGATTCCGGCACCGGTACCGGCACTGGGAACAGGACCAGAACCAGAACCAGGATCGCGAGTATCCTTTGAAGCAGATTTTATTGAGAGGAAAATTTTCACGGAAAATTGGCTTGTCATTCTGACTAACGAAAGGGAAAATTATTCACTCAGTGGGGTATTCGTTGGGAAAATATGTGTGAACTGAGGCTTTGCGCTGGTCCTGGCTGCTGGAAGTCCTTCGCGGCAAGTTTACCTATCATTAAAAGTACTCAACGAGGCATGAATTTGGACGAATCCGGTGTACCTTTGTATGAAGATATGTATAGTACATGTGTGCTTGATATTCAGCAGCTTTTCCCCCCTCTTACTTCTTACCACTTTTGTGGATACAGGGTTGTGATTGTGATGCGAAGGTGAGATATCCTTTTTCTTTTTATTTTTGAATAAATGTTGTTCTCGTTAAAAAATCACTACAACTACAAAACCCAATTGTTCGTTAATACTGTTTGTATATTTTTGTTTTTACCGTATCGTATATGCTTGTGTCTTATTTTTTTTATTTTTATGCAGCCATCTTTAATGGAGGACAACGGCATATAGGAAACAATAAATAATAAAGCGTTACATTGGTTTTGTCCAGGTTTGGAGGAGTTCAGTCAGGATATTTTTTTATTTTGTAAGAGTTGTAGGAAGCGCAACATAAATAAATAAAAAAAGTAAATAAAATAAATTATTTAAACAGCAGAATAAATTACTACAGTTAATTTTTTACGGAGAAAGTTAAACTTTGTGCAAGGACATTTTTGATCAACTTTAAAATATATTAAAAATAAAAATTAATTAATTTCTCTATGGTGCTGGTTTTATTAGTAAGAAAATGCACTAACCTATATAAAAATAGATAAACGTGACCCCAGTGATCCCATGCTCAAAGAAAGGAAATTTCTTGAAGCACCTTTTCGTAGTAGAGAAGGGGTAAAGCTAAAGTAGACAAACCAGCCTTTTTTGTGGTCAAGCAACAAACAAACAAAAGGCGGATGAACTGCAGATGGCGGTCAGCAACATTGTGTCTCGTAGCGGATGAGTCTGACTACGAAGACCAACGGTAGCATAAAATAGAGTCTGTACCCATATTTTCCATTGTTTTCCACAAAAGGTAAGATGGGCGGCCATGTTTTGATTTTCTTTTTCAATACCTACGTCCGAAGTCAGGCTCGAGGTCATTTGATCCATTATTAAAGAGGAGGAATTCATCCGGAGATTTAGCTGGAGCACAAGGCAAATTACGGCGATGTTCAAGTGAAACAAATGTTTCGGTAATTGATCTTTCGACCTAAATTCTATTTTTCTGTTAGACATCAATAATTACTGGACACGGGGGACAAGTTTTAGAATTCCGGGACTATCCCGCAACCCCCTGAAATCTGGCAACTGGAAGTGTATTTTTCACAGTTAAGTCCATCTGGTAAATATTTGAGTTGTCGTTGTCAGTATTCCGTTTGAAAAAGTACCTAATTCAATAAACTGCGAATTATCAATGAAAGCAGTATAGTTCCTTGTGACGCTTAAAGTGTGTCCAAGTATCAATGAAGGCAAGGTAAAATCTTTTTGATCAAGGGATCATGGAGTTGTTTGGAGGGCCCCCTTACACGAGCTCCGATGCTGGCAGTCTCCTGCCCCTCCCGCCCCTCGTTAGTCCGTCACTGGCCCAGCCATCCTATAAATTGAATGTTTTTTTTTTCTGACTAGGTTTATGCCGCTGTACAGCAAGTCTAGTTCATCGTCACATCTTCTTCGCAAAATGATTTCTTCTTCATAAAAACAGATTGATGATATTTTCAATCGTACACAAAACTTTTCTCTCAAATTGAAAAAGACTTTCTTCCGACTTGAAGATGGTCCATTCTTCTGAACTATAGCAGAACTGGAGTGATGAGGGTTCTGAACAACTTAACCTTGGCTCTTCTCCGTAGGGTTTTATTAATCAACCACAAGTGCCATAAGTGCTTGAATCGTTTCCGGATTGTTGGCATTACATCGGTCCTTCACAAGATCCAAAGTGGTCAAATCGCAGCTCCAATTCAACCAATTGCCATCGCCAAGACGACTGATAGCACGATTTGCGATCGCCAAGACTGCTAACTATGTTATCTCCGACATGTTCAATAGTTCCGCTTTGAGCTCTAGCTGACTTTTTCATTTTGAGCCTGGCAAAGGCGTTCTCAATTTGGTCAGCCACAACTCTTGGTTGTCATTTATACTGACTGGTACCAGTCTATTGACGGAATCTTGGATGTCATCAGCAATAATACAATAAGCAACTTGTTGAACATTGCCATCTTTGAAAGTTAATCCGAATTTCGTTTCATTCACTCTTGTATAACAACTGTATAACAGTTTCTTTCTCTAAAGCATTCCAGCATCTCCTCGACTTCAATTTGATGGTGGTCTTACTTCTTTCTCCTGAGCAGGCGATTTTCTTCCAGTTTCCTCTGCATAAATGGTATTTGCTTTAGAGCGTCCATGTATAAGTATATCCGAACGGGAAGTTTGGCACCAACTAGGCAATGATCCGATCCGATGTTGGCTGCTCTGAAAGTACGGACTTGGCGAATGTTAGAAGAGTGTCTTCCGTCGATCGCACCGTGATCGATTTGGTTGCAGGCTCGGTAGAAGAAAGCTAGTCGATAGTTCAGTTTTCGGTTATCCAGCCGGCACTCGGTGGGGACGGGTCGATTTTGTCAGGTGTGTTCGAAACTAGCTGTCTATTCATACACAGCAGTCTCATTTTTTCAACTGTGTCAGAATTTGAGAATGCGTTCTTATTCATCTGACAGATGACTTTCCAAGTGAAGGGCCAGCTGTACAGTGTTCATCCTCGGATCAAAATTTAGAAACAATTTGCCTCGGTTTGTCTTTGTGTATAATCAAAGTTTAGACGGTGGCCCAAGAGTAGTTTAAGAGTCAACCCACCGATTTCCACGGATTAAATTAGGTTAATTTACGAATTAAGAATTGTAAAACGAGGTTCAGTGCCGAAGAGCATTATTTTACAACTTGTCCTCAGATAGTGGTTGAGCACTGAACCATGAACCTGGTTTTTAAATTCCTGAAAAGTGGACAGTGGCAAAGGTACATACATATTAAAAGAAAAAACTCATCAACTTACTTGCTGCTTGACTGGCTAAGCACAATGGTGTAGCTGCAGGTGAAGCACGTAACAATGTCAAAGTTAATGTCAACAAAAGTAGCGCACTACACCATACACGAATACAATGTGTAGCACTGAACTCAAACAAAAAACATGTCTTTCAATTTGGTTTGCTGTTGCTTTGCAGCGCAGCACGTTCGTGAAGTTGGAGTCTAGTTAAAGGAAGACTGCAATAGGCGGCATACTGCATTTCAGTAGTGGTACGGTACTGCAATAGTTGCGTTAGACTACAAACCACATACTGGCGCTATAGTGCAGTTGCGCTGTAGTGTAGTGCAATTAATCGCAGTACAGTTCCAATCAACAATTGCAGTACAGTTCCACGTAGTGGGATCTTTCATTTAAACAAAGAATAAAACACCGTCCAAGAGTTGACGCTGGTAAGACGCCTGTTTGCGAATAGACACTTTCTTTTCAAAATGCAATACGATTGGCTTTTGATTTCGAAGGGAAGTTCGGGAGGGTGCGTTCAAAAAGAAATACAACCATTTTCGAAATTTCGACTTTAAATTAATAATGGTCAGTGAGTAGCACTTTCGAACATAAGTTCATGAGAGGCTCTTAAAGTTACGAGTGTTTTAAAGTGTTCTGTGACATTGAAAACAAAATTTTTAAAAAGGTATTATTTGAAACATTTTATTTTCTTTCAACAAAAGTGAATTCCAACATCAATTTTTTTTTAAAGCTCATTTTCGGTCACTTGAAATTGAATTAAAATGACTAAGTATCCCAGCATTGATGCGGCAATCTGCGAATAAGTTGAATTATTTAAAAAAAATATTGAAAAATTTATTTAGAACATACACTTGTCAAAAGTTTCAAATTAATGTAAAATACCCTCTTGGCGTGAAAGACAATCGGCCGATTATAGACTTGAAGTAAAAAGGCATCCAATAAATAGTTCGTATGATCAAAAGTTGCAGTGAGGAGCATTTTTTGAATAAGTTGCTTAGTACCTTCACTCTGGGGAAACAAAAAAAGTATAAAAAACAATCGGATTTGTAAAACTACTAACCTTATTCACACACATTGAACAAGTATGGCTGAAAAGAATTAGCAACAGTCCAATGGAAAAAACGATGACGTAGCTTTCATAGACGTTATAGTCAGGCATCAAATCATCCCACGATAGAAAAAGCCAGTAACAATTGCAAGTTATGTCCAGACTTAAATAAATGGTTATGGCTAGAATTGACCAACCAAATGCTTCATTGAAACAGAACACTAAGTCACTAAGTTTTGTGTAAACCGATTTCAACACATATATCCTTTCTGGGTTATCGATTACACCATAATCTACGTCAAGCATCCTGTTCCTTAGTTGGAACCGACAGCTTGATATTTGTTGCAACAACGAATTCATATTGTCAAACCAAAAACTAATTAAATCCACATAAACACTGGCTTGAATTAATCTCATCCTTGAGACAACTACTGGAACACATGCATGCCAGAAATACCCTCGATAATGGTTGTGAATCAAGATCATGTAGCAATACACGCCTAGACAAAAAACGATGGTAAATGACATCACTGAATATTTCACAATAAGCTTCCTTCTATAAGCTTCAGCCGCGTCCTGAAATTTGTGCTTCAGTTTGAATCGGAAAATATCTTCAAGCTCGTGTAATTTGGCAAAGAATCGTTCATGCTCCTCCCGTTTGAACAATGATTCTAACACAGTCGTGATGTGTCCAACGATTACCGAGATGAATACAGCTGAAGTAGCTAAACTCGAAACAACATAGCCTTCTCCATAGACTTCAATTGTGAGACCGAAAACCATGACCAGAACTACACAAACGATTGTACCGAGGGAGTAAGCGCTTAGAGCTCGTTGCGTCAGCTGATTTGGTGATATCGGAGCCAAACAGAAGAACTTGCAGAGTAGATTGTACTTGTTGTGGGGAAACATTGCTATCAACTAAATTGTAATGAAATTATACACTCAACTTGACCAATGGTCAATTATTGTTGATTAATATTTCTACACCTCCTACACTGCCCATAAAAAGTAATTTAGAATAATTAACAAGTAAAATGGTGGAACGACTGCCGCAGCTTTTCCTTAAGTTATAAGACAGTCAACCGATTAAGATCTTTCAGCCATTAACGACCATCTTATTACAATGATTACTTTGACTAGCGCAAAAGTTCCAATTACTATAGCACAGAGAGGGCTAAGTGTTATACTACCATAGCTTTTCTGTAGGTATGTGCATTATGCCCAGTGTAAACAGCAAGGGTTCCAGAATTGTCTGCCAAATGGTTAAGTGAGATTTGAATCTTCAATTCTTCGCAAGAGGGACTGCTTCTTTAGCAAACGTTAAGAATTGAACTCATCTCTTCAGCGTGGAAGTCCGATGCAACAGCCATTTCATCCCAGGACACTGCCTTTTCCTCTGGTTATTACGGTCACAGAGTCCGGTAGTCAACAAAATTTTTCAATCAGTCAAGTGACCATTACATTTACATACTGCTTTTGGCGGGTTAATTAATTGTTCTTCTGGCGTTTACTTGAAATAGGCAAGTCTTTTTATAGAGTCAGTGTAAAAATTCAAAAAGCAACTGAATACAATTTGCCCTGAGTCGCTCCTTTTATATGACGAAGGAGCTTTTGAAATAAAAATACCTATGAATCAATTTGATTACACATTTTTCGACTAATTAATTAATTGGAAGAAGGCTTTTACGAATTGAATGATTTTAATTAATAATTCTTATATGACAATGCGGCTGCTTTTACTATTGAGGCTTTTAAGAAATTAATAGATGAACAGGGTGGTTAGGGACTAAATCCAAAAATTACAAGAAAACGAAATATGAAAGAAAGGCATTTTTAATACTAAGAATATAATGTTATATTTTTAGTGGTGCTAGAATAGGAGATAAAGTTCAATGCAATAAAGTACAAACCCAAATTTTGGACACACACATGTTTGATGCTAAAGCTTTTTTTGCGACGAATACATAACTTGCCATATTTAGTAAATAATGTAGGTACATATATTCGCATGTAAAAATGGAAGCGCATGTCAATTTTTGACTTACAAACCATTTTTGATAGGTACCTTGGTTTACATTATTTTAATTTTCGTAAGGATCTCTAGTTGGGATATGTTCACATATCCTATATAACTCACATCTAATGTAGCTATCTATTAGTGAAAGAATTTTAAAATTCTGTTTAGTGGTTTGCCTTACAAACAAACACTATAACTTTCACATTTATAATATTAAGTATGATGACAGTTAGTGCAAATTTGTTGACCTCTCTCCGGTTATCCCTCACTTTTCCCTACATCCTGCAAAACCATATTTGGCTTTTTTGTAGAGCCTTGAATTTCCTTTTGTTTGTACTTCTTTTTTTCTTACGTCCTATGGCAAAAACATTTCCAATTTTTTTGTAGAACGTTAGATTTCCTACAATTTTGTTAGTTCATACATTTTTATATGTCAATTTGTTACCGAGATATGGCGCTTCGAAAAACAGGTAATTTTTCAAAAATGTTTGGCATTTTTTATCGATTTGAAATATTACCTAATTTTCAAACCTTGATAACCAATTGACGTACACAAATTTGTTCTTGTAGGAAATTTGATGTTCTACAAAAAAGTTCAAAATGCTTTCGCCGTAGGACGTAATGGAAAAAAGTTAGAGTGGGGAAACCGGATCAAAGCTGAACATTTCGCAGTTCTCCCCAATCCTCTTTTTCCATAGGGCCATCGAAGTCATAAACTTTGTCAAATGTTTATTAACTATCCCTTTCTACCTGAAAATACCTACCGATTGGAATAATTTTACAAAATAATAAATTAAAATTACGGCGGGATGACAATCATAATGAGTATGACCAGAAACCTAGTGGGCAAGAGGGGATGGATGGGGAGTATAATTACAACAACATTTAATGATCGGGTTATCCGAAGAAATAAGGTGGAATTCTTCAGTTTTTGGTATTTTTGGCGAATTTTGAGTTGCAAAACTTCGTCAAATGTTAACTAACTATCACTGACCAACATTCCAAAGTTTCATTAGCTTCCGATTTTTTCTACCTTGCTAAACTTGCTTTTTCCGACTTGTCCACTGGACTAAGAGTATCAAACCGAAAGAGAATTCATGGTTTGATTTGAGCTGTTAAAAGGATATCAAGGTGAGTGTTCAGGCGCCGTTTGTTACCATACTGAAAAGTAATGCTACAATGCCCCCCCAGATGTAGTAAAATTTGTTGAAGATGAAGAAAAACGTAAAAACTGAAAAAAAATTGATAATTTTCATTCTTTTGTTTATTTTTAGTAGACTGTATTGAAGTAATTTCAAATTATTGTATTAAGTGTATTTACACTGCAATTTTACTAAGAGTCGGTAGTCATCGACAAATGTTTTGCGTCTCAGAAGGGTACAACAGCATCTAACTGATGAGCCTAACAGTTGTTCCTGGGCGAAATGCGTTTGGACTAAAGGTCACTGAATACTTTAATGTAGAATTTGTTGGTCATTTGTATACGAGTAAAACGTACGAAACTCCACAACTTCTTCGGTTCTGATGCTATTATTGACAATGACATTTTGTGTATTAAGCGCTCAAGCGGAAAACTGAATTATATGCAGAACAGTTTGCTGGCAATGCTACACTACGACAGACACAGAGTGACATGACTCCTCCATTTCTTGAGAGCGTTAGATTAGATAATGGTTTTAATATACAAATCTAATTTCGCAATCTTTGAGTAGCAAGACTGCTTGAATACACATATCGATATACACAAATCCGCAGGTCCGTATAGTACCTACTTGTGAAGAGGTATGTTTCAATGCAGTCAAATCAACTGCGTAAGTTTTTCCATTGCGTTTTATTCTATATGTTTCTTTCCGAGTGTATAAAAAACAACATTTTTTCAGCCGCCACTGGGGCAAAACACCACTAAACGTGGCATTAAATAAACCATCAAATCTACAGACTTGAAATTATTCACGATTGCTTCTTGCATGATAGTTTGCACGTTCAGAAACAGAAATTTGGGACACGCCCACAAAAAACCCCTACTTTCACAAAAATTGAAAAAGTTGTGCAAACGCTCGGCTCTAAAATAATTCTTAGTTTGAAAAACATAGTTAGGTAAAGGAAATATTTATTACTCATAAAAATTTGATTACATGTTATAAACTATTAGGAACATATTTTGTGTTTCGATTACCTAATTAACATTTAAAAACAAGTATAACAAATATAAATTTATTCTTCTTCTTCTTCATCATCACTCTCATTTATTACATCAATGCCACTCTGATTTGGTAATGGTGTGTTTGGGGACCTCAGCAAACTGATCGCTTCTTGGGGCAAATATTGAATTTTTTTTCTTGGAGCTTTTTGAAAACTTGTTAAAACGGGGTCCGATGATAATAGAAAAAAATTAAAAATGTCTAAATTTGTATTTTTGCGGCTATTTTTTGGGGAGTGGTGTTCTCTATATTTCTTAAAATCTTTATTCCGTGGCTTCTTGGGCTTCTTCACTTAGCTGTCCTATAGGCAATAAAGCTTTTGAAATAATTTCATCTCCATGAATGAGATACTTGTGTACTGTTGGGGGCATATAGTACCAAGGATACTTAGCAACGAAATATTTTGCAGTTTGATGAGCAAATTCTCGAAATTTGTCGGCATAAACCTCATGACCACAAGCAACCGTTACCATGATAATATGCATTTTTCTTATCAATTCCAAATCTATTTTAGTAATATCAGCTGAAGTTTCGGCATTTTCAAAAAATCTCCTGGCTGTATTTCCGTCATTCGAATTTCCGAAGCCTGGCTTTGGCTTGTCAACTATTAAGCCCAAACGCTCCCGAAACTGTTTTGTATTTCTTTTTTCGTTTCAGCAACAATTTTTTTATGCTCCTCTTTTCTAGCTTGCCATTGTTTTATTTTTAATTTGTATGAAAGGTGGAGGAGGCATTCAAAAAAACGGATCCACCCATGCAACACAGATAAACCAAACTGAAGATTATCCGTTTTTACTGGCCTTTTTATCATTTCATCAATGGAATTAAAATCTTTTGATGTAGCATTGCATATAAAACACTTCTGTGTTGAGGAATTTTCAGTGATGGCGTTACAGACTTTTCCATCTATCATTGTGAATAGTAAATTGTGCTCAACGTTGAAAGTATTTTCACCAACCTTAACAAGGCTAGGCTGGAGCTCTTTTATTTCACTATCCACTCTTTGTTTTTCTGCCACGGATATGGATGCAGATTCCTTGATGAACTCAATTTTAAGAGGCCTAATGTACCTAGTTGAACTTGGACGAGGATTCTGCCAGATTATTTTTTCCTCAGATATCAAACGAAATGGAACAACGCATGTTATAAAAACAGATGAGTCATCGGCTTCAAGTCCATGAAACGCTTGCTTATACGAACTGTGGCCTGAATTTCCATCAAAGCCCCACTTGGAGTATAAGCTTACAGCTTTGAGTTCTTCAGGCCTAAGAGTTTGGATTACATCTTTTTGAACAGTTAGCAGTCGAGCAACTGTAAGGTCTAGCAAGCCTTGCAAATTAATATATACAGACATTTCTGATATACTCATGTTTTCAGGCTCCGAATAGCAACTCTTTTTGCACTCTTGAACTACTTTGTATGAAAGAAATACTTTAGGAGCCTTAGATCGTATGATTTCATATTGAAATCGTGACAAGTTTGCTTCAATTTATCATTGATAAGGCTTCTTCCCCAGTCACTGAAGCAAGTTCAGTTGAGTTCCTCAAAGTTTTTCTGCATTTTTCAGCATTATTTCGGATTGTTATTACGTCCTGCATTAACTTTGCAGATCTAACTGTCCAGAAGCTCTCAAACCCATTTCTGCTGCGTAAGCCAACTCAGCTGTGGACGTGGACTTCCTCAAGTGTTCGGTTTTTTGACGTTTTGATCTTTCGGAAGATTCCTCGAATGCAACCTTTGGACGACCACATTTAGAGTCTACCGAATAGTTGAAAAGTATAGGTGTTTTTAGCCACGCATTGTTTGCTTTTAGAAATTTGGCTTCTATCCGATGAGCTTTTTCCCAACGTAATTTAAATTTCGATTTGAATACAGTTACTTTTTCATTTATATCATTTTTGAAAGCATCACTGCACCGGACCCGTTTTTGAATTTCTTCCCTTAAAAATAAAATTTGGCTGTCTAGTCCCTTCAGATTTGAACTTTTCATAATATTATACTGCTCTTCCCTTGTAATTGTCTAGGTTTTGGAAATTGTTCGGTCTAAGGAGGAATTAAAATAAAATAAATAAAAAAAAATCGATATTTTTAGAGAATGACGTCACCAACAAGAAAACCAACTGTACGAAAAGTAGCAAAAAGTAGCAAACAAATTTAACATATTCTGAAACAAGATGAACCACTTGTCACAAATAGATAGAACACTTAACGTCATGTCACGGCCAACACATTTAAAACGCTTAGATATTTGATGAAATGCAAAAATTAACACATTTTTATATACATTTTTTGTACATTTAACCACATATTATAAGGACTAAAAGAAAAATTTATTATAAAAACAAGAAATTCAACGCACCTGAGCTTACTGATTCCATTGTTATAATTTTTCTTTGTAAAATAAAAACTTGAAAGAAGTTGCATTTAATTTATTGTTGTCAGTGTCACTCAAAACAAAAAAAAACACGTCTGACTTCGATGACAAAAATTATAAAATTCTCCATTCCCAACGATCTTGCAAAGATCACGTGCTCCCAACTAACTGTTCAATTCTCATTTTGTATTCTCTATCCTACTTATAATGGAAACAAAACAGTAGTTTAAGTTAAAGTTCAACTTTAAAATTTGATTAAATGCCAGCAAAAGTGGTGTTTTGCCCCAGTGTGAGCCGGTTCCTAAATACCATGACCAATTTCATTACTGTTCCTTTTTACTTGCGATTATAGGTACCTACTATAAAGCAAGTTATGCATTCGCAAAAAACAATTCTAACAATCAAACATGACATTACGATGAGAGAGAAGTCGAAAAAGTGGGTCCGAAAATTCTGTCTGTCTGTCTGTCTGTCTGTCCGTGTGTCTGTCTGTCTGTTACCTACAGCCTAAACGGCTGGACCGATTTGCTTCAAAAATGGTACATAGTATTATAATGACGTCCTACAGAGGGGTTTTTGGAATTAGCATTCTAGCTATAAAACTAACGGTATCTGCCTTTCGATTTTTTGTGAAAAAAAAAATTTCTCAAAAACGGCTCCTAAGATTTTGATAAAACTTTCTGAATAGTTTTTTCTGTGCAAACTTTATGTTTTGGTTGGATTAGATTTTTCAGGAAAAGTCTTATAACGGTGCCTCCCATAGGACCGGTTTTTTTAAAATTAGATTTTCTCGTAAGCCACTTGACGGATTTCGATGAAATTTTTAATGTTAAAGTTTTTTGAGTAGTATAGGGCAAGTATTGCTGACATTACAACTACATGATAGAGAAGCCCAAATAAATGGTTTTCGCCATTCCGCATTTTCAATTTCTAACAAAATGCGTTTTTCCTTTTTAGCCGTAAAAAAAATCAGTTTAAAACGGCTTTTTTCAATTGGCCATAAGTTTGCAACGAACGGCTTGACATCTGTATTTTAAATTAAAAGGTTTCTTACATTTTACCATTTTTTTCAAAAAAATACTAAAATTTTTCATAAGCTTTGTGGGTGTTTTTTGGAGTATAACATTGATTCTAAAGCTTTGGCTAAAAATACTAGTATCAACAACAACAAGAAGTATTAGAGAAAAATTAACGTATTTTAAAACACTGTCAATATGCTCAAAATGCGGGCAAAACATTATATTTTGATCTTCTTTGTTTATTTTATATGTCGTGGACATTAAAGGTTCAATCATCCGCTGATCTTCTAGCATTTTTCAGCCCAAGATTTTGTTCCATATATTCGTCTTATCCACAGATCAGGTGCTTTATCAGTTTTTTTTTAACTATACACACAATACATTCTAAACAATAAAAATCTAATAGAAAAGTTAAAAAATATAAATATATTACCAAATTACAAACTAATATCATTTGACGTTACTAATATGTACACAAACATACCCATAGATGAAACAGTACAAATACTTAAAGAAAACCTTACATTAACCGCAAACATTAACAATAAACAAATAAATGAATTAATACATCTACTAAAAACAATACTAAAACAAAATTACTTCACCTTTAACAACGAATTTTACACACAAACAGAAGGACTCGCAATGGGATCACCTTTAAGCGGATTATTAGCAGACATTTACCTGAACCACTACGAGAACAAATATATTTTATCAGCACTAAACCCACAAAAACACAAAATAATTTCTTATTCAAGATATGTTGATGACACTTTCGTCATATTTGACGGAACAAATAGACAAATAGATATTTTAACAAAATACATCAATAGCATAAATACAAAAATTCAAGTTAATGCAGAAACAGAAAATAATAACAACATTAATTTCCTAGACCTAAACATCACAAAACACAACAACAAACTCAATTATAAAATTTACAGGAAGCCTACAACTACAGATATAATAATTCACAAAGATTCCCACCACCCACACCCACAAAAGATGGCAGCTTTCAATGCATTCATTAATCGCCTCATAAATATACCAATGAATAAATCAGATTACAATATAGAACTCAATACAATAAAACAAATTGCACACGCCAATGGATATAACACAATAATAATTGACAAACTACTCTCAAAAATGATAAGGAAATCTAATAACAAAAACACAATAAAAGAACCCAGCAATAATACATTCACGTCAGTTAACTACACTAATCTTTTACCACAAACACTACAATATGAATTTAAGAAACACAATATAAATATTTCTTTTAAAACAAACAATAACATACAAAACATATTAAAACCAAAATCACAGAAAAACATTAAAACATGCACAGGAGTGTACAAACTCAACTGCGATGACTGCGAAAAGTTCTATATTGGTCAAACAGGCAGACCTTTCTATGAAAGGTTTAAAGAACACAAGCCCAAGACCAACACAAGATCGAACTTTGCCCAGCATCTCTTAGACGACAACCACAACTACACAGATTTTACCAAAAACTGCACCCCCCTAAGCATTTGTAAGAAAGGGCGAATACTCGACGCAACTGAAGAGTATGAAATCTACAAAGCTTACAAACAACAACAACACAATTTACTAAACGATAAACTGACATTAAAAACAAATGCACTTTACGACACGGCCATCAAAAGCAGCAACAACAACAACAATAGATAATATGTCATACGAATCTTACACCAAAAAACTATAACAACAACAACATAAAGAAGAGCTTCATACCTGCATACAACCACAACATCATACAGCAATCAACACCAAAGCTTCAAAGCAATGCAGATGCAATGAATCAGTCGAACGTACGCTTGATAATGGGTGAACACCCGAAACGCGTCGCAATTACGATATATATATATTTATTTAAAATAGTTGTGATATTTCGTGTTTTTAAAAACAAATAAAAATATAATAATCTTATATATAAAAATCAATTGCTGTGCGTTTGAAGCGCTAAAACTCGAGAATGGCCGGACCAATTTTGGAAATTTTGATCTTGAAATATTTGTGGAAGTTCAGGGAAGGTGTAAACGGTGAGAAAAATGAATTATAAGTAAAAAAAAATTACGACGACATACCTTGCGTGCAAAAATAAAAAAAAAATTGTGTAAAAGTGTCAATTATTTGAAATATTTATCAGTCAGAATTTGATATATTAATTTATTGTTTTTTGTTTTGAAGTACAAATATACACAAACAAAATACATATGTGTTATATTTTTGAACGCTACAAATTTCATTTAAATGATGTACATACATACATACATTATGTACATATGTATATGTACATAGGTATTCTAAAAAATTTTAACATCAAAAAGCTTTCTAAAGAAAAAAATTTTCAAAGAAATAAATGGAAAAAGATGGTAGAGAAGGTAAAAGATGCTAAATGATAGAAGATGGTAGATGAAAGAAGATGTTAGAAGGGAGTAAATGGTAGATGGGAGAAAATGGAAGATGGTAGCAGATGGTAGAAGAAAGTTGATAGTAGAAGGTGGTAGTTGGTAGATGGTAGATTGAAGAAGATGGCATATGGCAGATGGCTGGAGATGGTAGACGATAGAAGATGGTAATGGTAGGAGATGGTAAAAGGTAGAAGATGGTAGATGTTAGAAAACAGTATATGGCAGATGTCAGGAGATGGTAGATGCTAGAAGATGGTAAATGGTAGATAGAACAAGATGGGAGATGGGAGAAGATTCTAGATGGAAGAAGGTAAAAGATGCTAGATGGTAGAAGATGGTTGATGTTAAAAGATGGTAGTTGGTAGAAGATGGCAGAAGATAGTTGATAGTAAAAGATGGTAGTTGGTAGATAGCAGGAGATGGTAGATTATATAGAAGAATTTTGATAGTAGCAGATGGTAGATAGAACAAGATGGTAGATGGTAGAAGATTCTAGATGGTAGAAGGTTGCATATGATAGATGATAGAAGATGGTTTTTTTTACTATGCACTCGCAATCAAGGGAATATGAATAAACTTATAATGATTTAACATGTGCGAACAAGAAGGAATACAAAGACAGATGGTCGATGGTGTATGGTGGAAGGTGGTAAATGGTAGAAAATGGTAGATGGTAGAAGTTGATAAAAGATTGTGGAAGACGGTAGATTGTAGAAGATGGTTGGTAGTAATAGATGGTAGATGGTACATCAAACGCGTCAATTTTTGATAATTCAACTGACATTAATTTACTGGAAGAGTTTGATTTCTCCAGCCTGGTATTGTACATACGGTTTTAGCTGAAACGTACCTACATTGTAAATAGTTAAACGAAAAATTTGGAAATTTCGAAAATATTCAAAAAATAAAGCGCATGACTGGATGGGACAGTATTCTTGGGGTTTGAGATTTTGGAAAAAAAGCAGGGAAAAACCTAAGTGTATGAAATTATTTTTTCAAAAACTTAAAAATTAACATTCTTTTGTCTTTAAAGAGGCTTCTACAAAAATTTCATCGAAGTCCGTCAAGTGGTTTACGAGAAAATCTGATTTTTAAAAACCGGTCCTATGGGAGGTACCGTTATAAGCGACTTTTCCTGAAAAATCAATTAAAACTAAAACATAAAGTTTGCACAGAAAACACTATTCAGAAAGTTTTATCAAAACCGTATTAGCCGTTAGTTTTAGAGCTAGAATGCTAATTCCAAAAACCTCTCTGTAGCACGTCATAACAATACTATGTACCAAGTTTGAAGCAAATCGGTCCAGCTGTAACTATGCAGACAGACAGACACACGGACAGACAGACATACAGACAGAGAGACAGACAGACTGACAGACAGACAGAATTTCGGACCCACTTTTCCAGACTTCTCTATCATCGTAATGTCATGTTTGATTGTTAGAATTTTTTTTTTTTACGAGTAACGTCTAATAAATCGGTTTGGAATATATGAGCAGCACGCACGGAAAAATGTCACAGTCACGTTACCTAGCCTTTGCTTTCATTGCTTAGAAAGTCGATAAAGTGGGAGGGGAGGGTGTTGGGTAGTTGGTTGGTTGAGGTGGGAGTGTGTGTGGGCCAGGCGAGGGGGAGGGGAGGGGTAGTGCTGGGAAGAGGAAAAATGGTGGGTGGTTGTAGCTGGTTTGGGTGGTGAGATAAATATTGTCAAGCTAATGGGTGGTTCCTTGGTGGCTGTAGGTGGGATAGGTGTTTGATGTTTGGGGGGATTTGGTATGGTTGGGGGAGGGGGGAGGGCGAATTGTCAAATATGGTGGGTGGTTGGTTGGCGGTTGTAGGTGGGTTGATTGGTTGGCAGTTTGGTGGTGGGGATGGTTGATTTGATGGGGTGCGATGAAAAAGTTGTCAAAAAGGGTGGGTGAGTGGAAGGTGGTGGCAGGTGGGGTAGGTGGTTGGATTTGGCAGATTTCGTGTTGGGAGGGGGTGGGGGCAAATAATTGTCAAAAATGGTTGGTGGTTGGTTGGTGGCTGTAGGTGGGTGGTTTGCGATGTTGGGTGAGTGGAAAGTTGTTGTAGGTGTTATGGGTGGTTGGATTTGGGTTGAGGGTGTAGTGAACTGAATTGTCAGAAATAGTTGTACTGGGGAGGGCTTATGGGTGAGGAAAAAATTGTGGAATTGTCAAAAATAGTGGGTGGTTGGTTGTAGGTGGTGTGGGTGATTGGTAGTGGTTAGGAAGGGGGATTTACAATGTGGGGGAGGAGGAAAAAATGTTCAAGAATGGTGGGCTGTTGGTTTGTGGTTGTATGTGGGGGTGAAAGGTTGGTATTCAAGGGGTGAAAAAAAACTAAAAAAATGGTGGGTGGTTGTAGGTAGGTTGGGTGGTTGGTGGTTGGAGGGATACCTATACACATGAAGTGTTTTGTGAACTGGTTATCACGTTAAATTATCGTCTGTAAACCGACTTTACAGACAACCATGTTTTTAATTTTTTTACGAATGCATAACTTGCCTTATAGTACCTATAATCGCAAGAAAAAAAGAGGCGGTACGGAGTTCGCCGGGTCAGCTAGTAAAAAATAAAACTGCGTTTTTATTTTTATATTTATTATTTATTTTATTAATTTCTTTAAAATTTACACAACCGGAGACAACCATAACATGTATATACACACAAGTTCGAGGGAACCAACTGTTAATGAAGCCTTCAAACAAATCATAGCTTAAACTTTCTAAAAAGATATTAAATTATTAATCTATAATCTTATAACATATTCTCAACGTTTTATCGGAGTTAAGCCATAAGTACATTTAATAAAAAAAAAAACTGACTTTGTAGTATGTTTTGTTTTCTTCTTTAACTTCCTTATTTCAAAGCTTAATTTTTATTAAACCTTATAACCGACTTCCTTGAATCTTACAAAGCATTCTTGTATCATACAATATTACCTTAAATAATAATAAACTTCTCTGGAAGAAAAACCCTCAACCTATTAGGTACCCCTCAGCCAGGAGCAAAAGCTCCTGGTTCTTTTGAATTCTTCCTCAAACTTAACAAAATAATTATTCCAATTGCTGCAATCAAACCAACAAAGAATTATAAAAACTGTCTATTACATAGACCCAAGGGAATATCCTGAAATAATGCGGAAACATTAAATTTATTGCTTCAAGCATTTAACAACCACAAAATTATGATAATAGAAAAGTATATTGCATTTAAGCCCGGCGCACTATTAGATCTCTGAAGTTTGACTATTAAGATCCAAAAACTGCGATGATGGTAGATACTACAAAAAATAATTTTAAACTTTTATCTCAAGAACACTACGCGTTTCGCGTTCAATGCCGTAAGGATTAAACGCATATGTTCATACACACACCCAAGCATCCAAAGATGCAAAGACACGTGTAAAGTTTAACGGTTGGAGCGAATAGCAAGGAGCAACGGTAATTATATAAATTTTAATGGCAATAATGGGGAATTAAATTGACTTAATAACTCAACGAGGCAATAATATGAGGAACATATACATATAGGTACTTTGGGTTGATTCCTGTGAATGAAATAATTTTTCATTAAAATATGTTATCTTAATGAAAATGTCTTTTAAGCTGGTGACATTGGTTTCTTGAGTTCGCATATAGGGGGCTCTGTGTTTGATTCATAAAGGACTAAAATGTATTAAATGATTCTCTGATTATCGAAAAAAACATCGCGAATTTTGGTTTTCTTATCCAAACAAGGAATTTATCGATTAACAACCACTAGAAAAGTTAAAATGCGAATCCTTGCGGCGAAGCACAACAACTACATAGATACATAGCACATGACATAAGGTGCCAATAGAAACAAGTACTAGTGAATGCAGTTTAAAGAAGCCATTTTGACAATATTTTACATCAAACTGTCAAAAAGCTCCATTCGAACTCCATTTGTTAACAATGTGCATAAATAAGACATCAAAGTTCGTTCTTGTTTATATTGAAAACTAACACACACAAATATTGACAAAGAGTTTTTCAGTTAGCGTGGCGTAGATTTTGGCGGTCTGTGCCGGCCATGTTGTTTTGGTGACACCTGTCAAATCTATTGTGTGTCATTCAGTTAGTGATGGCAAATCACCACGGCAAGTAACGCGCAGCACGTCCAAATGATGAAACTTTATTCTTAAAACAGCCATTGCAACCATTTTACAATAGACTTAGTGGACCGTTGTTGTGGTAAATTTTACCACAACAAGTTTTGCCAAACCATTTCCTCTAATAACAATTGTTTCCTAATCCCTTCCTGTTGCGGTTCCAAATGCCAGAGGACTGCTCTTTAGGTATTTTGGAAGAGTAACCAATCTAGGTTCCATTAAAGGTGATGGACAGGATGTCCACCTTATTTTACGAAAGGCGGAAGAGCCACTAAGTCATTGAGTTGTCGACAGAAGGTCGAAAGAGCAGAAAGGCATGAAGATGACTCATGTCCAACAATGTGTGAACTATAATCACACCAACATAAATTTAGTATGGCCGAGTGCCCACCATAAAGTGTCGGACATTAAAGAAAGATCACAATGATGTGTTTTTGCCTTTTTGATATTTTCTGCGCGAAGGTCTACAAAATTAGGATTTTTCTTATTTATAAATTCCACCATTTTAGTTGGAAAATGGTTGGGTTTCTTTCCAACAAGAATATTTTTCTCAAAATAATTAATTTGGGCCGGTTTGGGCTGGGGACTTTGCGCTGCGCGTTGTGTCGTAGTTTTTCACTTGCCTTTTGAAATAAAATATAATTGACATTATACGGCTGAACACGTCCACTGAGCCTACGAGGATCGCATCCTCAACGCATAGGATCGCGTGCAATGGTTGTATCACCGCTCTCAGTCGCACGTCTCTGCATAGATGGGCGAGATGCTGCTGTATGACTGAGACAAGAACACCACCACGCAAAAGCTCCGAAGAGGATGGATATATGGTCGGGGCGAAGTGAACAAGCCAAGCCTCCATTTTGAATGGGAATTCAATTTTGGATTTTGAAAAAGAAAGGAAGACATTTTTGAGATTTGAGAAAAGGAGAGTGAAAAATTACTATTGTGAAAAACGACAAGTTTTGGTTTTGAGGAGCGTAAAGTAAAAGTTGTAAAGTAATTATTATAAAGAAGAAAACAGTTGAGGAACAAGAAAACCTCCAGTTAAGATTTGGTTTGCAAGGATTCTACTCTTGTTGGAAAGACCCATATTGTGCCAAGCTAAGTATTTCTGTGTCTGGTGGTCTCCAGAAAGTTTAGCTTGTTTATTGTTTGTTTCATTTGCTTTTTATTCGTTTTGTTTGTGACCCTATCTGGGGCAAACAAATTTAAATTAGAGTAGGCCTTCGCTGTCGTTCGTTGTCTCCCAAGATTGTGGGACTCGTGACCTTTTTCTTTTGTACCTTCCATTGTGATTTTCCTTTGTGTCATAGTGACACAAAACAGTGTTTGCTTTTCTTTATTTTCTTAAACCTATTCCTAATTTCGAGAATTAGCCTTCTGCTAATCTCGAAATACAATTGTTCTATTTTTCTTTTTGTTGAAAAGACTCTGGGTTTTCGTCCAGGCCTTCTGCCAAGGTTTCCTAGACCAAACACTTCACAATCAATAAAAGATTCGAATTTCCCATTCGGAATAATAATTCAATTGTTTATTTCTTTTAAAATTGAAGACACTTTTCAGCTTCCATTTGGTAAGGCAAACTATCATAAAAGTTTCCTGGCGCCCACTTTCATATATAGGTACACTACTGTACATATACACAGCTGGTCAAAAAAATAGGTGCAATTATTGTTTTTCATATAAACTTAATTTTAAAATGTGTTTTGTTTATTTAAATATTATTTTGACATTAGTTTTTATTAGATAATCAATATTTAATAAATAAATAATTTAATAACTAAAATAATTTTAACATTTTAGGCTTTTAAATCAATTTATTATAAATTGTATACAAGAAAACCGTCGGTGTATCCATTTGTTCTTGGACAAAAAAATAGGTGCGGCTTCCTAAATCATCAATAATGATCGTTTATAAGTAAATTATGTTGTCTTTTATCAAAATTTCAGTTTACCTTTCTCTAATAACCCGAGTATCCGCCATTGTTATCCAAAACTTTTTGAAGTCGGTGTGGCATTGACTCAATAAGCTTTTGGCATGTTTCTTGGGGTATAGAATACTATTCCCTCTGTACAGCAGCCCACAATTGGTTCCCATTTGGAAAATATTGGCCTCCTAGTTTCCGCTTAAGCTGATTCCACAAGTTCTCAATCGGGTTGAGATCAGGGGATTGACTTGGCCATGAAACGATTGAGACTTCTTTCTCTCGAAACCAATCCTTCACAAGATGCGCCGTATGTTTCGGATCATTATCCTGCTGAAATTTCCATCGGAGAGGCATGTTTTCTTCGGCAAATGGAAGCATAACATCTTCCAAGATATCCCTATAACCGTATTTGGTAAATACGTTATTATTGCGGAATATGGGACCCACACCATACCAGGAAAAACAGCCCCAGACCATTATATTTCCTCCCCCGTGTTTGATTGTTTTCCGGGTATAGTGAGGGTGGTAGTCCTTTCCTTTTGGTCGCCTGACATTACGCCCCGAATCTGATGAGAACAAATTAATTTTTGTTTCGTCACTCCAGAGGATATTTCGCCATTTTTTTGCGCCTTCAGGTCCGTTCCAACTTCTATGGTTTAAGGCAAATTCTTTTCGGGACCTTATATTACTTGCTCTTAGTAAAGGAACTTTCCTGGCAACTCTGCGTGGTAGGTTGAAGCTCTGAAGCCTTCTGCGGATTGTGCGGGCACTGACTTCATTATTGATTTGTGATCCTATTGTCCTTGACGAAGCAAAAGGTTTAGATTTAACCAAAAGGAGGACACGGCGATCAGTGGTGACTGATGTTTTTTTCGGCCTCCCACGATTTTCGCGCACTAATCTGGCCTTGAGTGCATTTGTCACAAAATTTTGGGATCTTCCTAGGGCTTCTGCTATAAATTTTTAAGTCTTACCTTCATTTCTTAGCTGTAAAACTACCCGTCTTTCTTCCGCCGAACAGTGGACGTTTCTACCCATACTAAAAGTCTAATAAACTATTATTTATTATTATTTATTATTTTATTTATTAACAACTATCATTTATGGATAGTAAAATTATTAAAAAGAGGTTACCTTGAAATTTACTATTTTTTTGAAATAACAAAGATATAAACTGTGGGTTTATTTGGAGAACACCTATTTAAATGACTAACTTCTTAAAAACACCAAATCCTAATGCAACAAAGAAAATAGAACAGCTCAACATAACACACACAAAATGCAGTAAGCTCAGCATCAGTGTCAACGGAATAACCGTTTTTCTTAAAACAAGAACTTTTTGTAAGGCCTGCGATAAAAAACATAAAATGCACGACTGGGTCGCACGAACTTGCTCTAATGAGTGACAGTGGTTTAGGGGCTTGAGATTTTAGTAAAAATAAAATTTTCAAAATTCTTAAATAAATACTTAAACTAAAATGAGCTGAAAAAAAAGTACGCCATTTTATTTCTTCGATAAATTTGAATTTATGAGAATAAATTTATAAAAATCTGTGGAGCGGTTTTTGAGAAAAAAAGTTTTTTTTGAAAAACTTTTTGAAAAAAATTTTCAAAAAAAATTCAAAAACGCCAGTTCATAGGTATTGAGCAAATACATTTATTTAAAATTTTTAGAAAAAAATTTAATAAGCAGTTTTCAAAATATTAATTTAAAAAATTTTTTTTTTTAAAATGCTTTTAAAAATACAAAAAAATATTTTTCAAAAATATTTGTATGCAATACAAATTGAGCTACCTACAGCTATATGTGTGTGAAATTTTGAAAGAATCGGTTGAGTCGTTTTCGAGATAGTCGAAAGCAAAAAAACCGGTCCTATGGAAAGTACCGTTCTTAGCCATTTTTTAAAACTTTTTTTCCAGCCATATGATTGGTCGTACCTAAAAAGCAACACTGATTTTTTTAAATCGAAATCGTTAGAGCCGTTTTTGAGAAAAATAAGCTTTAACGTAACGGTTGTATGGCAGGTACCGTTATTTTTTGAGCTAAAAAAAAATTTCAATTTCCCCTCTGTACAATACCTAAAAAAGTCTTTATACCAAGTTTGAAGCAATTCGGCCCACCCGTTTGGGCTGTAGGTGTCTATACATACAGACAGACAGACAGACATACAGACGGACAGAATTTTTAGACCATCTTTTTTCGTCTTCTCTATCATCGTAATGTCATGTTTGATTGTTATCTCAAAACTTTTTTTTTCGACGAATGCATAACTTGCCTTATAGTACCTATAATCGCAAGTAAAAACAGTTATTTTGCATCAAAGACAACAGTGGTGCGATAAAATTTGATCACACCTATTTTTTTGACCAGCTGTGTATATATACCAGAGATCAGAAATAACTCTCAACCTTTATTTTCAGTTGGTTTATCACTAAGAGTTACTACATTCAGATTGTGACATTTTGGTTTTGGTCTGAGATTTATTTTTATGTGCTGACTTTTTAGGTCTTTGCTTGAGATTTATTTTTTACTTTAAAATATATCTCTCAATGGTTGACTTTTTTTATATTTCATTACTGGAGATGATCGACCTAAAACCAGTTTCGTCGAAAATAAATAATAAATGGTTAATGTTTGGAATTCAAAGTTTTGATATTTATTTAGTAACATTAATAAAATAAATTTAAAAATATACATTTCCATATTTATTTAAGTGTTCAAAGCTTTTCTTATAACAACTATTATCGTTTGAAAAGATTTTAAGAAATTATTGTGTGTATGTACACATGTATACATTTCATTCAAGCATTTAGTTTTACTAATTAAAAGTAATATCTGAAGAGTTTTTGAACTTAAGTTATATCATCTTTTTTCGCTTAAAATAAAATTTAGAGATGAAAATGCTTTTTCCACTGTTACTTGTGTCGCTGGCACGCCCAACACAACCATTGCAGTTCAAAAATATCAGGAGATTCAAGTTGTCAAAAAATGAAAGAATATTGGAATCCAACGGCAAACGATGCATTATTTCTGACATCACACCTTTGTTGTGTATTCTGTTCTCGTTGTTCAATATTATTTAAATACATACATAGAAGCGAGTCATCGGCATCGTAAGATGAACGTCTTGAACCTGTTGAAATGTCGTGGCTTAGCGATGCATTTTCTTCTCGAGGAATTGACGAATTGTTGTTATATTTGAAAAATAGTGTTGAGTTAAAAATTGGCCAACAACTAATCAAACATATTAAAATGTAATTCCACATGTATTATACTTACCAACTGTACTAATTGAAAATATCAAGATGAGTTTTATTTTTTTCTCTCAGCAATAAATGGTCACTGGTTGACCATAACCTAAAAACCACAAAAATAAAAGAATAACTCTGACCGAAACCGAAAAAAGTACTATGATAGAAAGCCGGTTTTTAAGTGATCGCTGTTGAAAATATCAACAAGTGAGAGATATTTAAGAACCTTTCAAAAGGTTGAGATTTATTTCAGACCTCTGATATATACCTACCCACCTTTCATTCAACAATAATTTACATTTTATTAATCGAGTGCGATTAATAAAAATATCGTTTTTATCGAACCCACTCCCAGCTGAGCTAACGGGAGACAGCACTGCATTTGCTGTCTGGCTTGGAATATTTTTTTTGTGTATCTCTTTTTTGTCAAACACACCGGCGGCGGCGTTTGACGTTTCGCGTTAGATTTATGTAAATTTTCCTAATCGTATTGCACATCGTCGTGGTGCATTCGTTTGTTATTCTTTTTTTTTTTAAATAAATAGATTCGCGTTTTCAGTTTTGTTTTATATTCTGGTAATCCTAATAGTTAAGCTTTAAATAGTTTAGTTTTCATATATGTATGTAGCTTAAATTAAATATATCGCGATCGTGGTGTGTTTCGGATGTGTTGTTCGTGTTAAAATAAATTCGTAGCACCGTTTCGGTAATCAATCAAGCAATATTCATAAGTCAAAGGAAGGTAAGATCTGCCGAGGACATAGCCGCGGTCCTTGGAAATGTATAGCAGAACCCTCGTTGTGCACAAAAACTTGGAGAGTTTCACGTAGTGACATGGGCGTCTAAGATAGGTTAATCTTAGTGCTTTAAGTTCATAATAGTTATTGACAACGCCGTTTAATGGCTGACTGGGCTTTGGAAACTTTGGAAGACGACCTCAATTTCGGCCCAGAAAACATCTTTAGCGACGAGATGCTGGATGAATGGCTGTTTTGACAAGCATCATTTCTGTACCTATATGGGATGACCCCAAACCACAGGAGGTTCATCAGTTGACAATAAATCCTCAGAAACTTACCGTTTGGTGTGGATTTATGTGGATTTTATTTCGTTTTAAAAAACGACGTTGGTTATGCGGTTACTGTCCATGGCGAGCGCTACAGAACAATGATAACCAATGTTTTACTGTCAAAATTGAATCAATTGAATCAGACGACCATGTGGTTCCAGCATGCCGTTTCAGCGCAACGTGCCACACAGCGGACACCAAGTTTGACATTCTGCATGACTGATTTGAAGGCAAGGATAGCTTTCGCAGAGGTGACATGAATTGGCCAATAATGTCTGGTGCGGATTTTTTGA
Organism: Platycheirus albimanus; assembly: GCA_916050605.2. NCBI lineage: Eukaryota > Metazoa > Arthropoda > Insecta > Diptera > Syrphidae > Platycheirus > Platycheirus albimanus. Next base: position 271,375,508 of record OU696696.1, on the reverse strand, counting down.
AATCGCAGGTCTATGCTAATAAAGCACAATCGACCGAACCCGTAAGGTGGGCATAACAAAGGCCGTCGCTCAAATTCACCCGGATCTATGTATGTGAAAGTCAAAGCACTATCGGATCCATCAAAGTATGTCACCAACTAGATAGTCTTCCAAGTTGATGTTCATTATTCTCGAGAGGGGCAGGTTACTTCTTAAGCTTAAGTGGACCGGACAGAAAACTTGGATGAACTGGATATCAACTAAACCCCAGCATCGACCAGCTGCTGTGAGAAAATTTGACGTCACACGGCTGCAATCGCAAGAGACCAGCAGAACCTTTCCCAAACGAGTCTCCCTATACTCGTACCTCGGGGACAAGCCCAGATAACCAGTGACAACCGACAACATTGTTAAGTGGCTGTTTCATAAGGCGACCACAATGAAACACATGGTTGGATGATGAGGCTTGCACTGTTCGACAAATTTGAGCAATAAGTCTCAAGAAATCGACTCTGACAGCATGAAGGGTACAAGTTATACAGGGCAATTTCACTTTGGAGGCATCTTATAGTGGGAAAGCCCTCTCTTAAAGGACCAAGGAGACACTTTACAAGACCCTTATCATCCCAGTCCTGCTGCATGGGGTAGAACCGTGGACCCTGCCGCAACCAGATGAAAAGCCGCTGGGATGCTTTGAATGAAAAATTCCTCGGTGGGAGAAGATTTAATGACGAACTGTATGGAGTATGAAGCGAAATTGACCTGGTAGCAAAAAATTAAAAATAAATAAAAAGCGGCTAGATGGTCAAAAATCAAAAACAAAATGGCTTAGATAGCTAGGGCATGTGGAACGCGTGGTCGCACCAGTCCGACAAGTTTTCATTTTCAATCCTAAGGTTCAACGTAGTATTGAAAGACCTTTCCTAAAACGACGAGATCAAGTGGAGGGCATAATTTGACAGGGTAAACTAGGGAAAACTGGCATGAGACGTGCTGGCTGGTGGGGTATGTTGGTTAATCTGCCACCTTTCATGACCGGCATGAAGCGCCTACATATGTGTCGGGTGATTACAATTTCAAATATTTTTGTATAGCAGTCCTACTCCACCTATCAAAAATATTAGAATTTCCAGCACAAACAAATTTTTTCAATGGAAACCGAAATTCTGCCATGAGAGAAGTTTTGACCTTTTTTTTAAATTTCTCTCACGAAAAGTTTGTCATCATATGGCATTGAATGTCAGCCATGACAAATTGTCCCTCATACAAAAAAAAATTATCCTTTCTTGTAATTAACAGAAGTTCCGAAGATAAAGGCACATACCACCCTATCTATTTGTGAAACAATCAAAATTTCTCGCTCCTTTCACCATTTTCATTTCATCCATGCGATCTAGCGTTTCCTTAGAAATCCTAATTCTTCAACGGAATGCTAAGCCAAGTGATTTTCTCTCATTCCAGATTACTTCCCCACTCGTCCTTCGGAGCTTCTGTTCCAATTTTTTTTTTCATGAGCCTTTTGTCATCAAGAATAATTTCAATTTCTCAAATTATCCTACAAACCATGTTGGATCCTTGTAGGATATAACTCATTTCTAATAATAAAAAAAAAATCACTATTCTGCTGCCTCCAGGCGATTTGCCTTGAAAAACTTTCATACCACCAGACCGCGCGTTGTCTCTTAAATTACATTCCCAAGCTCATCCATATGCAGGGCATGCAGATGTGACATAGAATATGTGATTCCTTCTATTTTTTTTCTTCTTTTCGGGATGAAATAAGGACACTTCTTCGACAAAGGCGAAGGATACGGATATACCATATATCTCATCACACATGAACTCAGATGAAAACACTCGGCTCACTTTCAAGCAAAAGAGCAGCAAATATACGAAAACGGAAGTACCCCACACGAACGTTAATAAAGCTTCTAGTTTGCAGCAGGATGATGATAGAAGTCCTAGTGGAACATGATACTAGATGTGAAGGAATACAAAATAACAGAAGATAAGAAGAATGCAGAATTTTCTCTGTATGGTAGGATGAATAAACTAAACTAAAGAATAAAAAAAAAAAGCAGGAACATTTCAACAAAGAATTTCCTTTCACGCTTTTGTTGGTTCCTTCTTTTTTTTTTATTTTAGCCTTCTTTACCGCTTCAGGTCATGCTTTAATGGAACCAAATCCGTATGGCTTAGGGAACGAAAATCGCATGAGGTTGGCAGTGAAAAGTCATCGAACTAGTCCGATATCTAAGGCGGTAAGCAAACACAAGGCGTAGATATTATTATCCAAGGCAAAAGTTCAGCGATTTTTTTTTTGTATGAGTTCCTTCAGCCATTTGATACACTGAACCCTTTTGTTATTTGTGAATATCTTTTGTTTCATTCTTCTTTTCCGATAAACATCCGTTTTGTTCCTCTTGAGATTTTCTGTGCACAAAAGGATGATTCTGTAAGAGAAAACTTCATGGATTAATGCAGAAAAAGTTTCTCCAGTTTCTTTTTATATCTCATGTCCTTTTTTTGTTTTTTTTTTTTTTTTTTTTTTTTTGTGAGAGAAAACCCCAATGAAAATTTCACATTTGCCTTTTATTCATCCCTAAAGTCATATTCATCATATCCTTGCAGAAATCAGAGTTTTTTTTTGTTAATGGTAAAGTTTCAAACAAACTATTAAATTTATTCGCTTTATTTAGTTGAACTTAAATATAAATACTGTGAGTTTAAAACACACAAAAGTTGTCTTGTCTAAAACAAAAAACAATAGCATTCTGCTGTGCCTTCAATTCAACGAAAACAAAGTTCAGTTTTAAAATAAACTTCCCCAAAAATGTTTTTCTGAGTTCTTCTCATTTTTCTTTTGTTTTTATTAACCCTTTGTTAAAAATATTTTAAAGTGAATTAATTGGAGCTAAATAAGTTATTTTATACTCAAAATATTATTTTGAAGACCATAAGTCAAGAATACGCGTTTAACATACTTTAATATGCATAAGACTGTTAGCTAATTGTTCAAATAGGACACCAAGCCTCAACCTTATTTCTGCGACAACTGAATTAATAACAATACAGCATGTGTTCCAGTTCCAGTACCTCATTTGTATTGCCTATCTAGAATGATCTACCTTCGATATTTTAAAGGCAGAAACGTCTGTATGTATGTTAACTTGATAGTGATTGAGGACTCGATTAGTTTCATATTTAATATCACCTATCACCTATCACCTATCACCTATCACCTATCACCTATCACCTATCACCTATCACCTATCACCTATCACCTATCACCTATCGCCTATCACCTATCACCTACCACCTATCACCTATCACCTATCACCTACCACCTATCACCTATCACCTATCACCTATCACCTATCACCTATCACCTATCACCTATCACCTATCACCTATCACCTATCACCTATCACCTATCACCTATCACCTATCACCTATCACCTTTCACCTATCACCTATCACCTATCACCTATCACCTATCACCTATCACCTATCACCTATCACCTATCACCTATCACCTATCACCTATCACCTATCACCTATCACCTATCACCTATCACCTATCACCTATCACCTATCACCTATCACCTATCACCTATCACCTATCACCTATCACCTATAACCAATCGCCTATCACCTATCACCTATGACCTATGACCTATCACCTATCACCTATCACCTATCACCTATCACCTATCACCTATCACCTATCACCTATCACCTATCACCTATCACCTATCACCTATCACCTATCACCTATCACCTATCACCTATCACCTATCACCTATCACCTATCACCTATCACCTATCACCTATCACCTATCACCTATCACCTATCACCTATCACCTATCACCTATCACCTATCACCTATCACCTATCACCTATCACCTATCACCTATCACCTATCACCTATCACCTATCACCTATCACCTATCACCCATCACCTATCACCTATCACCTATCACCTATAACCTATCACCTATCACCTATCACCTATCACCTATCACCTATCACCTATCACCTATCACCTATCACCTATCACCTATCACCTATCACCTATCACCTATCACCTATCACCTATCACCTATCACCTATCACCTATCACCTATCACCTATCACCTATCACCTATCACCTATCACCTATCACCTATCACCTATCACCTATCACCTATCACCTATCACCTATCACCTATCACCTATCACCTATCACCTATCACCTATCACCTATCACCTATCACCTATCACCTATCACCTATCACCTATCACCTATCATCTATCACCTATCACCTATCACCTATCACCTATCACCTATCACCTATCACCTATCACCTATCACCTATCACCTATCACCTATCACCTATCACCTATCACCTATCACCTATCACCTATCACCTATCACCTATCACCTATCACCTATCACCTATCACCTATCACCTATCACCTATCACCTATCACCTATCACCTATCACCTATCACCTATCACCTATCACCTATCACCTATCACCTATCACCTATCACTCGCCGATCCTTTTAAGCATTCACAACAGTCATGTGGGACTGGCAATCTAAATCATGTGATATTGTGATTGCGTACGCCGATAAATATGATCTATAGCGTAGAAGAAGCGTGTGTGGAACCAAATTCTCTAGGGCTTTCTTGGACACGAGAAAGAACTAAAGAAATCTATAGTGATCGTTGAACTAAGTTGACATCCATTGGCGAGTAAAATTGTAGTAAAGTACATTTGCATTTGGTTAGACCTAGATTTTGAGAGGCAGTTGGTTAGGCCTGGCGGGTATAAAGTGGCCAGTTATTAAATGCGCTCCCAATGCTGCTCACCGACGCGACGTCCAGACACATAAGTATGATTTTCATAGTGTCTAATACGCCCTGGGGTTAGGACCTGCCTTGAACAAGAGTCGGTGAAAAAACGTAACTATTCCAACGAGTTTCTATGTATATTTTATACTCGTATATAGGGGCCTCTGGGGTGGAAGTGACAAACCCTCCAAGAGTAAATCTTGTCATGAAAAGTGTATTCCAAAGAGCCCATCGAATTCGACAGTAATTGCTCGGTCCCTTTTATTCCAGCAGAATATCAACGCACACACAGTAATGGTAGAGAGCGTTTAGGCCTGTGGACCCACTTAGAGCTGTTGGTCCAACAATGTATATGAGTATTTATATATATTGTTTAGGCACGACTTATTTTTGCACTAAAAATAGGAGTCGCCACCTTTTAATCCCTAAATCTAATAATAATGAAATAACAAGACCGGCCATTTTTCTTTGGGAAAAACCGACTTGCGGAAAAAACCCAATTTATTGTACACTATTCGATTGCTGGGAGATGACTAAAATATGAAATACATTTTGTACCGCTCACAGGCTGGCATGCTAAATAATAGTACATAACTTGTTATATAAATCGTTGATTGCTGTATGTATTGCGTTGCTTCTAGTTGGTTTTACAGGGCTGTCGTCTCTAGGTGATGGTAGTTTCTACTACGAATGGTCCCCATACGAAACATATATGTACCTGTGTTCGAAAAGGGCCAATGTCCGTTTTTTACAAAATTGACTTAAATACACTATTGGATTCATGCACACCATCATCATCGGCTGTCCCAAAAAGCGGTAGTTGCGACCGAAAAGTAGGTATAGAAGTCAACATCATCGACAACTAATAAAGCACAACATAGCTCGGTCAACACCACCTGCTTCGGCCTTGAGCATTGACACATATCTTACCATAACCGAGCTCGCGGTAGTCGAATACCAATTTTTCTATAAACTACGACCTGAAGAAGACTTTGTAAAAGTTGACTTAAGAAAGGGCCCATTATAAGGAAACGAATGGATGCACATACACATTTCAAGCTTGATCCTTTATACAGCTTAATCCTTCCTGTGGAAGAAGCAAAATTTAAAATTTAATGTCTCTAAAAACTTATATAAGCGATTACAATCATCAATTCTATGTCAACTAAGAATCTTCTGAACTATTAAAAGCTGACATTATTCCATATCATGGTTCCGAAGATTTTTCAAATGAAGAAGATATTTGATTAAATAAATTTGTTTTACTCTTTATTTTTAATTTAAGTTTAGTTTAGTTTTAAAACTATAACTTATATGTATGTGAAATGAATATGAAATATTTTTGTTTTGTAACCACCACGATGATTTTTTTTTCATTTGGATAAAAGGGCCAATATCAATTTGTTCCAAAAAGAAGGAAGGGCACATGAATTAAGGAAATATTGCTGCATGCATCAGGAATGACTGGCGTTAAAAACGCCCAAAATCAAAAAAGAAAACGAAGACCCAAAAGTTTTGGAATAATACTCAAGATTCCATATCGCCCAAATCAATAAATGGCAATACCAACAAATTTTTTTATTAAAATTGTTTTTGGAATATTTGGGCGATATTGCCAAAATTTTGGGCGTAATTGCCAATCACTATTTTAAGTAAACAATAATTTGTTTTCATAATTTTTAAAGCATTTAACGGCATAATTTCTTGACTTTATTGTTTTTTTATTCAAAAAAAAAAAAGTGCATGAAATTACTAACAGCTTTTTGTACAGTGTACTTGTAATGCTGAAAACACATGTGCATTCAGAATGCACGCGTGACTGCATGCATCAACGCACCTAAAACAGATGTGCATACTCTTCGAAAAATTTGATGCCTACTTCTGTCAAAAATATTTTATTCTTTGTCTATTCGTACGCACTAGTGTCACCAGTTTAAAAAAAGGTACGCTTATGTGAATAGCCATCTTTTGCGAATAAACTTATTTTTCGTAGTCAGTCCCTCTTATGCAATATTGTTACTTCTCTTAAGTTGTCTGGCTAGCACCCAACTCAACAGTTTTTCAGTTCAAAAAAATTTAACCGTGTCGACTTTATCGAAACTGGTGTAATTTAAGACACTCGTGCGTGCGGATACATGCTGCCTTTGTTTGAAGAAGGGCAGGTACTGTCAAAATAAGTGATGCCAGATAGCAATTATTTGCAGTTTTTTCGTTTGTTGTTGTGGCTGCAATGAAACTAGGCATCCAATTTAGGAATAGAGACATCGTGCATTCACTGCAATCCCTGCATATTTTTGGTGGGGATGTCCCATAAGAGCCTGTGTAAATTATTTTGACTGCACACAAAATTATGCACATCTGTTTTGACCATAAATCATAATCATTCATTTTTACAAGATCATTACGCAAAAGAGCGTTGTCAGTATCGTTTGTAAAAATGGAAGGCGAAGCTTATAAAGTTTTTCCTGGGAAAAGCATAGGTTCCAAACTTATTTATTAAATTAATGAAAAACAATTATATTGTACAAAAACAAAATCTAAATATAAAGGAAAAATATTCTATATATTTATGCCATGTTGAAAAGTGTACAAAGCTCGCGTTGAAGTTACTTGTGAAAATATTTGTTTAAAGTAAAAAAAGCATATATTAATCACGGTGATCAAGAACGTTTTTATAAGAAATTAAAAGCCTTAGCAGAAATTAAAAATCAGTGTTCTAGCTCTGCAGTGCTGTTCAGTGATGCCAACTCTACGACTGGAATTCGAAAAATGTTCAGAAATGTCTGTGAAATGTAATATTTACTAAATCTTTTGTAAGTTTAATTGAACAATATATTTAGTGTTTAACGGAGCGATGAGGGGGCGACCAACGTCGCATCGCGAGGTGGCCGCACGGGCCTGGCGACAAATTTTTTTATTATAAATCATTTTTCTTTTGCAGCAATCTGGAAGCTACTTCGGTATTAATTTATTCAAAACTTCGAAAAGGCTTACAATATCTATGTTCTCAAAATGTTTCTTCAATCTCCTTGGTCGTGATTGAGGCTTTTCAGCACGAGTCCATTTGGAACACATATGGGCTAAGGACACTAAGTGCCCAAGGCCTTTTCTTAAGGCTTGCGTATCAGAGGCCAATAATGCAAAGAGTTAAAGAAACCATAATCTTGGACCAACGGCAATATTTTTTGATTTGGTACCTTCAAAGTTGTACCAAATGGCTGTTTCACACAACTTCTTAATCTAAGTGCATTATTTAGAAGATCAGGTTATACGTTATAAATATTTTTTTTATGCTTCGTATATTTTTGTGTTATACAGTTATTTCCAGCTTTTTCGTTTTGCAACAAAAAAATCTACTAAATGCTAAAAGCACTGTTTGGCATATATAAATCAGTCGATTTTCCAATATTAGACCAGAAATCTTTTTTGCTTGACTATGAAAAAGGCTTGCGAAAAGCGTGTTTTCCACACGTTCTTTTAAAAGGGTGTTTGTATCACTACTACCAGGCTATACGTCGAAAAATATCGTCAAAACACAAAGCAAGAATGGCAACAATTAGAACTATCAGAAGCACCTATCTAAATTATCACAAGATTTTGGCCCTTCCCCTCTTACCAAGCAATTCATATAATGAAATGTACATTCAAAAGCGACATTGAAAAAAGTATTATTAGGCAAGAACTCGCAAATTGATGGGAATTTTTTATTCATTTTTTACTTTAATTTTTTTTCAAATCGGACCCGAAAATTTTACTGTGTAAACAAAGAACCGTGCAGTACTACTTCCGTGGGTGAAGCATACAATGGGGTTTTAAGGACGTTTGATTGAGCCAAATGGAAATTTTTCAAATTCGTCCATACTTTAAGCACAGAGGAATTTGAAAAAAAGCCGCTGATTTTTAGACTTTAGAAGAGACAAAGTTCAATAGAAATAGTGAAGCTAGTTCCAGTTTAAGAAATAAAACTGTCAAAGTAGACAATTAACATCCACATTGTAAACAGCATCCCTAAAAAATTTAGTTTTTTTTAAGTCTTTATTATCGTTTTCTTTTTTTGCAGTGACAAGAAAAAAAGTTAGAATAATTATAAATAAAAAAAAAAGTTGAGAGGTGTCAAGGGACACCCGGATGGAACGAAGTTCCTTTCGATTAATTAGTGAAGGAATTGTAATAAAATTTTATTTTTTTTTAAGTTATAATAATATTTTTTTTATTATTAACAAATATAATATAATATAAACTTAATCAGTAGGCTCAATTTTAGTAATAATTGGCTTGTATTAACTGAAGTAGGAAACATATGTTTGGGATTCTATTTTATTTAAATGACTTGAAAAAACTGCATCAATGGTAGTGTTATGCTTTGTTGTTGATTCTGCTGGATTATCAAATTCTTCCTCTAGAAACTGTAGCAATGGTTTTGATTTTTCATTACTGAAGTTGATGTTAAAATCACCGGCTAAAATGAGTGGAACTTTATCTAAATTTTTGTTGTATCTGCTAAGCGTTCGAGATACCTACATCTTTAGAATACTCTTAGCAGTGCTCGATGAATGAACTCCTGAATATCTATTAATTTGTGAGACATATATGACTGCCATGATTAAGGTAACACCGTTTTCCATTACACACATTATTTATTAAGCGGCCCACAGACACCACACTTGTGCGCGCGCATGTGCACCGAAACTGGTGCGTGATTTCGCCACACACCGCACACCAAATCGTACACACTTTTGTTGTGAACGAGATTTCAAAGGAAAAAAACATTTTAAATAAATCTTCCGCACTCCTTACTCAATCACAATACGATGCAACTGAATATAAAATGTGCGCGCGCATCCCCATACACATCACACCGATCGAGACACCGACACCAAAAATCAAAAAGTTTTGATTTTTACTCGCGCCGAAAATCGGTGTGCGCACCAGCCCACAGACAGCACACATTTCCTCGCATCGACACATGCGCGCGCACAAGTGTGGTGTCTGTGGGCCGCTTACACTTACAATAGCATACTATAGCAAAATCTGTCGTGACAACTTTTCGTCAGAATTTTTTCCGTCTAGCCCCCTTTCACAACGCGCGATAAGGAACTTCGTTCCAAAAAAAATACATATTTTAAGTTAGAATCTTCTTGTGGGGGCAAAACGAACCAGAACGTGCGTCGTGTGGTAAGAAAATGTAAGAACTGGGTCCATGAACAATATGCCGGTTGTAGAGATATATTGATGATTCCTTTTATTGCGACTTGCGAGCAATTTTCACAATAAAAAAAAACTGACTGACTTATATAAATTTCAATATTTATTTTTGATTATTTTTTTAGTGATTTAGTTTATTATTTTTTATGTTTTTCGTTCTTGTTTTACGGTACGCTCTTACCCACAAAAGTACTGCGCGCATTTACCACTAAGCTACTTTTTTTTTTGTAAATGTAACGAAATCAACAAAATGTTTAGCTTAATTGAAACACAAATGTTCACTTCTAACAAATATATGCCTTACGATATTTATATTGCTGCCACGCTGCTGGCGGCACACACTTTTCTGTCGGCATTTTTTTTTTTTGGTTTAGTACGTTTTTTTTAACCCTTTTTTCTCATAAATATAGCTACGCACACACTAGTGGAGGACTTTCCTTTATGATGTGTGGCAATGTACTGATTTCCCTACTTTTCGTTTTAGATTTTTTTTCACAGCCAAGGAAATTAGCAGTACGCGCTCTTACCCACTGCACGCTCTTACCCCAAATGACTCTATGTATAATTATAATTGGTCAATATATGAGGTTTGTTTTTCAATTATTTTTCATATCTGAAAAACAAAACAAGTGTAAGGGAAAAATAGAGTTTTGAGATCATTATATTTTTGCTTGCTCTATAGGGCAAGTATTGGTTTCGTGCAGAAAAAAAAATCGAGGTTTTAATCAAACATGACATGACGATGATAGTGAAGCCCAAAAAAGTGGTTTTCGCCATACCGTCCGTCGGTCTGTCTGTGCGTCTGTGCGCTTTTTCACGTCATGCTACTTGGTATATAGCAGTTTGAAGAAAAACCATTGTCGAGGTTTTTTTTGTTTCGTTTTAGCCCGGCTCAAACTGGTACCTTTCATGTAACGGTTTTTTTCATTTTAGATTTGCTCGAAAACGGCTCTAACGATTTTGATTAAACTTAGAATTTAACTTATCTACGATATTTCTAACAAAATAGTGTTTTTTGTTTTTTTCTTAAATGGTCGTAACGAAAATCAGGTTTAAACGGCTTTTTTTCAAATGGTCATAAGTTGGCATTGGCTTGATTGAATTGACTTAAACTTCGTTCGGCATCGTTCTTAATGGAGTTCTATTGGATGGCTTTATAAATTTTTCAGTGAAGCGTTTCTAAATGGTAGCTCCCATACAACGAGCCGTTGAGTTTAAGCCAACTTTTTTGGTTTTTTCTAATTTGCTCGAAAATGGCTCTAACGATTTTGATTAAACTTTGTGTGTTATAGTCTTTTAGTGTTTTAAAGAGAACTGCGTTTTTTGTTCTTGGCTAAAAATGCAAATAACGGAGATCTGCTCTTACGCATGCATTTTTAGTTTTTCTCTACACATGATAATAGCGTAGATTTGATTTAACAGTATTATTAATTTGGTAACAAGTGGACATTTGTATCATTTACAACACCCAAAAGATGACATCATAATTTTAAATATTAAAGGTTTCTTAACGTTAGCTCCCGTATATCGGTTTTTCCAGTTTCAGTCAACATTTTTTAGGTTTTCCCAAATTTTTCAAAAATTAGTTGTTCTTATTGATCGAAAAGTTTGTTTTCAACGTACTATTGCACCCACAGAGCAAGTACGTGCGACCCAGTCGTGCATTTTATTTTCTTATAAGTTAGGAAACCCTTCTAGTTTGATGTTTTACTTTGATAAAGTTTAAGGATTAGAATTTTATTTAAAAAAAACCAATCGATGTTCTGAAACATTAAAATATAGGTAGGTACTTAATGAATGTAGCTTAAGAAGTCCTTCTTGCCCCCCTCTCCCCTACTTACCCTTTTTGGGTGATTATTTATATTTTTGGCGGCAATTCCTGTTCTACCAGCGTCTTACTTCTGGAATTAATACCTGTTTGAAAAATGAGCTACAACATGAAATTAACACCTGAAATGGAAAAATAAATAGATACAACAACAATTAGCTGGGCAATTTTTTGGGCCATACTTCCAAGCCAGTTTGGGCGTTATTTCCTAACGCCGTGGCCGTAATGCTTGTATTCATTCTGCTAGTCTGATTCATTTTCCGTATTACTCGTTGCATCACTTTTTTTTGCCAACTCAACAACATAATCGAATTCTATTCACTTTTTGATTTCCTCCGCCAAAATGTCACTGTCAATTATAAACTTCATCCATCTTCACAGCAAATCAGCTTTCTATATCTGTAAAAAAAAAAAGGCAACTCTGAACAATGAACAGCATAAAATGCTTAACTGATGGTGCCAGAAACAAAAAGAAAATGACAGGAAAATAAAAAAAAAATCCAAATCAGGACGAAGAAAAATAGTTTCGCGTAATTCCACGCATATCTAAAAGCTACAAAAACCGGAGGATGGATTCGTGAAATCTAAAATTTAATCAGTATTCGCGCTTGCCTTGGACTAGTTTTCACGCCAAGCGCGAAATCAAATCCTCACGGCTCTATTCGCATTGACTTGGGTCCTGTTTTTTATGTACTACTGTGTGTTTGTTGCTCTATAGTATAGACTAATGAGTCGGCAGTGTGCCAGGACGAGAAAGATAAAAAAAAATCCTCCTTCAACCCCAAGCTCCAAGCCAACTGTAACCGACTGTAAAAGAGTAAACAACATAGAACTGGAAGGAGTGCAAAAAACAAAAAATCGTTATTCTGTTGCGGATCTATGACCATGTGGGAATATTGTATCTCGATAGTGTTATGTTTTTTATATCCTTAAAAGGACTATTTTTTTTTATACTTTCGCTTTACAATATATGAAGAGAAGACATGTGTTGAATGCATTCAGGGAAGCAGTCCTTTGGGTGCTTAATTCAGCAGGAATAGTAGAGTGGCACAGCGAATTGTGTCACCAGTATAACAGTTACACAATTTATGGCTGGCATTTCATCTGACAACTTTGGGGTTTGTTCCAAACATAATGTAATATGTATGCCAGTGTGTTAGATGGAATTTTTTAGTGCAGTGGGCTGAAGGGATCATTAGGAGAGTGAGTTCTTGTTGTGATATCAATACCCAGTAACTGGGTCTGCTGTAGGTGGTAGAACTGGGTAAATGTCTGTCAAATTCTTAGAACTTTAAATGACAACGACTTTTATGAAACTGTATATCGGGACATCACATTTTGTAAATGTATATGTATGCTTATGTCATATCGAAGGACCGAATTACGTTCAAACTTGGGTTTTACTTGTCAAAGTTCAGTAGTAACCATTTTTGTATGAAAATTAAGACAACGGAATCCTGGAAATTCAACTGAAATGTTCTTAGTTTACTATGATGGGATAACCTCATTAAGGTAAAATTTGTTTTTAATGTGCACGTTTACTAGTTTTTACAAGATGGCGTTTAAGTTCTTAGAAAAATGTCCTCTAACCTTAATTTTAATGAAACATTTGTGTGATATCAGAACTCACATAATATGAACCTGCGACGGAATGGTTCGTTTAGCTTGAAAGTGAAAATTCTTTCGAATCGTTGTGATTTGAAGTTTGATGAAACGAAAATGCGTCACGACAAAGAGACACAGAAACAAATAGGATAGGTCCAAATATATAGAATTAGGAGGCCGGTGAAAGAATGAGATGGAATACATTTAACAGTATTTCACGGTGTTGGTCTTCTCTTTGTAACATGCTTCGTAGCCTCATCTTCTAAGCGTTTCTCATTTACATATGTGTGCGCTTGTAAATTGCCAAGCTATAGAGAGTGAAAGCGTCAGTACGTGTATGTGTTAGCATGGGTATTTATATACGTGTTAGAAAGCCTTAGTAAAAAAAGCCAGCGTGGTGTATTAATTATTACAAAAACTAAGAAAATCTAGATAAGCACTAAAAATGGTATGAAAGCTAGAATGAATCAACTTAAGCGGAACAATTAAGAATTGACCTACCTACAACAGCAATAAAAGCCATACTCAATAACTTAACAGCAGTACCTGTACCTTATGGATAATAAAAGCGCTGCAAAGGGAGAAATCAGTTTTTTTTTATCAAAGCCGACGGGCAAAACTTGGCGAGAAATCCTGAAACTGGAGCAGTATGAGATCAAGCTTTACGTGGACACCTAGCAATAATTAAGCCTTAAATTCCACGGCGATCCTACTCGCATAGAGTCAAATTGGGCTAAGACCAGAGCCCTAAGATCTACCCTAAGGCCTAAGGTAGATATGTTAGTACCAATTTTTGGAACATGTTGAAGCATGTCCATACTCCTTGGTGAGGAGCAAGGCCTATCTAACACCTCTTGCATCGAAGAATTAAATCCTTGGATACCATATGTTACCGTATTCGGTTAATCACAACCACCACGATACTCCCACAAAGGGGTCTACCTCATAGATAGTTCCCAGGTGACAAAGCCGAGACTTCATCATTCAGGGGGGCCTATCTCCCGTGGTAGGTATCAGAACATAGCTTCCGGTGGAGCTTCGTAACCGTGAGGTTAGTTCCAGATGAGCACCATCAATAATCAAGGCATGGCAGCTTTTAGATAAGCCCATTCAACCACTTGCCAAGTTAGAATCAAATGGCCAAATGCGCACACCAAACCTTCCTCTTTTTGCCGCATACAAGTTTTACCGTGCATACGTTACCGGTAAGGAATCAATACTTCAAAGAAAGGAAATACAGCTGCAGATACTCACTCCTATTTGACTTACAACATTTTCCCTGCCATTCGTATTGTTCTCGGGTTGCCACGTGGAGGCGGAGGATAGGCACGTCTATGCCCTCTCAAGTTCCATCTTCCATCTCAACCACATTCATATTTGGATAGAAGCCAGCTTACAAAATATGGTCAATGCTAAGCCCGGCAGGGACCCTAAAGACGAAGAGGTGCCGCAGCCTCTACGCTCCAAGGACATGCACGGAACAGAAGTAGTATTTGCAGCCTTGGCTAAGCGTTCAAAACACTTAAGAGGGTCATAGTTCAACCCCCTGAAACTGGCACTAGCGACACTGTTCAAGGAGTGCATTAGTCTTTGTAAAAGCAACGAAGAAGTTTTCGCCGGTATTATAACTATTGAGACACTTATGTGCAAATTTTGCGATGAATAGGAAGAAATGCCAAACCAAAATGTTATAGATAAACGTAGAGCTTGGTCCTTGACTCATTAACTTTTTAAAAATAAGCCTTGCGACTAATCAATCCCAGATTTGACATTACTTCAGCCTTTGACTATAACATATACTTAAAATAACATTGTTAATAAATATAAACGTGGTTAAAGTATGTGCTTTGTTTTTGTGGTAAGAGAATGGCTAAATGAAATTGAGGAGAAGTGTCTGACTTGGAAATGACAGGCTGATACCAAAATAAGGATTTCGTTTTATATTTAGCTTTAAAGAAGCAGATTTCTTTTAACTTTTATAAATAGTCCGTTAGAAAGTGACAAGAATAACCAAAATGCTGTTAGTGCTCTTAAGGATCAAAATAGGACAAACATAGCATATACCCTGAATTGAATAAACTTGCCCTGGTACGACAATGTTGGCCTAAGGATTTTCCATGAGTGTCTTTGAAAGTATGGGTACATACACAAACTGTTACTGGTCGAATCTGAACGGCTAACAGAGAAGCACTTTCCATGACATTAATTACTCTTGGTGGATTTGTCACTTCCTCGCAAGAGGCAATACCCCGGAAAAAAACCTAAGGTGGTAACGTCAGGGACCGAACCCTGAACCTTCGGTGTAGCAGTCCGACACACTAACCACTACGCCACGGGGTACTATGAATGAAATACTCCTGTTAATATTTACAACAGAAATTCTAAAAGAACAACTGCCGATTATACTGACTTATAGCAATTTGCTACGACCCAGTATAAACGTTACATTACAAAGCATTGTCAGCAGATATTGACATTTATTATTGTTTATTATATTATAAGTTCAATAAGAAATTAGGAAATATACGAGTATTAACTGTAGGCCAAATAGTAAGGTAATTAAAACTATTATAGGCTAACAGTCATACCCACACGTTTGTGTAGGCCAGGAAAAAAAATTCACTACTTCTTAAGCGAAATTTATGAGAACCATGATTTAATACCATCCCTGTCTTATTCTCCGTCAGTTTACATTAAAAAAGAGGAATAAATTCAGTTGTGCTTGATTTGTGAGTGGTTTCAGTTCGATATGTCAACGGAGCGCAAAGCAATTTCAAGTAAGTTGCTTTTTTTTACTACAAAAACTCAAATTTTAGATAAAAACAAATTTTCAAACTTATTAATAAAACATTAAGGAACATGCTTATTTAGATTTTCGTCAAAAAATATTAATCTTTACTCAATTTTTCTGAAAAACAAAAGTAACTTACACGCTTGTGTAGGTTGGAGCAAATCTCGGATAAAATTTTACGAATGTCAAAGTTATGCCTAACACATGTGTGTAGGTTGGGTTTGTATGCACGCCAAAAGTACGTTTCATTTAAAAAAAAAGTAACGGTCATTTACTGTGGAAATTGTATCGAATTTGAGATTCATTTTCGTTTTTAAGTTCAGTCCTAAATTTTTTTTATTATTTTTATATTTCTTTTTGTTATATTTTTTTTGTATTTGTATTATTATTTCTTCTTTATTATTGACTTGATTTGAAAAGAGCCTACTTGAAACGGTTCCTCAAGACCTCGGACGGAAGATTTCTTACAGCTACTTAACGAATCTTCCGAACTTGACGACTTTAGCGACCATAATGAATTTAATACAAAGCTAGAGCATAATAATTTAAATGACTGGTTTCAAGACGACAGCGAGGCAGAAGAACAATATAGTTTGTCCGCTCCTGAATTGGAATCAGAAGATGAAGCTAACGAGGCATCGACATCTAGGGCCAGCTTGGAAGAAAATAGAAAACTTATTTGCACAAATAAGCCTTTCACATCTGTTTTTGATGTGCGGCGTGAAGATGTCAATGTTGAAAATGCTCCAGAAGTACTTTTACCCGTTGAAAATGCTGCCTTTAACACCAACATGTACGCTCTGGCAAAGAAAGGAATATAGCTCAATGCATCTGTAACAGAGTTGAAAGTATTGTACGGAGTCCATTTATATTTCGGTTGTATACCCCTTCCGAGGGTCAGTTTGTATTGGCAAAGAAGATTCCGAAAAGACATAATTGTTTCAAGAATAACTAGCAACAGGTTTTTCTTGCTACGGTCTTGTCTTCATTTCGTACATACATCCTTGGACAGCAGTGATACAAATGCACTTTGGAAAGTTCAACCCATAATTGACGATATCCGAAATTGTTTTCTTGCTCTTCCACGCAATTTTAAAGATTTTTTGGTTGATGAGCAGATGATTCCATTTTTGGGGAAATGTCCTCGTCCTTTGAGTCAATACGTGAAAAACAAGCCTTGACTAGTTGGTCTCAAAAATTTTGTAATCGCAACTTCATCAGAGCTTGTTCTCGATTTGGAAATCTATCAAGGTGTGAATGGTATTTTGTTTTATCTTATTTTCAACCGGGTGTTTGAATAACTTTCAGCGAAACTAACACCTTTCAATGAACAACATTTGCGGCTGGGACCGGCTGTTATTTTGAGCCTTGTATCGACAATACCATCCGGGAGCTACCTTTTTTCCATCATTATTTCACGACGGTTCTCTTGCTTGATCGTCTGAAGAAAATGCAGATCTACAGAACGAGGACTATACAAGCCAACCGCATTCGTAATATAAAATTAAAAGCCAACATGGAACTGACCCGTACAGATGCCGATGAGCGTTGCCGTAGTGATGACCAAATCGCTGCAGTCAAATGGAAGGACAATAATTGCGTGACAGCAGTTTCAACCGCTCTTGGGAAAAGTTCTATGTCAAAAGTAAAGCGATAGAGTAAGCAGGACAAAAAATATATTGAATTTCCTTGTCCAAAACTTATTGTAGAGTACAATACGAAAAATGGAAGGGGTGGACATTTGCGACCAGATGATGGAGTATTACCGGTGCTGGGTCAAAAAAAGTAAATGGACGCTGAAAACTGCTATTCATTTCATTGATTTGGCAGCTGTTAACTCCTGGATGGAATACAGAGTTGATTGTGCTGGGTTGGGTCCGATTGGCCGATTTTTAAAATGTCGATTTGAAAAAATCGATCGTCATAATGTTGACTTTTGAAAAGTCGATTGGTAATAATACCGCCAGATCAAAATGTCGACTCTTATAAAGTCGATTTTGAAAATGTCGACTCGAAAAAAGATCAGTGTTGCGGCCATACTACTATGATTTAAAAATAATTAAAAAATTTAAACTGTCGATGCAATCAAAAGAACTATATTTTTTATCAGGATGAAAGTCGACATTTTTTACAGACACTTTTTCAATCGACATTTTCATAGTCTGGATTTTAAACTGTCAACTTTTTTTCTGTCGATCAATTTTCAGTCGACATTTTGATAGTCGATGAAATTTGTATTTATCCAGTCGACATTTTTTTTGTCGACCATTCGTACGTCTCCCGATTGTGCTGCCAATGGCAGCACAATAACTTTTTTTTTTTTTTTTGTGCCACAATGTCTGTTCCCCCGAAAATCACCTTAAACCTATGTAAGCTGACCAAGGCGATAACGTAAACCAACTTTTTAATCACCAAATTTCGTTGCTCGTCCACCAGAAGTGTCGAGCTTGTTTAAATATATCCCGACGGTCTCGATTGGACATAGCCCTACTGAACCGAAGGCCCTTGATCATACAGGAGTCGCCGATCCCCAGTCTTAAGGCCGACGTGGTAGTATAACGGAACTGACTATCTATTATGTAAAAGACCTCGACTATTTTAAAATAGGAAAGCCTCGGGTGGAATGAAGACACTTAAACGTTCATTCTCGAAGTATTCATCATTTTGGTAGTAAGCCCCAAAGATGAGTCCATTAGAAGAGATTATAGCTGATAGCTCTCGCAACGTGACCACGAATAAGCTTCAGCAAGATGTTATATATCCTGTTTATGTAAGCCCCATTGTATAGGACGTTGGCATAGTAACGTTTGTCCTCCGACTCTGGTGTTCTGTGTAATCCAAGGCAATCTCAAACACCCGAATCTTTTCTATTTGAGATGGGTTAACGTTGAACCACACGGGATTAAAATAGGCTTTACGTGGACACCTAGCAATTAAGCCTTAAATTCCACGGCGAGCCTACTCGCATTCAAAGTTTAATTGGGCTTAGACCAGAGTCCTAAGATCTACCTCGCTGTAGAATCTTAGCATCAATTTTATGGAACATTTTGCGGCATGTCCACACTCCTTGGTGATGGGCGAGGTCTATCTAACACCTCTTGCATCCAAGAATAAATCCTTCGATACCATATGTTTCCGCATTCGGAGTAACCACAACCACCACGATACTCCCACAAATGAGGCTTACCTCATAGATAGTCTCCCAGGTGACTCGGCCACCTGGGTGGACACTATCTCCCGTGGTACTAGAATAAAGCTTCCGGTGGAGCCTCGCAACCATAAGGTCATTTCCAGATCAGCACCATCAATACTCAAGGCCTGGCAGCCTTAGATATGCGCACTTAACCATTTGCCAAGGTAGAAGCAAACAGCCAAATACGCTCATCCAGCCTTCCTCTCTTTGCCGCATACAAGTTTTACCTTGCATACGTTACCGGTAAGGAATCAATACTTCAAGGAAAGGAAATATAGCTACAGATACTCACTCCTATTTCATTTACAACAATTTCCCTGCCATACATATTGTTCCCGGGTTGCCACGCGGAGGCGAAGGATAGGCACATCTATGCCCTCTCAAGTTCCAACTTCCATCTCAACCACATTCATGGTTGGATAGAAGCCAGCTTACAAAATATCGTCAATGCTAAGCCTGGCAGGTACCTTAAAGACGCTCCAAGGATCTGCACGGAATAGAAGCAGTATTGCGATCTATATGTGCAAACTTGGTTAAGCGTTCCAAACACTTAAGAGGGTCATAGTTCAACACCCCGTTGAACCACACAGGGCACCCATAGGCAATTATCGGCCGGATGAGGGCCATGTAGCAAATCACCTTCACCCTGCTATCAATACGGCTGCTATAAAACAGCCGTTTTATCAGGGCAAAAGCTCCCTTAGCTCTGGACAGAGCAGCATCTATATGTCAGTTGAAATACAGATACTGATCCAGCCAGATACCAAGGTACCTAAATACACTTTTACTCGCCAATGGATGTCCACTTGGTGCTACGATCAATAGATTTCTCCAGTTCTTTCTCGTATACCTAGGAGCCCTAGAGCCTAGACAATAGGGTTCTAGGCAGGTTCGCATTTCTGGAAATTGATTTTTAATTTCCAGTCATCGCAATACTGCTGAATCTTGTCCAAGTCACGCTGTAAGAGAATTCTGATAACCTCGACTTTTGGAGCCGTTCTGTATGCTACAGGGTCATCAGCATACGCAATCGCATGAGTAAGACAACCTATCAGATCGCTGGTGTAAGCCCATTTTTTATGTCAAATGTTGAGGTAGAAGTTACATTGCCACTTTTGACAACAAACTCTCTACCATTAAGCATGTCAAAGAGAATGTATAACAATGGTTTACTTATGCCAAGTCTGGTCAGCTTCAGATAAATCCCCTCTAACCCTTTTCCAAATCAACCAAAACGGCACCCGTGCCTTGATTCTTAGGTTTGTTCCATTGGACATCAGAGACTAGCTTAGACGCAGCATGAATGGTGTCATGCCCAGCCTTAAAGCCAAACTGATTGTCCGGAATAATATTTTTATCCTCTGCTCACTTGGTCAGAGCTTTATTTAGAACTTTTTCGAATACCTTACTGAAACT
The DNA here is from genome assembly GCA_916050605.2 of Platycheirus albimanus. NCBI lineage: Eukaryota > Metazoa > Arthropoda > Insecta > Diptera > Syrphidae > Platycheirus > Platycheirus albimanus. The sequence continues at coordinate 271,354,650 of OU696696.1, read as the reverse complement.
CGGTAGAAGACTTATCGACCGGAGATTAGCCGGATTGGATCTATCGTTTCCCTTTTTCGGGAGAGGAAGATGTCGCAGAACAACGTTGGGTATACCATCGACTCCTGCCAACTTTTTTTTTCTTTAATGATTCGAAGATGAGCTGGAGCTCTACCTTCGATATAACCAGGGAATTAGGCCCATTTAGCTCGGCGACAGTTGCGTTCGCCAAATTTTCTTCATAAAACCTGGTGAAACCAGTATTCTAAGATCACCATTGCGTAACGCTGTTTCGAAGGTAGAAATGGTGCACCAGAGCTCTGTTCTCCAGGTTGCTGAAAAGCAGCCCCTACTGCTTCCGCCTTCGTTTGAGGATTTTCAATCATAAAGAAGTCGTCATCAAGAAGTCGTCAGAAAAGATTCTTGTGACCATTTCATTCCACACATAAAATAAAATTCTTCGATACCCCTGTCGGGATAGAAAGGACGTACACATTTGTGTAGGTTGGGATACGCTACAAAAAACAAGCAGAAAACTATGGTTTTGGTGAATTTTTATTCCAATAGTTTGGATTTAAAAATCAGTAAAATTTATAAAAATAAATATTATTTTTATATGTTTGTATGATGTTTGTGTTATTAAAAAAAACTTCATAAATTGCACACAAAATCAACGGTAATTTAGAAAACAAAACTAAAATCTTAACTTGCTATCGATTAAGCTAAAAAAATTAACAGTTTTTATAATTAGGAACTTTATTTTAACATTTTTTTTAACATAATTTAAATTTTTTTTACTTTTCGGTATGGTAGTTTTTGAAACATGAGCCCTGGGTAAGACAGAGGTGCATTTCTCCCATCTTCCCTTAGTCATTTTACTACAACCAGCAAATCTACAGCTCCTTGCAGTTTTTAAATTGTCCATTGTAGGCCAGTGTTCAAATCCATCTAATCTAAACGAACACCCGAAGATGGATGTGGGCTTTAGTTTTTTGAAATTACCAGAGGGATACTAGGTATTGGTACTGTTATTTCCATTTTTTTTTTTTTTGACTAATGAATGAATTTTTGAATGATGTTCACATGCATGCGGCGCCGCATGCATGTGAACATCATTCACTTTGCCACTGTCGATCAGTGTTGCGGCCATACTACTATGATTTAAAAATAATTAAAAAATTTAAACTGTCGATGCAATCAAAAGAACTATATTTTTTATCAGGATGAAAGTCGACATTTTTTACAGACACTTTTTCAATCGACATTTTCATAGTTTGGATTTTAAACTGTCAACTTTTTTTTTGTCGATCAATTTTCAGTCGACATTATGATAGTCGATGAAATTTGTATTTATCCAGTCGACATTTTTTTTGTCGACCATTCGTACGTCTCCCGATTGTGCTGCCAATGGTGACCAAAAACAAAACTACTTTCGTTTTTTGACTTCAGATTGGAAATTGAAGACTCTTCTTTCTTCAACTCCGAAACGTCCTCATAGTCAAAATGAAAATAATGGACAAAACGGTACCAATACCTAGTATCCCTCTGGTAACTCCAAAAAAGCTAAAGCCCACATCCATCTGCGTGTGTTCGTTTAGATGGATTTGAACACTGGCCTCCAATGGACAATTTAAAAACTGCAAGGAGCTGTAGATTTGCTGGTTGTAGTAAAAGGACTCGTGGAAGATGCGAGAAGTGCAGTGCACCTCTGTCTTAACCAGGGCTCATGTTTCAAAAACTACCAAAAAGTAAGTATGTCTTTTTATCCCGACAGGGGTATGGACAATTGTTTTTATTTTATGTGTGGAATGAAATATTCACAAGAATCTTTTCTGAAAGTTTGAGCAAGTCAATAGGAAATTATGAAATATATGATTTTATTTATTTGTAAGCGAATGGTTAAAGTAAATGAGAGAAATCATGAAAAGTACGGAAGCAAGACATAAACAGAATACAATTATTTCTAAATTAATGGAATTAATTGGTATAAATACCTAGAGTTAAGTTTGATAAAATAAACCAGAATAGTTGTTAGATTAAAAAAACATGATTGTCTGTAAAGTCGGTTTACGGACGATAATTTTACGTGATAACCAGTTCACAAAACAGTTCATGTGAAGGTATATCTCCAACCACCAACCACCAAACCCACCTACAATCACTCACCATTTAAATTTTTTTTTTTTCACTCCTTAACCTAAACGCAAACCTACCACCCCCACATACAACAACCAACCAGCAGCCCACCATTTTTGAATTTTTTTGTTCCTCCCCCACACAATAAATCTCCCCTTCCTAACCACCACCAATCACCCACCCACAACCAACTACGCACTATGTTTGATAATTCCCCCCCAACATACACCAAATTCAACCACTCACTCCAACTACAACTGCCTGCTACTCACCCACCGTTTTTGACAATTCCCCCCCCTACCCCCCCCCCCCCAATCCAACCATCCATTCCACCCACAACGACTTGCCACTCACCCACCAACACCAAACCCCCCCCCCCAATACCGCCAACCGCCCAACCCACCTACAACCGCCAACCAACCACACACCATATTTAACAATTCCCCACAAACCATACCAAATCCCCCGCAACACCAAACACCCATCCCAACTACAGCCACCAAGGAACCACCCATTATTTTTGACAATTTTTGCTTCACCACCCACACCAACTACAACCACCCACCATTTTTAACAATTCCCCCCCCTCACACACACACACCCACCACCACCACCACTTACATTCACCAACCAACCAACACCCTCCCCTCCCACTTTATCGACTTTAAATGCCTTCAAAGCAGATATATAACGTGACTGTGACTGTGACACTTTTTCGTGCGTGCTGCCCATATATTCCGATTTATTAGACGTTATCACGCCAAAAGCGACTTCTCATTATTTGATACGATCCCCCACCAGTGCTAAGACGCATCAAACTCCAACAACTAATAAACACATAAAATATTTCCTGGATGCCCATCAATTTACCCTCGAGCCTTAGTAAGATGTTGGTTTTTTAACCGTACCGCACGAATGTTGTATGCTACTATGCTTTACGTGACTCGATTCGTTCCTACTATTTCTATAAGCTTTGCTAGTTGTACAAAAATAAGGGCTGATTATCTGAAACAAAATTGTGCCTTCTGTTCAATTTGAAAGACCCGATCATTTTCGGATCGGAAGTATCCTTTACCTTTTTCCGAAAGTAACATCATCCACAGCTTACTTCCTAATCACCGGATGATAGTTCAAATTTCTTAGTAAGCTGTTAATTTCCACTTCTCTGGAAAGATGTCATGTAACAGTATTGGGTACACCATTGTTTTGTTTCTTTAATGAATCGAAGATGAATTCAAGTCTAACTTTGAAATTAAAAATAAAATCACTCCTTTTCAAAACTATAGAGATGATTAGCTCTTACCTCCGTTCTCAGATCACCATTGCGTGATAAAACATAATAGTTCATGGTAAAAAAAAATCTTTTTCCCATATTTTGATTTGTGCGATTACTGGCATCCTTATATAAACATCCTGAAAAGTCTTTTCTAATACTTCGGCTGGTTTCTCACCTTCCCATAAATTTTATAAATAAAAAATAATTAATCAGAAGGTAAATCCAAAGTCTGAGAATTAAAAGGCAGAATCAAAATTAAACTTTAATTGATTTATCAATTTTAAATAAGGACCTTTGGTGTGTTGTTTTTTATATTTGCAATTACCAACCATCATGTAGCCATCAAATACGAGTTTGATGATATTTAACCCTTAACCTTTGTAGAAGCTTTGACCTTCTTGGCGCCAAAGTATATTTTATGAATTTGTTTGTACAAGATATATCTCTGCTGGCTAAGACGAAAAACCAAAAAGCAATTTTCTTAGTTCACATAAATATTCTCAACCTTTCGTCTATCGAAAGGACATAGATACCTTGGAGACCTTATTATTTTCCCTAAGCCATATACGATACGCTATCATGAATCATAAATTTGTGTTCGGCTCCACCTGTCGAAAGGTATGTTAACATGTCGTCCATGTCCCTATTCACTTTCACCTCAGAGGTTAAGCCAAAATCATAGACGTTATCCATCATCTCAAGTTATCGCCAAAGACTACGTTACTCTGTTGGTAGATAGGTACATGAGTAAAATGGTAAACAATCGCGTCATGTGGTCTGAATATATTCCATTTATCTGCTATCATCCTTCCAGATCATCGTAAATTGATATAAAAGAAGACTCAATGAAAATTGGTGGACATTTTTCTCCTTTTCCTTATTCTCTTTAAGGATTGCAAATCGAATGTCCTTATGCATCATCACAAAACGACGAAACCCGCTTGTCATATTTTTTGCTTTTTATATATTTTTTTTTTATCTTGACTTTCTCGTTTATTCCTTTAGGTTACCTGTATTTTAGATAGATATAGATACTATACACATCCATTGGATTCAAGATGTATTTGCCTTTTGATGCCTCTCTAAATAAAATCCTTTATCGGCGCTTTGCTCTATTGGGAAATTGGGATGAATAAATAAGGAGAGGTTAGCGTTAGGTATATACGTTACGTATAGCTTTGTGAGGAAAGTCAAGAACGATTTTTCATGCGATTCCTTTGGCTTCCTGTTTTTCGTTTTTGTTGCGACTTGCGACCGACCGACGACGAATGGTTGATTGTATTGCTTTCATAAGCCCGATTATATGTCTCAATGGCAGAAGGTGGCAACAAATTTATATCCAGCTGTGATAAATTGATTTAGGACCAACTGCGGGCGGGCGGCGTGGGGCGGCTCGGTGGTGTGATCGTATCGTTTTTATTATATTTTTTAATAGAAGACGCAATGTGGTTGAGTTTAGGCAGCGATATAATTCTATTCAATTTTTTTATGGAATAATTTAAAACCATTTGAGAGTTGGCGAATGGTGGCGTTTAACCAACTTTTCAATAATAGTATCAATAAATTAATATGGCTGCTGAGTTTTAAATTGATTATGAATATCGATTTTCATAACTTAACTAGCTGCCCCGGCAGACTTTGTTCTGCCCTTCCGAGCAGATATCACTACTATAAATATACTATTTAAAACAAAAGAGAAAGTTTATATGGGGGGTGAGCTCACGTTCATTAGCGGCCAAGGAAGCTCTGTGATTGACTTGTGTGCTATATCAGGCCAGTGGTTGAAATCAGCCGTTGGTTTCGAAGTTCTTACGGCCACATTTTCCGGGCACTTACCAATTGTAGTTGAAGCTTATTTTTCCAATAATCCACCCCAAACGATGTCTAACAACATGCAAAAACTAAAGTGGATTGATAACAAAAAATATCTCTATCAATCTCTATTGCATAGAAATTTCAATATGCTCCCTTTACTGCAATCCACGGCGTCAGGCGACCAAGTCGCAGAAAGTATGATGTCAGTAATTAAAATTTCAGCGCCATCAGTAATAGCCAATAACCAAAGTTTTTTAGCCAAAAACAAATGGTTTGACAAAGACTGCGAGATATTAAGAAAAAAAACATTTCTTTACCTTAAGTTATTTAGATCTACGAACGCTGATTTTTTCAAAGACCAATACATATACTCCAATAAAGAATACAAAAAACTATGCTCTTCCAAAAAGCTGGTTTACTTCAAAACGGTAGCTCAGAAACTAGTCTCATGCAAGGATTCAAAATCATTTTGGAAATATGTAAAGGAACTTGGAGGTCGTGAGCAAAATATTAGAAGCATTAACGCGATCGGGGCAGAAGCTCTAGCAAATCATCTGTTATCGTTTAGTTACGCTTTACCTAATACGTATGTACGCGAACTCGACGAGCAAATATCTTTAAATGAACTAGAAACAGCTCTGAATAAAATGAAAAATAATAAAGCTCCAGGTATCGATGGAATCCCAGCAGAGTTCTATAAAAACGCTACAACTCAGGTCAAAAACTACTTGGTAGGCTGGTTCAACCAACTTTATAATGATGCGTGTGTACCTCTCTGCTTCAACAAAGCCATTATTTATGCTATATCCAAGAAAGGAGAGGCTACTCTTGCAGACAATTATAGAGGCATATCTATTCTCAATACCCTAAGAAAGATTTTTAACTCTATTCTCTACGAACGACTCTACAGGTGGATTGAATCAACCAATCGCTTAAGTATTTTTCAAGCTGGATTTCACCCCGGATTCTCAACCGTTGATCATATTTTTGCAATTTCGAGCATTGCAAGAAAATATTTAGAGAAGAACAAGAAACTTTACTCTTGTTTTATTGACTTCAAAGCCGCCTTTGACACGGTAAACCGGCAAGCACTGATTTATAAACTGTGTTCCATTGGTGTCTCCCGAAAGTTTTTACTTATGTATTCCAATTTTCTGGCTTCAACCAGCGCTACAGTATGGGATGGCTACAGTTTTTCAGATATATTCGAGACGTCAGCAGGAGTTCCTCAAGGCTGCATTCTCAGTCCAATCCTTTTTGCTCTTTATATCGATGCTGTATGTGATATCTTGCCGGGTGGTGCAGTCTTCGCCGAGCAAACCGTTAAAGTTTTATTGTACGCGGATGATCTTGTTCTACTGGCAGAAAATCCATTTTCCTTACAACTTCAAATAAATAAACTTCAAGAGTATTGCAAAATTTGGGGTCTACGGATTAATACTCGGAAAACTAAGGTTTTGATCTTTGAAAAAAGACAGTGTAGAAGGCTACCGGAAGAAGTATGGAACCTCAACAATGAACGGATTGAAATAGTGAGCGAGTTTAAATACCTGGGAGTTTTGATTTCTTCCAACCTAAAATGGAGTAAACATGCAAAGGAGAAAAGTAAGGAACCAAAACTAGCCGTGAACTTGATGTGGCCAACTTTTTTTAGTAACCAGAACATTGACCTATCTGCAAAGTATCGAGTGTTCAATGCAACAGTAAACACCTGTTTGTGTTATGGGATACAGGTTTTTGGGTATGTTCAACTTGAAGAATTTGAAACCATTCAAAGGTACTTTTTTAAAAGATTGTTCCGGCTGCCAAACGCAACTCCAACGTATGCATTTCATGTTGAATCCTGTATAGCTCCGATTTATATACGAAATCTAAAATCCCATTCGGACTACTTAATCAAAATAATGCAAAGGGATGAAGGACTACACAAGTCAATTTTACTTTGGTTACTTCGAACAAATGCCTCTCCCTTTAAAGAATGGAATCAGCTTGCTGCGGCACGTGATTTAAGACTCTCTCTGAGTGTAAACAATATTGGGGAATGGAAAAACATATTTGCTGATGTGATCGCGAAAATTGATGAAAAAATATATTTAGAACACCTAGAAAGAGCTTCTCCCTCGGCAAACAGGAATATATATAAAGCGCTTAACCACCAATTACACACAGAGTTAAACTATTTCTGCAAAGAACTTTCTGCTGAAGCTATCGGTATCATTTTTAGAGCTAGAGTCGAAATCCTCAATCTCAATTTCGTTCCTCATAGATCCGATCTCGAACAAATGTGTACTGTACACTCTGTAATAGAAGAGAACTTGAAGATACGTACCATTTTATAGCAGTTTGTCCAATGCTTCAAGAAATACGGCGGTTACATTTCCAAGCTAGTTTTTTGTCTAGGGACCAGCTTCTTGATACCCTAAACGGTGCGAGTGGTTGGGCTTATCTGTTTAAGTTTTGTAAGCATACCCTAGCTTACCGCAATAGCTTTTAATGTCTTAAGAAAGATCTGCACAGTTAAGGCTATTTAGTTTATTTCTATTTTGTGTTTCAAATCATGCTAAAATTGTATTCTTATGTTTTAAATCATTAATGATAACATTGCTTACAATAAAATATAAATATTTAGTATAAAAAAAGAGAAAATCAAAATGTATATGCAAAAAAAAAAAACTTCATATTGTAAATTTTTAATTTAATAATGTCTCTCAGGCAGACGGCAACTTATAGCCATATGTCTTATATTCTTAGCTTTAAGATAATGTGTAAAACATTCACAGTGTAATAAAGAATTTTATCTAATCTAATCTAATCTATAGGGTTCTTAGGTAAATATAAATATTTATTTCATATTTCTCTGAAAATATATTTAAGCTAAGAATTTTATTCTTTAGTGAAAAATGTTATATTTTTATTATCTACTTGTGAAATGAAGATTTAAAATTTTAAAAATTAGAGACTTCATTTGATGGCGTTAAAATAGCAATGGAAGAGCTTTTCCTATCGGGACAAATTAAAATAAAATGCACGGCTGGGTCGCACGAACTTGCTATAATGTGTGACAGTGATCTTGGTTCTTTAGGTTTTGATAAAAATAAATTTTTCAAAATTCTTAAATAAATACTTAAACAAATTTGAGCTGAAAATTTAAATTTGTTAGAACAAATTTATAAAAATCTGGTTTTTGAGAAAAAAAAGTTTTTGAAAACATTTGTCAAAAAAAAAAAAACTTAGATGTCTGTAAAGTCGGTTTACGGACGATAATTGTACGTGAAAACCAGTTAACAAAACAGTTCATGTGTAGGTTGTATCTCTCCAACCATCACCAACTACCCACCCCACTTACAACCACCCACCATTTTTGATTTTTTTCTCATCCCTTCCTCTCAAAAATCAACCTCTCACCACCACATAAAACCAACAGCCCCCATTTTTGATAATTTCCCCCACCCCACACAATAAATACCCCCTTCCTTACCACCCCTAACTACCCACACTACCTAAAACCACCAGCAAATACCCACACCACTTACAACCACCAAACAACCACCCACTATTTTTGACATTTCCCTCGCAAACACCAAATCCTCCCCCCAAATCCAAATACCCACCTCACCTACAACCACCTGCTTATTCACATACCATTTTTGAAAAAAATTTCCTTACCCCCCCCTACAACCACCTTCACCAAACACCCCCGCCAACCGCCCACCACAATTATTTTTGACAACCCCCCCCCCCCATCCCCCCAATCCCCCCAATCCCTCCAAATCCAACTCCAAATCCATTCCACCTACAACCACCAGCCACTCACCCACCATTTTTTACACTTTTGGCCTGCCCCTAAAACCAAATCCCCACAACATTACCGCCAACTACCCATCCCAGCTACAGCAACCAACAAACCATCTACCATTTTTGACAAATGTTTCCTTAACCCCCCCCCCTACAACCACCTTCACCAAACACCCCCGCCAACCGCCCGCCACAATTATTTTTGACAATCGACAATTTTTCATCGCCCCCAATTAAATCAACCACGTAAGCCGCCAACCACCAAACCCACCCACAACCGCCAACCAACCACCCACCATATTTGACAATTCCCCCCAAACCATACCAAGTCCTCCGCAGCCACCAACGAACCACCCATTTTTGACAATTTTTCTTTTTCCCTACACTACCGACCCGATAATGGCGTAAATTCACATATAAGTACGAATTAGTGCCATAATCAGGATATGGCCTCAATTCAACTTAAAAGGAGAACTTAAGCCGTATGGCGTTAGTTCATTTTGAAAAATGGACGTTAGGTGGTTGAGGAGATGGACAAGGAGGCAGACGACGAGGCAGACGAGGAGACAGACGATTAGCCAGACGAGGGGGCAGACGAGGAGGTAGACAAGGAGGCAGATGAGGAGCAGGGCCCGATCCAGCTTTTTTGCCGCCCTGGGCAAAAATTTAATTTTCCGCCCTTTTTCAATGAGAACAAATAAGTTATAAAATTGTTGGTGCATTTTTTGACCGACTTTTGAAAAATGGAGGTATTCATTCCGACCCGTAAGAATGTAATATTGTTGGAAATTTTCTTTTGGACAATCAAACATGACATTACGATCATAGAGAAGCCGAAAAAATAGTTCGGACAATTCTGTCTGTCTGTCCGTCTGTTTGTATCGGACCGCATACACCCTTAACGGCTGGACCGATTTGCTTCAATCTTTGTACACAGAACACAGTATTATTATAACATCTGATAGATTGATTTTTGGACCTATCATTCTAGCTCCGAAATTAACGGTACCTGCCATGTGATTTTTATTGACAAACTCATTTAGGTATCTCAAAAACGGCTTATACGATTTTGCTAAAAAAATTGGAGTACAATTTATGGTTGGGTTGGAATAAATTTGTCTGGAAAAATCTTTATAACGGTAACTCCAATAGGGCCGAATTTTGAATATCAGATTTTCTCCTAAGCCACTTAAAAGATTTCGATGACATTTTTTAAGTGAAATGCCTTTTATAAACGAAATAACTTTGTTACTTAAAATTTCATAAAAAATTAAAGTTTTTTTTTTTTTTGATTATTTCAAAAACAATTTAATATTTTTTTTAATTTTGTCTTCCTGATAAAAAGCAATAAAAGGCGTTTTTCTTTTTTAGTTCACAGCAGAGCCTGAGTTGTCAAACAAAAATAAGTTTTTTTTTGCTTCAGAGGCTTCAGAGCATAGAATTTGTATTTCTTTTCTCCGTCAGAGTGTGTTCAGAGTGCGCTCTACGAGTTCCAAATAATTAGATAGGGCAGACTGAGCTTTTAGCCAAACAAAATTTTAAGTGTTAAAATAAATAAAATGCACGACTAGGTCGCACCAACTTGCTCTAATGAGTGACAGTGTTTTAGGGGCTTGTGGCTTGAGATTTTGATAAAAATAAAAGTTTCAAAATTCTTAAATAAATACTTAAACTAATTTGAGCCATTTTATTTCTTGGATAAATTTGAATTTATGAGAATAAATTTATAAAAATCTGTGGAGCGGTTTTTGACAAAAAAAGTTTTTTTTGAAAAACTTTTTGAAATAAATTTGAAAAAAAAATTCAAAAACGCCAGTTCATAGGTATGCAAATACATTTGTTTAAAATTTTTAGAAAAAAATTTAATAAGCAGTTTTCAAAATATAATTTTTTTTTTAAATGCTTTTAAAAATACAAAAAAATATTTTTCAAAAATATCGGTATGCAATACAAGTTGAGCTACCTACGGCTATATGTGTACGAAATTTCGAAAGAATCGGTTGAGTCGTTTTCGAGATAGTCGAAAGCAAAATAAACGGTCCTATTGAAAGTACCGTTCTTAGCCATTTTTAAAAACTTTTTTTTTCAGCCATATGATTGGTCGTACCTAAAAAGCAAAACTGATTTTTTTACATCGCAATCGTTAGGGCCGTTTTTGAGAAAAATAAGCTTTAACGTAACGGTTGTATGGCAGGTACCGTTATTTCTTGAGCTAAAAAATTTTTCAATTTTCTCTCTGTACAATACCTAAAAAAGTCTATATACCGAGTTTGAAGCAATTTGGCCCACCCGGTTGGGCTTTAGGTGTCTATACATACAGACAGACAGACAGACAGACATACAGACGGACAGAATTTTTAGACCATCTTTTTTCGTCTTCGTTATCATAGTAATGTCATGTTTGATTGTTATCTCCAAAATTTTTTTTCCGACGAATGCATAACTTGCCTTATAGTACCTATCGCAAGTAAAAATGGCATAAGAAAAGGAAATAAATAGGATATTAAATTCGTTTCATTAATAGTTCAGAGCGCTCTGAACACAATTAGTTCAGAGGACGTTCAGAGCGAGCTCGATAAACTTGAACTTTGTTCAGAGCTCTTTACTGAATGAAAACAGAAAAACGCCTAAAGTGCTGGAAAGTGCATTCTCAAAAAAAAATGTGGAAAAATGTTTCCAAGAAGTTTTTTTTTCTAAAAAAGATCAAAACTGTTCAAGAAATCAGATGACTTAATTTTTTTTAACCCAAAAAACGTTTTAACTAGCTGTTTTTAAGTGATTAATAAAACAGTTCGACTTTATATTTTTGACGGACATATACAGTCGAAATTCTTTACAGCGAACCTTCAAGGGAACAAAAAATAAAAAATTTATAAAATTCGTTATAAAGAAATGTGAAATGTGTTTTGAAACCTCGTGTTCCTTTTTATTTTCAAAGAAAATTGGTATAAAAAAGAAATTAATGAAAAAAAATTATATCTTTTGTTTAGAAATTCAATGTTTGATTGCGCATTTGAAATTTTGTTTTTTATTTTACTATACAAATTTTCCAATTTAGAAAATACAAAATTTGCAGCATCTTCTTTAGTTTTATCACTTGTTTCAATAAAACTTCAAAAATTATTAATGCAGTTCTCTTATCACTATAGTAGATAGGGCTTTTTCGTCTCGTCTGAAGTAAACTCTTTCCAAATTGCTTGTTCTCGATTGTTATTGATTATATCGCTGACCTTACTTTTCATCGGACCAACTGTCAAAAGTACCAACGACAGCTTTGCTAAAATAACTACTGAGGATTGAACTTGTTTTACCTTCGAAACGCGCCTTTGCAAACTTTAACAAAATAACTGTAAATTTTTTAATACATCTATACATTCGATGGAACCTAACTAATATGGGATATTTTTTTAAGAAGAAGGTGAACAAAATGAAGTTTGCTATAGAAAGGGGAGTTCGTTATAAAGTAGTTTTACTGTACCTTATTTTCTCCCTTGATGATCTTAATTAGAAGGAAACAAGTAAACATTTTTTGATAAGACATAGCTTTAATAATCCTCAATTTTAAAATTTTGCCGCCCTTAAAATTTGCCGCCCCGGGCAAATGCCCGTCGCCCCCCCCCTAGATCGGGCCCTGATGAGGAGGCAGACAAGGAGGCAGACGAGCAGGCCGCCTGATCGTCTGTTTCCTCGTCTGCCTCGTCATCTGCCTCCTCGTCTATCTCCTCATCCACCTAACGTCCGTTGTTTTCTTGTACTGACTTTATAACAGAGATCGAAACATTTTATGGCATTAGTTCACTTTGGACTTATGGCTATAGTTCTCATTTAAAAGTGAATTAAAGCCATATCTTGGATCTGGTGCTAGTACACACTTAAATGTGAATTAACACCATTATGGCCTCAATTCGTATGGCCTTAGTTCATGGCACATTCAAAAACTACTAGTGCAACAAAATAATGCGTGTGCCACGCCCAAAGTTGAGACTTTTCATGGCTAAGGCAATTACATAACATAACTTGAATTTTAAAAAAATTGATTTTTAATGGAAATAGCGATTATGGTGTATTTAACAATTCTTGAAATATAACCTGCTACGTAACCAAGGAATACAAACTTAAGTGTTCATCTTCTTACTTCAAAACTGCGATCCTATCGGTCGCATTAAAATATTAATGCAGATTAAAACTTTTTACGGAAACACCCCTAAAAGTGGGCGTGTCCTAAAAACTTGTAAACAAAAATTTTAATCACTAACTGAGCCTTGATCGATAGTCAATTCTTATTCATATTTGTAAAACTACAGCTGAATCGAGTACCTTATTTTTTTAACGATCTTACCCGAAAAGGTATTTTAACATTTTAAAATTTTACACAAATAAAAAATAAGAGATACATAAGTTTTTCATATAACGACAAAAAAATTGGTTAAAATTGAATTTTGATAACTAAAATTTTTAAAATTATGGTTTTTGTCCTTTCATGAAAAATGGGCGTAAGTCACAATTGAAATTCAAAAGTTTCTTTTCAGTTTTCATACATGAGCTTCTTCGATTAAGAGACTCACAAATTCGGACTTGTGGATTTATTATAGGTTAGTGCCGTTTATATGCAAAAATAATATTTTTTATAGTTTCTAATGAAAACTGGGCGTCATTCACACCCACAATCAATTTTTTTTTGTTTTCATACCTAAGATGTTTACGTACAACTAATACCCACAAAATTTTAGGTTTTTTTGCTCGAATATAAGCATCGTTATTTGACTGGGTCGCACAAACTTGCTCTAATGTGTGACAGTGGCCTTGGGGCTGAAAATTTTGGAAAAAAAGGAAGAATATATCATATAAATTTTTTTAATCACTTGAAAATCACTAGCTAAAGCAATTTGAGGAAAAAATGAAGTGAACCTTTGACTGTTCTAAATTTTAAGGAACAAAATTTTCAAAATCGTGCGACCAGTTTTTTCAAAAAACGATTTTTTTTTTCAAAGACTTTTCGAAAACGCATTCCAATTTTTTTGAGTATGCCAACTTTTAGAACAATGTTGTTTTCATCAGGAAAATAAAATTTTAAAAAAATTGATCAAACCGTTTTTGAAGAAACCAAAAATTAAAAAAAAATTTAACTTTTTTTTAAATCCCAAAAAAAATTTTTTTTAAAATTTTTAAAATGCATGCTATTTTGTCTATAAAAATGATCCTATATTAAAATTTCATCGAAATCCGTTTAGAGCTTTACGAGAAAGTCTGATTTTAAAAAAACCGGTCCTATGGGAGGTACCGTTATAAGACTTTTTCTGAAAAATCTGTTTTATCTAAGGGGTCAGTTATAGCGATACGGAAAACCAAACCGAAAAAATTTTCAAATGGAAAATTTTGTATGTTCTGATTCGATTTTTAAGACAAATGCTACACTGATCGATGGCAATCAATGCAGAGAATTTTTTTTGTTCATAATAATTTTAATTGAACAAATACTTTTTGTTAAAAATTTATTTTTTTATTTTTCTTTTATACGTATTACAGAAAAATGATTAAATAAATTTTTAGCAAAAAGTACAAGTTCAATTCAAATTTGTATTTGCAAAATAAAATCTCTGAGTTTTTTGCCATCGATCAGTGTAGCATTTGTGTTTTAAATCTGATTATACTATACCAAATTTTCCATTTGAAAATTTTTTCGGTTTGGTTTTCCGTATCGCTATAACTGGCCCCTAAAACATGAATTTTGCACGAAAACCACCATTCAGAAAGTTGTATCAAAATAGTAGGGTCCGTTTTTGAGAAAAATTAATTTTTCATAAGAGATCGTATGGCAGGTACCGTTAGTTTTATAGCTAGAATGCTTATTCCAAAAACTCTTTGTAGGACGTCATAATAAAACTATGTACCTACCGAGTTTCAAGCAAATCGATTCAGCCGTTTAGGCTGTAGGTAACTATACAGACAGACAGACATACGGACATATAGACAGACAGAATTGTCGGACCCATTTTTTTAGGCTTCTCCATCATCGTATTGTCATGTTTGATTGTCCAAAAAAACACCTATAATCGCAAGTAAAAATGGTATTGATGGTTTTGTATGAAAAGTGGGCGTTAGCCACGCCCAAACTGAAATATTTTTATTTAATTTAGAATAAGGTATAAACAACAAATTTTACAGACGTCACCAAAACAACCTGACACAAAAATGTTAACTATTCGATTAAATGTTTTGAACAAGATGTGTGTTTCAAAAACCTGTAAGCTATGTCAAGTTTGACATGTCCACTTTCTAAAGATTTATGAAGCAACCTCTATTGATTCCAATCTTTTAACCAATGGCCCCTTTCATATTATGCATAATATTTTTGAGCTTATTTCTTTTATTTCAAAGAATTCAGAAACAGACATTTTCATTAACAGCCACAGCCAGACTGATGACGGGTGTCTTACCTAAATGTTATTTGGCCTTGCGTATACATTTATGAATTTGGATGACTTAATTAATATTACCAACTGTAAAACTTTTAGACAAAGGTTAATTATTCACTTTTGAAAAGTTGAAGACAAACAAAAAAATAAATCAGACTCCTACGCTTTCTTGAATTCCCCCAAAACCTATAAAAAATAATTTATAAAGTTCATTTAAGTCGACCTCACAGTCTTTGTTTATTTTTTTTACCCCATACTTAGACAATTTTCGTCAAAAGGATTTTCCCCCGTTGTGGATAACTTTTGCCAAAGGTGCTTAAAACTTTTAAGCTTTATTCAAAAAAAAAAAAAAAAAATGGAAATCGTCTGCTTATAGGTACACACTCAAAGAAAAAAAAAATGAGATAAAATTATGGAATCGTCCATTCTACACACCTACCCTAGATGGTGTGTCTAATGATGATTCTCATTTGGTTTGTCTAAAAAAAAATGTACGACTCACCTTCACAAAACTGCCAAGGAGAAGTCGTCGTTTCAGTGTGATGGCCAGTCCTCGACACCACTTTGAATTCAAATGTGTACTCTCCCATGTTAAGACATCATCGTCTCGTTCAAATAGTGCATCAAAAGCATATAGCTCTATAGTCTCAAAAAAAAAATAGTCTGTTCTATAAAAGTTCTAAGGATTTCGGTATCTTTTTTGCATCCGGATTTTTTTCAATCTCCTGTTTATTTTTGTGTGTTCTTTTGTAAATCATCGTCCTTTTTTTGCACAAAAAAAAAAAAAAAATTACTTTATACCATTTCATCTCGTCATAACTGAGGGCTATTTGCTTTCAAAAATGATAAATATTTTATTTTGTTTTAACCTCAAAATGTCGGCGGTGTAGTTGTTGGCATTTTGAATTAGTGTTTTTTTTTCTAGCCTTGTTTTAGATCCTTTTTTTCTGCCGTCTTCGTCGCTTGAAAAAAGCAAAAATACAAGCAAAAAATCCGACGATGCCCTGCAAAACTTTTCTGCAATGAATATGTAATTGGGGTTGAAAAATATATGTATTTAAAAAAAAAGGGGCGGGGATTTGGTAGAATAATTTAGTGTTACGTGGTTAATTGCTCGAAAGGAAATAAGCACGATGACGACGACGACGACCAAAAAGGAGATGATGAGTGAGAAGAGCTAGTGAGAGTTTGGAATTCATTGAAGTAAATTTTATTTCGTTGGTTCGTTCATTTTTTTTTTATATATTTTTTTTTAACAGTACAATACAAGCTAATGGGGGTTAAACGTGTTCTCGCAAGGGTTAATGACTTTTGGAATAAGGCATAAAAGTTTGCTTAGAACTGAATTGGCGTTAATTACATGGTGTTAATGGAGGGAATTTAAAGGGATTAAGTAAGTGAAAAATGTTGCGTATACGCCAGAGTAAGTGGTAATGGTGGATTATAATGAAACTTTTATGTTCGTTATTTTATTTTATTTCATTTTTTTTTCGTTTGCATTTTTGAGTCAAAGGGGCTTCACTGTGTTGGTCTGTTCATTGCCTCTATATGGACCTTAGGGAATCTAAAATATTTTTGTATTCTGCATAAATTGAAAAGGATTTTTTTTTCTGTGTTCGTTTTGTTCTCAGATGGGCACAATTATTAGATTCCGCTTTGTCCGTCTGGAACAGAAACTTTTATCATTCCCTTGTGTAATGAAGTGCTAATGGTGAATTTAAAAATAATGTGGATGTTGAAATTGTACATAAGATATATTATTTTAATAGGTATTTTAGCGAACATATATTTTTTTGGTAATGGTTATAATTGGCAATTCAATTGGATTATTTTCGGTTAATTTCGTTTAGAGCTAATTTTATTTTTTGTTAAAGTTAATCTTTTAGATTTTTTTTTTTACTTTGAGTCAATATTGATTATTTTTTATCAATTCAGAAAATTTTATAAACTTAGTATCAGCGTTTTGGGCGTAGGCTAGCTCAATGTGAAAAATTTAATGTGCTTGAAAATTCGGTGGTGTGGAAAATTAAGGGTGTTGAAATATTTCTTTTATATCGACGACTAGGTTCTGGAGGGAGGTATACAAATTTTTAGATCTATAATGCTACAACAGAATGTGACTAACACTCTAACACTGGAAAAGATAAATGCAATACTGAACGGGTCACAGGATAAAAGTCTATTGTGGACCTATGTCCCACCCATATACCTTAATGTATCGGGTTTTTCAATAAGAGCGCTACAAAAGTACGTTCCATGCCATTATGTATGGAACTCGATTTCTTTTGCATGGCCACCACGGGCACGCTTGCAGAAGTCCAGACGCTGAACCCAATTTTCGACGGTTTAAAAGCATAAATCGGCCGATACTGCTGCAATTTCGCGTTCGATATTCGTACGAAGTTCATCAATCGTCGCTGGCTTGTTGACAGGGAAATAAGTCCCCGGGTACTAAGTCCACCGAGGGACTTAGTTCCCACTTAGTGGCACTAGGTGGGAACTAAATCCACTTAAGTGAAGTGGAATTAGTTCCCATGAAAGGTGAAAATCTGATCGAAAGAAAATGAAGTGGATTTAATTCCCTTTTAATGTGAAACAAGTTCCCAATTCCATATTTTTCTTGATACATTTTCAAAAACGAAATAATACCAAATATGAGTTTTTGATTTATTTCATAAACCATTTCATTTTCAGTTACTTTCACATAATGCGCGTAGACAATTTTGAGCTAAGACTTGACAATTTGGACTTCTCTCTCACTTTTAACTGCTATCTACTTACTTATTGCGATCCTCCTGCATGTATGAAAGAAACGCTATTATTATTTGATCACTTTCAGAACATTTAAAGGTAAGATTCGGTAAGATTTTTGATATGGTTGTTGGAATACAGTTTACTCTTCATAATTCGAAGTGTGAACCAACTTTGTTTCCATACAAAAGTGGAGCACGTTCCCACCTTCCATTGGAGGTGGATTTAGTTCCCACAAATTTTGAATGAAGTCTCTCGATGGACTTAGTTCACCGGGACTTATTTCCTGCACTAATTTTTGCATGCCTGAAGCGCAAAAAAATCATCAGGCTAAAGAACGGGATAACTAAAAAGGCGGATTAAGGCCTAGAAGCATTACCATGGTGTAAACAAAAAGCTTTAAAAATCATTTTTTCACTTATTCTTTACTCGATAAACTATGCATCATTATCATGACCACTTATAAGGGCGCAACTACAACGGGTTGTTGTGAAATTTACTGAAAAACACAATTTTTCTACATCTTTTTATTTGCGGGTGGTAAAAGTACAGCAGCAATTTTTCAATATTTCCTCAGTATCAAAAACCATTTTGGATTTTCATAAAATGAATTAAAAATGTTGATATCTAAGCAAGACCACTCGATCTGATCAAGGTCTTTATGGAACTATTCAAAAGTCAGCTTTTGTTGGAAATAATGCTAAATCAGTGGAAATGCCGGAAATATTAATGTCCGTTTTGGCAAGTCTGAAATTGCATTGAATATGTTTCAAAAAATTAAAGTGATTTGCTTGCAAAACAAACAAAATTTTAACTTCGAATTAAAACTTAAGAAAATGTTCTGCCTTTATGGACAGTTACTGGCATAAAAATAAGCAAGTAACTTGATTGTGAAATTGGCCAAAATGACCTATCAAAACTCAATTACGTTAAATGAAGTGGAATTGATCATAACATGCGTCATCATAAGGAAAAATAAAATTGTTTCGGGTAAGATATTCCACATTCTTGCAGTGCTGCTAATGAAGCTCTATATTTTACAGTCCAAAATTAAGATCAGGAGTAAATAAAAAGATGTCGGGAGCAAACATTCGATAGTCATAAAACAAATAAAATTAGTGCACTGTGTGCATTCGTTAATGAAACAATTTAGTTTTAAACAGGAGATCGTTTTTAAAGATAAAGAAGAGAGTTGGAGACAGAACGGAGCCTTGGGGCACACCAGCATTGTGTGAATAGAAGACTGAAAACCGTACTTAACAACGTTAATGAAACGGTTTATAGAAAAGGGAATTCGTCGATAAAAAATGTACGCATTTCTTAATAAATCCTAGAGCCCTATTCTAAATGGTTTTGAAATATCAAGCATAATAACCTTACTTTCTCCAAAAGGATGCAAAGATTGGTTGCGCTGTTCAATTAGATTCGATATCATTATCAGCATTGGACTGTACTTATGATCATCAACAAGTTTTCCTTTCCAAAGATAGACCCATCTGATGGTTTATTAGTGCTTGAATGAATTTGGGAAGAAGGGACGTAAGTGCAATTGGTCTGTATTTGAGGGGAATGAACCCCTTTTTTAGGTATATGCTGGATAATAATTCTGTATCCCATCCACTTGAAAACTTACACAGTGGCTTGTTCAGCGAGGAAGCACACTTCTTTAAAACTATGGGTTTGATAAAGGGTGCTTTTTTTTAGACGTTTGGTTTTTTGGTTTGGTTATGGCCAAGAATTTAGCTGTATTATAAAGGTATTTTTTTAGATCTTTATTGTAGCTGATTTATATAAATTAGTTTGTATTTCTAGATTACGCAATTTACAGAGAAATGGTATTTTCTACCTTACTACTGAAAAACTTATAAAAAGTATTTAATATTATTATCACAGATTCAAGTTATTTTAGAAGGAAAAGCTACATGATGTGACGAAGTCACATTTTCTTCTCTTCCACCGCAGCCAATAAAATAGGCATACTCAAATGTGCAATAGGAATGGCATTTACTAACCGCCCGCCCTGTAGTGGCTCACTCACTACACACTAATATAGGCTTTGAAATCACATGACAAGGTATACACAAACCAGTTGCGTTTCAAGGGTGATTTTGTACTTTGTGCTTATAAGTCACATTTAGTTTCTGTGGAAATATTTCATATAGGAACCTGGAATTCACACTGAAATTCGAGGAAAATCTCGATGGTGATTTGTAGGAATACTATTTAGAGCCAAAGACTTTTTTCCACTACCGGAATACCAGGGGTACGCAGTGTACCGAGAGATTCCTAATATTTTGAAGCTGTGCTTTCACGAGTTCAGCAGAATATTCCTCCTGTCCGTTTTTCCTTACCGTTCCTATATTTCTATCGATTAAATACCTTACTTGTAGCCGTACATTTGTGCGTGTAACTAACCGGACATTGGTTCCGTGTAACTAACCGGGCATTGGTTCCGTGTAACTAACCGTACATTGGTTCCGTGTAACTAACCGGGCAATGGTTCCGTATAACTAACCGGACATTGGTTCCGTATAACTAACCGGGCATTGGTTCCGTGTAAGGTGTAACTAACCGGACATTGGTTCCGTGTAACTAACTGGACATTGGTTCCGTGTAACTAGCCGGACATTGGTTCCGTGAAACACCCGGACATTGGTTCCGTGAATATAATTATAAGTTAAGATTTAAGATTAAGGAATTACTGTAAAGTATTATTTGGATTATATAACGTATATTTGCTATACCGAATCTATGTACATTATTTGAATTATATAACTTATATTTGTAATAAAAAATTGACTTCTGTTTGTAACCTAAACCTATTGAATTAAAGGTAATAAATAAAGTATTATTTTCCTTAACCGGAGTTTTACGTCTTTTCTTCGGCTGACCCTGGAACAGCTGAAGCTACCTCAGCTATAGACAAAAAAGGACAACTCTTACAATGAAAAAACCTTCATTTAATTATGAAATATAATTTTCCCAGAGAGAGAAGTGGGTCCGTGTGATCACAAAAAAGATGATGTTTACATAAGAATACATATATATAAATATATATATTAAGCAATTAAATAAATATATGTAAAGATAAAAAAGTAAGTGAACAAATCAATTAACATTAACAACTAAATAGGTTAACATCAAAGTCGAGGTACATTATGTAATGTATGTATAAATGTATATCACAGTAATGTATATAAGCTAAAACTAAATAAAGAAATAAATAAATAAACAAATAAATAATCAATTTATAAATAAGATATAAATAATAAACTAACAAATAAATAAATAAATTAATATAAATAGAAGAAAATAAATAAATAAATAGATGGATAATAAATAGTAAACAAAATTAATAATAATGAATAGAAAAATAACTAACTTTAAAAACAAATGAGTAACAATTTTTTTATTGTATAGATAATAATTATAACTAAATTATTTTTTATCACAATTTAGAATTTGTGTAAATGAATAATTGATAAATAGATACAAATAATAAAAAAGTTCACAACACCTTAAGTTGTTAAATTTAATATCAAGTTATTTTCAGAGCTTTATATCGTTCATATATTTTTGAGATTCAGATTTCAAGTTTTTCAATTTTTGACTCTTCATCCTCCGTAGAATAGTGCCTTGCCAGGGAAGATTAAGCATAATTTTTAAAATTTTACTTTGCATAATTTGCAGCCTGCGAATATGACTTTTAGCACATGATCCCCAAACGGGAGAGCCATATAGCATTATGCTTTGGAATATAACTTTATACAATAACAATTTGTTTTCAACACTCAATTTGGACTTTCCATTTATAAATGGATAAAGTGTTCTTATCGCCATATTTAGTTTATTTAGCGTTTCTTGTATATGCAAGCTAAAGGTCAAAGTTTTGTCCAAGTGTACCCCAAGATATTTGGCACTCGATTTCCATTCAGTTTGAACCCCATTTAAATGAAGCCTATTGCTTGGAAAGTAACAGGCTTTTCTTTGTCTAGTGAAAAAGAGAGCCTGAGTTCTTTTAAGGAGTTTTCCAACTCAAATTAGAACCGCCATTTCTACCTACCTACCTTTAGAAGCATTCAATTTTATTTTCCAATCATCGCAATATGAATGAACTGATTTCAAAGCAGATTCTAAATTGGTTTCAATTAAGGAACCAATTGAATCTGATGAGTATATGCAGGTATCATCCGCGAAAATTGCTGTTTTACAGTTATGGGGTATTGGAAAATCATGTGTGTATATAATATATAAATAACGGTCCAAGGACGGATCCTTGAGGTACACCTGCAACAATTTCAATAACATCGGAAAAATAATTATTTACAGAAACATTGAAAGTGCGTTTTGTAAGGAAGGACGAAATCAATTTTACGACGTAAAGTGGGAAATTTAAAACAAGGAGTCTATGAATGAGTACTTCGTCCCACACAGAGTCAAACGTTTTTTCAACATCAAGTAAGACCATTCCTGTACTTTTTCCTATAGTAAGATTATTTTTAATATCTTTTATTATAAAGATAAAGGTTTGCCATAATGTTGCTAAAATGATTTCGGGCAAGAGGCCGATGCAGTTGGCTCGAAAATATTCCTGGGCGATTGTGTCGACCGAATATTGGACGCAGCGCCTGATGCGTCATGCTAACCGAACCATTATTTTGCTTATAAATTTGCACGATTTGCAAACGTTGTTCAGGAGAAGGTCTATTCATTATGAAATGGCAAACCAAAATAATCTTAAATCAAGTGACAGCTGTCAAAAAAACCAACTCCGATAAAAGTATTGCCAGATTGAAAGCCACACGTCTAAAAAAACACGCTTTATTTATTGGTATAGCAAATGCTGCGAATAAATCAGCTTTTGCTGTAGTGCTGACCATTGGAGTTTCATTGCCAACAAACGTTGGAACCAAAAGCAAATACGTTTTTAAGAAATTACCGAAAATGTTTACTATATTATGTCGCTGTAATTTTGTTTGCACTTAATTTTTGCTCATGCAAAAAATTCGTTCTTTGGATGTGGGCATTATGGGCTTTTCTAGCTTCTTTGAATTTCTTCTGATTATCCTCAGAATAGTTAGCCTTGTAGCGTTAAAGATGTACTACTCTCTTATATAAAATTCTCTTCCAGATCTGACTTATTTTTTTTAAACATGTACGCATGTGCTTTGGAACCGAAAATTTAGACCACATACAATTTAAAGCAATGTTTAAAAAATCTGCATATTTTCATCAAAGCTGGTAGGCCACATCGTTTGTTACATATTTGGCGAGACCACTTTAAGAAACTTTCCTCGTGTAGACTGAACTCAAATGAATCAGAATTTTCCCCAATGTATTTGGGTTTCATTTAAAGTAAAAAATTGGGCCTTAATTTTGCAGTATGAAGCAATCGATCTTAGCTCCTGAATGTTGAGCTGAAGGAGCTGAAATAATCATATATCCAAATCGAGGACAAGTTAAGCAGATGTTGATGTCCTGTGCGCCATGCTTATAAGGTTATAAGTATAAGTCACTCGAAGTAATTCTCTTTAAATATACACTTAAAGCATTCAATTAAATCAAAATATGATCCAAAACCACGCATTTTCAATGGCCAACTATCACGCTATAGCGACTATACGTAAACAATATCTTGCCAGGTTGCAAAACATCAGAGCTTAGTTTGGCGGAAATACAATGGCCTGCCCCACAAAACTCTAGGATACTCTTCATCGATGTTCTTTGTGTCATTTTCAATGTTTGTTGATAGTGGGAAATGTTTTCTCATGTCGATACAAAAATCTCCTCCCCCATTCCATGCTTTTTGGTCCACACTCAAAGCAGCCATCCCCATCCCATAATACGAGTAGTCATATGAAAACACAAAATTCAGGAAAATTGTGCCTTAAACTTTTTGGAACATTTTCAGCTTTTTCTCATGTTTCACACATTTGATCCACAATTTCACATTAACACCCCCCTAAATGGCAATTGAACGAGGCTCTTCAAATCGAAAGCGTTTGGGTGCAACACAATGTTGGACACATTGTGTGTTCTGCATGTTTGCATTGAGTTGAAGAGAGCTCTCTTTTATATAGAATGTATCTATGAGATTTCCATTTTGAGTATGAATGTGATTCTGTTTTTCTAGCTAAAGTGCTGCCTCATTCTGCTCGAAAATGAAATGATTTTATAGCTTCTGCGTTCGTTGTTGAAGTGTCACTTTTTGTTTTATATTCAAAAAATTTAAGGCAGGTCGTATGTGAGCTATGCATTTAATTTGAAACACAAAAAACTTCAAGAGTATTGAAGAACTCCATATTTCTGTAAAAAAAAACCTATAATCTTAAACGTCAAATATGAGCAACTTGACAGCCAATTCACAAGTTTCAAAGTTGTCTTAGACATTTGCATTTGCAAATTCAGTAATGGACTAAGGCTGACAACATTTTGAAATCTACAAATATACTGGCCCACTTCTTTAGGGATCTTCAAAATCGTTGAGAATGGAATCGAAAACAAGACAGAAGACACTACATGCGAATTTTCGTAAATCGCACTGCACGGCTACAATGCGAAGTAGCAGCTGCAGCATAGATAGTAGCTGAAGTACAAGTCGACTCGACTCTAACTTCACGAACGTGCTGCGCTGCAAAACAACAGCAAACCAAAATGGCAGACATGATTTTTGTTTGAGTTCAGTGCTCCACATTGTATTCGTGTTATGCTGCTTAGTGGGCTTCTTTTTTTTAAATTAACTTTGACGTTGCTACGTGCTACTGCTGCAGCTACACCTTTCTGCGCAGCCAGTAAGAGTCTATTATGGAGTATGGACTCAACCAACATAGGTACATACCTCTCCAATTATTCCAGTGTCAACATACCAAGTTGGTTAAAGTCGAAACTCGCTATACACTTGGAGTCGAAAGTTATCGCTTGGAATTAAAGAATCATAGTAACCAGCATTTCAGGCGTTTCGAATTTCACCTTTTGACCATGTAAACGTCGCTGATATAGTCCAAACGAATATCGCCAGAAGCATTCTTCTCCCAAATCACTCACATTGACATTCATCTGATTCTGACAGCGTGTACGCTGTTTGTTCCTTCGAATCAGTGGAAACAACGATTGAGACGAATGATTTTCGATTGATCTCCGCACTGATATCATTTTAAGAGGCGTTAAATAGTAGATCCCTAAAAGACAAGGTACTGGACTATTTCAAAGCATCACCTTCCCATCGTATTTTTTTTTTCCAAACTTCCGATCATGACAGCAAATACTACGTCATGTCTTTAAAAACAGTCACATCTTCACCGCGGACAAAACGTCACAATGGACATATATAATTTTGAAGTTGTCAAGGCCTTTGTCTATTTTGGTTCCACTATAACCTCTCAGTACAAAATCAGTGAAGAGATTAGTCGAAGAATCACTCTTGCCAATCGCTGTTTATCGGGTTTAGGAGGCATTTTAGTAGCAAAGCCCTCTCTCAAAGGACCAAGGATACACTAAACAAGACCCTTATCATCCCAGTCCTGCTGTATGGGGCAGAAACCCAAGCCTGGGGTGCTTTGAGAGAAAGATTCTTCGGGTGATATTCGGTCCTATATGTATCAATGGAATGTGAAGGAGAACATTCAATGGCGAACTGTACGGGCTATACAGCAACATTGACCTGGTTAAGAAGCTGAAAATACAGCAGCTTATATGTCTGGGCCATGTGGAGCGTATGAAAGAAAGCGCTCCAGCTCGACGAGTCTTCAATTTCAACCCGGAGTGGAGAACGACCTCAACCAACTTGTTGTGCGCAACTCGAGGCCACTGGCTAGGGACCGGCCTAGCTGGCGAGGATTGTGGTTGAGTAAGTATCTTGAAGCCGACTCTTAAGGGTGACTGGGCGGCTTATAATTGTCTCCCCTTCCCTCCCTTCCCTCTCGTAGTCCTTTTCTCACAATTCCTCAAATCAATCAGGTTTTTCTTGACGGGGAAACCCTCTTGAGAACCATACATCTCGCCTAGGTGGCGGTTTTGTGTTTCTTGGGGGGCTACTGCGCCAAGCCCGCGTACTGGACCAATCCGGGACAGAACCAGTGTACCTTTACCAACCAGCAACCTGCCTAGGTGGCATAAAGTCTGGAGTTGGGTTACATGGAACTGTCCTATGGTTTGGTCTGGTAGATTGAGTCACCTTTCCAAGAGAAAACTAGTTCTTCCCGCCCTTCTCCGTGGAACACATACCATCACATCCGTCTAAGCCTTCGTTAAGTTGTTTGGTTAATGGTAACAAAACGGCGCACACCAGCGCTAATTGGGTTCTTTTAAGAAGTTTTTCAACTCAAATTAGAACCGCCATCTCTACCTACCTACCTACCTAAGTATCTTCACCGCTTCTTTTCAATGGTCAGTGGTGTTTTTGAAAGTTTTGACAAGACAGCTAAAGATCACCAAAACCATGGTGCGCAGTCAAACAAAATTGTAGGGTTGCCAAGATGGGATATAGCTCTGTGTGCTCTCTGAAGCTTGACTTTAATCAAAAACCATACTGATAGAGGCTATTTGAGTCACGACCAAAAAAGGGTCAGACGATCGCACAGAGCATAAGACAAGATTTAAGAAAACTCTCAGATTTGCATCCGTGTGCCGAAGTTTCTGGAAAGAACTTTGAACATTGGTTCAGCCGTCGCACTTTTCAATGATTAAACCGCTCGCTTTTCATGCTCAATCTTTTTTCCCAAGAGTCGATGTTCTTCCTTTATTTTGCGCCTTTAGTTCGTAGAAAACATAGCTAGCACGGCTTTGCTGCGTCGCCAGCTGTAGAAATTTTGATTTTGCCTCTACCTAGTCGTTCCATCGAAGAGGAGGAAGCGGGTTTCCACTCCCTCTGGTTTGGCGTTAAGAATTTTACGAGCTGGAGCTTTGATGTCCTCTATTCGATTTACATGTCCCAGCCCATCTTAGTCCTTGAATTTGAATTTTTCTGGCTAAACTTATGTCGCTGACCGAGCAGCACGTAAAGTTCGTCGTTGCATCTTCTTTGCCAAATGTGGTATTCTCGGTTTAAACAGACAAATCGTTCGAAGCACTTTTCTCTCGAACAACCAAATGACTTTTTATCCGATTCGGAGAGGGTCCATGCTCTGTGCCATATAACAGGACCGGGATGATGAGTGTTCTTTGCAATGTCTTCTTGCTTTTCTTCGTTTGGGTTTTGTTCTTCAATTGCTTTTCAGAGCAAAGAAACAGCGATTACCAAGAGTTAGTCTGCGCTTGATTTCAGCGCTGATGTTGTTGCCTGTGCTTACGGCAGAACCGAGGTAAACAAATTCACTGACTACCTCGAAGTTATACCTATCAACGGTTACGTTCTGACCAAGTCGGTGGTGGGATTGGACTTTTGTTGATGAAAGCATATACTTTGTCTTGTCCTCGTTTATTTTCAACCCCATTCTGCTTGCTGCTGACTCCATAGTAGTGAAAACACTGGTTACTGCTCGCTTTAATCTTGTACTTCCTATCACGTCAATGTCTTCAGCAAACCCAAGTAATTTTGTCGATTTATTGAAATAATGCCTGATGTACTGGCATGGGTTCTCCGTATTACATTTTTAAGCACAATGTTAAAACAGCTGCATGATAGTGCGTCGCCTTGTCGTAACCCTCTGGTGGTTTCGAAGGTTTCAGTAGAGTCTCTACCAACTTGGACGGAATAGCGAGCATTCTCCAACGTCATCCTGATAAGGCGTATCAGTTTAGCAGGGATTCTAAAGTCAGACATGGCACGATACAGTTCAACTCTATTAACACTGTCGTAGGCGGCTTTAAAATCGACGAACAGGTGGTGGGTGTCGATGTTATATTCTTGAAGTTTCTCCAGGATCTGGCGTAATGTGAATATTTGGTCGGTGGTAGATTTTCCAGGTCTGAAGACGCATTGGTGAGCACCTATCAGACATCAGCTTGAGACGTTCACATAAAACGCTGGACAGGATCTTATAGGCGATGTTTAAAAAACTTATGCCTCTATAGTTGGCGCAGAGTAGGCGGTCTCCTTTTTTGTGAATCGGGCAGATGGTACTGAGATTTCACTCATCGGGCATACCTTCCTCCGATCATATTTTGCAGATAAGTTGGTGTATGCTCCTGACCAAATCATCTCCAACGCGTTTAAAAAGTTCCGCTTGTAGACCATCGGTGATGACTACTTTGATTTCATTGTGGTCGGGAGGATAGTTGTCATCTAGATTAACTGGTACAGGTCGATCTTCAAGAAGCAGAAATGGTGATTGCTTCTAACACAGCCTGCTGACTGATGGTTGGGAGATTAACATGGTATGCAATATATTCCTAACAGAAGCAAGTGCTCAAAGTTAAAAAGTGAAATCTCTAGCTGCAAACAGTAAAAGTTTTTGAAGGACTGTATGCCTTATGCTCAACTTCTGCTTTTGGAATATAATGACGATAACTGTCTAGGTAGAAAACGGACAAGCTGAGAAGATCAGAGACACATGAGAGTACGAGGGGCGTTCAATATACTCTCGGTATCGATATGAAGGAAAATGCGAATTCAATTTAAATTGTTTTTATTTTTCAATATAATCTCCCCTAACATCAATGCATTTGTTACATCTTGAGATAAGCTTTTTTATACCCTCAAAAAAATAAATTTCCTCTTTCCCTGCAAAATACCCATTTATTGCCGACTTGAGTTCTTCATCATCCGAAAATCTTTTTCCACGAAGACATTTTTTCAAATCCGGAAACAGGAAATAATCACTAGGGGCAAGGTCTGGACTATAGAGTGGATGTTGGATTTCTTCGAAACCACAATCTCGCGCAGCAGCCTTGGAAACTCGCGCTGTGTGAACAGGAGCGTTGTCATGAAGAAACAGCACATCCGCTGCGAGTTTACACCGTCTTTTCTTTTTAATTTCGTCCAGCAAATTATGCAAAGTGGAAGCGTAGGATGTGGCGTTGATGGTTTCACCTTTTTTTTGTACTCAATGAGCAAGATTCCCTTTGAGTCCCAAAACTGTGGCCATGAGCTTCCCGGCAGACGGAGTGACTTTGAACTTCTTCGGGGGGTCTGTTCCTTTTTTATGCCACTGCATGGACTCTTGTTTGCTTTCAGGGTCATAGTGGTGAGCCCATGTTTCGTCCCCAGTAACAATTCGATCCATAACACCGTCCGCGTTCTCACTACACATCTCCAAAAGCTCTCTACAGCATGCGATTCTCACTTTTTTCTGAGGCGCTGTGAGCATTCGTGGCACCCACCTTGCACTGACCTTTGAAAGGTTAAGATGGTCATGAAGAATGGTGTGAATGGTACCAGTTGAAAGCTTGGTGATCTCTGCCATCATTTTCACCTTTATTCGGGCATCCTCAAGAACAAGTTTTTCGACTTCTTTGATGCTTTCTCCCGTACAAGCAGTAGCCGGGGCGCCGGAGCGGGGGTCGTTTCAATGCTCTCTCTGCCTCTCTTGAACTCACTTGACCTAAGAAGCAAGTTTCCAAAAGCTACAGAAGAAGGAACTTTCCACTAAAGGCTCCAGTCCGCCGCAACTTATCCCACAAAATATAGTTGTCCCATCGCAACACAATTTAAGATATGGAGAGGAAAGGATCCAAACTCCATCCTAGATAATATCTACCAAAAATAGAACCGTGGGCAGTGAGAGGCCTTCAACGTCAGAGGGTTCAAAAGGATTATTTGTTTGGTGACTTGAGCCACATATTGAAAACTCTTCATCAGATGATATCCTGATCCTGGATTCAAATTTGGGGTTTAAAATATATTGAATTGAGAAAATTTTTTCAAGAGCCAGTTCTTGCGACCTAGTTGTTCTGTTTATCTCAACCATCGTACTCCATTAGGATAGTTTTGCATATTTTTTTCCTTTTCCGGAGGATTATGCTCCTGTGGCTTGTTGATTGGGTGGTGCTTGAGGCTAGGTACAGAGGGAATAACTAAACTACCTACCTTCCCATGTGTTCCTCGTATGCTAGCAACATGTGAAGCAGACTTTTGCGTGGATTCGACTATATGTAGATCCCCTATACCTACATACATATATATGACGCAGCGAATACACGTTTTATCTGCAGTACGCTGGCTGCTGTAGTAAGAAAATATTTTCTGAATGGTTTCAATGTTACCATGTCATCCTGCTATATAATATATCCTCGGTGGTGATATTGTTCTATGGATGTGTGTTTTAATGAAATATAGCTTGAGGAGTTCCGCAGTAACAAAAAGAGTTTGTTCTATTAACAAATTTTCTAATGTAAACAAAATGTCGGAGTTGTTGCTTTAAATAATGTGCAACATGTCTGTGAGTAAGTATGGAGTTTCAGATAGCTGTTGTACGGGCAAATACTGAACATACTTTAGCTTTCATTGCAATTAATTGTTTTCATTGATAACAATAAAACAGGGAACACTCCTTGCTTGTTTTGAGAGTTTGTTTTTTAGTTTTTTATACCAATATTTGTCTAAAGGAGAGCATGCACAACCTCTTAAATGATAAAAGTAGCTATAGCACCTATCAAATATTTGTATGGATTTTAATTTTCATCTGTGTTTTTTTTATCATAGTTGATTATCCCTTTTAGACATGTGTACATGTACATCTTTTTGAAACAAGCATTCAAATATTCCTAATTTTTTTCTACCGTTTCTATAAATAAAACCTTACAGGTAACACAGTTTTGTGAAATGTGTTATATTTCTGACAAGAGCTGCCATTAACTCCCTACAAGGCAGTCATCTAGGTATGATTCTAGTTATACGCGCTATTAATGACGTATTTATACTCTATTCCACATAAACAGGCAGTACACGTCTTATGGGGAAACTTTTTTTTTAAAGCAGTTGCGTGCAATATTTTCGCACTATACTTAATTGAAGGAAACCCTCCATAAGAATTGTTGAGCCCCCAGTGAATTTCCAATCGCATCTGACGTGGATCCTACGTCTCATTGAGAGCACATCTAAATGGGCAATGATTGGCTGTGGCTACTGCGCTGCTACTTAAAATTCAACTTCAACCCCTTTTTAATTAATGTCCATTCATAGTTACCACTTACCAGTGTTCTTTTGGTAACTCGTTCTGCTGATGAGCTTTTAGTTTTAGAGCTTTAAAAGGAGTTTTTAATGATCAGTGTTGTCGTATATTTGAAATGCTTACTACGGAAACCCTGTTAGAGCTTTTGTATGAAACACCCTTACGGAAAACAGAAGAGTGCGAAAGAGAGGCAAACATCCCTATCTTCTCTGTACCGCTGATTTATGTGGAACAGAGTATAGTGAGGTCCTTGTGTTGCCTCGATTTAATTAAAAAAAGATTTTTCGTTGTATACTTTTTTTTTTTTCTTTCTTTTTTTTATAATGCACTCGCACTCAAGGGGATATGAATACCCTTATAATGATTTAACATGTGCGAGCAAGGAGAGAAGGAATAGAAAGATAGGAAAGAAAGGTGGTACAGTGGTTTGAGATTTAAGGTGATAATTATCTCAAGGAAATTACACGGGTGGCATCCAGTTGAAACTTGGGAAATAAATAAAAATTGCTGCCCAGGCTGGGTTCGAACTCACAGCTCTCAGGTTAAGTAACCAAGCACTACATCCACTGTACCATTGCCACCCGAAAAGGACTTATAGCTGAATCACAAACAAGCTTTGGCTTCGGCTTCGTCTACGTTACGATGCACCCACTTTGAATTCGCTATGGATGACACTTCTCATATGACATTTCTGTCATTTTCAGCTGTAATTTTTTTTTGAAAAGCTAGTTTTTGACTGTGTTTTTATTTTTTTCTGTTTTTATTTTATTAAAAAAATTAAATTAATTGCGAAGGTAGCATAGGCGGCCTATCAGGGATATGTTCAGCTTTTCTCAACTCTGTTGTAAGTTGTCGAATGTTATGTCTTTGCTTACCTAATTTTTCTTCAAGGTATTTGTCGCAAGGAGTACCAAAGCAAGTCCTCGCGTAGATGTTTCGTATGGGATATTCAACAGTTGCCAACATCATTTACGCAACAGCTGACATTCTTTGGACCTGCCTTATGACCTTCTACTTATCACCACCAACTGAAAGTGATTTGAGGCGAATTCCATATGACTGAAGTTTTGTGGAATTTACCGAATTGTGTTGGCGCTATTGATGGTAGGCACGTCAATATTCAGTGCCCGCCAGGAGCTGGTTCGGAATATTAAAATTATAAGGGACACCATTCGATAGTTCTTCTGGCCACTTGCAACGACAATTATGCTTTCACTGCAGTTAACATTGGTGCGTACGTCAGAGTGATGGCGGAGTGTTTGCAGACTCATCGTTTGGTAGAAAAGTTTTAACTGGTGGTATGAAATTTCCACCTCCCAGTCGACTTTCGAACTCGAATTATACGTGCAACCATTACATGGTTGGTGATTTAGCTTTTCCACTGAAACCATATTTGATGCGGCCATACCCTGGAAAATAACTTCTCGTTGATAAGTATTATTTCAATAAAAGGCTTTCTCGAGCTCGGAGAGTTATTGACAATGCATTTGGAATATTGTTCGCAAAGTGGAGAATTTTGAGTACAACACTAAATATGTTGTCTACAAATGCAGACAAAATCGTTAAGGACAGTGTAGTGTTGCACAATTTTGTCAAGCTAAACGATTCAGCATACATAACTCCAGACTTTGTGGATCTTTATGATGAAAATGATGTCCTTACCGAAGGTCTCTGGCGAAGGGAAGTAGGACCACTGAAGACATGCAGATCACTCAGATCACACAACTGATCTCAAATTGAGTTCGTAATGCGAGACAAATAGCACACATTTAATTCCTATGGCTGAACTCGTAAACGTCAGGCGAAGCCGAAGCCAAACCGTGTTTGTGATTCAACCATTAAAGTGGCGCAGACAGTCCATTGTGGACCACGGTTTCAACCAACAATCCTCGCCAGCTGGGCCGGTCCCTAGCCAGTGGCCTCCAGTTGCACACACCAAGTTGGTTGAGGTCGTTTACCACTTGATCGCGCCACCTTAGATGGGGTCTTCCAGAACTGCTTCGGCCCTCCGGGTTGGAATTGAAGACTCGTATGGCAGGAGCGTTTTCATCCATACGCTCCACATGACCCAGCCATCTAAGCCGCTGAATTTTCAGCTTCTTAACCAAGTCCATGTCGCTGTATGGCCCGTACAGTTCGTCATTGAATCTTCTCCTATATACTCCATTGATACATACAGGACCAAACATCACCCGGAGAATCTTTCTCTCAAAGCAACCCAGCCTGTATTCATCCGATTGTGTGAGTGCCACGCTTCTACCCCATACAAGAGGACTTAAATGATTAGGGTATAGTGTCTCTTTGTTTCTTTGAGAGAGGGCTTTGCTACTAAGATGCCTTCTCAGCCCGAAGAAACAGCGATTGGCTAGAGTGATTCTTCGACTGATCTCTTCACTGATGTTGTTCTGAGAGGTTATAATGGAACCCAAATAGGGTCAGTTGGGGTAAATGGGGCCAGTTTTTGCAATTTCAGAGACATCGAAATTTAAAATTTAAAAAAAAAATTAATTACAAGCAGTTTTTAACTAATAAAAGTGTTAAACTTATAAAATAATGAGAATAGTTCATTATCTAATGGCTTAATCATGTTCATCATGAACATTAATTGCAAGACTTTATCCCCGACGAATACTTAATTAATTGACTTTTACTTTTTTGAGACACGTTGACTTTGAAACAGAAATTTGAACTAAAAACTAAAAGAAATGAACCCGAGGTATATTGCACCAGTTGCACGAAAATTCAAAATGTATGGCTATTATGTTTCTTGAATTTAAATTATGATATTATCGTCAAGCTGACGTTTCCATTTACCCCATGTTTCCATTTACCCCAACTGACCCTTGAGAAAATCTTGACAAATTCAAAGTTATATCTGTACATCGTGACGTTTTTTCTTCCTTGTATGAATTTGTTAAAAGATGGGCGAACATCAATCATAAACTTCGCCGACAAAATTTGATGTTGGACGAATTCCATCGGAAGAGACCACCGCTGCCTATGCCGAGCTTGAGAGAAATCCTTCTACTCTTGATATGTACCAGATGATTTATGGGCTTCTCACATTTCTTCAAAGATGAGGTTTGAAATACCGGAGTTGATACGCAGGTAGTAGCCCGTTGCGTAGTGGTTATTGTGTCGGACTGCCACGCCGAAGGTTCTGGGTTCGATCCCTGACTCCAAGTAAGTTCTTTTCCGGGGTAATGCCTCTTGCAAGGAACTGACAAATCTTTCAAGAGTAATTAATGTCTTTGAAAGTGCTTCGCTGTTAGCCTTTCAGATTCGGCGTTAAATTGTAGGTCCGTTGCATTTCTGCAGAATATGAACGCGTACACAGGAATGGTTGAGAGTGTAAGTCCCCGGCTCCGCTTGGAGCTGTTGTTCCAACAATTTATTTTTATTTTTTGATATGCAGGCATCTGGGTAGACTTCTTTAATAGTTATTTAATGGCGATGACAGTTAAGATATCCATTTAAGATATTCCAAGACAAGTTTTGTAGAAAAGAACCAAGGAGAAACTATATAGACCACTCATCATTCTGGTCCTGCTATATGGTGCAGAAGCTTGGACCCTCTTCCTATCGGATGAAAAATGACTTGGAGTCTTCGAGAGAAAAGTCAAGCGACCGATTTATGGTCCTGTCTGTGCAAACAGAGAAGACACAATGACGAACTATATTTGCCATTCAGTGACATAAGCCTAGCCAGAAAATTTCGTATTCAATGACTAAAATGGCTGGGCCATGTAGAGCGAATATACATCGACGCTCCAGCTCGTCAAGTTCTTAACCCCAAACCAGAGGGATTTAGAAGCCAAGGGAGACTTTACCTTCGATGGAGCGACCAGGTAAAGGTAGATTTCCAACTGCTAGGAATGCGAGATTCGAGACCGCAGGCTAGAGACCGAGTCGGCTGGAGGGACATTGGTAGCAAAGCCTAGGAGCACAACGCTCTAGTTGAGCCAACCTAAGTAAGTAAGTGGGTAAGAAGGAATTTCAAAATCCATAATGTAACACAATAGCTCTATTTAACTGTCTTGTTTGTCCTCATCTGAAATATTGATCATAGTCACCGATCGTCGCCGACCCCCCCCCCCCCCTCCCTCTCCCTGAGCGATGATTCGCGCGAAACATTATGAAATATACTAACTTACCCACATAATGTGTTTTCCCAGAAAATTTAAAATATCTTAACATAAGTACCTACACATAAAAACTCCCAAAAACATCAGTTAAAAGTGAAATTCCAAATTAATTTATTTCCAAAATTTTAGCAGTTTTTCGTCCAAACTTATTTGCCATTCCCTCAAAACAAAGCCGCTCATTTGTCCATAATTGAAAACATTTTCAGAATAATTCAGACATTGAATCATGTAATTTCAGCAAATCTAGCTTTTTAATTAATGTCCGTCAAAATGAATGAAAATTTCATTTTATCCCGACCAGAAAAACTAGCAAAAACTAAACCGAAAATAAAATAAAAAAAAAAAAATACAAACACAAAAACCACTTCAATTTCGAATTAATGCATCATTCAATCATTTTTGGACAAAAATGTTTGTGTCATTTCTAAAAAACTTTTACGTTGACGACGACCATTTATTTTACCCAAACCCTCCCTCCTTAAAAAAGTATGGTGATCCCCAAAAATTACACCACAACCGAACCACTCAGTCCATGCACACTAACCCACACATCCGCCACACTTTCCAACACTCATACATACGTATAGAGATGGAAATGGAAGTGATTTGTGTCAGAATTTGCAAAATCAATTTCTAGTTCCGAATGAGCTTGGAACATTTTTAAAGAGCTGTCCCTAGTAGCCATCAATTTTAGCTGATTTGACAAAACGACCACATAATATATAGACATCCCAACTTCTACGTATATGCATTTGCATATAGAATATCCTTTCGCAGGATAAATGGACTCTTCTATCATCTCATTGTGAAGTTAGCAGTGGCACTTTGCAGAGTGCAAGTAACTCTGAAACACACAGACACAGCCACCTAGAATTTTATAATATACACAAACACATGCATGCAAAATGAAAATCGATTTACGAGAAAGTGTTTATCCTGGCAAATATAGTTGAATTCTTGAAATTGGAATTTTTCGTCATATGAATGTTATGTTGTATGTGTGTGTGTGTCCTTGTGATGTCCACTATAATACGTTCCACTCGGATGCAATTAAATTGCAGCCATCCGAATTCAAATATTTTATTCGTATATTCTATTTTCCAACAAAACCCGGTCATATCCTTACAGCCCCATCTCAATCCCATAGCCGTCCATCGTATTTCGTACCTTAACCTAGTCGAAGACAAAACACTAATCGCTGGTGTACATCTATGCCCCGGCGTCGGTCGCCGTCCGCGTTGCGTCCACGTTCGTCTACTAGCTGTCACATAATGAGACGACACATTTGTGCAACACGACCGTATGTCATTGTGACAAACTTCAGTAATAATGTGTCCAAATGGAGATGGTTGGTTGGCCGGGGACGATGCCGACGAATACGACGAGTGTTGTTAGCCTGTCGTGTCCACTTGGCTGTTATTCTCCCTCTTCCTCGTCCTGCTGCTGCTGCTATGTTATACCATTGGGTTGATAGGACTGGAAGGGACAAGTTAGAATTACGAGTGAACAATTTAAAGGACATTTATCATTGTCCCATAAAACGGGTGAATTCACTTTGTTCACACAGTAAATTGGGAATTCTACATATTTTATTATTTAGCCCCATCATGATGGGCTGACCAACATGATATGTTCCCATCCCATGTGGACGGTACCTCGCTACAGGGTGTTTCGGAAAAAAGGAATATAAATATTTTCGAGCCTATATTCTCTGCTGTATGGTATTATAGAAATTGATTTTGAAGGGAGAGGGAAGAGATCGATTCCTCATTCATTGTAACCTGCGAATTACAGACATACAGATATAGACCACCAACTCGTACTCCGCTTGCCTTAAACCATTGTATTTATTATCTATAGTACTCAAAATAAGAAGAACGTTTGGTGCGCTATCTATGGACGAAGTTCTCAAACACTTGATTGGTGAGTTAGGAGTGGTTTTTGTCTAAATTGTCAAAAGAAGTCACTCGATGTTGTTTGGCTCTATTTTTTTTCTAAATGAAAATCTTCGATTGATTATGTTTATTTAAACCTTTAGAATTTTATTGGTCAAGTCGAGAAGATGATATCGGCCAAATGGGCCCCGTCACGATTGATTGCCATACGGGCTCGTTTTATGGCATTTTTCATCACTTCGATGAGAACTTCGGACGACAGATTCTCGCACTCGTGTCGAATGTTGTCCTTGAGTGCTTCTAGAGTCTCGGGCTTGTTCACGTAAACACGGGACTTCAAAGAACCCCACAAACAAAAGTCTCGAACCGTTAAATCGGGTGATCCTGCGGGCCAGTGCAAATCGCCAAAATGAACCGCATGTCCTCCAGTCCTAATTCGTCTAGTTGCGGCAGAAAAGCTCAGTTAACATGGTCTTATAGCGCGCACCGTCCACTGTTGTCGTTTGACCAGCGGCGTTCTCGAACAAAATGGCCCGATGACTCCTCCAGCTTGAACCGCGCACCATGCAGTAACTTTGAGTGGGTGTAATGGCTCCTCGTGCATTACTCGTGAATTTTTGGTGCCCCAGAAACGATAGTTTTGCTTGTTCACGTACCCGCTGACGTGGAAATGAGCCTCATCGGTCATTATGATTTTGGTCGAAAAATCGTTCACTTCGTCCTCGAGATTGAGGCTGCATTGGGCGTAGGTAACACACGTTTGGTGGTCGACAGGTAGCAGCTGATGCACGGACTGGACTTTGTACGGGAATATGCGCACGGCGTCTGGTCGATGTTTCCGGCGACATCACGACATCCTCAGTGGCGATATTCTCGGTACAACGGTCGCTCCGGGGCCGGCCACTCTTGTCAACGTCTCGTTTGATCCCATACTCTACAAGGTTGGCGGCCAAACGGCGCAGTGTTTGCGCAGTCGGTGTCGGACGGCCGTGGAATTGGCGACGGAATTCGCGCTGCACCAACACTACAGACGAATTGTTACGCAAAAAAATAGACACGATTATTCCGCGTTCTTGGGTAGTGTATCGCTCCATGGCTTGTTCACTTGTATTCTACATCTGTCTAGTCCACATATGTCAAAACAGACTTGACATTGGCGGCCATTTGCAAAAATAAGAGCATCTTCCAATAGGGTGATTTCTTTTGGCCCACCGTGTATAAAGAGTTGGCGGTCTGTATCTGTATGTCTGTCTGCGAATTCTGGGCAACAATAACAATGAGCAGTTTGAATTCTTCACTTAAGAAGTATTTGCCTGATCTGAAACGTTATCTTTAACTAACATCGTCGCTTAGAAAAAATTAAAAGATAAAAAGGCGAAGATCGCTGAAGAGGCTGCAAAAAAAGGACTACTTAAGAGCTTGTAAGCCAACCAAGTAGTACCAACCATCCTGTTCTTGATACGAATGGAAGAAACATGCCTTAGCACTGCTCAATGTTACACAGAACGGAGATGAAACCTACCAAATGCCGGCCACACGTAGGTATTCCCGAAGCATTAATGTTGACAGAAATCACAGCGATCGTACTTCTAAAAATCGACACAGCAGCTGGACTTAATGGCATAACGAATTTCTAAGGGCAGACTTCGACTTGGCAGCTAGTATTCTGCTGTTTGAGAAACGTAACCTTTCTCAGGGAATGGATGTAAAGAGCTATCGTCAATCTACCGAAGAAAGGCGCTCTCAAAAATAATTGTAACAACTGACGTGATATGACCATTTGGTCCGTATTTATTTGTAAAGTGTACCTATAAGATCGAGTCAAGATTCTCAAGAGCCACCAAGCGGGGTTTCGCAGTGGTCAATCATGTGTCGATCACTTCAAAACCTAATGATAATCCTCGAACAATCAGATGAGTATCAAGCTTCGATGCTTTTTTGTACTAAAGCTGAGGTAAGCTCGTCGTTTTTTGGGTTGTTCCCAAAAGAAAGCGAAAACTCAGGGTTGAAGAGTGTTGAACTCCGAAACAACAATATTTTTATTTATCGGAATTTTCTTCACAGATTATTTTTGTCATATTCTTAAAGATAAATTTAAAATAACAATTCAATTCATATAATATGTTACCAACTTGGTCTGTAGAGTTTCCTCCGGGACACTAAACGGAGGTCTGTGGTGAAGCTTACAAATACAGCAACCCCGCGACAAAAAAGGGTGGCCTAACGCCTTTACTACAATAATCGGTGAGGTTTTTGCTGGTAACCCCGCAGCTTACCTCCGGTTGAGATCTCTATTACCGTTAACTTCTTCCAATGGCAGGCAGGTCGAGTCTGATTTTCCATACAAATTGCACTTCTATACTTTTTGTTTTAAACTGAAAGAGACTGTGAATTGAAAATTCAAAAGTTAAAAATACTTGCAAACGTGTAATTCTTCTTGCTCAGTGGACGTTTATGCTTATTCCTCTGATATAAGTGAACAAAATTCAAAGCCCTAACTGTCTTTTGATCGTTAGTTAATTTTTAAGTCTATTTGTAAAACTAGTTTTTTTTAACAATCTTACCCGAATAAAGCTATTTTCATATTAACGAACGGAAAAAAGGTTAAAATTGAGTATTGGTGCCTCAAAATTAAAGGCACGCCTAAAACAATTTTTTTTCATACACATGCTTTAAATTTCGACTAAGAGTCGCAATAAATAACGGTTTATTTGCAAAAGCAATTTTTTAAATTTTCCCAATAAAATTTGTCCCAAAATAAATTTTCTTAATTTCATACAAGACGTTTATGTACAAGCAATACCCACAAAATTTAATGTTTTTCGCTCTTACCGTTATTTTATAAAAATAAAATTGATGGTTTTGTATGAAAAGTCAAGAAGAAATAAAACGCCTAATGTTATGGCCAAGAATTTAGCTTTATTATAAAGATAAGGATATGCCATAATATTTTAAAAATGATTTCGGACAAGTGGCCGTCGCGGCTATCTCGAATAAATTCCTGGGCGATTATACCGACCGAATATTGGACGCAGCGCGCGATGCGTCGCGCGAACCGAACCATTATTTTGGTTGTAAATTTGAACGATTTGCAAACGGTGTTCAGGAGTAAGTCTAATCATTATGAAATAGCAAACCAAACTGAGCATAAATCAAGTGACAGCTGCTGTCAAAAAGACCAACTCCGAAAAAAGTATTGCCAGATTGAAAACCACGCGTCTAAAAAAACACCATTTAGAATATACCCATTCTATGGAATAGGCTATAATAAAATGGAATTGATATTTGATTTTTAAGGATTAAAGCCTACAAGGAAAGTTTTTTTTTTAATAAATAATTTATTTTGTTTAATTTTCAGAGTTTTTTAATTTCAAAAATCTAATTTCAAAAACCCATAATTTGAGTTTTTCAAATATAACATGATTTTCATATTTTTATTGATATGGGGCAATCTTGTTGGAAAGGGGAGAATCAACTACCCTTCCACAAAAATCCATACCCACAATAATCCAGTTGAAATTTTTAATAGAATATTTTAACTGGACCACCTTGTATTTTAAGGGGTTAAGATCAAACCACACATGAATATTATACTCACTCATTCGTATATGTATATAGTAGTAGGCTTCATCCCTTGACTTAATTGTCGGCTAACCAATAACTTGAGGTGGAGGAGGTGATTAATTTAAGAGGCCGAATGGATGTGTTGTTACATTGATGGGGATGGTGATTTATTTTGTGTAATTTCATTTGAATATTTTAATTGAGAGTGCCATTGTTTCTATTTTCAAAATGGCCTAACAATATTATATTTTTGAAGGTTTTGGTTAAGGCAGGTTGAGTGTGTGGTATTTGAATTATGGTCATTTTAAAATTGAGTTTTAATTATTTTATTTGTAA
Source organism: Platycheirus albimanus (assembly GCA_916050605.2). NCBI lineage: Eukaryota > Metazoa > Arthropoda > Insecta > Diptera > Syrphidae > Platycheirus > Platycheirus albimanus. The sequence goes on along the minus strand of OU696696.1, from coordinate 271,313,493 downwards.
TTTCAAATATAATGAACAGTTTAAATCAAAGTTCAACGCCGCCCATCAGTATAAATATATTAAAAAATAAAAAAACTGTTACTTTTTAAAATGACATTTGACTGAATAAAACATAGCAACCCACATGGTTATAAAATAAGTGACATTATTATTTTCTCACCACGGTCTAGCCACACACGGTGGAAATGTTTTGTACCAGCTTCTACTACAATATGGTCAATGTTCAAACCCAGACTTTGATTTCACATGGTTTAAATTCAACGACCAAAGGCACAAATGTTTAATTTTTAGAAGTCCAAGTTTGGATTCGCTGTCTGGTTACATCCAAAGTATTGTTACTTATTATCTGTTGGATCACCCTGCACCAAATGTCACTCAAACAAAACATAACGGAGGTAAAACAACACACTGCCTAAGCCCATAGTTCCACTCAATCGAACCCAATATATAAGGGCCGCAAATCGATTAAAGGTTGAATACTAAAATTTTAATTTTACTACTAAATCAAGTCGTTGTTAATTTGTTGAAGACTTTTCAGATTGGTTCAATATTTTATTTTAAACACTTAAAAACGCTTACGATACATTATCCTCACACTGAAATCGTTGTTTCGGAGGATTTCAATGAAAGCAATTCTACTATGCCTCACTGATGTTCTGGCCAAACATCACCTGAAGAAAGGTATGTATATGGTATGCTGGGATTTCCGCTGAGGCAAGCAAATTGACACAGCTTGTTGAACAAATAACACGACATTGTTGCCGTTGAAGATAGCTCCACGAACTCCCCAGACTTTTGTTTCATACCTCTCACACAGATAAATACATCATTAATGTATTATCCTCTCTAGTCACGTCGCATAATTGTATTCTTTCAGCTTATTTTTCGTGCTCCAGCATGCCAGTTAAAGAAAATAATTCCAAAGAGAACCGTATGGCAATACAAGAAAACCAACTGGGTCAGTCTCAAAATACGTTTCCTCTTTAATGAAGTAGACTCCAGCCCTGATATATGATTATAAACATTATTCTCTGCGGTTTGAGAAATTTCGTTCCAAATAGGACAAAAAGTATCAAACCAAGAGAGGTTTCATGGTTCGACTTGAGCAGGCTAACGGAGTGAGCGAAGTTAGTATCCAATGTTTCGAAACCAACCCATCTAAAAACACTCGGAATAAGAATTGTGTGTAATTGTATGTATGTATTATTCTACAGAGGTCCACCTCAAACTGGTGTGCCTCAAAGCTCCATTTTACCCCCGATTCTCTTGCTCATTTTTTTCAACTTATACAAGAGCTAAAACTTCAAATCGTTTTAATTTTTTTGCTGATGACAGTACTCTCAGCTTCTTATACCCGTTTCCAGATTCATAAATCATAACCCTGTTCTACTGATGTGGAACTATAACGGCAGCGTAAAATATAACTGATCTTAACAGCATTCTCCAATGGGGAATTATCAACCGCGTGGAATTTCATGCTTCAAAAACTCAACGTTTACTACTATCGCTAAAGCATAACCTACCCCTAATGCCACTATCCACGAGTGACACTTCAATTGAGGTAACCGAACAACAATAATTATTATATCGGGGTAGGTGCTTCTGTTACACATTGTTTGCGACTCTTGGGTAGGGTTCAAAAAAAGCCTTACTGTCATTTTTGAGGCAATTAATGGATTCGTGCAAGAAAAATTATTTTTTTTTCAAAAACGGCTTCTCTGATTTTTGGTAAAACTTTTTGAACTGTTTTTTGTGTAAACTTTATGTTAAGGTTAGAAATTTCTTTGAACGGAAGTACATATAACGGTTTTTACGTTTTAACTAGTAATTTTTAAGTTATTAATTATATTTCATGTGATATTTTCCCCGTTTTTTTGTGATTTTTTTTAAAAACTTTTCGAACAAAAATTTTTAATTTTTGTGAGTATGTATGTCATTATGAAAAAAAACTGTACTCTTCATTTCAGAAAATTATTTAAAAAAAAAATGAATTTACCCGTTTTCATTTGTGAGATGCTTTTTATAAGTTCAGCTGGTCCAGGGCTTACTAAAGAATCAAGAAACTTTAGTCTGTTAAGGTTGTTTTTATTCACAAATTCTTAATATTGTTCTCAATACAATTCCTCATATAAAAATATCAAATTTCTACAAATTGCAAATATTATTAAAATTTTCGATCCATATAATTTTAATCTACTTTGATATTGGGATAGCAGATTCTACTAAATTCTCGGCTAAGATAGCAGCAGACACTAAATTCCCGGCTGAGATAGCAGCGAACACTAATTTCAAAACCTGGAGGCCCACGTCAACTCTGGGTTCTAGCTTATCAAAATAATGGAGTTCAGCACTGTACAATAGATTGGCACACGCTCATGGGCGGTAACCGACTCGATTTGCAGTGAATCAAATTGGTTGTCTTATGCATATTTCTGATGTAAGACAGTGGTAATTATCAAGTGAACAACAATAATGCATGGAAAATGACATCCAGTGTGACATCCGCAAGTAAATTGTGGCTTGCCATTGGTTGTTGTTTGTGTTAAATGAATGGTTTGATTGCAATCGTTGGTATTATCATACAATATGCTGCGGTCGGTGGGGACTGGGGAGAGAAATGCTCAACTAATGTGCAGTGGTCGAACGGAGTTGCTTATTTTGCACAAACAAAATAAAGTGCACGACTGGCGGGTCGGACAAACTTGTTCTAATGTGTGACAGTGGTCTTGGGGTTTAAGATTTTGGAAAAAAAGCAGGGACAAAATGATATGAAATTTTATTGATCACTTAAAAATCACTAGTCAAAACGTTTTTTTGGAAAAAACGAAGTAAGCTATTTAATTTCGATTACTATGTTTAGAATCTTAAGAAATCTTTTTTCAAAGGCATTTTTAAATTTCGAAAAAATATTCCAAACATTTTTTGAGTATGCAAACTTCTAGCAGTTCGTAGTTTTTATCAGAAAAATAAAATTTTAAAAATAGATCAAACCAAAATGGAAAAATCAAAAAATAAAAAACAAATTTGATTTTTTTTTTTAAACTCAATAAAACTAGTTTTGAAAAATTTGAGATTTTATATTATTTCGTTTATAAAAAGGCTCCTACATTAAAAATTTCGTCGAAATCCGTCAAGTGGCTTACGAGAAAATCTGATTTAAAAAAACCGGTCCTAGGAGGTACCGTTATAAGACTTTTCCTGAACAATCTATTCCAACCAAAACATAAAGTCCGCACAGAAAACATTATTCAGAAAGTTTTATCAAAATCGTAGGAGCCGTTTTTGAGAAAAATCGATTTACCCCTAAAAAATCGTATGGCAGGTACCGTTAGTTTTAGAGCTAGAATGCTAATTCCAAAAACAACTCTGTAGGACGTCATAATAATGCTATGTACCAGGTTTGAAGCAAATTGGTTTAGCCTTTTAGGCTGTAGGTGCCGATACAGACGGACGGACGGCATTTCCAGGCCCACTTATATCGACTTCTCCATCATCGTACTATCATTTGTGAAGTGTGATTTTAATCTAAAATTTTTTTAGTTTATAATCGCAAGTAAAAAGAAATGTAGACGTACAAACAAAGGGAGACATGGAGTACAAAAAATATGGTGTCCTTGACTATAAGCCCGAACTCTGAATTTGTTTTTTTTTTCTAGATTGTATCTTGAAATAGTTTTCCCAGTCTCCGATCTAAGATACAGTATGACATAAAAACAAGAATATGATAATTCACTTTTGTTGATTACACAACAAATTTTAGATGAAAAAAAAAAACTCCCAATTAGCCTTTTTTTCAAATAACCAAACCTTCATCCTCAATTTCCCAATTAATCAACAACTTAACACTTTCAATTAAGTTTCGCCTGCGTCTATTTGCTTAAACTAATTTATATCTAACGCTAACTGTCCTCGAGGCATTTTATCCTTCAGTCATACTCAACGTGAGCGAGCATATACTATACATCCCAAGTCCCATCTTCCATCCATTAATCCTCAATGACCTCTTCTGACTTCAGGCCAAAGTCATAACCATGTCTATCCAACATAGTGCCGCCAATTATAAATGCCCCCGTTCCTTGCCTTCTTCTACAAGTATAGTGTATGCTGTGATGCTTGTATGGACAGCCAAACGATGGATGTCTTTATGCAGTCACCTTTGGCTCCACTCAGAGAATAATTGTACGAAGCAACATCGCAAAACTCCAGCTAAACGCGATGACAATGACTGCACAAAGATTTACTGCCATCATAAATTGTTGAGTCGAAGACTATGTGGCCTCTGCAAATGACTAGCTTTATTGACTAATATCCTTTACTCCTATACTTGGCAGGCCATTCGCAAGGCCAATGGGGCTACGGAACTCTAGTCGCGTTCGTAGTATAAGTATAGGTAACACGCGTTGAACATAATTGTTATGACCAAGGACCTTCATTACGAGTAGCCTGCCAGAGATTTCTCCCAATATCTAATCAACGCAAAATGACTGCTGTAACCGGTAGTACATATACCTATTGGTCTAATAACCCACCATAAAAAAAACAGCTAGTTTGTTAAATTTGGCTATAAGACTGGCTGGAGGCCACACATAACATGTGTACACTGTGGCGTATAGGTATTATCATTATTCTATAAAATTGACTAGGACTTTGGTGACATGTTAGGGTAGGGTGGGAACGGCTTACAATATTCCTTACGTCACCGAGAGTATTTTTTTTTTATAAAAAGGAAAACCTGCTCGAACATCGCTTTGGAATGTGACTTCTCTTCTCCGAAACTCAGAACCATTGATTCCTAGACTAAAAAAAGAAAAAATCTTTTGCCCAACTAAAACAGGAATCCTAATTCAATCCCATTATATAATACATCCTCAAAGGTGAATGCAGTGTGGTTTTGTAATTTTTCATGAAAACTCGAATGTAGTACCAGGACCGCTACTGGCTACTGGCATTCCATTAGGAAAATGAATCGAAATTGAAAAGTCAGAGATAGAAAAATAACCAGAATATATGGGCGAGAAGTCATATGGGTTAGTCTCTCGAGTTGGGCCAATATATACTGTCTATTTGGCTTCCATCGTGTGTTGTATTCATATGCACCCCAAGTGTGGTGTATCCATTGGAATCAGAGTACATACCACCTGTTTGGGTATAGACTTTTAAACGACATGCCAAATGAGTTCTCTTAACCATGCAATCGCTAAAAATGTCTGATGATCTGGACTCTGGTGGTGCTCTGGAGTATTCACACTGCACACATACATCCTGCTATCTGGTAACCACAAAAACACATGGTGCTTCAGGATGATCCTTATGGACAACGTGCTCTTTAGACAGCACTATTTATGGAATATCTATAATGCTATGCTTCCATATTACTATGATGTTCTCGGTATTTCTGTTCCAAAGGGAACTGCACAATTTTCTATTTTATTTTGACCAAAAACCACAGGAATCCAAGTCAACCGGGAGTTGGGAGTTGACATCATCATTGTCCGAGTTAATGTTCAGTTCAGAATGCTAATGATGACGAACCATTATGAAGATGGAAATTTGCTTTGATATTTCGTAATGGCCCCAGCTACGGCTACGGCTTCGCAACGATGAATAAATTTTGAAATAAAACTAAAAAAAGGGTCAAACATTAATGCGGGTCGTTTTCAACCCAATTTTAGTGATTCGGTTTGAATAAAGGTGTTTGAGTTATACAATTCTGTTTTAAATTTTAATTTAACTTATTAAAATTTATGATTGTTGCAGAATATAGGTGAGATAAAATGAGGATGGCTTGAGTAACAGAAAATTATTGAACCAATCACCAGTTCTGGTACTTGAACTACTGAGAACAGAAATAAGATGAAAGCTTAGACCAGGAATAATTGGGAACGATACCGTCTTTGCTCCTTGACTGTAACCCTGGAATATACATAAAAATAAACACTGCATTCTATAATTCCTTAATTTAAAATTGAGATAACAGTCAAACCCAATGATACGGATTGGAAATGAAAGGATCTGCAAAATCTGTCCTTCCGACTGTTTTTCATTCTGTCAAAATATTTGGGTCTTATTTTGGACAGGAAATTCAAATAGTTATCCAAAACACAACAAAAAGTCACGGAAGCTCAAGTAGCTCTTTATTGGTATTGGCAATATTAATGGGGTCTAGAACCCCCTGTAGTACATTCTTACCCATGGGGTGATCGTATGGATGACTGCCCCTGATATAACAACACATTTTGATAAGCTGTGGACAAGTCAACTCACTGATTGTGTATGTGCGTTGCCCACTATACCTACGGTGACCATTTTTTCAGATGCAAAAAAGAGGACAACCTTTAATTTACTTAAACAAGTTTAGGAACAAACCATATTTATTCAAAATATTTGTACATATACTTCAAATTACAATTCAGTTCAGTTTGAAAAACAAAAATTCTTATAACAGACAAACAAAATCCAAAAATAATAAATACTTAAGTATACTTTATTTTAGAGTTCAACTCAAAGGAACTATTACCTAGTTTTTGTATTTTTCTTCACAGTGAATTTTAGTTAAGACGTCATCCCGACTTCTTAGAAAAGTCCACAATTATAAGTATAGTTGCACTTTGTTATCAGCATTGCCTCTAGTGTATTAACTTTTAATTGCGATTTTTCAGGTATCCAAATGTTATTAGAAATTGAAAAGACTTTCCGTAGGGGCATTTGAAGCTGGAAGCGACATCGAAAACTCTACGAGTCTTATAGCGAGTTTCATTCAAATTTGGAAGATTTGTTCTCAAAATCGAGAATTGCACTTTTCAATGAAACTTGTTTTGGCAATTTGACTGTTTGTCATTTGGTTTTTGTCTTTTGTCATTGGAATTGCTGGCTTTGGATTATTGCTAATTGATAATTAATTGGATAATTAAAGTACATATCAAGGCCTTCGTTCATTATTTGTTTATTTTTGTTTTATTTATCACAGACTGGCACAATTTCACGACAAACGACAAAAAATAACAAATTATTTCTCATTTGACGTTTGACAGAAAAGTATTCAGATCGATTCTCCCAACTCATCAGAGATGCATTCTTTCGTGTTGAGAATCGATCTAGAATTGCACTTTTTGAATGAATGAAACTCTTAAAAGTGAAAAAGATCGAATCTTTTGACAGAAAGAGCAATTCTTTTCGTGAATGAAACTCGCTATTAGTATATATATAAAAAGCCAAAAGAATGTAATGAAAACTTGACAATTGGATTTGGGTGACAGTTTGCGATTCATTATCATTCACAATAGCAAAAACCAGATGACAGATCTGAATTGTTCAAACCAGTGCTGTCTTCATTTTGTGTTTAAGTAATTTAGTTCTGAAGAAAGTACTATACTGTGTAGGAAAAAGTTTTCAAAGAAAAAAGAGGTCATTAAGAGGACAATTGAGTAAAAAGAGGACAAATTACTGTCCTCTTTAAGAAGAACAAAAAAAAAAGGACAAGATACCAAAAAAAAGGACTGTCCTCCAAAAAAAGAGGACGGATGGTCACCGTAACTATACCCCCTCAGCAATGCTCGGCATTTTATTTCATCAAACCTCCTAGATATTTTCAGTCAGCAAATTGCTGCTTGGTAAGCAACTCGCATAAAGGTGATCTCATAGTGGAAGATAAGTAACTACTGCCACGATAACTTTCCGTGTACCACAAAGTAACATGGACTTCTCAACGCCTCTTCTAAATTTTGATAAAAGCTTCCGAATCAGCATACCCTCTAGATCACTCTGATAGACAAATAACGGCTAGTAGGACGAACAACAAGTGGTAACACATGTAAGCCAAGTCTCAGGCTTACTTGCAAACGACAGTGGTCTTGGGGCTGGAGATTTTGATAAAAATAAATTTTGCGAAATTCTTAAATAAATACTTAAACTAATTTGAGCTGAAAAAAAGTAAGCCATTTTATTTCTTGGATAAATTTGAATTTATAAAAAAAAATTATAAAAATCTGTCCAGCGGTTTTTGAAAAAAAAAAAAAAAAAATTTCATATGACTATGAAAATAGAATTAGATTCTTCATGCTGTTCCGGAGAAAGTAAGCTACGAGAATCCTTCGACTCAGAAGAATCATTCGATTCCGAGCAACTTTATATGGAACTAGCTGTCCCTATAGACGTTGTTCTGCCCTTCCAAGCAGTCTCTGAGTTTAGTCCTTGCAAACAAACTAATATAGAAGCTTTTTAAGGACCCTGCGTGTCTTTCTTCATCTTGTGGCCAAACCACATGTTCTACTTTGACCAAGCCTTACAAAAACTTGTGCTTTTTGTTTGTGATTGATAAGTAGAAAGCCTTTATTTTGTTATTTATTATTATTTATTTTTTGTTAAAACTAGGTTAACGTAAAACCAATGTTGACATGAATTAACAAATACTTTAACACAGGTTGTATATGTAAAAAAAATAATTAAAACACGTTTTATTAACAGGTTTCAAATAAGTACTGATTAATTATGAATAAAAGAGCCTCTGTACCAATGTGCCCCGTGAACGGGGTAGTTTGATACAAAATTCACAACTCAGTAAAGAGGTCCTTAATTCGTTTTGAGTGGATTTAAGATTAAATCCCTTTAATATAAGTTAGACAATTTTTTTGAGTTTAAATGAAAATCGTATCAAGGTTCCCCAGCTACCCCCACACAGTATTATTTTAACGTCTTCTCCTACAGAGGGGTTTTTGGAATTAGCATTCTAGCAATAAAACTAAGGAGTTCGTCGAGTTGGCCTCAGGAAGCATTAGCAAACCGCCCGGATTCTGATTGTTATATTTCTGAGACCAGTTTTTTTGAAGTGATAACTTTTTATGGGAGGGGAAACCGCTTTGTAACGTAACGCGTTACGGTCCCACTCTGCCTTGCTAGCCGTATCATAAATAACCTTTCCTCGCATTGGAGGATGAAAAAGTCACGGATCTTCTTGGATTTTGATAAGTCCGTTGAGGTGGATCCATTGTTGAAGTCCAGAGATGTGGCTGGATTTGTCGGTTCGATGATGTAGATGAGTCGTTAGTGGAATCCTCATCTGTCTTGTTACAGAAGTAAGGTTTGAGTCGTTCAACAGATACTTGTTTTTCCAGACCATTCACATTAATCTTATAGATTCTGTCTGATAGGCGTTGGATCACCTTGTATGGACCTTGATAAGGAGGTTCTAAGGGAACTTTGACGTGATCACTGCGCAGCCAGACGAGTGAGCAAGTGGCCAAGTCCTTTAGGATGAAAATTCTGGCTTTGTTGTGGTGAGCTGTTGGAGTTGGACGCATGCCACGCATGTATTCACGGTGTTCCTCAATAAACATCTGTGAATCTGCTGGTAGGTCTGAAGACACAAAGAATTCTCCAGGGATTCGAAGACATGTTCCGTAGAGCATCTCTGCTGGCGTTGCTTGAATGTCTTCCTTGAACGATGTTCGAAGTCCAAGTAGCACTGTTGGTAGCACATCAACCCAAGGCTTTGGTGAGCACATGAGTGCTGCCTTTAGTGTCCTGTGCACGCGTTCGGCTAAACCATTGGATTGTGGGTGGTATGGTGTCGTCCTCAGTTTTTGTGTTCCAACAAGATTGGTGAGTGCTTGAAACAGAGCAGACTCAAATTGAGTGCCTTGGTCTGCGGTTATTGTGACAGGTGAGCCATAATGCGATATCCAATGACTGAATAGATTTGTTGCTAAGGTTTCAGCGGTCATGTCCTTTATGGGAACAGCAACAGGCCATCTCAAAAAGCGGTCAATCATTGTGAGGCAGTATTGAAATCCTTGAACAAAAAGTAAAAAGATTATGTCGATGTGTAAGTGATTAAATCTTGCATCTGGAACTACAATGTGGTCTGGTTTGAGTTTCGTATGGCGATGAACTTTTGCTTTTTGACACTCAAAGCATTCGCGAGACCATTCTAAGGCATCTTTTCGTATTCCTGGCCAGATGAATTTTTCCCTGAGAAGGCGTGATGTAGTTCTTCCACTTGGGTGAGCAGTGTTGTGGATGGTGTTAAACGCTGTTTTTCTCAGTGATAGCGGAATGTAGGGACGTACTATGCCTGTAGCTATGTCACAATAAATGCTGATGCCTGGTGCTGCTTGAAGTTTTTCGAGATGAAGTGATGATGGGTTCTGGATTAAGTCCTGTAGGTGTTGATCATCGCGTTGTTCGTCTCGAATTTTGTCTGGAGTAAAGATTGTAGGCATGCTGATGGTGTTGATGCGGGACAAAGCGTCTGCTACAATGTTGTCTTCACCTATGTCGGTCGTAAATTGTGATATGTAGTCTAGTTGACGGATTCTGCGGTCAGGAGCTTTATCATGTTTTTGTTTAAATGCATATATCAATTTTTTGTGGTCGGTTTTGATAGTGAAGATGCGGCACACTAACACGTGGTGAAAAAATAGTATTGCTGCAAAGATGGCTATCAATTCGCGGTCATAGGTGCAATACTTTGCTCATTGGGACTGAGTTTTCTGGAAAAGAAACCAAGCGGCTCCCAGGTGCTACCATTCTGCTGCTCAAGTTTGGCTCCGATGGCAGAAGATGATGCATCGGTGGTGAGGGTTAAGGCAGAATTTGGTGAAGGGTATGCAAGAAGTGTCACATTGGCTTTTTTCTCTTTGCATTCCTCGAAGGCTTTAGTAGCTTCTTCGGTCCATTGAATTTTCGTTTTGTCGTTTTTTATTGAACGTTGAAGGTGAAGGTATGCATTGAGCGGAAGTTGGGATTGTGCTGCATTTGGAATACATCGTCTGTAGTAATTACACTCACTTTTTGATGTTTATGCTGAGAGAAAACAGTTTCAAACGTTCAAAGACTGTTCGCAGATGCTCGAGATGTTGTTTTTCGTCTTTTGACATGACGAGTATGTCGTCAATTTAGACAAAGACGAAATCGAAATCGCGGAAGATGGAGTCCATGAACCTTTGAAACGTTTGCGTGGCGTTTCTGAGGCCGAATGGCATAACCAGGTATTCATAGAGACCCCAGGGTGTTATGATTGCAGTCTTGTGAATGTCATCTGGATGCATCGGAACTTGATGGTAAGCTCGGTCCAAATCCAGATTGGTGAAGATGCAGGTACCATGTAGACGCAGGAATAGATCTTGCACAAGTGGAGGTGCATACTTGTCAGCTTCTGTGTTGGTGTTCAGTTGCCTATAGTCTCCGCAAAGTCGCCAGTCATTATTTTTCTTTTTGGTCAGGTGAATCGGGCTTGCGTAGGGACTTCTAGAAGGTCTGATGATGCCTTCCTCCAACATGTCTGAGATTTGCGTTTTCGCCGCTGCTGCTTTTTCTCCTGCTAGCTTGTAGGCGCGTGAAGATACTGGTGGACCTTTCGTAATGATACGGTGTGCATATTGTATGTTGCTGAGGTTTGGACTGCATGATGGTTTTGTGATGTTGATAAATTCCTTGAGAAGCTTGGCATATTTAGCAGGAAGGGATGCATCGATTGTCGAGATGTTATACGTTCTCGTCTCCAGTGATTCACCTTTGGTGGAAAAAGAGGTGAGTGGATCAATGAGCCGTTGGTTTTTGAGATCGACAAGTAAATTGAAGTTTGTTAAGAAGTCGGCGCCAATAATTGCAGTTTGAATGTCCGCAATTATGAACGGCCAAGAGAAACTTCTTTGGAGGTTGAGGTCGAGTTTAAGTATTTTGCTGCCGTAAGTGTGTATTGGAGAAGTATTTGCTGCATAGAGGGTGAGATGATTTTGTTCAGGTCTGCTATTGAGGAAACTGGTTGGAATAATTGACACTACGGAGCCGGAATCTATCAGGAATGTTTTGTTTGTGGAATAGTCATGAATATGAAGGCGGATTTCTTTTAATGGTGATAAAGCTTTGCTGTCACCAACTGCTTCAATCAGTGACAGCGTGTTTCGTTTTCCTGATGGGACGGAGTTGAGATAAACTTGCATGGTTTAATGCAATGGCGAGCTTCATTTCCCCAACGGTTGTGATATGAACAAATACCGTTGCGATTTGGCGTTGCAGACCTGTTCCTTGAACGATGGCCATTCAATCGTTGTGGATATTGCTGTTGTTGTTGCTGAGCTCCGTTGTACGTCTGGTATTGCTGTCTATTCCTAAGGTCATTCAGTTGTTTTTCCGTTTGCTGTTGACCGGACTGTAGGGTTTGGATTTCATTTTGGCAGCTTTTAAGAGTCAGCTGCATCTCCAACAGTTGGCGTTCAAGTCTGATGAAATCAGGTTGGTACGAGGTTCGAGGAGCAAAATCTGGTGGATTGGACATACGTGATGTTGTAGTCAGCAAAGTCTCTCGATGCTGGACGGCCATTATTGTGCTGTTGCCGAGGGCATCCATGATGCGGTCGGCGGTCTCCGCTAGCGCGTTAAGATTCTTGAGGTTGTCCGAGATTACCAACAATGGGCGAATTTTCTCTGGTAAGCGCTCTGCCCAGAGTTGATGAAGAACTTCATAGGTAACGGCATTTTTCGCCCACTCACGCATCTCTCGAAGGAGCTGAGACGGTTTTTTGTCACCCAAGACATTTTCTCTTAGCAGTTTTTGCAGTTGTTTTTGTCGGGATTCTGAAAAACGTGCGAGAATAGCAGCTTTTAAGTTTTTATACTTGTCTTTGGGCGGTGCGTTGTTGACAATATCTATCAGCTGAACAGCTATGTTCAATGGAAGTGCCTTTAATAGTTGGTTGTACTTCTGCGCATCACTCGTGATTCTGTTGGCATCGAAATCAGCTTCGGCGATGGCAAACCAAATGTCTGGGCTTTCTGGCGAGAATTGTGGAAGGTGTAAATTCACTGCGTATACATATTCCTGTTGAACACCGCTGTATTGTGGAAACAAGTTTCGCTGAAGATGTTGTAGTTCTTCGAGTTTTTGTCCTTTGTGTGGTTCAGTTTTCTTAGGAGTTGTCTCAATCATTGTGTTTTCACTGGATGACGAGCTATCGTTTTCGTCAGTCATCTTGATGGGATTGTGGATGTGATTCTGTTCTGTGTAGATCACGTCGGGGTCACCAATGTGGGGTTTCGTTCTTAACACCAACTTTCTTTCAATGAGAAAGAGAGAATGACGGACTACACAAATATGGAATCACGAAAATGAAATGCTTTGCTTTAAATGTCAAAACTAATATCTAAATGTTTATTTACAAGCACAAAGAACTTATTGAATTTTAAAATATTAAAAAGTACATATAGAAGAAAAAACTATTCGCAGCTGGATTGGAATTCTAATTACGTCGTTGTTCGTTGAGGAGAAAAAACGTTATGAAGATATTTGAATTTTTATGTATCCATGAAGAGGATTTATTCAAGATATTTTCTTCTTTGAACTTGCAGGGGCGCAACTATCGACACAGGGTCGCCACAGCATAACGTTAGGTGCGCCATCTATACCCCAAGTTCACAAACACTCGATTGGAGAGGTTTTTATCTAGATTGCCGTGGGAAGCAAAAACAGCAATAGAAGACATTTGATGCAAAGTACGTAGATATGTCAACTAGCACCGACATTGACGAAGTTCACAGACAGAAAAACATGTTCCATGAAATCAGGTACTATAAAAATGAACATACAATGGACCAGCTGAAGCAGGTCTCTATGCATTTTATTTTTGTAACAGGAGAATTTAGGCCTGTACATCCTCTTCTCCCTCGTGATCGTATTGGAACGTTGTATTAGAACGGCAGCTAGAGCATACATCTTGCATCAAACAGGGCATACTTCAAGTAATTTAATTAGCTTTCGAAATGACTTTACCATCATATTTTTCGCCGCGCTAGCCGCTAGTCAAAATGAAACCAACCGAAAGCGCACTATCTGTGGGAGAGGAGTGGAACTATTTAATTCATTAAAGATCCTACCTTAAGAAGCTTGGAATTGATATGATTTTGGTTTTTATTTTTTTAATACTCTCAAATGTCAGCGTGGCAATTAAAAATTCAATAAACTGTAAGGTTAAAGGTTACTCTTCTGTGCTACAAAAAAAAATTTATTTATTTTATTTTTAATTTTGTCAACTTGCCTACACTGGCCGCAATATCCCAATAAAAACAACCATATATAGTCGTTACTGAATTCTTAACAATAAAAACAAAGCAAATTTCTTTTGGTCCGTTATACTCGTAAGATTAAGTTAACTACAAACTTAAATGCTTCATAAAACTCAAATATCCAATTTATCTATAAAAACCGAGTCATATAACGCTTCATCCTCATCCTGGCAGCAAAACTAAAAACAGTAAAACATCAACATTTTGAAGTCACTCAGCCATAAGCTGGAAAACAGCAGCTGCACCGAGAGTCGTCGTCGTCGTACCAAACCGTTGTCCTTGTCAGCAAATTAATGCGTCCCATTAATTCTGATACACAGTTTGCAGTAAAAATAAAAATAAATACACATACAAACACACCCGTATACCATACCTATACCAAATAGCATATAAGAAGAACCGTTAAACAAAACCAACGTCATCAAACAACAACGCAAATCTTAACAGGAAGCAGACAGGAAGACATTTCATGTTTCATATATTCCTTCACACACGCACACTAAAACGAAGCAAAAAAGAAAAAAAAGTAAATCATTTTTCATTCTTGGATTTCCATGTAAACTATTAACGGTTCTGCTGATTCCTTAGCAAAATGCCAATCAAACAAGGACAAACTAGAATACCCCCATTACAGGGGCAGCAGGGACTTGTGTCACGCACATTAAGCTATCCTTTTAATTTTTTCATAGTTAATTAATTTATAAAAATGTAATAAGAACAACCGAGAACCGACCGACCCCAAAAGGATACTATAATATGGGTGTTGTAGGTTTTTGCGTTTTTTAATAGCCTCAATGATTAGATTACAAGGAAGGTCGGAGTCGGATGCATAGGTCAAGCGTCAAGGGATACAGGGCTATCGAAATTGTTAACAAAATTATGGGTTGGCAAGGTTCTTAACGCTTTTCGTGTTTACAATATTAACTGTTGCCCCATAAAAATAAAGGAGGAGTTAACATACAAAGCAATAAAATGAAAAGATAAACCTTTGACCAAAGCAAACCTTAAATGGTTTTGTAAATAATAATATAAACAAAACTCGTTGTCACGGAAAATGAGGGTTAAATAACTATTATTTTAGGAGCAATTTAAAATACGGAATTTAAAAAAAGTAATCCTTTTAAAAGTTAAAAAAAAAGGGAGAAAACCACTTAGCCAGCGATATCGTGACAAAAAATTTTAAATCAAATGCAGCACAATGAAGTAACGGCAGACTGTTGTAACAATCTAGATTGCACCTGAAATCGTTGAAGTTTCATTTTGGTGGTATCACAGTATGGTGAGAGTGAATGATACGTGCTCGTTTTCCTTTTTCACCATTTCACCAAACTAAAAACAGTTAAACATCGACATTTTGAAGTAACTCAGCCATAAGCTGGAAAACAGCGTGCGAACACTTAACAGGCAGCGTAAAGTTGAACAGCTAGCCGAAACCCTCGCCAGTTTCAACGCAGATCTGACAGCTCTTCAGGAGATGCGATGGAATGGACCAGGCCTGAGAATAAAAGAAAAGAAAACTGTAATTTCTACTATGGGAAATGCCACATAGATGGAAGATCACTCCTATTTGGGTGCGGATTCGGTGTCAGAACAAGACGAAGGCAAACGTCATGAGCTTTTGCGAATTTATGCCAGAGAGTGACTATGATAACATAAGCCTAATAAGCGCAAATGCCCCTACAGAAGAGAAAGACGACGCTACGAAAGAAAGTTTCTACGAGCTCCTCGCCAAAACCTATGAATAACGCCCATGACATTAAAATCCTCTTGGGAGACTTTAATGCCAAAATTGGGAGGGAGGACATCTTTGGTATGACGATCGTAAAACACAGCCTGCACAAAATCACTTCTGATAATGGATTCAAGCTCATCAATTTTGCAGCGGGAAAAATATGGTACTGTGCAGCACACGGTTCATACGTCCCGACATCCACAATGGCACATGGCGATCCCCACATGGAGCTCCATGGAAGCTCTTTGGCGAACACCAACTACGCCGAGAAAACTCAATGTTGGACGACCACAATCGAAAGAGACCGCGCCGCGCCGCTGCCTATGACGACCTCGTATTCCCTAAGCTCGCGAGAAATCCTCCGATTGATGATATGAACCCGAAAGACCAACTGCAGCTATGTCAACAAGCCATAACAAGTGCTGCGTCGAAGGTATTGGGCTTCTCACAGACCCCCCCCCCCCCCCCAGAAACCACTGGTTCGACTGCGAATGTGCTCAGGCAAACAAAACTAAAACGGAGGCATACAATTCGTGGCTCCAGAGAGATACAAGAGCGTCCAGAAATCTCTATATTGAATGAAGGCAGGTTGAGAAGTCGAGGAAAGGATATGTATAGAGATGTTTTTGCAGAAAAGAGGTGCGAAACTCTACAGAAGAGTCAAACAATTTACATCAGGTTTCACAAGCCGCATTGGGCCCTGCAAAGATCAGGGTGGAAACACCATAGTAGAAACGTAGGCCATGTTAGGCATCTGGAGAGACTACTTTAACCAGTTGTTAAATGGCGATGACACCGGTGATCCCGCCCAAGAGCCAAGACCAAAGTTTTACCAATTAATCAAGATGATGACCATGAGCAACATCCGCCTGACCAAAATCAAATCAAAGTAGCCATCGCCAGACTAAAGATGAACAAAGCAGCTGGATTGCGATGGTCTACAAGCGGAGGTTTTTAAGCAGGCTGGAGATGGCCATGGCCTGGTAAGGAGCATACACCAACTCATCTGCAAAATATGGTTGGAGGGAAGTATGTCCGATGAGTGGAAATTGAGTACTATCTGCCCAACCCACAAAAATTGTCAATCGTCTCAAGCCGTTTTCTGATGATCTAATAGGTCCTTTCCAATGCCGCTTTATTATTGGAGTCTTCGAGAGAAAAGTTCTGTGGAAGATTTAGGTCCTGCCTGCGTAAGAAGAGAATGGACATCAACGATCCAGCTCGGAAAGTCTTTAGCCCCAAACAAGAGGGAGTCAGGAGATAAGGTAGACCTGATCTTCGAAGAAGCGACCACGTAAATGGAAATCTCTGACTACTGAGAGTGCGAAATTGGAGACGGAAGGCTAGAGATGGGCCGGCAGTTGAGCCATCACAGAAGATAAAGGTAATTTCATACGTAGAAGGTAGAATAATTCAGACCAATTCCAATGCAGTTCCTCCTCTTACCATTATATAATCGTCTAGAATACCAACACGGCCTCTATAAGCATTGCAATAATTGGTCATATCTTAAAACAACTGAGTAGGGTATTTGGAAACATTTCCTTTAACCTTGTTTTCCCCACCCGCTTCTTTTTATATTGCATTAAACATTCTCCTGAATGCCAAATTTTATTTTTCGGGACTCAATCGATTGACCCGCTCACAGTGGACAAAATATGCAAATAGGGTGGCTCTGGAAATTCATTGGAAACTCACGCAGAAGAATTGGACTCAGTCTTTCTCCTTCGAGAAAGTGACAATTTCTGTGGTAGTCATGTCAAAATATATTTCCACATTTTTTGTGTCCATTCAATAAATTTCAATATCCATGAACACCTACTACTCAACAAATCGAAGCTCCAGTCCATAGTAACGTTAACTTTAGTATTATTCGCAGGTCATCATTTTCTTTAACTGCTTTCGCATTTTGGCTCTATTTTCTATATATTTCTCGTCCCAGCACATAAGCAAAGTATATAATGTATTGTATACATAAAACAATAAAAAAAAACAAAAAGCAAATTGCTCCTACTACAAAAGATTAAAAGTGAAGAAACCGGAAAAGGGATAACATAAGAAGACACAACAACATCTTTCCAGGGAAGGAATGGAAGCTTTAACGCATTCAATTATTTAAGTCACTTATTGTAAAAAGTCTTTGTTTGTTTAAACTAAACTTCAACTCTTGTCCAAAATGTTCTCGTTTGATAGGTGAAAAATGCATGATGACAGATGACAGATGAAAAATGACAGATGACACATGACATATGACAGTTTCATAATTTTCCTGAATTTGAAGGGCCCTATTTAAAAGGCCTCCATATAAGTCTCAGACCGTTACTGCTTCCCCCAAGTAAATTTTCCGCTCCAGTAAATTACTTCCTGTTCTTCCGGGTTCATACTGCCACCACTACAACCGTTTTTCCATTTCTTTTATTTCTATTAAAATCCAAGGACGAACGAACAGCGTCGGTTCTCGGTTTTCCATTATCAAAATTCGATGAACACAATTCACTTAGGAGGCCTTGCATCACCGCCAGTAGTTTCCTACAGGACGCTCTTCTGATTATCTTCAAGACTAAAGCAAGACACTACTATCCTTGGCACACTTAAGGTAGATAGGTAGTAGGTAGGTACACAGTTTGATAGTAACTGCTGCATGATGATGTGGTGGACTTACTCCTACGTATACAGAAAGCTATCTCATTGGACGTCTACAAAAGGGTAGATTTTTTTTTATTGAACAAAGAACTTTTTTTGAATTTTTTTTTTAGTTTTTGTATCTCCGGCTCCTGCTAATTCAATTCCATATTCCTGTGTTGCAAATCCTATAAAATGTGCTGTGGATTAAAACATTCACACAGCTCCAGGCATATAGATACATCCGAACCAAACCTTATGGTGGATTTGGCTGTGGGCCAAAAAATTTTAAAAAGAGAATTACTTAAGCGCTGGCCAGCATCAGTATAGAAGAGATGAATAGAGATAAACGAAAAGCAAAAAATAGAAAAAAAGGGAATATCAGAAGAATCATGGGGAAAACACCTTCCCAATGAGAAGGACTAATATACTATAAAATATTTAAGGACACGACAAGGCTGTGGTTTAAATGATGTAACTACCAAGCTTAAGCTTTAAAATGCGGCATTTTTTGAAATTGCGGTGTGCAAGTCATAATTGGACGAATGCTTTGAAGTTTTATAATATTTTAGATTCCCTATTCCTAGACTAATGTTTTTTCTATCTAATTGAAGAGGAGCAACTTGTTTAGATAATGCATCTCGACGTTTTATGAAATTAACAAAGTACAAAATTTCAAGCTGCATTAAAATTGGGAATTCTAAATTACTGTCTGGAAGTGGAATACATATTAAGTTTCTGAAGAAGAGTAGCACTGATGATGGTGGAACATCATGAAGGTACATAAAAGGATACAGAGCAAAGGAAATAAAGTGCACGACTGGGTTGGGCGAACTTGCTCTAATGTGTGACAGTGGTCTAATGGTTTGAGATTTTGGGAAAAAAAATCAGGGAAAAAATGATATACATTTTATTGATCACTTAAAAATCACTAGTCAAAACGTTTTTTTGGAAAAAATTAAGTAAGCCAACTTATTTCGTTTCTAGCAATTCTCAGTTTTTATCAGAAAAATAAAATTTAAAAAAAAAATAGATCAAACCGTTTTTGGAAAAAACAAAAAATAAAAAAAAATTTAATTTGTTTTGGAAAATTTAAAAATTTATATGATTTTGTAGATAAAATTGCTCCTATATTAAGAATTTCATCGAAATCCGTCAAGTGGTTTAGGAGAAAATCTGATTTCAAAAAACCGGTCATATGGGAGGTAACGTTATAAGACTTTTCCTGAAAAATCTATTCCAACCAAAACAGAAAGTCTGCACAGAAAACATTATTCAGAAAGTTTTATTAAAATCGTAGGAGCCGTTTTTGAGAAAAATCGATTATCCCCTATGGTATGGCAGGTACCGTTATTTTTAGAACTAGAATGCTAATTCCTAAACCTCCTCTGTTGGACGTCATAATAATACTATGTACCAAGTGCGAAGGAAATCGGTCCAGCCGTTTAGACTGTGGGTAACTATACAGACAGACAGACACACAAAATTGTCGAACCCACTTTTTTCGGCTTCTCTATCATCGGAATGTTTTGTTTGATTGTCGAAAAAAAAAATTTTACGAATGCATAACTTGCCTATAGTTTTTAAAACAGTTTTAAAATTTTTTGTTTTTTCCAAAAATGTTTAATCCATTTTTTCAATTGTACACTACAACGTGCTAGAAGTTTTCATACAGAAACAAAATTTGGATTATATTTTCGAAAAGTATTTCAAAAAACTGTTTTTTGAAAAAACTGGTCCAAAGATTTTGAAAAAAAAACTCTAAACATTCTAAACAGTAAACGAAACCAGATGGTTTACTTCTTTTTTCCAAAAAAACGATTTAACTAGTAATTTTTAAGTGATAAATAAAATTTCTTATGATTTTTTCGCTGCTTTTTTTTTCCAAAATCTCAATCCCCAGTACTACCGTAAGTCATTAAGGCAAGTTCGTACGACTCAATCGTGCACTCTATTTTTAAAGAATATCGTATTTTAAAACAATCTTTTATATATTTTGGGAGAAAAACATTTGCCTGGTCCTTGATTTTTGTGCAGGGTGTGTAGTTTACACTTAGTTCAAAATAAATTGCACGACTCGGTAGCACGACTTTGCTCTTATTCTACACTGCCGGACAAAATTAGAGGAACGATGCATGTTCTCTCTCTCAAGGTCAAATATAGACTTACAGGATAGTTTGTTTGCATTTTTTATGAAAGCAATTGTTCCCATGGTAACTATAGTCATCTATAGCCGTCAGATTTGACATCATTTGGCTAACTGAAAAACAATGAAAGCACTTTAAATGCAGTCAATTAGAAATTTGTTTGTTAAAGCGTTTGCACAATTTTGTGTTTCATGTGTTTTTGTCGGCTTTTCTTTCGTTTAATGTTATCAAAGTCCTACTGGAATATTGTTTATGACAAACGTGATTAATTAGAGCAAAAATGCCAGATTTAAGTGAGGTTCAAGTAGCCCAGGCTCTGTGTTTGATCGAAAATGGCTTTTCGTTCCATGAAGTGGCCTCAAGGCTAAATGTGTCAAAATCCGTTATTTTTCGGAATGTGAAAAGGTATAGAGAAACCGGTTCTCTGAAAAGGAATCCCGGACAAGGCAGGAAAAAGGTCACGATGCAAAGAGACGACAGATTTATTGTGACGTATGTCCTCAGAAACAGGTCCGCGACGTCAATTGAGGCTAGGAACAGACTTCTGGAAGTGCGAAATGTAAGCATTTCGTCCAAAACTGTAAGAAGACGACTGAAGGATTCTGGATTAAAACCGTGCAGGCCAGTAAGAGCTCCCCTTCTCACCAGGCGCCATAGAGTAGCGCGTGTTGCCTTCGCACGTAACCGTATAAACTGGTCTGAGGACGACTGGCAACGAGTGCTCTTCACTGATGAGTCCAGATTTTGCCTCAAGCCGGATGACAGGCGGAACAAAGTGAGCGGTATGCACAATGCAACATCATTCCTCGAGTTGCATATGGCGGAGGTTTCATAAAGGTTTGGGGTGGCATATGTTTGGGAGCCCGCACGGAGTTACATGTGGTTGAGAATGGGTCTTTGACAGCAGAGCGATATGTGAGGAATATTTTGCAAGAAGTTGTTGTGCCATTTGTACCAAATATCGGCGAAAATTTCATCATAATGCAGGATAACGCTCGTCCCCACACTGCGAATAGAGTTTTGGAGTATCTTCGAGAGGCCCACCTGAACACCTTAGACTGGCCAGCCTGCTCTCCTGATTTGAATCCCATCGAGCAAGTTTGGGACATGCTTGCTAGATAATTAAAGGATACAAATCCGAGTCCATCAAACATAGAGGAGCTAAAAACTGCTTTACTTGAAGCTTGGGAGCAAATACCCCAGCAAAACATTGATAATGTAATCAGAAGTATATGCCAAGGAAACTTATTTCTGTCCTCAGAGCAAGAGGAGGGAATACTAAGTACTAAGACATCCCCACTTTCAATAAATTTCAAAGGTATACTTCAAGTTTTGTAAATCAATGAAAATAAATTTTTTAGCAGAATTTCTCTTTTTTTAGGTTTTTGTTTTTTTTTTTTTGAAGGAAAACAAGTCGCAGAGTTTTTTAAATTTCAAATAACTCTAAATTGATCAAGTTATAAATCCTCATCAAAAAAATAAAGATGAAATGAAAATAAACCAACATTTTTCACTTTTTTATGCGTTCCTCTAATTTTGTCCGCCAGTGTAGATAATTGCTTAAGGGCTATGTATTTTGAAAAAAAAGTACGCAATAATATTTCACTACCTATTTATCTAGAAAAAAAAATTGAAAATCGTTAGACCGGTTTTTTTTAAATAAATTTTTGAAAACCTTTTTAAAGAATTCAATTTACTCGTTACCAAAATATTTCGAAAAACAACAATTTTTTTTTCAAAATTATTAAAAATCAAAAAAAATCTTTTATTGGAATACCACATTAATAGGGTACCTATACATATCGTCCATCTCATGCCAGAAGTATGAATGTGCAAATTTTACGATTTTGAGTTAATTGGTTGGTTAGATTAATCGTTGGGTCTTCTATGTTTTGCCAAAACCTAGAATTCCATATTTGCTAGAATACCACAATATCACAATTTGTTTCAGAAACCAAAACGTTTAATTGTACTAGAGCATTTAACATTCAAACATGATTTCCCAAAATTCATATTTTCGCACATTCATGTTTCTGGCATAAGGGGAACGATATTTCGTCCTGTGTAAAATTTTTTATTGAAATCGGAGGAATAGTTTACGAGAACACCTGGTTTGATACCGGTTCTATGAGAGGTACTTGGGTACTTAATATAAATGAGGTTTTCTATGTATTGTACACACCTTTTACATATGCTCTTGCTGGCTAATCGTTAACAATGCATCATAGTTTAATGGAAATTTTGTGAGTGTTTATAAAAATCCTATTATAAAAAGCTGTTTTCATTCCGTGGTGCCAATAAAGACGGTCACTTCTCACTCTTGTGCAAAGGATTTCCTGTGGAGTCCTTAACAGCATTCGTGGATCTTCTGGCAACATCTTTCCAATGTCTTTGTTAATGATTTTCATCAAATTTCTTAATGCCCGTATGAGGTATTTGGTGGTCGATTGCCCATTGCCATAAATGCATGGGCTGCTATAAGGATTGCATTTTTTTTTTTGCACTTGCCTTTGGTAGGTTCCAGATCTTTGTAGATTTTCCATGAGTTATTCATTTCTGTAAAACTTAAGAAGTAATTTCTTTTAGCACTTCTTTTCTGTTTTATAATGGACATAACTTACCTTGTTTTAATATTTAAAACTGATTTTACTTATTAATAATTTAAATATCAAAAACCAGATTCTTGACACTTTATTGACATAAGCAGATTTACTTACTTCGTTAATGACAAGCCTAACTCAAATTGATTGCATTGACTTGTCTGAAGAGCCTTAAAGCAGCTATTATTTTTAAAATTTTAAGGTAACAACTTTGATAGGCTTTATACAGGCCATTCTGAATCTTCATCAACAAGCCTTGTGTAGAACTCTTCAAATTAAATTGTAAAGGGCTTATAGCAGCTATTATTTTATTTGTCAGCTTTTGAAATGTGTGGCTTGCTAAAGTTTTCCTTATACGAACCCTATACAAGCTTTTTTAAATATGAAAGATTAAGTAAACCATCTGATTTCTTTTACTGTTTTGAGTTTAATACAAAAAAAAATCAAAATCTTAAGACCAGTTTAAAAAAAAAAAACGGGAATTTGTTTGCCTATGTCAAAATAAAGTTACAACCTGAGAAAATAGTTTTGAAAAAAGTCTTTCAACCTGTTTTCAAAATATTTCAAAAAATAAAAACATACCTATACATATATGTATATGCAGCTATTTAAAGAAATTATTAAGAATCAAAAACTTCAATGTTTGAACATTTTGAAATGCAATATTAATAATTTTTTTATAAATGAATTCCTGAGTCCCATATTTAATTCAAATAGTTCACGAAAAAATCTGACTTGAAAGATTCAGTTATCTGGTTAGTTTATTTTAGCGAAAAGTTAAATTGAACCAAATGATATATGAATAATCTAACAAAATAGCACTAAGAAAGTTTTATAAAAATTGTTTGAGCCGTTTTCGAGAAAATGAAACTTCTTCCTCACTATAATTCTATGGCAAATCATTTATTTTGTTACCTTGAGTAAAAACTAAAAATACTTTCGAGGGAAGACCAAATAAAGTCTAAATAAGTAAAAAATTGGAACCAAATCCGTCCATCTGTTTGAGCTGAAGAGGTGCGCACAGACATACAGACTGACGGACATAATTCCCAGACTGTTTGGTGTGCTCTATGGTCGAAAGGTGTCATTGGTCCGCATTTCTTCGAAGATGTTAATGGCAGAAGGTTACTGTCAATTCGAAGCGATATTGTCAAATGATAACCTTCTTTTCTTTGTCGGTGATTGTAGATCATGACTTGAACGATGTGTGGTTCCAATAAAACGGGGCAATACGCCACACATCACGGCCAATTATGACTTTATTGCGTGAGAAGTTTCGAATGATTCAATTTTCACACTTAACGGCAAAGTCCAAACTCTTTAATGAAATAAAATTTTCATAAAAAATGTATCGCTGATTGTGTAAAACGCACACAGCAACGTATTTTTAGTTAGCCTTACTTTCAAAACCGAAAATTGAACGGCCCTGTATAAATTTGAAGTCTGAAAGAATTTTAGTTTATTTTTTGGGCTCCGTGAAATAACTCCCCAAGAAATAACTCCCCAAAAACGAAAATGAAATAACCCCCAAATTGGGGACTTATTTCATAATGAAATAAGTACCCAAACTCGAAAATGAAATAAGTCCCCAAAAAGCATGAAATAAGTCTCCAAAAAATAATGAAATAAGTCCCCAAAAAAATTGTGAAATAAGTTCCAAATTTAAAGAATTGTGTTGCCATTTTATATATTTTCCAATGAAAAAGTATTAGTTAATAAGGCAAAATAAGATTTTAATATACATTTTTAATGCAGGTAACTTCCTTTATTAACAATTATTTTAAATATTTGAAAAGTTATGTATTGTACATGAATAGTGTCTAAAAGTGAAAATTCGCCTCGAATTTTCACTTTTATTTTTCTTAGTTCTCAGAAACAAAATCTTGTTCTGCTTTCTTTTCTTTTTTCTCAAATTTTATGCAGTGTTTTTCTGTTGAGAAAAAGAAAAGAAAGTTAAATGTAAAATTTTGAAAATTTAGAATGAAACAACAACAACTTGTGTGTGCTATTACCAAGTTCATAGGCTGGAGTTATAGCTATTTCACGGGGACCAACCCGATCATCAGACTCCTTTAGTGGTGCTTAACCGCTTTATGTTCAATTTAATTTTTGAAGAACTTTTGCCCGAGCTGGACTTGAACAAGCGACCTAGCGTGTGAGGAGCTAGTGCACTACGCACTACGCCACCGCACCCACATGAAAGTTGTAAGCCAATTACAGGTTTTTTCATTCTATCGAACTATACTGAACCGATTAGCATTTTTCTAAGCACACACAAGTAATTGTTGTTGTTTTATTCAGGTTATTTCTATTACAAGTTGTTGTTGTTTCATTCTAAATTTTCAATTGTAAATTCGGCAAGCAGCTGCCTTAAACTGTGCGTATAAAATTTCATACAAAAACCTCCTTAAATTGTAAAATTTTTGTTTACCAAATTATCAGAAAATAAAACCGATACAATTTTGAGGATTTATTTTCACTATTTTTTTGGGGACTTATTTCATTTTTCAATTTGGGGAGTTATTTCATCATGAAATAACTCCCCAAACTAAAAATGAAATAAGTCCCCAAAAAACAGGAAATAAGTCCCCAAAATTGGGGAGTTATTTCATAATGAAATAACTCCCCAATCTTATACAAATTTTTGGGGGGTTATTTCATTTTTTTTTTTTTTTTGGAGTCATTTCACGGAACCTATTTTTTGTGTTTGTTTGATTGAATTAAGTTGAATTAAAAAAAAAACTGTTATATAATGAAGTAGATTCACATAAAAAAGGTTAATTTTGATTATAATTTCGTCTTTTCTTCAAATCTACTTCGACTTTTTTCGGAAGTGGGAGCGCTGAGATCCTCTCCCAATCGGATAAAAAATCACTTGGAGTATTTGAAAGGCAAAAACATAGCTTACTCAAAAAATTAAAACATTAAGTACGAAATTTCAGCTTTTACAAAGTCCAAATACTAAAACCGAAGGGTTAACTACATATTCCAATGACACCAAAATCCCAATTTAAATTTTGAATTTTTTTTATTATCTAAACGTAAATGCCAAGTAAATCATTTTTAACGGCTAGAAAAAAATCCTTCAAAATCACAAAACCACGTAGGTATTATACTATGCGCCAAAGCCGAAGCATGCAGGACGTCAAAGTAACACACACAATACAATTCGCATTGTCCCTTTGAGAACCACACTGCGAACCAAGAGCACACAGCTGAAACGGTGTCGGTGTCGATGTCGATACACCCAGAGCGCAACGCGCGGAAGTCGAACATCCTTCATTATTGTACATCCTGCTCTGTTTCGTTCCTATGAGCTGAACTTGTACCACTAACCTACATTTCGTCCTTCATAGAGCATAGCGCATAACATTGCCAAAATGCATCCACATTACACCAACAGAGGCGGTGTGTATAGAAACAGTAGCAATGGCAAATTTTATTGTTTGGGCTGATTGTAGAGAATTTTGTGTGTCTATAACCAATGTTGTGTATTGTTGTGTGTTGTTGAGTTTTTTTTTTTTTTTTTTTTTGTTATTCGAAACAAGGATACAGGTAGTGTAGTGAGAGCTGAGAGCTGGGAACTGAGAGCTGGGACTGGGAGGACGCATGTTTGCTCTTATTAGGTATTTTTCAAACTCTGAAATGATTCTCTGAGAGCTCACAAGGATATTTCACCAACGTTGAGGAATTGAGTCGAACATTGAGTGGATACGATATAAAAATTTTGGAAAGATGTTGCAAGTCATTTCCAGGATATTCAGATACAAATGAAACAGACAAATGTTTAGGAAATCGGTTTTCGGAATGAAATTTATTTCTTCCTTACAGAGCTTACAGGTTATTAAGGTAGTTTCGTTTACCAACGTTTTTGTTTTCAAACAAATTGTTTCTAGATTTCTGTTTGTAGGTATGTGCATTTACAGCCGGGTTCCAAACTTTCAGCAAAGTAATTTTTTTTTAAACTCTGCGAAGAAATTTAAATTTCTGAGTAAGGTCGGTAATAAATGTGGTTTGCGATTTTATAACTAGAGGGCATGAAATCCATCCGTGAAATTTTTTTATTGTTGATTTTAAGAAGCCGGGTTTTATTGGTAGCAGAACAAATCTAGCGAAATCCTTAATTTTTTTAAAGATGCAATAAATTATTAGGCACTGTGTTCCAAATACATGAAACAAAAAATCTGCCTATGCCGTGCTTGTGAGTGTGTTTACTCCATAGATTTACATGCACATACACGCATATATCTACGCAGATAAACTTGAAAAAATAAAACAAATTCAAGCAATATTAACTACTCTTTGTTGTATAAAATAAGCGAATAAGTTCAAATTCCTTGTTTCAGAGGTTTTTATGTCCCGAACACAGTGGCCGTGTTATAAGATCGTTTACTCTTTATTGCTGTTCGAGAGCTCAGATGTCTCGGCGAATGTGGACTGTATTTTTCTTACCTTTTTTGAATGTTACCAACAATAAGCTCTCCAATCCTAATGTGCAAATTTGAATGAATAATATTTTTATATAAAAAGTCGACTTTTCAGTTTCGCAATCTCACAAAGCATCCTTAATTTTACTATTTCAGTTTTCCTCAATAGCAAACATCTCTCATCTATTTTTAATAAAATACATACATTATACCCTTCTTCAATATGTCATCGTCACATGATCCACTCATATTCCAATGCTTACATCACAAACAGAAACAACAACAACGAAGCGTGTGTGCTATAAGGAAAGTACCAACCATTAAAAGGCGATGTTCAAGTGCATGGAAAATCGTATTTGCTTTTTATAATTCACATGATGTTGCTGCCGCCAAATAACATAAGAAGGCGAGGAAAAACACCGAGAAGCATGGATAGACATTGAAAAAGCTTTTGACAGCGTTTGGATTAAATGACTCATTTTTAAACTCTCCGAACTTGGAATACCTAACTACGTGGTAAGAATGATCAAACATTTTTTAACTAATAGATTTTTTTATGTACAGGTAAGAAAAATGAATCACTAACGAAGGTAATTGGCGCTGGAGTGCCACAAGGATCAAGGCTTGGTCCTCTGCTCTTCAACATCTATACTGCTGATCAACCACCCAACACCCCAGGAACGAAGACAAAGCTAAATGCTGATGACTCCATAACATAATGCTTCCTCTCCATCACCAGAGATTGCGGCCAGGAGCACATCACAAACCTATGGGACTATTATCGCAAATTAGGACTGAAGATAAATAGCAACAAGACGGAACTCATCTGCCTCCGGACCCCAGTAACTGCTACAAGAGGACGACGTGCTTTCGATACACGCTGCGACAACATTAGCATCAAACTGCCACACAACACCGAAGTTGCAGTTACTGGTACCACGAAATACATGGGTATCAACTTTACAAACAAGCTGAAGTTCAAGAAGCATGCAGACTTGATGTTGAAGAGAGCTAACTTTTCTCTGCACTTGGTTCATCCGCTACTCTGGAGGCGAAATGGACTGAGTAAGAAAACCAAGCTGCTTGTTTATAAACAACTCATCAGACCCGTCCTGACATATGCATTTCCCATATGGTTCACCATCTCACCTACAGCCATGAAAAAGATTAAGCTTTTTGAAACGAAGTTGCTCCGCATCTGCACAGGACTATACCGCAATTCAGTGACGAAGAAGTTCATTCCAGCAACAAGACTGTACGAAGAAGCAAAATTGATTCCCATTGATCAATATATGCTACAACTTGCAGGGAGAATCATCAGTAACCTGGAACATCATCCGAACTTGGAAGTTCAACAGCTCTGCCAGCAACAATTATACCCTAGCCATAGGTATGTCAACGCTCTTGCCATCATAGACGACCAATTCGAGGACATCATCCACAACAACGAAGGAACAACCAGCAACACTACAGAGGATAAAACCCTATTATTTTTTTTTTTTTAATTTTAATATTTTATTTATATAATTTATATTCACTAATATAATATTTAATTCATGTAAAAGATTAAGCAAACATTAATATGACATTGTAAAAATAGCATTGTATAACGCCATGTTAAGAACAGTCAAATTGAAAAATAAAAAATTCTTAATCTAAAAAAAAGCCGAGAAGCATGGAGAAATTCATCATTTATTTAGGCATTTATTTTCCCTTAGTGATTTAACCTCTCTGACTTCCCCCCACCAGTGGTAAGGGGTCTTAGTGGTTCTTAGGCATTCTTTTAGCTAGAGTATTTGAAATTAAGTATTCGTTGACACCAGGTGCCTTATAACTACTGATCAACCAGAGCGTAAGCCTGTCGTTTGCAACTTCGATAGTTGTCTTGCTATTGCAATTAAATATTAGTTGCACCAGGGGCCTTATACCTGCTGATCGACCAGAACGAAAGCCTGCTGTTTGCAACCTCTATGGTCTGCGTTTAGTATTAAGAATTACTTTATTATAATAACCATTTATGGTTCCCAGGAAACAAGTATTCAGTGACAAGCCCCGAATCAGTGCGGCCCAAAGGGACGACAGCCGAAGTTCATAGAAGAAGCAAGCGGATTTCACCGGTGTGACCTGACAGCTTGAGGAAATAAAGCCTCAAAACGAAGTAATGAATTAAATGTTTTACATAAATAAGGATTAGAAAAATGAATATAAAATTATAAACAACTAGCTGTCCCGGCAGACGTTGTCCTGCCCTTCCGAGCAGATAGCGTGATAAGTTTGACTTCTTAATTTATTATTTTTATACCGTCCAATTAGTTTGTCTAAACTATGCGAACGTGGATAGTAATTTTTTTAAATTAAATAAATTCAGAAAATTACGCATACGCCCGAGTATACTATACTGTTTTTTCGTTGTATTTAAGTTGAAAAATTAACAATTGCTGTACATTTTCCTTTAAGTTCATCCGTTCATAAGTTTACTTTTTTTACTGAAAATGTGAGGCATTATTATTGAATGGTTATAATTTCATAACTTAAAAAACAGCAGTCGTATTATATTTTTTATTGTTTTATTTGATTTTTAATGCTAAAATTATTTTATTTTACTACTGCAGTGCAAGCGGATATACAATGTTTTTAGTTTTTTTATTAGGTGTATAAATGTGTACATTTTTAGGTGATCCAACTCTGGAGCATCTGACATACAATTGGCCGTGCGAAAAGCTTGCATTTTTTAAATTAAGGCCAGCAATAGTTAACGACTGTCCTTGCGCTTATAGATGGTGATTGCGAAGGCTAGGCGTACTCGAAATTGCAGTCGTTCAAAGCTATACGGCAAATCTGTCGAAAGCATTGGTATTCGCGGAATCAGGACAACTTCGCCTTTGCTCTTGCCGGTAATAGTTTTGGCCTCGATTAAATTCGATAAGAGTTTTTTTTACGGCAAGTCTG
This sequence comes from Platycheirus albimanus, assembly GCA_916050605.2. Classification (NCBI taxonomy): domain Eukaryota; kingdom Metazoa; phylum Arthropoda; class Insecta; order Diptera; family Syrphidae; genus Platycheirus; species Platycheirus albimanus. The sequence continues at coordinate 271,282,958 of OU696696.1, read as the reverse complement.
GTTCCGTTGCACAGCTTCTGCGGTTGAACGTTACGCATTTACATCAACGGTGAACCTATTTTGAGAACTTATTGATTTGGTGGCATTCCAGATGGCTCCAATGAGTTCAAGAATTCGATTGGGTAGTTGACAGTTTGTTCCTCCTCCATAACTGTATCAATAGATTTGTATTTCATTTGTTTGCCGGAAATTTCAATTTGAATTTGATAGTTTATTTTGTTGACGTCATCGTTTTTTGTTAATGCACAAAGCTATTCGTTATTTTTGTAGTTGGTCAGGACATCAACGAAAACCTTTTGCACAACATCGTTAGTTGAATGTTCCAACAGGCAAACGTTTAGCGTTTTCTTCGCTACCTACCAATTTAAATTTATGATTATCGTAAAGTTAAACTTTTTGGTTTTGGTTTATTTTTTCCAATCATTGAAATGGTAGGAAGGTATACCTATACTGACTGACTAATTTTATTACACCGCACAAACAAACTAAGCACGTTTAATATATAATAGGAACTCAATCAGTTTAGCCGTTCATCTTTTACTGCTGTCATCCCCTTCCTCCTCCCCAAAGACTTTGTTGCTGCTTTGCCTTTTCCAATATTTGGCATTTTTGCATCTTTACTGTTTTTGAAGTATTTTAAAATGCAACTTGAATCAAAAAAAAAGGTAAATAAAATTGAATTTGCAGTTGCATACATATGAAAATATGTATGATGTATAAAACTTTTTCTTCGAACTATTTTTCTTTTCTTTTACGGCAAGTTCATCTTCAACTGCATTAAGAATTGTAGTTTCCATTAAATTTTGTTAAGATATTGCTGTTATTATGAACTATTTAACTGCAATTTTCTTTACCATGCATTGTTTCAAAATAAGAGACAGTAGATAGCGTTAAAAAAACATTTTAATAGATTTTTCTATGGGAAATTAAAAAAAAAATCAATAGGATACCTACTATTTTTTTACCATATTTCACCCTATAAACAGCTAAGTGCAAGAAATATTTAGCCCTCAAGCCATTCGTAAACTACAATCATTAAAAACAAAAACGATTTTTTAAATTAAACATTTCTAATATAGAAGCTTTTCAAGGACCCGGCGTGTTTTTCTTCGTCTTATGCCCAAACTGGATGGTCGATTTGGACAAAACCTTACAGCAACATTCTCGAAATAATACCAAAGATTTTCCAAAATTTTGAGCTCAATTGGGTGGGCGGTTTCAGAGTCCATAACATATTTACAAACAAACAAACAAAAGAAAATAGTTTCTCCAGTCTTCGACTCATACATATGTAAAACGCTATAGCAAAAAAGTGCCTGGAACAACATAACCTGAAAAATAAACTGAAAACATCCTTATCGAACGTTTTCCCATTTTGTTTTTGTACTTACTTTAAATTCCTCCTCACCAGCCACCTGTTGAAGTCTTGAAAGTATCCGTCTCTGTTTCTTTCGAAAAAAAAATACAATTTAATTCATCTGCCAAAGTTAAAAGAAACAGGCACACCTGGCATATTTGCATTATTTAATTACCAACATATCAAAGTCATTTCGCCGCAAAAAAAAATATACTCCATTTAAATTCATGGTAGACTTTTGATTTTCGCACAAACCACCATTACCAAAAAAAAAAACGAAAATAAAAAATGATAATATTTGCAAAAATATCACATCCTTTGCATACTAAATTCTTCCATCACATCAAAAAGGATCCAACAAAACCCATCGCACGATGATGGTCGATGTAAATTTTTCATTTTGCGAGTGTGCGACTTTGATCAGATATATTAGCTTGGATATTAGTTTCATGTTGGAGAATAATGTTAAATGTGAAATGACGAACTGATTTTTTTTTTATTTTTTTCAATGGCAAAACATAAAAATCCTCATTCATGTAAACAAGGACATACAAACAAATATATAATGTATGTATGTTTATAGTGGTGTTGCCATTGCCACCCACAGGAAACAAAACACCCTTAGCCGACCCCAGAGAATTCCAAAACAGGGACATTGAAAAAGCCATAACTCAACTCATGCTACCAAATGTTAGGAATGAGTAATGGAATGTGAACGGAACGTGAAAACATTGAAAATCCACTGCAAATAGATTTGGAAGTCGAAGAATTTCTCTAGAACATGAAGCTACAACGCAAATTGACACAGACACAGTTTTTGTGTTTTATTTTAATTTTTTTTTTCCTTTTTTTTTATAAAAATCGATGAGGAATTCTCTTTTCATCATTTCGAATGGAAATTTAATACACAAATGTAAATGAAACATTTTTTGTTATATCTTTTATCATGGGTTTTTTTTTTTGATGATTTTTTTACTGGAACGTGATTTAAAATTGTTTTCAAATATTTAGAATTTTTTTTTTTGATAATTCCTAATTGAACTGATATATTGCCAAAGGCTCTGAATTGGTGGCAGTTTTTGATGTAAAATAAATTTTTATTTGAAGATGCAATTTGTATATATTATTTCATGAAATAGATGCCTTTGGTGTTTCATTGCATAATTCTAAAAATTCAAGTATAGCTTAAAAAACTGCACCAGAGAATCGGTATAAAAAATTACGCATACGCCACAGTGCTTTCAATGCAATTAATATTTTGCTGTTCGAGCGACATCACAGTGATAACGGCTTATTTTTAAAGGTATAGAGCTTTAAGTTGGCAGCACTGCTTTCATTGGCAGCCATTTTGTTTAGTTATTTTTTATCTTTAGTTAGGTTTGTCATTTCATTATGATATTGACTGACGCCTGAACAACGCATGCAAATTGTGCAGGTTTATTTAAAAAAAGCATGGTTATGAGACGTCGCGTCTTACAGTTCGTACCGAAGAAGCTATTGCGGCTGTAGATCGTAGTATCCACGAGGACCCGAATGAGTCCATCCGCCATCGTGCACAACAATTGGATCTATTGTTGGATACAAAAATGGAAAATTTTGGGTAAGATCTTGGTTTGCTGGTTTTAAAAATCCACCTCATGCAGGAATTGTAGACGCATCACGACCACCGGGCACGGCGTTCATTTGGTGAATAGGCTCGAAGCAATATTACTGTTGATACCGATTTTCACAAGGAAATTTCGTTTAATTGTTCAAACGCCGCGCCGTCCGCCGTTACATACAGAAAAACTGACTGTTGTGTGATTTAAGAACTGATTGGATAATTGGTTCTTCTTTTCTCAAAAACGATGCCGTTATAGAAAAACGATAAATGACTTTTTTGTTCTTGAACTATAACGCCCGGATGTGGGGAGCTGTGGTTTCAACAAGACGGCGCAACATGTCACACGGAGCGTGCCACAATCCATTTGTTGAAACAAACGTTTAGTGAACACATAGTTTCGTTTTGGACCTGTGAGCAATGCCGTCTTTACTAAAGGGCACACGGGGCCCATACCCCAGGGCCCCTATCGAGACGGGGGCCCCAAAAAGCTGATATATTCAATTACACTATACAACAAGTGTGCTCTCTGTAAAACTATAAAATTTCTAGGATAAATCGAATCCACTTTTCAGTTTGTTTATCTATGGATAAAAAAACCTTTTTTATTCACTTTCTCTGGTAACAATTCGGTCAAGATCTCAAATGGCGTTGGCTGTTTCAACCTCTGGCATTGTGCCACCTTGCTGGAAGGCGGTCGAGCTGCACATTCCGTTTTGAAGAGAATTTGAGAATTTGGAGGAAGCAAAATTGATGCGAGAATGCAAAATCATCATCTGGGATAAATGCACGATGGCACATAAACGAGCTTTGAGGCAATTGACTGAACGATGAAAAGATTTTTCAGTGATTCGAGACAAGAAGTTGAAATTGACTACGAACATGAGAGTCGCATTGTAGAGCGACCCATCAACTGCTTAACTCTCGAGACAACTGCTGGCGTTTGACGATGGCCAAATTCCCGTTGAAGTATCTACTGGATTAATAACGTTCCCGCAATTTTTTGAGAGTTCACATCCTTCTCGAAGGAAGGACTCGTCAACAAAGTGTTCCTCGGAATTGTACAAAAATATAAAAATCTCGATTGGATAAGTGAACGGGTAATAGCAGCGAAGAATAAGAACGTCGATAGCTTGAATTTCATAATTCATAGTCAAATCGCTGGAGAACTGCAGTCACACAAATCCGTTGACAGCGTGACCGACGAAGAACTATCCGAAATAAGAAATTTTTGAACTCGCTTGATGTGCCAGGAACTTTGCTGCATAGTTTACAGCTGAAAATGACAAGGTTTAAAGTAGTGGAAGTCCTTATCCCACGAAATCCAATTATACGAACTGATCTGCCATTCCAATTCAAGCGAATTTAGTTCCCCTTTATATTGGCTTTTGCGATGACAATCAAAAAATCACAAGGCCAGTCGCTGAAAGTCTGTGGGATTAATCTCGAATTTCCTTATTTTCGCACGATCTGCTGTACGTTGCCGGTCCGCATGTTGGCAAACCGTCTTTACATTACATTACACTTTAATCTTCCCTGTCGATGTATTAACAAAGTCGACACAATTACAAGCACTAACAACTGAGGCCAACGACAAACCGTCTTTGCTGTTTTCTTGACGGAAATACATGCGACGGAAAAACACTGTTAACTATTATATCACTCTCTACTTTTTTCGATTAAATTCCAATAAATTACATTGAAATTTGGTCTATATATAAAAATGTTTTTGTCATTCACTTTTTTAACTTTCCAACAGGGCCCCGAATTTGTGTGTGCCCAAGGGCCCGGTATGGCCTAAGACGGCCATGCCTGTGAGTTGCATTACAAGATCATGCCATTTACATAACACCGCAAGACTTTTTTTCCTGGGGTGTGTGAAGTCGCGTTTGCCACGTTATCGTCGATATACGACCCCAAATGCTGAAAAGAGTAATCGAGAATTGGACCTCAAAATAAGACTACATCTAAAAAACTAAAGACTACATCAAATACAAATGCAAAGGAATTATCTCTCAAATAAAGTCATTTTATAAGAACAATTTAGCTGTGTTTTATTTTATTTTAAAGTTGTATACCTCTTTAAAAAAAACACCCTTTAAAAAAATTTAAAAAAAGCACACACGAACTCATTTATATTCAAAAGTTGGAATAAATGGAGTTACGAGTTGATAAGTAAAAATTGATGGTCTTTAAAATTAACAATTTCAGCGTATATATTTTCCAATTGCTGACCAAAGCTTTGAGGAAGTACCCGGCGGGCGTTAAAATTGAAAAAATTAGTGAGGTTTGTACAACGATAAGTGACATCGGTGTCAGATGACCCATAATTGTCTTCTCTAAGTTAAAAAAAAAATTTGATTGTCTGTAAAGTCGGTTTACGGACGATGATTGTACGTGATAACCAGTTGACAAAACAGTTCACAGAGCAACAACCAACCAACCACTCACCATTTTTGACAATTTTGTCACCCCCCCCCCCCTTTAACCAAGTCCTCCCCCTTCCTACCAAAACACCAACTAACCACCTTCACCAACCAACCACCGACCATTTTTGACAATTTTTTCCTCACCTTAACTCCCCCACCTTACACCAGATCCCCCCCCAGAGCCACCCATCCACAACCACCAACCCCACCACAAACCACCCACCCCCACTAACAACTATTAACCACCCAACACCCAACACCCTGCCCTCACATTTTGAAGAATTTTATCGACTTTCTATGATATCAAAGCAATTACGGAACGTGACATTGTGACATTTTTTCGTACATGGTGCTGGTGTCCATCGATTTATAAGACAAAACAAAAAGTTGATCGGATGCCTAAACAATGGAGGCAAAGCTACCTCCTCCCAATGTAAAAGGGGTAAGGGCTACACGAAGCTGCGAAACTTTGTTCAATAAAGCTGATGCCACACATCATGAAGATCGTTCAGCGAGCTGATGAGTTTTGTCGCGAGGAAGTCAACAACAGATTGGGATCATTATGGGAAAATATCGGGATTCCTCAGAGCGTATTTGCTTTTGTTGATTTGGGAAAAAGCATTCAATAGACATCACACGAGATCTGTTATTGGTGGCCTTGTCAGGAAACGAGGAGCTCCAGAAACTTATAATATAAGCGAAAGGTCATAGATATGTATATATGAGGTGGCAGTGACAAAAGTAAGATGTCCAGCTGGAGTAACCGAAAAATTCCAAATTACAGTAGGTGTACACCAGGGAAGATTTTTGAGTCCTCCGCTATTTATTCCAGCCCATGACTACCTGCCTGAAGGTAAAGTGATGGAACCAAAGTGCTTCAGTTTATTCTCTTTTGACAGCCATCATAAGTAAGGGTCCTTTATCCTTCTGACATTGGTCTCATAACTTCAAAAGAGTATCTTGATGATATGCTTTATGTATTGATCGTCTGTTATTGTAAATAATAGTTCAAATGCACGGCTGAGCTTCTTACGGTGGCACGAATCCAAGTGGTCGGACTTCCGCATATAATCTGGCTGAATTTGAGCGATAGCCTGTGTAACCTGTGTTACATTCACTTTAAGGGCATCGGTCGATCGTGGTTTATTTGCATGTATCTGCAACTTCAGGAAACTTTATAAGAAAAAGTCTAGCAGTGCGCATGTTGCCTGATTGATACCCGAAAGGGGCATCTCAAATTTGGCCACCTAAAATTGAAAAGTCGACTGTGATTTGCCACCACGTTAACCGTGAAATGGGCGCATCACGCACATAGTTTGCATTACACAACACCACTCATTATGATAATAAAGTTGTACCATTTGGACGTGCTGTCCAATCGTGTATCTTGCCATGGTGATTTGGGAACAGGAAGGGAATAATAAAAATCAGATTTGACAGATATCACCAGAACACCAGGACCGTCATAATCTTTCCGCGTCAATTGAAACAAGAATCATGTTAGCTGGTCGTAATTTTTTGCATAGACAGGTTTTGGTATTGGAACCTTTATGAAGCCTTTATATGGACCAATTTTAAATTTCTCCGCTCAAGACTTTCTGTCTTCATAAATCATCTTACTCAATTTATAATTATGAATCACTGTAAGGCAGCTTGAACATTGGAAATGGTTTCACAAATTTATTCGGATTTGGTTGAGCTATTCTACGTTCCTCTAACAAACATGGACACCGGACACCGGACTTGAGAATAGAATATCCAACTATTTTACAAAGGCGATTTATCCATAAAAACAGACGCATTATAAAATGAAGAACCGAAGAAGACACATTGTTTTGAATGAATCACTCGAATTCAGCCAATCCTTGTCGAATTTATGCCCAAGCCCCCAAGGACACAATAAAGCCTGTCGTTTAACAAATCTCTTTGCATAATCCTGCTTTAAAAAGATAACATTAAACCATCAATACGCACGGTCTTCAATTTAATATAATCTTTTCCTGGTATCACACTTTATTGCGAATGAATTTTATTATAATTTTTTTTTTTCTGAGATGGAACGCACAAAATTCTTTGTTGACAGGAAACATAATATAATACTCGTATCTCTGAACAAAATCAACGCACACAAATCCGATTCCAAATTGAACATTCATATGAGATTGAGAAGGATATTTTATCGTCCTTTGGAACTAGCAGTAGCAGGAACCATAGCACAGCAGCATTTTGGCAAACAAATTTTATTTACATAATGAAGCTATTCACAAACAACAACGATTCCAGGCTCGTCAATTCAACAATTAGCCTCTCCCCGCCTCATCCCTGCCCAGGCTTCCCGCCCGGCAAATCGGTTCAAAATACCATTAATTTCCATATCGGTGACCCATTGTTCGACACACTCAAATCCCAATAATCCAGTTCGAGTTGCCTAGCAGGCAGGAAAGCATTCCTGCAGGATGTTCTCTGTACTGTGAACAGTGTAGTAGTACACGCACCCAGTTTGAAGTGTACACAAGGCAGAAGAGAGGGTCAATTGGAATTTGGGGGTATGTGATTTTGAAACTCTTGGTTTTGCATGGATTCCTGCCTGTTTTGAGTGATTTTGTTTCATATTTTTGTCACGTAAAGCAATATGCATATATACGAAAGACGACGACGATGACGAAGACGCGGATGTTTGGCATCGTTGGAACTGAGAACTGACAAGGGTCCTTCTTGGAAGAATCTGAATATACACAAAACACAACACATATAGGGAGTTGATATTCATGTTTGGTACAGTGTGTGTTTGAAGGCTTGGAGAGCACGCCACGCTGAAAGTTGATATATGTAGTTCCGTTTTTGGTCGTGACGATGCCGATGCGATGGTGGTTGGATGAGGAGTGAGGACTCACTTGAGTGAGGTAAGTGTTCTGCTTCGAAGCCAGGAAGTGTTTTATTTAAATTGATATGCTGTTTGAAGTTTTGAACTTAATTTTTGGTTGATTGGTGGTTCGTTTTATTTGATATGTTCGCAGTCGAGGTGGAGAGTCCTTAAGATTCTGAATTGTTCCCCTTCTTATGATGTCTTGGGAGAATCTGAAACCGAGTTAACCATGCAAATATTTTAGACATCGAGGTGACAGGTGGAGAGTTAGGTAAAATTTCAATGATTCTCACTCAAGCAGCTTCAATTTAAACTCTGTGTTTAGTAGAAGTACGATAAGAAAAGGTCGTCATCAAATCAGCGAACTTTATACCTCCAAACGGTATCATGGAAGGAAACTATAATTGAAAGTAGTAGGAACTTGTTTATATCACCTCTGTTGTGGTTTTGGAAAATTGATACAAGACCTCAAACTTGAATATTCTGTTAGGAAACTGCAACTCCACGTGCTTTAAGTGGCATACTAGCGGAGAACTAACCAGGAACTAGACGCAGAGAGTCGAAGAGTCTGAGAAAATAATCTTCTTTGAATTGGTGACGTGCGTTAATTCACCGGTTACGTTTTTCAAAAGAATTAGGTAGAGGTTCTGGAACGTTGAGGATTTCCTATGATGGCAAGAACAAAAAAATCAAAAGGGCATTTTTACAGAAGACTCCTAGAAATTTGGAATAAGGGAAGAGGTGAGTGTAGGAGAAATTTTAAACTCTATAAGAAACTTCAATTCAGGAACTAAATTTAACCTCGAAATCTCGCCCATGATAACTAAGATCTGTTTTGAACAAAATCTTTACATCTTACCAAATTGACTATTTGGCCATGAGCATGCTCCTGAAAAGATGTGTCTTAGTCGTTAGTAACAGATGAGTCTAGTAGCAGGATATCTCACCATCACTAATTAATTATCGCAGTGATGATGGTCCTATTGGTCTCTATAGGCCGCGCTGAAAGTGGACCCAGATATAATATCGTGTCGACATATATTGGGAACTTACAGCTCTTAAAAGATTTAAGAACTGCCTTGCAGAGAAACGAAACACTCAGTGCCGCAGTATAGGGCACCATCACATTTTAAAAACCTGCTGGAACCGAGTGTCGTCTAGGTTCATGCCGGGGCCGGGGCCTGTGACTTACACTCTCAACCATTAATGTTTGAGCGTTGATATTCTGCAGAAATGGAAAGGATCCACAATTTACCACCGAATCCGAACGGCTAACAGAGAAGCACTTTCATGATATGATTTACCATTGCATTTAACTATAAACTATAGTATTCCCACTTTAGGTGCGCCATCTATCGACGAAAAACTAAACTCTAGAATACCATGGGAAGCAACAACAACAATTTCCACCATTTTATTTGTTGTTGTTGCTTCGCATGGTATTCTAGAGCTTAGTTTTTCTTCGATAGATGGCGCACTTCAAGTGGTAGTACTATAGTTTATATATACAATGGATTTACTCTTGCAGGATTTGCAAGAGGCAGTACCCCGGAAAAGCACGCCACGGGGTATTAATTTGTGACCGCCTCTTATACTTAGTTTTCAAAAAACTATTCACCAATAACGCCACCCGACAGACATGACCGACGCGACGGTCTGAAATTCACATTAAACGGTATTTTCTTGAAGATGCATTGTCACCAGCGCTGCAGCTGAAAAAAAATTCGGTGTGCCAACTTTTATTCAGTTGGGTGCCACAGAGTGCCAAGCTGCCAAGCTATTAAATCCAAGTAAGAAAATCAGATGCTCAAACAAGAACTATTAATATTTCTTATTAATAACTAGCTGTCCTGGCATATGTTCGAGTATGTACATTTAAGGGGGTTGTTTGTAGTTTGCATCTGAAAAAATAATGCTTAAAAAATTCGAAATACCTGTTTCCAACATATTTCAAAAACAAAAATTTTTTGACGTGATAACGTCTAATAAATCGGTTTGGAGTATATGGGCAGCACGCACAAAAAAATGTCACAGTCACGTCACAGTCACAGTCACGTTACCTAGCTGCTTTGTTAGCCTAGAAAGTCGATAAAGTGGGAGGGGAGGGTTGGGTGGTTGGTTAGTGGTGGTGGGAGTGTGTGTGGAGCTGGTGGGGGGGGGGGGGGTAGTGTCGGGAAGAGGAACAATTGTCAAAATGGTATGTGGTTGTAGCTGGTTTGGGTGGTGAGACAAAAATTGTCAAAACTAATGGATGGTTCCTTGGTGGCTGTAGGTGGGATGGGTGTTTGGTGTTGGGATGATTTGGTATGATTGGATGGAGGGGGGGGTTGAATTGTCAAATATGGTGGGTGGTTGGTTGGCGGTTCTAGGTGGGCTGATTGGTTGGCAATTTTGGTGGTGGGGATGGTTGATTTGATGGGGTGCGATGAAAAAGTTGTCAAAAATGGTGGGTGAGTGGAAGGTGGTGGCAGGTGGGGTAGGTGGTTGGATTTGGGGGATTTGGTGTTGGGAGGGGGTGGGGAAAAAATCGTCAAAAATGGTTGGTGGTTGGTTGGTTTTAGGTGGGGTTGGTGATTGGTAGTGTTTAGGAAGGGGGGGATTTACTGTGTGGGGGAGGATAAAAAAAATTTCAAAAATGGTGGGCTGTTGGTTTGTGGTTGTATGTGGGGGTGGGAGGTTGGTGTTAAAGGGGTGAAACAAATTTAAAAATGGTGGGTTATTGTAGGTGGGTTGGGTGGTTGGTGGTTGGAGAGATACCTATACACATGAAGTGTTTTGTGTACTTGTTATCACGTAAAATTATCGTCCGTAAACCGACTTTACAGACAACGATTTTTTTATAAAAAAAATTATTAAAAATCAAAATAAAATCAATTTGAGAATTTTGAAATGCCATGTCAAAAACGTTATAAATAATTTATTGTTTTCAAAATTTTATTGAAATCGGATTTATAGTTTACGAGAAAACTTGATTTGAAAATTCTAGTTCTATGAGAGGTACCATTATAAGGCAAATTGTGAAAAATATTTTCCAATAAAAAAACAGACTATTCTAAAAAAAATAGCATTCTGAAAGCAAAATCGTAAGAGCGGTTTTTGAGGAAATCAAACTTTTTGTTTAGGATTGCATGGCAGGTAGCGTTATTTTTGAACTTATAAGAAAAAAAAGACCTCCCTAGAGAATACCAAATAAATACAAAATACCAAATTTGAAGCAAATCGGCCCATCCGTTCAGGCTCTAGAGGTGTGAACAGACAGACAGACCTACAGACAGACGGACGGAATTTCCAGACCCATTTTTTTTTAATTTCTTTATCGTAATGTCATTTTTGATTGTTAGAAGTTTTTTTTGCACGAATCCATAACTTGCCTTATAGTACCTATGATCGCAAGTAAAAATCACCCTATAAACAGCTTGTTAAAAAAATCATTATTGGACACTTCTGACATTTCTTCGAACGTATACCAGTGGCAGTGTTGTAAGCAATCATTGTAGTAGATTTTGTTAGGGGTTTACGAAAAGAAGTTACGAATGTGAAAAAGTTGGTTCAGTTTTTAATTTTTGTTATGAATTTGTTACTTAAATGTATGATATTTAATTTAAATAAAAAGAAGTGCCAAATTTTAAATTTTTGAGTGCCAATGGGTGCCACAGTGCCAAACTCATTTGATAGTGCCAGTTTGGCACTAAAGTGCCTGTTTCTGCAGCGCTGATTGTCACCTGGTAAAACTCGTGAGGGTTGGTGTCGTCTCAACACCAACGGCACACACAGCCATTTATTCAAAAATGCGCCTAGTCGCTTTAGATGACTTTACGGCCAAAATTGGGTCATCTTCCAAAAGCTCCAAAGGCCAGTCAGCTAACAAACACCGTTGTCTATTGTTATGGACTTTGAGCTCCTGGGTAGTTGGATCTTGTATTTATGTGAATCCAAGTCCCGACGCGAAATTCATTGTATCTACTCTTTCTCTCTCTGTTATGAACTGCGGTGACGTTCTCAGCCGATCTTGCGTTCCTTTGGCTGATTGATAACCGAACCGATCGTCCCAAATTTGGGTGCACGACTTTCGCACTAAAAAAAGCTTTGTTTGTTGAACCTTGAAGGAAGTCACCCTGGGATCGCCCTGGGGTCACCACAGCGCGTTTTTTGAATTACCTCAACTCGCCCTCAATACGAAATTCTCTGTTTTTTAAAACTTGGGTCGCCCTGAGGTCACCCTAAAGTCGACCTTGCTATTTTGCTAGGGCGAGTTGAGGTAACGATCAGCTGTTGTACACTGACATTAGCTGTCAACTTGTGATTTTTGTTGATTTGCCGCAAGTAAGTGGTTAATTCGTATTTGCAGATATAAAATTGTTGCAAATGTGAATTTAATTCATTGTTTTAAAATTAATTTAATAAGAATGGAATTAGGTACTATAGGTAAAAGGTGAAGAAAATGGAAACCTTTGAAGGTGCCATGAACTAAGGCCATACGAATTTAAGCCATAATGGCGTAAATTCACATCTAAGTACGAATTAGTGCCATAATCAGGCACTCAATTCAACTTAAAAGGAGAACTTAAGCCGTATGGCGTTAGTTCATTTTGAAAAATGGACGTTAGGTGGGTGAGAAGATGGACAAGGAGGTAGACGAGGAGACAGACGAGGAGCCAGACGAGGTTGCTGACGAGGAGGCAGACGAGGAGGTAGATGAGGAGGCAGACGAGGAGGCAGACGAGGAGGCAGACGAGGGGCAGACGAGGGGACAGACGAGGAGGCAGACGAAGAGCCAGACGAGGGTGCAGACGAGGAGGCAGGCGAGGAGGTAGATGAGGAGGCAGACGAGAAGGCAGACGAGGAGACAGACGAGGAGGCAGACGAGGAGGTAGATGAGAAGGCAGATGAAGAGGCAGACGAGGGGGCAAACGAGGGGACAGACGAGGAGGTAGATGAGGAGGCAGACGAGGAGGCAGCCGGGGAGGCAGACGAGAAGGCAGACGAGAAGGCAGACGAGGAGACTGACGAGGAGCCAGACGAGGGGGCAGAGGAGGAGGCAGACGAGGAGGTAAATGAGGAGGCTGACGAGGAGACGTCTGAATCCTCGTCTGCCTCCTCGTCTATCTCCTCACCCACCTAACGACCGTTGTTTTCTTGTACTAACTGTATAATAGAGATCGAAACATTTTATGGCATTAGTTCACATTGGACTTATGGCTATAGTTCTCATTTAAAAGTGAATTAAAGCCTTATCTTGGATATGACGCTAGTACACACTTAAATGTGAATTAACGCCATTATGGCCTCAATTGTATGGCCTTAGTTCATGGCACGGAGACGCCATGCAAATCACTTGCAATGCAGATATGGCGGCCATAGCACAATCGGGTAAGTTTTAATTTTTCAATTATCAGCAAATGCTTTTACTAAGCTTCAGCAATTCGTTATAGATGAAAATTACTTAAATGCAACTGCTAAACCAGCAAAACCCTCAATCACAAGAAGGAAACAATCTGCCTACGGACATCGCTTTAAGCGATGAAGAATCAATTTCGCAAGGTAAATAATACTTTTCTTTAAACATTTGGTTCAAATTTTGTATGTATTTAAGGAAAAAAGTGGGGTGACTCTGCCACACTGCTTCTTATTTCCCTCCAACCAAAGGCAAAGTTGGACAAACTTTTAAATTTAAAACAAGGAAGAAGCAGGCGGAATTCATTACGGCACGGCGGCGATGAGGAAGAAAGGTCACTCTTTTTCAGCTTCGCAAGTGGATAACAAATCCAAGGGGCTGGAAAATAATTTCCGCAACGTCACTACCCACAACAACAAAACGGGGAACAATAGGATGACTTGCCCATTCTTTAAGTATATTGCATTTAAATTAAAGTTATTAACCGTTCTATAAACATTTATTTTCATTTCCAGCGAACTTAATGATCTTTTTAAGGACAGGGCAAGCATGTTACCTTAATTTGTTTTGGGTGCTTCCGTTCTCAACTTGAAATATCTCCAATACCTTCATCTAGTAAAGTTCCTTCTGTAGGACGGAGACCTCCATTGCTGCCCATGCAGCAACAAAATGATAAAAGCTATGATGATAATAATGGTAAGTTAAAAGACGACAAAAAAGTATTTTTGTATGATGATTTTTGTCTTTATAAGATTTTCATTGCGAGAGTGTAATGAGCCCGCGCCAGCAGCCAAGGCAAAACAAAAGAAAAATGACGAGAGAAGAAGTACAAGGGAACAGTGCTACCACTTTACTTCAATTGAAGTAGATCTGCTTCTTTTTATCAAAAAAATTTAAAATCTACTTCCTATTTCGCACTATCACCAAAATACTGAAATCTGCTTCATTTTAAAAATATCTATTTCAACCTACTTAAATTTTACAGAAAAAGGCAAAATCTACTCCCTTTTTTCCTATTCACTCCAATTTTTGTTTTACATACTACACATGTAGAAATGAAGACGAAAATATTTTTTTTGTTAAATTAAATTAAAAAGTGTTATGAAACAATATATGTATACATAAGAAGTCGGAAAGACTTTTAGTTTGGTTTTCGTTTGATTGAATTAAGGCTATTTAAAAAAAATTAATAATTTAGAGGGTGTCCAAACCCAAGTTTTTTCGGGCTGTAGCTCACGCATTTCTTGGGAAATATTGGCCCTTACTGATATAATCGCTTCCGGATTGTTGGCATAACGTCGGTCCTTCACGGTTTCCCATAAAAAAGTCCAAAGTAGTCAAATCGCAGCTCCGAGGCGGCCAATCGATAACACGATTTTGGAATTTAGTGAGCAAAAGATCGATTGTAAAATGGGCTGTGTTTCATAGCGCGTTAACCTGCATGAAGCAGAGGTCTTCCAAATCCATGTCTTCACATTGCTCTGTAACACCCAACGTTGTTTTCAGCCTCATTTTCGAACAAAAATGGTCTAATGAACGATGAACTCATCACTTCACGATCCGCACCAAACTGTCACACTCTTTGTGGATGCATTGGCTTCTCGACAACAACGTGCGAGTTTTCCCGAGACATTTTGTTTGTTAACGTAGCTGCCGAGATGAATATGCGCCTCATCAGAAAAGTTGATTTTTAGCCGAAAATCGTTGTCCAATTCAAGCTGCTCTTAGCCCCAACGAACTTACACAGCATTCACTTTGAAAATAAGTTTTCAATTTTTTCCAACGCTGTTCAAGCATAAAGCCACTCATTTCGTTCCGCGGAGGTATGATACTGACTATCTTTCAAGATTTCGAGCGGGAAACAGCTGTCAATGTCAAAATAACCATTTTTATCAATCTACTTCACTTTTTTCTTCAAATCTGCTTCGATTTTTTTTCCTAAAGTGGTAGCACTGCAAGGGAATCGCTGGCAGGAGAAAATTGAGGTGATGCGGGACAGAAACAGAATTCTAGAGCGGGAGCTGATGAGAAAGAACGATATCTTGCAAAAAATTGCAGATAGCTTAAAGCCAAAACCGACATGAGACTTGTAATTGCAAGTAAAATACTGAAACAAGCAATTGTGCTGCCTTAATTTAAAAAAAAAATGTATTTAATGTTTTTTTAAATAATTTTAATTTATGAAGTCTGTTTAATGATTTTTTTTTTATTTTTTTTTTTATTAGGTTGTATTAAGTTCATTGAATTATTATGTTTATGTTATGTTATTTAGAATAAAGATTTGATTGTTGAAAACGGCAGCATTATCTTGGATTTTACCGATGGTTTCTGTGACATCTTCCTCTGTACCCAATCTGTCAACATCGATGTTGAGGAGGGCAAGATCACTTTCATTGCAAAGGTTGTGTAAAACACACGCTCTAATGAAATGTGATAGAACCTCAATACCAACTAGCTTGCAATAGTATACCTAATCGTCTAAAGCGCTGTTTTAAGATACCGAATGAGTGCTCAATTTTAATGCGGGAAGAGCTTAGACACTTGCTGAAATTGATTTCACGCGCTGACAAGTGTCCGTTGTTCCTATAGGGTGTGAGCAGGTATTGCGTACACGGATATGCAGAGTCGCCCGCCCAATAAAGAATAAATGGAAATCTAATAATTTAAAGATAATTATTTCCCAAAATAAGATAATATGTACATATGTATGTATGTACATATATGTATATGAACAATGAAAAAGTACCTCCATTTTTGCATCTGGAATTTAAATGAGGATATATTGTCGCGTTTTTTAAAACCCTGTTATCATGAGCAGATCCTGGAAAACCAATAAATACATCCATAAACTTCCTCTATTCATTGCAAATTCCTTGCATGCAGATACTGAAGTCATGCTTTCTGTTCATGTTGTCATCCTTACTTCGTCTGGGTCAATACATCCTGGAAGGTATAAAACATAGTTGGCCATTTTATAACCTGGTCGCTCAACGAGCTGAGAAAATAACCCACTCGCATTATAATGACATGAATCGTTGAGATAAACACATGAAAACGATCTGATATGTCTCTGAATGCACAAGCTTCGTGACCAGCAAACCAAATAAAAACTGCCAAGTTTTTGTCGGCGCTAATGACTTTAGAATGGTCAAGCGACTTTGTAATCCTTGCACTCGGAATACAACTTTGCCAAATGATTGAAAAGACTCCTTGAGACTCGAAAATGAGTGATGAATTCCTTTTCGGTGTAGGTGGGAACTACTTTTTCAAAGTAAAAGGGGAAACTTGTTTGTCTTTCCAACACTTCTTCACTATCACTACTTCCACTGCTTTCATCGAAGTCATCGTTGAACTCATCATCATCCGATATTATATTTAGTAACAACCCGAAACTATCCGTATCTACTCATTTTGCGAAAAATAAAATATACCTAATTGTTGTTGGTGTGGTTTCAGACCCGGTAAGTCAACCGTCGACCAAATTTTCACACTTCGGCAGATTTTGGAAAAGACCCAAGAATTCCAGATCGATACTCACCACCTCTTTATCGATTTTAAAGTCGCCTATGACAGCGTAAACAGGAACGAGCTATACAGAGCCATGTCGCTTCTTGGCATCCCTGCCAAACTCGTTCGATTGTGCAGGATGACTATGGAGAACTCTCGCTGCTCCGTCAAGGTTGGTAAGAACACCACCGACTCATTTAATGTCGAGAAAGGCTTACGACAGGGTGACGCGCTGTCATGTAACCTCTTCAACATCATTCTTGAGGCAATCGTACGCAACTCGCATGTCAACACCAGCGGTACGATTTTTTTTAGATCCGTTCAATTACTTGGCTATGCTGATGATATTGACATTATTGGAAGAACGAAGCGCGCTGTCAGTGGAGCATTCGCAAGTATTGAAGTGGAAGCGGCTCGAATGGGTCTGGCTGTAAATGAAGATAAAACAAAGTATATGCTGTCCTCGGGTGAAGTAGATCATCACCGTAGGCTCGGACAAAACGTCACAATGGACAGATATAACTTTGAGGTTGTCAAGGACTTTGTCTATTTGGGTTCCACTATAACCTATCAGAACAACATCAGTGAAGAGATCAGTCGAAGAATCACTCTTGCCAATCGCTGTTTCTTCGGGCTAAGAAGGCATCTTAGTAGTAAAGCCCTCTCTCAAAGGACCAAGGAGACACTATACAAGACCCTTATCATCCCAGTCCTGCTGTATGGGGCAGAAGCGTGGACACTGACACAATCGGATGAATACAGGCTGGGGTGCTTTGAGAGAAAGATTCTTCGGGTGATATTCGGGCCTGTATGTATCAATGGAGTATGGAGGAGAAGATTCAATGACGAACTGTACGGGCTATACAGCAACATTGACTTGGTTAAGAAGCTGAAAATTCAGCGGCTTAGATGGCTGGGTCATGTGGAGCGTATGGACGAAAACGCTCCTGCCCGACGAGTCTTCAATTCCAACCCGGAGGGCCGACGTAGTTCTGGAAGACCCCATCTAAGGTGGCGCGATCAAGTGGTAAACGACCTCAACCAACTTGGTGTGCGCAACTGGAGGCCACTGGCTAGGGACCGGCCTAGCTGGCGAGGATTGTTGGTTGAGGCCGTGGTCCACAATGGACTGTCTGCGCCACCTTAAGTAAGTAAGTAAGTAAGTAATTGTTGTTTTGATTGATAGCGCACAGAAAACAGAAATGAGTGAATATCAATGACAAGTTATGTTTTTGGTTTGCTTGCGAGTGTCCAATCGTACGAAAAAATGTCATCAGATTTATTTTTTAATTTTGGTTACAGTTCCTTACAATAAATCTATTTTCAATAAATATTTAATTGTTTAAAATGTCGATTGAAAATAACGTTTTGATGTGTTATAAAAATAGTTAAAAAGGTAATAGCGATCAGTAAAACGCATCAGTCAAAATTTTCTGTGGTAATATTTTATAATGCTTGAACAAATATTATGCAAATCGGTGACATACAACATAAATAAATTTTCTTTTGAAGAAAATTTAAATTCGGAAATGTTTTTCTTGCGGAAAACTAACAATAATTAAATTTTACTGACAAAAACTCATTTAACGTGTATAAGCTGATTGTTATTTCACTCAAAATGAAATAATTCATTTCTAGTTTCTAACTATGTATGTATGTAATAAAGTATGCAAGTATGAGTGTGTATTGTTTTTAATAATCAATTCAATTTACATTCTTTATTTAGCACAGATGAAACTGGTTGAGCAGTAGCATGCGAATAGTCATCCACCTTGTGATATGTCAGTAGTTTAATTGACAGCCCTTTTGTGTTTTTTGAGATCCAAAAAACCTAGGTTTTTTTGACAGCTCTTGGAGTTGTCAAGAAAACCTATGGCGACCCTGGGTAAAGTTCAACAAACAAAGCTACACAAATTTTGGTAATAAAGTTTTAACATTTGGTCGTGCTTTTCAATCGTGGAACCTGGAGTGGTGATGTAATACAACAGATTTGACAGGATTCACCCAAAACAACATGACCGCCAAAATCTACTCGTGGCAGTTGAAATACCCTGGCCTGGGCTTAGAAAAGATATTCATTAATGAAAAGCTAACCATTGGTTACTTATGATGATACACTGGTCCCATGATTGTTTATGGGTGATTCGCAAGGTGTCGACACATGATCAACTATTCTTTTTTGAGCTAAGGCAGTATCCTTTAAAGATGGTACTACGCCATTAAGCACAGTTTTTGAGGTCTGTTTCGGTGTAACCTGACGAGAATTCAGTCTTGCCATTTCCTTGCACGTGTAAATAAATGGCAAAGAAACTCAGTCTGCCAAGTCAGGATCTGCTTACAGGAACTGAGAAGGCATGCCATCAAGTGTAATTTTATGAAATGTGTCAAGGTACTGTATGGTATTGATATTGGCTTTCCTTGTTGCTATTTAACGGCACCTCAATTTTCTTTGGAAAAGGTCAAAGCAGTTGTGACAACTTTGACTGTTCCGCATCAAGGTTAAAAGTGGACTTCTGTATGGAATAGAATGTTGCCACCTCTTCCCCCAATAACTCTTTAAACTTTTGTCAACAGACGACACTAAGTTTTTTGACTGACCCCTATTTCTTGCTAGGAACTCCATTGGCAACACAGATACACAGTATGGGCTGAGAATTTGGAAAGAACTCCTTCTAAGACTGTTAAAAGCCAAAGAAAACCAACTGATCGCTGCAAAAGAGAATGATCTTATCGATTTGGACGATGATGAACAAAACTTCCGTCCGCCCGACCAGGAAAAAGTTTCTGTAGCGATGTCAAAACTAAAGTCCAACAAGGCTGCCGGAGTCGGAGTAGCTGACCTTACGGCTGAAATCTTCAAAGCAGCGGGAGATGACTTGGTGAGGAGCTAACACCAACTCATCTGTACATTCTGCACCTCAGCATTGTGTGCCCTATCCACAAGAAAGGAGATACTCTATGCCAACTACAGAAGTATTAGTCTCCTAAATGTCACCTATAAAATCTTGTCGGCCATTCTGAGTGAACGTCTGAAGTCTGAACCCTTTCACACATGAACTGATTGGCCTTTTTCGGGGTGGTTTCAGGCCCGATACCAGTAAGTCAACCGTCGACCAAATTTTCACACTTCGACAGATTTTAGAAAAGAGCCAAGAATTCCAGATCGATACTCAGCACCTCTTTATCCATTTTAAAATCGCCTATGACAGCGTGAATAGGAACGAGCTATACAGATCAATGTTGATAAGATTGATAAGAACACCACAGACTTATTCAATGTCGAAAAAGGCAAGACAAGGTGACGCACTGTCATGTAACCTCTTCAACATCATTCTGGAGCCAATCGTAATCAACTCGCATGTCAACGCCAGCGGCCCTGAGGTATTTATATGAGGCTAAAATAGGGCCAGCCTTTCTTTCAACTCAAGTTTCTAAGCCCCCTTGGAAATTTTTCGTTGAAAAAAATGTAGTGGGTTTCTTGCTGCTCAATCTTATTTTCGACCAAATTTCAGATTTCTAGAACACAAGGGTCCTGAGATATTTATATGAGGCTAAATTAGGGCCTGCGTTTTTTTTTTCAACTAAAGTTCCCAAGCCCCCCTTGTAAATTGTTCGTGGAAAAAAATGTAATGGATTTCTTGGTGCTCAATCTTATTTTCGCTGAAATTTAAGATTTATAAAACATCAGCGTCCTGAGATATTTATATGAGGCTAAATTAGGGCCTAGGTTTCTTTCAACTTAAGTTTCCAAGCTCCCCCTTGGAAATTTTTCGTTGAAAAAAATGTTGTGGGCTTTTTGGTGCTCAATCTTATTTTCGACCAAATTTCAGTATTCTAAAACATCAGGACCTGACATATTTATATGAGGCTCAATTTGGGCCTAGGTTTCTTTCAACTTAAGTTTCCAAGCCCCCCCCTTCGAAATTTTTCGTTGAAAAAAATGTTGTGGGCTTTTTGGTGCTCAATCTTATTTTCGACCAAATTTCAGTATTCTAAGACATCAGGACCTGACATATTTATATGAGGCTCAATTTGGGCCTGGGTTTCTTTCAACTTAAGTTTCCAAGCCCCCCCCTTGGAAATTTTTCGTTGAAAAAAATGTTGTGGGCTTTTTGGTGCTCAATCTTATTTTCGACCAAATTTCAGTATTCTAAAACATCAGGACCTGACATATCTATATGAGGCTCAATTTGGGCCTAGGTTTCTTTCAACTTAAGTTTCCAAGAAATTTTTCGTTGAAAAAAATGTTGTGGGCTTTTTGGTGCTCAATCTTATTTTCGACCAAATTTCAGTATTCTAAAACATCAGGACCTGACATATTTATATGAGGCTCAATTTGGGCCTAGGTTTCTTTCAACTTAAGTTTCCAAGCCCCCCCTTGGAAATTTTTCGTTGAACAAAATGTTGTGGGCTTTTTGGTGCTCAATCTTATTTTCGACCAAATTTCAGTATTCTAAGACATTAGGACCTGACATAATTTATATGAGGCTCAATTTGGGCCTAGGTTTCTTTCAACTTAAGTTTCCAAGCCCCCCCTTGGAAATTTTTCGTTGAAAAAAATGTTGTGGGCTTTTTGGTGCTCAATCTTATTTTCGACCAAATTTCAGTATTCTAAAACATCAGGACCTGACATATATATATGAGGCTCAATTTGGGCCTAGGTTTCTTTCAACTTAAGTTTCCAAGCCCCCCCTTTTAAATTTTTCGTTGAAAAAAATTTTGTGGGCTTCTTGGTGCTCAATCTTATTTTCGACCAAATTTCAGTTTTCTAAAACATCAGGGTCCTGAGATATTCATATGAGGCCGAAAATAGGGCTTCAATTTTGCCGTTAAAAATTAAATTATGTTTGAATTTAAATTTATTTTTTCTTCACTATCTTGGCTGCGCTTGAAGAGAAAACAGCATTTCAAGTTTTTTTTTTCTGCAGACTAATATAGTAAATTTCAATGGCAAGTTTTGTTAAATCGCAGCGTGGTGCTCCAAAACTTCATTTTGAGGGGTTTATCGATGGAAAATATAGGAAAACCACCACAAAATCGTTTTGGAGATGCGAGAAATACCAATTGTGAAAGTGCCAGGGGAAAACTACAATTGAAGATGGAATCGCGAATTAAAACAGATCAATGCTTGACGATATTGTAGTGGATATTATAATTATATTGACCAAGACTAAATTGCTATGTCCGATTATCAAATTAACGTTTTTTTTTAAATTGTGAAAAACACTCAACTTTACCACGTGCCGGACTGTCAATAACTAATTAAAAAATAAGTGCCGTTATCATAGATATTAACTGCATTAAAAAAAATTACTTTTATAACTTGGGGTTTTGGCGTGATGATACTGTAAGGGGGTGGGTGACTTCGTACAAAGCACTTCCCGTGATTCCGAAATCAACAAGTAATCATATATGTGGAGATACGTGAAAACCATTCCATTAAGTGTAAATACATGCCAATGTTCCCTTAATAGGATAGATCAATAGAACTTTACTCCAAAGAACTGTTAAGAAACAGAAAAGGACTGATTCCGGTATATACTTCCAGTAGTTTAATATCGATTACACCTGCCATTTGATAATTCACTTCAACGAACATTGGTCAAAGTTATCGTAACTAGCCTAGGATTGGTTTCTTTTTTGCGAAAACTTTCGTCAGCAATTTTATTTGAAATTTACTAAGCTATAGCTAAGTTTGTAAAACATGTTTTTTGTCGAAAGCTCACTGTTTTTGAAATATAAGTCAATACAAGCAACAACCCCATTTGTTGACCTCTATTGGCCTACCACTCTCACACCCACCGCTGGACACGTGCCAGGTGACTTGATCAATAAATAATGACAGTATGGCAGATTAACTAGATAGATTTTGGCGCTCTTTAAATTGTTAACTTTTTTCCGTAGCTAGCTCTCCGGCTATAAGAGCCGGCATTATTTGTTTGAAATTTTGCGTCATTATGTTTTTCATGTTTCT
This sequence comes from Platycheirus albimanus, assembly GCA_916050605.2. Lineage (NCBI taxonomy): Eukaryota > Metazoa > Arthropoda > Insecta > Diptera > Syrphidae > Platycheirus > Platycheirus albimanus. The sequence continues at coordinate 271,259,830 of OU696696.1, read as the reverse complement.
TTCTCAAATCTCAACACTTTGCTTTGTTCAATTAAATTTTGTTATTTTTTTTTGTTCAATATTCTGAAAATAATGTATTGAAGTAGGTATTTAAATTTGATGTGCACATGTTATATACAAATTTCTGAACTTTGACACCCTTGAATTTTATTGAAATTTTTTTTTGCAAAAAAAATTTTGAAAACCACTCTAATGTCTATAAATTAAATGTGTACTTAACCGAAAATCTCGGGTAATAGACCAAGAGCCGAGAGCAAATTTTGGGATTGGAGGTATAACCAAAATTGATATACGTGTATGTGTGTATACGCGAACAATATATCAAATCGAAAAGTCTGGCAGGGTTATTTTTCAGTCGGGGCAGTAGACGGCCGGTCGAAAACGGTAATTTTTCCGATTTTTGTGTGAAAGGTATAACCACTTTAAATCATACAGAAACGATAGAGAATTGCTCACTGATTTTAAAAATCTCGGTGCCAGACGTTTTACTTTCAGCTTTCCCCTTGCCAGACGCCCACCAAAACTAGCGAAAAATCAGTTTTTGGTGTCAGAGGTATCTATAACCAAATGAGTGATACGTCAAAAAATCAGAAAAATTCTCCTGATTACAGGTATGTGTGTCCCAGACGTTTCACTTTCAGCCTTCACCCCGCCAGACGTCCTTAAAGTATACTGTTTTGCATTTTCTTATAAAAATTCAATTAAAACTTTTTTTTTTTAAACCTGTAACCATATGAAGATCATACCAAAATACTCTCCTCTTATTCCTGATTACGAATATGTGGGTCCCAGACGTTTTATTTACAGCCTTCACCCCGCCAGACGTCCTTAAAGTATCCTGTTTTGCGTTTTCTTATGAAAATTCAATTAAAACTTTTTTTTTAAAGCTATAACCATATGAAGATCATACTTGTTAGAATTCATACTACATAAAGATAGAAGTCGAGCGACAGAAAATATGTTCAGGGGTTAAGAGCCGAAAGGCTCACATACTTTTGGGATTACAGTCCACTGAGCGAATATGTGTACAAAAGAATGATATGCACGATAGTTTACACCTGGGTAAACGCAACAATTCAACTCAATAACGTGCGACTGAGTCAGCGCGTATGAATTAACACAGAGCGAAGAAACCGGAATGACGAGGGCAGGCTAGCGAGCGACATGAACAACAGCAAGTAAGTTGTTACACATACAGTGAGCGACATGAACAACAGCAAGTAAGTTGTTACACATACACGAGCGACGAAACCACTGTGCGAAGGAAATAGAATTCAGCCACAGCGCTCTGGCTAATGAAGAGCGACGGCGACAGCGACTGCGCGACATCTGCTTGGTTTGAGCGAAAGCAATGGAATGAAGGAAGCCGTCCCTATCGTAGCGAACAGAATGAGAATGAAGGAAGCCGTCCCTATTGTAGCGAACAGAATGAGAATGAAGGAAACCGACCCCTTTACAAAGCAGACGCAGCTGCAACGTTTTAACTTGAGGAATTATAAGATTTGTAGAAACATGATGATTAAATAAAAATTATTTGTCACTTGGAAGTTGAGCGTCACCGAGTAAAGTTGTGTTTATTTTAACCCTTGTGAACATTTGTGGTCCGTGCGAACCGGATAGAAGCGAGCGAGAGCGATTTTTCATTTGATTCAAAGATTTCTGGAGCGTTTAAAAAAAAAAAAAGTAGAAGTTTTAGCCATGAATAGCTTTTCTTTTAAACAAACAGCATTGCAATTAATAAAGAGATACATTCGATTTCTGTTGAGCGATAAGATTTTGTGGTGCGTTGCATTTTTTTATCTATACAAGATATAAATTCGATTTCTTTTTGTTGAGCGATATGATTTTGTGGTGCGTTGCATTTTTTTATCTATACAAGATATAAATTCGATTTTGTGAGCGTCAGGATTTTGTGGTGCGTTGCATCTTTTTATACATACGAGATAAATTCGATTTCTTTTGAGCGTCAGGATTTGGTGGTGCGTAGTTTCTCTATACAAGAGTATTGTTGAATTTTGAGCGAATATAAATTACAATAGAATTTGTATTGCACATTTTACATTAAAGTACGGACGGTACTTGCGTTGTTGGGCGTTGTTGATTTTTTTAAAAATCATTTTTTGAGCCTTTCATTCAAGATGGAATTAAATCGTTGCACGGCGCAGCGTACAAACATTTTGAGAGCGTTGGAATTCGGAAAAAGTGCGCAATTGGCAGAAGCAAATATTTTTCAGCTTCGTGAGCGTTTGAGGTTGCTTGAGAATTATTTTGAGCGATTCAATACGGAACACTCCAATCTATTGGATGTGGAAGAGAAGCAACAAGACGAAGAGCAATATAATCAGCTAGCAAAAGAAGTTGAGGGTTCTTACCTAGAAGCGATGGAGTTATTGGTAAAGCGACTAACAGAGTTGGAGTTGATGCAACAGAGCGAAGAGCGTGAGCGTACCGAAAGACCACTGGAACCCCTTGGGCCACCAGTAGAAGGGAGCGTTGAACAAGAACAAAGCCAGCCGGCTGCAGAAACGAACAGCATAATAACACCGGCCATGTCACCACGCACATTTGTGGCGGCACCGGCGGAAATTCGTTTAGAGCGCATATCTCCAGGCATTTTTAATGGAGAACATTCCAAATGGAGCGAATGGCGAGCGATGTACGATAGCTTGGTCCATAAAAATATGGCCTTATCGGATACACAAAAAATTCATTATCTGAAGAAAGCGTTATTTGGGGCGGCAGAAAGAGTTCTTTGTGGTTGGCGAACCATTGGAGAAAACTACCAAGCGGCATATGATCAGCTGGTAGAGGTCTATGAGAATCATTATCGAATCATCATGGCACACCTAGATGAGCTAATGAAAATTGAGAAGAGTGCGAAAGAAACATACGAATCATTGAGGAAACTGATTGATACAACTAATCGAGTAATGCGACAGTTAGCGGTGGTGGGCTGCCCCGTTACAGAATGGAACCATGTGTTTGCTCACATATTAATAACTCGGATGGCTCCACGTACGCTTGAGATGTGGGAGACGAGTCAGGATTTGCGCGAAATGCCTAAAGCGAGCGATGTATTAAAATTCCTAGAGCGGCGAGCGAGAGGTACGGCGAATCTGTCTCAAAGTCAGAATCAGCAGCTGCAATCAGAGCGACAACAGACATCGAGAGCGTATGAAAAACTGCCTAGCAGTACAATGGCGACATCAAGCCAGTTTAATCAACGACAGAATGCGACATCACCAGGACAAGGAAGTGAATTGATATGCTTCCATTGCAAGGGAAGGCATACACTTTACAAATGCGATGCGTTTAAGAAAATGAGCATAAATGAGCGGCGTGAGCGTGTGAGGAATTTACAATTGTGCTACAATTGTTTAATGCCGAATCATCGATCGGGATCTTTGAGCTGTAAGGGAGGACCTTGTAGAAGATGCCCACATGAGCGACATAATAGTTTGTTGTGCAACAAATCGTCCATAAATAGTGCCGTGGGTGTTTTAAGTAATCGACGAGAAGGTGTTCAGTTAAACGTAGCGGCTCCATCGTATCAACCGGCTACAGCCTCACAAAAAACACCAGCGCGTCAGAATTTTCAGTAGAGCAGCATAACCAGCCAACACCAGTGCTCGCAACTGGTTATGTACAGCTGCAAACTGAACAGGGCATTAAATATCAATTACGAGCGTTATTCGATACCGGCTCCGAAGTTAATCTAATTACGGAGAAAGCAGTGCGGGCGATGAAATTCAAAAGAGAGCGTTTTTCAGTGCAGATTATTGGGATCTCAGGCAAAAATTGGTGCAATGGAGGTTTAATTTACGCATCAATCAAGCCTTGGTTTAATTCGACAAACGAACAATGGACAGATTTGGTCATTCCATTATTGATCGTAGAGAGCATACCCCAGCCAAAAGGGTTATTGAGCATACACAAGATACCAGAATTTGAGGGCATTATTCTGGCAGACCCAGAATTCGACAGAGCGAAGCCAGTGAACCTGTTACTAGGAGTTTCGATTTGGGCAAAAATAATAAGAGGTCACATCATTCAATGCAAGAGCGGGCTAGTGGCACAATCATCGTTGTTCGGTTACATTATCTTTGGTGCGGTAACCATGGGCGACACAATTTTGAAGAAAACTCATTCACTAATAATGAGCATGGGCGAAGAAGAAATTGACACTGTCGATCAGTTAATCCATCGATTTTGGGAGCTACGAGATTCCTCTTCCAAGGATCTAACACCGTTGGAAGAAAGTGCAGAGCGACAATATGCAAATTCAGTGGGGCGTAACAACGAGGGAAGATTTATAGTGCGAATTCCATGGATGGATGGCAATAAAGAACTAGGAGATTCAAGAGGGATTGCGTTTCACCGATTGACGCAACTGGAGCGGCGACTAGCGAAGGATTCAGAGCTAAGAAAGAAGTACAACGAATTTATGAGCGAGTACTTGGAATTGGGACATATGCGTAGAGCGGTTGGGCAAGAATTAGTGGGTGGATACTATATTCCACACCATGCAGTGATTAAGAAGTTTAGAGTTGTGTTTGACGCCAGCTGCTTCACAACGAACGGGCGTTCTGTAAACGATATCCAGTTAGCAGGAGCGAATCTTCAAGAGCATCTTGATGTAATTATTATGCGTTTTCGATTTCATCGATTTGTGTTGGCGACAGATGTGCGTAAAATGTTCAGACAATTTCTCATTCATCCTGAGGATGTGAAATACCAGAAGATCTTATGGCGTTTCAACGAGATGGAGCGGCCTATAGATTATGTGCTGTTGACGGTGACATACGGTCAGAAGTCAAGTCCGTTTTTGGCCATTCGGACTATGATAGAAATAGCCACGAGATACAAGCAGAAGTATCCGTTGGCATCGAGAGCAACGGTGCGTGAGCGTTATGTAGACGACTATTTTTCTGGTGCAGATAACATACAAGAGGCGATGCAACTGTATCACGAATTGAGCGACATGCTAGGCCAGGCTGGTCTTGAGCTGAGTAAATGGAGAACAAATTCGATAGAGCTGAACGAATACATTCAACAGGAAACCTCAGACGTGAGTAACTTGGTTGAATTAAACGATGAATATACATCCGTGTTGGGTTTGAAATGGGATCCAAAGAGCGACCAATTTTTGTTTTGCGTACACATTGACTTAGATGGAGATGACAAAATAACAAAGCGCGTAGTGGCAAGCGAAGTAGCGAAATTATATGATCCAAATGGTTATTTGGCTCCAGTCATCGTTAGAGCGAAGCTCTTCATACAAAAACTTTGGCAACAAAAGTTAGACTGGGATAAAGAGCTGCCATTCGAACTCAGAAAAGAATGGAAAGAATTCTACGAGCAATTAGAATTTTTAAACGACGTGCGAATTTCCCGTTGGCTGCAGACTTCGGTAGGAAAAACGATTGAACTTGTTGGCTTTGCTGATGCTTCACAGAAAGCTTATGGTGCGGTGATTTACGTGAAGGTGTGCGATGGGGCGGTGAGCAATTGTCATCTCTTGACATCACGTTCAAGAGTGGCACCAGTTAAAACAGTATCTATTCCGCGTTTGGAATTGTGTGCGGCTGAAACATTAGCAACCCTAATGGAACTTGTGCGTAAGAATTGCAACGTCGAGTATGCACGCTATCATTGCTTCTCTGACTCAACGATAACATTATCTTGGATCAGGAAAGAATCTACACTATTTAAAACCTTTGTCTCAAATCGTGTGGCGACTATTCAGCGAAGTACCGAGATAAAATGTTGGAAGCACGTTCCGACCAACTTGAATCCTGCGGATTTATTGTCACGAGGATTACCAGCGAGCGAATTGTCAAGAAGTGTTTTTTGGTGGAACGGACCAGAATTTCTCAGGAAACCGTACAAGCGTTGGCCTAAGGACGAAACAGAAGTATCAACGAATCAACTAGAAGAATTCCACAGTGAATTTAAACCTGTTGTATGTGCGCGAGCGTCTGTGAAAAGTTTTTATTGGCTTCAAATCAAGAACCAATATCTAATAGAGCGTTATTCATCATTGAACAAAGTGATACGCATCACTGCATGCGTATTCTCATGGTTACATAATCATCGAGAAGGTTACGATAGAGAAGATATGGGACACTCCAACGAGCTGCTCAATAAGGCTCTGGAGTATTGGATAAGATTCACTCAACTGAGCGCCTTTGCGAAGGAAATCGATTTAGTGCGACAGGAGAAATCATTAAGCAAACAGAGCGTATTATTTAGATTCAATCCATTTCTCGATGAGCGATCTATACTGAGACTTCGTGGGAGAATTGCGAATGCCAATGTGAGCTATGATATACAGCATCCGATTATCATACCGGCTCATTCACATTTTGTGCGTTTATTGATGCGTGAGGCGCATGAAAGAACACAACATGGACATACTCAAGTCATGTTACATTATGTGCGTTCAAAGTATTGGGTAATACAGGCGAAACGAGCGGCTTTAAGAGCGATCAAGACATGCGTAACTTGTCTTCGTTATGCGCATGAAGACAGAGTGCAGCTAATGGCAGACCTGCCAAAAGAGCGTTTGACATTCGCACCAGCATTTACTTATTGCGGTGTCGATTATTTTGGACCCATTTCATTGCAGAAATGGGAAGGGCGCTGCAACACTACGATAGTAGCCTACGTAGCTATTTTTGTCTGCATGACAACTAAAATTGTGCACATGGAATGCTGCACAGATTTAACGGCAGAGCGTTTTCTTTGGGCATTGTCCAGAATGTCATCAATTTACCGAACACCAATAAAGATGTTCAGCGATAACGGGCGAACATTTGTGGGTGCGAATAATGAACTCCATCGAATATTTGAATCATGGAATTCGAATGAAGTGCGAAACTATCTTTTGATGAACCATATACAGTGGTCATTCATTACTCCAAGAGCGCCTTTCCATGGAGGATTATGGGAAGCAGCCGTCAAGTCTGCTAAGTTCCACCTGAAGAGAGTCATTAATGGACAACGTTTTACATTTGAGCGGTACCAAACGATTTTAATGCGAGTTTCAGGTACATTAAATAGCAGACCGTTAGTGCGATTATCAGATGACCCAATGGATCTGAATTATCTTACACCATCTGGCATTCACCATGGTGGCAGAGCGGTACAACCACTAACCAGAGAGATGAGCGACGGAAAACTGAAACTACTAAATTATAATAAACGGATGGAACTTATTCATCAAGATTTTTGGAACGGCTTCAGGAAGGATTACTTGAGCACTCTTCAGACTCGATATAAATGGAATACGGTTGAAGAGAATTTAAAAACGGGCGATTTAGTGTTGATTAAAGAAGACGGTACCCCACCCAACGCTTGGTGTGTGGGACGGGTCATTGAAGCGTATCCAGGAAAAGATGGGCTTGTGCGTTCAGTGAATCTGAAAACTGCGACTACTGAATTAAAACGACCTGTTCAGAAGCTAGTGCGATTACCAATTTTGGATGAAGACCAAGATAACCAAGCTAATGAGAGCGATATTCTTTCACTCCGTGCAGGGGGGGGAGGATGTTAGAATTCATACTACATAAAGATAGAAGTCGAGCGACAGAAAATATGTTCAGGGGTTAAGAGCCGAAAGGCTCACATACTTTTGGGATTACAGTCCACTGAGCGAATATGTGTACAAAAGAATGATATGCACGATAGTTTACACCTGGGTAAACGCAACAATTCAACTCAATAACGTGCGACTGAGTCAGCGCGTATGAATTAACACAGAGCGAAGAAACCGGAATGACGAGGGCAGGCTAGCGAGCGACATGAACAACAGCAAGTAAGTTGTTACACATACAGTGAGCGACATGAACAACAGCAAGTAAGTTGTTACACATACACGAGCGACGAAACCACTGTGCGAAGGAAATAGAATTCAGCCACAGCGCTCTGGCTAATGAAGAGCGACGGCGACAGCGACTGCGCGACATCTGCTTGGTTTGAGCGAAAGCAATGGAATGAAGGAAGCCGTCCCTATCGTAGCGAACAGAATGAGAATGAAGGAAGCCGTCCCTATTGTAGCGAACAGAATGAGAATGAAGGAAACCGACCCCTTTACAAAGCAGACGCAGCTGCAACGTTTTAACTTGAGGAATTATAAGATTTGTAGAAACATGATGATTAAATAAAAATTATTTGTCACTTGGAAGTTGAGCGTCACCGAGTAAAGTTGTGTTTATTTTAACCCTTGTGAACAATACTATAGATTGTTTTTTTCAATATAGGACATTCTTTTTTAATTTTTAAAATAAATTTAACAGTTCGTATATACTCGTAAATGAGATATTCTAATTACAAAAAAATTAACGATCAATTATTCCTCATCAGAATCGTCGGAAGAAAAATTCTGTGATTCTTCCTCTGTGTCAAATGAATCATTTGCCTTCGTTAAAATATCCTCAATTTTGTCAGGGGCCATTATCCCATCAAACCATTTAATTTTCACCATATTGTCGAATGAAATTCCATCGAACCCTTAAGGATTTCAAATGGTTTGATTTTTCCCTTTTTAAAAAAGCTTGGAGTATAATCACAGCCAGTAAAACTATGAAATGCAGGAAGTGCAGCACAAAGCGTAGGACCCAATTTTTTAAACATTTCATTAATGTCTATGTACCTAAAAAATTATTAAAAATATAGATTTAGCATAAAATGTTTTCATAATTTTTGCTTTAATTTAAATACCTTAATGTGTTTTTTGAAATATTTCCAGTTTCCAGCCAGACTTTAGCATTATTTTTTAAAAGCGGGAGAGTATGTAGCGCTATGATAAGCACATCTGTGTCCGACGTTTTAATGACCACTGACAAGTCCCGGGGAAGGAATGCCAAATGAAGAAGCATTCGACTATCAGCCTCTTCCTGTAGACTTTTCCGTCAGCAGCTTCAAAGACAAAGCACTTGGTTTTAAATGAAACATAGAGTTTTTTATCACCGATAACATGATGGTACTCATCTTTACTCTATTCCTGAACTAACCATTCATTTAGTCTTTTCTTGAACGAACTATTACGTAGACTTTTTATGAAATTAGCAGGGCGCCTACCATTCTTGTTGAATGCTGAAAAAATTGCCTGATCGTCCGAGCTATTTCGTCTATCCCGTTCAATGTCTTTTATGGAAGGAGAAATAATTCTGTCGAAGTTGTAATGCAATTCCTGCATAAGATGCAGATACTTCTCCTAAAGTATGTAGTAGAAAGAACCCATCTACAATAACAACATCAACATGGCTCGGAGGAATGCTTACTGTCATTTTTTCAAGGTGTTTAAGAAAAACAGATTTTTGAGTTTTTATAATCGATCCATCTAAATCCCCAAAGGATTGTGGAACTGGGGTCAATGGATATTTAAATATTTCTTTCATATCTATTGAAAACGAGTTTTCAGAGTTTATGAAAAGAATCCTTCCGATTAAATTTCTTTCCATTTTGATCTCACGAACTTTTCCACTTGTCATGGTCTTTGCGACTCTATACTCCGAAGCAAAGTTGAAAACTTTCGTTTTCGCAATTGTGTTTTCAAATCTTTTAGGATCAATTTGGCATTCATTTATAAATTTGTCCCTTTTTTTCTCCTTCTTGTTTGAGCAAAAAGTGCTCGGTTGCCTCAGAAGCACATTTATCGCTAGAGATATTAAACAGCCTTTCACTCTCCTGTTGCGTTGTAATCCGAAAAGGGGTTACTATAATTTTCAATTTCAGTTGTCAATCTTTTCAAGCTTTCAGAAAATTTTCGTATTTCTCCTTTTTTTAAGTCACGCGTAACGTCGTCCTTTCGCAATAGACCTTACATGTTGTACAAAGAAGAAATGTTTGCAGTTCTATCCGCATGAGTTTTCGCCCATTTTTGCCTTGCAGCTATGGAGTTTGTAAAAGATGAAACACCAGTTAATCTATTTGCTGCATCTGCATTAATTGTCTGTTCTAGTGTCAAATCTACAGGCGACATTGAGAAACATTTGTCCGTTCTCTTAACACCAAATCCACACTGCTTAACGTGCTCCACTAAATCTGGATGAGTTTTATTCATGTTAAGTAAATCTTGAGCCGCTTTAACTGTCCAACGAGCATAGTTTGGGTGATTCAAATTAAAGAAATATGCAGCCATTTCCTTTAAACAGTAAATGTACAAATTTAATTCGCCACATCTAATGCTTCTTGAAAAGTCATTTCTTAAGCTCATCCAAAATGCAGCTGTTGAACCATGATGACCCATTAAAGTATTTTTTGCGTATACGGCATACTTTGAAATAATTAATGAAAGATTTCGTGGTAAGTCTGCATCTATTCCATTTATTTCATAAAGATTTAGGTCGGCTTTAAGGTCGTCGCCGGAAATATTTTCCTTTTTAAGAAATGCTTCGAAATGGAGAAGTTGTACCGCTGCACTTAATATCACATGTAACCTTTTGCATCTGTTGTAATGAGTACCTAAGATTTTTTCAGATAGGTAAGCTAAGATCATCTGTAACGATATAAATATTACCTGGAATAAAAGCATTCAAAGAGCCCTGTGCAAGGATTTCAGCATTAACTAAAGCTAGTTCACCGCCTGAACCGTCAATAAATTTCCCAATCGCTTTGTTGAAAGCCATTTCATTGTGAAAACTCCCAAGTAAAATAAACGCGCGATCATAGTTTGGTGATTCTTCATGTTGAATCTGAAAAGCTATTTTGGCTATTGCTAGATCATAATGTTACAAAAATGTATTTTTGGTGACACTCATCGGCTATTTTAATTGACCTCTTAAGCGTCTCTAAAACAACGGAATGACTCGTTGGTATTTGAAAGCGTTTTTACAAGTTTAAGTTTTTTAAAATATGGTTCAATTTCAGTATCAGCGGGTACATAAGCACGTCTTTTTCTTGAATTCATGCTAGTGGAGGGTATATTTTCTAGTTCTGTTGTAACTATAATTTTTGTTTTGTATTAAAAAGAAGAAATAGATTTTATTTGTCTTACGTAATGATGGGTTTGTTATTTGATAAGCGATTCCAACAGTGTCGTGAAGTGTGTTTTTTCCAGTGCATGTTTCGACGTATCGATCATAATTGTCGAATGCAACACCGGTACAAACTCCTTTTATGTTATGCATTCCCTGTGGAAGAATTGAGGCGTTGACGCAATCACTTGAAAATGCAAGCTCTGTTTCCAACTCTTCAACAAAGTGGTAGTTTACACAATGGCCGAACCTATTCAAGATCTCAATAACTTTTCTGCTGCTGGTACGGCTTTTCATAGCTAGTCCTACGAAGAAAAGTGCATTTTTGTTATGAGTTTTTTGTTTTTGCAAATATAAATTAAAACCTTCATATGGTTACAGGTTTAAAAAAAAAAGTTTTAATTGAATTTTCAAAAGAAAATGCAAAACAGGATACTTTAAGGACGTCTGGCGGGGTGAAGGCTGAAAGTAAAACGTCTGGGACACACATACCTGTAATCAGGAGAATTTTTCTGATTTTTTGACGTATCACTCATTTGGTTATACCTCTGACACCAAAAACTGATTTTTCGCTCCTTTTGGTGGGCGTCTGGCAAGGGGAAAGCTGAAAGTAAAACGTCTGGCACCGAGATTTTTAAAATCAGTGAGCAATTCTCTATCGTTTCTGTATGATTTGAAGTGGTTATACCTTCCACACAAAAATCGGAAAAATTACCGTTTTCGACCGGCCGTCTACTGCCCCGGCTGAAAAATAACCCTGCCAGACTTTTCGATTTGATATATTGTCGCGTATATCTACACATACACGTATACCAATTTTGGTTATACCTCCACTCCCAAAATTTGCTCTCGGCTCTTAGACTATAACAGTCAAGTAATGGAAAGAGAGTGCATTATACCATACATTTCTAAAAACCAGAATTTAATAGATCACATTTTTACCACATGTTAGGTAATTCATGAAGGAAATTTGACTTTTACTGCTGTCGAGATATACTTCTACATATTGTTTTTTACAATTTTATATCTTTTCGAACTTACCATCAACAAATTTAAATTTTAGGTAAAATCGGATTAAGTCTTCTGAAGGAATATATATGTCCGATTTGGTTGTCATTTCCCTTGCAAATATGTATTAAACCATTTACTGTTTTGATGTCCAGTTTGTTTCGTTTTTTGTTTTTAATTTCATTCATCGAAGAAAAAACTCTCTGCTGCTGCAAAGCAGCTAAATTGCACAGATAGGTGCATATACCTACATACATAAATTCGAAAACATAGATTCTTCATAAACATTCATCTCATTGGCTTAGTTCCATCCATCCCTTCACAATGTTCCCCTTAAAAAGTTTATTAATTTTGTCTTTATCAAAGATCAAAAGCGATCTCCACTCACTATTTAAAACTTCTTCAGAGACTTCATTAAAGGGAAATGCTTTAATGAGAGGCAATATAGTCTGTTGTCGGCCTTTCTGAATCTCATTAGGATTTAAAATCTGAAGCAGTTGGAGAATGGAGATGCTCACTTGGGAAATCAAATCTTTTTTTAAGTTCATCACAAATCTTAATATAATACACCAAAATCCTCTCTTTGATTACATTTATTTCTAAATCGATATTATAGTTTTGTATGTGTTCATCGAATTTAAGACCGAAAAACATTTCACAAAATGGCAAATAGGGACTTTTATCTTTGTAATTAATATCCAAATCTATGTTTTCGATTTTAATGTAGTTTTGAAGCAGTTTCTTAAACAAATGAGTAATATGAGGGTATAGTAAGTGAATAACAGCTTTTTCGGGCTGACAAATTTTGTCAATTTTGTTGAGATCGGCAAGTACAAAAGACAAAAAATGGTAGAAGGCTAAATTAACTGAATTCATTGCTTGCAAGATATCGCCAGCACATGATTCATTTAGCTCTTCAAAGGACATGAGTAAAAAATAATGTTTTGAGGGCTCCCATTGCTCAACTAAACTGTTCACTGCAGCTTCAAGAGATAGCCAACGGATTTTGCTCAATTACAAAATTTTGTGTGGTTTTGTTCCGAATGATTGCTGAAAATGTTCAAAGTCTACTTGACTTGGCGCTTTGAGCTATGGGCAAAAAATGAATACACATTTCAAAAGTTATTCAAACCTTTTTCTTTAAAAAAAAAAGTCGGCTTAAATCAGTCCAGACCAACAACGTGAATTTGAATTGATTGAACTTTTGCTAGAATTTGAGACAAAATTCTTTGGGATGACGACTCTAGATGAACGAGCTCTCACTTATGAGTTTGCTTGGAAGAATAAGTTGCCTTATTCTTTAGACTTTTGGCTTTATTGCGTTTGGAAACATGGAAATAACATCAAAAGCCAGAGATCAAGCTTTTAATAAGCCATTCGTTTCGGCTTACTTTGAGCTGCTAAATAAATTATGTTGCAGCTGAGACAACGAATATTGATCTCTTACAACATATTGATGGTGAATTGGCAAAAACTAATAAAACTGTTTTCCCATCAATTGCAGAAGAAATTGAAGGAGAAAACTGCTCTATAATTTCAACGATTCATGTCCAGTAATCATCCTCAACACCATTAATGTGAGCGATGAATCCGTTCCAGGAGATAACGACCCAGAGATTGGCAATATACATACATATCTATATATATAAAAATGAGTTTGATTTATGTTTGACCATTTATATCTCGAGTTTGACAACACCGAATTTGATGATTCTTTTTTTGCTGAAAAGATATTTATTTGCACCAGGTTTTTGTGTAAAAAAAATAATACAATGTATGTTACGTATGTTGCATATGTTGCAAATGCACTTGCCACCATGCAATCAACTAATCAACAAATTCAATAATTGATCATAACTGAAATGTATGCATAATTTTGAATCATTATGCAACATATAATATACAACATTTGCAACAAATGCATTTATATCTCGAGTTTGACAACACCAAATTTAATGATTCTTTTTTTGCCAAATAGGTATTTATTTGCACCAGGTTAGTCTGTAAAAAAAATAATACCATGTATGCTACGTATGTTGCATATGTTGCAAATGCTCTTGCCAGTATGCAATCAATTAATAGTGGTCTTACAGGGCACTCTGCACTTAAATTGCCTTTAAACATCCAGGTTAACGAAGCGCCTACATGTAATATTTCTAAAACGTCGGCAATGGCCAAAGTTTAGCAAAAGTGTAGGATTATTGTATGGGATGAGTGTACAATGGCACACAAAAAGTCACTTGAAGCTTTAGATCGAACTCTGAAAGTTTTGCGAGGTAGGCAAGTAATATTTGGCGGCGCCATGATATTGTTGGCGGGTGACTTCAGATAAACTTTGCCGGTCATACCCCGATCGACTACTGCGGATGTCAATGCTTTAAATGTTCTCCTTTGTGGATATATGTTAAAACACTCACTAAAGTGATCCATATGCTGCAGAATTTTCAAAGCAGCTGTTGGATATTGGAAATGGCAAAATGTCCGTTGACGTTGATAGTTCAAATGGCCAAATAACACTGCAAATTTCTATTGTATAAGGAATTCAAAGAAAGAATTGGTTCAAAGTGTGTTTCCAAGTATTTCGGAGAACTATAAAAATCGTACTTAGTTAAGTGAAAGAGCTAAAGGCAAAAATAAAGATGTCGCTGAAATTAACGCATCTATTTTAGAAGAAATAGATGGACAATTTGTTGCCAACAAATGAGTTGATGCATTTATAAATGAGGATGACGTAGTGAATTATCAGACGGAACTTTTGAATTCAATTGATTTACTGGGACTGCCACCTCATTATTTAGCTCTAAAAATTGGAGCCCCGATTATAATGTTGAGTAATATTAATCAACCTCAACTGGACTAGCTGGAAAAAAGTGAATGAACAATCTAATTGAAGCTAGGATTATTAGTGGCAAATATAAAGGGGAAGATGTTTTGATCCCCAGAATTCCAATCATTCCACCTGATTTGCCATTATTGATTTTAAACGTCATCAATTTCCTATTCGCCTTGCTTTTGCCATCACTATAAATAAAGCCCGAGGTCAGTTTTTGAAAATTTGCGGTATTGATTTCTCATGGTCAACTGTATGTTGTGTGTTCTAGAGTAGGGAAACCGTTCGCACTTTTTATTTATGTTAAAGATGGTAATACAAAAAATGTTGTTTATAAGAAAGCATTAGAATAAAATGTTAGAAATTTTAAAAACGCATTGACGAATTGAAAAATTGTACGACTTTTTTTGATTGTGAAATTTGCTCAGCGAAGTGAGCATGGGTTGAGAAAACAAACATTCAAGTATTGGAATTAAGATTTGTTAATTGTCATGGCGAAGGCAAGATGAATTGGGAACTGAATTCGTTTAAACTTAAAGGGCATATCTGTTGGGATAATTGGAATCCTCGGAATGAGAACAAACTCATCTTTAAATTTTCCGCTGAGTATGGTCGCGGGCATCACATCACTCTTCAGTTTTCTTATGACCAAGCGCGTTCCATCGCATAGTTTTGGTTGTTTTAGATTTCGAAGCTGATGACTACCGAGCCCGCCTTCAGTTGTTAATTGTGCTGTGGTAAGTCAGGTACATCTAAGGAGTTTAAAAACTCAGTTATATAATTAGTGGCTTCATCTTCGTTTGTTACACAGTCAATAGATTTGAATGAATGCAGAGTACCAACGACTTGATTCTCAATTATAAAGTTTAAGTCATTCACATCTCTATTCTTAGCCGCCGAAATTGGACAGATCTTTTAAGGTTCGATAAAGAGCTTCCAATGCGTTATTGTGCATTCATCCCAGATGTGATTTGTGAGGCTACTAAAACTTTTTCTATTGCAGAGTGTTTTGCAATGTTACATATCGGTTGTTCAGTAGTTTGAAAATTTAATGGCAATTTCAACGCTAAATGAGCAATTTCTATCGCAATTTCGGATCTCGCACGAATAGTGACCAAAATCAATGACATGTCTTTCCTGTTCCACCAGGGGCATCCATTAAAAATAAGCCACCATTTCCATCATCAATTGTATTAATTAATTTATCATAAACTTTCTTCTATTTTGGGTTCAACAGTTCATTCGTTTGAACTGATTGGTCTAATTTATATCGATCATATTCACGTTCACGTTCCAATTATCTATTAAATGAGTCTTTCACTCTGCGATCTGGCGCTGGCACTCCTAACCTGACTAACAAACTGCCGCACATATGAGGTAACACATATCTTCGATCAAGAGCAAAGCCTGGTTATGCATCTCCTCATTAGCCTCAAGATCAGGATTTCTTGAACTGACACGAATTGTATGTAAAATGTCTTCTGCCGTTTAAAAAAAACCGCTTCGCAGATTTCGATAATTTTCTTCTTTAAAAATAAAATAAATTCAAGCAATAAAATGGCGTACTTTTTTCATTGAATTAATATTTCTTTAATTTAATCTTATCTTTTCTTATCTTGTATAATAAAAAAATATTAAAAATGAGTTTGATATAAATGGTTTATAGGAAAGCATTTGAATAAAATGTAAGATATTTAAAAAACCAATTTTATTCAAAGTTTTCTTTCTATACCCTTTAATATTTGCATTTCTCAATTTATACGCCTCTTGGCTAAAATGAATGTTATTAAGAGGCAACAGCCCATTGCAAATCTGCTCAGCGAAGCGGGCATGGGTTTGCTAGTCTTCATTTAAATTAGAATACATATGTATCAGAGGTTTCAGAATCACTAAAAGCTTCTTCAAGTTCCAATATGAGTAGAAAAGGCAAGAAAAAGGAAAGCAATACTGACACCTAGCCCATACAAATAAGAGCTTGATCGGAATCAACTTAATGCAAGTGGCAGTCTATAAGTCTTCAAACAAATCTACTATAAAACAAAAACGAAAAATTAAAAACCGAATTAAAAAGACTGCCAAACCAGCAACTGTGGAACAGGAAACAAACGACGAGGATTGTCTTTGCCTTTATTGCTTTGAAATTTCCATAGCAAATCATTGAAAGGAGAAGGATGGATTCAAACCTGGAAATGTATGAACTGGGCCCTTGAAGAATGTGCCGGTTGTGTGAAATATTGATGTGATGAGTCAGATCACTTATGACTGATGAGTTCCTTTTTTGCGAAAATTTTTACACAATAAAATAAAAGCTGACAGACTTACATTATGTACATACTACATACATACTTAAATAAATTTCAAGGAACTATACATAATGTACCTACTATATTTATTTTTGTTTATTTATGTCACTATAGTTATTTAGCGTATTATTTGTTTTACGTTTTTTTTACAATATTACCGCCTTTTGAGTTAAAAAAAATTAAATGTATGCCATAATAAGTAATTTAAAATAAAACACATTTACATATATGCATGTATGTATGTTTTTTTAACTAATGTTTGCCAACGTACGAAGTTTTTTTTAAAATTATTTTTCATATTTTGACAAACAAAAACAAACTTACGTGTCTGATTGATCTTTATGAAAACTTTGTTGGTAACAATTATTTGATGGCTCGTTTGGTAGGTTCCTGGTCAAGAAAAACAAAAATCTTAATTTGCCTGATTGAAAATTAAATATATTCATCTAAACTTACATACGTCTCAGCAGGTTTTTTTATTAGGAATTTCCTCATTTTGAATAGTTTTATAGGATTTTTTAAAATTTCGTGTTCAAAATTCAAGAAACTCGAAAATTAACCGTTCTTCATTGAACAGACGAGACTGCACTGTAAAAACCAGAGAGAAGATACTATAGAGAGAGACAACTTTCCTCGCCTCCGTCCCCGCACAGTTTTTTGTTTACATTTTTTATAACGAGTTGAATTCCTATCGGTGTATACATGTTTTCACCTCGAGCAGAACAAAAAAAAACAAAACAAAAAAATCAATCTAGTCAGCGGTGAGATTCTGACATTTGTGACATTTGTGTTTATAAATTGAAAAGTGTGATGTGTGATTAGGAAGAAGTTTGTAATTTAAACAATAATCTTTTTTTTGCATTCTTTTTACTTTATAAATATTTCTTTTTTGCAGGAATACTTAAATACAATAAAGAAGACCTTGATAAGATCTCTCAGCGATTTATAGTTGGCAAATATTTGCATAATAAATTACTTATCGGACAAAAAAAAAATTAACTGCGAGTGAAGTGAAGAAAATCACAAGATATTAAAAACACGGACACAAGAATCGAGAAACGAGAAAAAAAATTTTAAAATCGTGGATTATGATATAAAAAAAGAAGAAGGCGAAGCTGTACCTACTTATTGTGAGAAGTTATCAAGTGGAATCGAAAAAAAAGTCCAAATGAATTGCATTTTTCTCCAAGTAACCCACTACCGAGTAATTTTTTTATCAAAATGTTCACTGACTTCTCGGAAAATCGTTTAACAGCACCGAGATTATCTATCAGCCAAAGAAAAAGAATATAAAAATGGTAGGGAAGTACCTGATGGGTGGTGTTCTGGGCGAGGGATCCTATGGCAAAGTTAAGGAAGTTCTTGAACCGGAGAATCTTACGAGGAGAGCTGTACAGATAAGGTACTTTCTGAGTTGATTGCATTGTCTTCTCAGCTTAATTTTTTTTTAGAATATTAAAGCAACCTAGTTTTAAAAATGATTCTTTTAATTTTCCTTTCAGGCAGTGAGCTTTGTTTCAAATTAAAATTCTATTCGGATCCAATGGTTTTCAAAAGCATACATGAGGATTTGCCAGATCTGGAGCTACCTATATGGGCGAATTGTCCGGAGGATTTTATTGCAAATCACCGAGAGGCACTCGAGAGTCAGCACGTAACATGTTGAACACTTTTATAAGCCAAAAAACAGATTCTTACAAAAACTTTTTTTTGGAACAATAAATTGCGCGAAAAGTTCTAAAGGTAGATCGTGGTGTATTTTATTTTTGGTGTTAAGAATCATGTAACTGTCTCTTTCTCTCTTATTTAAAAGTCCCTTGGTTGTTAGAAAAGTACAAGAGAATTCTAAAGTAGATAGTTCTGTTCAGAAAGTTTGTAATTTATAATTTCAGAACTCTTCTTTTCCACTTTTAAGAATTTTGAGTAAAACGAAAGAAACTGTTATGCGGGCCTTACACCACGCAATATTATTGCGCAGTACTCGGTATTGCACAGTTATATTGACCGTGTAAGGTCCTTATTGCGCAGTAATTTCGGTTTGCCCAATATGTTGTGGAATGTTAAAACAATTTAATATTTTTTGGAACTTCTTCAATATATTGCGCAGCATACTGCGTCGTGTAAGGCAAATTAAAGGCAAATCTCAATATTTGCTTCACATACATACTTTTTTTTATTAAATACAAACATGGCCAACGCAAAAATAAGAAAGATGAAGACTGAAGTACATTCAGGTAGTAGGTAGCTAAAAATTCGATTCCTATGTAAACAAAAAAATCATTTTCACACAGCTTGTGTGTATGAAGGCAACAATATTGTATCGTGTAAGGACAACGCACTTTCACGCAATATTTTTGGCCAATATCTTGAGCAATAATATTGCGTGATGTAAGGCCCACATTAGAAGTTGCTAAAATGATATTGGCTATTGGTCTGAAGCTGAAGGCAACGTAATAAGTTTGTAATAATCTTAACCATTTTCCTATGGTTTCAAACCTATAAGGCAGACCTAAAAATTATAAAAAATCTTTTTAATTTGGAAAAGAAGAGTTTTAAAAATAACGGTTATAATTATAGTTGACTTTTGATTCAATCTTTATTGGAATAAAGGAGTTTTGAAAGAAACAAATTTTTTTAAAGATTTAATTAATTTTTTTTATTATATAAAAGAAATAACTAAAAACATAAAACCTTCAGTCTTCAAAGACATCACAATGTAATAATTTAAAAAAAAAAAGAAACTTGTATAAAATTATTATGTAGTATAACAAATAGTGTGTTACTGCCTTAGTGCTTGAGTTGCAGGGTATCGCGACTAGGTGTCGCTCACCTAGTGCGCGGTACACTGAAACTCAAACATTGAAGTAAGATAGAACATGTTTTGTCTAAGAAAAATCAATCTCTCTTGTACTTGGAAAAGCGGCAGCCACATTGTTCTCGGCAAATAAATAAAAATTGTTTAGTTAAGAAAAGTGAACCGAATTTTAATTAAAATTTGTTACCACAAACTTTAAAATAACTTCACAGCATTTAAATTATTTATAAAAATAGAAACAAAAACAAATAAAAAACTTAAAGTTATATGCGAAGATCTTAAGCTTTTCAGCTTGTTTGGCTGAGAAAATTCGAATTTTCTTTCGCCCTTTTCCCAATAGAACTTCGTTTATATACTCCGATGGCTCCATGATCTATTAATACAAAATAATTTACTTATTAAATAAAAATAATCTCATAGAATCACTATTTTCATCTGCGAGCTTACCAAAGATTTTTATTCTTTCTTTTTTTTTTTAATTGGGGGTCGTAATTATTTCATTAAAACCCATGGGTGAAATCCAACTGAAGAAAAAAGACCTAGAGGTCAAGTCCAATATCATGTACCTACATATGAATCTCCATCCAGCGTATACCTTCTATAGTAAAAGTAAATAAAATAATAAAGAAAAAGAAGGTAGATAATCATGTGTCAAACAAAATACCCAAGCTAAGATGAAAACACATTTTTTAGCAAGTTTCCAAATGACCTCATTTCGGCTCTAATGAAAACTTAGTATAAAAACACCATCAATTTTGATATCCAACTTTTTTGTGCCATTAAAGAATACAAATAACAAACACTGACAGCTGTCAAAAGAGCTGAGTGAGATATCGAATACAAACATTTTTCGATTTTGTTCCATCATTGTATATGAAATCTATAGTAATATGGATAGCAGGATCGACTGTGGCGACACCGTGAGCCTCCTTTTTGGAGAGAAAATGTAGGTGGGAAGGTTTAAATATGTGATAATTATCAGCGACTTCTATGTGTCTCCAAACCCCGTTATCTCTTACTCGTTCCCCAGACTACTATAGATTTCATATACAATGGTTCCACTTACAAAATCTCAGAGTTCTCAGTTGGTAGAACTACCATAATTTATTTTCACGAATGTTTTCATTATCTGCAAGTAATGTGGCTCCATCTAGCTTAAACTAGAATTAATTCTATATCTCTGTTGTAAATTAACTTAAAATACTAAATCCCAATGGAACACTTTTTTTAATATAGAGCAAATAAAAATTGTTCTGAAACTCATATTTCCTGAACATAACCCAACAGCTGACTACATCTGACATTTTCCCGACATGGTGAATAAGTACAGCAACTTGCATCTGTATTGTCCCCACATTTTTTTTATATGGAGTTTAATACAGATGCAAGTTGCTGGCCGAATCGCAGCTTGTAGGCTAAAAGAGAGCCATCGTCGAAGTTGCATCTCTCTATAAGTATCTTCTCTCTGGTAAAAACAATAGCAAGCAAAGCGCTCAAGCTAAATTTGTTGGAGATTGGAGTAAGTGCGTAAGCTATATTTTTTGTAGACACACAAAATTGTAGCTTACATAATGTCGTGTTGAAAAGAGTACAATATAAAACGAAAATAAAAGCATCTACATCAACATGAGTAAAGTAGGCTGTGCAGAAAATGTAATAGAGGACTGAAGACGGCTGTGTACAGGGATAAATTGTGTTGTTCGACAACTAGCAGATTTTTGTATGTGATTTTCCATGATTGCTAAAATAGTGGTAGAATTTTCGACTACCGTGTAGCGTTGCCAGACTTTTGGCGTGTCGATTCCCTTTTTTTTCATCCAAAATAATTTTGTTTCCCTTTTTAATTTCAGTTTTTCCCTTTTTTTCCCCTTTTTTTTTTGTTTACAAAAACACAAAAAAAACAACATTTTAAACAAAACAAAAATAAATTTCTTACAACGGTAGGTATATCACATACATTATATATTAAAAGACTAGCCTCAATAAATTTGTATCATAATTACCGGATAGGTTATAGACATGGGTATCTAATTCAAGACTAGCTCATCTCTGTACATACTGCTTGTATGCAAACGCAAACATTCTTTGTCTATTTCCAATTCCATACAATTGTGGTCTTTCAACAACAATTTAGTATGAAGAATTCCGCAAAGTGTTCGATTATCCAGTTTTTTTCTTAATTTAGTTTTATTTAAGTTTATTGTGGAAAAGCCCTCTCAGCGCTTGCTCCACTATGTGTAAGACAAAAAATATACGAAACCAGTTTTTTAATGTTTCGGAATCCATCTGTACCCAAATTCGTTTGAAGGATATCATTCCAAAATTCTTGGATTTTTCCAGAAGGTGTAGCTGATATGTCAATGTTTCTTAGCGACCTATATTCCATGTCTAGATCACTTAGCTCCGATTCACTAAATAAATGAGGAAAATGTCTGCAAAGCGGAATTAGGGAAGAAATACTCTTATTTTTCAAAGTTGTTGGATTGATAAATTCGAAAAGCTGAAAAACTTGAAAAACTTCGCCAACAATAATAAAGAAAAATAACGGAATATGTAACACACAAGAAATGTCATCTAGCACCATGCACAAGAAGAATAAAATAACAAAAACGAGACTCGATTCTTTTATAAGAAGCAAATCTAAGAAACGTCAAACTCAAAGAAAAAAACATAAGCAAGAGCTACAGTACGTTTGCAACGAACTGTTGGATACCCTATTCCCAATATTTTTGTATGTGCATGCGTCTGCCTCCCGCAAACAGCCGATGTTTCAGAAACAAAATTCTTCTTTAGCAGACAGAACAAATTTCAATAACATTAATTTTATGCGGTGTGATGTTCAATTAGTGCTGGCGCAATAAAAAAAGGAGTGCGCCACGCCCAAAGTTAAAACGTTTTATTGCCAAGGCAATTGTTATGAGCTCAGTGACATTCAATTTTATTCTTGCAGATCGATTTGAACAAAACAAGACAAAACTTAAATTTTTAAAAATTAGATTTGGAATGGAAATAGCGATTATGTGTGTTTTTTTAACAATTTTAAGACCACACTCTGCTACGTAACCAAGGAATATAAATAAAAGTGTTCATCTGTTTACTTCAAAACTGCGACCGATAGTTAAAAAACGTTAAAAAAATTAATGCATTATACGACTTTTGACGGAAACGCCCCTTAAAAGTGGGCGTGTCTTAAAAATTTGAAGCACTAACTGCGCTTTGATCAGTATTTAGGCATATGTGTAAGACTACATCTGAATCGAGTAGTTTTTAAACAATCTTACCTGAACAAAGGTATTTTACCAAAATCACGCCTTTAAAAAAGGGCGTATTGAAAAAATTTACAAAAGAAAATGTAGAGATATATTTCTCAAATAACGAACGGAAGGAAAAAGGTTTAAATTAAACATTGGAAATGCCTTAAATTCTTAAGGCTGCGTTTTTCGTTCTTTCATGAAAAGTAGGCGTAAGCCACGCCCAAAATTCAAAAATTTCTTTTCATACACAAACATTTTAGTTTCTATTAAGAGAAGCAAAATTTTGGCTTGCGGATTCATTATAAATACCGTTTATTTACAAAAACAATTTTTTTATAGGTTCTAATGAAAAGTGGGAGTCAGCCACGCCCAAAATCAATTTTTTTGATTTCATACACAAGATGTTCATGTGCCAGTAAGACCCACAAAATTTAATGTTTTTCGCTTTAATATAACAATTGTTATTTTATAAAAACAATATTGATGGTTTTGTATGAAAAATAGGCGTAAGCCACGCCCAAACTGAAATATTTTTATTTGATTTTAAGAAAGTTTACCTAAAGCTTACGTGTGCAAAATTTTAGCGTTATGCTTTTATCGTAACTGTACAAAAAACATAATTTAATTTTATTAAATTGAGGTTGTTCAACAAAAATGGCGGTTGTGGGCGTGTTTGTGGGCGGATTTTACCGGTTCAAGAACTTAGCTTTACTCTTGAACCAAAGATTATATATACCAAATTTCAGCTTTCTAGCTCAAAAATTGCGACCTCTAGAGAGTATACATACGGACGGACGGACGGACGGACGGACGGACGGACGGACGGACGGATGGACGGACGGACGGACGGACGGACGGACGGACATGGCTAAATCGACTAGGCTTTTGATTCTGAGTCAGAATATATATACTTTTCTATACCTAACGGTATTATTTCTCTATGTTACAAACTCCACACCAAATACAATATACCCATTCTATGGAATAGGGTATAATTAAGTTGGAAGCACATGGCAAAACCATATTCAATTTGTTATGATGAGTCTGGTTCTGCAAACTTGAATGAAGAGGTTTTGGTATCAAAATGTGAAAGTTTTTGAATTGTCTATTTTCCCCGTTTTGGGCGTCCTTTTTCCCTTTTTCCCTTTCGGGTCGAAAAATCCCTCAATCTGGCATCGCTGCTACCGTGGTATAAGTGAGAAGTGACAATAGAAATAGATTAATAGTGACAACACTAGTTGTGACCAGTGGTGAATTTGATGAGTTGCGACGTGATGAGGTGGGTTGTGATGTGTTGGGATTTGATGGGCTGTACCCAACCTGTCTGCGCCACTTTAAGTAAGCATACAGTTCTCTTCAGTTGATTAGACGCACAAATTTTTGTTTATATACATTTAAGTTTTTTGTAAGTGTGTGTATCAATTATCGAAAAATTGCATTTTTTAAAAAGGTTATTAAATTCTCAACAAAAAAAACACAAATAAATGGTAGGTGAGTGGAAGATAACGGATATTTGTTCTCGTTCTTGCCTATGCTGTAAGAAAAAGTGCAGTTTTTTTTTTGTTCACATGATTAGACGCACACCTTAAATTGGTTAGTTAGTCGTGATCTGTTATGTGGATTTGAGTTCGCTTTAAAGTTTAAGTAGTAAGGGGTATTACCTATTAATTTTAATCAAAAATGGGAAAAAAAAAGTTTTAACCGCGGAAGAAAAAGGGAAAATCGACGCGTTGCATTCCGAAGGGTTTTCCCATAATGCTGAGGTTGCTGATAAATTTGCTGTTGTTGCTAGCAACAATAATGAAAATGTTACCCATCCCAACATTGTATCTGGTTCCTCTATTCAAATTGCTGATGAGCTGTCAAATTCAACAGCTGTTCCTCATCATCATAATGCCGTGGATGAGCGTGATGATTTGGATTCACAAATTCCATTTTTACATGTTCACAACAAAAAACGTAAACATAAACAGCTGATTGGCAGTGATACTGATGTTAATGCTCTAACTGCTCTCCCATCTGTACCCCGCCTACGTTTTATTCATGTATCTCGTTTGAATAAGACAGTCACCGAAGAGAGTGTTATAAATTACACTGCACGTCGACTTAATTTGCCAACGACAAGTTTTGTGTGCTCTAATTGGTAAAAAATGATGCAGACATTTCATCTTACCGTTTCGTTAATTGGGTGTCCCGGCTGGATCATTTAATGCTGCTCTTAATACATCTATCTGGCCCGTTGGAGTCCAGATTAAGCAGTTTATAAGTCGTCCAAAAAACGAGTTGCACCCAAATCAACAACATCCAACGACATAAACAAAACTTTTGTTGATGCTGCCTCTAAAGAATGCTTTTCCTTGTATTACCATAATGTTGGAGGTATGAGAACAAAATCCAATGAATTTTTTATTTCTGTTGTCGATTGTTGTTATGACATTATCGCTCTGACCGAGACATGGTTAACTGATAGTTTTCTTACAACCGAATTCTTCACATCTGATTTCAATGTTTTCCGGAAAGATCGCTGCTGCATACAGACGGGCTTAAATAGAGGAGTCGGTATTTTATTTGCTATTCGATCTGGTTATATATATGTAAGGAAATTATTTTATCTGATAGGAATATTGAGCAATTATGTATATGTGTAGACTTATCTATTTTACCTGCTTATAAAACTATTCACATTTATTTTTTTTGTTTCATACATTCCTCCAAGTTCTCAATTTTCTGTTTATAACGCTCAAATAAAAAATATAAAAGATATTGCGAAAAATATAGATGAAAATTCTTATATTGTAATTCTTGGTGATTTTAATTTACCTAATGTAAAATGGTTGTTTTCAAATGATGAAAAACATATTTTTCCTTGCAATGTATCTAAAGATTTTGAATATAATACAATTGATAGTTTAATGGCTTTGAATATGTATCAAATTAACAATGTTCATAATTCTATTGGTCGTATATTAGATTTGGGTTTTATTGATAAAAATCTGGAAGCTCAACTAAATAAAGCTAGTTTTAAGTTATTAGAGAACAGTATTCATCACAAAGCACTTGAGATTAAATTTAATTTTTCTGTTTTAATAGAATCACAATTTTCTTTCAACATTGTTCAGAAATATGATTTCAAAAATACTGATTTTGTCTCTATGAATAGATATTTTGAAACAGTAAATTGGGAAACAATTTTAAATTGTACTAATTTAGAGATAGCTTTTACTATGTTTCGGAATACAATAGACTGTGCCGTTTTAAATTTTGTTCCTTTAAAGACTATAACAAATTCAAAAAAACCAATTTGGTTTAATAAAAGTTTATCCAGACTGAAAAATGTCATGAAAAAACTTCATAAAAAGAGTAAAATTTCGGTTGCTTTTCGGGAACAATTTTATAGAAATAGGAAAGAGTACGAGTTTTTAAAAAAATTTACATATAAGCAATATATTTACTTATAATTATAATTACAACGGACGGACAAAAACCTTTTTAACACCTCAGGACAAAAGAAAAATTCTCAGAATCACGTCAAATTCAGCAGCTTCCACCAGCAAAATAAAAGAAAAAGCGGGGATAACTGCCAGAATTTCAACTGTTCGGTGAGCTATTTTAAGTGCAGACCATCTAAAACTAAAAAAACTAAAAAAAGCTCCCACTAAACGCTGTACGAAAAGAACAGCGGTTGGAATTCGCACGCGTTCACATGACGTGGGATACCGAGCTTAGAAGTGCGCTTAATTGGCGAAATGTGGTTTTTTCAGATGAAAAAAAATTTAATTTAGATGGCCCTGATGGATACAACTATTATTTCCATGATCTTAGAAAAGAGGAAAAGTTTTTGACACGTCACCATTCGGAGCAAGGAGGAGTAATGGTTTGGGGAGCCATTTCGTACTATGGGGCATTTGATTTGGTGTTCGTTTCCAACAAAATGACGGGACTTTCCTACAAAGCTCTTTTGGAATCGGCCTTCCCCGCTATGAAAGAACTGTTCGGACCTATAAACTGGATTTTTCAACAAGATAATGCGCCAATCCACAACGCTCGTGTAGTCAAAACCTTCCTTACCGCCGAAAATGTGGAATTGTTGCCATGGCCACCTTATTCACCTGACCTCAATATAATTGAAAATATTTGGGGATGGCTCACACGTAAAATTTATGAAGGAGGTAGGCAGTATGAGACCTGTGAAGAGTTAACTGTCGCAATCAAAGAAGCCTGGAAGACGATTCCCCTAAATTATTTAGAAAGACTGTATGATCCACTAAAAAACAGAATTTTTGATGTTATTTTAAAACGTGGTGGTTCTACAAAATACTGAAAATATAAAAAAAAACATTAAATAAAACAAAAAAAAAGAGAAAAAAGTAAATTAAAAAGTCTATGTCTCATTTTTACTATCATTTTACAGGTGCGTCTAATCATGTGAACAAAAAAAAACTGCACTTTTTCTTACAGCATAGGCAAGAACGAGAAAAAATATCCGTTATCTTCCACTCACCTTCCATTTGTTTGTGTTTTTTTGTTGAGAATTTAATAACCTTTCTAATAAATGCAATTGTTTGATAATTGATACACACACTTACAAAAAACTTAAATTTATGTAAAAAAAAATTTGTGCGTCTAATCAAGTGAAGAGAACTGTATGTAAGAGGATTCTAGGAATCACTCTTATCAATCCCTGTTCCATGATTCACCGATAGATTGCAGCAAATATCTCAAACCGAAAGCTTGAGATCCCGCCTTAATTTGTCTCCTTTTTCTTTTCGACATGGATAGGATCACAACTCTCCCACTTGTCTCCTTCACACTAGCAATCCGCCTCTATAGTTCGCCGGTTTGACTTCGGAAAACGTTAGCAAGCCTCCCCGTAATGGATTGTTCTATTTCTGAGCTGCTTTATCCCAATGCCTTACATAGATGCTATACTTCACTACAAAATTAACTTTTTGATGATATGGCAATGTCCCAGAAGAAGCATGTTGGAATTGGTAGTTATCTACTAACATGGTAGTCGGTCTAATACACTAACCCCTTTGCCACGGGAAAAGTACGGCCCCCTTCACGCATTATTTAAAATTAATCGAAGGAGCTAATCAAGAACACGATGACGAGTTCTAAGAAAAAATACGCCCACGCCCACTAAACAATGCAACCGCAATTCACGTTAACATTGTTCTAAACTCGCTAACCTGCTTCCATTATGCTTCATGGCATTTTCTAAGAAATCCATTGGGGAGCCCCAACCATCAGCCACACAATCTAGGACAACAAGAGCCTGTCAACCAAATCCTTTAACATTTATTGATTGATTGGTTGTGTTGTGTACACAACAAGCCGTCTTATAACGTCGATGTTGCTGTTGTCCTTTAGCCATCGTCGTCGTAGTAGTCGTCAACGGTTTCGTCGTTGCATGCCAATTGAATGGAAAGCCATTACAATGCGCCCAAAGCAACCGCACATGCATGTTTGCAAAAGACGACTCGACCCACATCACTATGAATGCATTCAGGACAATAGGACAGGACATTATATCGATTACTTGTTTACGTGGAATTCACTTCCATCACCCAAACCACTCTTGGTTTCCTCAATAAATTAAGTCCATACCTTAACCTATACTCTACTTCCTATGCTCATGGGGCCAACAGTTCCTCTCCACCATATCATGGGAAGATGATGATGATACCTACTTAGCAGTGTCACGTGTTCAAGCATGACATTACATTTCGGAACGTTGGCGCTGCGCGATTTCGCTGGCAATGGAACTTCCTGCTGCCATTAGCAGCCAGCAAGAAACACTTCCAGAATATACACTCAAAGACGACTAGTGATGATGAAGAAGACGTCATTGCTTATCCTATTTGCCGGTGATTAATGATTTTGGCTGCTGTGCATATTAAATGCATAACTCTGTTATCCTTTATTATATCGTCCTGCGGTTGCCAGCCAGCCAACGAAACTCCTCTCCTCTCCTCTTCTTCTGCTTCTCCTCCTCCTCTTCGAACTCAATTATTTATTTTGTTTGTGTCATGGATATTATTTATAGCATGCAATTTTTCATTTTTCAGGATGAAAGCAGAAAAGTACCGCGCGCGCCGCCGCCACCATTGTGCCACAACAGTTGTAGTTCAGGGACTATTTGTGTGTTGTTACAATGTTTTCTGCTCTGTTATCCTTATTCAAAACTTGGATTAAGTACCTATGACTGTAGGAATAGGAAAATGGCACCATGCAGCAGCAGCCATGCAAAATACACAAAACATAATTTTTATAAACATTTTTAAAACCAATTGTGTGAATGTGTGTAAGGATGGGGAAGAAAAAGGATGTTGTGGATGTAGAAAAGTAATATGGAATGGAAAAAATAGGATTTTGAGCGCAGCAGCTGAGGTTTACTGCATAAAAATGAGATTCATGAGTCGTTTTGTGTTGTAATTGGAGTTGGAGTTACTCCTATATCGAAGCTTGAGGCTCTGCTGCTCTGCAAGAATGTTAAAATAAATGTCGAGAATGTTACAGCACAACAAGGACGACTACGGCGCGGCGGCGGAGGCTTAAGACGTAACAGAAAAGTACCCATAGCGCATTAGCTTCGAGAGAGACTTACCTAATAACTCTGCCCAAGGGGGATATTCTCATTTCCGGGAAATTAACTGGGTTAAATAGGTTTCCATGTTTTGTGCGAATTCCTGTTCTGTTTGTTATAGCTATGGCAGTGGAAGTAATTCTTTGAAATATGCACGAGGTTAGGAAAAAAAAAATTAAATAGCAGTCAAATAAATTGTCGAGAATGCTTAAACCGAGCTCGTTTGGACAGAGCTGGAGTGACCAGAAATAAATTGGTTTTAATAATACAAACACCATGTTAGATTTACGACTGTGTTGTGTGCTCACTTGGTGTTGTCTTCCTATTTTGGACCATCCTCTTGTATCTTTTTTTTCGGAAGGATAGATTTTCTTTTGAATAAAAACGAAAAAATAAGTTTCTATGAAGGTATTTGGTTAGAAAAACACTTCACAATGCAATTTATGGAACACAAAATTGAAAAACTTTCTTAAAAAGGTCGAATGAACAGGAAGGACATGATTGCCATGATTTTATGAGGTTAGAATCTTATAGAATTATTATGACAAACTGTCACTCATTGTAATAAGGCTGTCTGCTGACGAGTGTGGATTAAGTTCATTACATAAGATGGATACATTGTTGGACCACGGCGTCAACCAACATACCCATCCAGCTAGTCCGGTCCCTATAGCAAGTTGGGTGAGGTCATCCTCCACTTTATCGCACCACCATATAGATTGGGTCTTCCAGCCAGGGTTGGAAATGAAGACTCGGCAGATTGTTGTGTCCATACACTTCACATGCTTAGCTTAAGAGCTTAACAGAGGAATTCCAAGTAGCGACGTTGCCCTGGCCAGTTTGCAGTGCTGCCACTGGCCCTTTGGGCTTGGCACTGGTGCCGAGCATGTCAAGAGCTTAGAAGATATAGAGTTGGAAAAGATTCTTTAGTTACTACAAGGTCGTAGTATGAGTCTTTGTTGGTCCCTCGAAAAGATTGGTGGCCTGTCTGCTATGGATCGTAATATGGTCAATTTGGTATGAAGATCAGGAGACCACCAAGTCCCCTTTGTGTATATGGAAAAAATTAAATAAAAAAATAAATTTTCGACACAACAGCTCCAAGCGGGGCCGGGGACTGTGACTTACACTCTCAACCATTCCTGTGTGTGCGTTGATATTCTGCAAGAATGGAGGGGACCTACAATTTGACGCCGAATCCGAACGGCTAACAGAGAAGCACTTTCCATGACATTAATTACTCTTGGAGGATTTGTCACTTCCTCGCGAGAGGCAGTACCCCGGAAAAGAATTTAGGTGGAGTCGTCGTGGATCGAACCCAGAACCATCGGCGTGGCATTCCGACACACTAACCACTACGCCACGGGGTACTACTTTATGTGTATTTAGGTGAGAGATATAAGTGCTATTATGACACTTCGCCCGTCGATTAGCCAGAGTCCATTACCGGAAGTGCTTTCGTGCAGACTGTAAGTTCTGACTGTCAAGCCAAGGTTAACCTTCTCTTCATCATCCATATCCGAGGAAATTGGTTATTTCGGAACCATTATTTATTTACGTGGTAGGGAAGATACCCCGCTGCACAACTCCGAACGTGGGGGAAAAGGTTCTGTGATGTTCTCCTTGGTGAAAAGGCTGGAAAATCCAGAGTCAGTAACCCACTATACTATAGGGATGTAAGAGATGCCTTTGGCTATTTTAGGGCTCATCCACCACCTTCTCTATTTCATCGCCCTGAATAGTAGAGGAAGGTCTCAATGACCTATGATCCGAATATATCAAAGTAGCCACCGATGATGGTGTAATTGGAACTCATCCACCACTCGGCATTAAAGTATTGCAGTTCTGTCCAGGTTCAAATTCAAGCCTGGGTGGATATGACCATAGTACCTGATGACTACCGCTATGAGGTAAAATAACCGCAATTGATGCGTATGGCATGGTTACAAAAATGTTCATGGCCAGGTTTATTCATGGCTTTTCTCGTGTTAACCGGTTTTTTGACTCACTAGCTATATCGTTGTCCATCACGATCAAGTAAGTAAACAAAACTTACAAAGACAGCGGAGCACGTGCTTGAATGAGTGAGAATATAAATACTACATACTTCACGTCACAGTCAGCTAATGCTAGCTATTGACTGGCGCTGCCATATTGCGACATGCGACACGTGAACCAAAAAATTTGAGGCGATGCAAAAAAGTTTCACTTTAAAAAGAAAATAAAAAAATCCGAGAATGGTGGGTGTTTGGTTAAGAGTTTGGGGACGGGGGCTTCAGGGCTGTGGGTTGGTGGACAGGGGTGGGAGTTTGGGAATTAGGGCCGGGCGTCCCGTAACGGCAAACTTTTTGAAGTGATAACTTCTTATGGGAGGGTAAACCGCTTTGTTACGTAACGCGTTACGGCGCCACTCTGTCTGGTTTTTCTTTCTCACGCATACGGCAGCAGTAGGGCAGTTCCTCCTCTCTCACTTTGATCCACAGCGCTAGCCGTATAATAAATAACCTTTCCTAACGTTATCATATTAATATACATTAAGTTTAAGTAATAACCTAACAATTTCAATATTAAATAGTTCAACTTAGATTAATTTAAGTTATCACTTATCACTTCCATCGAGCGTCCCGAGATGCACACGTTCTCAAATGGCGTTGGCTGTTGCATCCTCTGACATTGTTGAGGTAATTCGAGACAAGAAGTTAAAATTGACTGCCGAACTCTCGAGACAACTGCTGGCTCTTGGCAATGGCCGCCAAATTCCCGTTGATGTTTTAAGTTTGACTGGATTGATATCGTTACCGGAACATTTTTACGAGTTCACATCCCTCTCGAAGGAAGAACTCGTCGCCAAAGTGTTCCCCGCCATTGCACACAATTATAAAAATCTCGATTGAATTAGTGAACGGTAGTTCTAGCAGCAAAGAATAACGACGTCGATAACTGAAATTTCATAATTCAAATTGAACTCGCAGAGGATGAATCGATCAACTATCCGACGGAATTTTTGAACTCGCTTTATGTGCCAGGAACTCCGTTCCATAATTTACAGCTGAGGGTGGGATCGATCATAATCATGTTGCGGGATTTTTCACTTTTTTACTTTCCAACAGGGCCCCAAATTCTTGTGCCCCGGTATGGCTTAAGACGGTCTAGCCTGTGGCTCCACTTGCGTGCAAAATTTTGTTACGCATTGACCTTTATTTATTTTTTAAGTCGGAGACAAAATATTTCCATGTTATAATACGCATCATTAATTTCAATTTTGTTTTCAAATGAAAAATGTACCTCGTATTGTCGAACCCAATTCTGGATCTCAGAGGAGCTTCATCTACCACGTTCAATATTCTACTATAAACTATAAACACCACTTTCTATTTTCCATTTCAGGCTTATTTCACCTTGTCGAAAGATGATATAACTTTTGCAAAATGTCAATTCTACTTTGACATTTTGTAAAAAAAAAGCAAACAAAAAAAAATATACCCCTCAGGAATACAAAAATAGGAATTATCTTACAGAACGTTGAATAACTGTTTCAACGTGACCCGTGCCGTAACTGATTATGCGGTGACAGGTTTCAATAATTTTTATTTAAGAGCATACTTTATATTTTTTAATGCAATATGATTTAAAAATTTTACCAATTTATCAGACATTGTAAAGGGTGTTTTATTTAGCTGCATCAGAAGTTTCGATGGTTGTTGTCTATGGTTTGACAGTTGAGAATGTCAAACTGTGTTGACATTTCTCTTCAGGTTTTTCAATTCATCATGAATTGTTGAACGCCGGAACAACGCTTCCAAATTAAGGAAATGTAGGTAAAGGGTGTTTTTTAAGACGTTTGCTTTTCAAGAAGAAATAAAACGCATATAGTTTAGTGTTATGGCCAAGATTTTAGCTTTATATAAAGATAAAGATAAGGGTTGCCATTATGGCTCGAATAAATTCCTAGGCGATTATGTCGACCGAATATTGGACGCAGCGCGCGATGAGTCGCCATTATTTTGGTATCATATTTGTCCGATTTGCAAACGATGTTCAGGAGTAAGTGTATCTATATCTAATACATATAATAAAATTGTAACAGGTCGATGTCTGTACATTGAAGATATAGATGCAAAACTTATATGTGGAGTCTCTATTAAGCCCACAGAAGCCAAAACAACAATTTTTAGAATTTTTGACTGCTTGTCTGTCTGTCTGTCTGTCTGTATTCGTACGCGCATCCACGCAAAAACTACTGCATGGAAATTGGGTTTTCGCAGATTTATTGGTAGTACGCCAACTTAAAATATAGGCTGTATTTTATCGCACGAAAATATCTAATTCTGGTTGTTTTTTTAATATTGCTGCAATCGTACGTTATTCAATGAACTTAACGCAAAATTAAAAGATTTTTAGGAAGTAAGCGTCTCACTTACATAGTGGCGCTGTAAATCACAAAACTAGCGCCACACTTACCTACATATACATGAATAGAAATAAGTTTATCGTTCTGAATAGTAGTTTTATCAAAAACAGCATAGATGGCGCTATTTACTACTATAAAGAAAATATCTCATTCAGCGAAAGTAGAAATCAAAAATAAGAAGAGAATAAACGTCACGACAATGCTTGGCTTGGTGAACGAGCAATACTTGGGCCCAAAACTGATAAAGCGGAGCTGCCATAAATAGCAGTATCAACACGTAGCATCGTTTTGAAAGTGGGCATTTCGATTTGGTATATTGCTTCGGAACTTAACCCTCCAACTTTGCAATGGAAGCCGTTATGTTACTTCGAAATAATATCATACAGAAGCCAAAAATAGTAGCGGACAAAAAGCTAGTACATTATTAAATGGCGAACAAAACTGAGCATAAATCAAGTGACAGCTGTCAAAAAGACCAACTTCGAAAAAAGTATTGCCAGATTGAAAACCACACGTAAAAAAAAACACCTTTTACTTTGCAAAAAAATAAATCTAAGCACTTCACCCATTTTTACCGAAGAATTATGTTTAGTGATGAAGCTCATTTCTAGTTGAATGTCTTCGTCGATATATGAAAAAATGCCGTATGTGGAGCGAAGACAATACTCAAGGCCATAACGAATTACCATTACGATAACATTTATTAAATTTGGCTGTTTGGTGCGGCTTACACGCTGGCGGCAACATGGGTCCTTATTTCTTTCGAAATGAGGCAGGAGCTGCCGATGCCGTTTCGGTGAATGGTGAGTGCAATCGAGACATGCTAACTGATTTTTTGTTTCCGAAAATGAATCAGTTAAACATAGACTACATTTAGTTCCAACAAGACGGCGAAACTTGCCATAAAGCGGGATTTGTGAATAATTTTTGAAATATACAGTTACTTTAATTTATTTTACAAAAGAGGTGAATTGTGTTCCATCAAATAAGGGGGTTGAACAGTTGAACTATGCTATGACTCTCTTAGTACCAGTTGTACAATAGTGGTTCAGCACTGAACCTAGTTTTTAAATTCTTGATCCGTGGGTCAGCTTTATTTAACCCACGGAAATCGATGGGTTAATTCTTGGACCAGTCTTGAACCACCGTCTAAACTTTAATTATGTACACAAGAACCGAAGTAAATTGTTTCTAAATTTTCATCCGAGGATGAGCCACGATTGTACAACTGGCCCCTAAGGTTTTTGAACGCTTAGCCAAGGCAGCAAATATACCTATATCGCAACACTCCTGCTTCGTTGCAGGATCCTTGGAGCGTTGAGGTTGCGACACCTCTTCAGCTTTAGAGAACCTGCCGGCCTTAGATTTAACGATGTCTTGTAGCTGGATTCTATCCAACCATTACTTCTTTGAAGTCGAGGTGGCTCTGAGATGGAAGTTGGAACTTAAGAGAACATAGACGTGGCTATCCTTCTCCTCCGCGTGGCAACCCAGGAACAATATGAATGGCAGATAAATTGTTGTAAATGAAACAGGAGTGAGTATTTGCAGCTGTATTTCCTTTCCTTGGCAGTATTGATTCATTACCGGTAACATTATGCAGGTTAAAATCTGTATGCGGCAAAGAGAGGAAGGTTTGGTGTGCGCATTTGGCCATTTGCTTTTACCTTGGCAAGTGGTTGAGTGCTCATATCTTAAGGCTGCCAGGCCTTGAGTATTGATAGTGCTCATCTAGGGGTGACCTCATGGTTTCGAAGCTCCAGCGGAAACTATATTCTAATACCACGTGAGATATGCCCCCTGGGTGATAAAGTCTCGGCTCCGACACCTGGGAACTATCTATGAGGTAGGCCTCTTTGTGGGAGTATCGTGGTGGCTTTGGTTAACTGAATGCGGTTACAATGGTTTCCAAGGAATTTATTCTTGGATGCAAGAGGTGTTAGATAGACCTCGCCCCTCGAACAAGAAGTGTAGACATGCCTGAACATATTCCATAAAATTGGTACTAAGTAGATATCTACCTTATGGTAGATCTTAGGGCTCTGGTCTAAGCAAAATTTGACTCTGTATGCGAGTAGGCTCACCGCGGAATTTAAGGCTTAATTGCTAGGTGTCCACGTAAGGCTTACTTTCATCCATCAAATAAAACCCTTACATTTTTTTTTAATTTTAAACCGCACTTTTAACATTTGAGTTGTATATTACATCATTTAAGTTAAGGCAATTTTTTTAACGACCAAAATATCCTACGACTTAAAGTGATTTAAGGCCCACTATAGGAATATTTCTATTTCTTACATAAATTGTTCCTTCTAATACGTATGAATGTGTATATACCTACATGTAAGAAAAGAAAGAAAAAAAATTGCTTATAAAAAACAATCTCATCGTGTTTATGTGCTTTTAATCGCACAAAAATTTAAAATTCAAATTTCATTCATCCATCTTTTCCCGTCTGCAAACCACATAAACAAAGTAAAACACTCCCGACGAAGAAGATGAAACAAACCTTAAAATTTAATTCGATATAATATTTTTTTAATTAAAAATAAAATCACACATTTAGGAACATAATACAAAAAACCTTCCTAACAAACCATCAAAACAGACTCACACAAAAAAAAATTAACAGCAAAACAAAAGAGACTTACATAACTCCAGTTTCGTAAGAATTTTTTTTTTTAATTACGTGTACTTATGTCAGCAGGCATCTAGACGAGGAGTGTAACCACATGCCTCCATCTTTTTTTTAGCATAAAAAATATTATAACATTCAACATGTTTATGTTTAATTAATCTGTTTATAAAACAAAAACAAAAAAGAAATCAAATTCCACCACCGCACCGCACTTGGTGGAAGAGCAGCTTCAAAGCATACGAAAAAATACAAAGGATTTAAAACCCAAAACAAAAGCAACTGCTTTCCTATTCAAAATATCTCGACGGATTATTACTCATGCAAGAAAGGATATAATAAAAAAACAAAACGTGGGGATACAGGACAAGAGGGTGTGGTTTGGCTGTTGTTTTTTTTTTTTTTATTAATCACATCGACGTAAAAGGGGAGACATGGCTTGCTTGCGAATCCTTGATGATGATGCCAACCGTGTTCTCTGGGGAACATTAAGTCTAGATAATACCGAAATAAGTTGCAATAAGCTTGTAGGTGGAATGAGTGCGTAAAGCCATTAACAGAATGAAAAAAGGATTATCCTCTTCGCTGTTTGTCGCTTGGCATTGTCAATAGCGATGTTGATATTTAATTTAACTGGGTTTTGATTAAAAATGTTAAACTTCACGACCTCTCTTCCATCTATAATGATGATGTCAAGTTAGAAATGTGGTTAATGGCAATATTATGTGTACTTAGTGTCAATTCAAACTTTTCTAACTAACTTCGCTGACATTGTTTTCATTTTGTCAGAAAAGTGGAAGAGAGATATAGAACATTATGTATCGCGTTTTTTGTATGGTCGGGAGATATGTTGCATTTGGCAATCTTGTTTTCTGTGACAGCTGATTTGACAGTTCCCGGATTGTGAGAAATTTGAGTTTTGCAGTAAGTTATCCATGAATAGACTCACGCCGCCCGCCGACGTAATTCCATTCATTGAAATCCAAAAAATGTGTTTAAATTAATTTATTCCAATTTAAAATAAAGAGTCCTTACTTTGTTGCACGCATAAGAAACATACAAAAATACTTCCTTTTATAAGATTTTTATAAGTTATCTAATAGAATTGTTACCCCTTATGAGGATCTTACAAACATCTTACAAAAGTCTTAACAGAATGTAAAGTTTACTTATAGGGTTCTTACTTTTTAAGACTCTTAAGGAACTCAAAAAAGAGTAGTGTTTATTGCAATGAATGTGCTTAGCACAATCCCATACAATCTTCATTTTATTCCTATCTGCGATCGACAACTATCAACCTCCCCTCATACTTTATACAGGATTATAGTTTTCCGTCGAACAACAAACGAAAAATATCTAGGTTGTGAACAAACGCTGATTTAGTGAATAGATTACTTCTTACCTCAAAGCCTAGAGCTTTTGCTTTCTAACGAGAACAATTTAAAGAGAAAACATAAGCGCAGAGCTACAGTACGTTTTCAGCGAACTGTTGGATATCCTATTCCCCATATTTTTTTATGTGTACGCGTTCACCTCCCGCAGCCTGCCGCTGTCAAGAAAAAATTAAATAACATTAATTTTGTGTGGTCGGTGTTCAATTACTGCTGGTGCAACAAAAAAAAAAGGCGTTTGTCACGCCCAAACTTGAGACATTTTACTGCCAGGGAAATCACCATGAGCTCAGTGACACTCAATTTTAAGCTTGCAGATGGATTTCAACAAAACAAAACAAAACTAAAATTTTTAAAAATTAGATTTTAAATGGAAAAAGCGATTATGGGTGTATTTAACAATTCTTGAACCACACTCTGCTACGTAACCAAGGAATACAAACCGAAGTGTTCATCTTCTTACTTCAAAAATGTGACCGATAGGTAGTTTAAAAACACAACAAAATTATTGCATATTACGACTTTTGACGGAAACGTCCCTTTAAAGTGGGCGTGTCCTAAAAATTTGTAAAACAAAATTTAAAGCACTAGCTGAGCTTTGATCATTTGTCAAATTTTAGACATATGTGTAAAACTACAGAATCGAGTAGTTACTTTACAATCTTACCTGAATAAAGGTATACAACTCCCGCTCCTTAAAGTGGGCGTATTGAATAAAATGCACGACTGGGTCGCACGAACTTGCTCTTATCTAATATATTAATACGGAGTTCAAAAATCCAGTTTCCACCCTTTTTTTCTGTCATAATCAAAACAAATATGCCAAACCTATATATATTCTGAAAGGGGACCATGTAAGGAAACAGCGAATGTATATATGAAGCACCTATGTCATTTCCCCCCCCAATTGAGAAATGGTCGAATTTCGACCACGGGGCGAACTCTAGTGTTCAATAATTGCGTAGTGGCTGCATATATGGATATTAAAAAAAAATTAAATAATTTCGAAAATTCTTTTATTTTTTAAATTAGTTTAAGAGTTTTCTCGGAAAAACTAAGTATGCAATAAAATTTCAAAGCTATACTTCAATCTAGGAAAAAAAAATATTGAAAATCGTTGGACCAGTTTTTTTTTTAAAAGGTTATTTTTGAAAAACTTTTTCAAAAAATATTTTGAAATTTATTTGAGTATGCAAATATATGGCAATCTGTAGTTTACATTTGAAAAATAATTTAAAAAAAAATCAATGTACCCGTTTCCAACATATTTCGAAAACCAAAAATTTTTTTGAAAAAATTATAAAAAATCAAAAAAAAAAGTTTTTCAACATTTTTAAATGTCATATTAATAAAATTATGAATGACTTCCTGTGACCAAAATTTTATTGAAATCGAATGTATAGTTTACGAGAAAATTTGATTTGAAAATGCTTATTCTATGAGAGGTACCGTTATTAGACAAATTTTTAAAAAAAATTTCAAACCAAAAGATAGATTTTCTTGCAAAAATAGCATTCTGAAAGTTTTATCAAAATCGTTAGAGCCGTTTTTGAGAAAATCAATTTTTGTCTTCAAGATTGTATGGCAGGTGCCGTTATTTTTGGACCTAGAGCAAAAATAAAAAAATTGTTCCGAGGGACGGCCAAATAAATCCTAAATACTAAATTTGAAGCAAATCGGCCCACCCGTTCAGCCTCCAGAGGCGCGAACAGACATACAGACAGACAGACAGACAGACAGACAGACAGACAGACAGACGGACGGAATTCCCAGACCCACTTTTTTCGACTTCTCCATCATCGTAATGTCATGTGTGATTGTTATCTCAAATTTTTTTTTCTGCACGAATCCATAACTTGCCTTATAGTACCTATAATCGCAAGTAAAAAAATCATGCGAAAAAATAAAGAGATATATTTTTCAAATAACGAAAGGAAAAAAAGTGTAAAAATTAAATAATGGTACCTTGCATTTTTAAAACTACGTATTTCGTTCTTTCATGAAAAGTGGGTGTAAGCCAAGCCTAGTTTTTAAATTTTTTTGTAATTTCTTTTTATACACAATCTTCTTAGTTTCGACTAAGAGACGCACAAATTGAGGCTTGTGGATTTATTATAAACACCGTTTATTTGCAAAAACATTTTTTGTATAGTTTGTAAGTGTGTCCTTTTTTTGTCTATAGCTGAGGTAGCTTCGGCTATTACACGGATCCAATGTCCTGCTATTACACGGAACCAATGCCCGGCTATTACACGGAACCAATGTCCGGCTATTACACGGAACCAATGCCCGGCTATTACACGCACCAATGTACGGCTGAATGCGAGATAGACCTCGACTACAAGAAAGGTATTTAATCGGTAGGAATTTAGGAAGGTAGGAATGGTAAGGAAAACGGACAGGAGGAATAATCTGCTATGCTAGTGTGAGTTACAGTTTGAAAATGTTAGAAATCTCTCGGTGTCGGTACACTGCGTACCCCTGGTTTTCCGGTAGTGGAGAAAAGTCTTTGGTTCTAAATAGTATTCCTAGATATCACCATTGGGATTTTCCTCGAATTTCAATGTGCTAAATCACTTTCCTTTATGGAATATTTCCACAATAACTGAGTGTGAATCATAAACACCAAATACAAATTCACATATAAAACGCTACTGGTTTGCGTATACATAGTCATGTAACCTCAGAGACTTTATTAAACTGTAGTGTGATAGCCACTACAGGGGTGCGGGTTGGGGATATGAACGATTGTATTTGCGGTGGAGGAAAGGAAAAAGGTGACTTCGTCACAAGTTTATTATGAAAAGTGATCGTCAGTCACACCCAAAATCAAATTTTTTATTATGTACACGTTATAATGTATCTACAAAATTTAATGTTTTTCGCTCTAATGTATTAATTGTTATTTTGTAAAAACAATATTGTGGTTTTGTATAATAAGTTTGCGTCAGCCACGCCCAAACTGAAATACTTGTATTTAATTGGAAGAAGATTCACCTAAAGCTTGCGTGTGCGAAGTTTAAGTGTTGTGCTTTTATCGTAACTGTACAAAAAATGCAATTTAATTTTGCCAAATTGAGGTTGTATACCAAAAGTGACGATTGTGGGCGTATTTGTGGGCAGATTTTACCGGTTCAAGAACTTAGCCTTACTCTTAGACCGAAGATTATACATTCCAAATTTCAGCTTTTATGATGTAATTGGCTCACACCATTTTGTTACATAAACCTAAAACTGAATTCACCTTTGATAATAATTCTTTGTGCAATTTGATTAAATCGTATCTTCCTGATAGATGACAATATTTGTTTCACAACAAGAAGTCGTCATGTAGACTAAAAGTCTACTTAGATGTTCCGCAAGGCTCCGTGTTCGCACTGTTCTTATTTCATGTTTTATTAATGAATGATATAACAGAATGCTTTTAATACTGCCATTATCATATTAATTAATCAAGAATTACGCAAAATTTCGGCTTGGACGGTTAATACTAAGCTGAATCTAAATCATACAAAAACAAAAGCCACGATTTTAAGCAGAAGTAAATGCAATGAACAGTTTCCTAGCCTTTCTCTTAACGAGACTCCAACAGAATAATGTTGAAAATATTAAGAATATTGGAATTTACCTCAACCAAAACTTAAATTAGGAATTGCATATCAACAAAACAGTTTCAAAAATGTATGGTCATTATATATACATTTGTATAGTAATTTCATAGAACATGTTTTTTTTTTAGTTCTGAACTTCGTCAAATGGTGGTGCTAGTTGTCTTATCTACTTTACATCAAATGCCTGCTATTATTGTTTTTGCTTCCCATGGGAATCTATGTAGACAAAAACCACTCGTAACTCACCAATCAAGCGTTTGTGAACTTCGTCCATAGATGGCGCACCAAACGTTCCTCTTATTGATAGTACTATAGACTATAAATACAATGGTATGCTGCACTTCGCGGCTTAAGTCCTACATTCCAACTAACATTAAGCTAAGGTTGTTAAATCCTTCATTTTACCTTTATTTCTTTACAGCTGCGAGTTATTTTTCAACAACAACTTTGAGGCTAATAAAAACTAACTGTGGCATACAATAGTTGTGCGAGATACATATTTATTTAATCTGAAAATAACGGGTGATTTTTTAAGAGGTTTAGAACTTTTAAAAAAAAAAAAACACAAAAAATTCGAAAAAATGAATGAAATATTTATTTGAATCGATAGTTTGAACCTTGCAATTTAATGTTTAAAGATAATTTCATGCAAATGTTGACCGCGGCTGCGTCTCAGGTAGCCCATCCGCTGAGTCCAATTTTGGCATACTCTTTCACACATATCGGCCGGTATCTCACGAATGAATGCATGGATGTTGGCTTCCAGTGCGTCAATCGAAGCGGGCTTGTCCCTATAGATATTAGCCTTGACATACCCCCACAAAAAATAGTCTAATGGTGTCAACTCGCACGATCTAGGCGGCCAATTGACCGGCCCGAAACGTGAAATTAACTGTTCACCAAACTCGCCTCGCAATTGCGCCATTGTTTCGCGTGCTGTGTGGCATGAGGCACCGTCTTGTTGAAACCACATATCATGCAAGTCAGGAAAAAAGTTTGTTATCATCGCTCGGTAGCGTTCACCATTGACAGTAACGCTGCGATTCGCATCATCTTTGAAGAAATATGGCCCAATAATGCCGCCGGCCCATAGACCGCACCAAACAGTGGCTTTTTGGGGATGCATTGGTAGCTGTTGCAATGCTTCTGGCTGATCTTCACTCCAAATGCGGCAATTTTGCTTATTTACGTACCCATTCAACCAAAAATGAGCCTCATCGCTGAACACAATTTGAACAATTTGAACATTTCGAACCGAGCACGAATTTTGATAGTAAAATTCAATACTTTGCAAGCGTTGTTCATTTGTAAGACGATCCATGGTTAAATTGCAAACCAAACTGAAGCTGTTTGACAGTGACACAAGGTACTAAACACACGTCAGCTGTCAAAACCAGTGTTGCCAAAACCAAACCAGCTAAAAAATCACCCGTTATATGCTCATATTTCCTGTTATACCAATCAAATAACAGGCAGCGCTGTTAAAATATCATATACTTTGATATTTTTACAAAAACCATACAATCAAAAGAACCAAAGTACCTGTTTGATCAAAAATATATATTTATCTCAACACTGTTATTTTATTTAAACTTGTGCATTGTGCAACCTTAAAAGATGTAAATTATTTATCTTATTTATATGTAACATTGAATATATTTATTATAATAAATATTAAATACTAAATTTGTATTGCGAAGGTCAACACGCCCAGACGATTCAATGTTCCATCTATTCATGAAGTATAAATCTGGACATTCAGAATGAAGTTCTTATTTTGATTGAAGACATTATTTGTATGTCAAATTGCAGCATAGCAGCTAATCTTTCGGCACTAGATTTTTTCAACTGCATGAATTAAATTATTATTGTGCTGAATTAGATGCACAGTCAAATATTCCAAAATTAATATTGAATAGAAGCTTGAATATTATGATACAATCATTTATATGCTGTTCGTAATGAAAAAGTTGGAATGTTTTTTAAAGACGCATCTGGTGGAACTTAAAAACAAACTTCTGGCGACCAAACGATCAGTAACCCAAATAACATTGGCACCCGCTTTTCCTGGAATTGCAGCGACTTTATTAAAAGGTGGACGAACTGCACATTCTGCACTTGAATTGCATTTTCGGTGGTGCCTTAATATTGTTAGCGCGGGTGATTTTCGCCAATCATTGCCTGTTATTACTCGATTTACAGAGATGCCGATGAATTGAATGCATGTTTAAAATCATCCAAATTTGATTTGTAAACAAAAATCACCCTTACAACAAATGTGCGCTTTCAGTTACAAAATCATTTAACAGCAGCTGAATTTTCAAAACAGTTATTAGACATTGGAAATGGCGAATTACAAGTTGATAGCTCAACTGGCTTAATAACACTACCAACCAATTTTTGTCGAATTGTTCAATCAAAGCAAGGATTGATTGAAAGTGTATTTCCAAATATACCACAACAATTCAATAGTGATGATTGGTTGAGTGAACGAGCAATTTTTGTTGGGCAAAATAGAGATAAAAATAATGATATCAATGCAGATATTTTGGATAAACTACCAATTAAATTTTTTGCGTATACAAATTAAATCGACACAGCTATGACTCCAGATCCCACTAAAATTTTTAATTCTCTTGATTAACCCGGGTTAACACCACACTTTCTACCATTGAAACTTGGCGTGCCGATAATAATGCTACGCAATATCAATCAACCTCGACTTTGCAATGGTACCAGACTTTCAGTAAAAAATTCGTTGGAAAATGGCATCGGAGCAACAATTTTGAAAGCTTAATACAAAGGTAAAGTGGTTTTGATTCCGAGGGTTACAATGGTTCCACCATATTTATCTAAAGGTCTTCAGTTTTCGATACGACTTGCTTTTACCATAATTATGAATCCAATCTTTAGGAGTATGCGGTATCAATATAGAGGTTCCATTAATTGCGCATGGGCAACTGTAAGTATATAACATGCAGGCAAAGCATCTGCCTTAACAATTTAGACCTATGGGAAAACGAAAAATATTGTATAGCAAAAATCCTTTTAATAAAATGTATTTAAATTTAAACACAATATTAAATCAGTAATTTCTTTTATTATATTAGTTATTTATCACCC
The DNA here is from genome assembly GCA_916050605.2 of Platycheirus albimanus. Lineage (NCBI taxonomy): Eukaryota > Metazoa > Arthropoda > Insecta > Diptera > Syrphidae > Platycheirus > Platycheirus albimanus. The sequence goes on along the minus strand of OU696696.1, from coordinate 271,214,881 downwards.
TGTAAAGCGGTTGTATTAAAGTAAGTCCCTGATACAATTTTATAATATTTAAAATAAATCAATTTTTTAACTTTATGTTTTATTTCTTAACGTTAAGAATGAAAATTTTAGTTTTTACCGCCCTCCCATACAAATAAAACTTTTGTATCGAATTGGTATGTATGTACAAGGAAACCTTATGAGAGGAATTAAGGACTATCTTCAATTAGTAGTTATGCTTGGCTGAAACTTTTGACGCCATGCGATGCTCCTTCATACAAGCTTTTTTATTGCCTAGCCGATGAAAACTTTTCCGTCTGATAAAATTAAAAACCACTTCATCTTTAGGACTCTAGACATTTTTTTACTTTATGTTAAAGGAACTTAAGTTGTAATGAAACTTTTATTTAATTTTTGAAAATCATTCGAGCCACTCTGAAATATTGATGTTCAATTTTGTGAGTACTTAAATTATTAATATAATAATAAGATTCGTCAGAGTATATATCTGAAGACCATTTTTTATCAGTTAACAGAGTGACCCCAAAAGCCAGAAGCTCCCTTAAACTTTCCTATCCTGTTTAATGTTAACTCATCTTTCACACTCCCCCAAATTCTAGCTTTTATGAATATTTCAGGTTGTCCTTGCCGGGCAGACAGACACAAAGTAATTAAAACACCCACTCGCTCGCTTGACAAAATAAATATAGATAACAAGGATATCCATTTACAAATTAACACACTAGAAAGCTATATAGAATGTTATCCTTAAATACGCGACCCAACACACACTAATTCGACGACAAGAAAAACACTTACTTTTTTTTTTCTTTGCCATTTTTCCTCCTTAATTTCTTTTGCTTTTTAGATGTTGTTGTTTTTGAGTGTGTAGCAGAGTATGGTATATCGTATATATTATGGTGTTTGAGTTTGTGGTGTGTGTTTGTTTTGGTATCATCCCATCCTCCTGAATCCTTATTGTTGTCCTCTCAATCATAATGAGCAAATGAGTGCTTGTGCTTGTAAGTAGTAATATAATGCTGCTCTCAAAAGCACGTTGTTTGTGCATAATATTCTTTAAGTTAAACAAAATGTTTCTAGTGTTTCCTTTTTTGTTGTTTTAATGAAATAATAAAAAAAATATATATTAGATAATGTGTGTGCATCGTGGATGTCTGAAATACACTATCCTTGTTGATATACGGGTTAGCGTAAGTGGTGAGGGTATGATGGGTTAAGAGTTGTGTTTGTTTTTGTAGCTTCTCGACGATTTTTGATTCAAGCGACATCTGTTGTTTTGAGTTAGAAGTATCGGTTTTGCTTAGATTTTTGTAATTTTATATCTTAAAGAAGAAGCTTTAAAACGTTGATTTTCGAAAGGATACCCGAATTGAAATGACATCTTTTAAAGGCGGGTTAGATTGTCCAGCTTTGGAGGGGTCGAGTTCCATGGCAACGTAATCCGAATATCCACTTTCAGTTGCTACGCTCGGAGAATCCAGGTGCAGGAAGGGAGTTAAAAAACTATACCGGATAAGTGGAAGCATCGATTCGGTCTAGAAATATGTTTGTGGACCGGTTAATTAAAATCAATGAGCTCTCCACTAAAGGAACAATCTTAAAAAGATTCTCTAGTAAGAGAATTCGGGAAATGAACCTTCACCGATTTTTAACAAAACTTCCGGCAATTCAAATTCTTGCGCACGGGAGTTTCTTCCTTAGTGAGCCAGAATATTTGGCACATGAGCTCAACTTATAAGCACTTGTTTGCCGGATTAAAACGGATAGGTGGAAATCCTCAAAAAAATAAAACAGTAACCCTCCCATGACGTAATCGTTTCGGTTGATGTCTAGCAGAGTGCGATTGATTGGTTCCACCACCCCTTTTTATACACTCGTCCTTGCGCGTGCCCTCGAGCTTTTCTTTTCACTTACCTGAGCAAACAGAAAAATTAGGTTGCCAACACGCGAACACGCCACACGCGTGAAACACAGAAACTCTAAGTCAATCTTACAAACTAGAAATGACTGACCTTTCAAGTTTTGGAAAGATATTCCGACAGTTTCACACATGGGGAATCGCAATCATCTGAACTCGAATGGGAAGTCCTTTCGAATAATAGGGATGCGTGAAATCAAAGCAAACTTTTTTACAGCCAGCTACAGTTCGTTCCGTAGAGGTTGATTGATTTAGAAATTGGTTATCATAGTTCTGTAGGGCTTGAAATTGACGGTGACTGGCTGGGTTAGGTACCAGAGTTCCAAAACATTATCTACAAACCAATACATTTTTGGGGATTTTGGAAAAAAATGTTGGTCTTTGAGATTTTTATACCCTGTTCCATAGAATGGGTATATTGTATTTGGTGTGGAGTTTGTAGCATAGAGAAATAATACCGTTGGGTATAGAAAAGTATATATATTCTGACTCAGAATCAAAAGCCTAGTCGATTTAGCCATGTCCGTCCGTCCGTATGTATACTCTAGAGGTCGCAATTTTTGAGCTAGAAAGCTGAAATTCGGTATAGATAATCGTTGGTTCAAGAGTAAGGCTGAATTAAATAAAACCAATAAAATCCGCCCACAAACACGCCCACAATCACCATTTTTGATGAACAACCTCAATTTGGTAAAATTAAATTATGTTTTTTGTACAGTTACGATAAAAGCATAACGCTAAAATTTTGCACACGTAAGTTTTGAGGTAAACCTTCTTCCAATTAAATAATAATATTTCATTTTGGGCGTGGCTGACACCCATTTTTCATACAAAACCATCAATTTTGTTTTTATAAAAGAACAATATTGTTATATTAAAGCGAAAAACATGAAATTTTGTGGGTATAACTTGTTCATAAACATTTTGTGTATGAAATCAAAAAATTTGATTTTGGGTGTGGCTGACGCCCACTTTTCATTTTTTTTTGCAAATAAACGGTATTTATAACTAATCTGCAAGCCAAAATTTTGCGTCTCTTAGTAGAAACTAAAACGTTTGTGTATGAAAAGAAATTTTTTGAATTTTGGGCGTGGCTTTAGTCCACTTTTCATGAAAGAACGAAAAACCGTAGTTTTAAGAATTTAAGTAGGTACTACCAATATTCAATTTAAACCTTTTTCCCTTCCGTTCGTTTTATGAAAAATATATCTCTACATTTTCTTGTGTACATTTTTTCAATACGCCCACTTTTAAAGGCGTTATTTGATAAAATACCTTTGTTCAGGTAAGATCGTTTAAAAACTACTCGATTCAGCTGTAATTTTACACATATGCCTAAATACTGATTAATGATCAAAGCTCAGTTAGTGCTTCAAATTTTTAAGACACGCCCACTTTTAAGGGCCGTTTTCGTCAAAAGTCGTATAATGCAATAATTTTTTAACGTTTTTTAACTATCGGTCGTAGTTTTGAAGTAAAAAGATGAAAACTTAGATTCAAATTCCTTGGTAACGTACTGGTTCAAGAAGTGTTAAAAACAACCATAATTGCTATTTCCATTCAAAATCTAATTTTTAAAAATTTAAGTTTTGTCTTGTTTTGTTCAAATCAATCTGCAAGAATAAAATTAAATGTCACTGAGCTCATACTCATTGCCCTGGCAGTAAAAAGTTTTGATTTTGGGCGTGGCACATGCCTTTTTTATTGTGCCAGCTGTCTGCTGAAGAAGAATTTTGTTTCTGAAGCTGGAACATCAACTGGATGCGGGAGGCGAACGCATACACATACAAAAATATAGGGAATAGTGGTATCCAACAGTTCGTTGCAAACGAACTGTAGCTCTCGCTTATGTTTAATTTGGAAATTCTTCGAAACATGGAGATTTTAAGATTTGAGGATTTTGTGCCTGGATATTTCGTGGGTCTCCCTGACCGGCTCAACAATGTCTTTTTCGATAAAGTACTTACGGACTAATAAATTTTTGAGGATGCATTGGTGCCTGGTGAACCTAAAGCGAGTTTATGTCATCCCATATATAGCAATTAAGTAGGTACTGCTTATGGATACAGCCATTCATCCAAAGATGCGCCTTGTCTCTTAATATGATTTTTTTCAAAATTGAATTCCTATTCCATACGCTCCGCTCCGAAGCCCAGTCAGTTTATCATTTGGACGTGCTGTTCAATAGTGTTACTCTCTAGTGATGTATCAAACCGAATAATTGTCCGAACCGAGTTGAACTTTAAGCAAAACGAGTTGCAAACCGAGTTGGCCAACTCGGTTTGCAATAAAATCGGTCAATATGAATACCTACTTTTTGTGCGTTTTTTTTTTCTAGTATTTCGGTTCGGTTTGGTAGTTTGGTTAAGTAGTTCAGTTTGCTTTGAGTAGGTTCGTTAGGATTATTAGCATATTTATATATTCGACCGGAAATATAAGCGGATCTAAACAGGAAAACACGCAAACTCAGAAATATTAACAATAAATTAGTTTCTCTGACACGGCTTTTGAGATTTTATAAGACATTTTAAGGGTTTGTTCATAAAGGCGAGTTAAGGAATCAGGAAACAGTTTTACTAAAATCTTTAGCGCACTTTTATTGAGTTTGAGTATATATTGAAATTGCTTGAAAAAAAAAATTAATTTCAGAATTCAAAAAAATGATAAAAAAATAGATATAATAAATATGTATTAGGTTTTTATTTTATCTAAAAAATAACACAGATTATTTCATTTCACAAAGAATTTTAAAAATTTAATAAGGTAAAATGAAATTAATAAAATTGAAATTAAAAATATAAGTAGGTAAAGGATTACACAAATAGTTTAACTCGAATTAATAGAAAAACAAAGTAAGGCAAAATTAATTAATAAAAATCAGAAGGTTAAAGTTACTTTTTAAGAGAGTTTAAAAATAAAATTTGGTTAACTTTCTTCGGAGCTAATCGGTTTCTTCGTTCGTTACACACTAAGCCCGCTTTTGAAAAAAGCCTTTCTGATGGAACAGACGATGCAGGTATACACAAATATTTCTGAGCCATCTTATATAAAAAGGGCAAGAGGCTTTTTTTTATCCTCCCAGAACTGCAACGGATTGCTGCATGTCAACAAATTGCTTAACCATACATGCTGCAGAGGTAAATGGCGTTACTTCGGAAGTCGTTTCTCTTACCTTTTTATCGAGAACACCCCAGATTCCATCTGTTTCGTTACTGGCTTGTGTCTCAGTAGCGATTGTGTTCGAATGAGAAGATTGAGCCCCTGTAACTGAAACCAAAGTATTTTTCAGCTCTTCAATGACCCACATTTGTGCATTAGTAGCGTGGTCGTCGGTCCCAAAGCCCTTTTTTTTAAATCGCGGATCCAAAAAAGTAGATTTTGCTGCCGTCTTGTTGACCTCGTAAACGCCAAGACGCTTTTCGATGTTGCCCATTAAACTACGCTGCAAACGTTGGACTGACTCTGTTTCCAAAGTTGTGCTTGCCACCATCTTATTCAATCCTTCGACAAGTGGTATAACGCTGGATAATGTGGGGTACGAAGCTCCTGACAATATCACCGTTAGCTTTTCAAAGGGTTTTAAAATATTCACTACTTCTTCAATCATTGCCCATTCCAAAGAATCAAAAGTCTGAGGAGATGAATCCAGTTGGGGTAAGGTGGCGCAAAGAGAAATTTTAATTTCCAACAAGCGCTCAAGCATATAGAATGTACTGTTCCATCTTGTGCGAACATCTTGTTTAAGGGTGAGTGGTTTTACTTGCATTTGAATTTGCATTGCCAACAATGCGTAAGAGGATTTCGCGCTGTGCTTGAAGTGGGCAACCATTGCTCTGCATTTTTTTAACAGATCTGGTATCTGCTCGTCCATTACATTGAACTCAAAATTAGTTTTTTAAATACAGTCCTTAACTGCCAAGTTCAAAGTGTGCGGCACACAAAAATGGTTGCGTTTTTTCAATATATCTTTCACTGCCTTTTTCATGTTGGCAGCATTATCTGTGACAATGCTCACAACCTTGGTTTCAATTTGCCACTCTTTCATAATTTTTTTAATAGTAATGGCTATATTTTTCGCTGTATGGTTTTCTTCAATCTCTGCAGTAGATATCACATTTGACATAAGAGACTGTCCTTCAATGTAATGTGCAGTGAGACTTATAAAGCATTTATTGCTATCTGAAATCCAAATATCGGAAGTCAGGGCAATATGATCTATATCCTTAAGTTTTTGTCTTAAAGTCTCTAACTCAATATTGTACTTTTCTTCTAGCATGTCAGTGACTTTTTTCCTAGTTGGTATGTTATAATCGGGATTAAGTGTTTTGGAATAATTCTTGAAATCTTCATTTTCCACTATCTGAATCGGTTGGAAGTCGAGGACAATAAGGTCCAACAAAGCACTATCTCCTAATTTTTGTGATATTTTAGAAGGAACCATTATTCGCGACTGTCTATAAGTCGCTTTGTTGTTGGGTCCTGAGAGCATTGTGGTTGTGGTTCCCTAATTAAAATACCTTCTGTTTGGCTAGTTGTTGTTGGTGCAGTTGGTGGATTTATTCGATGATGTTGTTATCCTCATAAAGACTAAGGAAATCACCTGGGTGCTTTTCTTCACATGATTCATCATCGTTGACGTGTTTCCCGTATATCCCTTTGTTGCCCGAATTATAAAATTTTCTTATTTTTCAAAAGCTAACATCGAAACAAGGGTCGCTGACATTTATTAGTTTGGATTAACATTTAAAAAAAAATATTTGCAACAATATTCTACTATAATTAACTTTTTATTGGTGGTTTCTCAGATTAACCACCAGGCACTTAGTACACACATTTTTCAAAAATCAAATGCAGAAAAGAAAAAGGAAATAAAAGAAAACTGCACAGTACTATACAATGTTTATGATTTATTTATTTAGTGTGAAATTTTGCAAAACAATTTTTCTCATTGGACAAGCACAATGCCACTTGGCAAACAGAGCAGTACCATTCTGAACGATGGGGCTCGCTTTTTGTGCTGCAGTATGCACATCGTCTTGAAGAGCCGTATGTTGGCAAGTGTGCGCACTGGTCATATCTCATCTCCAAAGAAACATTCGGTTTGAAGTGGTTTATGCTTGCAGAACCTGATGAGGTTGAGGGACGGCCTCTGCGTGTTTCATGTATGTTTGCTCCAACAAGCCCTTTTGCTACTGCAATCCTGAACTCCTTCAAAGACAATGACTTGTCGTTCTCAATACATCTTTCTTTGAAAATGATGAAAGAATTCACAACGGAAAAATCAAGGAAGTGCCAAAATATGCGATGCCACCATTTTTTAGATTTTCGATCAACTTAGTAACAGGACTTCAACATATCAGCCTTATCGACAAAACCCATGTTTTTTATTATACTCAACTACCATTTCCGGGCAGGTGATAGTTGCTGAAGTTCCGTCTTTTTGCTTACGCAAAGTTGTAGTATTTTTAGAAGGATCAAGAAAGTTTCCTAGCATATGAACAGCCTTAGTATCCTTCCATTTTAAGAATGCTAGTCCGTCTTTGCTGACCCGCCAGTCCGACCTGCCCTTTTCCAATTGTTTGTCTTCAAGAAGACCAATTGGAAGATTCTTTCTATTGGCACGTACGGTCCCACAAGAGTAAATCAATTTCTTTTTCAAATCTTTTTGCAACTGCACCAGAATTGAAATAATTGTCAAAGTACACATGATGTCCTTTTCCTACCGAACTTTGTGTAAGATCTTTGACTACACGCGATCCTAAATTCTGTTCCGCAGTATTGGATATTCGGATAGTGTATATTTGAAATTCTGAAATATACCCAGACTCATTGGCACGGATCCACACTTTATATCCACGTTTGATGGGCTTCATTGGCATATACTGGCGAAAACTGCTACGTCCCTTGAACTTTATCATTGATTCATCAACCGATTGATTTTTCGACGGCAAATAGGATGATAGATAAGTTCTTGAAAGTATTTCTACCATCGGGCGAATTTTGAACAACTTATCAAAATGTGTGCTACGTCTATTAGGTTGTTTGGTGTTGTCATTCAGGTGAATATTTCCCAGAAGCCATATAAACCTGTTCCTGCTCGTCAATGAGCTCACGAACTGATCACGCAATTCTGGTTGAGCTGACCAGTAGTCCCGGTAACTTGGCAGTTTTTTTATGCCCATAAACAGATTTATTGCCAAAAAAGTTTTGACCTCTTAAACATTTGTCGGAGTATTTGGTGGGAGGCTTCCACCTGCTTTTTGTATAGCATATAAGTTAATTTGAAAAACAAGCAAGTCTAAGAGCTCTTGTGGAAAGATTTGCAAAAAAATGTTTACAGGTGTTTCTAGATCAGAGGAAATATTTGGTCCAGTCTCCGCCACAAAATCTCTTACATGAACGTCGCAGAAGGTGTTGCAACAACATAACCTCATCTTGATCTTCATCCTCATCAACATCTCCAATATCTGAATCTAGATCAGATGAAATATTCTCCGGAAAAACATCATCCACAATCAAATTTCTAGTTCCAGCTAATAAAAAAAGCACACAAAAAATACATAAATACATAACTGTTTCGTCCCGGTGGTTAGGTACAGAAACCACACACAAAAAAGTACACGAAAACCATAAAAAACTAAATCTCAGCACAAAACTATAAAACACATATGTATAACAATTATGCACACAAATCGATATATTCCAAAACTTACCTAACATTTTATTTCAATACAATATATTATTAAAATTTTCTTATTGGAGAATTTATGCACCTTGCAAAATCGACAAAGAACTCGAACTGACACCAACAAATCATAAAATACAAACTTGTTACCCAAAAAAAAAATCCGTTGTTCTATGACCGTATGGAATAGCAGTTCATATGGTGGTTTTACGCTAAAACCACTGGGACACCAGAGACAATTTTTTTGTATACGTGGTTTCACCTTGTAACCACCAAGCAACAAAGGGGGATATTTGTAAGAAATCGAACACTTTTTGCAATTTCCATCTTTTGGTTTTTCGAAAAAATCCCAAACTAGAGATTGTTTTAATGTATATTACTGTCAGTCTTACACAGTGCAGATAGATGGGCTATCAAATGCAAACGCTTTTGCAGTGATAGTAGATGGGATATTAAACCTACTCTAGATTTGCCTTTTCCAGAGTAGTAAAGAAAAAATCCGTTTTTGTTTTGGTTTTGTAGAGGTTTTTTAATCCATCAACATCGTAGCCATACTCTCCATGGTTTGATATCAGTAACTGAATAATAAACAACAGGTTTAACAGATGATGTCACCAAAACAACATGGCCGTTCCGGCTGTTAAAATCTACCCGCGCAAATTGAAAAAACCCAAATACAGTTAGATAGATTAGGGATTTTTAAAATGTTTCATTAAATAAAACTTAGAATTTCCTCGTGCTAAATTCAATTTTAATATGGGAAATTGAAACGAAACCTGAAGTTTAATCTTCTATCTTCTTCTTCTATATATATAAAAATGAGTTTGATTTATGTTTGACCATTTATATCTCGAGTTTGACAACACCGAATTTGATGATTCTTTTTTTGCTGAAAAGGTATTTATTTGCACCAGGTTTTTGTGTAAAAAAAATAATAGGTACAATGTATACAGGGTGTCCTGAAACTCAACGTCAAGCGGGCACCGGGTGAAAGGGTAGGTTATGTCCGTACTGGGAAAAGTAAGGAAAAAAATCCATCTCGCTTTGTTTAGTAAAAATAGTAATATTTATAAAAATTATAAAAATCGTTACACTAGACCACACTTTTAGGTACTGTGGTCACAAATTTTCATATTTTGCGGTGTTTATTTTTTTATGTAATTCTTACTAACTATGCTATTATTCCCAATTAAAAATCCAAAAATAAATATCGTAGTTTTCGTAAGAAAAATAAAATTTGACTGAGTCATGGTGAAATTTTTTTTTTAAACTTAACTTTGATACTTCATACTTTAAAAAAAAATGTACCGCACTACCCTCGGCAAGTTATTTAAAAAGATGGCCCATTTTACCAAGATTTCAAAATGGTACAACACTTGCTAATTATTCACCCATAAAAAATATTATCAAAATTTAAACCGCTGTGGAGCATTATAAATTAGGACTAAAAAATTGGAAAGTATTGTATTGTTCCCTATTGATGTATTACTGAAAACTTTATCTATTCATAAATCTTAATGAAACAAATGAAAAAAATTTAATACATTTATTTTATCTAAAAGCACTTTACACTAAAGCAAATGTTCAAATTGTTTACCCTCGGCACGAATACAGGCTCTGCATCGCCGCAGAAAAGATCTGTTCATCAGACGTCCAAATCTCCTTGCATTAATATCTTCTCCTGCTTCAAGAATTTTTTGGCGTAGTTCGTCTCTATTTAGAATTGGTTTATCATAAACTTTTTCTTTTATGCAGCCCCAGTAAAAGAAATCTAGCGGGTTTAGGTCCGGAGAACGAGGAGGCCACAAAATTGATCCACGCCCAATCCACCTATCGGGATACTCAGTACTCAGGTAATCCCGTACTAGACGAGCATAATGTGCTGGGCAACCATCTTGTTGAAACCAAATGTCTCGATAGATGTTCAATGGTACATTTTCTAACAAATGCGGCAGTTCATTTTGTAAAAAATGCAGGTAGTTTTCGCCATTTAGATTTTCTGGCAGCTCATATGGTCCAATTATTTGTCCATTTAAAATTCCGGTCCAAATATTTATTTTAAATTGATATTGAGAGCGGTCTTCACGCATAAAATGTGGATTCTCTCTGTGCCACTCATGTAAATTATGCAAATTCAAATATCCGTCTTTTTTAAATGTCGATTCATCGGTCTATAAAATATGGTTGAGAAATTGCGGGTCTTCACTATTTTTGGCCAACATTGTTCTGCAAAAATTGACTCTAGGAGCGTAGTCACGAGGTAACAAACTTTGTACTCGTTGTACATGGTACGGGTGGTAGCTGTTTTCTTTTAAGATTCTATGAGCAATGCTCTTCGGAACTCCAGTTGACTTTTCAATTGCACGTGCTGAAGTGCTGGGATCATTTATAATTTCACTCATAACTACGTCGTCGTTGTGTCCTCGAGGTCTCCCGCCTGCGGCGCCGGCCATACAAGTACTAGGCAATCGTCCTTGGGAATATGAAATGTGTACATAGATGAACACACGGTGGTCTGGGTGACGCGCCACATTTGGGTACCTTTCGCGATACAATCTGGCGGCAGCAGAGGCATTACAACCGCATTCACCGTAAATAATGTGCATGTTTGCATATTCCTCAGCTGTGTAGGAATACGGCATTTCACGTAAGGTTTTTATTCTCTATTACTAGATTATAATTATAACACAATTTTTAGATAATAATTAACACAACACTAATCGAATCCAGGGGAAAACAAAAGCAAACGATTATGCTAATAAAAAAGCCAACGATTATTAGAAATTGCGAACAAAAGTAAGAGCGTTCTGTACTGAAAGCAGATCGTGTAAACAGAAATTTTAAGTCTGCTGCTTTTTTGTGATTTTCACTTTTGAATGATATGTATGCAGCTGCAATCCGTTAGTTTGTTCTGTTTTCAGGAATTTGATGGATATTGCCAGAAAGTTGCATCTTTTGTTGTTGTGTTGGCCAGTGTTTTTCTTAACAAGGGTAGAATTTTCCAATTTTTTAGTCCTAATTTATAATGCTCTACAGCGGTTTAAATTTCAATAATATTTTTTATGGGTGAATAATTAGCAAGTGTTGTACCATTTTGAAATCTTGGTAAAATGGGCCAACTTTTTAAATAACTTGCCGAGGGTAGTGCGGTACATTTTTTAAAGTATGAAGTATCAAAGTTAAGTTTAAAAAAAAAATTTCACCATGACTCAGTCAAATTTTATTTTTCTTACGAAAACTACGATATTTATTTTTGGATTTTTAATTGGGAATAATAGCATAGTTAGTAAGGATTACATAAAAAAATAAACACCGCAAAATATGAAAATTTGTGACCACAGTACCTAAAAGTGTGGTCTAGTGTAACGATTTTTATAATTTTTATAAATATTACTATTTTTACTAAACAAAGCGAGATGGATTTTTTTCCTTACTTTTCCCAGTACGGACATAACCTACCCTTTCACCCGGTGCCCGCTTGACGTTGAGTTTCGGGACACCCTGTATGTATGTTACCTATGTTGCATATGTTTCAAATGCACTTGCCACCATGCAAGCAACTAATCAACAAATTCAATAATTGATCATAACTTAAATGTATGCATAATTATGAATCATTTTGCAACATATACTATACAACATTTGCAAAAAATGCATTTAAATATCGAGTTTGACAACACCAAATTTAATGATTCGTTTTTTGGCCAATAGGTGTTTATTTGCACCAGATTTGATTGTAAAAAAGAATAATACCATGTATGCTACGTATGTTGCATATGTAGAAAATGCACTTGCCACCATGCAATCAATTAATGGTGGTCGTACAGGGCACTCTGCACTTAAATTGCCTTTAAACACCCAGGTTAACGAAGCGCCTCCACGCAATATTTATAAAACCTCGGCAATGGCCAAAGTCTTACAACAGTATAAGATTATTGTATAGGATGAGTGTACAATGGCACACAAAAAGTCACTTGAAGCTTTAGATCGAACTCTGAAAGATTAATGTCTGCCTTATATGTTATCCTTTGTGGATATATGTTAAAACACTAACACTCACTAAAATGATCAATCTGCTGCAGAATTTTCAAAGCAGCTGTTGGATATTGGAAATGAAAAAATGTCCGTTGACGTTGATAGTTCAAATGGCCAAATAACACTGCAAATTTCTATTGTAAAGGGAATTCAAAGAAAGAATTGGTTCAAAGTGTGTTTCCAAGTATTTCGGAGAACTATAAAAATCGTACTTGGTTAAGTGAAAGAGCTAAAGGCAAAAATAAAGATGTCGCAGAAATTAATGCATATATTTTAGAAGAAATAGATGTACAAATCAGTTGATACAATTATAAATGAGGAAGACGTAGTGAATAACCCGACTGAACTTTTGAATTTGCTTGATTTACCGGGACTGCAACCTAATTATTTAGCTCTAAAAATTGGAACCCCGATTATAATGCTGCGTAATATTAATCAACCTCAACTTTGCAATGGTAATAGACTAGCTGTAAAAAAGTGAATGAACAATCTAATTGAAGCTACGATTCTTAGTGGCAAATATAAAGGGGAAGATGTTTTGATCCCCAGAATTCCACCTGATTTGCCATTTGATTTTAAACGTCATCAATTTCCTATTCGCCTTGCTTTTGCCATCACTAAAAATAAAGCCAAAGGTCAGTCTTTGAAAATTTGCGGTATTGATTTCTCATGGTCAACTGTATGTTGGGTGTTCTAGAGTAGGGAAACCGACCGCACTTTTTATTTATTTAAAAGATGGTAATACAAAAAATGTTGTAAGAAAGCATTAGAATAAAATGTTAGACATTGCTCATCAGTTTTCTTGTCACCAAGCGCGTTCCATTGCATAGTTTTGGTTGTTTTAGATTTCGAAGCTGATGACTACCGAGCCCACCTACAGTTGTAAATTGTGCTGTGGTAAGGCGTACATCTAAGGATTTTAAGAACTCAGTTGGATAATAAGTGGCTTCATCTTCGTTTGTTACACAGTCAATAGATTTGAATGAATGCAGAGTACCAACGATTTGACTCTGAATTTAAAAAAACCAATTTTACTCAAAGTTTTCTTTCTATACCATTCGATTTTAGCATTTCTCAAGCCTGTCAAATTGAAAGAATTTTATAATGCCTCTTGGCTAATTTGCAGGTAACAGGTAACAGCCCATTGGAACTCTGCTCAGCGAAGCGGGCATGGGTTCGCTAGTTTCATAATAAAAAAAGAAAAACAAATGAAACATTTTTTTAAAAGTTAATGAGAATCTTAAGTTCTGAAAACTCTAAAACGGAGTTAATTTTATTTTTATTTTCTAAAATTAAACTTTGTATTTCATTTTAATTTGATAAAAAGAAATCCAAACACCGTTCCATAATAATATTTCGAGCGAAAAAATACTTACATATTCTTTTTAATTCTCGGAAATGCAATCTTATAGAATGAAAACTAAAATGTCGTTGCTAAGGTTTTTCAATTGAAATAAATACAAACATTAAGTTCCATAAGTTCAATTATTATTATTTGAGTTGAGGAAAATAAATTATATTAAATTTTCCAAGAAAAGTAAAAACAATGAAAGCTTGAAAGCATTCTGATAAAAAAAAAAAATATTAAATCAAAATTCACTAGAATTGTGCGTTGGTTTATAAATGATTTCATTTTTTCTTAAACTGTGTTTATAATGATTATATGATGGACATTGATGGTCAGCTCCAAGTTTTTTTTGTATGGCATGGGTTTGTCCTTAAAGTCGTCTTTCACAAGGTCGTCGACTTATCGTGGACTTTTATGCTATTTAATTTTGGTCTTTTAACAAAAGAATGCCATAGTATTAAATTGATAATTTTTGCAGCAATCGGTCTTACATAACTTTTAATTATACAGGGTGCGCCAGAGAAACTTACTTATTTGAAAGGTCAATAAAAAAAAAGTACTTCAGTTATTGTTTTAATTTTTTTTTTTATTTGAGAATACAATATCCCAATTTTTTTTATGCAGTCTTAAAAATGACATCGGATAAATGGCGACCCCCATTGCGCATACACTGATGAAGTCGATTTTTGAAATTCGTATCCACTCTTCGCAGCATATCAATCGGTATGTTGGCAATGGCGTCGCGAATGTTGTTCTTGAGGTGTGCTATGGTCCGTGGTCGATCGACATAAACCAGGGATTTCAAATAACCCCATAAAAAGAAATCGCATGGAGTCAAATCTGTGAGGAGGAATTTCAAAGCGAGCGCGGAAGGCACGTTGCGTAGCAACAAGTGAGCGACCGTTAGAAAAGAAGCTCTCAACTGCGAAGGCCCGCTGCTCTCTAGACCAGAGCATGATGGCAACTGACTGGAGGGAGAAACAAACTTGGGAACTTCCTCCTCCAGATGCGCCCCCTCTTGCCCATCTACCCGCCCAACTCACCGCGCGGGAATTTTTTCAAATAAGTAAGTTTCTCTGGCGCACCCTGTATAATGCTATATAACATAATTGAAAACTCTTTTAAAGATCTACTGGGATCTTGAAAATGAGATATTATTATCATCAAAAATTATAGACAGGAAAATAAGGCATGTGGTGTATACTTCTGGATGGCAAGCCAAACCATTTTAGGAATATTGTTTGCAACATTTTTAACAACTTTCATAGAAAAGTAGCCGATTGCTGTACGTTAACGAATCGTGATGATCATGAACACCCCTTTAAATAAGTTGGGACTTGGGACCCAGAATTGACCCCTAATGCACTCTTTCCATAATTGTCAATAGATAGTCAGATAAAATGTGATTTATTACATTCACTGGAATTCTTCCATTAAATTAAGTACTTAAGCTTACGCACATAACATCGCTGGATAAGAAACTAAATTCATTTAAAAGCTTGTGGCACAAAGCAATATGATCTCTGGATCATAAGCCCTGATGAAAAAATCAGTTTAAACTAAAAAAATTTTTTACAATTAATTAATTCATAACTCGAAGTTTAACGATGATAGAGTGGTCGAAAAAAGTGGGTTTGGTAATTTTGACGGTATGTTTGTATGTTCGCACCTCTACACTTGCGCCTAAATGATCGGGCTGATTTGCTTTAAATTTAGTACTAAGTGTTTATTTAGTAATGTATTTTCCGGAGGGTATCTTTCAATTAATCAACTATATATAGGTCAAAAAAGACAATACCTGCCGTAAAATCGCTAGAAAAGAAGTTTGACTGTTGCGAAAACGGCTCCAGATTTTAGAGTGATTTTTTTCAATTATTTAGTGTAAGCGGTGCCGAACCTGCCTGTAGGCAAAACAGGCAATTGCCTAGGGCGGCACTCCTAGGAGGGCGGCACTTTGACTTAAGCGGAAGCGGTACAACCATTTCAAAAGTAAAGAAGGGTAAACGCATATACAAATTCAAGTTTGTATATTGTCAACGGTAATCTCGAGTTTTAATGCAAAATAAATATTCTTTCAACACTAAGTAAAAATAAATGGACTTATTAACTTGTTTGGAGCATTAAGATAAACTCCAGCAGTACTTTCAGATAAAACAAAATTTTCGTTTGAAACATTATACAAGAATGCTTTTAACATTGCTAAAAAAAAATTAACATTATTGTGGATTTTATTGTGTCCGATGCTATGAGTTTACGTAGCCCTCGTTATCAATCTGAACAATCCCCTAAAGTCATCGATTCAATTTTAAAATTTAAAGCTGATTCCTTTTTTTACGTTATCAATGTTACGTTATCTCTTCTCGATAATCGCTTTGTACAATACAAATATATCAGCCAAAATTTCGGATTTGCTTGCGATATTTCAAAGAAGGTGGAGTTGAAAGTTGAAAATACTTAAAACAATAGTAACTGCAAAATTTGGCAGCGAAGTTCAAAAGGATATTATAGCGAAAGATCTCTTGAATGAAATTAATACTTCTTCTGCTATTGATCTTCAACCTTTTTTAAACTAAATTTAGCTTCTCGCTTCTAACTTAACTATATCCAAATTAATTAACGGCATTTAAGCTATTATTAACGTTCCCTGATGTGTTGCTTCAAGTGAAGCTAACTTCTCAAAACTGAAGCTTATAAAAACCTATCTGCGCTCAACAATGACCCAAGAAAGAATTAATGGTCTTCAATACTACCTGTATTGAAAAGAAATGCTCAATCGCAATAAAGAAGAAGAAATCTCTACGAGATTTGCAAAGCAGCATTTTAGGTTCGAAATTTTAAATTTTTAGTTGAAAGCCTTTAATTAGGGGAGGACGGGGCACAGAGGACTTTCTGTTTAAAACGATAAGTAAGTGACTTACCCAAAAAGTTATAGTAAATAATAAAAGCCCCCTTCTATCTCCTCAGTTGGTTATTGTCTTTTGTGTGTACAAGTGCTTTGAGATTAAATAAATTAAAATTTATTGTCTTTTAAGGTAAGTTTATAAAAAAATTTCTATTAAAGTGTGTGTGTTTACAATGTTAAGGCAATCTTACTAATATTATAAATGTGAAAGTTACGATGTTTGGATGTTTGGATGTTTGGATGTTTGGATGTTTGTTGCTAACTCACGCCAGAACGGCTGAATGGATCTGGATAAAATTTGGCACAGAGATAGCTTATAGTCTGGAATAGCAGATAGGCTATTTTTTTATCCCGGTAAAATGTATGGTTCCCGTGGGATAGATTTGTTTTAATTTTTGAAATTACACCAGAATAGATGAACGGATCTGAATGAAATTTAGCACAGAGATAGATTATAGTCTGGAATAGCATATTGGCTACTTTTTATCCCGGTAAAATGTATGGTTCCCGTGGGATAGATTTGTTTTAGTTTTTGAAATTACACAAAAATGGCTGAACTCATCTGAATGAAATTTAACACAGAGATAGATTATAGTCTGGAATAGCATAATGGCTACTTTTTATCCTGGTAAAATGTATGGTTCCCGTGGGATAGATTTGTTTTAATTTTTGAAATCACACCAGAATGGCTGAACGGATCTGAATGAAATTTAGCACAGAGATAGATTATAGTCTGGAATAGCATATTGGCTACTTTTTATCAGGGTTAAATGTAGGTATTAAATTATAAAGCTATAGAAGAAGAAGCTAGATTACGATACAGTCTACTTCTTGATCAGCTGAAACGCGAGCGAAGACGCGGGTAAAGGCTAGTGTAATATAAATTTAAAGTTTTTATATCATAAACAGTGACTTTAGTAGTGCTTTGTGCAATTTTAGTTTTGCGAAATATTCGCTGTCAATCTCGTCGATATCATTTTTTAAAGGCATTCTTGTTGGGGCACAGAGGAATTACGTGGTCCCTTGACCCCCTATATATGAACCTGTTTAATTTTTGATTATTTTTGTTGCAGATGGTACCCAACTAAAAATGAAGTTGATCAAAGTTTCAAGTTATGTTTTGATCAAAAAGAATAAAATAAATTCCTGCCTAGATAAGAGTTTATACAATCTTATTACTTTTTGACAAGAAGATTTTTCATAGGAGGCACATAGGCCAACCTAGGTCCTATGTGCCCCGATGACGCGACGGATGGGGCACAGAGGACCAAAATCACTTTTTTTGCACATTTAATTTTAAAAACAAAAGTGATAAAATTGCGACAGCCATCATTTACTTAGTTAATATTAAAACCTTAAGGTGGTGAGGAAATTTGAGCCTTTTTTCTACGTTCAATATATTTTAATAAACCGGCAAACGTTAAGTGGTCCCCTGTGCTCCGTCCTCCCCTTTTACTAAATAACGCTCTATGTTAATGTTATTGTTTTCGTTGTTTTTTTTTTTTAAATTTATATTTGGGGCGGCAAAATAACAATTTGCCTAGGGCGGCAAAATTCTCAGGTTCGGCACCGAGTGTAAGTATTGAAACTTGCATTGCAATAACTTATTGAAGACCATCGTCAATAATTTTTGAAACAAAAAAAATTATAGTATAGGATGAAACCCATTGCAAAAGAAGAGAACAATAATAAATGGGAAAATAAATTACGGGTGATATGAGGTCGAGTAGTTTACAAAAAAAGGGGGGGGGGGGTTAAGGGTAAAAACCGGTCTATCTCCGGCTACACTAAAAGTTGTATGGAAAAAAGTTATAGGCAATTAAAAGATCTACAACTTTTGCTTCACCTAATTTCGTTAATTTTTTTTTTGTAAAAGATAAAAATAAGACCAAAAATTTAGATATTTGAATTTTTCACATAAGTTTTGAGGTTATGTGAAAAAAGTGTTTGTACAAAAGATGTAGAACTTTTTATCACCTATACTTTTTTCCATAGGACTTTTAGTTTTTGCGGTAATCGAAATAAAAAAAAAACTACAGCACTGGTCTATGAGTGTGGAGTGTGGCCTAGCTATCTGGCCCTGGCATAGCTTAGTTGCATTTACATTGTTAGTTTAGTTTTAGTGACTTCATAAATATAAATAAATTACATTTTTTTACGTGATAACGTCTAATAAATCAGAATATTATTATTATTATTATTATTATTATTATTATTATTATTAACTGATTTATTGAAAAGAGATATTCTGTAAATTTACATCACAATATTTTCTTAAATCTAAAACATGGCAAAATGCCGTCAGTTTGAGGAAAGTCTATTAAATCCTAATTTATTTTACAAAATATGTTTACAGTATAAATGGTAATTAAGTTTACAGTACGTATTTTATCCTTTTTTTTTTTTTTTTTTTTTTTTTTTTTATAATGGTTTAATTCTATATGTATTACAATTCAGATTAATATGGGATTTCATTTGATATTCTATCATTACAAAAGGTTTAGCAAGTAAAAATGTTCAGTTCACGACTTTATCTCATTATTATCATTATCATTATTATCTCATTTTTCATTTGTTTGTTTGTTTTTTTTTTTTTTTTTTTTTGAAGTTGATAGTTATATTATAATATTTAATACCATTATACAGATTCAATTAAATTTTTCTTCGTTTGTTTTATAAATTTATGTTTTATTATTTTAAATAAATTGAAATAAAAATAATAAAAAATAACTAATACATTATACATAAGAGAACAACATAAGTTATAGATGTTAATTGTATTGATTTATCATAAACTTTCGATATTGTAGGGCTAAAGTTAAAAAATTATATAAGTTGACCAATCTTTCCCTTTTAACAGGTCAATCATTTCATTCTCGGATAGGAAAGATTTACCCAAGTATCTTACACGAATTTCCCTAAGCACAGGACAGATGGCTAAAAAGTGAGTTGTGTCTTCAGGCTCATCCAGATTGCATAGAGTATACACAATATACTACCTTCTTGTCTCCAAGGACATGCATTCAAATAAAACATATTACCTCGGCACATAAATATATACTTAATTTTTGTTATTGCATAATCGTCTTTAAAATAATTGTCGACTAGGGAAAAGCTTAGTCTCCCATAATAACCGTGCCTGATACCTATTCTTGCTCTTTCCATCTTTCTATCATGAAGCCATAAGTTTTCTTTCTGTAGAAGTTCACTTAACTTATTTGTTGTTATCTCTAAGCTTAGATTATGTTTTTCCGCCAGTTGTAACAGATGTTTATACCATGATATTTTTTTTTCCATAATTTTAATTGACAATATTTTGTGCAACCTATCGTTATCCATGTCAAGTACTTTAGAAATGTATTTAAGATGGAGCTTCAAGGTATGCAAGAACAAATCAGGAAGGCCGGTTTTGAGTCCTATCATGTAGTTCGGAGTGTTATATGGCAATCTAAATAGTTTCTTTATAAAAAATCTCAACAATTTCTCAACGGGTTCATGTTGGACATAGCCCCAAATTTCTGCTCCATAACACATTATTGCCCGCGAGACAGCATTGAAAACTTTAAATTTTTTAGAAGGCAAAATTGCAGGGTTGTTCATGACACCGTTCCATTTTAAGTTAATACTGTTCTTCGCAATTGTTAATCTTTTTTCTAAATGTTGTTTAAAAGAGAGTTTGGGTGTCAAAACTATACCAAGATATTTATATGATGCCACTACCTCAATTTCCTCTTCACCATAGAACCACTTATGACCGTCATCATTTCTCCCACCTCTTCTAAAACCATTATCTTGGATTTAGAGAGGTTGAGATTTAATTTCCAAATAGAACAATATTCGTAGAACTTGTTGATCATGTCTTGCATTTTAGATGGGTTGTCTGAGATGAAAACTAAGTCGTCTGCGTACATTAAACATCCAAGATTTTGATTGCATATTTCAATACCCCCGCCAATAAAATCGCTTAAATCGTTTAAAAACAGAATGAATAGAATAGGGCTCAAAATACAGCCTTGTTTTAAGCCGGATGCTGTATTAAAATATTCAGATGTTTTATCTCCTAACCAAACTGCTGATTTAGTACCTTTGTACATATTTTTTAATAATTGAATGAGCTTGCTAGATAGACCTAAATTGAATAATTTATAAAAAAGTGCATTTCTTTCAATGGAATCAAACGCAGCACTTAGGTCAACGAAAAAGCTATAGACTTTCTTCTTTCCATCATGCCAGCTAAGTTCTATGGTGTTAACAAGATTAAAGACATTGTCGGCAGTCGAGTATCCAGGTCTAAATCCTGCTTGGCATTCATTAAGTATTTGATGTGTAGCTTCCCATCTAAGTAGCCTATCATGAATTACACTGGTAAAAATTTTAGTGCAGGAATCAATGAAGCTGAGACCACGATAATGTTGAACTATATTTACATCGCCTTTCTTATGAAGAGGGAATATTATAGATCTCCGGAAGTCATCAGGGACCACACCCGATTCATATATGTGGTTAAAAGCCTGCTTTAGTTTTTCCAGTAATAGAAAAGGAGCATTCTTGTAAAATTCATTGGGTATGCGGTCTTGACCCGGTGCTTTTTTGTTTTTTGCTTTCTGTACGGCACTGAAAACTTCTTCTATCGTAAATGGTGAGTCTAATATATGATCGATTGTATAAGGTTCAGCGTACAGCAGTTGTATTGAAGAAGCAGGCGGATTCAATAAATTTTCAAAATAATTTCTAAATTCAGTTGCAGATATATTGAGTCCGATTTTGTGTTTTATCCCTAAAAGTAGCCCAACTTTCGTCCACCAGGCTTTAGAGTCCCGAACCTCACTCAAATCTTTAGCAAGAAAATTATAATACGACCTTTTTTTCTTGACACAGATGTTTGTACTTCGAGTTTGCCAACTTTAACTGGTCATTATGCTTCCTCGATAATGACATTGATGCCAGTGCCGAAATGATTACAGAAGTGATTTTTGTTGGAATGAGAACTTTTGTTCCTCACAGAACAAAATGTATCAAACCAAAAGAAAAGTCTTGGTTTTCCGAAGGGTGTAAAGAAGCTATCAGGTTGAAAGAAGTAAGCTTCCGATCCTATAAAGCCAACCCAACTGAGGAAAATCGGAAGAAACACAAACAAGTTAGGAACTCGTGCAACTCCGTTATACATAAAACGAAATTTTTGCATGACCAAAAGTTACGGCAAAAAATTCTGCAATGTCCCAAAGGCAGTAAAAATTTCTGGTCATTTGTAAAAAACGTCAAGAACTCAACGTCATCATCAGTTCCAACGCTCATCGTCGACGATAAACCCATTGTCAGCTCTTCAGAGAAGGCGAATATGCTCGCAGCTCATTTTGCTGCAAGTTCTACGTTGCCTGCAAGCAACAATGCCCCTCCTGTACTTGAGAACGTTAATTCTTCTATGGGACAGATATTTTTCCGCACTCGTACAGTAGCAAGAGTACTTCAAGATCTTGATATACACAAATCCGCTGGCCCGGATGGTATACCCCCTATTCTTCTGAAGAAGTGTTCTTCATCGCTGGCAAAACCACTGCGTAAGCTTTTTCATCGCTCCTATCGTTCAGGAATCTTTCCTAGTAGATGGAAAACAGCATTTGTCCAGCCCGTCCCAAAAAAAGGTGACTCCTCCTCCCCCTCCTCTTACCGACCAATTGCACTTACGTCCCTTCTTTCCAAGGTCATGGAAACGCTGATAAATCGTCAGCTCAAGAAATATCTCGAAGATCGGGAGCTTTTAAATGACCGGCAATACGGCTTTCGCAGCAATCGTTCCACTGGTGATCTGATGGCATATCTCACCGAACAGTGGAACAAATCTGTGCATCGCTTTGGCGAAAGCAAGATTATTGCGCTTGATATTTCAAAGGCATTTGATAGAGTTTGGCATGAAGCTCTTTTATCGAAAATGCGTGCATTTGGTATCGATGATACTCTTATTCGTTGGATTAGAAGCTATCTTCTGGACCGTTCAATACAAGTTGTATTAGACGGTTTCAAGTCTGATCTCCACAAAATAAATGCTGGTGTGCCCCAGGGCTCCGTTCTGTCTCCGACTCTCTTTCTCATTTTTATAAATGATCTCTTGTCTGTAACTTCTAATCCATTAAATTGTTTTGCTGACGACTCAACCCTCAGCTTTTCATATACGTTTGATAATTCACGGCCTTCGCCTTCGGACGTGTTATTACAACGAAATCGTATGATAAGCTCGTTAAACTCCGATTTAAACAGCATTGTGAATTGGGGTACTAGAAATCGTGTGGAGTTTAATGCGTCGAAAACTCAATGCTGTCTTTTGTCGTTGAAGCTAAACATACCCCCTATGCCATTATCCATGAATGGTACTTGTATCGAGGAGACCGAAAAGCTATCAGTACTCGGTATGTGTATCAGTGACAATCTTCGTTGGAATGATCATATACTTGAGATTGCCAAGAATGCTGCAAGATGCTTAGGCTTTCTTAATAGATGCAAGAAGTTTTTCACCCCTTCTGATCTGGCTACAATTTACAAAGCGTTTATACGCCCTAAACTCGAGTATAACTCCCATCTCTGGGCAGGTGCTTCTCAAACTTTTCTTCACCTGCTCGACAGAGTTCAGAAAAAAGCGTTAAAATTGATAGGAGAGAGAAGCATTATGGAAACATTTCCATCCCTTGAACATCGTCGAAATGTTTCATGTCTTTCCTTATTTTACAGATTCTTTTACAAAAAATGCTCACTCGAGGTAGCCAGTTGCGTTCCACCCCTTAAACATTTCCCCCGTAATACTCGTCTTGCTAGGAACGCTCATCAGTTTACACTTGAGCCCAATTTCGGACGTACCGTGAAATATAGGGATTCTTTCTTTAGCCGTACAACACGAATGTGGAATGGATTGCCTGGCACAATTTTCCCTTACCATTTTGATCTGCAGACATTCAAGATCAATGTTCATCGACACCTCCTTTCCCTTCCTTCCTAACTTCCTATCGCTCGCGCTGTGACTTATCATTAAAAGGGCTATAACAAACCCCTTGAGCGCGTGTGCATTATAAAAAAAAAAAAAAAAAAAAAAAAAAAACAAATATAGGCGTCTCCAGTAACTGAGGTCTGTTTTGCGGTACGTTTTCAGATAGGAAAAAGACAAATCTCTTGCTTTTAGACAATCACTATCGTACCAAGGCTTTCTGTAAATCACTTTGCCTTGTGACTCAATTTTAATTGATGAATTATAAATTGATTGTCGAAGTAAATCAATCGACATGATGTTGTTTTCATTTGCCAGTAACATATTCAATAATTTAGCTTTATATTGTTCTTGATTTTGTTTACACCAATTAAGGCATGGAAGAAGATTAAGTGTTTTTTCTCGAACAACATTCGCTGAAAAAGAGAGGTGGAGAAGAAGAGGAAAGTGGTCAGAGTAAAGCATTTTACCTATTTGAAAATTTGAAACAAGTGACAAAAGGTTAGATGAAACACATACAAGATCAATAACAGAAGACCCATTTGGTCCAACATAAGTATATTCGACGTTTTTGTCAAAAGGTTCTCTACCATTCAAAATTACACAATTGGAGTCACTTATTTGTTCTATCAATTTAATCCCTCTTCCATTTACTATTTTATCCTTAGATTTTCTGTTTTGACTTATGTTGAACTCATGCAGCTTTGCATCAGAATCAAAGTTTTGGAGCTCCCCAATCCGTGCATTAAAATCCCCAAGCACAATGATTTCGTAGAGACTTATATCATTAAAAGTTTCTACAAATGTTTCATAATCTGGTTCCCAGTTACAGGCATTCAAATATCTATATATATAAAAATGGATCGCAAAAATGTATGTTCCCTCATAACTTTCGAACGACTCGGCCAAAATGGATAATTCTTTATTTTGTGGTTTTGTTATTGGTAGCAGAAGGTTTGTATAAAAGAAAATTTTAAAAAATCGGTTTGCCAAGAATGCATTTTAAGTGCATTTTGTCAAATTAAGAACAAATCTTTGGAAGGATATTTTGAGGATGCCTACGAAGGTTTCTATGAAGATTGGTCAAAAATCGGTGAAGTAGTTTGTCAGAAATGCATTTTTGGTGCATTTCGTCACAAATCTTCAAAATTGCCAATAATTTGGAATGCATAGTTTTAAAATAATGAAAATAAAATTTGATTTAGGTACTTTAGGTACTGGATTGCAATGTACACAAAAAATTTTAGAAAGGTGGGTGTCTGGGTGAATTTTTTGGATTTGAATTGAACCAGGTAAACAAATTTTTAGGTGGGAGGCGGTACGAAGTTTGTGTTTTACGCCTGGAGAGATGTTAGTTGTGTGTTCGAGAGTCGGCAACCTATCGGCACTCTCCGGACGGAAAAATAAAATGCACGACTAAGTCGCACGAACTTGCTCTAACGTGTGACAGTGGTCTTGGGGCTTGAGATTTTGATAAAAATAAATTTTTCGGCTCGGTACGTCCGAGATCGGGATCAAATCTTAACTGATGAGCATTCCTAGCAAGACGATTATTACGGGGTAATCGTTTAAGGGGAGGAAAGCAGCTGGCTAAATAGACTGAGCATTTTTGCAAAAGAAGAGGTAAAATAAGGAAAGACATGAAACATTTCGACAATGTTCAAGTGATGGAAATGTTTAAATAATCCTTTTCTCCCCTATCAATTATAACGCTTTTTTCAACTCTATCGAGCATATGTAAAGATGTTTGAGAAGCAACTGATGAGAGATGGGATTTATACTCGAGTTTAGGCAGGGCGTATAAACGCTTTGTAAATTGTAGCCAGATCAGAAGGGGTGATTAACAGGTTAACCACTTTCTATACATCAAACGCATCAAAATGTAGAATTTTTGATAGTTGAACTGATTTTAATTTACTAATCATTTAAGTGTGTGAAGCTTAAAACAAAAAATTCAGCCATTTCAAAAATGTTAAAAAAGGCGGTACGGAGTTCGCCGGGTCAGCTAGTATAGGATAAAATAAAATTCGACTTTGTGCTAAACTCAACTCAACTAGGCATTTGGTATTTATAGTTAAAAATTTAAGGTTATTATTGCTAGAACGGATCCCATACAGAAGACCACCTTTTGCTCTGCCATGCACATGTGATTTAGTAGCTGAAACCCAATGCAATCTGAAGCCGCCAAAGTATTTGTCCACTAACACCGCAGTCGTTCTCCAAGTGCATGAAAGATGACGTAGATGTACCATGGGCAAACTCCATACCAAGAGCTACTCTGCTTTCAGTCACCGCTGATGGACACAGAGCCTGAGTCAAATGATCTTCGCCTTGGAATAGATCGGCAACATCACTAAACTGTGTTTTGAAAAATGAGTTTATGATAGGCATTGCATCAACTCCCAAGCATTTAAGACAACCGTTCACCCATGTGATTTTTTTGCCTTCAATGAACAGGTTATCATCTCGCAGCCGCATTTTGATGGAGTTGTTTATCTTTATGAGTCTGCCTTTGACTGGCCAAATTTCGTCGATTTAGTCTGGCTGTTGCCGTGAGGTCGAGGTTTATAGTTACGGGTGAACCTTTGAGTTTGTTCGCGTTATTGAAAATACGTTGTACAGTGCTTATTTTCTCAAGTTCCACTATGATTAACTGTCTGTTGTCCTTGGAATTGATGGGCTTTGCATAAACTATTTCTGCATTTACACCAAGAACATCCCGGCATAACTTTGCTACAGCATCTTTCGGTTCATCTGTCGAACAATCTAGGCCACCAACAATAACTTTACTTCGTCTTCTAAGACGATCAGAGAATTCGACTTCACTTTTAAGTTTCTTTTCCATGAGGTTAAGGCTTGATTTAAGAGTTGCAACTTCACAATTTAATTTATCAACATCGTCCCGGATTCCTTGGACATCAGACTTAGTAGCGATGTCGGCTAATTCAGTCCTAACGATGTCCCTGAACATATCTTTCATGAAGCCTATGGTAAGATAACCAGCTTTCATGTTATCCATGTTGTGTCTTTTTATTAATGACAACTTTTCAGGTGAATTCAAATTCCTTTTCCTTTTAATACTTTCGGAAGAATTGAGCATTCCCAATCGCAATTAAATTTTTTTTTTTTTTTTTATTTTACTAATTTTGCACTAAATTGTGTGATTAAAAGTGAGGTTATCTCATCAGCATGCAACTCAATTACATTCATGGAATATTCACTGTGGTTAATAATTAATAATTATTGCAAATCCACTGATCTTCTTGTTTTTTTTTTATTTATTTATTTAAGATAACTTTATGTTTTAAATTAATATTATTTATTGTCTTTAGATACAAAAAGAATAAAACTGATTTAAAGCTTAGAATAAACGTGCTTATACTTTGACAGATCGACTCTCTCTCCATAAATCAGAATATATGAGCAGCACGCACGAAAAAATGTCACAGTCTTAGTCACAGTCACGTTATATATCTGCTTTGATAGCCTAGAAAGCCGATAAATTGTGAGGGGACAAAAATAACGGGTGGTTCGTTGGTGGCTGTAGGTGGTGAGGGGGATTTGGTATGGTTTGGGAGGGAATTGTCAAATATGGTGGGTGGTTGGTTGGCGGTTATAGGTGGTGTTGATTGTTGATTTGATTGGGGGCGATGGAAAAATTGTCAAAAATGGTGGGTGAGTGAAAGGTGGTTGTAGGTAGGGTGGGTGGTTGGATTTGATGTTGGGGGGGGATGAGGAACAAATTGGAGGGAATTGGCAAAAATAGTCGGTGGTTCTATGGTATTTGTAGTTGTTGTGGGTGGTAAGGAAGGAGGCTTTATTGTGCGGGGAGGGGGGGAATTGTCAAAAATGGTGGGCTGTTGGTTGGTGCGGTTGAATGTGGTGGTGGGAGGTTGATGTTTGGGATGAAGGTTGAGAAAACAAAAATTCAAAAATGGTGGGTGGTTGTACATAGGTGGGGTGGGTGGTTGGTGGGGTTCGTGGTTGGTGGTTGTAGAGGTAAAACCTACACATGAACTGTTTTTTGAACTGGTTATCACGTTAAAATATCGTCCATAAACCGACTTTACAGACAACCAAGTTTTTTATTTTGATATTGCTAAGTCTTTGTATGGTTTAGCCGAAGGCCTCCCCTCTCATTCGAACAGGTATGATTGTTATATTATGTTGTATTCTTCTGTTTTGCCGAAATCATAAGGCAGAACAATGTTAGTCCACCATTAGTACGTCTAGATTCAAGACAACAGAAGATAATAACACGACAGAGAGATAAAGAGAGAAAAAGAGAGAGTGACAGAAGGACAGACAGAAAAAAAGAGAGAACAGAAAACACATGTCAAAAGTATGGGTCCTCCACCGTCCATCAGACTACTAACCACAAGGCAATGATAATGTGAATTCGCGGATCTATTGGGAAGCGATGCTTTATCAGAGCCAAGTCTGTTGATGGTCTAAAATAAAATTTAAATGTTCGCATTTGTTTTGACAGTTATTGCTAAACTTTTGACATTAAACATTATTTACAATCAAAAAAAAAAATATTACACTGGACTACAAATCAAAGTCCTAAAGAAGTTAGTTATAGTATGTATCATTGAAATTATTATTATTATCACCTCTAGGCATGTAGGAAAATTATGTCATATCAGCAAATGTCCCATGTTCTGACAAACCAGTTAAAGAAAACACCCCCATCCCTTAAACTACCGACCAATGCACCAACATCAATTCTTTCCAAGGTCATGGAAACTGATAAATTATATCTGATTTGATTAAGAAATATCTTGAGAAACGGAAACTTCTAATGACCGGCAGTACGGTTTCGGTAGCAATAGGTCCACTGACATGATGGTATATCTCGCCGAACAATCTTTGCATCGTTTTGAAGAAAGTAAGATTATTGCGCTTGATATATCCAAAGCATTTGATAGAGTTTGGCATCAAGCTCTCTTCTTGAAAATGCGTGCGTTTGGTATCGACGAAACCCTTCTTCGATGGATTAGAAATTATCTTTCGGATTCGAACTGTTCCATTCGAGTTGCTTTGAACGGATTCCAGTCTGTTATTCATAGAATATATACTGGTGTGCCCCAAGGCTACGATTTATTGGTATCAAATAATTCGCCCATTCGGACTTCAAAAAGATTTGGAAATGCGAGAGTTTAATTTTATCTCTCTCTATCAAAATTATAAATAAACACAAACATTTGAACATACAGACTGAGATTCGAAAGAAAACAATGTTTACAAGCCTAAGAAAAATTAGAAAGTTCGCAGTTTTGTTGGTAAGACACTTCATACAGGGAGTGAACTACGAAAGTTCGGAGTAAGTTCCCATACCGGGAGCTAGAGATGCTTATACACATCAAAAGTACATAGCGCAACGTGAGGAAGTTTTACCTGGGGCTTACAACAGCAATGCTTTATCGAAAAAACAGCCAGAGCTATAAGTTTAAAGCGGTGTATTTAAATGGCTTCTATACGGGCACGAAATAATATAAAGCTTCCTTTATCAAGCTGTGAGCAGTTATCACTTGCACAGAGCCAGCGAAGAAAGGTTTTATAGGAATTAAAAAGTAGGAACCTATTTTAACAAAGCTAACAGCCTTTCATAGTAAGTTACTTATTTCCTCATAAAGTTGTTCTAAAGCCTGATATTGCTTATGACAGATTATTGTTTTCATAAAGCTTTGGAACAAAAACCTGAAGAAAACTTAAATAACTTGTTTAAAGAAGTGCGCCAAATATGTTTCTATAAGAACTGTTACAGTTTTTTTATAAATAAGAAAATAGCTTCACTTGGCTCTTACGAAAACTAATTTGGACCTTGTTGCTTCTAATAGTAGCTTATGAGACTACAAATATAAAATGACGTTCGAGTATAAAGCACTAAATTGTGCAGATGGTCTCTAATAAGTATAATAACGTTTTCCAGCATGGTCGGTATCTGTAGTCTTGAAAATCAACCCCAAACAATCGTTTCTTTCAGCCTCCATATAGAATATGTGACTAGGAACCTAAATAGGTTTGGAAATATCTCCTCAAGTCCCTTGGTATGCATATATTCACCTGATGAATACGAATGACAAAGTTATGCAAATCCATTATGATTCCTAATATTATTATTAAAATTAATTTAAATCACTTCATTGCAAACAAAGTAACAATTTCTGTATCTCCTTTCCGTACAACCAAATCATCTTCTTCCTTTGATTTTAAAATCTTTAAAACACCCACTCTAGTGTCCAGGTTTATCCCTGACCCCAGAGAATACTTTATGTGTTGGCCTTTATCTTAAAAGTCAAAGCCATCCAACTAATCTGCTCATCACATCCCCAAAGAGAATTCAATTTTAATCAAAAGCAATTCCGGTAAGCCCGACAAAACAACGACGATAACCAAATCTGGAAACAACACCCGCTCTCATTCTCCTGGATGTCCTATAATATATGGAGATCTACTAATCCCAACAAAATTGGGTCAACAGCAAAACACTCCCAGCTAACCAAAGCCAACCAAACATGAACTTCAACTATGGGAACAACACTGAGCAGAGCAATAGGAGTCCTCTTGAAGCTTTAAAACTTTTCACTGTTGCATTGCAACAAAATCCTCTATCTATCTGAATCTGACAAGGAGCAGCGGAGGCAGGCTGGCAGGGTGTGCATAAGCTTCCAATTCCAATATACCTAGGAGTGGAGAAAATCGTCAAAGCAGAAGCTACCCGCTCCATCCCCTCTGTATAATGAGTAACCAGTTTATATCTAAACCAATTTGAGTCAATATTTTATTATAACCTGGCTCAAATATAAATGCACAAAAACGGACACATACTACATGGTCGGAGTTGTTATATTAAAAGGCGCCAAATTAGGGCGTTAAGTCGTTAGGGTGTTTTTAAAAAGTAAATGAACTGTTGGGTAACCGTGAACATGCTGGCAAAATATCAACCGTTCAAATTTTCGACTCGGATTCGTACAGTTGAACAGGTTCGAGAGTCGAATGTTCAAAACCTCTGCTATTCGCGGAAATATAACAAGAAGTCGGGATCAAATCGAACAATCGCAGTGGCGGGTTGCCGAGCCCTTAAACCGCACACCCACCCCTTATATGATATGCAGCGGCATTCTACTGGATGCTTTTTTGTACTTAAGCTGAGGTTAGCTCGTCGATGTACAGGCTCCAGGGCTGTTCCCAAAAGAAAGCGAACTCAGGTTTGAAGAGTGTTGAACTCCGAAACGACAAAACTTTTTTATTTACCAAAATATTTCTTACAGATTATTTCATATATTATGTACTTAAAGGTAAACTTAAACTAACAATTCAATTCATATAATATCTTACATATCAGGTATGTGGAGTTTCCTCCACGACAATAAACGGTGGTCAGTAGAGATTCTCATAGGAAGCGCCCAACGAAAAAAAAACAGTCCATAACAATTTGGTATGTAGAGTTTCCTCTACGACAGTAAACGGTGTCTGTGGTGGATCTTACAGGCGCAGCAACCCTACGACAATAAACGGTGGTCTGCAGAAACTCCCAAAGGAAGCGCTACAGGACAATAAAAGGTGGTATGTGGTGAAGCTTACAGGCGCAGCAACCCCACGACAATAAACAGTGGTCTGTAGAGATTCCCAAAGGAATCGCACATTTTATTTAGAAAACTTGGTGAGGCTTCTGCTGGTATTCCCCGCAGCGCACTTTCGTGAGATCGCTATTCCCGGTACTCTATTTGTAATAGAATCTTCTTCCAATGGTAGGGATAGGGAGATTGAGTCTGATTTCCCATACAATATACAAATTGTAAGCTTTTACTTATGGAATATTTCTGAAAGAAGAAAATGTGAATTATAACACCAAAAGTTAAAAATACTTGTAACTTTGTAACTCTTCATGCATAATAGATGTTTTAGCCTATTCCTCTGTAGGTATTTGGAAGTGAATGGCAGACCAAATCAGCGGTGTGGGGTGCGGGGGTAGTTGGATTTGCTGCAGCGGTGGGTATTGCGTCTTGTGATGATTTTAATAGAAAATCATCGTGGTGATCGAGGGCAGTGGAAGGAAAATGTGTAACCAGCATGTTGTACTCGCCCAAACTATGAAATTTTTGCAAAAAAGACACTAACTTTATGCATTACCAGCTGGAAAATCTAGTGTGAGTTAACATCGTTTAATTTATTGCAATTTTGCAAACCGACAAATCCAATTTCTATAATTGCTTCGTTTTCGTATACAGAGTGTGGAGAAGATGACACGATTAGGAAATTAACCATCAACAGCACATATTCACTTATGACTTCCAGCTTCAGAGAACAATGGAAGATCCGTTAAAGAAATTAGTAATCTTCAGCTTGAGATAGCAAGCAGGGTCTAATAAATTCTGGGATGAGATAGCAGCGGACACTAAATTCTCGGCTGAGATAGCAGCGGAAACTAAATTCTCGGCTGAGATAGCAGCGGACACTAAATTCAAAACCTGCAAGTTTTCGTCAACTCTGGGTTCTAATCTTATCAAAATATAGGAGTTCGGCATCGGCACTGTACACTAGATTGGTACGCGGTCACGGGCGGCAAACAACTGGATTCGCACTGAATCAAACTGGCTGTCTTATGCATATTTCCTATGCAAGACAGTGGTAATTATAAAATGAACAACAATAATACATGGAAAATTCCAAATTGCAAGAAATTGTTGCTGCCATTGGTTGTTGTTGGTATATTTTGACTTTGGTGTAAAACTAGTTTGACCGGTTATGGGCATAATATGTTTGCTTGTGTGCAATGGAATTGTGCCACGCGGAGAATGGCTCAGCATACGCGGGGGTAGTAAAATCCTCAATTAATGTGTGGTTTTTCGGACGGAATTGCTTATTTTACAATTTTATTACGCGGGGAAGGGGCGTTTCATTACACATTAGAAGTTTTGTTAAATCAAGCCTACCCAAAATAGAAAATACAAAATAAAAACGCTCAACATTGTGACATTAGGTATTCCTTGAAAAATGATCCAAATAAAACTGATTGCGGCCCTGAACACTTCATCATAGAAGATTTCGAAATTCAAGTCATATTTTATGTGTGCAAAAATAACAGGATGCAACTTCTGCTGTTGTTGTTGTTGAAATTCTTAGCACCAAAAGCAGAGCACACAAGATAGGAAACCAGGTAAGGAATCACTGGCATTGCCACCATATGACACGAAAAAGGTAATCGAGGACAACACAGACTCACATTTTATAATAGTCGAGGTTGGGATGAGTCAGTATATATCTTACAAGAGGATAAAGGTGTTCTCTCAAGCATTTTCTGGAATTGAAGGCCTCATCCATCTATATACGCAAAGCCTGCCAGAGGATACATCAGAGGATTCAACGCCAGCCTGGCACAGCACACCAAATAGCTTTGGCACAAAACATGCCAACATTATTATGGTGTCGTGAATTATATGTCTGTATGGTACGAACACAACATACATAGTTCAATTATTGCCAGTCAATTAGTGTCATCTGGTGTAGACGTTGTTATCCTTTGCGTTTGCGTTGGCTATGAGCTTGAAATGTCTCTACACAACCTACATAGATGAAGGACGACACCCAATCCCAATGTGATGATGCTTTCAGCGGGAATAGCACCATTCTCTAGAGATGTGTTGGCATATAAAATATTTGTACATATATGAACAACATACAAACATATATAGGACGACTATATCAACAACAATGGAACAAATGCGTATCCTAGCTCCTATGTCCTTTTTTTTGTGTCCGGTTTGCTAGAAGCATCAGCAACCCACGATCCAAAACACAACTACTATAGGCTAGGCATGTATTGTGCTCCTCATCCTCCTAATGCGATTTCCTCGCATACGCCTGTTGTTTTGTGTGAATTGAATTATTATGGTTAGCTTATTAGAGTATAGAGATGTGTGTTTTCCTGAATCCTGAATATAGCATTTATATTTGTTTTGTGGAATAAAATAGACTGACGGACGTGAATTATACAAATACACTAATTGGAGTTAGGTTAACATAGTTTGCACGTGACCTAAGTTAGTGAGTTATGAACTTTGGCATCATCACTGTCTTTGCCTTGGTTCTGGGGTAACATCAGGCTGTGGTAGTTTGTTAAGTCGCATCTTGGTTTAATAGTTTCTTTGAAATTCTCTCATCAGTCATTTAGATAGCTTCGCAAACATGCAGATTAAGGATTATTTTCATTTAAATTCCATCTTGAATTCTTTCCAGGTCATTGCATTTTAATGGCAGAAGTCAGCTTTAATGGATGAATTTGAATAATTTGTCTATTCTTATATTAAATTCCTTATAAACTTGTATCAACAATTTCGCAAATATTGTTACAAACATTATTTTCTGAGTACTCTTGTTTAGATAGGCTATCAAGAGAAGTATGTTGCAAAGGCAAAACCCTTCTGATTTAAACTGAAATGAGTTCAAAGGAACTAGACAGACAGGTATTGTTAACATTCAGAGATTCAAGTGTTTGCATTAACAAAAATTACGACATTACATACGCGAGAGCTACAGTCCGTTTGCAACGAACTGTTTGGATACCCCATTCCCTATTTTTGTATGTTTATGTGTTCGCTAGCTCAATTAAAAAGGCGTGTGCCAACCCCAAAGTTGAGACTTTTTTATTGCCAATACAATTATGAGGTAAGTGTCATTCAATTTAAAGCTTGCAACTCGATTTGAACAAAACAAGACATGACATACCAATGAATACAAACACAAAATGTTCGTCTTCTTATTTCAAAACTGCAACAGATAGTTTAAAAAGCATTTAAAAACAACTGCATAGTACGAATTTTGACGGAAAGCCCCCTTATAAATTGAGATCATCCCAGATAGCCATTCCAAATTTTAAAAAATCAAATTTTCGAATTTTTTTTAATGCCAATCGTTTGTGATTCGTTTAAATTAAATCAGTTTTTCTAATTTTTCTCGAAAACTACGTTGTCACAAACGATTTAATTGATATATTCAGAAGTCACAAACGATTTCTGATCGATTGAGTATAAAAAAGTTTATACTACTACAATTTTCAAAAAAAGAATGGCTAACTGGTAGTGGTAAATAAATTTTTTTAATTTGTTAATAACTTAATAACTAACGAGTCACAAAACTTTTGATTGCTGTCACAAACAGTCACAAACGAATCACAAACGATTGGCATTAAAAAAAATTCGAAAATTTGATTTTTTAAAATTTGGAATGGCTATCTGGGATCACAGTACACTTATTGAAGGTAATATATTGCGCAGGTTGTCAAAACCTGATCTGTCACTTTGGCAGCTCAAATTTAAAAAAATGGCTGAACAGGGAGACATAATGGTGGTAAAAATCAACAAAAATTTATCTTTTTTATTAAATATATGCTTATTTATATAAATTTAATCATCTAAGACAATCACTTTTAAAAAAATCACGAGATTTCTATACTATTTTTACATGCAAAAAAGTTGAAATGTCTCCAGAGCCAGCCATTTTTCTTTATTTTGACAGATGCGCAGAAGTATGCAAAAATGAAAACGCTAAAGATATTACCTTTAATATGTGTACTGTGATCTGGGATGATCTTATAAATTGGCTTGTCCTAAAAATTAAAAAAAAATGTAAAGCACTAACTGAGCCTTGATCATTAGTCAATTTTTAGGAATATGTGAAAGACTACAGCGAAATCGGGTAGTTTTTTAACGATCTTACCTAAATGAAGGTATTTTATAAAAATCACACCCTTAAAAGTGGGCGTAATAGTAAAAAAAAATTATACAAACAAAAATTAAATGATATATTTTTCATATCGAACGGGAAAAAAAAATAAAATTGAATACTTATTTAAACTACGTTTTTGGTTCTTTCATGAAAAGTGGGCTTAAGCCACGCCCCGATTTCAAAATTTTATTTTCATACACAAGCTTCTTAGTTTCGACTAAGAAACCCACAAATGTTTGGTTTGTGGATTCATTATAAGTAGTTAGCACGGTCAGGCATTGACCCGTCACATGCCCCGTCATCGGAAACCAAGCTACGCGTCGGGGCATGCATTGGGAGGTGAACGTCCTGAGTATAGGAAAACTGCAATTCAGCAGTTTATGTATAAATAAATAATGTAATTTAAACTTTAAGATATATTTTTTGTGTGAACTGCAATTCGGCAGTTTAAGCTTTAAGAAAAATTATATTGAAACATTAAATGGTAAGAAATGAAAAAGGAAAAGCTCAATTCAATTCTGAGGACAGTGAATGATAGATACAATAAATCTTCAATTGAATTTCAAGGAGTTGTTTTATTTTAAATAAGAACCTACAAAGGTTCCAGTGGTTTATTTTTTTTAATATTTCACGAAATAAATTCCTTTACTGGCGCCCGAGCAGGGACCTGAACTACTGTCCTTTCAATAAAAAGAAAAAAAAACTCTAGTTAAACACTTCTAAATGAAAAATTAAATTGTGAATTATTCTCAAGAGATTATTTCGAAAAAGAACAAAGTGAATTCCTTTACTTAAGTAAACATACCGTTTATTTACAAAAAAAATGTCTAGTTTCTAATGAAAAGTGGGCGTCAACCACGCCCAAACTGAAATATTTTTATTCAATTGGAAGAAAATTCACCGAAAGCTTGCGTGTGCAAATTTTAGCTATGTGCTTTTATCGTTACTATACAAAAAACATAATTGAATTTTGTCAATTTGAGGTTGTTTAACAAAAATGGTGATTGTGGGCGTGTTTGTATGTTTATTTTACCGGTTCAAAGACTTGGCTTGGTCGCTAAGTCAACTAAACTTTTGATTCCTAGTCAGAATATATATATAAAGGGTGTTTTTTAGACGTGTGTTTTTCAAAAAGAAATAAAACACATGTAATGAAATGTTATGGCCAATAATTTAGTTTTATTATAAAGATACGAGTTTGCCATTATTTTGGTAATAAATTTGTACGATTTGTAATCGTTGTTCAGGAGTGAGTCTATTCATTGTAAAATTTTAAACCAAACAGAGTATAAAACAAGTGACAGCTGTCAAAAAGACCAACTCCGTTTGGCGTCTCCGACGGATCCTGTCTCCCGGAATTTTTCAAATAATCCCTTCACAGTTGACGAAGTTAAAACACTATTCCGACCATATTTTGTCCTTATTTTTGAAATATTGTTCAATAATGAAGACACGTTGTTCTATCCCTAATTAACCCTAAACTGTCAGCTGTCCAATTTTTTTTTAGGGTTGTCAACACTTTACTGCATAAATGGCGGCAAATTTAAATCTTGCGTTAATTTTGGGACACCCTTTACAATATCCCCATTAGAATAGGGTATAAACACAATTTACAAATGTGTAGATTGAAAACTTCTTTTCTACTGCACTGTAGGGTCGGATTTTTGAAATTGGCATTTATTAATTTTATTATACAAAAATGTTGAATCAATGTCTCTTAAACGAATTTCGAAATTTCGATGACCCTTTATATGTTGTCCAGGCTAAAGATGAAATTTTTGGGTCCCCGAAATGGGTTAAAGGGGATATTACATTTTTGATTGCTTCGCGTTTCAGAAATGTCACTCACAACGTCCGAAAATTCGTTATAATAAGCTATTTCACTCCATTTTATAATATTCTCATACTTACCCTCAGACAAGGTGGCCATACATTACCCTTCTTAAATATTTTAGCTCTCGTTGACCTCTCTAGTTAAAGAATAACTCATCATCATTATATTGTTGTGAAAAGTGCCTAGAAATCTTCCGAACGTCAGGAAAATCTTGGTTTTCAATTTAAATCCAAACAAAATTAGGCTTTATTTTTAGCATTGATCAAAAACTTTTTCACATATATTTCTTTTATTAAATTTTAATAAGTATAAAAATATTATTACTTAACGTTTAGTATTATTTGTATAAATATAAATATCTTTGCATCTATAGCATTATCTCCTTTTCAAGTGTTTTAATAGATAATAACAAAACCTATTTTATATTATTTATAGATATAAATATGTAAATTTTCAAAAACAAAATATAATTTCAAAAACAATAATAATTAGTATTAGAAGCTTAAATTTATTTACATACTATTTAACAACCTCAAAATTTTAATATCTCAAGCACCCAAAAGCTTTTTTGTGAGTTTTCCAGTACCAGTTCGCTTAATAACTTCCTGAAGAGCATCACTAGATTGCAAGCCCCAGACATCAAGGACTTTTCTATCGAACATTCCAACTCTGAAGACAAAGAATTGAGAAAGAAGAAGTAAGATACGTCCCCAAGTTCAGGCACCAAAAAATAGACAACTCACCGTCCTCCTGAGAGCGAATGGAGAAATTTGTAGTAACTTGGGCGTAGGTTAAGCGGCTCAATGACTGCTGCATGGAAGAGTGTTGCCGTGCAAAAACAATAAAGGAAGATTAAGAACCCTCGAACTTTGGGTAATACTTTTTTGCTCTCTCCAAAGTTGTAGATGATTTGAAGAGTCTTCCACATCACATATAGGGCAACTGTAATGTCAGGATACTGTGTAAATGCAAAACTGCCGATGAGTCCAGCTGGAATGGCAAATCGTGGATCGTCTTTTCCCATTGTATTCCGAAGAGTACAAGAGACCCCCTTAATTTAAAAAAAAAAAAAAAAAAATATGAAAATATTTCCAATCCAATAAAACTATTCCCTCTTCATTCCCTACCTTATAAAGGAAGGAAAAACTTCCCAAGAAAATTCCCAATCCCAGTGTTTTCGAATCGAAGATATTTTTCTGCCAATTCATTCGTCCTGTTAAAACTTTTCTCAGATTCAAGACCAGTTTGAGGACGACTTGCAGTCCAACTCCCCCAACAAAAGGCTTCACTCCTCCCATAAATGCATACTGCAGACATCCCTCGATGTGAGGACAGCAGTCATGTTTTCCTTTCATCCATCGAAGACATCTGGAATAGGCCTGGATAATTCCAGCAATACTTGTGTAGTCAATACTCTGCGACGGAACTGCAGCAGTGGGAGCTACCACTGGACGTTCTATGACACTCATAGATTCTTCATCCTTTCCTACGAATATCCTAAGAATGTCGAAAATCGAATCTTTACACGGGTCAGTTTTGTGCAGGCCCAAACGGTAGAGATACAACAAAACCGATACACTAACTCCGAAAATCACTGCTTGACCTTTGGGAATTGATCTGACTAAGCCACGAGACTCAGCCATGCGCCAGAGGGTTTCTGTTGCAACATTTGCCACATAGAGAGCAAGCAATGGCCTTCGGACAGGCCTTTCGATGTATATAGCAGTGAGACTGGCTAGATAGGCTGGCAAGAAAGTATTAGTAAGAAAATAAAATTTTCCAAGAACATTTCTCAACAGGCAAACGTAAAGGACAAATGTGTAGCTGTTAGTGGAGAGAAATGCAGTGGACTGTATGATACCGAACAGTGTCCGTTTTAGGTCGAGCAGTGTGGGAATACGATGACGCATTAATAGGGAAAGCTGTGTGAAGAAGCGATTATGTTTCTAAGTGCTGATTAGTTGAACGGGAAATTTGAACTTACCGCGTAGACAACTGTGTAGATGCGCATACTTTGCGGAACAGTATTTATGAGGATGTCAGCTGTGGATATTGTGCAACTATCTGTCCAGGGATGCAGGAACTCGCTGCACGTGCAGAATATTGGCGAAAGTTTACTTTGAACGTTTGTCATGGTGATGCTATGGTTTTCTGAAACAAAATTGAAATCAATCTTTATATTTAGGTATTTCCCCACTTAAAATTCAAATCAAAACTTTAAAATTTAAGTAAAAAAATATAGCCCAGTAGAAATCGACACAAAAAAGGCTAAAATCGCAAAGCATGATGTAGTTCTAATTTTTTGGTATGTTGTATGGACCAGTAAGAATAGTGTAAATCCAAATTTGCAACTTCAAAAAACTTGTGCTCGCTGCGCAGAAGCGAAAAACTGAAGTCTTAGGACTTTTTTCACTTTTTGCTCTAAAAG
Organism: Platycheirus albimanus; assembly: GCA_916050605.2. NCBI lineage: Eukaryota > Metazoa > Arthropoda > Insecta > Diptera > Syrphidae > Platycheirus > Platycheirus albimanus. Next base: position 271,175,025 of record OU696696.1, on the reverse strand, counting down.
TCTTAAACTAGGTATGCATTTTTTGACAAATAAAATAACCACTTTCTGTAAGTAAATTAAATTTACAACAATTTAAAATTAACCGCAGCTCTATAAACCCCAAAGAGACCGAGCTATGACTCTTTGAAGATGGTCCATTTTTACAGAAAATAAATAATTTTTAGTTTTGCTGCTGCGAAAATCAAAATATTGTCAAAATCACTCGTCCTAAAGAAAAGTTGGCACAAATAAAGTTGTAGTAAATTTCATTTCCTTTGGTTTAAGCACAAAACAAAGTCTCTGAGACTAATAGTTCAGTAACAATCTTGAAAAAACATAAAAATGGATTTTTGAAGAACTGAGACAAAGCTCTTTAAACACCTGTTTGTGTGCTTAGTACAAAAGGAAAAGGCGTAAAACCATGTAAAAATGTTAAATTATTTTTAATTTACAGGTAAGGTTAATTAAATAGTTGTTGGTACATGTATATTTAGAATTAATGTTTAAAAACCAATCACGCAAGTAAAAATTGATTTTGGGCGTGGCTGACACCCACTTTTCATTAGAATTTATATAAAAATTATTTTGCAAATGAACGATATTTATAATGAATCCAAAAGCTCAAATTTGTGCGTCTCTTAGTCGGAACTAAGATGCTTCTGTATGAAAATAAATGTTTGAATTTAGGGCGGGGCTAACGCCTACTTTTAATGAAAGAACAAAAAAAACATAGTTTAAAAACTTTAAATTACCAAAATTCAATTTTAACCATTTTTACGATTGATATATGAAAGAAAATATATGTATGTATCTCTAATTTTGTGTGAGTAATTTTTTACTTGCGATTATAGGTACTATAAGGCAAGTTATGCATTCGTCGAAAAAAAAAGTTTTGAGATAACAATCAAACATGACATTACGATGATAGAGAAGACGAAAAAAGATGGTCTATAAATTCTGTCCGTCTGTATGTCTGTCTGTCTGTCTGTCTGTCTGTCTGTATGTATAGAGACCTACAGCCCAAACGGGTGGGCCGAATTGCTTCAAACTTGGTATACAGATTTTTTTAGGTATTGTACAGAGGAGAAATCGAAATTTTTTTTTTAGCTCAAAAAATAACGGTACCTGCCATACAACCGTTACGTTAAAGCTTATTTTTCTCAAAAACGGCTCTAACGATTTCGATTTAAAAAAATCAGTGTTGCTTTTTAGGTACGACCAATAATATGACTGAAAAAAAAGTTTTAAAGAATGACTAAGAACGGTACTTTCCATAGGACCGTTTTTTTTGCTTTCGACTATCTCGAAAACGACTCAACCGATTCTTTTGAAATTTCACACACATATAGCTGTAGGTAGCGCGATTTGTATTGCATACCAATATTTTTGAAAAATATTTTTTTGTATTTTTAAAAGCATTTTTAAAAAAAAAATTTAAAAAATTAATATTTTGAAAACGGATTATTAAATTTTTTTCTAAAAATTTTAAATAAATGTATTTGCTGAATACCTATGAACTGGCGTTTTTAAATTTTTTTTGAAATTTTTTTTCAAAAAGTTTTTCAAAAAAAACTTTTTTTCTCAAAAACCGCTCCACAGATTTTTATAAATTTTTTCTCATAAATTCATATTTTTCCAAGAAATAAAATGGCGTACTTTTTTTTTAGCTCAAATTAGTTTAAGTATTTATTTAAGAATTTTGAAATTTTTATTTTTATCAAAATCTCAAGCCCCTAAACCACTGTCACTCATTAGAGCAAGTTCGTGCGACCCAGTCGTGCATTTTATTTCAATACGCCCACTTTCAAGGGCGTGATTTTTATAAAATCTCTTAATTCGGGTAAGACCGTTTAAAAACTACTTGATTCAGCTGTAGTTTTACACACATGCCTAAAAATTGAATATCCATCAAAGCTCAGTTAGTGCTTTATTTTATTACAAATTTTTAGGATACGCCCATTTTTAAAGGGCGTTTCCGTTAAAAGTCGTAATATGCATTAATTTTGTAATGTTTTTTATATATATGTATGTAGGTCACAGTTTTGAAGTAAGAATATGAACGCTTCGGTTTTTATTCTTTGGTTACGTAGCAGTGTGGTTCAAAAATAAATAAAATGCACGACTGGGTCGCACGAACTTGCTCTTATGTTCAATAAATTGCGTAGTGGCTGCATATATGGATATTAAAAAAAATTAAATAATTTCGAAAATTCTTTTCTTTTTTAAATTAGTTTAAGAGTTTTCTCGGAAAAACTAAGTATGCAATAAAATTTCAAAGCTATACGTCAATCTAGGAAAAAAAAATATTGAAAATCGTTGGACCAGTTTTTTTTTTAAAAGGTTATTTTTGAAAAACTTTTTTAAAAAATATTTTGAAATTTATTTGAGTATGCAAATATATGGCAATCTGTAGTTTACAGTTGAAAAATAATTTAAAAAAAAATCAATGCACCCGTTTCCAACATATTTCGAAAACCAAAAATTTTTTTGAAAAAATTATAAAAAATCAAAAAAAAAAGTTTTTGAAAATTTTTAAATGTCATATTAAAAAAATTATGAATGACTTCCTGTGGCCAAAATTTTATTGAAATCGAATGTATAGTTTACGAGAAAATTTGATTTGAAAATACTGGTTCTATGAGAGGTACCGTTATTAGACAAATTTTGAAAAAAAATTTTAAACCAAAAGATAGATTTTCTTACAAAAATAGCATTCTGAAAGTTTTATTAAAATCGTTAGAGCCGTTTTTGAGAAAATCAATTTTTGTCTTCAAGATTGTATGGCAGGTACCGTTATTTTTGGACCTAGAGCAAAAATAAAAAATTTGTTCCGAGGGACGGCCAAATAAATCCTAAATACCAAATTTGAAGCAAATCGGCCCACCCGTTTAGCCTCCAGAGGCGCGAACAGACATACAGACAGACAGACAGACAGACAGACAGACAGACGGACGGAATTCCCAGACCCACTTTTTTCGACTTCTCCATCATCGTAATGTCATGTGTGATTGTTATCTCAATTTTTTTTTTCTGCACGAATCCATAACTTGCCTTATAGTACCTATAATCGCAAGTAAAAAATGTTAAATGTTAAATACACCTATAATCGCTATTTCCATTTAAAATCTAATTTTTAAAAATGTAAGCTTTAAATTGAATATCACTCAGCTCACACTTATTGCCCTGGCAGTTAAAAGTCTCGAATTTGGGCCTGGCACACACCTTTTTATATTTGCGCCAGCAGTTATTGAATATCGGCCACACCAAATTATTGTTATTGAATTTGTTCCCGTCTGCTAAAGAAGAATTTTGTTTCTTAAACTGGAACAGCGGCTGGCAGCGGGAGGCGAACGCATACACACACACAAATATGGGGAATAATTTTAGAAAAGACATGTTAATTCTATCAGTAAGGAGCTCACATCAGACATCATTTATAAAGAATGCAAACAATAATGGACTAAGGATACATCCTTAAACTCGACTGCTACAAGTATGCCGTCTAAGTCTTATTATTCTTTTTTTTTTTTTGTGGAGCGTTGCCTTCAATTCGGGTATACGATGGCCATATTCAGCTCACTTTATACCTAGGTCTTTGTCAGCTGAGAGTAAAATTAAATCCAAGTTTTAAAATAAGCTGCCATCGTTTCAGTTTCGAAAGATAACTTCATTTACACTGATTCCGGCCACCAAAGTCGCACCTTGTATCCCTGAATAACTTAAAGTTTTTGCAGTTTTCCAAAGCTTAAGTCACAACTTGATATAGAATATTTTCTTACTTGGACACTTTTCACTTGATTTTAAATCATTATTGACGCAATAGTAGATATTTTTGAAAAATTGGGGCTTTCGGATATTTTTGCAATCCTTGTCAAATTATTCATTGTTCGGTGAAAGTAAAGAAATGAAAGTAAAGAAATGAAAGTAAATAAATATGTACATACATATGTACAATTTTTCTCGCAACACGTGTAATGTTTCATGACTTATTTGTGAATAATAATACAAAAAAATATGTAAACAATTAAAGAAGACTTTAAAACATACCAAACCCTTCCCGTGCGAACTTTACAAATCGGAAAGAAACACTTAAACAAACAAAATTGCTTCCGTGTTGACAGCACAAAAACTAAAAATAACTCCAACTTCAAAATTGACGATTCCTTTGCCTTGCCTTATGTACTACATTATGTGCGATAATTCCGAATCGGCTTTAAAATTACTCTTTAATCTGCAAAAGTTCTTCAAAGCTATACAATAACTGAACTTTAAGGCACCTTACCTTAAGCATACGCTGCTACTATACTATACCTACCTATACAAAGGTTTTCGAGTGTGTTTCGATTTGGTTCGCCTGATTATCCAAATCGATTGTTCTGACGGATAAGATTAGGTAGCAAGTATAATTATATTTAGATACATTTCACGTAACCTAAAGCGATATAATCCCATGGATGGAGATTCTTGATACGATACATATCTATGCTTATTCAATCCGTGTTAGCCTTCCTTAACACACAAAACACACTACAGACTACACACAAAGCAGCAGGCTTATTTGTGCAAAAATAAAAATAAAAATAAAAAATGAACTTTTTTTTTATTTTTTTGAAATTTCGAAATTTTACCTTTTGAAAAATAAATCCTATAACTCTGTGGGAGAACGTGATAATGAAGGTTAAGGGAGCAGACACGCGTTTGCAATAACGATCAGAGTTAACAAAGCGATTTATGATAATCGCTTTGTTCGACATCGACATACGGTTCGGGAATAAATTGACAAAAGGATATTTATTTTGCCAAATACTTTCATACCTTGACTTTTGTGAGGATTTGTTCGTTTAAATCTGTTCAATAGAAGAGATTATTTGAATTTATTTGTAGCAATTGATTTGGGAATCAGAAAACACATTAATTTTGCTATCGATTTGGCAAAACACACACAAAATTTATTACAAAATGTTTTAATGGAAGCTTTTTATTCAACGTAAATCATTATAGGCGGTGATAATTAATTGTAAAAATTAAATTTTAAAACAAAATCCAATGAGTGGTTTGTGGGGAGGGTGGGGCTGAGGATGAGAGTTGGTGAATTCTTGTTATTTCCAAGTAGAATTAACATTAAAAATATAAATTTGATTCATTTAATTGAATCATAGATTTGTAAATAAGCAGCAGTTCATACAACTTTTTATATTTAAAATCAAATGTTTTGGAAATATATATACAAAACATAATTTTGAATTCAAATTCAGTTTCTCGGAGCTTTAATTCAATTATTTTTCAACTGCGACGTCGACGCTTAATCGAATTCACCAAACACTGACGGCGCTAGAAAAATTTTTTCCAAGCATCGCATCGCTGACTTTCACTTTCGTAATTTTCAGGGTAATGAACATTCCAGATGTCCGAACTTCTTTCTTAACATCTTCCCCCGTGGGCCGTGGGTCTCTTATCGAATTGAGCTCGGGTGACTCCGCCGGCCAGCCGTTGATCCAATACCATTTATGTACCTAAAACCAGCCCTTAGAAGCCCGGCTCGACTATTTGGGGTCATTGTCTTGCCATTTTTCTTGCTCAATAGGTCAAGTATTGGCTCTATGCAGAAAATATAAAATGTACGACTGGGTCGCACGAACTAGCTCTCATATAATCGGCACGTATTTTGAAAGAAATAAAATGCACGACTGGATCGCACGAACTTGCTCTAATGTGTGAAAGTGGTCTGGGAGCTTGAGATTTTGATAAATATAAAATTTTCAAAATTCTTGAATTACTTGAACTAATTTGAGCTGTAAAAAAAGTACGCCACTTTTTGAAGAACATTTTCAAAAAAAAATTCAAAAACGACATTTTACAGGTATTCAGAAAATACATATATTTAAAATTTTTAGGAAAAAATTTAATAAACAGTTTTCAAAATATTAATTTTTAAATTTTTTTTTTACCTAAATGCTTTTAAAAATACAAAAAAATATTTTTCAAAAATATTGGTATGCAATACAAATTGAGCTACCTACAGCTATATGTGTGTGAAATTTCGAAAGAATCGGTTGAGTCGTTTTCGAAAGCAAAAAAAAAACGGTCCTATGGAAAGTACCGTTCTTAGCCATTTTTTAAAACTTTTTTTTCTGCCATATGATTAGTCGTACATAAAAAGTAACACTAATTTTTTTAATTCGAAATCGTTTGAGCCGTTTTTGAGAAAAATAAGCTTTAACGTTGTATGGCAGGTACCGTTATTTTTTGAGATAAAAAAAAATTTCAATTTCCCCTCTGTACAATACCTAAAAAAGTCTATACCTATACCAAGTTTGAAGCAATTCGGCAGACCCGTTTGGGCTGTAGGTGTCTATACATACAGACAGACAGACAGACATACAGACGGACAGAATTTTTAGACCATCTTTTTTCGTCTTCGCTATCACCGTAATGTCATGTTTGATTGTTATCTCAAAACTTTTTTTCGACGAATGCATAACTTGCCTTATAGTACCTATAATCGCAAGTAAAAAACTAAGAAATTATTTTTAAAAAATTATTAAAAATCAAAAAAAGAAGTTTTAAATGTTATAAATGGTTTCCTGTGTCTAAAATTTTCTTAAAATCAGATGTATAGCCTACGAGAAAACTTGATTTGAAAATACCAGTTATGAGATTCCTACCGTTACAAGACAAATTGCGAAAAAAGATAGACTGTCTTAAAAAAATTGCATTTTGAAAGTTTTATTAAAATCGTTGCAGCTGTTTTCGAGAAAATCAAACTTCATCTTCACGATTGCATGGCATGTACCGTTATTTTTGGGCCTAGACCAAAAATTAAAAATATTTTCCGAGGGACTTTCAAAAAAATACAAAATACAAAATACAAAACTTGAAGCAAATCGGACCGTTAAGGCTCTAGAGATGCGAACAGACAGACAGGCAGAACTTTCAGACCCACTTTTTTCGACTTCTCCATCATCGGAATGTCATGTACGATTATTATCTTAATATTTTAGAGTACTTATAATCGCAAATAAAACTTGAGTTTTTAATAAATCATGACACTACGAAGATGGAGAAGCTCAAAATGGTACCTTTCAAGTAACGGTTTTTTTCATTTTGGATTTGTCGGTTTTAAGGTTCAAACGTTTTCGATTAGTCTCATAATTTAAAAAAACATAGGCTATTATATTATTTTTGGCTTAAAAGGTCATAACGAAAATAAGTTTTAAACGGCTTTTTTCAACGGCCCATGAGTTCGGACCGGCTTGATTTAAATGACTCAAATTTTCTTTGACATAGTTATTCATTGCATTGCAAATTTTTTGATTGAAACCTTTTAAATGGCTCCCATACAACGAGCTGTTGTTTTTTAGCCAATTTTTGTTCCTTTCATTCTAATTTCCTCAAAAACGGCTCTTACGATTTCGATTCAACTGTGTGTATAATATTTCTTCAGTGTTCTGTTTTTGGCTTAAAATGCAAATAACGGAGATCGGTTTTAACTGGCCATAATAGACCATGGTCGATAATTTTTGAAACCAAAAAAAATTATAGGAGGATCAAATCAGTTAGAAAAGGAAGAGAATATATCAATTATGAAAGAAAACATAAGCGAGAGCTACGTTACGTTTGCAACGAACTGTTGGATACCCTATTCCCCATATTTTTGTATGTGCATGCGTCTGCCTCCCGCAAACAGCCGATGTTTCAGAAACAAAATTCTTCTTTAGCAGACAGAAAAAATTCAATAACATTAATTTTATGCGGTGTTATGTTCAATTAGTGCTGGCGCAATAAAAAAAGGAGTGCGCCACGCCCAAAGTTAAAACGTTTTATTGCCAAGGCAATTGTTATGAATGAGCTCAGTGACATTCAATTTTATTCTTGCAGATCGATTTGAACAAAACAAGACAAAACTTAAATTTTTAAAAATTAGATTTGGAATGGAAATAGCGATTATGGGTGTTTTTAACAATTATTGGACCACACTCTGCTACGTAACCAAGGAATATAAATCCAAGTGTTCATCTGTTTACTTCAAAACTGCGACCGATAGTTAAAAAACGTTAAAAAAAATTAATGCATTATACGACTTTTGACGGAAACGCCCCTTAAAAGTGGGCGTGTCTTAAAAATTTGAAGCACTAACGCACTTTTTTCAGTATTTAGGCATATGTGTAAGACTACAGCTGAATCGAGTAGTTTTTAAACAATCTTACCTGAACAAAGGTATTTTATCAAAATCACGCCTTTAAAAGTGGGCGTATTGAAAAAATTTACAAAAGAAAATGTAGAGATATATTTCTCAAATAACGAACGGAAGGAAAAAGGTTTAAATTAAACATTGAAAATGCCTTAAATTCTTAAGGCTACGTTTTTCGTTCTTTCATGAAAAGTAAGCCACGCCCAAAATTCAAAAATTTCTTTTCATACACAAACCTTTTAGTTTCTAATGAAAAGTGGGCGTCAGCCACGCCCAAAATCAATTTTTTTGACTTCATACACAAGATGTTTATGTGCAAGTAATATCCACAAAATTTAATGTTTTCCGCTTTAATATAACAATTGTTATTTTATAAAAACAATATTGATGGTTTTGTATGAAAAATGGGCGTCAGCCACGCCCAAACTGAAATATTTTTATTTGATTAAAAGAAGGTTTACCTAAAGCTTACGTGTGCAAAATTTTAGCGTTATGCTTTTATCGTAACTGTACAAAAAACATAATTTTATTTTATTAAATTGAGGTTGTTCATCAAAATTGGCGATTGTGGGCGTGTTTGTGGTCGGTTTTTTCCGGTTCAAGAACTTAGCCTTAATCTTGAATCAAAGATTATATATACCAAATTGCAGCTTTCTAGCTCGACTAGGCTTTTGATTCTGAGTCAGAATATATATACTTTTCTATACCTAACGGTATTATTTCTCTATGTTACAAACTCCACACAAAATACAATATACCCATTCTATGAAATAGGGTATAAAAATAAATAACGGTGGATCTGCGGTCGGGAAATGGCGGGAGGGGGGTTTTAAGGGTTTTTAAGGAAAAAACGGTATACTCCGGCAAAACTATAAGTCCTATGGAAAAAAAGTTAAATCGCAAAGTTGTAGGTTATTTAAAGATCTGCAACTTTTGTAAATACACTTTTTTCACACAACCTCAAAGTGTATGTCAAAAATTCAAATATCAAAATGTTTGGTATTTTATTTTTTTCTTTTAGAAAAAACATTTTTACTGCACGAAATTTGGTGAAAACTTGCCTTAAACACATTGCAAATTTTTTGATTAAAAATATCAATTTTTTCACCAAACTTTGACAAAAAATACACTAATTTTCAATCAAAAATCTCTGCTTTTTTAAAAACTTCGGTGTGCTTTTTATACCCTATTCCATAGAATGGGTATATTGTATTTGGTGTGGAGTTTGTAACATAGAGAAATAATACCATTAGGTACAGAAAAGTATATATATTCTGACTCAGAATCAAAAGCCTAGTCGATTTAGCCATATCCGTCCGTCCGTATGTATACTCTCTAGAGGTCGCAATTTTTTAGCTAGAAAGCTGAAATTTGGTATATATGTTGGTTCAAGAGTAAGGCTAAATTCTTGAACTGATAAAATCCACCCACAAACACGCCCACAATCGCCATTTTTGATGAACAACCTTAATTTGCTAAAATTAAATTATGTTTTTTGTACAGTTACGATAAAAGCATAACGCTAAAATTTTGAACACGTAAGCTTTAGGTAAACTTTCTTCCAATCAAATAAAAATATTTCAGTTTGGGCGTGGGTTACGCCTATTTTTCATACAAAACCATCAATATTGTTTTTATAAAATAACAATTGTTATATTAAAGCGAAAAACATTAAATTTTGTGGGTCTTACTGGCACATAAACATCTTGTGTATGAAATCAAAAAAATTGATTTTGGGCGTGGCTGACGCCCACTTTTCATTAGAAACTATAAAAAAATTGTTTTTGTAAATAAACGGTATTTATAATTAATCCGCAAGCCAAAATTTTGCGTCTCTTAATAGAAACTAAAAGGTTTGTGTATGAAAAGAAATTTTTGAATTTTGGGCGTGGCTTACGCCCACTTTTCATGAAAAAACGGAAAACGTAGTCTCAAAAATTTAAGGCACTTCCAATATTTAATTTAAACCTTTTTCCTTCCGTTCGTTATTTGAGAAATATATCTACATTTTCTTGTGTACATTTTTCAATACGCCGACTTTTAAAGGCGTGATTTTGATAAAATACATTTGTTCAGGTAAGATTGTTTAAAAACTACTCGATTCAGCTGTAGTCTTACACATATGCCTAAATACTGAAAAAAGTGCAGTTAGTGCTTCAAATTTTTAAGACACGCCCACTTTTAAGGGGCGTTTCCGTCAAAAGTCGTATAATGCATTAATTTTTTTAACGTTTTTTAACTATCGGTCGCAGTTTTGAAGTAAACAGATGAACACTTGGATTTATATTCCTTGGTTACGTAGCAGAGTGTGGTCCAAGAATTGTTAGAAACACCCATAATCGCTATTTCCATTCCAAATCTAATGTTTAAAAATTTAAGTTTTATCTTGTTTTGTTCAAATCGATCTGCAAGAATAAAATTGAATGTCACTGAGCTCATAACAATTGCCTTGGCAATAAAACGTTTTAAGTTTGGGCGTGGCGCACTCCTTTTTTTATTGCGCCAGCACTAATTGAACATAACACCGCATAAAATTAATGTTATTGAATTTTTTCTGTCTGCTAAAGAAGAATTTTGTTTCTGAAACATCGGCTGTTTGCGGGAGGTAGACGCATGCACATACAAAAATATGGGGAATAGGGTATCCAACAGTTCGTTGCAAACGTACTGTAGCTCTCGCTTATGTTTATTACCTGAAATCTCTTTTTTTCCAATAATAAAAAAAAATACGTTACCATGGTAAATTTTCTCAGAAAATGCAAAAAAAAGCAACAACAAAAACTCGAACTCGAAATTTTTTTTTAACCATTATGTAGAATTTTGAGTTGTTTATTAAAATTTACACTTTTTTAATTTTTTTAATTTTTTCGCTTATCAATGTAACATGAAGTCTTACGTTCTTCGAGTAATTAAAGTGTAAATTTTAAGGAAAAGTCTTAAAACGGTACCTCCAATAGGACCGTATTTTTCAAATTAGATTTCTTCGTAAGCCACATGACGGATTTCGATGAAATTTTTAATGTTGAAGCCCTTTTATAAACGAAGTAATGTAACATAATTCATACATTTTTCAAACATAAAATTTAAAAAAAAGGTTTTTGTTTTTGTGTCTAAAACATTTTGTTCATTTTTTTTGTATTTAATTTTTCTGACAAAAACTACAATATGCTAGAAATTAGCATACTTAGAGAAAAAAAAAATTTTTTTTGAAAAAAATGGCCGACCAAATTTTAATAAAATTTTTGTTCATAAAATTTAAACAGTAAAAAAAGATGGCTTACTTCTTTTTTTTTTCAAAAAACGTTTTAACTGTGATTTATAAAATGTCTGCTAACTTTTTTTTTCTAAATCTCAAACAACGATACCACTATGACACATTAGAACAAGTTCATGCGACCGAATTGTACACTTTATTTTTAGATGTACTCTTATTCGGAAAAAAGGCAGCATAGTCCTTCATTAAATGTTAATAAAGACACGTATGCGAAAAACAAGCTTAAACTGTTATTTTCGGACAGCCGCGCCTGCTTAACAGTTTTTGTGGCAAAGGTCTGCTTATATAATATTTCGGAAATTTTTTTAAAATGTATTTTTATTTTAAAAAAGAAGATACATATAAGAATCAAATTTCTCAGTATTTTAACGATTCTTGAATCACACCGTGCTACGTAACGGAGGAATACAAACCGAAATGTTCATCTTCTATCTTCAAAACTATGATAGGTAGTTATGTATTTTATTAAGACTTTTGACTTAAACGCCCCTTACAAGTGGGCGTGTCCTAAAAAATTGTTCAAAAATATAGAACACTAATTGAGCTTCGATCGTTAGTCAAATTTTAAACATATGCGTAAAACTACAGCTGAATAGAGTAATTTTTTAACAATTTTAACCAAATAAAGGTATTTTGTAAGAATCCCGCTCCTAATAGTAGGCGTATTGAAACGCTTCACTGAGGGAAAAAACGCAACGTAAAATTTAATAATTCGTATTCGATCTAACGTTGTATAATAGTACACAAACGTCTTTAACTTTACATTGATCATCTTTAATTTTACGTTGAAAATGCTTTGAATTAACAACGCAACGTTAATATTAGGCGGTTCATCCTTGTTTTGAAGTGAATCGTAGTCGATTTAACATTGATTTATAAAGGGACAAAAGTTGAATTAAGGATGTTTCTCTTTGGTTTTAAAATTATCATCTTCAACCCCGAATCATTAACAAATGTGCTTATATCAAAGTGGTTTTCTTTGATTTTAAGTTGGTTTTTCTCTGGGTGTTCAAACTCAAATTTTAATGTGTGCTGTTACAAGCTTTTGAAACAAGGAAATGTTCTTTGACAAGTTGCAAAGTTGTCTACCTATGGCGCAGGTGGGCAAATGTTACAACTTTAATCCGATAGAAACAAAAGAAGACCGATTGGTCTATCACCATTCTTTCATAAAACGCTGGAAGGATCGATTGGTATTTCAACTGCTTAGTGCTATAGACCCGAATCGGGTCCAAACAGCACAAAACTTTTACTGCAAAGAAAAAATCAATAGAAATAAGCTTACATACCGTGGTACGTTGTTCGTCACCACAAAGAGTACACTCTAGTCGCATTCCTTGATACCGAAAATGCTTGTAATAACGTCAGCAACTGCAGCCGCCTAAGACATAGGTACTGCTCAATCTCAGTTCAACAAACGTCTGCGAGTACAGCTATTCGTCTCAGAACCATATCCAAATAGGCCAATAACTGAATTACGCAACACCATCTTTCAGCTGGTTTTAGAAAACAACTTCCATTTCATCAAGACCTGCTTGCGAGGAATTTTTAAAACATGATTCACTTCACTATTTTGAGACAGAGTGCGCCCTGACCACTGTAGCATGTTCCAGGCGGAAATTATGACTATCAGAGAGGTGATATCATGGGGAGCATGTCTTAATATCGAAGGACAAAAATCTCGAATGACAAAAATCTAGAATACAATTGCTTATAATCTAGAATGCAAAAATCTCGAATGCACAAAAATCTCGAATGAATTATAATCTCGAAAGAGAAAATCTCGAAAAAAATCTCGAATAAATTGTAGATTCGAGATTTTGTATTAAGAGTTAATACTCAAGTTAAACACAGCTCTTCAGGTAGTTAAACAATTATTTATTTTCTGAAGTTAAAATGAACAAAAAAAATCAATATAAAAAAGCAAAAAACACAAGAATATTATTCAGTTTTATCCTACTATAAATGTGAATGTTACGATGTTTGGATGTTTGTTGCTAACTAACGCCAGAACGGCTAAACGTATTTGGATAAAATTTAGCACAGAGATAGCTTATAGTCCGGAATAGCAGATAGGCTATTTTTTATCCCGGTAAAATGTATGGTTCCCGTGGGATAGATTTGTTTTAATTTTTGAAATCACACCAGAATGGCTAAACGGATCTGAATGAAATTTAGCACAGAGATAGATTATAGTCTGGAATAGCATATTTGCTACTTTTTATCTCGGTAAAATGTATGGTTCCCGTGGGATAGATTTGTTTTAATTTTTGAAATTACACCAGAATGGCTGAACTCATCTGAGTGAAATTTAGCACAGAGATAGATTATAGTCTGGAATAGCATATTGGCTACTTTTTATCACGGTTAAATGTAGGTATTAAATTATAAAGCTATTAAAGAAGAAGAAGCTAGATTGCGATACAGTCTAATACTTGATCAGCTGAAACGCGAGCGAAGCCGCGGGTAAAGGCTAGTATAAATATAAAAGAGAGTAATAACTTACTTACCATGAGTTAAAATATTAATTTTTGAGACAATGTTTCTATTCGCGCGCGCGAATAGAAACATTGTCTCAAAAATTAATATTTTTTTTCGAGATTTTTGCATTCGAGATTTTTTTTTCTAGATTTTTGTATTTCGTGATTTTTTCTTTCTTGATTTATTTTTTCGAGATTTTTTCATTCTAAATTTTTTTTTCGAGATTTTTGCTTTCTAGATTTTGGTTTTCTAGATTTCGTGGTAGACCCGATATCATGGCTAACAAAAAATTCTGTATCCACATCAGATATCCTCATCTTTTCAGACAGCCGAGCAGCCCTGTCGCTCATCTCTAATGTAGAAGACTTTTACATTCTTGTTATTTTGGTTTCCGGGGCACAAAGATACTCCTGGAAATTGCAAACCCAATGAGATGGTCAGAAATGAAAGAACAACACTAATTTCTACAAGAAAGATGAATATTGGTAGACCCTTCTCTACATGTAAGGTTATATAAAACAAGATGCCATGATTAAAACAAATCTTACATTAGCGACTAAGCAGACTGGCCAGAACTGAATCTAAATTGCATTACATGTTTGTTTTCGCAAAGCAAATCCAATTTTAGCTCCGTAATCGGTGTCATAACTGGACGCTGCCTTATAAGTAGACACGCTTCTAGACTGGGCGTTTTTTTTAAACGACTTCTGCAGAAGTTTCATGAACAAGGAAGAAAAAGAAACTAACTTCAAATCGATTCTCTTCTCAGAATCGTATGAAGTGTTTTTTGTTTACTTAATGGAAAGGTTTCAGAAGACTTCCAGATGCTTTTGGACTCTTTTTTTCTTTCAATGGAAAGTACTATTGGTCTTCTTTTAACACTAGCAAACGGGTAGAACGATCTTCTTGCTGCCTTATGCTCCAGGAGCATTTAAAGCGCTGCTAAACTAGCAGCTAGCCAAAGTGTTTATATCATTCTATTTTTATTTTTGTGATAATGTATGTGTTAATTGCCTAAATCTTACCTTTTAAACCTTTAATCAAATGAAGCGGAGCACAACGACGATCAATATCTAAAGTACTTGATAATTGCGCTAGTTAGTTAAAAGTATAAGGTATTTAACAATGTTTTAATAACCCGAAAACTTAGCTGACTTAACTGCAGTATTTATCGCAAACAACAATCTTCATTATAAAATGCAAATAAGTAGGTACCTACCTATCTAACAGACTTTGTAAAAATCTGGTTTATAGAACCGGTGTGAAACAGTACAGACAGACAGCCAGAGGTACTGTAATTAATTTAAAGAAAGCGCTATTTCTGGAACCTCCAGTGGACTTCTAACCGAGTTCAATGAGACAAGCAAATTATACTTTCATCCCAACAGCAGGCAATGTTGAGGTGAAGGACGGTCGTACAGCAGAGTTCTGGAGGAATGGGCAGCATGCTTCACGTTTTTTTTATAAATTATTTATTTGAAGTGTGACCTTATTGTTTGAACCCACAAAAGTTATCTGTACAATAGGAACAGTTTGGTTTTATCACGAAATCAATATTTCTCTCTTATCTCCTGCGCGGCAGTTGAATTAATAAATTGATAAGGAAACATTAAACAAAACAAGATAACAATTACTTCTGATTGATATAGTTTTATTAAGCAATAAAATAAAACACAGATTAATCCAAAACTTGTATCTAAAGATTTATCAAGAATTTATTATTCAAATGGACACAAAATGGTCAAACTCAAGATGTTTAAAACCCCACGAAACGAATAGCATTTCATGTTCTTATCTACATTAAACTATAACTTACCCGATTAGTTTTTTTCCGCTCAATAATCTTTGTTAAAGTTAACAACAATTCACTGCACGAACAAAATATTAAATTAATTTATTTTGGCGTGTACCTAGATTTTTTTTCTATATATTGGATATTTCCAAAGTCACACTGAACTCACTGCTTTCTTGGTCGTGATTTCAATTATTCGCTTTCGCAATCACATGCTGCCTTTACTACACATAAATAGCTAACAAATTATTGGTAAATTATTTATAATTATCGTACGATTATTGCATTTGCACAGAAAACAATACAAATTGCCAATGATTTTGTTGTCTTTTTTCACTTTTCATTTGTTGAGAGTTTGACAGTTGGGTTTACATTTTACTTTAGACAGCTGATTCTCTTTTTCTCTTGAATTTTGTGTGTGGATGGTTTCTTTTGGGATGCTAGTTGACGTTTGGTGGCGCTGCTGATTATGACAACAGGGTGTTGTGAGTCGATACTTTCTATTATAAGAGCTGTGTATTGATGAATTTTCTACTTTTTTCTTCATTATAAAAACGAAATGAACATTTTATAGTACAGCAAAATAGTTTTCGTGTGGTCGTGTTAGTACTTCCTGTACTTCCTAACAAAATGAGTAAGGAAACTTCATTCATTCATTCACTTAAAGATTTGTTCCTTCGGTCAAAAGATTTGATCGTTTTCATTTTTGCGAGTTTCATTGCAAAAAAAAGTGCAATTCTATATTTATTCTCAACACGAAAGATTGCATTTCCGATGGGTTGATACAATCGATATGAATACTTTTCTGTCAAACGTCAAATGAGAAATAATTTGTTAATTATGTGTCGTTTGTTCTTATAAATAAAACAAAAATAAATAAATAATGAACGAAGAACTTTATTTGTACTTTGATTATCCAATTAATTAGCAATTATATCTAATGTTTACTTCTTCCCATGGCAAAAGACAAAAAACAAGTAACAAAAAGTCAAATTGGCATACCCAAGACAAGTTTCATTGAAAAGAGCAATTCTCGATTTTGAGAACAAATCTTCAAAATTTGAATGAAACTCGCTATAATATTGAATTCCATGAAATCGAAAAACAACTCGATTTGATCGCGTGCACTTTTCTTTTTTCATGAAACCAAAAAAGCAATCTAGATTCGATCTCAGATTGAATCTAAATCACGTTTTGCGAACCTCGATTCAGAGCCAGATTTATGGCGTTTTTAATTGGCAATCTGGAAGCAAAAAAAAGCAATCTGAATGTGTTCAATTGGGCAAAACTGACAGTTCTGATTCTGAAAAAAAGAGAATTTCTCTTCTGGTTTTAAAAACAGAATCAGAAGCAGAATCACTCACACATTCATAGATTTAAATGTCAGATGTCACACTTGACCAATGTCATATTTTTTTTGTTACACATTTGTTTGGAAAATATACCAGCAGTGAAGTGATTTCTTGAAAATTGAAATTGAAATAAAAAATATAATCAAAATGGAAAATAATATTGAAAATATTGTAACAAGTGTTCCTACGTATATGAGACACATCATGTCAAACTCAACCAATACATTCACACCAAACTTCAGATTCTGCGGAATAAAAAAAAACTGTTCAATTGGGATTCCGAAACGAAGAACAATTCCGGATTGCCAATTAAAAACGCCATTACACATACTTTCACACACATACAAAATTGACATTCCTAAACGTCATCAGTTGGAAATTTGTTTTTGGGAAAGCAAGCACAATATTTATTTGCAAAATATTAGGGGTATTCACGATCTGGTGTAACGTGTCTTGCATCATTGTAAAAGTGGAGAAGTGCTACGTTTTCTTGCAATACAACAACAAATATACTGGCTGTCATTTTGTTACACTTTTGCACTTTATCTATACCTCAACCCCATTGCAACAGGAAAATACAACGGTGCAAAATTTGTACTTTCGATTTTGACATTTGTTTCAACCTGATTTTAACATGAGTTTTGCTACAGATTGGAAGAAGTGAGTTCACGATCTACAAGAAATACAAACAATTTCGCACTTTTACAATACTTGTTTGCACCAGATCGTGAATACCCCTAATATGTTATAATTCTTTTTTTTTTTAAAGTGGAGCAGCAATTTTTAATTATATTTCAATATTATCGTATGATGGAAAATTTTTCAAAACTGAAAATTTGTCAAAGTAAAGGCCCCGACCAGGGTTGGCCGAATTAACTTCACTACATTTACTACATCATTTACTACGTAGTTGATTTAATAAACTACACGCCTTATTTACTACAATTTGTTACGTTTGCTACATGCACGTATAGTAAATATAAAACAATTGGAATAATTAATATAAATTTATCAAGTATCAAGTTCAAGATTCCAGAATCAAGAGTCTTGATTCAAGACCAACGAACAACGAGATTTAAGAATTTATATTTGTATATATTTTATTATGTATGAACATTTGTTGTTCCTTATTGTACATTTGCACATTACAAATTACCTACAAAAATAATTCAAAACAACTACTACTTAAATAATCCCGAACGAATCGATGATGATGACGACATATAAAAACACAAATAACTCCAACAAAAACGACCCCGGTGCCCGGGGGCTATGGCAGTCGAGCTCGAAAACGAGCTCGCTTGTCCCAGCCCCCGAACATCGGGGTCATACTTCTCAACCCTCAACTTCTCATCAAATGAACTTCACACAATATGCACACTCGCATACTGTGCAGAAGTACACTCCCACTCAAGATAGAGCTGAACTTAAGATTCTCCAGTGGAATCTGAAATTAATTACGACGAGCTTAATATCTTAATAAAAGAAAACAAACCATCAGTTATATGTCTACAAGAGACCCATTTTCCATTTGACGCAACACCTTTCCCCCCAAAGACCTTTAAATCCTACTTCAAAAACCTCCCTTCAAACACTACTGCAAGGCAGGGTATTTCCTTGTTAGTAAAAAACGACATACCTCATAGGGAAATCCCAATCACTTCCACCATAGCTTGCTCAGCTGTTGAAATTACCTCCCCAGTAAAAGTATGTATTATAACACTCTACATTCCACCTCATCAAACTTTCACTAAAAACGACCTTGAATCCATACTTAATCAAGTTTCGCTCCCAGTCATCTTAGCAGGTGATGTTTACTCATGGAACATTCTTTGGGGATCCCCCAGCACAAATCATAGGGGTAGGATAATAGAAAACTTTCTTTCAGACGCTAACCTTTCCATCTTGAACGATGGCTCTCCAACTCACTTCTCTACCCACAACACCTTCACGCATGTCGATATAACCTGTTCTTCGCCTGATCTTCTACCAAAATTACACTGGCGGACCATTGACGATCTTCACAATAGTGATCACTTCCCAATAATAACAACCATTAACCTCAACCACAATTTAGGACATTTCAGGCCTACTCCAAAATTCAAAACCGACTCAGCAAACTGGCAGGCTTTCAAAGTTCTAGCCTCACAATACGTTTGCAACACAATCCCTTCAAAAAATCCAAACAAAGAAGCGGCAATCATACAAAAAGCTATTAGGTATGCTGCAAATGTAGCGATTCCTCAGACACACCCAAAACGATTCCAAAGAACAACTCCATGGTGGAACACGGAACTCGCAGAGCTCCGAAAAACAAAAATGGCAGCTTGGAAAACTTTTAAAAAGAATAGCAACCAAAATAATTAAATAGACTTCAAAAAATCGAACGCCAAATTTAGAAGACAACTAAAAATATCTAAGGCTAAAAGTTTCCAAGACTTCACATCAGCCATTAATTCTGATACCCCAACAAACAAAATCTGGAATGACATTCGACATCTTACGGGTAATCCAACACCACTCACAATAAGCTGCATGAATACCCCGAACGGTCCAATCTCAAATCCAATTGAAATTGGAAACTATATAGCACAAATTTGGTCAAACTATTCAAATGGTTCAACGTTTTCAAATCAATTTAAACATTTAAAATACGACACCATCTCTAATAATACCCCTCCCCTAGCAAATAACTATAACGCCATTGTCATTGAGAGAAATATCTCCGCCATCGAGCTTGAATCTTGTCTGGTCAAACTTAAAGGTAAACCTCCAAGTCGTGACAGAATATCATATCCTATGATCAAAAGTCTCCCAGACAAAGTGAAACTCCGAATCCTTGACCTCTACAACTGCGTCTTAACAACAAGTGTCATCCCCCAAACCTGGAAAATTGCGTCAATACGTCCAATCCCCAAACCAGGAAAAGACAGACAAACGCCAGAGGGCTATCGCCCCATCTCTCTCCTGCCATGCCTTGCTAAAATCCTTGAAAAAATTGTTGCCAAACGAATATTCTGGTATGCAGAATCCAACAAACTCCTAAGTACAAACCAAGAAGCATTTAAAGCAAATCGAGGATGTACAGACGCCCTTCTATTTATCGACGACTATATTTCCAAAGCATTGAGCTCCAAAAATCATGTTTCGATACTCGCTTTTGACTTCGAAAAAGCATTCGATAGAATAGGAAGTCATGTAGTTTTAAACAAGCTTAAGGAATGGGGTGTTGGCCCCAAAATTTTTAATTATGTAAAATCATTTCTTACCAATAGAAAATTCTGTATTAAAACTAACAATTCTTACTCTCTCTCATACCGACTTGATAATGGTATTCCTCAAGGATCACCTTTATCGGTCGTTTTATTCTCAATTGCCTTCCAACATATATGTGATATCCTATCTAAGCACAAGCTGTTAAACTACTGCCTCTATGCAGATGATGTTTATATACTATGTAAAAGTCACAAAATAAAAGACATGGAAACTTCTCTTATTAACGCACTCAAAGATATTTTAGAATGGGGCATCTCCTCAGGATCAAAACTCTCATTATCAAAATGTAAGGTGCTGCATGTATGCCGTAAGCATATATGTACACCACTCTCAATAAGTGTTCAAAATGTCGAAATTGAAAATGTAAAAAACCTCAAAATATTAGGACTTATATTTAATAGTAGATACAATTGGCGCAATCACTGTTTAAATCTTAAAAAATCCCTAGCTGCAAGATCTAATATTGTTAAGTATTTATCAAGTAAGAAAAGTAGCGTACATGTAAATACACTTTGCAATATAACTAAACTATTAATCTTAAGCAAAATTGACTACGGCATCTTCATATACGGCAGATCCTCAAAAACAACACTCCAGATCATAAAACCAACTTATCACCAGGCGGCAAGATGTAGTGTTGGCGCTTTCCGCACCACTCCTATCAAAAATATCCTGGCAGAGGCTGGCCTTCCTATTTTTGAAGACCGTAGAGACAAAATTAACGCACAAGATATATGCTAAACTGATGTTTTCATACAATTCGCTAATTGATAAAGAAGTCAACCTCACATTAAATCGGAAAAGGGGCTACAGAATACCGTCGGCCCTTTCCACAATTCTTCAAACCGGTAACACTGAATTTCCAAAACAAGACCTACTTAAAATGAACAACACAGCTTATTTGCAACCCCCTTGGCTCATAGACCCAAAATCCTTTGTCATGGACCTAGCTTCACATGTGAAAACCCATACTAACAACGAAACATACCGAAAACTATACCTAAGCGTATCATCTGAGCTCAAGGCTAAGGACTGGAATTTCATGTTCACGGACGGATCCAAAACCAGTGACGGTACATCTTTTGCAATAGTAAATGAAGACGGCAGTATGCTACGCCTTGGATTACTCCCACCTGCAGCATCCATCTTTACCGCCGAAGCTTTTGCCATTCTAGTTGCCACACAAGTAGCTATGAAAGTGGGCACCAAACAAGTCATATGCACCGACAGTTTATCTACCATTCAAGCTATTGCGAATACCAATAACGACACGGACCTCATCAATAACATCCGA
The DNA here is from genome assembly GCA_916050605.2 of Platycheirus albimanus. NCBI lineage: Eukaryota > Metazoa > Arthropoda > Insecta > Diptera > Syrphidae > Platycheirus > Platycheirus albimanus. Next base: position 271,153,386 of record OU696696.1, on the reverse strand, counting down.
ACCTTGTTAATCAAATCAACCCATCTCATCAAACTGATGTGGACTCCAGGACATGTCGGCATCCGAGGTAACGAGCTAGCGGACGAAGCTGCGAAAGTCGCAAGCAAATCACCACTGTATCTTCATAACATATACACAAAAAAGGACCTTATAAAAAACCACCTGGAAAAAGTAACAAGTGCTGAACAGAACGAATGGCGCCAATATCAACACCATTATGCAATAATTAACCCAACCAAGTCCTCCCCCAACTATCCAACTAACATATCGAAATCAAAGATTACGAACTTCATCCGACTACGCCTTGGCCATACCGCTGCGACCCATCTCCATATCCTCAAAAAAGATCCCCCTCCCATTTGTCCTACCTGCCACACTACATCTAGCCTTCAACACCTGCTGAACGACTGCAACAAAATTAAATCATCGTTCAACAAAATTTCAACTGAAAATGACATCATTGATTTATTAAAATTTCCAAATATAACCAACATAGATAAAATTAATGAAATCCTATTCGAAACAAACACTAAAGTATAAATTTCTGTACTAAGTCTTATTGAGCGGGAGGCCATTGCAGCTAGAAGCTCGTTAATTTAAGTATTAGCATGTAATTTATTACTTGTTTAATAAAGATATAATAATAATAATAAAAAAAAATCTAAAAAGAAAAATTGAAATCAAGTTTAGTTTTGACAGTCTTCCAAGAACAACCGATTTGAAAACTGTAAGATCGTAAAAAAAACTGTAAAACTGACTGCTGACAGATAATTTGACAGCTCAAACTACGTCTGCTACATAAACTACATTTAACTACATTTAATTACATAAACTACATAAACTACGTAGCAGACGTAACAAAAAATGTAGTTTTTTCTAAAAAGTGACAGTTCGGCCATCTCTGGCCCCGACCCATAGAATCCGTTGCGTCCGTGCGTCAACTGACAGCTCGATTAAATACACGTGTTCTTACGAGAAGTGGTCCATAGACAACGCATGCGGCAACGCAACGGACAGAAGTAGCCGAACTTTAAACTTTTTCTTCTCTGGCAATCCGTTGACAGCTGGTTGACAGCAATTTTTTTTCGATTTGAAGTGGTTTCGTTTTGACATTGAAGAAGAGAAATATATTTCTTCTTCTAAGGGTTTTGGTTACAGTTTGTAATTTATTATGTAAAGCATAATTTTTTGCACAATGTTCGAAGAAAAAAAAGAGGCAAAAATGGAACGTCAACGCATTCATTGGGTCACCCCCAATCCGGCGATCCGGTAAACGTCAACGGATGCGTTGTCTCAACGGACCAACGGCGACAGGCATTCCGTAAAAGATTATTTGCATATCAATCAGACGAAGAAGTGGACTATCATTTCGGCACAATAAAAAAAAAAAAAAATGTGCGTGTAACCTTTACGCGCGATTGAAGTAAAACTTCTTTGACGATTATGGACATAATATCACTGAAATGATTAAATTTTAACTTAGACAAACGAAGAGACTAAGAGATCCAACCACTGGAAAGAACTCCCCAAGCTAATAAAGGCAAAAATGTTACTGGGAAACTACAAACAAGAACGATTTACAGCCTGCATTAACTTATACAGAAACAGCCTAAGAATCATAACGGGCTTCCTCACAGGGCACTGCAAACTAAAAAGACACCTAAATATCTTAGGGCTATCAAGCAGGGCAGCATGCAGATTTTGCGATGAAGAAGAAGAAACATCGGACCAAATTATTAGGTGGATGTGGTGCACTAATGCACAAAAGACAAAAAAAAAAAAAGGTAAATAAGGGCAGATTACCTTCTTTTAAAATACCTCAAATACTAACCTTCCTAAAAGAAACCAATTTGGAGAAAGTGCTGTAGGACGAGTATCCTCATCCAGCTCTAAAAGGGGCACAATAGATCTTTAAGGTCGCAGTGCGCTTTTCCCCAATTTAATTCATTCATGCAACTTAAAATAAAATGCATACGATGAAACATAATACAGTTTCCGAGCAAAGAAGTTCAAACTCTTGTGTTTATGTTCCGCATTTTTATTTATTAAATTCAGTCGTTTATAAACAGAGATGTCCGTTATTTGTATTTTTAGCCAAAACAACATTTAAAAAAAAAACATACTGTTTTCTTCATGTCCATTCTTTTTTACGAATTTTGAATGCTTTCGTAGTATGTATGAATAATCATGAGAAAACTGACGATATATCGATATATTGATTTTTTTCACCCGATAATTATCGATACTGTTAAAGAATATCGATACGATAAATATCGATATATTTTTTACTTGCCCATCCCTACATTGATCAAAACAAACAAATGCCATGGAGCACGTGCATGAATGAGTAAGATTATAGTATTTATATTCTCACTCGTTCGTGCACACGGTGAGCTAATGCGAGTCATCGGTGCCGCCATATTGGAATACTGAGCGTTACTTCCGTCAGAAAAATAGTATGTATATTTCTGTCTCATTCTTTCCTGGCTTCATCCTACACATTTTTGTATTTGTGTCTCTTACCTGTCGTTTTTTCCGTTGCATCCGGTTTGAAATCACAACGATTCTAAAGAAGTTTCAATTAAAAAAACCAATCTCATTTTGTTTTCCATGCGACCAGAAAAATCGTGAAATCAAGATCTAATCTGAGAGTGAATCTGAAAATGTCGTAGAATGCACAATAAAACTTTCTGAGAAAACATTGCAAGTTTCCATTCCACCATTATAAGATACAATATTTTAAAGCGGCGAAATTAGGGCTCAAAAGCAAAAATAAAATTATTCTAACACCTACTACGTTTTCATTAGGGCAAAAAAAGGAACTTTCCAAATTCGACTCCGTTTGCCATACAAAATTAAATTTCAAATTTGTTTATTTTGGCGAAATTGAGGTTGCAAATTAGGTACATATATGTAAAAACAAATCAAACGCAACTAAATTGAAAATAATTGAACAGATATTTTCTAAAATCTCAATTTGGAAACAAAATCCAAGGCAACGGCAGAAGTAAACAAAACAAAATTCAAGGCAACGGCAAAAGTAAACAAAACAAAACGAAGACAAAATAAAATGCACGACTGGGTCGCACGAACTTGCTCTTATGTATCACAGTGGTTTTGGGACTTGAGATTTTGATAAAAATACATTTTTCGAAATTCTTCAATCTGAAAAAAAGTAAACCATTTTATTTCTTGGATAAATTTGAATATAATATAGATTAAATTTATAAAAATCTGTGGAGCGGTTTTTGTGAAAAATTTTTTTTCGAAAAACTTTGAAAAAAAATTTCAAAACATTTCAAAAACTCCAGTTCATAGGTTGTCAGCTAATACATTCATTTATAATTTTTAGAAAAAATTTAATCAGCAGTTTTAAATATTAATTCATTTTTTTTTTTAAATGCTTTTAAAAATACAAAGAAATATTTGTTTTTAAATATTGGTATGCAATATAAATTGAGCTATATATGTGTGAAATTTCGAAAGAATCGCTTGAGCCGTTCTTGAGATAGTCGTAAGCAAAAAACGGTCATATTAGACCAAGAGCAATTTTCGGTGTGATTGATAACCAAAAACAAGGAGCATAATTAGATAGTAAATAACTATGTACTCAATAGTTATTTACAAATGTGGACGTCTTGCATGCTCTAGGGGGAGCAATAGTGAGTAAAACTGTATCAAATATACAGTTTTTTCCAAATTCTAGACAATTGTGATAACTATACTTTACAATACTTCAAAATGTAGAGCTAAGCGCCCTGATTGAAAATATGGAGGTCCCACATAAAACGCCCTAAAAATTACTATGGGCTCTTATTGGCTTTTCACACTGGATCAAAAACTCGGTTTTTATCTAAAACCCCAAAATCTACACCAAAACCACAAGGTTTCCCATACATTTTTCTCTTTCATAAACTAGAAGGTTTTGATAAAACTCCTCAAAACCTACTTGCAATCGCAAGTAAGTGAAAACAAACTGATCTTTTGTCACCATGAACTCGTTGATAAAACAGTGTAGTGTTCTCAGAGTATGGGATTTTTACCGACAAAAGAGAGAAAAGCCGAGGTGTATTTCTTATTTGAGTGGGATTTTCACTAAATTTCAAGGGATTTTTTGGAAAAAGTACCTTCAAACACTCACATATTCATGAAACGTCAAACAAAACCCAGTTTTTGTTCAGTGTGAATGCTCCAACTAGGTTTCGTAAGCTTTTTGAATTTTTGGTCCAGTGTGAAACCCTATTAGTCTAAATGGAAAGTACCGTTTTTAAACATTAAAAAAAAAAAATTGACCCATATGATTCCCCATACCTACCTAAAAAGCTTCACTAATTTTTTTTTAAACGAAATTTTTAGAGCCGTTTTCGAGAAAAATAAGCTTTAACTTAACGGTTGTATGGCAGGTACCGTTATTTTTTGAGCTAAAAAAAATTTCAGTTTCCCCTCTGTACAATACCTAAAAAACTCTATGTACCAAGCTTGACGTCATTCGGCCCACCCGTTTGGGAATTAAAAAAATGATAGTCTAATTCAGTGTTTTACTTAAATGGGCTTTTTGGAAACAATTTTCGGCATTCACTGCCTACTTGGGGAACATATTTCTTTTGTTCTTCATCTTTTTTGTTAAAAGGTCATTTAAATCGGTGAGTAATTTAACTCCTCGTTCTGCCATGTCATTAACGACCTTAAGTGATTGAACTATTCTAAAGCATTCCCTAAAACGCAAGTTTTCGGGCCAAACACTTGGAGGTTCTCTTAAAAAAATCTGCGTTCATTTTTAAGCGGTTAAAAAAGTTCAATGTCTCTTTGTTGACAAAATTTTTCAATACAGCTGTGACAAATTTTTCAAGTTGATGTTTCTGAAACTTTGGATTTAGAATTCAAACATGTTGGCCAATTTTGATTTTTCCCCGTCAGATGAAGTTGGGTCAAAGAATGCCAGACCTACAAACTCTGGACTCAAATACCATAAATCGTTTGAAAACCTCGTAAGAGCTTTTACAGAAATAAGTTCGTCGATCTTCTGATACTCAATGCAACTACGCAACATATCAATACCTTGTTAAGGAGCTAGATAAGCCCTTGGGCCTTGGGGCATTAAACTACGATTTGCAGTATATTTTTACAATGAAAACGCAGACATCAACCATACAAATCTACGCCTCTCATCCCAAACCCCAATAATTTCACAAAGAACCCGTTAAAAGGATAGTTTCGAAACTTGTCATTGAAGCAGATCCCACAGGATGCGTTGCGAACGAAAATAATGAAAAAACTAGCATCCATATAGTTATAGTGCAATCACCTGTTTTTACATTTTTACATCAGAAAGCATTACCAATGTGGTGGCGCTAAAAGTGAATATTCATGTCCTGAAGTATTTTTAAAATTTTCCAGAATCTCGATTAATGATGTAATTATCCTTGCGAGTGTCCTCAGATGAACAGTGTACATAGTAACTTCTCGTAGTTTTTGCATTCCGAAATTCAGGTTGACTCGGAAAGTATCAAATGTTTGTACTTGGACGTCGACCTTCGTATACAAGCTATTTGACTTTTAACGATGGAGTTGGAGTTTTTGGAGTGGAAATTTTACGATTGATATTTATGAAGGTACAAATTAACGCACGCAAATTCACCGTGTCCTGTTTACCTATAGGTATTATTCTAATTTAGCATTCCGATACCCATAGTGACGTGACATGAATGTCAATAAAAACAAAATGGAAAGGCTAATTAATTAATTGCTCGGAGGTTTTGGAAACTTTTGTGGTTCATTTTGTATGAATTTGTGTGGGATTAGGGCTATAAATTCCATTTGAAGCCACAAATTGTTTTTTAGGGTTGTTTATCTAACAACATAATATAATGAATCGCAAAAAGAAGAGATTCTGAGATGAGACAGAAGATAGTCGCAAAATATATTTTTTAAGGTTAGTTCTAGTTCACATGGCAACATAACCTCACTCTTATTGAGAATTCTCGAAGCATTTGAAGATACCTTTTCTTACATAAGAGAAAGATTGGTTTAAAAAAGAATAGCATAGGGTGGATGAAGTGGCAGGATAACTCCTTTTCCTTTGCTTACAAGAAATGCCTTTAAAGTTGAACTTAAGGTACGGGGGACAAAATAAGGCCGAGCTAACAGACTTTTCTAAATAACTGCCACATTTTTGAAGATATCGGAGTGAACTAAAAAGATTATGAATCTGTATCATTTTACCTATAAAGAAAAAAGATTTTTTTATTTTCTAACTTTGGAAAATATATTTTTTCGAAATTTAAAAAAAAGCTTAGGGTCAGTTGGGGCAATTGGTTGCAGTTTTTGCAATTTCAAAGACATCGAAATTTAAAATAAAAAAAATTAATTAGATACAATCAATTTTGAAATTCTTAAAATGTTATACTTATAAAATGTTGAGAAGAGTTCATGCTAATGGCTAAGTCACGTTATGATGTACATATATTAACTGCAGTACTTTGATGTTTTCATTTCCCCCGCAGTGTTTTCATGATTTACCCCATTTTATTTTGAAATCAGGGGCAAATGAAAACAACAAGATATTGCACTTAATATTCATCATAACGTGACTAAGCCATTAGATAATGAATTATTCTCATTATTTTTTAAGTTTAACACTTCTAGAAGTTCAAAACTGCTTGTAATTAATTTTATTTTTTTTAATTTTAAATTTCGATGTCTTTCAAATTGCAAAAACTGTCCCAAAAACGTTCATCTTCAATTTCTTTAGCAATGGCAGGTGTTCGCAGAGATCCAATTGATATAAGAGGTGCTTTTCAGCCTTTTAATCTGTTGAAAATAACCAGTTTTTGGAATATGATAATATACATGTCATTTTTTTGTTGACAACATCATTTAAGAAACTGTTCTCATTAACTCCAAATTCATGTTTTCATTTAGAACACTTTTAATATAAAAAACTTACTACTTATTACGAGAAACTGTTTAAACAGATTGGATTATTGCTATATTCACTACACTTGAAAAAAATACAATATTACTCACCTCTTTATTTAAACACACTATAAAATAACAAACATAATAAGATACTTAATTAATTGACTTTTACTTCTTTGAGACACGTTGACTTTGAAACAGAAATATGAACTTAAAAAAAAAATGACCCCGAGGTATAATGCACCAGTTGCACGAAAATTCCAAATTATGGCTATTATGTTTCTTGAATTTAAGTTATGATTTTATCGGCAAAAAAAGCTGACGTTTCTATTCACCCCATGTTTCCATTTACCCCAACTGACCCTACGTTTTGCTGTATTAAGAACAGGTGGTCTTAATAAGGCGTATTCATTTATCATATGATTTTCGCGCAATTTATGTCTGAACTAAAACGTGTTTTGTGTGAAAACACAAAAAAGACAATATTTTTTCAAAAACAATAAAAAATAAAATGCACGACTGGGTCGCACGAACTTGCTCTTATGATAAGCAATTGCTTAGTGGCTGCATATATGGATTTAAAAAAAAATTTAAATAATTTCGAAAATTCTTTTATTTTTTAAATTAGTTTAAGAGTTTTCTCGGAAAAACAAAGTATACAATAAAATTTCAAAGCTATACGTGAATCTAGGAAAAAAAAATATTGAAAATCGTTCGACCAGTTTTTTTTTAAAAAGGTTATTTTTGAAAAACTTTTCCAAAAAATATTTTGAAATTTATTTGGGTATGCAAATATATGGCAACCTGTAGTTGACATTTGAAAAAATAATTTTTAAAAAAATCAATATACCCGTTTCCAACATATTTCGAAAACCAAAAATTTTTTTGAAAAAATTATAAAAAATCAAAAAAAAAAGTTTTTGAAAAATTTGAAATGCCATATTAATAAAATTATAAATGACTTCCTGTGGCCAAAATTTTATTGAAATCGAATGTATAGTTTACGAGAAAATTTGATATGAAAATACTGGTTCTATGAGAGGTACCGTTATAAGACAAATTTTGAAAAATATTTTTTAACCAAAAGATAGATTGTCTTACGAAAATAGCATTCTGAAAGTTTTATCAAAATCGTTAGAGCCGTTTTCGAGAAAATCAATTTTTTTCTTTACGATTGTATGGCAGGTGCCGTTATTTTTGGGCCTAGAGCAAAAATAAAAAATACGTTCCGAGGGACGGCCAAATAAATCCTAGATACCAAATTTGAAGCAAATCGGCCCATCCGTTCAGGCTCTAGAAGCGCGAACAGACAGACAGACAGACAGACAGACAGACGGACGGAATTCCCAGACCCACTTTTTTCGACTTCTCGATCATCGTAATGTCATGTGTGATTGTTATCTCGAAATTTTTTTTTCTGCACGAATCCATAACTTGCCTTATAGTACCTATAATCGCAAGTAAAAATTATTTTATAATACAATAAAAAAAACAGCCTCTTCGATATATTAAGTAGAATAACTTAAAAACGGCATATTCGTTGGAAATTTGATGAACCTGTTTGAAATGTCGATCCTTTTTTATTTATTTATTTATTTATTTATTTATTTGTATATACAAAATGTGGTAGTACAAGAAGAATGTTAAATTCTTATTATTAGTACTTAATACATAGGCTCGTCAAAAAGAGTGACAAAAGTTGAAAAGAAGAGAAATCAGATACCTAAATATGATTAATAATGCTTGCGTAGTAAAGATTGATACACGAAAAAATAGCAGTTAAAAAAGGAAAAAAATTGTTACAATATTTGTTACAATATTAGAAATATAAAAATTATATACTTAATCAAAATATTTATAACGTAGTATGTAAATTAATTAAGAAAAAATAGTGTTATTATTTGAGATGTGATCATAAAGAGCCTTTCTGAAACTTGGAAGTGTACTACACTGTCGGATGGAAAACGGTAAACAATTCCATAGTCCAATGGAGTGAAAGAAAAACAATCTCTTGCTTTCCAGATAATTAAAAGAAGGTACAATAATGCTGGTTGTCCTGGAGGAAGAAGCAAAATTAATTTTTTCATACAGGTACAAAGGTTGCTTGTTAATAATCACATTAAAAAGAAAAACACAGTTTCTAAAATTCAAAAATTCTTTGAGAGACAAACCTGTTATACTTCTACTATAAGCAGATATATGATCAAATCTACGTAATTGAAAAATGTATCTAATGGTTGTATTATACGCGACTTGAAGCTTTCTCATAGAAAGTGAATCTAAATTACTGTAGATTACAGCACTATAACCAAAAAAAGGAAGTCAGAGACTTTTGACGAGTCTGAGTCTAGTCGCAAATGGCGTTACTAGCGCAGATGCATTCAACTGCCTAACTCCTGCATAAATTTTCCTAACGGTTGAGTTCACATTATCCCTAGCGGAGAGTTTTGAATTTAGAACTATTCCAAGGCTCTTTACATTTTTGAGATATGGTACATTTGTTGACATAAGTTGAATCGGAGGAAGCAATGTGGTATCAAAATTATGTTTCGAGAATATTATACTTTGGGTCTTTTCCGGGTTCAGTTTGAGATGGTTAAGTGATGCCCAGTCAGCAATAGATTGTAAGTCCTCGTTTAACCTGTAGAAACAGTCTTCTATAAGGTCAATGGGGCGTGATATGTAAATTTGCACATCATCAGCGTAAAGATGTAATGTAACGCTTTGACAAACTAATGGTAAATCATTTATGAAAAGTGAAAATAAGAGAGGACCAAGAATGGATCCCTGTGGAACTCCAGTCTTAAGTGTCACAAATTCTGAGCAACCTCTACTTGTGTGGACACTCTGAATTCTTCCTGTCAGATAACTCTTCATTAGTTTAACAGAGAGATAATCAAAACCAAACAGATTCATTAATTTTTTGCATAAGATTTCATAGTTGACACTGTCAAACGCTTTAGAAAAATCCAGGAGACAAAGTATGGATAAATGGTTTTTATCGAACTCCATTCGTATATGATTGAAATGAGCTTAGCAACTTGTTATCTCTACTATATATAAAAGAGTAATTTTGTTTGTGTGTCAGTTTGTCCGTATATGGCAGATAAACTGACGACACACCACTTACCTCGCAATACAGTGGATTCTAAAATCTTGCCCCATTCCCTGGCCAGGTTATAGGCTATTTAAATTAAAAAATAAATTATTTTAAATAGGTTTAATCTAATAATATTTGAACTTACCTCTTAAATTTATTATGAGAAATTTTATATTTCTCAAATATTTTTGACGTTTCTCCTTTTCCTTTGTTTCTTATTCCCTGTTTGTTTAGTGTGTTTTTGTTTACTTCTGCCGTTGCCTTGGATTTATTTCCAAATTGTTGTTTATATTTCTCAAATATTTTTGACGTTTCTCCTTTTCCTTTTTTTCTTATTCCCTGTTTGTTTAGTGTGTTTTTGTTTACTTCTGCCGTTGCCTTGGATTTATTTCCAAATTGTTGTTTTGGTTTGTTTACTTCTGCAGTTGCCTTTTGTTTAGTTTTGTTTACAATGAATGTACTCATTAGTGCGATATGTAAATTTTAAATACCTGCAACCCCTGGTTCAACCATGGTGTCCAAATCCGAATAAAGAAACGGAATCGATAACCTTTGTCCAAAATATCATCTGCGTCAAATAATTAACAGCTTGGGCCATACCGAAGACATTGTAAAATTTTAACTCTTCTGTTCTGGCCTATTTCATAAGCTCAACCATCTTGGATATTTCGGAAATATTATATCAACCTCGGTGCAAGTGAGTGTTACCATGCGTTAATTTTTTTCTGCAAATTTTGAGGTTCAAAATTTGCAATCCAGGATATTTTGATGCCAGCGCAATTTGAATTTCTGAATTTCTCTTCACTAAGATATTAAGAACAGCTGAAAGTTGAGAACACAATCATTTTGAAATTAGGGATGTTCGATTTCGGTTGTAACCCAATTTCATCCAAATTTGGTGGAAATGAGAAAATTTCGAAATGTGTTTTTGTATAGGAAATGATGTAATTTCGAATCTTATTCGGAAATCTGCTAGGAAATTACATCATTTACCCCAACGAAATTACAGCATAAGATTTGAAGGTACCCGATATTAAAAAACAATAGCATCTCTGTTTGTTTTATTTACTCAACGAACATAATTTGGCAAAATAAAAATAAAAAACCCTTTTTCTTACAAAAATTATGTCTTGGTTTTTAATTTCATTTAAAAGATATTGTATGAAAAAATTTTCCTCGGGTGCCCGGGCAACGCCGGGTACTTTTTGCTAGTTATTTATATATGCTTATTGATTTGGTCACGAAGAACGATTTCAAGAATTTTGGAAAGACATGGTAATATACATATCGGTCGGAAATCTTCAGGGCCTTGACAAACTGACTTCTTGGGTAGAGGGGTAACTTTAGCTTTCTTCCAAGACATTGGGAAAGTAGATGTTGTTATACAGTAGTTAATTACATGCGTTAAAGTGTGGAGAATGTGAGGCAAAATCAGTTTAATAAATTTTAAGGGTATTCCGTCTACTCCAACAGCTTTAGATTTTATATGTCTAGTTGCACTTAACACCTCTGCCGCGGTAACGCAACTAAAACTCAGTGAAGAAAGATCAGTCGACCTATTGAAAGATGTAGATGATACAGATTCTGATACCTCATTGACTGTAGAGCTGTGTGACAGAAAATGATTGTTTAATTGCATTGGTTCAAGTTCACAAATATATTGGCTGTGTTTTGAAGTTATACCAATTTTTTTTATATTTTTCCACAGAATATCACTTGGCAAGTCTACGTTTAGTTTTGAGGAAAAGTATCTGATTTTAGCTTTTTCACTTCACGGACAACACTATTGCGGTTACTTTTGAAGATAATCCAATTAGTCTCGCTTTTAAATCTTTTCCAACGTGAAAAAGATCGATCTCTAATTTTAATCAGTCTCAGAATTGTACTGTTGAACCAAGGAATGCGTGAATCAATGATATTGATTGTTCTCAAAGGAACATGTTCATAGAACAGAATCATAATCATTGATTCAAAAAGATCGACTTTTAGGTCAGTGTCTGGTATATTCCAGCATGAATTCCATGGAAGAGACACACAATCGCGGATCAATTCAATAAAGTTTATATTTTTATAGTCTCTAAAAGTGAATTGGTCTGGAATCGGGGTATTACTAAAGAATATGTCGTAAGTAACGAAAATAAGGTCGTGGTATGATGGGATTCCAATCAAGCTGATTTGATCAAACAGCAAGATTTTATCGAGGCTACTTGTCATTGATACATCTAGTAAGCTAGGCCCAGACATTCTGCTGGTGGTGGAGCGGAAGCCTACAGCCTTTCTCGTCCATGTTGTAAATGCATTCTGGTCTGTTTCGGCTATTTAACCTTTCCATTAGGGCCCTTATCTTATCAAAACTATCAGATACAATATGCCTTTGCGTTTCTGGGCTCTTGCTGGGTTCATCATTTGAGCCTTGCGAACTGAGATTTCTGGGTGTCGATTCATGAGCAACCGCATTCACATTCTTCCAGAGCCGTTATCTAAATTACTGAGGTTCTTCGGGATGTTGTTCAAATTGCAAAAAAATGGCTGCCTGGTATCGGAGCATTTTTGGAGTAATTGGCATTCCAACCTGAGACAGCCTCACTATTCTTTGGCACAAATCCGTGTCTTGTTCTTCAGCTGAGCCAAAGATGCTTAGTTTGCCAGAAGAAAAATAAAGCTAGGTCTAATTAGCTCTCCCATATCTCGCCGGTCCTAGAATTGACGACCAAATTTTTTTAATTTAAGAGTTAAAAGTTCCTTGCAGATTTTTTTCTTTATCAAAAAGGGTTGCATTGAATATTAAAACAAAGTAGAAGTACCTAGTGATGCTTGGTTTGTTTTTTTAATTAAAAAGACCTATACGTTTTTGTTACAAGCTTAAGCAAACGATTTAAATCATCGCTGACACATTGAATGACTGAATGACACACATCCTACTGTCACTGTCAACAACAGAAAAATGCAGAATTCGAAAATCAACATCGACCTTTACGAAAGACCAAAAGTTCAATGTTCAACAACCACAATTCGATCCGAATTGTATTGACCATTCACATTGAATGGATGACAAAAAAAAATGAATGTAGTATGTATGTATTTTGTAGGTATCACCAAACAAAAACCATCGCCAACGCCTGGATGTCACTTTGACACAGTTCAGAACAAAAGAAAGAATCCGAACGATAGCGACAACACGTCGTGTTTACCCTACTGCCACAAAAACACCAATACACAGCAAAACCATATCCGTCTTCTTCAAAATCCTTTTAATTGTAGTGTTAAGCGGGTTATCTAACCTCAATTCAAGCAAACGTTTGATCCATAAAATGTTCACCCAAAAAAACAACTAAACAAAAAGAAAACTTTGAAAACATAGATTTATATATATATAACGAGGGAGGGACAGAGACATAGAGAGACAAACAAGCAGAGGGTAAACGACTGCACAGTGCAACGGAGGCTTTAATCCAAAACAAACGAGGGAACTCTGAAAAACGAATCAACTTGCATTCAGCTCTGGCGAAACAATTATGCCGATTGTCCAGACGTTGTCCTAGTTGTTGTGTGCTGCTGTTATCCAGTTTGATGGACGATGGACGGACGACAGTTGGGAGTTGTGACTCTCTCTCTTTCGTCCTTCTTTTTGAAAGCCTTAGGGCCCATAGTTTTATTTAGCTGTCGATTGTTGATTTCTACAGAGGGCAGAGAGGAATACCAGCCGAGGAAAATGTTGAGGGTTATGTGTGTTGCATCAGGAGGGTTTTCGCCCGTTGTCAATGACAAATTTTCAATTTCCTTGCGAATGGTTTCCACGTAACTGGGTTCTCGTTGGTCGGTCGGTCGGTCGGTACTCCGTGCTCGGTAGTGGTATACCCGACCAGAAAGACAGAGAGAGACCGAATCAACTGGGAACTGGAAATTCTTGAGGTTTAGCATTGGGTTGAGGTTGCCATAGTTTGTTTGGATCGCTTTTGACCATTTGATTTTCACAGAGAGCAATCCGTCAACCGGTTTGTGGCATTTGGCAAATGATGGCTTTAATTGGATTGACCAGTGCAGAAGAAAATGTTAGCTGGGCTGACAAGAATGCGATTGTGTGCATGATTTAAGTTAATCTGATGGGTTACGACGGAGACTTTGGCTGACTTTGGTATTTATTTTGATTGTCCAAAGACAAAAGGACTTTTGTTGTTATTGACTGATGAAGGGTTTAAAGAATGTCCAACTCTAAGTTACTTATATACCTACATAATTCGAATCCTAACTTCTATAAAATAAATGTTAAAAAGTTTCAAAAAGTATCGTTAGATATTTTAAGTGTCAATGTAATTAAAAAACTTTGAAAAAAAATGAAAATTGATTAGAAAACGAATAAAAGAAGATCAGGGGATGTTATTCACATACCTTCAAGTGAGAACAGAGCTTACTGACATTCAATAATGAATCTCTAATCAAACAGTTTTTTTGCGACAGATGTTAAAAATCTCAAAACCAAGCAGTTAAATGTTGTGTCTCGAGCCCGCTGAAACGACATGGTGATTCCACTTAGAGTTAGAGCCCCGTTTAAATGACAGTAAATGATTTTTTTTGGAAAATATTATTGACAAGTATGTATATTGTAACTATTCCCACTTGAGGTACGCCATCTATCGACGAAAAACTAAGCTCTAGAATACCATGAGAAGCAACAAGAACAATTTCCACCATTTTAATTGTTGTTGTTGCTTCCCATGGTATTCTAGAGCTTGTGGTAGTGTAGTAGTACTATACTTTATATATACAATGAACGCTGTTACGAACAAAGTATGCAACATCATCTTAGGGGGAACTAAATGTTAGGAGGGAATCCGGAAACGTAGGTCCAAACTGAGAGTAGACACGAACTGAAAGTCCACAAAATAATATTAGCAACACACCTTAAAATGAACATTTGATTGAAGCAATAACTTTGGCAATTACCATATCCAACAACGAACTGTAGCTTAGGACTGTACAAATAAGAGTAGATATTGAACAGACAAAATGGCGCTGGATTGACCTAACACTTAGGAAGTCCGGTCCGATAACAATACAAATAGGCACAGAGAGGAATCCTCAAGGTGAAAGGCGTTTTGAAAGACCGAACGGAACATGAAGCTCAGCTGTTTTAAAAGAAGCTATACCCGAGTATCGTTACGAAATCTCACGTAACGATTGCCCGTGGCCGTGACCCGTGACTTATTTAAGAAAAGTAGTAAATCTATGGGAAAACTTTATGGATTATTTTACGGAAATTTGTGTTGCGTGATTTCGTTGAACATATGTATGTAGCTCCGTCAAGAAAAATGGAGCAACTGCACACATAGCCAGACCGGTTATGGCGGAGCTGCAACGAAAAAAATTCCAAAACAAATTAGTTTCCAGAAAATCGCCCAAGGTCACCGGATCTGACTGCATCAGGTTTTTGTAATGGGGTTATGTCAAGCAAGAGATGTTTCATGCGCCAAACGTGGGAATTTCACAGAATTAAAGTGATAGTTGAGGTAATCCTCAGGTTTCTCATGTGTGTGAATTTGCGTGGAGGTCATAAAAGCATCGTCATTTTTTACGTTATGGATGCCCAAGCAGTATGTCCAAAGCTGACGTTTATAATAGCATACGCCTGTGGATAAAATGGGAGTTG
Source organism: Platycheirus albimanus (assembly GCA_916050605.2). NCBI lineage: Eukaryota > Metazoa > Arthropoda > Insecta > Diptera > Syrphidae > Platycheirus > Platycheirus albimanus. Next base: position 271,137,721 of record OU696696.1, on the reverse strand, counting down.
GAAGAGTTTTCATAAGGTCGAAAACAATGACAGTAACTTCAGTATTTGGATCCTTAGCCAATAAAGTTTCCCTTTTACAACTTTGTCTTGAAGCTTCCGCTTTAATTAGATGCTTATTTCGTTCCAGTTCTAGTTGAGCCAATTTGACGGTTTTTGGAGGATCACAAACACGTATTTTTATTTCCGAGCTGTCACACTTCTTACAGGAATCTATGATTGGCGCGTGGAAAGACAAATTGCAATCCTCGTTAAATACTTTTCTATACCTAAACATAAATGAGGAGCCTAAGATTGAGATGTGGAGCCAAAAACTTCCGGTTTGGGATTTCGTGTAGGGTTTAATGGGACTTCGGGAATCTATCAATATAATAATTCTTTACCTTATCGTACGCTTCCACGTTTGTTTTGTTCTTTGGGACATGTTAACCTCTTTAATCAGTTGGTGGTCTTCGTATTTTGGCTTTGTTTTTTACAATGCGAGAGATTCTTCCTCACTAACACTTAGAACTTTTTTGTTTTAAATACTTCCATACCTTCGCCATTAGGCAGAAAGTATTTTGCCTTGAATTCACTCTCCTGGATTGAAAACCTGAAAAGGGTTTTTTTTGTAATGAACGTAATTTGACCAAATATAAAGGACGTTTTAAGGTCAAAACTATCAAGGTCGTAGAACTTTTTAAAATCTCTCTCTGGTATGATGGTTGTATTTGTCCATGACATTTTTTCCTACATGTACAATGAATCGCAACATCTATTCATTTGGCATAAACAGGTGCTCCTCTTCGATCAACTCACCAAAAAATTCTGATAAGAAAGATGATAAGCTCATAACACCTAGTAACATCTGAAAGCCTATCTGTTAGCAGAGGCTTGCCACAAGGTAGTGTCCTATCAGTAATCTTCAAAACTACCAAAACAGTTAGTACTCCAACTCCAACTGTATCTCTCAGAGAGAGTGTTAAAATATTCACCTCTGTTGGGATTCATCGTAATGCATATAGAGATATTCCAGGGAACTGCAAATCTGATGAACTTCCCAAACAAGGAACGACACTACCCTTTTAAACTGAGCACAGCTTTCTGCGGACTTAGCCAAAGCTAGATTTAAAACTATCCAATGTTTTGATCTCTCTAATTAGATGGCACACTAAAGGCTGAACTATAATAGTCGGAACGGCCCGTCCGTAATTGTGTGAGAGCAAGCAATTCGTATCACGCGCCCGAAATAGCGGACTGCTCGGTTTCGTCAAGTTTTCGATCATTTTTTTTACGGACGTATAAAGTGCGCTCGATATTGCACTTTACGGACAAAAATTTGACATCTGACTGTAAATAGATATGAGAGTGAGAGGTATGCTGACTTTTTGTGTGACGTCACAGTCATATATTGCTCAGAGGAAAATACATGTTTTTCTTCCGCAACAATCCGTCCATTATGGGTAGAGAATTCAATTCACAGGTTGGACGGCAAAATTTCGTTTGGTTTTGACACTGGCTACCGTTTGTTTCCATCCATTATAGCTGTGGCCGTTTTGAAAAAAATGACGCTTTTAATAAACAAAAACTCTTCAGTTTCTGATAGTGGACTTCGACCATAAACGTTTTAACAGTTTTGTTTTGAATTAATTTGTTTATTTGCAATTTTATTGCAAAAAACGTAAATAAAGTCGAAAATTTCCCTTCATGTCTTCTTAAATAATATAAGCTGTTTTTGAGTACACATTTTCTGATAAGGATGATGAAACGGAACCAAAGTCGAAGAAGTCTTTGCCCCCCATTTCAACCACTTTGAATGGGTTTTTAACCCCCACAGTTCGAACAAAATTGAACCAATCCATGGATGATGAATCCGTACCTCTGTTCGTTTCTTTTTTCTTTCTATGAGCGCATGATCTACGTCACAATCCATATGAGTGTGACCTGGCTCTAGAAATTTGTGGTCTATGACTTCAATACTTGAGTTGACTTGCAAAAATGACAAAAACATTGTGCTGACGAATGAGTTCTTATTTTGGCCTCCACACGAATCAATGTAAAAAATCAAGTGACTTATTTGGTTTTCTTCGCTTACCTTTTCCATATGCTTTAGCAAACATGATGCAATTTCATTTTCACTTCGCCTAGCCATTGCCTCGTGCCACATAAAACAATATGGGATGTTTGAGGAGAAGTCATGTACATTGAGATTGTAAGTCCACAATTGCCGTTTGTAGAAACTTACTGAATTTCCGAGGTATGGTATCGGAAGGCACTGTTGAAGGTCAAAGGCATAAGCCTTGATTGCAGAATTTCCTTTGGCCACAATTTTGACATCCCGTTTAGAGTTATATGCCAAGTCCGTCATCGCATGGTGTTGGCTCATTTCACTTTGAAGGCTTGCAAGCTCCTCAGCTCCATCCTGTTTTGCAATGTCAATTTTAGTTTTCAAAGTGTCACATCTATTGCATGTATCGATTCTGGGTTTCTTAAGTTTTATATATTTATTCCTAAGAAATATTCACATGCTACTATAAACCATGACAAAGTAGTAAACGTACCTTTAAATATTTGCGAAAATTTGCTTAAGCTCAGGGAAACTGTCGGATGTTTTTCACAGAACAAATTGTAAATTTTTGCCAATGTCAAATCTGCATGAAAATATTTGCAAGATGTATTACGCCTTGTGTAGTGACTTTCATAGGCAGGAAAGCTGTTTAGATGGTCCTTAACAGCTTCAACCACTTCCGCAGACATTTTATTGCTTCCTCCAGCATAACCACCATTATCTTTGAAAGGCATTTTCGGTAGCTCCAATTTTTTTCTCACTACCGTTTTAAGAAAATTTTCGGTTTTATCGTAGCATTGTCTAAAGCACTTTTGGCAGACACGAATCTTATGCTTCTCATAGTTGACAAAATATTTTAATTGATGCTGCCGGTTTCGGGGTCGAGTTTCACTTCTTTTTAATATCTGTGATTTTTTGTCGTCAATCTCTATCAAACTCCCGATATATAGGATCCTTTGGTTCAATGTCCCCGAGGCCCAATATGATTTGAAAATTTCCATCTGTTGTTGAAATGTGATTTTCTCTTTGCAACTTCGGCGACAACTGTTAAGAGCTTACATTTTCTTGCCCCAACTGATCCAGTTTTTCGAGTATAAATGCTTGTCCACTGTTTCTCTTATTAGCAATACCTTTACTCGAATCATATCCCAATTTGTTTTGGTTTTTTAAGGAGAATCAATAAGATTTGCTTCAAGTTGCTTTCCCATTTGCGATAGTTCTTCGTCAGCAGAATCTGAGGATATGTCCATATCTGACAACTCAAAATTTGGATCACGTACAGAGTCATCTTCACTAAAATCATTGTCCAAATTTGTGTTTAAGCTGCCACCATATTCTTCAAAAAGTACCTATATCTAAATTGACATAATCAACTCCATCTGCTAATGACTTGGTTTCGTTGATTACGGGTTCATAAAACACTTTGCATTCAGATGCTAATCGGACAAAAAGGTTAAATTTAGAATGTACATTCATTAATAAACGTTAATAAAACAAAATACCTGAATCACTTCCATTACTTGTTGAATGGTTTGTCTTTCCTCGTATTTCCATTTGTCTTTCAACGGCTTTATTAAATATTCCCTTCCTTGCCATGTTTAAAATTTGTAAACCTCGCGAAGCCTTTTTTTTGCACTTATTTTATAATTTTCACAACACTTAAATCTTAACCAAATCTTTTACAGCACTTTACTTCACGAGAACTTAAGTCAACTGAAATTTCAAACATTTCATTTGAAAAAACGGCTTAAACCGATTTAATTTTGTTCTTTTTTGAATTTCGATTTTTGAAAAACAGCTTACCCTAATAGTGAACAAATCCGAAATCTATTTTAACATGCTTCTTTTTGTAAATGAGTAGATACTTCAATTCAGATCTACCACATAAATATAGATACCGCAAATAAATTTCTAATTCCCTCCATCCATTTAAAATAAGAAAAAGGACCTACCGCTACCAGCTTCCACCCTTGAAATGCCAAACTTCAATTTAGCATGAAAACGAAGTGAAAAAGCAATAAGAAGAGCGGAAATTTAAAAATAAATCATTAAAACCGCAGTGATTAATAGTTAAAATACAAAACTATCTTGTAAACTTAATTACATCCTATAAAATCACACCGTGGTGCACTTCGTCTTTAAATCCTCTTAAAAGGTATCTGCTCCAAGGACCACAAGGAATTTTAACCGGCACAGCACAGCACAGCACCAACACAACATAGTATAAAGTGGAGCAGCAATCATAGAGCGTTGCAAGCAAGCTAAAATCAGTTGTTGCATATAAACGTATATCTAGCTATGCTATCTCTTTAGCAACCAATTACAACACAATTTTAATTCACTCGGAAGCTTCACCGCAAAATCCAAGACAAAAGGGATTTCCATCCGTTCGGTTCGTTCCATCACACAATTAATGCACGTAGATTTATCTAACTGAACAAGCAATTCATTTTGGTTAATTTAACATCTAACTATAAAGAGGGTATATGCGGCAGGACTCAGGACTCAGAATGGCATATATAGGTAGGAATCTGGAAACAGGAAGCTCCTGATGGTTCCCATTCTCTCCTATCTATATAAAATTGGAGCACGGGAGCTAGAGGGTCTATATATATTGATATACTTATGGGTTGGAATTGGGTTTGGGAGTTGGGATACAATGACAAATAAAGTATTTGTGTATCTATCTATCCATCTCATCAATTCACTGGTTACACAATCAACCTTAAGTATCTGCACAACAGCATCCCGTATAGCTAGCAGCAGTGTTGTAGTAGTAGCATCATCATCAGCAAATTGCTGATCGATAGATTATGGGTGGATAAATTGTGGTGCAGTAACAGACAGAAGCAGGAAGCAGCAAGTAGGCAAGGCAAGGCATGGCTATAGCAATAGAGTTAGTAACTGAAGAGACCTTCAAGAGCTTTTGTTTTGTACTTTGTGTCCTATTCGAAGGATGCTGCACGAAGTGTTTGCTGGCTGCTTCATTGTTCAATTAAATTCCATAGTAGTTTAATTTAATTTAATTATTGGATTGTGTGTAAATGCATTTTAGAATAGATAACTGAGCAGCTTTTGTAACACATTTGAATTGACACACATTTATAGTTGAATGATCGATGCTCGTTATAAGTGTAATTAAGTGGTGATTTGTTACTCAATATTTGCGTCCCTGAGATATTGATTAGAATGATTGATTTAATATAAATTTCATTTAGAAAATGTTTGTATGGAATTAGATTGGTAAGTGAGCTCAGTTCTCTTTATTAAATTTATTACCAATTTTAACAATCACAGCACAGTGCGAGTTTTTAGGAAAGTTGGAGAAAAGATAAAAGGAGATAGCGATAGCGATGCACACTGGTTTTGAATGTCTGGAAAAATTGACCTGGGTAAAGCATTCTACATTCTTGTAGTGCGACTAAAAAATGAATCTCTATAAGCTAAGAAGTACATACGTCCGAAGTTAGACTCGCCCTCGAGGAAAGATTGATGGGCATTAAAAGCGATGCTAGTGTTACCGCGAAATTTTTCAAGGGGAGGAATTACTCTGGCTATTCCCCTGTACCACTGTTTATAGGAGTACAGCGATAAAACAAGTCTTTAATTTTCTAAAGAGTTTAAGAGTTTTCTTGGAAAAACTAAATATGTGATAATATTTCATTGCTAGAAAAAAAATTATCGAAAATCGTTCGAATTTATTTTTGAAAAACTTTTCGTTGCAGCTCTAATTACTTTTTTCTAGGGAAGTGTTCAACCTGTTTGGCTATTGAGCCGAAGAACATTAAATTTCCAGAGAATTTTTCGAAGTGCTTGGAAAATTTGAAGCCTTTTCGATGGCATTGAAGACTCTGGCAAGATCATCCTCGTCTTTTACCTTCTTTTTCTCTATGGTGACAGGTTTGGCACAGACTCTTAACTTTTCTTGACCATGGATGTAACTGTCTCCTCTGGTGGAACAGAGGCTTCTTCTATAACTTCAGCTTCCAAAATGTCTTCAGTCGTGTTCGTTGGATCTTGTGAATGGTTACCGCAATCACTTTTACTGCAAAATAAATATGTGATTATGAATGGATTAGGTATATGTAAATAGGTATTACAAGAATATGTTTAAAAAATGCTTACTCTCCCAGAACCTTAATATAGGGAATTAAAAATTTAAGGCTCTCGAAGTGAACCGACTCAGGCTTGGATGCCTGATTCTTCCCTTAAAATGGCACGGAAGCAGTCCCGAAGGGAATTCCATTTTTATTGTCATTCGTCGACTAAAATCACACTTTATTAACAAGTTTTAATCAAACAACAAATATTTACTGACCTCTATTAATTCCCCACAATATCGGCAATGTCCTCCCAACCTCTATCTCTTCGTGAGCGGTCATTGTACTCCGGGCAATTTTTTGCACAAATACAGCAATGGTTTTCTATTTCGATCACTAATTTTGTCTCGAAGTCGCGCATATCAATTTTTTGCTGTATTTTTATTTCTTTTGAACCCATTTTCAAAAGACTTTCAAGCAATAACTCAAGACAAAAGAACCGGCGGTCACGAACTAACAAAAATGGCATCAAAAACAAACATTTTTTGAGGTTAAAGTTGAACAATGAAATTAAAACTGATGTATGAGAACAAAATGAGAACCGAACACCATTCAGTGAAAAGATTGTGTTCCATATACCAGGAACGAAAATCAGCTGTTCGTTGAATTCGATTTCTGTCAGTAAAATAATAAAATTGGATTTTAAGAGATGTATTAATAAATAAATTATTTTTTGCACTTAAAATCAATGGTCTTCAAATCACAAATAAAAATGTTCATGGTTGCATTTCAATGATAGCTATAACTGGCCTCATATTTGAATCAGCTTTCACAGAAATCACTTTTCAGTATTATTTGTGAACACTGAACAACTTGTGAGTTATGAACCTTTCTTGAAAAGAGAGGGTTGTTGCTATTTAGACCAGTAAAATTTACGCTTTAACTTTGGAATCCGTGTATGATTTCTATGTAATTCTCTGGATATTGTTTTGTATGCAATAATTCTAGGTAGCTATATTTTGGGGAATGGTTACGAAATCTCGCGAATCAAAATCTCGCATTACGAAATCTCGCATTACAAAATCTCGTAGTTACAAAAACTAGCATTACGAAATCTCGCTTTTTAAAAACTCTAGATTACAAAAACTTGCTAACAAGAATCCCGCAAATTTTAATCTAGCAAAAAGCAAATTGTATTTATTATAAACAAGTAGGACGTTACAAGGCTTTTGGAGTCAACTTTTGTGAAGAGTATTCTTTTACGAACGAGTACAATAAGTACCTTTTTGGGGGCACACCCGCTCACGCAACTTTTTTGCTCCGCTTAGGGTATGTTCAGTAGTCTGGCAGGCGCCTATGTTTTCTTAGTCAACTGGACTTGGGTGGCCCGCTGCGAGGGATCAAGGGATTTTAACTACCTTTTTGGGTGCAAACCCGCTCAGGCAACTTCGTTGCTCCGCTTAGGGTACATAAGGTTAGAAGCAGGCATTTTTGAGAAGTAAAATCAATATTTCTCCCGTTACATGATGAATTAGAAAAAAACAACTATGGTAAATGAGAGACTATTTTGTTAACAACAAAATATAAAATTTGGATATAGGAGAGATTTAGCTAACGGAACTTGTATGACAAATTGTAAATTGAGTCAAGAATATGCGAAAATAAATCGGGTCATTAGAAGCAGTGAACAAATCAACGTTGTTTTGTGAAGTGAACAAATTTTTTTTCGGTTTAAACTTTAAATTTTATAAATTAATTGTTCTTTATTGAATTTTCATAAAAATGGGCAAGAAAAAATGTTTGTTAGTGGAGGAAAGGGCAAGAATAGATGTTTATTGCTCTGAAGGTCTTTCATGCTGTGCTATAGCCCGCAAAATAAATCGAAGTGATCATTGTGTGAGCAATTATTTAAAAAATCCATCGTCCTACTCAAAAAATTATAAAGGAAACACTTCCTCTGCCTTAACACTTCGCGAAACACGAAGTATCCTTAGAATAGCGTCAAATTCAGCTTTATCGGCAGCTAAAATTAGGGAGAAAGCTAATCCACTGTTAAACGCACGATTCGCCATGCTAAACACTTAAAGCGCCTGAAGCTTAAGCAAAAACCACCACTTAATGACGCAAGGAAGAAGCAACGCTTGTGTTTCGCGAAAGACCACATGAGCTGGGATGTGCAAAATGGAATGACCACAAATGATTGGCGGAAGGTTATTTTTTCTGACGAAAAAAAATTTAACCTAGATGGCCCGGATGGTTATAATTATTATTTCCATGACCTGAGGAAAGAGGAGCGGTTTTTAAACCGTCACCATAGCAGAGAAGGAGGCGTTATGGTCTGGGGCTCAATTTCATTTTATGGCGCTATAGACTTGGTAGTCCAAGATAACAAAATGACTGGGAAAACCTACAAAGCCTTGCTGGAATCAGTATTCCCCAAAATAAGCGAGGTTTTTGGACCAATTCCATGGATTTTTCAGCAGGACAACGCTCCCATACACACAGCCCGAGAGGTAAAATCCCTTATTGCGAACCAAAACGTCCACTTGCTGCCTTGGCCACCATATTCCCCGGACCTTAACATAATTGAAAATGTGTGGGGCTGACTTACACGTAAGGTATATGAGGGAGGGAAGCAATACGATGACAAGGAAGCGCTAATTGATGGTATCAAATTGGCCTGGAGTGAGATTTAACTGGACTACTTGGAATCTCTTTATAAATCCTTAAAAGATAGAATTTTTGAAGTTATTTTGAAGGCTGGTGGCAGCACACATTATTAAAAATCTAATAAAAGCTAAAATAAATAACTGCATTTTATTTTCATTTATTTGATGTGCTTCTAATCTAATGACCCGATTTATTTTCGCATATTCTTGACTTAATTTACAATTTGTCATAGAAGTTCCGTTAGCTAAATCTCTATTATACCCAAATTTTATATTTTGTTGTTAACAAAATAGTCTCTCATTTACCATAGTTTTTTTTTTCTAATCCATCATGTAACGGGAGAAATATCGATTTTACTTCTCAAAAATGCCTGCTTCTAACCTTATGACCGGCAGTGTATGTCCAGTCGTCTGGCAGGCGCCTATGCTAACAGTTTTCTGTACTTGGGTGGCATATTGAATTGCATATTTGAAAAGTATAGCTAAAAATATTTCACTAGCTTAAAAAAATTGTTTAATAAATTTAATTTGATTAAAATATAAAAATAGAACTTTTACGGTAAAATTTATAGATTTTATACCATAGAAGATAGCGGAGGTTTCCCGATGTATCACAAGTTGCTTCATCATTAACCATAGATCCCAGGTATTAAAACTTTTCACACTTGGGAATAACTTTTCCATTTAAATAAATGTAAAGAATAGGTAGGCATGTGTGGATCAGAAATCGAGAGCACAAGTATTAAGTCTTTTTTGGGCTTATGCGGTATAAATTACCTTCCAAAACACCCACTCATAAGTCAAGTGCTCGTTGCAGAGATAATGTATCCTTGATTATGGATGGCTCTATCTTCAGCAAATAATAACTGATGCACCTTAGGGATTAGGGTCAGGCATTTTAACTACAAGCATCAGTAAGTCAAAGACTGCGATAAGGAGCAGAGGGCTCAAGCCGCTTCCCTGGTATACGCCCACTATAGTTTAGAATCCTTCGGTGATCCTAGTACGCCCACAACTATTCATAAATATAAGAAAGTATCTCTAGTCTCTGAACATGTAACGCAAAACAATTTATTTATTTGTTACAGATAAAAAGTCTACTTTATAGACATTTCACAATAAAATCGTTAACAATATTATAAAAAAAATATACATTCTGTTGCTGAATAATTCATTAAAAACAATAGGCCTTACCTTCCTCCATGCAAGAATTGAATTGATATTTTCGCCCCCATTCTATTACCTTCCCACAAACTATGTTTCAAAATAAATTAACACACAATATTGACCTCATTGGAATTATGTAATTTTCTCCAAATCAAATTTGATTCCAATTTGCATTAATTGGCAATAAAAATTCACAAACATTCATGACATACAACACTGCACATACACACCCAGAGTTTATATTATTTGTATCTATATCTTTATCTATCCATGACAAAATCCTAAAAATAAAATACAAAAATTATTCATTCAACTCACAAAGTATCCAGTAGATACATTTATATTTAAATCATTTCTCTTCATATCACTTCAATTCTCAATTCTCAATTAATTTCCTATCTGTTGATTGTATTCGATATTTTGTTTGATGAAAATTACCATCGCATCCATCGGATGGGGGAGAAGAATGATACATCATCATCACACAGGACACACAAAATCAAAAAAATTCAAAAAAAAAAACGAGTTTATATTTTTTAAATAAAATAAATCCTCTCGAGCAAAGCCTATGAAATCAAAGGATACCTTTGAAATAAATATATTCACACAATCTGTTCCTACTCTCTATAAAAAAAAGCCTGTTTATTTTATTTCATCCTTTTTTTTTTAGGTGTGCATATTTTTTTATGGAATTGTCAACAATTGAATGGAAATCGAATAGTTGGTAGAATTAACAGGAAATAGAAAATGAAACTTTTTAGTTGAAAAGCACCGCCATCATGATAGGAACCTTTATTTAGAGTAGGCTTTTTTATTGTGGACAAGGACGATTTTCGATTGGGTGTGTGTTGTTCAAGGCAAGCTATAGAGGATAAATTGTGTTTCCATTATTTTTTTTTTCTTTCTTTTGTATGTCCTCCAACATTTCAATTAGCAGCCATCATATTCAGTTCAAATATTTAAAGTAAGCAGGAGCAGCAGAATCAAGGATATACTAGGTATGTGTTATATGTAAAAAAAAGAAAGACACAAAAAATAAGCTCCAAAAAGATATTAAAGGCTTGATTCAGTGCTGGCTGGAGGATTCAGACGATGGATTTATTTGTTCTGTTTGATTTATCGATTTCAGATGATGAAATTGGAAATACATATATCTATAGTGGAGTCGGGTCGGGGCAGGAGTTCGCAGGTGATGAGACTTGAATCCCTTATTGAACGAAAACTATGACATGAAATTTATTTAGGTTATATAAACTCTACCTTTAGTGGAATTTTCGGCTTTATTTGCTGAACAAATTGTGCAATCTACCTGTTTGTATCTATATTATCCTTGCATTTAAATGTGAATTGGGTTCAGATTTCACTGTGATTGCTTTATACACTAGCTATTTGAGATGACATACAACCTATCCTATATGCTTGTGTATATGTGTGTTCAGAAAAATCAAACACCTTGTGCATGAAAGTGTATGTTTAAAACACTAAAGAGTGAAATTAGTTTCTTAAATTGGGTCAGTCATTTAGTCGTAATGAATTGAAATAACAATTTTTTATAAAAGGTTACCAATCAGGGTTTTTTTAATTTTAAGGTTTAATTGTTCAGTAAATATTAAATTTTAATTACGAGTGTTTCGATATTGTGTTCCTGAGCCTCCCCATATCCGGCCAGCCCAGTCTTTAGTCTGCCGTCATCAATTTTGAACTCCGAGTACGGAGACGGGGGTCTCCATCTTCCTGATAACTCCATGAAAGATGAGGCTTACAATTGCTTCTGACTCCCTAACTCCCTCTGGCACGGCGCGCGCTGAACACCAGCGTTTTAGTGTATCAGGCTGCTACGCCGCCGCCGAAGGTTCTAGGTTTAATCACCGATTCCACCTAAGTTTTTACTTGCGATTGAAGGAACTATAAGGCAAGTTATGGATTCATGCTTACTTACTTACTTACTTACTTAAGGTGGCGCAGACAGTCCATTGTGGACCACGGAGTCAACCAACAATCCTCGCCAGCTAGGCAGGTCCCTAGCCAGTGGCCTCCAGTTGCGCACACCAAGTTGGTTGAGGTCGTTTACCACTTGATCGCGCCACCTTAAATGGGGTCTTCCAGAACTGCGTCGGCCCTCCGGGTTGGAATTGAAGACTCGTCGGGCAGGAGCGTTTTCGTCCATACGCTCCACATGGCCCAGCTATCTAAGCCGCTGAATTTTCAGCTTCTTAACCAAGTCAATGTCGCTTTATAGCCCGTACAGTTCGTCATTGAATCTTCTCCTCCATACTCCATTGATACATACAGGCCCAAATATCACCCGAAGAATCTTTCTCTCAAAGCACCCCAGCCTGTATTCATCCGATTGTGTCAGTGTCCACGCTTCTGCCCCATACAGCAGGACTGGGATGATAAGAGTCTTGTATAGTGTCTCCTTGGTCCTTTGAGAGAGGGCTTTTTAAGATGCCTTCTTAGCCCGAAGAAACAGCGATTGGCAAGAGTGATTCTTCGACTGATATCTTCACTGATGTTGTTCTGAGAGGTTATAGTGGAACCCAAATAGACAAAGTCCTTGACAACCTCAAAGTTATATCTGTCCATTGTGACGTTTTGTCCGAGCCTACGGTGATGATCTACTTCACCCGAGGCCAGCATATACTTTGTTTTATCTTCATTTACAGCCAGACCCCCATTTGAGCCGCTTCCACTTCAATACTTGCGAATGCTCCACTGACAGTGCGCTTCGTTCTTCCAATAATGTCAATATCATCAGCATAGCCAAGTTATTGAACGGATCTAAAAAAAATCGTACCGCTGGTGTTGACATGCGAGTTGCGTACGATTGCCTCAAGAATGATGTTGAAGAGGTTTCATGACAGCGCGTCACACTGTCGTAAGCCTTTCTCGACATTAAATGAGTCGGTGGTGTTCTTACCAACCTTGACGGAGCAGAGCGAGTTCTTCATAGTCATCCTGCACAATCGAACGAGTTTGGCAGGGATGCCAAGAAGTGACATGGCTCTGTATAGCTCGTTCCTGTTTACGCTGTCATAGGCGACTTTAAAATCGATAAAGAGGTGGTGAGTATCGATCTGGAATTCTTGGGTCTTTTCCAAAATCTGCCGAAGTGTGAAAATTTGGACAACGGTTGACTTACCGGGCCTGAAACCACACTGATAGGGGCCAATCAGTTCACGTGCGAAAGGGTTCGGACGTTCACACAGAATGGCCGACAAGATTTTATAGGCGACATTTAGGAGACTTATACCTCTGTAGTTGTCGCAGCTTAGAGTATCTCCTTTCTTGTGGATAGGGCACACAATGCTGAGGTTCCATTCGTCATTCATACTTTCATCCCACCAGATTGTACAGATGAGTTGGTGTATGCTCCTCACCAAGTCATCTCCCGCTGCTTTGAAGAGTTCAGCCGTAAGGCCATCAGCTCCAGCAGCCTTGTTGGACTTTAGTTTAGATATTGCTATCCAAACTTCTTCTTGGTCGGGAGGACGGAAATTTTGTTCATCATCATCCAAATCAAATGGATCATTCTGCCTGACAGCGATAAGTTGGTTGTCTTCGCCGTTTAACAGTCTGCAGAAGTTTCACCACCGACTGTTTATCTACAACGACATTCCCACCCTCGTCTCTACATGCTTCCGCTCGGGCTTTGTAACCCTTGGACGAATGCTTTACCCTTTGGTAGAACTTTCGAACATTGCTTCTGCCGTAGCACCCTCAATAGATTCAACCATTCGTTTTTCCAGTTCTCTTTTTTTTCTTCTGAAAAGCCGATGTTCCTCTTTCCTCTTTTGCTGGTACACCGCACGGAAAGCGCTCTTGGCAGCTCTAGTTCTGGCATTCAGAACTGCATGTGTGCGAGCCTGCACTCATCATCAAACCAGGTGTTTCGTTGTGGTCGCCTAATGAAACCCAAAACATCCGTGGCAGCGGTTTTGATGGCCATTTTGCAATGTTGCCACTGGGCCTCTGGGTTTGGCGCAGGCGCCGGGCTTGTCAAGAGATAAGAGGAGACATGATTGGCAAAGGTTGTGGCGGTCTCTTGCGATTGTAACTTAGCAACATCAAACTTTCTCACAGTGGATGTTCGGTTCTGCGGTCTGGTGGAGATCCGCATTCCCACTTTAGCTACAACAAGGTAGTGGTCCGAGTCTATGTTGGCCCCTCGGAAAGTGCGGACATCCATGACACTGGACGCATGTCTGCTATCAATCGCAATGTGATCAATTTGGTTGACGGTATTTTGATCAGGAGACCGCCAGGTCCCCTTGTGAATATTGAGGTGTGGGAAGTATGTGCTAGCTAAGATGACACTTCGCCCCGCAGCAAAGTCGATTAGCCTGTGTTCGTTACCGGAAGTGTTGTCGTGCAGGCTATGCTTTCCGACTGTCGAGCCAAAGTTACCCTCCTTTCCGATTTTGGCGTTGAAGTCACCAAGAATAAACTTAGTGTCATACTTCGGGCATTCATCATGTGATAAACTCGCGCTTATAAGTTCAGCAAGTCAAGTCCGGGTGGACAAGACCAGTACCCGATGGCTACCACTTGGAGGTAAAATAAGCACAATTGATGCGTATGAGACAGTTGCAACGCTGGGCATCGCCATGTTGATACCAATCAGGGTCTACCCTATTCATACAGCACCCAGCCATCAATTCATTTAAACAAATAAAATGAGATAACAATGACGCATGGCATTAAGATGATGGAGAAGTCGAAATAATTGAGTCTAGAAATGCAATCCGTCTGTCTGTCTCTCTGTCCGGCACGAGTACGACAACTTGGCCGCCAAGATTTGATAACGGGGTTTTGTAGAGAAGTCAAAAAAAAAAAAAATTACTATGGGAGGGGGGTCTATCTCACCGCGTTTAGAAGGTCAAAATGACTTTAAATCAAAAAAAAAAATATTAAAAAACAACGGCAACACTTACTATAAAGTGCTATACTGCATTTGAAAGCCAAAAGTTTGTTCTATAATCCTGCATTATAATTAAATTACTCATGTCTCATGTCAATGGTTTGAAAAATTCGCATTTAAAGTCCAAATTTTGATAAAAAACGTGAAAAAAAAAGTTTAGACCGATTGTTTTTTAAAACTGTGAAATGAAATTGTAAATAGGCTTATAAGTGTTCCATGTAACTATCATTTCTTAATCGAACACAAAAAACCGAATCTTCTAGTTTTTGAGAAAATCGAAAATTACCAAAACTCCTTTTTTTTTTGATTTTTGGTGGAGACGGTTATTCCATTTTAAGGATTAATTTTCATAAACATAATGCGTCTTTGTTAGTTCAGTACAGCAATTCATTTAGCGTTATCCAGAATGCACCACAAGGAGGTAGAATTGCAAGGCATTCCGCGTCTGGGTCAGTCATTTTGTCAGTTAGTCAGGAGTAAGTCAGTCATAGTTAGTTAAAAAGGTCAAAATGTATTAAATAGGTGTGTAGGCCTCGTCAATAAAGTCATCATCCTTACTAGTACTGTCGAGTTCGTTGAGTTCCTCGTTTATGGTGAGAAGCCGAGGATGTTTTGGCGGTAAAACACTTTCAAAATTTTCGCTCTGAACGATGGGAGGATCGATGTCTTTTAATTGTAGGCCCTCACTTATTTCACCATCGGTATAACAAGGGTAAACTTTTTTACATCTAATAAAAACTCCATTATTTGGGAACCCAAGTCATCCTTATATTTTCTTTCTAGGCAGTATTTTCGATAGAAAAATAGTGCCATGTATTGGTGAACATTGTCTGTTGTTTTGCGACATAAAATGGTTTTTTTAAGGAGTTTGTTTTGGTTTTCAAGATCGTTTATTGTGTTGGTCGCATCCGTTTTATCAACATATTCCCCTATGTTGTGGTTCGTCACTGGCATGGATTGTCGAATCAGTAAACATTCTTTCAACTCCTATGTACTGGCGTGCACTGTCGGTACAAATGCGACTTGTGTTGTGGTTTACGTACTTATGGATGAAAGGCCACAAATCTTCTTTGCATTTTGAATTTACTTTAAAAAAGCGGCCGGCCTTGTATTCCTTGCAGAATAGTCCCAACAGTACGTAGGTCATCTGCTCTGTAACTCGACCCCTATGGTATTTCCTTTTTGTGAGAAAGGTTTCATCAATTTGTACCGTCTTGCCTTCGCCGCCAATGTCTACCTCAACGTGAGAAGTTATCACTTCGGCCATCTCGCGACAATAGTTGAAATAGTCTATTATGGTAGATTTACTTAAAGTACATTTTTGGTCCTGATGGCGCCAAGTGATTAAATGCTAATTTTAAAATTAAAAAAAAACACAATAGTAACAATTAAAAATCTCTAATTTTAAGATTTTATTTATTTACCTGAAAAACCGTATTCTCAGTTATTTTTATTACAAAAGAAATAATAATAGCTAGCACTTCGCGAATTTCAAGTCGACAATGAGGCCCATGGAAAAATGTGTCGATGGATGGGTTAATTGTGTTATAACAGTTCTTGTCACCTTTTTTTAGAAGTTTTTTTTGCACATCGCCACCTCCAATAAAACTTACAACTATTATTTTTTTCCACTTTCATAAGAATGCATGCATTGCAACATATAATGGGGGAGTTGAATTTTTATTTGGTATTAAACCAATTTCTTCGAAAGAAGTATAATGCTTTTTTCGCTGGTCGACACTAAATCACCGAAAGAAGAAGATATTGAAAAATTATTCAATTTGGGATGGAGTAGTGGATGCTTATCTGCCATTTTTTATTAAGACAAAAAACAAGTCACTCTTACAATTGTTGAATAACAAATGACTTTGGTAAACAATAACTTGTACCACATTTTCATTAACGAACAAAAAACAACGGTACAAATTGGAATGTTAGCTTTTTATTATTATCTAAGTTGGTAGGTATACTTTAAACATTTCAGTTGCTTTATATAAATAGGTATGTAAGACAGAAATTATATACATATATGTTCTGCGAACAAGCACGAGTGAGAGTTAAGGCTGAACTATAATAGTCGGAAACAAACGGAAGCTAGTGTCAAAACCGAACGAAACGTTGCCTTCCAATTCCAACCTGTGAAATGAACACGCTACCCAGAGCGGCTTGCCGCGGAAGCAAGTGCGATAGCGAGCGCAGTTCACGTCCGTAAATTAAACTGATCGAAACTTGACGAAACGGAGCAATCCGCTATTTTGGGCGTTAGATACGAATTGCTTGTTCTCGCACATTTACGGACGGGCCCGTCCACGCCATTCCGACTTTTATAGTTCAGCCTTTAGTCTTAAGTAGGATTTTGAACTGAGAAGGAATAAATGTGCTAAGTGGTTTTTTTATAACATTTTTTCCACTATAAATTATCGTGTTTTATTTCTTCTCACATATTTATTACTTGAGATGGTTATACAGTCCATTGAGCTACGATACAGTATTATTATGACGTCCTACAGAAGAGTTTTTGGAATTAGCATTCCAGCTCTAAAACTAACGGTACCTGCCATACGATTTTTAGTGAAAAATTAATTTTTCTCAAAAACGGCTCCTACGGTTTTGATAAAACTTTCTGAATAGTGTTTTTTGTGCAAACTTTATGTTTTGGTTTTAATAGATTTTTTAGGAAAAGTCTTCTAACGGTACCTCCCATAGGACCGGTTTCTTAAAACCAGATTTTCTCGTAAAAGCCTTTACGGATTTCGATGAAATTTCTAATGTAGAAGCCTTTTTAAATACAAAAAAAATATAAATTTTTTAATTTTTTGAAAATAAATTTTTTTTTGTTTTTTAAAAAACATTTAATTTTTTTTTTAAAAACGGTTCAAGCCATTTTTTTTAAATTTTATTTTTCTGATAAAAACTACAAGTGTTAGAAGTTGGCATACTCAAAAAAAATTTGTAATATATTTTGGAAAAGTTTTTCAAAAAAAAACTTTGTTTTGATATGGCTTACTTCATTTCTTCCAAAAAACGTTTTCACTATTGATTTTTAAGTGATCAATAAAATTTCATACACTTAGGTTTTTCCCTGCTTTTTTCCAAAATCTCAAACCCCAAGAACACTGTCTCATATTGGAGAAAGTTTGTCCGACCCACTTTATTTTTTGAATATTTTCGAAATTTCCAAATTTTTCGCTTAATTTACAATGTAGGTACGCCTCAGCTAAACAAGTATGTACAATACCAGGCTGGAGAAATCAAACTCTTCCAGTAAATTAATATCAGTTGAATTATCAAAAATTGACGCGTTTGATGTACCATCTACCATCTCTTACCACCAACCACCTTCTACAATCTACCGTCTTCCACAATATTTTACTATCTCCTATCATCTACCATCTTCTACCATCTACGACCTTCTTTTATCTACCATTTTCTACCATCGACTATCCTTTTCCCTCAACCATCTTCTACCATCTAGCATCTTTTACCTTCTTTCATCTAGAATCTTCTCTCATCTACCATCTTGTTCTATCTACCATTTACCATCTTCTAGCATCTACCATCTCCAGCCATTTACCATTTCCTACAATTACCATCTTCTATCGTCTACCATCTCCAGCCATCTGCCATATACCATCTTTTTCCATCTACCATCTACAAACTACCACCTTCTACTATCAACTTTCTTCTACCATCTGCTACCATCTACCATCTTCCATTTTCTCCCTTCTAATATCTTCTTTCATCTACCATCTTCTACCATCAACCATGTTCTACCTTTTAGCATCTTCTACCTTCTCTACCATCTTTTACCATTTATTTATTTGAAACATTTGAAATTTGTAGTGTTCAAAAATATAACACATATTTTGTTTGTGTATTTAAATATATTTTGTACTTCAAAACAAAAAGTAATACACTAATATATTAAATTCTGACTGATAAATATTTCAAATAATTGACACTTTTGCCATCCTTATTTTTTTTTAATTTTTGCACGCAAGGTATGGTCGTAATTGTTTTTTACTTATAATTCATTTTTCTCACCGTTTACACCTTCCCTGAACTTCCAAAAATATTTCAAGATCAAAATTTCCAAAATTGGTCCAGCCATTCTCGAGTTGCTTCAAACGAACAGCAATTGATTTTTTTATATAAAGAGGAAGATAATATCTACATTGCCCCCAAGCAAATTTCTAGCATAAAAGTAAATTCGTGCGACCCAGGCATATATTTTATTTTTTCGGTGAACTGCGCCTCTTACGAGGTTGTGACAAATTCTCCAGCAATAAAACTTGTTCAACTCGCCGTTCGGATCCAGTGGTAAATTGAGGGTTCCTTCCATTTTTGCAGAATATCAATGCACAAACGGGAATGGTTGATAGTGTAAGTCATTTAGGCCTTGGTTGTCCAGAGCTCTCCGTGCCACAATAACTACTTATTTGTAGACTGTTAGAGAATTTTTATACGGCTGGGCTGAGAGGGGCTTAATGCTTCTGCTCCATATATCAGCATGTCTCTTCTCGATAAGACTATATTTTCAAAATTGCTTACTTAACCAAAAGAAACAACTAAATATTAGCGAGAGCCATTCTGTGTTTGATTTCCTCGCTGATGTTGTTTTCCGCATTTTATGCAGTTCCCGATAAACAAAATCAAGGACTTCCTCGAAGTTATATCTGTAAACAATCACGTTCTGACCAAGCCGGTGGGATGCGACATTTACTGAAGAAATCATAAGCTATTCGTACTCGAAGCTTGCATGGCTCGGAAGTGATTCAAGTCGATTCTGGCTCCTCTAAAGGTACACGTTTACCTATGTAGAATGTTAGAAGAGTGTCTTCTTCATTTGCCTTTGTGAATGTTGAGATTGAGACGTGGAAATCGTTTCCTGATAAGGATCATATTTTTACCTGCTACAAAATTGATGAGTCTCAGTGCATTATCGGAAGTGGTATCGTGGCGGCTGTGTTTTTCGATCGTCTCACCCTTGATTTCCCTTCTCATCCAATTTTGGCTTTGAAATCTCCAAAACGAATTTTGTTGTCATTTTATGGGAATTACTCGTATGTTTTGGAGAGGAGTTCGTTGAAATGTTCCTCGTTACTGTCGCCTTTCTCTTCTGTGAGGGCATGCGCGGATCGCCATTACTCTCTCGCTGACTTTCCGAAAGCTCAATACAATTATTTTATGAAGACTTTTTCAGACAGTGAAACATATGTATCCTAACAAGCAGTACTTTACATCGAACTGACACTTTCCACAATAGAATTCACAGTTAGTTCCCGTCCCACCACATCTCTCGGAGACCTGTTATATCAACTTTGAAACTAGCGCTGGTTTCGGCCAGCTGTGTTTTCGTACCGCGCGCTAAAGTGAGCATGCGAGTTGACGGTTGCCTCAAGAAAGATTATGCAGGAATAGCCCGTCACCTTGCCTTCTCGATATCAAAGGATTTAGTGGTGGTTGTACAAGCCATGACGGATTAATTCGATCTTTCCGTAGTCATCCTGCACACTCAAATAAGTTTTGCTCGGATGCCAAGATGTGAAAAGCTTTGTAAAGCTCTTCTCATTCCACGGTGTTACAGTCGGCTTTAAAATCGATAAAAAGATAGTGAGCAAGGATTTAGAATTTTCGAGTTTTCCTAATATATTTATTAGAGTCAATAGTTGACTTACCTGCCTGGAAACCCGAAAGGGTTCAGACGTTTACACAAAGGGGCCAACAAGATTGCATTAGCGATGTAAAGACTTAGTTGGAGTAGTTCAGAGTTAACCCTCTGCTGTGGATGGAGCACAAGATGATTTGGTTCCATTCATCAGACATGATTCTTTGCAAGCAGATTAAATAAGAAAAGCTGCTGCGAAGAGCTTGGCTACGAGGCCATCCGCTGCAGCAGCCTTGTTGGGCGTTTGTTAGATATCGCTACTCGAACTTCTTCTTGTTAGGGTGGACGGGAGGATTGGAGACACGTGTTACTTGAATGACCTTTTTATGCTGATATTAGGAACCTTCCTTTGGCATGGTGAGGTTAGGACAGGAATGGGTGTTCAGTGGAATTATTTTTAGAAGGGAAACTGCTCAAAACCTTGCCACGTTCTCTAATGAGGCATTTCAAAGGCGAAAAATTAGGTCGCAGTAATATGTTCTGCTGTAGGTGAAAGAGGTTGTGAGGGTTCTTCCTTGTTGTCCTTTGTTTTTATTGTGGGCTTCTTGTTGTTGCTAAACTGTTGGGCTATTAATATCCTACTTCAATTGGGTCAACGGCTTTGGCTCTGATAAAGCATCGCTTTCGAATAGATCAGCGAAATCAAGCATCGTTGCGCGCGTTAGTAGTAGTTTGATGGAGGACCGTCTAAAACTAGTAACTGCGTGCTGTTGGAATATGTTTATGTGTTCTTCTATCTTCTGTTCTGTCTGTCTGTTTCTCTCTCTCTCTGCCGTTTTACTGTCTTGTGTTGTCTTGAGCCGATGGCCTCAGTTGCCAGTGCTTGTAAGTGTGTCTACATCGTCGAGCAGATTTATATGTAATGTACTTCAATTGGTAGTCCAGCTGGTCATTATTAATGCATTTCTTGTTGTTCCGGGTAACTGGTTTCCTACTTCAACTAGTGTGCTGGAAGGATGAGCAAAGGCCTTGGGCTATAAGGGGTTCATCTGGAAGTAAACTATACGATTGCGATGCTCCACCGAAAGCTATATTCTGGTACCACGGGAGACAGGAGTCCCTGAGGCATGTTCGGTTCTGGTGTCTTTGGCATCAGCCGACATAATTCAGCCTGTCAAATGAGGTAGGCTCCCTAGTGGGAGCATCGTGGTGGCTGTGGTTGCCAAAATTGCGGAAACGTATGGTATTTAAGGGTTCTGTTAACCATTTAAGACCCTTCAATGTAAGAGGTGTAGGTAGACCTCGCTCCTCAAGTAGGGGTGCAGTTCATGCTTTATTCATGACTATGAAATTGTGCTGGGGTGGCACTTGTACTGCCCAGGGGCGTTGGACGCAGATTTTCTGTGGCCCTGGCATTGTGGGTAGGCCCACCGTGATCTTAATGCTAAATGGAAGGCGTTAACGTTAAGCCAATCTTAACACCTGTTCGGATCGACGGCAGTCATGTTCACTATCGTCCAAATCGAAGAGATCATTTTTCTTGATATCGCTAAGTAAGTAGGTTTACATTAACCGCCGTTTAACAGTCTACAGCTGTTCCATTAAATTCTCTCCACCGAATGTGCATCATAGTCAAAAATTGCTATACAGATCAAGGATTGATGAAGTTTCGGTGGCTTAAACCGGTGTTATGGGGTGCGGTGATACTGTTTACACTACAATTTGGCGGGAATTGTAGGTTCACTCCATTCCTGCAAAAAATCTACACACACACACCAGGAATGGTCACTTAATACCAAAACAAACCATATACGCTGTTGGTCAAAGACGAGACCAGTGCGGCGGTTGATTTTTTAAACTCAATTTGATTTTGGTCCTTACAAGCACTTTACCGCAAAAACCACCATTTGTGATGCAGTTTGGCCTGAATCTGTTTTTGGCTGCTCCTTTTCGAAAAGCTAAATACTGGTTTTAAATCTTTTAAATTTTTACCTGAATTACTCGTAAAAATTGACCGTTTCTTAAAGTAAAGAGTGAATGGCTTTTCAAACTTTACTGTACAGCTTTACAAACTTAACAACATGCATCCGATTCCCATTATCTCGGATCCTAATGTGTGTGCATTCGAAAATATAGGCAAAAAAAAGAAGACAAAAAATCTCTGCTCTTTCAAATAATCCTGATTCTAGCGAATGTATATTCACAGAATCAAACCCTGTTCTATAAGTATATGTATACATACAGATACATATAAAACTTGTACATACATACTTGTGTATGTGTATTTATCTACCCCATCAATATCCATCCATCTATTCATTGGTGTTCAAAAGAAATCACTTTTTCTTATGCACATCGCTTCGTTCGTTTAGCATATAACAGTATAACAGTCCGCACATCCTCTTGCAGTTGCATATTTCACCATTGCATGCATATCCTTTTCCTTCCATTTTCCACACGCCCATGGCCCATCACTTCGTCCGCCTGCTCTTCTTCCATCGATCAACAACTATACAATAATAATACAAGAAAATTTCCACTGTATTTAACAATCTCTGCTTAAAGCAAATTTCGTCCTCACTCCACGTCCACACTCCACAGTCCACACTATATACTTGGGATTGGATGTTATAAGGATGTGAACTATGGTAAAGGGGTACATCGAACAGGGGCGAAGGATGTGAATTCAATAATCTGTCCATTAAAGGATCGATACATTGTACAATTTTTCCTTTTCCGAGTCCTTAAGCTGGGCCAGTTATACTATATTTATACATACTTTGGTAGGAGTAGTTGTTGCTTGTATTATATAGTTAGATGATATTTTTTGCAAGGCATTATACTATCAGCAGGAGTAGCAAAATAGCAAGCCTCACAAAACATCCATTTGGTCTTCTTTGTCGACGTCGTCGTCGTCGTCCTCATCGTCGTCTTCGTGTCGTCCCTTTTCCTCATCTTGGTCACATCAATATGGAATAGTGGCAATGATGTTTGCTAGAAATCCTTGAAGGAACATCGAAACGAACGTAGTATCGCGTCAGTCCATTGCATACATTTAAATTGAAGGGAGAGAGAGGGGGGGGGATGGGGCTTTTCATACTCCTCTCTTAATAGTTTACTCTCAGGACGACACAGTTATATTTATACTCACTTAAATGGTGAATAGCGTATTAAGGACTCTTTTTCTGGATGATGTGATGCGGAGCGTTAGGTACACAGTTCTAGGAAACCAAAGCAGAAAAAAAAGTGCGAATTGCCAGGCATTAGCATCGTTTTCGCTGTTGGCACTCTGTTTCGCTAAGCTCTATTTCCCAAACCCCATTTTGCCATTTTAATGGGAGTAATATTATTTCTAGTCACGTTTCCGCTATAATCGGAAAATTTTTCAATTTCAATTTTTTGTGTTCGTCCTTTTATTTTTTTTGTATTTTTCTTCCAGTGTTGATGATTGTGTGTGCGTGGGTGTTGGAAAAGGGGACTTTATCATTGGTACCGTCCAGCATGTGTGGTGTGTAGGTCACTAAAAGCACTCAGCTTTTTTTTGGTTTTTTTTTTTTGAAGTAAGCCCCTCATCCGCCTTTCCCCTTCCCCAGGATGGCAACTTAGATGTGCCGAAGGATTTTAAGTTATTTAAAAATAAAAAAAACCCCTTCTTCATTTTTGCCCTGTTGTTGTTGGGTTACCTTTTCTTCATTACACGCCCATTTTACTTTGAATCATGATGGCATATTATTATTTTTTATTGGCAATTCATTTGGCCACTTTAAAGGAAGACTCTTTTTTTTAGTGCCTTCGGTATTTTTTTTTTATAGGTGATTTCATGGATAATTGAGTCCTTTATGGCAGGTGTTGTTATACATAGAATGTTGTAAGCAAATAAGTTTCGTTGTGTGCGATTGGGTGGAAAATGTCAGTCATCACTTTGAATTTATTTGACATAATAATGAAAGTGTATGAGATGATTTCGGCGCGGTGACGGCAGGAGGCGCTTTGAAGCTACACAGAGCTACTTATGCTGTGGAGAGTAGATATCCTTGTTGGTTGATGGTTGGTCGTAATAACTTCATTTCTTGGGTTAAATTGAAGGAAAGAAATTTTGGGTTTGGGTAGCAGATGGTATGAATAGTATATAGAGTAAGGTTGACACTTCTGGGGATATAACAGTGGATTAAATGGACTAATGCCAATTAATTGTTATTTTACATAAAAAATTGTATATTTAAGGTTAAACGAGTATTTTTTTTTTTTTTTGAAATATAAGTTTCCATCAGGATTGACGTTACTTTTTATGCAAATTCAGCTGTGGCTTAAATAATATTTATAGTTTGGGTCCTTTTTTGGTCCTTTTGATGTGTTTGCGTATGGAAAGATGGTTTTTCCTGTTGTCATTAGGAGAGTGGGATATAAGGTTGATGCTTGGATTAAGGAACTTTACACGCTTTAAGTGAAATCTGAAATGTCACATTTGGAAATATTTTTCGTTGTTAATGTTATTTAATCTCGAAAACAAAGCACTTCTTGGAATTTGGATCGGAAAATGTTTCAAAAACGACAAGAACTAAGAACTTCTAGACATCTCAAGGCTCCTTAGGGATTAAATTTAATACCAGAACACTCAAAGGTAGGATGAATTTAGAAGCTATTAGCAGGTAACACATGAGCCAGTGAATCGCTGTTTGGGAAGTGGCAGGAGAAATAGCTGGATTTCTATATTACATATATCAGTTGTCCAACTACAGGTGCAACGTGCATAGGACAACCAGATCCTTCCATCTAGCTCGATTCGACGCAACTGTACCACTGTGACCCCATTATAAAGTATTGGTGATTGCAATCACATTTCCATAAGTCGGTCGTTCACAATATCAATACTTAACAATAATGATCGAGAACAATACGATACGAAATTGTTTGTACAATCGAAATGAACGAACGAAACGAACCTAAAGTGAAGTGAAATTGGACTGAAATTAAACACAGCGAAACCATACTAATTGTAAATGTATATACATGCAATTAAAAGGGACTAGCGACTAGGGAGAGAGAGAGAGAGAAATGTACTGTGTACATGTATTGAATCTTTGTATATATATTAATATAGTAATATCAAGAAGCGGAACGTTAGGTGCGCCATCCAGCGACGAAAATCTAAGCTTCGATTGGTAAGAGAGCGGAGAGACTGTGTAGGGATTTTTGTTTCAAATGCCGTGGGAAGCAAAAATAGCAATAGAAGACATTTTCTGATTAGAGGCTTATGTTTTTTTTAGTGTCTGAGTCAGGGATACAAAATGAGGTACAATTGTACCTTTTTGAATACAATTGATTTTAAAAAGTACGGAAGTACAACTCTCCTTAAAAAGTACACTCAGCAGAATGCAGAATATATTTTGGTTAACAACACTTACCGGACCCGCCCATTGTATTTTTAGCTCTACAACATTCACGAACACATCCCAATTCTAAAAGTGCAGCACTTCCCTTAAAGATGACGTTTATTCTATTAACTCAATTATTTATGAATTCAGTTCAGTGTGTCAAGTATTTATGTGTTTCTGTATTGTGTGTTGTGATGAAAATCAAACCAAAACGCGAATCGTCTAGTAGCCTTTGACAGGCTTGTTGCAAGTTTTTATAGTTTTCCGATAAACAAACTGGAATAAATGAAAAAGTATGTATTTAATAACTTTACATTTCTTTGATTTCTTTTAACATACTCGTACATATTATTCTTAAAGGTGGCTATTGAAATCGGTGGGAGCGGATGATGAAGGGACACTGCGGTTTCAAGATCAGGATTCCCTATCTCGACCAAATTCAGCAACAGAGCAGGACCAGGAGGAGGAAGATTTTATAATTAAAATTCAAACTGTAGAAGAGTAAGAGCATTGACCTTGTTTATAATTACAGTCTTGTACATACAAACTATGATTTTGCTAAAAAACAACATAAGTGACTCCAACACCATAAATAAGATGCTGATAAATCGACAAAAAGGCCAAAATATTATAAAAAATATTTTAGGGCCGAAAAACTCATCTGAAAATGTACGTTATTCGCTATTAATATTTGTTTATAATTCCAGGCAGCGATTGACCGTATTATTGAGCAGTGGGATCTGGGATGCATTGACTTATTATTTTGGATTGGATGAGCTTTATTTCACGTTCCTTAAGCAGTAGCTCACAGCATTTTTATTTTTTTATTTTTATCTTATGTTTTAAAAATTATTAACGACATTAATTTGGAAATGCAATCGGAAGATGCAAGGGTACATGTTTTATTGCCACGTATAAGATATTTATTTAAGCACTTTTGTCGAAATTTTATAAAAAAAATTTACTGGATGAAACAGACATTATATATCTAGATTTTAACTTGAATCATATTCCTTAAGATGTATACTGTGGTACAGGCAGTGAATTGTTTTGTGCTTCGCATCGGTGGCTGTAGGTGCCGACACAGGCAGACGAACAGACAGAAACATTCCACCCACTTATTTCGCCTTCCCTATCATCGTAATGTAATGTCAAGTTTGATTTTTAGAATTTTTGTGTACGAAAGCCTTACTTGTTTATAAGAACCTATAATCTATATACATATGTACCTATATATAATATTTTTGAATATAATTATAATTGTATATTACAGATACAGATGAAAAACCGCAGGAAAATATTTTAATCGATTCCCATTATTTTTATTTTGAGGCTACTAGCGCAGCACTTTCATATAGATACGTCAACAACAATTATTATTATTGTTGTGTTAGTCTATACCCGTACCCGTCTATAAAAATATTGTTGTAAGCCAAACTAAAACTACACCTTATCCGTTAAGCGGAATTACATAGTTACACTGGTCAAAATTTCATCAAGCATGTGAGGGTGTGTGCACCGTGATGGATCCATTTCACGTTTTAAATATTCTTTATTCATATACTTGTCAAATTCTCTGATTCCAGCTGCGAGTTTATTGTCCGGTCTTTTTGTCTTTTTCAAATCAAAGTCGTAGTCATCCCAAATGCTACTTGTCTTTTTTCACTTAACGAAACTACAGAGGTGATGCTAGAAGTTATTCCACTACACGAAGCAATACTGGAATCAGCACATGAATTTTCGTCTGATGTAGGATTAACATCTTCTGGAAGAGCAGTGTACCCGATTTTGCTTCGAAGAGTTTTAATTGCGGACTCATAAGCTGTTTGGTTTTTAAAACCTCTATTTTTAAAACGAGGGTCTAAGATCGTACACTCGGCATATAAAATATTCTTCTCTAAATCTTTAAAACGACTATTCATACCGGACTTTAATTCATCAAGAAGTTCTTTTACCTTGTAT
The DNA here is from genome assembly GCA_916050605.2 of Platycheirus albimanus. Classification (NCBI taxonomy): domain Eukaryota; kingdom Metazoa; phylum Arthropoda; class Insecta; order Diptera; family Syrphidae; genus Platycheirus; species Platycheirus albimanus. The sequence goes on along the minus strand of OU696696.1, from coordinate 271,109,935 downwards.
GTGAGAAAAAACAAAAAAAACGTTAAAAAATTTACATAAAACTGTAAAGCTATGTATAAAAACAAAAATAATACGTTAATTTTCAAAATTTTGAAAGAAATATTAGTTAGAAAAAATTTGTTTCACTTTTTTTCTTCAAAATTTTGAGTTTGAAAGTTGATATTTTAAAAACTGTTCACTAAAATAACTTTATTTAAAACACAATAAATGAAGAGTTTTATGGCTTTACAAAAGATATGGCAAAGCATTGTGGTTAAAGTTATTTTTTAATAATTTGTTTTCAAATTTTAGTTTTTTTTTTTAGGAAATTGGCCCTCCTGGCTAAACGGAGAGAAATAGACTCCCTCCCCTCACGAATTTTTTCTTGTCCCAACTCAACCTACTCGCTCTAGCTTTGACACACCTTAAGTAAATCACTTTGTTTATACACACATATATTAAGGTATAGTAATTATACTTATTTTTAATTAGAGTTAAATGCATCGTAAGAACATTTTAAAAATAGTTATACATAAGTTTTTTACCTCATCGTGTATTGGGCAAAATTTTGCAAGGACACTTGTTAGCAAGTTGTTAAAAACTATAACTTTTGATAAAGTGACATTTTGTTCAGCACTTATTTCATTAGTCGTTTCGTAAAAGGGCCTAAGGATAGGTAAAACCTCTTCTATTATATTCCAGTTCCGATTATCTAAGGAAAGATCGCTTCGATTGAGTGCAATCACAGTAATTACAGCATCTTTGATTTTAAAAATGCGCTCGAGCATATCAAAAGTGGAATTCCATCTAGTAGGAACTTCCTGTTTCAAATTTAATTCAGGAACGTTCATTTGTTTCTGCATATCTTTTAATTTTTGTAGCCCTTGTGCACTTCTTTTGAAATATTCCACGATTTCCTTTACTTTTGCAATTGTGGGGGATATTTTTGTTGTTGACTTTTGGACAACTAAATTTAGTGAGTGGGCGAAGCATCCAATAGATCGCCAACCACCCAACCTAACAGCTGCTAAGATGTTCGCAGCATTATCGCTTACAACTGTAGTGAATTTATAAGAAATTTGCCACTCATTTGTAATGTCATTTAAAAACTTGCATAGATTTTTGGCATCATGGCTTTCAGTATACTGATCACAAGCGATTGGCGCCGAACACAGCCGTGTACAATCGTCAATATAGTGGGCTGTAACACCGATGTAGGCCACATTTGTTCTGGAGGTCCAGCAATCCGTGGTGATGCACACAGCCGATGCCTTTTCTAATTTAACTTTAATCTCGTCCATCAGGTTTTTAAAGGTTAGGTATCAAATTATCTCTTAATTTTTTTCGAAAAGGCAATTGGTACCCTGGGCAATTTGAAATAATTTGAACTGCAGCCCGAAAATCTGGTTCGTCAAAAATCTTGAGTGCGTGATGACCTTTGGCAATCATTTTAACAATTTGCTGGTCGATTTGTTGCACTTTTCCCACAGGTGGCGGTCGTTGGGTAAAGCTGAAATCAATGGTTGTGATGATTTCGAAATTGGTTGTGCCTGTGGCTGAAGTTCATTGCTGAGAGATATCAGAGGGTGTTTGGATTTCATGTGGCGATTCAAATTTTCATTTGATCCACCGGTAATAGGTACTTATTAAATTTCCACAATATTTACATTTAGCTAATTTTTTTTTCTTCATTTTCCGCATTCTGAGCAAAATGTTCCCATATTGTGCTGTGCTTTCTGGTGTCTTTTGGCATGTTAGTTTGATAGCCTTCCCTTGCGACAAAACAAAAACAGTAATTAACAACTAAAACAACAGCTCAATTTTCAATTATTTAATTTCCAACCGTAAACATAAACATGTCACATGTGACAATCACATTTTTGTGACTTTTTCTTGTGACAGCTATTTAGGTGTCACTTGCATACAAAAATAATAATAAATAAATAATAAACCTCTGACGCTGACTTAAAAAACAAAATAATTTGCTTTTGCTGTCAAAGATTTGTCAAAGATCTACACTAATGTTGTTTTCGATTGGGAGAAATTAGTTTCTCCTCATGATTAAAGTAAAATTAAAAACATTACAAAAAAAACAGAAATGAACATTTTTTTAATTGAGATATTTTTCTGAAACGCATATGTATATGTTGTGCAATCACGTGAAGTTTTTTTTATCTTTTCTAAATAAATACATAATTGTCACGTCCCTTAAAGTTGCCGGAAACTATATATATTATATTAAAATGCTTTTTGGCTAGAATATAAACAAAATATTAAAAGTTTTGTTTGAAAGCGGCCTGAAACGCCATAATCCAAATATTAATTATTATTTAGATTTGCCTATTGCATCTGGGGCAAAATGTCAAAAAGTTGAAAAACAAAATAAATTATTTTGTATGTAGATATGATTTTATATGAAATTGAAGACTTTCTACTTTTAAGAGTATCAATTTTCAATATAACCAAAAATGTAAATTATATATTAAAATTGTTCGAACTGTTTAATTTGAAATACAAAATATATAGAAACTGTGACGTTCGTATATATGCGTCTTCAGACCGCATATTTCATAAAAAGCAGAAGTAAGACTCGCAAAACACAACTCCGAAGAGAAACGATTTGTCTTCGGAGTTCTCTCCGATTGCTCAACGGAAAATGACATAATGAAAATAAACAAAATTCCGGTGATCACATTATGCAGACGCACAAAATTATTTTATCACATGTGATTGTCAGAAATGTGACAATCATAAATCACATTAGCCGATTCCACCCCAGATAGTGCATTTGCCTTACGGACGCACATTGTATGTACATCGCCTTTGCATTTTTGTTTTGGCTTTGTCCTGCGCTCTACGGGGCTCTACGTCACGGACACACTTGGAGTTTGACGTTTAAACGGTAAGGCGCTATTTGGTTTAGTTGTATCATTATCATTCATTATTCAAGATGACAATCATTAGCATGACAACGACAAGACAGAAGAGATCAGCTCATTCGTTTGTCTCTTTTACATTCCAGTGGAATGTAGAAAATATGAATCGAATGTATAAACATAGACACTAGACATTTTTTTGCATCCAAGGAAAACAAAGAGAACTAGTGAACTATTGAACCAGAAACGTTGATCTAAGTTCACTAGTTCACTAAACTGAACTAGTTCATTGAACTAGTTTGTTCACGAACTACCCAAGCCTAGAACAAATATCTTTTTCCACTATATAAGATGCGGATGGGAAAACGGAATTTTAACGGAAAAACCATAGAACATATGTATATAATATATAGGTAACATAATGTATTGTTCTTCATGGTATTGTAAATCATTGTTCATTGATTTGTTTATTGCTTTGTAATTTTTTTTTGCTGTGTTTTTCGGCTGTGTTTTTCTTGAATGGAAATTTTTTAAGATTTTATTTTACCTACTCGGCTGCACCAAATAAAGTTTTTTTTTTAAACTATACCTAACTTTTCTTCCTTTTGACTACTCACCTTATTACCCACCTTATATGTTTTTATCTTATTAGTTGAACGTTGTCCTTATTTGTTTTTGAATTTGAAGATATTTTTGAATGAATTTCAGTTCACATCCGTCTTTTAACTTTGTATACCTAGACCTACCCAGTTATTTTTGAAAATTAATTTTCTGCTCGCGTCCGTCCTTTCAGATACCTACCTATTCGGAATTTAAAATTCTTAAGTAAGTAAATATATACGTAGCGTGATAAAAAATTGGTAATTAAAAGTGCAAAAAGTGTTAAAAAATACCAAAAACGTATATATTGAAAAAAAGAAAAGTGAAAATTGAAAAACAAATTTTGTTTCAATAAGTGTGACAGTGGAAATACAAATTTAAAAAAAATTGTTAGTGCCGTCGAGCGTAAACGAAATACCCACTAATGAAAAAAAAAATTATAATACAACAGGAAGAAAGGAGCGTGAGTTTTTTTTATATAAGTACATAATATAATTATACATACCTATTCTGTTTTTAAGTACCTATGTATTTAAATAAATACTAGGGATATTTTTTTTTTAGAATTTTATACTAAATTATTTTACTTTTAAATAGGTAGGTATCTATAATTTATATTTGTTATTTTATATCAAAATGATTATTTGTTGTTATAAGGACTGTGGAGAGCCACGGACATTATTGGGTTCTGTGTCTTTTTTCAAATTGCCAACGGACGAGAGGAGGGCAGTTTGGATCAAGCATGGAAATGCTTCATCACTAATAAACGATCTGCCGGTTGCATCCTTTATGTGTGAGAAGCACTTTAATCAAAAAGACATTGTATTTCAAGCTTCGAGGAAATGTCTTACACCAAAAGCACTGCCTATAGTTGCTGATAGCTCTATATGCAGTTGCACTGAAAGTGTTGTTGACCACTTATGTCATCTGGATATGCAGACCAGGATTCAATCCACTGTCATTGTTACACCAGGTTCAGGTGTATTTTTGGCTCCACGCCCAGTTCAACGAAAGCCATCGAAATTATTAAAACGACATCTTCCAACGCCAACGCCACCACCACACTCTCCGACACATTTGACAAATTTGGCATCGAAGACATATGTCAGAGATTTGTCGTTGCCAGATACACCTTCTACAAGGTGTATTACTCCATCGCAGTTTCCTTCTCCGCACTTATACACATACAAAGCGGTGCAGCCAAGAAGCAGAAGCGAAAGTCCTAGCTTAATTCCTGTTCTCACTACCATACCACTCTTAAACTCAAGACCGACCCAAACTACTTACTGAGAAATCTTTTGGAAGAAAAAATGGACGCGGAGGAGTTTTCAGAAGAGTTGCGCACTTTCATATTTGCGCAATTCTTTCACAAGCCGAACGCCATCTATAAGCCAAAAGAAAAAGATATATTTTTAAAATTATATTTTAAATCCCCAGCATGTTACAATTACATGCTGGATGCGAAGTACCATTTACCGATGGCATTCTGAAATCCAGCTACCAACAGGCTTCGCAGACAGAACGAAATATTTGCTGACAGAAAAAGCGAAAGCCATGACGGCTATGGAAAAAAAGTGTGTACTCGTGTTTGATGAGATGGCCATTAGAAAAGAATTAGAATATATGTAATATTAAAGATGATATAATATACGGATATACTGATTTCGGAGAACTAGGAAGGAAACCAACGAAAGCTTCTAAGATATTTGTATTTACACTCAGAGGATTGAACAAAAACTAGAAGCAGACGATAGTTTACTACGTCGGCTCAGATGGACTCACTCTATCAGAGATGCTGAATTCAATTATTATAGAAGTGCTAAAGTGTGGATTGAAAGTCGTGGCACCAAGCTCTGACCAAGGAAGTAGCAACGTTTCAGCTTGCAAGAACCTCCAACCTTTAACAGAAGAAAAACCTTGCGTGTATATTGAAGGTCATAGAGTATTTCTACTCCATGACTATCCAAACTATGTTTAAGAGCGAGAAATATACTGCTCAAACATAAAATTTTCATCGGGAATAGTGTTGTCGATTGGAAAACAATAAGGACACTATATGACGCAGATGTAAAAGGGATGAACTTTTTTTTAAAACCGATGAGGCACAACGAAATGCTGCTTCAACAGCTGTATTTATAAAGAGGATGAATGATTTACTTGATAGCTTGAACACATTCCAACTTTTTTCGCGAAATCCCAACAAGCAGCCAATTTCCCATATGTCAGGAACTATGGATACCTTAATCAGTGCAAGGGGCTGGATATCAACGTCGGTATCATCAAGCAAAATTAGAATCCCACCTTGTTTTAAAGGATTAAAACAAACACTATTTGCAATAGAACAGATGTAGGAATATCTGAAAAGCGAAGAGCAAAGGTATCTTCTACCAGGACATTTGAATACCGATGTCGCTGAAAATCTGTTTTCCATTTTACGAACCAATAGAGGGTCATATGACAAAAATCCTTCGGTTTTGAAATTTGTCCGAAATCTTAAACAAATTATTTTCCAGCATTTGAGTTCAGCTCAACATTCTGGGTACCAGGATGCTCGAGCAGAACCTCTACTGCAGGAAGGTGATTTTAAAGAAATCGATGACAAAGAAGAGGACAAGGAGGATTTTGAATTCAAAATTCCAATCGAGGAAAATATCATGCAAAAGAAAGTGATAATATGTCATGGGTGAGGACAACAACCCCGATGAAGATGACGACTCCTCCTTAAATATATATAAGCACCCGGATTGCCAAGAAGAAAGCAAGATGCTCATGCCCTCCGATGCAAAGGATAATTGCTCAGAACAATTGCAAAAGGCAGCTGCTGCATATTTTGCCGGGTTTGCAGCAGAAAAACTGAAAAAAAAACTAAATTGCAGAACCTGCTCTCAGTTCATGATCGACGAAGTTAACAAAGTTAGACAAGCAACTTTGTTAATAGAACTGAGAGCGTTCCCGACAACGTCCACAGCTTCGTCATTCGGAAAACTAACAGTTCCTTCGACACTTTTCGAAAGAGCTGTTAGTAATTTCCAAACAATCTTTGAACTACGTTTCCCGCAAAACCAGTGCAGGAATAAGATAGTGGAAACGTGGTTGTTAGATATTATAAGGGAACGTCCGCGGGTATGACAACTCAATTGTATAAGAGAGCACCGCAAAGCAATTGCAACATTTTTGCTTATAGGACTGATCACCGCATGACTAACAGAAAAATAAATAAAAAAATACAAGAGCCGAAGGATAACAAGGAAGCGAAAATAGCGAAAGCAGCGAAACCGACAAAATATATTTATTCTTAGTTAATTAAAATTTAAAATCAAATTGAATACATTACATTATACGTATACATATATACACACCTACAAATTAACAAAAAATTAAAATCTGCAATTTATTTTTGTTTAATTATTAACTATACTAAACAATAACTATTATTATGGAGATGCTTTATCCTTATGCCAAAAGTAACATTAATGTTATTATCGAATCAAACGAGGAATAGGCCTACTGGGGAAGCCTAAAAAAACACATTAAATATACACTATCAACAGATAGTTTATAAGAAATCTCGAGGAGAAACCTCTAAAGAAACACATTTATTATTCAATAGTTTAACATAAATGTTTATATAGAAACACGAGGAATAGGTCTACTGGGGAAACATCAAAAAAAACGCATTTAGTACTCTACCCCATTGGGTGATGTGGAAAAGAATACAGCTTTAGAACTTTAAAAGTAAGTACAGTCATATTAACGGATTTCAAAATATTTTTCAAAAATGTTTAAGGCATTTTTTTCTAAACAAAAACACCTACTTATGATTGTTGCGTGGCTTACGCCCCTTTTTCATAAAATAAACAACGAGAGCTACAGTACGTTTGCGACGAACTGTTGGATACCCTATTCTCTATTTTTGTATGACTAAATTTACTAGGGCTATACAGAAAGGCGTGTGCCACACCCAAAATTGAGGCTTTTTATTGCCAAAGGCACTTACTATTTGAATAAAAAAATTTGAACAAAAAAAAACACAACTTGAATTTTTTTAAATTATATTTTGAATGGAAATAGCGATTATGAGTGTATTAAACAATTCTTGAACTACTTAACCTGCTACGTAACCACCCACCACCCACTTACAACGAAAACAAAAAAAAATTTATTGGTACGTACCTCACCTACCAAATAGTTTGTCATAAACGAATATTCATGTTTTGTTCGAATATAGAAATATGAAAATAATGAAAAAATTGTCGTATGAATAAATATCATCATAAACATAAACAATTTTCTCGTTTTCTTTTCGCGATAATACATTTCTGACATTCGTCGTTATCCCCGCAAACCCCCATTTGAAAAGTCTCCAATAAATGAGAGCAGACAACTAGCGCCACCATTGTCGAAAACTATGTAGCCATACTTGTTCCATGATATTACTATATTAATGTACATAAATACAAAGGTTTTGGTTACAGTTGTGATTCGTTGAAAAAGGTAAATGAAACTATTTTTATATAATATACCTACATATTATGTTAAACATAATTTTTTGCAGCATGTTCCAAGAAAAAAAAAGAAATAAAAAACAGAACGTCAACGCATTCATTGGGTTGGGTCACCCCCAATCCGGCGATCCGGCAAACGTCAACGGATGCGTTGCCGCAACGGACCAACGGATTCAACCTGTTTTACTCCATAATCATTAAACACAAACAACAACTAATGGCAAGTCACCATTTACTTGCGATTTGCACTGGATGACATTTCCCATCCATTATTGTTGTTCATGTTATAATTACCACTGTCTGAAATCAGAAATATACATAAGACAGATAATTTGATTCAGTGCAAATCGAGTCGGTTACCGCCCGTGATCTTGCACCAATATAGTGTACAAATACATTGCCGAACTCCAATATTTTGAAAAACCCAGAGTTGACGTGGGCTTCGAGGTTTTAAAATTAGTGCCCGCTGCTATCTCAGCCGAGAATTTAGTGTCCGCTACTATCTCAGCCGAGAATTTAGTAGACCCTCAGGGTCAAAATAGATTAAGATTATATATTGAAGTATTTAAAATTGTAACAATGTTTAACGAGAGTTTGTAAATTGTAGTATTGGATTTATATGAAGAATTGTATGAGGAATAATATTAAGAATCTGTGAATAAAAAGACAACCTTTATAAACTAAAGTTTCTTGCTTCTTTAGTAAACCCTGGACCCGCTGAGCTTACCTCAGTCAACACTAAAAAGCAACTCACAATCTACAATTTCCAAGTACGCATATGACTGAAAGTCTGCAAGGACAACTATGCAAGGAATCAAGAGCATCAACTTCATGTTTTTGATGCAAGTTGGGAAAGATGTTTAAAGCTAGTCTCAGAGCCTGGAGGGATGCCGGGAACGTTGAGTTCTAGTGTGATCTTAAGAACTGCATTAATTATAGGCTCAATTAAAAATGTGCCAACCCATATACAGGCAGTTATGCATCTGGGCAGTTTTGCAGAGAATGGATAATGGAAGCGTTACTGTCGTTAGGCCTGTTCATCATCGTAATGCTCACCCAGTTGATAATATTGCTGCTGCAACTTGCTGATGCTCCAAGTTTATCGATTCCCAGCGTTCGCAGCAACAGAACGTCTCTAAACAACATTATTGCCGCGTACAGCCTGAAATGTGCAAGTGGTCACAAATAACCACAAAAAAGAGACAAACTGCGAACCTTCCCATCGGTATTAAGGCACAGCAAGTTTGCACTGATAATCAGACTTCTATTTTGTGATTTGCCAACTTTGATATACCAATAGTCAATTTATTAAGTCCACTAGTTTTTGGTATTGACAAATAAATGCAAATGGACCAGAAAAATTCTCATCCAAACTTATTTTATTCATAAAGTTTTAAAATTTTCGGATAAGTAGGTGTTAATCTCCTTAAATGTGTTAAAAGTTTGACTTAAATACTACTTTGGCCAATATTTGAGTAAGTCCTTCTTGAAGTTCTTATCTCCAATCTGCCTTTGTTGTATCCACAAAGCTGAATGAATTCTAACGTTTCTATTTGTGTCTCCAATATCGAGATCAAAAAAGAAAATTTATTTTGGTCTATATTTCGGTTCGCACGATAATAGTGAAATGAATGCCACCACCATGATAGTTTCCTCCAGTTTCCACTTGTTCACTGATTTTTCTGCACCAATTATTTTGACTGTTGCAAGGTTGACTTCGTCTTCGCATGGAAACACTGACTTCAACTGTGCTGGTGCATCACCATCAGAGAAATGGAATTTATGTTGTATGTAAGGAGCTCAAGGATAAGAAAAGAATACTCTGCGGAGAAACATCTTGGGTTGTTTTAGGTCAATGGTTTCGATTAGAGTTTATTCGATAAGAAAAGACAATGTTGCCGACAATGGTTCATGGATGCAAGTCCTGGAAAAGTTTTATTCTCGAAAATATTTTTCAATTTTCAAAACAGTACCTACATATACCTATAGGTATAGCTATTCCTTGATGGGTATGTTTTTTTTTTAGGTACCTTTTGTCGCTTTTCACGTTCTAATTGACGTTCTATTTAGAAGTCTCTTCGCTTATTTTCTGGGGTGGGCATTGTTTTGTGCTTTAAAATTTTTGAAAGATGAAATCTTTTTAAAACTGATTCATTGTGTTAGAAAATAAAAACTATGCTGTGGAATGATGAAACAGAGGGTAATGTGGGTGGATAGAACAAAAATAAATATACTCTCAATTTGAGTAACGATTAAAATCATTTTGAGTCAGATAGTTTAGGTCCTTATTAAAAAGCCGTTTACGAGCCTTATAGACTGAATTAATATTTGCTTTTTTGATAACTATCAAATAAAAATAAAATTAAAGTGAATAAAATAAATTAAAAAAAATTGGCAGTGCTGATGTCGAGCTCTAGCAATTTATTATTATTGTATTGAAAATTTGTTAGGAACGAAACGAAAAGAAAAAAAAAATTAATTTTGGTAGCTGAAATGACTGTTCCTGATGCACTGGAAGCAATAATGAATGCCCTTTTGAGACAAAATACTATCGGACCTACCAAAAAGATAAGACTTCGATCTTATGTTCCAATAAAAACCGAAACGAAAAATGATTAGATGGACAAAATATAAGAGAGAGCTACAGTACATTTGCAATGAACTGTTAAATACCTAAATCGAACAAGAGTTCCTTTCTGACAAACTAAATGGTGGTCCAACCCTAACGCACGATGTTTATTGTGAGTCACAGTTTAACGTCAAGTTTTTTGGCCAACTTTATTTTAAATTTTTTGTTTCAGTCTTCGACAAATTCAACAAAAAGGGAGTTACACAATTGAGCAGCTCGTTAAGATTATTGGAGCATTTTATGAAAATCGGTGTTCAAATCAAAATGCAGTTTGTTCTGCGGAAAACATTCCATACTTTTTCGAAAATGAGATCGACTAAGCAGTTATTGTAGTCCGGGAGCTAGCGAAAGATTTTCATGACCAATTTCCTCTCAAGCAGTATTTAGTGGAATGCATTAGAGAGTTGTATCATACAGCTCAGTTCCGTGGGTGGGATGAGCGGGGAGGGCACCTCCCAAACACGACGAAAAAAAAAAATTCAGTCATTTCCTCCCGACTGAAACTTTGTCAAAGTATAGCTTATCAAGCATCTTAGGTTAGGTTAGGTTAAGTGGGGTGATGGTACGGCAAGCCGAACCTTCTCACTCGGATCTCGATTGGATCCATTGTGCTCCCCGGTTGGGTATGGCGATAAGGAATAGGGGTTAAGGATTGATAGGCAGTGGGTGGGTTAAGTGGTTGAGGCCTCCCTGAACCATCCTGAGTTCTGGATGAATCTCAGGATGTTTCTTGGTGGCGTGTTAGAGATATCGTTCAACTCGTTGAAAAAGTATCCACCGAGGTTAGCTTTCCTGGTTCGGGCTAAGCTGGGGCATTCACAGAGGAAGTGAAAGGAGTCCTCTTCTGCCTCTTCGTCCTGACATCCCCTACATAAGTCAGATGTGCTGATGCCCAATCTGCTCATGTGGGTTCCCATCGTGTTGTGACCCGTCAGGATACCAACCAGGAGTGATAATTGAGGCCTGCTTAGCACGAGTAGGGATTCAGTTTTCTTCTTTGAAATTTCCGGCCATAGATTTCTCGATACCCGACAAGTGTCGATGGATGACCACCTGACATTAGCGGTTTTAAGGAAACTATGGCTAATTCTCGTTTTTTCTCTTTCAAGTGGCATGTTAATTGAGGTTACCATTTGGCTTGGTTCGAGAGATGAACCCGTTTTGGCCAGTTGGTCAGCCATTTCATTTCCGTGTATGTCACGATGTCCCGGGACCCATCGAAGGGTTACTGGATTCGTTGCGTTGAGTAGTCTCAACTCATTACGACAACTATCGACCAGTTTGGATTTTGTAACTATAGAGGATATGGCTTTCATGGCCGCCTGGCTGTCGATGAAAATATCAATATTCTTGTTTTCCAGTTCGCACGTTAATAGGTGTTTTGCAGCTTCAAGGACTGCAAGCACTTCCGCTTGGAAGACACTACAGAAGTCTGGAAGCCTAAGTGACTTGTTTATGGGTGGGTTATCTGAAAAGATGCCTGACCCTTCCGTCTTGGAACCGTCTGTGAAGACAGAAACGTGATTTTCATTTATGACCCTGTTTTCCATCCAGCATTCTCTTGTAGGGAAGTCTGTTTGGGCTGCTGGGTTAAAATCTATGTGCGGAGTAATATAGTCTGTTTGAATGTTAATGTCTGTGAAATTCATTATTAACCTGTGACCTGAATGGCCCTTTTTCCAACTAGAGCATTGATTGAGACGCAATGCGCTTTTGGCCGCCATTTCTTTCGTAAATAGATCGAGTGGGGCTAGTAGAAGGAACGTTTCTAGGGCTGCGGTTGGTGTAGTTCTCATTGCACTCGTTGTGCCAATGCAAGCAAGTCTTTGGATTTTTGTCACGGTTTTGAGATTTGTCGCCTTTTCAAGGGCTGGCCACCAGACCAGACATGCATATGTCAGGATAGGCCTCACTATGGCCGTGTACATCCAGTGAATAGTTTTGGGGCTGGGTCCCCATTTCCTGCCAAAGATTCTATTGCAAGTGTAGAATGCTACTGATGCTTTTTTCCCTCTTTCTTTTATGTTTTCATTCCAGTTTAGTTTACGGTCCAACACCACTCCAAGATATTTTGCCACATTTGAAACTTGAAGTGGTGTCCCGTTTATAGTGATCGGGTCTACCATTGGAATGTTGTTTTTCCTTGTAAACAAAACTAGTTCCGTCTTTGTTGGGTTGACGTTAAGTCCGCAGCTACTGGCCCAATTGCTGAGTTTGTTTAGGGCTATTTGAAGGAGATCACACAGTGTGGGAATATGTTTTCCTGAGGACATTATTACTATGTCGTCGGCATATGCCACGACCTTAACGCCACTAAGACTTAGTTTACCTAAGATTTGGTTGACAACCAGAAGCCAAAGCAACGGAGAAAGAACCCCTCCCTGTGGAGTACCTCTACAGGTCTTGACTTTTAGCTTGCTGGCACCTAACTCTGCATTTACAAGTCTTGTTTGAAGCATAGAGTCAATCCAATTCGACAGTTCAAGATCAACATTGACAGAGTCTAGGGCTTGTCGTATCGCGTGATTATCTACATTATTGAAGGCCCCTTCTATATCAAGAAATGCTGCTAGGGTGAATTCTTTGAATTGGATTGAGTTCTCAATCGTGCCTACAACTTCGTGAAGTGCCGTCTCAACAGATTTGCCCTTAACATAAGCGTGTTGGGCCTGTGAGATTATGTTATCATTTAGTTTTAGGCGGATATGCGTATCTATAAGTCTTTCTAAGGTTTTAAGGAGAAAGGAAGAAAGGCTTATAGGCCTGAAGTCTTTTGGTTCAGTGTGAGTGGGCTTGCCAGCTTTCGGAATGAAGATGACATTGACTTCTCTCCATCCAGTTGGAATATAGGTTATGTTTAAACATCCCCTGAATATATCCACCAGAATCGGAACGATTATGTCTTTTGAGCATTGGAGCATAATTGGAATTATTCCATCAGGCCCTGCAGACTTGTATGCTGAAAAGGAGTCGATGGCCCACGCCACCTTTCTACTGTCTACGATTTGATTGCCAATATTGGAGGCAGGATTTATGTTGGGGTCTCTTTCCATAGGAGATGTTATGTTAACACAACCTGGGAAATGAGTGTTCATAAGAGCTTCTAGAGTTTCAGAGCAGGTGTCAGTCCAGGTATCATCCGGTCTTTTTAAGAAACCTGGAGGAGTGTGGACCTTTGACATGACTTTCCTGAGCCTGGCAGCATCATTTGTGGACTCGATGTCTGTATCAAGCATCTTAAAGAAAACACAAAGTTAGCTGACTGTAACGTGGTGGATTATACGTCAGCTGGACGCTTGAACATGAAAAAAAACTTCTATTTTCAGTTATTTCCTCTCGGCTAAAAATTTACCGGGTGATGGCTTATGTGCAACTGTTAATGTATGTAAACGTCAGCTGGCTGTATCGCGGTGGAAAGATCGTCAGCTGATACTTTAATAGTTATAACCAGGGATAGGATTCTGCTGACTTTGCCTTTTTTTGCGCAGTCGTATGACACTATACACTTTAAGCAAATACGTTTAACGTTCTGCTGGTGCCAAATGTATGTATGTGTTACGGTCAAGGCCCGATATCTAGTCAAACTTAGGATTGACTAGTCAATGCTCAACATTCATCAAACCTAGGTTTGACTAAAAACTCATCGGTCAAAGCCCGAAACTAAAGTATCCATCGGGCTTCAACCAACGCTGCTATGGTCAATGCTGAGCATTGACTACTCAAACCTAAATTTGACTAGAGATCGGGCTTTGACCGTGACATATGTATATGTGAATGTACCTATTTTATTTTAATAACTAGATAAAAAAAAGCCGCGAATAGAACTATGTAACTTTTGTATGCAATCCCTTCTATTAATTGCCTTATCCCTTTTACTGGCGACACGGCACCGGCGCGCACGCATAAAATAAGCTGACTGGAATTTCGCACATAACTAATTCGATCTCAGCTAGGCAACGATCGTGTCGGAGTACTATCCGTTCTACAATTATAAGCCATACAATGAAGGCAACTGGACTGAGTAAGGTACAAGATGTGATGTTAAAAATAGCCAAATAAAAAAAAGTGCGCAAACATCTTCATAGATTCATTGATGGCATAACCCGCAATATTAATCCATTTGATGCAAATTTAGATAAAAAAGATTTATACAATATTTCTACTGGTGAAGCAGCACCCCAGCATATTGCAAATTTCTTGCTCAATGTTAAATAAGAAGGTAATAGAAAACGAGAAGATTTCATTCTTAATTGCGTAAATAAAACCCCAACCTTTCGTAGATATGACTAAGAAAAAAAAAGTTATGGTTTCGAGGAAATATGGAACTACGAATGCAACGTGATGTATTTAGTCAAACTTCAAATTTCTCTAAAAAAGGAACTTGATTTAGACAAAGTTTCTACGTACCCAATAACACCTGTATCACTGTCTCTTTGTCATCTTGACGGCACCATTTGCAAAACACAAAAGTCGGCATTGATGGCTTTATTAGGAAAGTATGACCATTGTGAGCTACCTCTAAATACAGATCACAGATGTTATAATATATGATGGATACTGTTGCACAATCTACTTTATGAACACCCTATCAAGGTACATAAAGTAAGGGTAATATATTCCGCATCTGTCAAAAAAGTAAACAAAAAAAAAAATCAAAATGGCGTCTTCATGTGACCCAAGGCACTGTCGCCAGTACACATTATATTGATTTTACCAAATTTAATTGTTTTAAAAGAAAATAATGAACTGAATTGAGCTTATAAATGCTTCTATGCATAGTTGTATGCAGTGGTAAGTATATTAAGTATGTATAATGTTTTTTAATTCAGTTTTTTTTGTTTCAGGAGCTGAAAACTGATAACACTTCTGGCTATCGGTGTCAAAGGTGGCGTTGACAATAAAAGCCTGCATAGTTCCAACAAGGACATATACCATGTTATTGTGGTGCCAAAGGTGGCTGAAATCTTTTATTATTCAAGTATTGAATAACCATTAATTGTTCAACAGCCGGTGGATGGTATTCTTGCGGCCGAGTCAGCCATACGCATAGCAAAGATAGAGAAGCAGCCAATATAATAATGATAGAAAAATTTCGCCCACTGGCTAGAAGTGTGAAAAATGTGATCTTACGAATAACTTCTGGTTAAATTTTACCGATGGATCCTTGTGGACGTAAGTTTTTCCATGAATCCAGCAGAAATGACCGATGTACCACTGTATTTCCGTTAAAGAACACAAAAACTAAATTTTTAAGAGTTAAACATCGTTCTATTTCTAGGCAAAACATACGAGAAGCATTTGGAAATGAATCGGAATTCAACTATAACATGATTGGAGCGATGCATGCTGAAATGGATGGCCATTACCTAGACAAGAGAACAGATAGTTTTAATCGTTACAAAGAGTATTTCAATGTAAGAGCTTTGTTGTTCACCAATTACAATTTGTAAGATTAATTCAAAATTCATTACACATAGGACACTTCCAATTATGGATATCCCGTGCGAGTGGTCTTCCTTATCGGACGCAGTGAGTTCGAACAACATTTAGGCAACGAAAGCAAAGTCCGTCTCAAACAAAAAGCAGACCAATACGATGATCTAATTCAAGAGCACTTCATCTATACTTACAACAATCTCACAGTGACACAGTGAAATCGGTAATGATGCTCAAATGGGCAAATAAAGGTACCATCACACAGCATTATGTGAAAGGTGATTCGATGCGGTAGTCGTCAAGGAGTTCTTCCTTTTATTTATTATAAATCCTGGTAGGGACCATATCAAATATTTTGTATGAAAGTGCCTAAGGTTTCGTATGGACTATTTTTAAAAGACATACTTTTATTGCTAGTCGACAATATCTAAGAAGAAATTAAGGTTTAATATATTTTTTCCCAAATTGAATACAAAAATCATCATATAATTTTATAAAATCGTTTTATTGATTTTTTTCTTTCTTTTTCTGGAATTTTCTTCTTGAACAGTGTTAAGCTGTTTGATACGGAAATACATCCTGGATCGAAAAAAGATTTGTTTAACTTTTATGTCCAAAGGAATATGATTAGATACACTAATGAAATTTTTTATATAATGGCGTGAATAAACGATAGCATCCTTGTTTAATTCCTTAAAGATTGACTCCAACTTTATCATTTCTGCCATCATTTTGTCTGTTGGTTTTTGAAGAAATCCTTCAGTGAGTTGATTCGTCCAAGAAAACGAAGATTCCTGCTGATGGCTTTGCACAACAAGATCCGGCTTTTTAATCCTATGACAAATATACCCCGCCAAATGTTCGAGTCCATCGTATTGTAGAGATTCCAAATCATCTACGGGGGGTTCATCACTTCAAAATCACTTTCCTTAAAATGCTTAGAGCAAATTCTAGCCGTATTAGTATTTAATTTATCCTTTCTATGGCACAAGAACACCCACTGTTTGCACATTTTCTGTTTTTTTGGGAACGCGTGGAAAGAAATGTCAGCATTATTATTTTTTTTATTATTTACGCAACATCCGACCATAGCACACCGCATATTTATAATTTTTATAAAAGTTTTAATGGATTAGGAAGAAAATAATCCACACACAATTATGTAAGTTAAGAATTAGGATACAATAAATGTATGAGGGTCACATGCACCAGCCATTTTGAAAAGTTTTGACAGATGTCAAAAAAAAAATGAGCGGGAATATATTACCCTTACTTTATGTACCTTGCACCCTATAAGCTGTCATCCACAATCCACAAGGAATACTTGTCACCTCTGTTCAATATAAGAACAGTCATCTCTCTCTTATGTTCATCTCCTTCTTCTTAAAATATTAGACTGCTAGTTTTTCGAGCTGTCAATGTAGAAAAACCACACCACGAGGCAGTGAGCCTAAAATAAAGAGCTGCGAAATAAAAGTTAATTAGCATTACTCGTCTTGTTAATTCATTAAATCTTTTCAGGTGTCGTCTCTGGATTTAAAGGACACCAAAAATTGTTATATTGGTGTCAGAAGTTGGATCCTTGCAGAATGGCACAAGATCCTTCATCAGCGCAACTCGAAGAAATTTTCGAGAAGCTAACCTCTAACGCAGAGTGTGTTAAAACAAAATGCGGATATAATCGATTTTAAGAATGAACAACAACGACAACTAACCGAAATGCGAACTTTAGGAGCTACCACTTTTGTTCAGAAGGTCTTTAAAGCTCCACTCCTCAAAGCTCAACTCCAGTAAATGGTGGAACGCCTAAGGTAGGTGAGGATGCTACGAAAACCAAAGTCAGCGGCAGGGGAAGTGAGAATGCAGATGATGCACCAACAGTAGCGGCAAGTCCCTGTAAGATAAAACCACAGCCTTTCCACAGCAGCACATCTAATTGGCGTGATTACCGTCTTCAATTTGAGATAGTTGCTGAAGCCAACCATTGGGACAGCCACCAAAAAGCGCAAGTTCTTGCGTCTATGCTTCGCGGAGATGCTGTTTCAGTTCTTTCTAACCTAAGTGCCAGTGATCGCAGTGACTACAGCAAACTCACGGTGGCCCTGGAACTTAGATTCTTTTCTCAGCAGGAGTATATTACTTACAACGTTCAGAAGCGTGCTTTTGGATGCGAGATACAACGGCTTACTCGAATTGTTTTTAATGATTGTCCACCAGAAGCCCAGGAACGAATTTCAATGATGCAGTTTCTGGACGGAATATCCGACCGCATGTTGCCATATTTTAACGATAAAACTATTTATATAAATGCAGACACTTGTTGTAAATATATCGTTACTAATTCAAAAGTTATAAAAACTTTAGAAGAAGCACTTTCGTGTCCGGGCCATGAAGAAGCTGATACCAAAATGATTTTTCATATTTGCCAAATTGATTTTAATGCAAATGTGAGCATTAATAATTATGTTAGCCAACATTGTTAATATATCAGAAAATATTCACGTTTGTATGAAAGCCGGTGTTGGGAAAAATCAAAGATTTATCAAATATCAACATAACTCAACTATGTATATGAAGCCATAGAATATAATTTGAGCGCAGCACTTCCGGCATTTCAAGCATTCACAGGGTGCGATTTTAATCCGGCCTTCTTTAGAAAAGGAAAAAAGGCCCTTTTCAATAATGACTAAATCTAAAGACTTCACTGAGTGTTTCATACGGATGTCAAAGCCATCGGAGACTAGAAAAGATTTTTTTGGGAAGATACAAGAGTTCACGGTGCCGTGAAATAACGCCAAGTGAAATAAGGCCAACTTTCTGAAGTTGGCCTTATTTCACTTTCCAAAAGTGCAATAAAACCAACTTTAAGTAGTTGGCCTTTTTTCACTTTAGTTAAGTGAAATAACGCCAAGTTGGGGTTATTGCGCTTTAGAAATAATATGAAGTTGGCTTTCTTTCACTTTGAGAAAGTGAAATAAAGCCAACCGCGTTTTCTTCTTGCGGTTACAAACAACGTTTAATCATTTATTTTTCTCATGATGAACATGTAAGTGCATAATTATAGTATTATAATTCATTATTTAAAAAATTGTCTTGATCAAAGATTTCTGTTAAACGATTTTTAGATTTTCAAATTTGTTAATCGTTTTTTATTATTTTATCATATTATAAAAAACGTTTAACATAACTATAATGGGTTATTTAAATAAAAAATTCATGCTAAACGTTTTTTATAATGTGAGAAAATAATTGTTAAAAATTCGCGCGAATTTTTTACAATTATTTTCACACATTATAAAAAACGTTTAGCATGAATTTTTTATTTAAATAATTGTAAAAAATTCGCGCGAATTTTTAACAATTATTTAAATAAAAAATTCATGCTAAACGTTTTTTATAATGTGAGAAAATAATTGTTAAAAACTCAAAAGGGAATACAAGGTTACTTTCCATTCCAATAAACACAAGCTGTTTCCTTCTTAGCAAACTTTCACTTACTAATGAATTGGCCTCAATTTTTTTCTAAAACTATTAACATTTCGATTTAACAAACGACAAATACTTCCGTTATCTTAAAAAAAACAGGTTTCTTTCTTGTAACAATCCTATTATTTGGTATTAATTTGTTTTCGCAAAGAAAAAAATGTGTTAAATATTATTTTGTTGGAAGTTGGTCTTATTGCACTTTAGCAAAGTGCAATAAGGCCAACTTGGTCTTATTACGCAAAATCAGTTGGCCTTATTGCACTTTGTCAATGTGAAATAAGGCCAACTATTGAAAGTTGGCTTTAATGCACTTTTGGAAAGCGAAATAAGGCCAACTTTTGAAAGTTGGCCTTATTTCACTTGGCGTTATTTCACGGCACCGAGTTCACTTGTTACATGTATGGTTTCAATCGATTAAAAAGCATACTGCTGAAAATCGATTACTTCAGCAGTGAACATTAGTTTTCCACATAGCAAAAAAAAAAAAAAAAACAAGAACTTTAAGTTGGCAACGGCGTTTTAAATGGCAGCCATTTTGTCAGCTGTCAAGTGATTTATTTTTAGTGTGGTTTGACCTTTAAACATGAATAAACTGACGTCTGAAGAATGCTTCCAAATTGCTCAAATTTATTTTGAAAATTATGGTTCTGTTCGAAATATGTACGTATAACGCACCACGTCCATTTTAAGGTTGTTAGCGATGAAGCTGACTTTTGGTACGTCAATAAACACAACTACCGTATTTGGAGTGATGATGATGATAATCCTAAAGTATATGTTGAGACATTCACAAAAACTGACTGTTCGGAGTCCTTTAGGGGTTGGTGGAATAATTGTAATTGAATAATCCGTACCTCTTAAAAAACGATGCCGGCCAGAACGTTAGTCATTGGTGACTGCTTTAGAGCCATGATCACTGACTTTTTCGTTCATCAATTGAACAACCATGATATGCAGGAGCTGTGGTTTCAACAAGACGGCGCCGGCGCAACATATCACACAGCGAGTGCCACAATTGATTTGTTGAAGGAAACGTTCGGTGTGCGCATAATTTCGTGTTTTGGTCCTGTGAATCGGCCTACAAGATCGTGCGATTTAACGCTGCTTGACTATTTTCTGTGGGGATATGTGAAGTTACTAGTCTACACCCGCCGATAAGCCCGAAACGATGGAACATTTGTTGGACAAAATTTGCAGCGTTATTGCCGATATACGGTCGCAAATGTTGGAAAAAGTCATCGAAAATTGAAGCTCGAGATTAGACTACGTCCGAGTCAGCCGTGGTGGTCATATGCTAAAAATCATATTTAAATTATAATGCCAGAAGATTATCTTTCGAATAAAGTGAATTTCTTGTCATTTAAAAAAAATCATCTTTGTTTTATCCCATTTCGTTTACTATACAAACACCCTTTTTTTAACACGACCAAGTGTTTGATTTGATGGATTTTTTTAATGTAAGAAACAACCTTTATGTTGAAAAAAAAGGAATCAAAAATATCTATTCTCTAAGAGTGACGACAGCTCTTGTATGTGAAATTTTCGACTAATCCATCTCCTTAGTCCCCAAAAAAACCTAACTTACTTAATAGTTCCACCACGTTCTAACGGGCTTTATCGTCAATGTGTAGGTATATTATTCATTTATAACCTTGCGACAAGACAAATTTTTAACGTTGATACTTGCGCCATCAAAGGCAATAAATACGAGTATAATATGAGTCGATTTTATACGCCACCGATATTTTTTTTTTTCCTAACTTGTGTTTACTTCTTCGTCGATTTATGAGCCCGATATTAAAGCACATAGGTATGTACATTTTTTTATAGATATATTAATTTATCTATTCTATGCAACGAATTACATTTCAGATAAGAAAAACGAGCCTTCATAAGGTCTGGTAATAAATCTCATACCTCACTGGGTAATTATCAATTAGTTGGTTTTTTGGGTTGATTTACGCACCTGATTCTATGGTTCCTTATACGAGCTCCAAATTTTAATGTTCCTCAAAGGAGACAACAAATTACAAGCGTTACTGGTTTTTTTTCTTTTGCCTTTCATCGTTCCCAATATCCAACCAACACAAATAATAAAAAAAAGTCTCCAATACTCCTTCGTCCTTCGCCCAAAAAAAAAAATCGGATAGAATACCTTTAGCAGAAAAAAAGGACTTTCATATAAATATCTTTTATATCACATAAACGGGCATAATAAAATATCGAATAACGTCATCTAAATGAGTCCCCTAGACTTGGGTATCGCTATTCCTTCCAAAAACTTCCCCAACACTCTCCTGCTTTTATAACAGGCTTTCTTTATTGATTAAAATGAATGAAAAGGAGAGTGGAAAAATGAAAGGAAATGTTAACGGGAACGGGGTCGTTTAGGGAGTTCAGTCCATTAACACAAATCAATGCTTCCGGATCTTCGATCAACGATTATGATGATGATAATGGCACCAAGACGATGATGATGGGCTACTAAGGCTACTGGTGCTAGTAAAGCTAGAACTGGGGATGGCGATGGCGATGGGGATGGAGTTGGTGTTGGTGTTTGTGTGGCTCAGTGGTTTAGTGTAAGTCGTTAGATATTATGTCCAATTGAAAATGTAAGCACAAAATGACAGCTCGTTAGAGAAGCTGAAAAGCAGGATGAATGGCAGTAAGGCGACAGCCTGGCAACCATAAACAAGACAACAAAGTATAGAAATATAATAACCCAAGGAGTGTGGGGAGTTTGGTCAAAGCTAATAGCGGATAGAAGATACCTATTAAGTTTGTTGTGTGAACGGGAATAAAAGGTTTGTGGATAAGGAAACTTGATAACTATTGTTTGACACAGGATATACCTAAACGAACTCTGATACTTTCATTGTTTTATTTCTTTTGTTTTAATGTTATTTTTGAAGTTATGTACATAGTAGGCTGTACACAGTGACACGTTTAATGTCATTACAACGAGACTCGAGACATCATGTAAAAGGTTTTCCAAACTTGACAAGTGAGTGCGTCCATTTTATTGAAACTACGTCTGTCAAATTTATTTAGTCCGTCATACCAAATACCCGCACTGTCCCAGGATTGCATAGTTAACAGTCACAAACAAGGACGTGAGTTCGCTAACTTGGGCATAGAGCAGTTGGAAATGGGTCCCTATTGCAGTCGTTAAATCATTTTCATCCAGAGAAAGCCACTGTTTGGTGCATAGTTTGGTCTTGTGGTCATCGGTCCATACTCTTTTAGAACGACGTTGGCCGGTGCACTATCGTCAACAGTGTGTAAATCGAGTGATATGGACATGGATACCGACGAACAACGCACTATGCCCGAGCAATAAAAAACCTGGCCTTAGCCAAAATGTATAGCTGCGACCCGTGAAGAGGGAGTCGACTTGTTTTAGGAGGCTTCAAGAAGCTCATCACTAGCGTTGCAGTTCCAAATCCAGGAACAGGAATCTTCTCCTCCATAATAGATAAATGCAAACACGACATAATATTACCCGGAGAATCTTTCTCTCAGAACACCCCAGCTGCTCTCCATGCGATTCTGTCAGGGTCCTCGCTTTTGACCCATTTCTCAAACAGCGGGACTGGGATGATCAGGGTTTTTCATGGTATAGCTATGGTTCGTTGAGAGTTTAAAGTTATATCTGTCCATTGTGACGTTCTATCCAACATCCAAGCCTACGATGTTGATTAAAAAGTTACATCATGGCATTGCCTGTCTTAAGCCTTTCTCCACAACAAAAAAGTCGGTGGTGTTCTTACTTCTTACCAATTAAGACGGAACAGCCAGCTTGATGCGTAAATTATCCATATTCATCCTCCTCAATCGAACGAATTTGGCACGGATGCCAAGTTATATAGCATAGCACTATTTAGCTCGTCCTTTTTCACGCTGTTATAGGGTCCTTTAATAAAAAGGCGGTGAGGATCGATCGCCAATTCTTGTCCTTTTTGTAAAATTTGCCGAAGTGTGAACATTTGGTCGATGGTTGATTAACCTGGTCTACAATCACATTTCTAGGGGGAAATAAAGTCACGTGCGAAAGTATCAGACGTTCACACAGCGATTCACAATATGACCTTACTTGTGGATAGGGCATACATTGCTGAGGTTCCAGTTCCATTCGTCAGGCATACTGCCATCCGACCAGATTGTACTGAAAAGTTCAACCGGAAAATCATACGCTCCAGCAGCCATGCTGGACTTAAAATTAATTATCGTATTCCGAATTTATTCCTATTCGGGTGGACGTTAGTTTTGTTCATCACCGTTCAAATGGAACTGATCATTCTGCCTGACAACGATTAGTTTTTTGTCTATGCCGTTAAACAGTCTGCAGAAGTGTTCTTTTCAAATTCTCAGCACCGACTGTGTATCTACTACAATATTCCCACACTCGTCTCTACAGGTTTCCGCTCGGGCTTTATAACCCTTGGACGATCGTTTTACCCTTTGGTAGAACATCTGCCGTAGAACCCCACAATAGATTCAACCATTCGTTTTTCCAGTTCTCTCTTCTTCTTTCTGAAAAGCTGATCCTCCTTCCTCTTTTACTGGTACACCTTACGGGAAGCGCTCTTGGCAGCTCTGGTTCTGGCCTGCAGAACTGCCTGATGGGATTCGTTTTTGGCCATGTGTGCTAGCCTGCACTCATCATCGAGCCAGGTGCTTCGTTGTGGTAGCCTGAAGAACCCGAAACATCAGTTGCTGCGGTTTTGATTGCCATTTGGCAATGTTGCCACTGGACCTCTGGGTTTGGCACAGGCGCCGGGCTTGTCGAGAGATAAGAGGAGACATGGTTGGCATGGTTGGCAAAGGTTGTGGTGGTCTCTTGCGATTTTAACTTCGCAAGCAACATTAAACTTTCTCACAGTGGATGCTCGATGCATTCGGTGAACTCAGTGTTTTAAAGACAGATATGGCCGAAAGAAAAACACGCTTTGGCTTCGGCTTCGTCTACGTTACGATGCACGCGCTTTGAGTTTGCTTTGAATGACATATCTCATATGACATTTCTTAAATGACATTTCTGTCATTGCCGGCTGTAATTTTAGTATGGTTTGTTTTTGATTGGCTTTCCGTGAAAC
This sequence comes from Platycheirus albimanus, assembly GCA_916050605.2. Classification (NCBI taxonomy): domain Eukaryota; kingdom Metazoa; phylum Arthropoda; class Insecta; order Diptera; family Syrphidae; genus Platycheirus; species Platycheirus albimanus. The sequence goes on along the minus strand of OU696696.1, from coordinate 271,085,328 downwards.
AAATATGAGTGAAATTGAAAAAAATAAATTTATCGCAAGTGTGGCATATACACTATACAGCCTATCGGGGATATATTCAGCTCATGGAGCAAGAAGAGAGGCAGACTGAAAGTCGTTGGTGGATCCGGGAGCTGAATCCACGGAGAGATGAGGAAGGGTTATTTGCTCTGAACTTTGACCAAATGAAGGACAAAGATCCGGAGCACTTCTATAAAATAACAAGCCTTCGAGGTACTCCGCGCGCTCACTGAACCACATCTCCAGAAGACGTGTTGGAGAAAACCAATTGAACCAAGTGCACGACTTTTCAACTCTGTTGTAAGTTGTTGGAAAATGTTTAGTTCTTTGCTTTACAAATTTTTCTTTAAGTTATTTGTCGCAAGGAGTACCAAAGAAAGTCCTCGCGTGGATGTTTTGTATGGAGTATTCAACAGTTGCCAACACCATTTACGAAACAGCCGATCTGCCTTATGCCCTTCTACTTGTCACAACCAACTGAAAGTGATTGGCGGCGAATTTCACATGACTTTCAAACTTTGTGGAATTTACCTAATTGTGTTGGCGCTATTAATGGTAAGCACGTCAATATTCAGTGCCCACCAGGAGCTGGTTCCAAATACTACAATTATAAGGGACACCATTCCATAGTTCTTCTGGCCACTTGCCACGCCAATTATACTTTTACCGCAGTTGACATTGGTGCGTACGGAAGATGTGATGGTGGAGTGTTTGCAGACTCATCGTTTGGTAGAAAGGTTTTAACTGGTGGTATACACTTTCCACCTACCAGACGACTTCCGAATTCCAACTATGACTGCAACCATTACATGGTTGGTGATTCAGCTTTTCCTCTGAAACCATATTTGATGCGTCCGTACCCTGCAAAATTACTCCCTGTTGAGAAGTTTTATTTCAATAAAAGGCTTTCTCGAGCTTGGAGAGTTATTGAAAATGCCTTCGGAATATTGTCGGAAAGTGGAGAATCTTGAGTACAACACTAAATATATTGTCTACAAATGCAGACAAAATCGTTAAGGTCAGTGTAGTGTTGCACAATTTTGTCAAGCTAAACGATTCAGCATACATAATTCCAGACTTTGTCGATCGTTACGATGAAAATGACGTCCTCACCGAAGGTCTCGGATCACACAACTCATCTCAAGTTGCGTTCGTAATGCGAGACAAATTGAAGGAATACCTTAATAACAACAAAATCTAAAAATCCAGGCTGAAAAAGTGTATTTTGTGTTTCTTAAAATAAGAAAATAAACAATATTTTTCCTTACTAAATATTTTTTTTTTTTGAGTCTTTTCAGTAGGTACATATGTACATAGAACAAAAAGTTGAATAATTCAATATCACATTGGTAAAACAAAAAAGGAAACAAAAAGCAAATTCAATAGCGCATTAAAACAAATCAACAAAAACAAATAAAAAGCTTATTCACAGAACAATCAATCTTCCAGCAGCTTCAAGACTTCCTGGTATACGTCTGCTAAAATTTTGGCGTGCAGACGAACACGCACTGCTTCGGGCAAGGGTTTCATCCGCGTATGCATGTTCAACATGAACTCCTCGTCCACATCATGAGCAGGAGGTGCTGTGGTCAAATGAGTTGCCACTGAATCATTTAGTCCTCCAAGGAAGCGTTTAAAATCATCTTCGGCCATTCTTTTGGAACTCCTTGCTCTCTTTGGAGTAACTATCTCGATGCCGTCGTCAATCCTAAAACTGAAATCTTCACCGCTGATTGGCGACGACATATCTGGGGAGCTCTCGACCGTAGCAGTTTCATGGAAGTTCCCAATTTCCCTATAAAAAAAACACAAAAGTATTGTTTTATCCAAAAACTATGTACATATTATGTATATTTGAACCTTCGTGGTGTAAGTGATGGGATTAAAAACTCAAGCGCATCGCAGTGCTCCCACCTTTCTACCACCGAAGCTGAACTCCCAGATGGTTGCTAAATCGAGCGCTTCTTCCGCACGAACCGGTCTTGAAGACTTTTCCAGCGCTGCTTGCAGTCGCCAACTGCAGAAATAAACTAAATAACTTTAAGCAATTACCTGGTCTGTTTAAAATCTTGGCAATTTCTTCCCAAGCAGTGGTTCTCTTTAATATGTTTTTATATGTTTTGGACCGAGTATTATAAATGAATTTCCGCTCTCTCACCAAGTTAATAAGCTGTTCCTCGAAACACATTTTCTGTTCAACGAAAATAAATCAATTTCAAGAAAAATTCAGATAAATATTCTATATTTCAATAACTTACCTTGCAATTATTTCTTAACTTCACTCAGAATTACTAAAAAACAAATGAATTTAGTTTGTTGACTTTTTGTACAGCTGTTTTGAGATGTCAGACAAAGCAAATGTTCAGTACATTTGAATTAGAGCTTCCGTTTGGAGTCACATTACGTGACATTACGTTGTTCTCTTTATGGTTGCCAAACGAAACGTGAGGTCGAAGCTTCTTTTTGATAGCATACATTGAATTCCTATGTCTGAACTCGAAAACGTCAGGCGAAGCCGAAGCCAAAGCGTGTTTGTGATTCAGGCATTAGATTTGCACATGTTTTGTTTGAGTCAAGCTCTCCCTCTCACGTATAGGAAAGAAATCAAACGGTGTACTGTGTACTCATTTCGGTAACAGAGATCGAATGTTGTACAGTGTTTGTGGCCTATGGAGTGGTACTCATTTTCAGTGTACTCTAGTTAGTAAAATAATAATGAATAGAGTATAGTGAACTACTGTACTTGTTGAATGAATTCAAATGAATGCATGCATGCAGCGTACCTACATTGCGTTCTTGAAAGAAAACCGCGTACTTCAATGTAAGAATTTTATATTTTATATTCCGAAGCAGGGTATCCACTGCTTCGCCAAACTCCTTTACGAGACAGTCCATTGTTGTCGTTGCCAATTCATGTCATGAATTTGAAATCAAAAACATTTAACCGAAAACAAGCTTTAAAAAAAATTATAATCTCCCAAGCCATGAGCCAAAAGTCCTTGAAGTTTTTTTTCATTTCCATTTAAGACTCTTATCTCAACTTTCAATCGACTTTTCCAATCGGTTGTTCATAAACTTTTTGATCGAATTTACTTTCGAGGACTTCTAGAGGCCTCTTCATTCCTTGCCTCAAGAAATTTATTATAATTAGAGCCCAAAGACACTGAATAATAATTTCGCAGAAAGCAAAGAAAAAAAAACAAATCCTTAAAATCACATAAAACATCCAATTACCCTCTTTATCCCTTGTGATTTCAAAAAAAAAACTGTCTATAAACAGGAGAAGAAGAAGGGGAAAAGAAACGAAACGAAACGAAAGGGAAATAGTCCCTTGTATCCCTACATCAAAATCTCAACGATTAGTGTATCCCCATTCAATGTCGATCCAACAAACTTTCTATATCGATGCTGATGCCAGAGCCGAATATTCATGAAAACGCCATGAATACTAATCAATCGGAAGGAATAAATAATCCTGAAATAACAGATTTCATGCAAATGAGCTATGCGAGCTGCCTCTCTAAAGAGCAAGCAAGAGATGCGAGAACGGTAAAATGGTGGTTTGGTTTTTGATGGTAACAGTATTCGCAACCGAAAAAGGATCCTTATGCATATGGAATTGGGAGGATGTCATTGAGAATGATAGGTTGTTAAGAAGTCCTTTCTACGTATAGAGCAGCTAACGTTGTTGGTGCTACGTTAGAAGCAATAAAGCTCTCTCCACACATATGCCTTATGCCTGATGGCTTGGATAAGAAATAAGAAGTTCTCGTATGAATTAAGAAAATAAAATAAAATTAATCCCATTTCGATGGAAATCAACTTTTTGAAATACCTTTTTAATTTCGAAGAAAGAAGCAGGAGAGATAGAATGTTGACATGATCCTGTATCGTTGTATTCTGTATACTGACGACGACGTATTAAACCGGCTTTTTAAAGCAGTGGGGTAATTGGGCTCAAAGTTTGCTTGTTTTAAGTGTTTGTTCATGTAAAGGATTTAAGGGAATTAGACTGAAAATCGGATTGTCTACTTGACTCTTGACAAGACTTGCATAGCAACTAAAAAAGAACAAGGCATGTTTGTAGGTTGTGTGAGGAAAGAACTTTCCAAAACAGAGGTGTTGAATTGAGGAATTGCTTACAAAAAAATATCACGCCAAGAAGTGAGTGTCGTCAAAAAAAGTGTAATTTTCAATTAAAAGTTTGGGGCTGCAGAAGAAGGATGTTTCAAAGGATTTCTTGGAACATGGAATACACGCATATTTAAACTGAAGAAAAAAACCATGTGCTGGGAGAATTTTGTTTACCCGAGCACCTTCAATTTTTACAGATTCCTTGGAAGACATTTACGCAGGCACCGTCAACTGGATTGGACAGTATTACAATTATTATACTTAAACTTGACTTCAATGGTTTAAGGCAGTAATCTTGGGTCTGAGATGCACTGTAAAGCTCGAAAAAATTAAATTCAATTTTAAAATAAATTACTCATAAGGTACATTGCTTATGTTATCTCTTAAAACCCGAGATATGTATATGGCTTACAGTGGCGATTCCTCTCAGTTGGCTAGGTTGGCTGCGCCAACCCAAAAATAAATAAATACAATCCATATTAAAATATCATGAAATAATATTTTGTGTAAAAAATACAAACGTGATTGAGTTTTCTTAAAACCCATGTGTTTACCTAATTACAACAAAACATTTTTCATTCAACCGCAGCAATCTCGTGACATTTTACTCCCATTCAAAATGGCATTGGAAATAGCGCATTCACATTCTAATTCAAATCGTATCCAAACTCCCCTTACCCTTCGTGTGCTGCTTCATTCCACCTTTAATGCATAAAATCGATGCTCAAAATAATAGCCATACTGCGAATGGCGAGTCAAAGGAAAACAAAATAAAACTTAGCCAGCAATCGCATCATTGGCAACGCACACGCAGGGTTGAAAATGTAAATCTAGAAAAGGAAGCAGATTGCCAGGAAAATCTAAATAGGTTTGCAAAAAGTATTAAGTACTAAGTAGGGTCTACATTAAAATGAAATGCACGAATTTGTCGCACATACATACCTACTTGATCTGTGGGTGCCATAGATGGTTTTTGAGCAATAAAAACTACTCTTTGTTGTATAAAATATGCAACTAAGTTCAAAATATTTGTTTAAGAAGTGTTTATTTCCCGCATTTCGAGCATATTGACAGTGTTATAAGATACGTCAATTTTACCGTTATTTTCGTTATACGAAGACGAGTAATTGAATTAATTTGCTTCTATACATCAGATGTCCGTTACTTGAATTAAGCCCAAACATAAGAACAGTTTAGAAATCAAGAAAATTCTACCAACAAATACACACAAAGGGCTTAACACGATATCTAGAAAAAAAATTAGAGCAACAAAATCTAGAAAAAAAAAATACTTAGAATTGAGAAAATCCAGAAAACCGAAAATCTAGAATACTTAATCTCGAAAATCCAAAATCTAGAAAAAGAAATCTAGAATGGACAAAATCTAGAATTATTAATATTAATACCAGATTTAGAATCCCTCTAAATTAAAAAAAAATCTAGAATACTTTTTTTCTAGATTCTAGACTCCATCTTTTCTAGATTTTATCTTTCTATATTTTTATTTTTTTTTTTTTGATGTTGTCCTTTCTTAATTCTAACACTTTGGGTAACGTCGTCGTGATCCCGCCCACACAGTACATACAAATTGTTTAAACCGTTTTTAAATTTTTTTTCTAAAACTCAAAGGTTCGATATGTGCTAGCTACAATTAAGCAACCGTTACTCCTTAAAACATAGGTGCGATCTTGTGGGTGCTATGAAAGATATATACTTTAGGAAGTGCGAACTATTTCGTTAATGTGGTTGTCCACTTTAATAAAACCTTTGAAACCTGTTTTCCGTAAATATCATTTGTAGCCGAAAACTAACAAAATGAAGTTTTTTTTTCTATGTAACAAAGTTGAATAAAAATCGTTCAAGCCTTTTTTGAGCAAATTAGAAATAAAATGCACGACTGGGTAGCACCAACTTGCTCTAATATGTGACAGTGGTCTAGGCTCTAGGGGATTGAGATTTTGATAAAAATAAATTTTTCAAAATTCTTAAATAAATATTTTAAGTAATTTGAGCTGAAAAAAGTACGCCATTTTATTTCTTGGATGCATTTGAATTGATTAGAATAAATTTATGAAAATCTATGGAGCTGTTTTTGAGAAAAAAAAAGTATAAAAGTTTTTCATACAAATGAAAAAAATTAAAAATTCGTTTTTAAACGTAAATTTGCTTCTTTTTGGTTTACTTTTGGATCCTTGGTGTAGCCAACCTAATATTGGAGACCAGTAATCGCCACTGATGGCTTACCACGAGAACGGGGGAAAATGAAGCTGGACATACAGTTTAGCCACAAAAACCAGAGATTCTTATCACTAATGGGATATTGAGGGCGACTTGCTCTCCCAATATGACGGGTTTGGTTTGATTTTTAGTTTTTCGCCTGCACGGTCAAAATCAGTTCGTTTTCAGCGAAGACGGTGGGTGGGGGAGGGGGGGGGGGTAATCGGTACTGACTTATATTATAAAGTTCTACTATATAAGAACTCGTAATTACATTTTTTTATAATGCAATCACACTCAAGGCTCAAGGGGATATGAACACCCTTATATTGAATTAACATGTGCGAGCGAGGAGAGGAGGAATAGAAAGATTGGAAAGAAAGTTGTTAGGTACAGTGCATTGAGATTTTAGGTGATTTAGGTGTGTATTTGCTTCCCATCGGCAACGCAATATCGATTGTTATTCCTTTTTTACTTGCTCAATAAGGCAAGTATTGGTTTCGTGCAGAAAAAAAAATCGATTCTAATCGGTTTTAATCAAACATGGCATTTCGATGAAAGAGAAGCCCAAAAAAGTGGTTTTCGCCATACCGTCCGTCGGTCTGTCTGTGCGGATGTGCGTCATGCTACAGCCTAAACCGCTTGACGGATTTTCTTCAAACTTGATATATAGTAGTTTGAAGAAAAACGTTTGTCGAGGTTTTTACTTGCGATTATAGGTACTATAAGGCAAGTTATGCATTCGTCGAAAAAAAAAAGTTTTGAGATAACAATCAAACATGACATTACGATGATAGCGAAGACGAAAAAAGATGGTCTAAAAATTCTGTCCGTCTGTATGTCTGTCTGTCTGTCTGTCTGTCTGTCTGTCTGTCTGTATGTAGACCTACAGCCCAAACGGGTGGGCCGAATTGCTTCAAACTTGGTATATAGACTTTTTTAGGTATTGTACAGAAAGGAAATTGAAATTTTTTTTTTTAGCTCAAAAAATAACGGTACCTGCCATACAACCGTTACGTTAAAGCTTATTTTTCTCAAAAACGGCTCTAACGATTTTTAATTAAAAAAATCAGTGTTGCTTTTTAGGTGCGACCAATTATATGGCTGAAAAAAAAGTTTTAAAAAATGGCTAAGAACGGTACTTTCCATAGGACCGTTTTTTTGCTTTCGACTATCTCGAAAACGACTCAACCGATTCTTTCGAAATTTCACACACATATAGCTGTAGGTAGCTCAATTTGTATTGCATACCAATATTTTTGAAAAATATTTTTTTGTATTTTTAAAAGCATTTTTAAAAAAAAAATTTAAAAAATTAATATTTTGAAAACTCCTTATTAAATTTTTTTTTTAAAATTTTAAATAAATGTATTTGCTGAATACCTATGAACTGGCGTTTTTGAATTTTTTTTGAAAAATTTTTTCAAAAAGTTCTTCAAAAAAAACTTTTTTTCTCAAAAACCGCTCCACAGATTTTTCTAAATTTATTCTCATAAATTCAAATTTATCCAAGAAATAAAATGGCGTACTTTTTTTTCAGCTCAAATTAGTTTAAGTATTTATTTAAGAATTTTGAAAATTTTATTTTTATCAAAATCTCAAGCCCATAAACCACTGTCACTCATTAGAGCAAGTTCGTGCGACCCAGTCGTGCATTTTATTATTTTTGCTCTAGGTCCAAAAATAACGGCACCTGCCATACAATCTTGAAGACAAAAATTGATTTTCTCAAAAACGGCTCTAACGATTTTGATAAAACTTTCAGAATGCTATTTTTGCAACAAAATCTATCTTTTGGTTAGAAATTTTTTTTCAAAATTTGTCTAATAGCGGTACCTCTCATAGAACTAGTATTTTCAAATCAAATTTTCTCGTAAGCTATACATTCGATTCCAATAAAATTTTGGCCAAAGGAAGTCATTCATAATGTTTTTAATATGGCGTTTCAAAATTTTCAAAAACTTTTTTTTTTGATTTTTTATAATTTTTTCAAAAAAATTTTTGGTTTTCGAGATATGTTGAAAACGGGTACATTGATTTTTTTTTAAATTATTTTTCAAATGTAAACTACAGATTGCCATATATTTGCATACTCAAATAAATTTCAAAATATTTTTTGAAAAAGTTTTTCAAAAATAACCTTTTTAAAAAAAAACTGGTCCAACGATTTTCAATATTTTTTTTTCCTCGATTGACGTATAGCTTTGAAATTTTATTGCATACTTAGTTTTTCCGAGAAAACTCTTAAACTAATTTAAATAAAATGCACGACTGGGTCGCACGAACTTGCTCTAATGAGTGACAGTGGTTTATGGGCTTGAGATTTTGATAAAAATAAAATTTTCAAAATTCTTAAATAAATACTTAAACTAATTTGAGCTGAAAAAAAAGTAAGCCATTTTATTTCTTGGATAAATTTGAATTTATGAGAATAAATTTAGAAAAATCTGTGGAGCGGTTTTTGAGAAAAAAAGTTTTTTTTGAAAAACTTTTTGAAAAAAATTTTCAAAAAAAATTCAAAAACGCCAGTTCATAGGTATTCAGCAAATACATTTATTTAAAATTTTTAAAAAAAAATTTAATAAGCAGTTTTCAAAATATTAATTTTTTAAATTTTTTTTTAAAAAATGCTTTTAAAAATACAAAAAAAGATTTTTCAAAAATATTGGTATGCAATACAAATTGAGCTACCTACAGCTATATGTGTGTGAAATTTCGAAAGAATCGGTTGAGTCGTTTTCGAGATAGTCGAAAGCAAACAAAACGGTTCTATGGAAAGTACCGTTCTTAGCCATTTTTTAAAACTTTTTTTTCAGCCATATGATTGGTCGTACCTAAAAAACAACACTGATTTTTTTAATTAAAAATCGTTAGAGCCGTTTTTGAGAAAAATAAGCTTTAACGTAACGGTTGTATGGCAGGTACCGTTATTTTTTGAGCTAAAAAAAAAATTTCAATTCCCTTTCTGTACAATTACTAAAAAAGTCTATATACCAAGTTTGAAGCAATTCGGCCCACCCGTTTGGGCTTAGGTCTACATACAGACAGACAGACAGACAGACAGACAGACAGACATACAGACGGACAGAATTTTTAGACCATCTTTTTTCGTCTTCGCTATCATCGTAATGTCATGTTTGATTGTTATCTCAAAACTTTTTTTTTCGACGAATGCATAACTTGCCTTATAGTACCTATAATCGCAAGTAAAAATAAAAGAATTTTCGAAATTATTTAATTTTTTTTAATATCCATATATGCAGCCACTATAAGCAATTGCTTATCATAAGAGCAAGTTCGTGCGACCCAGTCGTGCATTTTATTTTTATTTCGTTTTAGCCCGGCTCAAACTGGTACCTTTCAAGTAATGGTTTTTTCAATTAGGATTTTCTCGAAAACGGCTCTAACGATTTTGATTAAACTCAAAATTTATCTTACTTTAAGCATTTCTTACAAAACTGCGTTTTTTGTTTTTGGCTCAAATGGTCGTAACGAAAATCATGTTTTAACGGCTTTTTTACTTGCGATTATAGGTACTATAAGGCAAGTTATGCATTCGTCGAAAAAAAAAAGTTTTGAGATAACAATCAAACATGACATTACGATGATAGCGAAGACGAAAAAAGATGGTCTAAAAATTCTGTCCGTCTGTATGTCTGTCTGTCTGTCTGTATGTATAGACACCTACAGCCCAAACGGGTGGGCCGAATTGCTTCAAACTTGGTATATAGACTTTTTTAGGTATTGTACAGAGGGGAAATTGAAATTTTTTTTTTAGCTCAAAAAATAACGGTACCTGCCATACAACCGTTACGTTAAAGCTTATTTTTCTCAAAAACGGCTCTAACGATTTCAATTTAAAAAAATCAGTGTTGCTTTTTAGGTACGACCACTAATATGACTGAAAAAAAAGTTTTAAAAAATGGCTAAGAACGGTACTTTCCATAGGACCGTTTTTTTTGCTTTCGACTATCTCGAAAACGACTCAACCGATTCTTTCGAAATTTCACACACATATAGCTGTAGGTAGCGCAATTTGTATTGCATACCAATATTTTTGAAAAATATTTGTTTGTATTTTTAAAAGCATTTTTTTTTTTAAAATTTAAAAAATTAATATTTTGAAAACGGCTCATTAAATTTTTTTCTAAAAATTTTAAATAAATGTATTTGCTGAATACCTATGAACTGGCGTTTTTAAATTTTTTTTGAAATTTTTTTTCAAAAAGTTTTTCAAAAAAAACTTTTTTCCTCAAAAACCGCTCCACAGATTTTTATAAATTTTTTCTCATAAATTCATAGTCTTCCAAGAAATAAAATGGCTTACTTTTTTTCAGCTCAAATTAGTTTAAGTATTTATTTAAGAATTTTGAAATTTTTATTTTTATCAAAATCTCAAGCTTCTAAACCACTGTCACTCATTAGAGCAAGTTCGTGCGACCCAGTCGTGCATTTTATTTCAAATAGCCCTAAGTTCACAACGGCTTGATTGAATCGACTCAAATTTCGTTTGAAGTAGTTTTCTATCGTTTTCTATTGGATGGTTTAATAAATTTTTCACTGAAGCCTTTCTAAACGATGGCTTCCATACAACGAGCCGTTGAGTTTTAGCCAACTTTTTTTTTGGTTTTTTCTTATTTGCTCGAAAATGGCTCTAACGATTTTGATTAAACTTTGTGTTATATTTATTTTAGTGTTTTTAAGAACACTTTGTTTGGTATAGTTCCTTACAGCTTCCTATCAGATGGCATTGATTTTTTTTCAGTTTCTCTTTTTTAAATGGTGGCTCCTATACAAAAAAGAGCCGATATATTTTGGCCAATTTTTTTTTTCTAATTTACTCAAAAAAGGCTCCCCCGATTTTTATGAAACTTTGTATGTAACATATATAGAATGCTTCAAAGAAAACTTCATTTTTAGTTTTGGCTACACATGATAATAGTGGACATTGGTTTTAACAGTATTATTAATTTGGCCATAGGCGGATTTTTATATCATTTATATCACCCAAAAGACGACATCTTAATTTGATATATTAAAGGTTACTTAACGTTAGCACCCGTATATCGAGTTTTCCAGTATCCAGTTTTAGCCAAATTTTTTTTAGTTTTTACCAATTTTTTCAAAAATTAGTTGTTTTTATTGATCGAAAAGTTGGTTTTCGTCGTACTATTGCACCCACAGAGCAAATACGTGCAACCCAGTCGTGCAATTTTTTTTAAGTGAAACATCTTAAGGCGCATGAGGGTAGTTTTTTTACGGATGAAGCGGAAATTAGCGCGACTAAAATGTGGGATGTTTCCGCCCCAGAAGATAATATAATATTTTTCAAAGGAATATTTTTAGTTTAAAAAAAAAAAACTTTATATTCGAAAATATTTCTTTTGAATCGGAGTAAGTCAGCTCTATAAGCCCAAGAAACTTATCAAAGACTGAGTTTTTGGTTACATCAAAATAACGAGCTACAACTGCCAGACACTTTATGGATGCTTGATACGTCCGTTTTGTCATCAATAACAATAGAAAACTTGCAATTTCTTAACAATTTACTAATTTCTTCTTGCCAAAAGGGGCCAATTACTGAATTTACCATTGCAGTGGTTTTTTTCTGTCCACACTTTTCCTCTTTAGCAATTGCAGAATCAGTACACACTGTACGTATGAGAGCAGGCATTGAATCCATTAAACTAAATGACGAATTGTGCCTGACACAATACATAACACAAGTTATCTCTGCATTTAGTTTTTTACAGTGTGGATTCCGAGAGCTTGTTTCTCGCAACAGTTCTGTGATGGGAATCGAGCTGCCAATGTTTTTCTTTTTTGCAATGTGCATTTTAGATAGACTATACCTTTCAAGATTCGTTTTTATTGTTCTCTAAGGTCTTGAAACAAATCTTGCAGAAACAATTTCCATCAACAAATTTAAACCATGGAAACTCAGAATCCCAAATAGGTTTGTATTTTTGTTGTTATTTTTTTTTTATTTTTGATGGGTTAGGTCTTGATCTTTTTTGATTCTCAACGTTTTTAACTCTGTTATTAAAAAGCAAAACACTTAATTTATAACCCTAACCCAGAAATATCTGTCAGCATATTATAAATTTATGTTAAAAGTAGGTCCTAAAACTCACAAACTTCCGCTGGGACCAGCACCTTGGTCAACATCAATATTTCCTTCGCCAGTAGGCCTCTTTTAACTGTTAAATAAAAGCAAATCAACATAAACATATTCCAAATTTCAACCACTAAAAATAAGTTCCACCTTTTGCGTGCAGATTTAATTAGAAATTTTTCCATTCTGTCGGTTTTCAAAATTCAAACATTCGCAACAAAAGACAAAACGCAAATAAATACAAAAAAGATTTTAGTCAGCTGTTTACTTGTCACTTGCCATGCCATCAAAACAAAGCCGATAGCCGAATGTACATTTCTTAATGGGTGGGTTTCATCAGGTAGATAGAGACTGACTGCATTCAGTGGTAGGAACATTAACATATTGAATGATTTTTCTCGTAAGAACAGAAGTGCAGTAGATTTTGTTTAAAGGCAGTAGATTTATTTTTCGAAAAAAGTGCAGTAGATCTGCTGCAATTGCAGTAAAGTCACAACCCTGAACTGCACTGGTCGGTTGATGCGGTGCAAAAAAAAAATTAGTTTGCCAAAGAAGTTTCACTTCTGACATGTGTACGCCCTTTTTACTTGCTCTATAGGGCAAGTATTGGTTTCGTGCAGAAAAAAAAATCGAGGTTTTAATCAAACATGACATTACGATGATAGAGAAGCCCAAAAAAGTGGTTTTCGCCATACCGTCCGTCGGTCTGTCTGTGCGTCTGTGCGGATGTGCGGATGTGCGCTTTTTGACGCCATGCTACAGCCTAAACGGCTTGACGGATTTTCTTTAAACTTGATATATAGCTTAGCAGTTTGAAGAAAAACCATTGTCGAGGTTTTTTTTATTTTGTTTTAGCCCGGCTCAAACTGGTACCTTTCAAGTAACGGTTTTTTTCAATTTGGATTTTCTCGAAAACGGCTCTAACGATTTTGATTAGATTTAAAATTTAGCTAACTTTAAGCATTTCTAACAAAACTGCGTTTTTTGTTTTTGCCTCAAATGGTCGTAACGAAAATCTGGTTTTAACGGCTTTTTTTCAAATAGCCATAAGTTCTCAACGGCTTGATTGAATCAACTCAAACTTTGTTTGACATAGTTTTTCATAGTGTTCTATAGGATGGCTTAGTAAATTTTTCACTGAAGCCTTTCTAAACGGTGGCTTCCATACAACGGGCCGTTGAGTTTTAGCCAACTTTTTTTGGTTTTTTCTAATTTTCTTGAAAATGGCTCTAACGATTTTGATTAAACTTTGTGTTATATTTTTTTAGTGTTTTGAAGAGAACTGCGTTTTTAGTTTTTGGCTAAAAATGCAAATAACGGAGATCTGCTCTTAACGGCTTTTTTTCAAATGGCCATAAGTTGTCAAAGGTTGCATCGAATTCACTCAAACTTTGTTTGGTATAGTTCCTTACAGCTTCCTATCAGATGGCATTGATTTTTTTTCATTTTCTCTTTTTTAAATGGTGGCTCCAATACAAAGAGCCACTAGATTTTGGCCAATTTTTTCATTTTTTCTAATTTACTCAAAAAAGGCTCCCCCGATTTTTATAAAACTTTTTATGTAACATACATAGAATACTTCAAACAAAACTGTATTTTTAGTTTTTGGCTATACATGAAAATAGCGGAAATTGCTTTTAACAGTATTATTAATTTGGCCATAAGTGAACATTTGTATCATTTATAACACCCAAAAGATAACGTCTTATTTTAAATATTAAAGGTTTCTTAACGTTAGCTCCCGTATATTGACTTTTCCAGTTTTAGCCAAATTTTTTTGGTTTTTACCAAATTTTTTAAAAATGAATTGTTCTTATTGATCGAAAAGTTTGTTTTCATCGTACTATTGCACCAACAGAGCAAGTACGTGCGACCCAGTCGTGCATTTTATTTAACTATTATGCCTGCAAGACCCAAGGTCTTTTGAACGCAAACTGCACGGCATTAGTTAGAAGGAGGAGAAATCGAATATTGAAAAATTGTTGTCAAGGCTGGGGCTCGAACCAACAACTCTCAGGTTAGCAAGCAAGCACATCATCCACTGTACCATATCCACACAGCAGAAAACGAGCGTCGGGGATTACCTGATCATGAGCAGCCGTTTGCTGGCGATCTAATTCGTCTATATAAACGCAGCTTTTTAAAATGAGAATTTCACATCGAGAACCCAACACCTGTTGATCAATTTCAAAGCAGCTAACGGCAGTGTTAATAAGGAAGAATTATATCATGCCATAACCACCTTCAGAAAACTGATACGTCTTTTCAGGATGAAGTTGGAGAATGTTCACTGTTCCTTCAAAGTAACGATGGCGCATTGTCATGCAGCTGGACTACCAGTCACTTCATTTGCTTTATAAATGTAAACTTGGTGTGTTTGATGAAACACAGTTCATTTGGTACCGAAACATGATTCCACAACTGATTGCGCTCTCTTATTCCTTATTTCTGATAATGATTTGTGGAAGGGCAAAAGGAAAAAAAATCTTCAAATTTTGTATGCACACCAAAACATGCTCCTGGATGATACTTTATTTTAATGCATGACCATAAAGGGTATTGAATTTTATATGTTTTGAAAGCAGATACCTCCTAAAAAACACCTCCCCCAAAGGAAAAGATTTCTATTTCATTCATTGCCCGCGCCCTCATCTTATGTTATGGACATACTGCGGTTGCTGTTGGAGGCGCCCCGGCCTGGCCCAGCCGTATGTTCGTTGTTCGTCCTTGTTGGATATCCCATCACTTTAAATTGCATAGGATTTATCTTTTTATTTTTATTTTATTGCTTCTTTTGCTATGTTGAATGTTTTATAGGCATCATGTTATACTCTGAAAAGTGTATTATGAGCGGCAAGGATAAGAAAAAAAAACCAAGACCCAACCGCAACCACACGAAGAAATGATAATTTTAATGGTCTTTCAGAAACAAACCAGGTTTGAATAAAATTTCAATTTATCTTGTGAGCAGGACGAAGCATTGTGTACTGTGGTACGCTTTGCGTTGGTGGCAAATTGAATTATTGAAATTAGGTTTTATGGGGAAGACAAGCGTCGAAGAGAGGAACATGGTACATCTGTTGAAAGGTGTTGTTTTTTTTTGGCAGCTTTGTACATTCGACGTTAAGCAGTAGATATGTCTATGTACTATTTGAAAAAGGTTTGAAGATTTCTACTTTGAGCTGACTCAGAGACAAATGGGGTGCTAAGAATGCGGAAGCGGTTGTCTTAAATCAGACTTTTCGTAAGCCAATTAACCATATTTTGATCAAGTATTCTATGTAAGATAAGAATCAAATATGGATCTGTAAATTCTGTCCTACCGTATGTCTGTCTGTTCTCAACCTTGTACCCGAAGCGGATAGGTCGATTCGCTTCATGGGTAGTATTTGGTATTCTCGCGTACTTCATTTTTGGTGTAAGTTGGCATGCTCAACAACATTTGACGAAAGTTTAAGAGCGGAACTGTTCAAAAATTATTGGAGTCTCGCTTCTTTTCAACGTCAACGCGATTTCTTAAACTCGTGCGTAGCTCCACTTTAACTAAAGAAACACCAAGGGGGAAAAACTGTGCCTTTTTCTTAGTGAACAATGGAAATAGAATTCAAGTCTGCAAGAAATTCTTGACAAGCACTTTGGCAATTTCGGAAAGAGTACTTCGTTCAATTATCCAGAATAAAGCTTTAGGTGAGCTCATCACCAAAGAAGATAAACGCAGCAAGCATTCCAATCATCCGAAAACCGACAGCGAAATACTGGATTCTACATAAACTCCATTCCTCGAATCGAAATTCATTATTTGAGAGCTCAGACTTCAAGAGAATATATAGACGGACGGCTGTCAGTGTTACCGTTATATATTCATAGTGTCTCCTAAGCAACATGTCAGTGAAATTGTTTTGTGTCATAGTGTCTCCTAGGCAACACGTCAGTTTTTGGTAAAGACACCCACCCCCACCAGCAAGAACTCAATCTTTTCAACCAAGTAAAAGAAAATTTTCCATATCTGTCCTCCAAAAATAAAAAGAGTATCAAGATATTGTTGATCTAACTGTTTGAAGCCAATGCTCTTAGCCACTATGCGAAGATTGGCAAACAAAAATGTGATTTTAAAGTAACACATATCCTTGTTTCTTCAAGACTTATCAGTCACTCGTCCAGGTGCAGGCGTTGTGTTTTACACCGACAATTGTGGTGGTCAATAGAAGAATAGTTGAAAAAATTACTTAAACTTGGTTATAAGAGTAAGGATTTAACGACACTTCGATTTCAGATTCATAATTGGAATGTATTTGTATGCTGTAGAAAATCTCACACATAAATTTCTTATTCGTGGTCACACACAGAATGAAGGTGATGCCGTATATAGTGTTATTGAAAAGTCACTTAAGAAAGCAAACAAATCTGGACCAATTACGTGACCGACCAATATCTTTCTCTCATAAGAACTGCAAAAAAGAAAGGAAATGCATTGTAAACGAATTAAGCTTTAAGGATTTTTTCGATTTAAAGTTGCTTTCTGAGGAAATCTGTTTAAATAACTCAAAAAACATTTCTCGAGATGGCCAGTAGCAGTGCCTATCAAAGATATGACCGCAGACACTGTCGCAACAAATGTATTCAACCACTGGATTGCTCACTATGGTTCTCCTGTTACCATAACATCGGATCAAGGATCACAATTCGAATCGGCTCTCTTTCAAGCTCTCACTAATTTCGTTGGAAGCAGGAAAACCCGAACAACACCATACCATCCACAATCCAACGGAATGGTTGAGCGGATGCATAGGACACTCAAAGCTGCACTGATGTGTTCACCAAAACCTTGGATTGACATACTACCAACAGTTTTGCTCGGTTTAAGAACATGCTTTAAAGAAGACATCCAATCCACTCCTGCAGAAATGTTATATGGAACTTGTCTGAGGATCCCTGGAGAATTCTTCGTCTCATCGGATTTACTACCAGATTCTTCAACGTACATTCTAAAGCATCGAGAGTATATGAGTGGTCTCCGACCAACACCCACTGCTCATCACACCAAGTCAAGAATGTTCATCTTGAAAGACCTCAACACCTGCTCACATGTTTGGTTGCGGTGCGATCATGTTAAAGCTCCACTTGAACCACCGTACCAAGGTCCTTATAAGATCCTCGACAGAATCTACAAAATACTTGTCAATGGTCAAGAAAAACACATATCTATTGAACGACTCAAACCGTGCTACATAAGCAAAACAGACAGTCAATACACTGAAGAATCATCTGCATCCAGTCAGCAAATCCAGCCACATCTTTGGGGTTCAATTATGGATCCACCACAGCGCACGTACCAGCAAAAGCAAAAACGATCCGTGCATTTTCATCCTACCTGATGAAACCCACTCGGGGGGAAGTGACTGTGGCGGCACTGTGTCGACAGTTGCGCCCCTACAAATAAATAGGAACAATAAACCAATGTACCAAGTTTCTAGAACCTTCTATTTTTTGAAAAAAACAAAAGATACCAACGGCCAGGTTCATTAAAACATCTTTTGTACTGACTCAAAAACCAACTGCGGAATTCAATGGACGTACAGCATCAGCAAGCTAATTTATCTACAGAATTTGTGTTACATACTTTTTAAATAATTTAATGTCTAGAAATAATAAGTGTTTAATAAAATCAATTTGTTTACAAAATAACAAACACTGTTTTTTAACATTCGTATTGACAGTAAAATCAGTGCACACTGACACTGCACACTAGTTTTCTTTGCTCCTTGCCTTCTCAGTTCTCAGTTGCTGTCAAATTTAGTTGGTGTCTGTGCTAGACACCACAAACATAGCACCATTCGATTCGAAAAAACATTGCATACATTCGGCTATTATTATATAGGGGATGCTCATTTTTGTGAGGTGTACAATATTTTTTTTTTTTTTTTTGGTTTTTCCATCATCGTTTCGATAGAATTTATGGAATTCAAAAGTTTATAGTTTGACACTTGATAGATAGGAGATGAGCTTATATTTTAACTCTGTAATAAAATAAAGGGCACAACTGCTTCGTACATACTCAAGGTTGCTGGACAAGGAGCCCTGATGATCGAGTGAACGAGGAACGAGTGTCCCATTCCCTAGCATCTACATAATAATGTTATTAATAGACGTTTTTGTTTTTTCATCCGGAAAAGCGCTCTGAACAAAGTTCGTGTACTTAATGTATCGAGCTCGCTCTGAACGCGCTCGGCTCTGCACTATTTATGAAGCGAATTGAAGCACTTTTAAGGGTAGTACGCAGCTCGAGCTAAATTTTATGATATAATAAATAGTAGGTTAGGTAGGATGAAATATCAAGAGAAGAACGGGAAAACGCCTCTTAAGCTAATACAAGAAGTCAATCAAGACACGCTGGAACTCCGTTTTTTACATGGTAGAGCGTTTTGTTCTTTTGGAGGACGCCATTAAAAATATGGTTGCTGTTGTAAAAAAACGATCTTGAACTATTGTCGACCACTGAATGGGAGGTTCAAAGCAGCAGCTATGCCAGGTTCTAAGACCATTTGAAAGCCTCACAAAGCTTATTAGTGGAGAGAGTTATGCAACTTCATCGTACTTGATTCCCATCTCCAATGGCCTTAACGAGGTGTGCAGCAATTAAAAAAAAGGATATATTCCTGTGATAGCAAAAGTGCTGAATGTTGTGAAACTGCAATTGATTGAGAGGTTGTCCAATCTGGAGAGCAGCAACACTCTGCTCCTCTCGAAATTCTTAGATCCAAGATTTAAAATGCTCGGATTCTCCGTAACAGAAGCTACAAAGGCACTTGTGACGGATTTAGTTTGTGGTCTAATAACTACTGAACGTGAAGCTTCCTGCAATAACAGCTCCGTTCAACAGGAGTCTACATCTACTGAAAATGATATCAGTGCGAATGAGAATAATGAATTTTGTGTCTGGGGTGCCTTTGAAAAGAATATTTCAGTAGGTCAACCAATGGGAACATCAAGGTCGAGATCCATAATTGAAGTTTAAGGAAAGAGGACCCTTTAAAGTTGTGGCGGGAAAATCAAAAGTTGTGTCCGCAAGCGTCTTCGGTTCCATGTGAGAGACTATTTTCAAAAGCAGGCCTCATTCTTTCAGACAGGAGAAATCGTCTATAATCAACAAAAGTAAAACAGCTTTTGTTTTTTAATGTAAATAGTTGCCACTTAAAATAATAATTATTTTATTATTTAATTATTATCATTTTATAATAATTATTTTATAATTTTGTTGATTTTTAAGAATAAGAAATAATTAGAATAAAGCGTGTTGAATGCGTTTTCTTAATTAAATTACTTTTTCATCTTATTCTAATTTCTTTTTCATTAGATTCTATATTTTTCTTCATTAATTTGGTTTTGTTTTTTGTATTTGTTTAAGTTTTCATACATTTTATAATAATAGGTATTACTTTTTAACATAATTTTGTCCAATTTCATTGTATAACATAGATGCTACATCTTTCATCCTTGATTTGTTATTTTTTGTATATGTTAAAGTTTTCAAAAAATTTTATGTTTTGTAAATATTATTTTGTACTCTTAGTTTTGTGTAGTAAAAATGTTTGTTTTCTCACTTAATTCGAATGCAGTTACTATTTTTGATTTAAATTAATATATAAGCCTATTTTTACTTGCCAGTATAGACAATATCACACATGATTAGGTATATAGACGTCGAACAAATTGGGTCTTCAAATTTCGTCCGTCTGTCTGTTTTCTTGCACCTCAAGAGCATGAACGGAAGGCCGATGTGCTTCAAGTTTGGTATAGTTAGTATTTCCTTGCACGTCTTTCAGAAAATTTTTGTTATTCTTGCTCTTGTTTGGGGCTAGTTTGATTTTTTCGAAAACGACTCAAACGATTTTGGTAAAACTTTGAAAATGCTATTTTTTAGGACAGTCTATATTTGTTACGGTATTTCTCATAGAATCGGTTTTTTAAAACCAATTTTTTCTCGTAAAATATATCAAAGGCTAAATAAGAGCCTGCGTTTCAATCAACTCAAGTTTCCAAACCCCCCTTATAAATGTTTATTATTTTCGACCAAATTTCAGATTTCTAGAACATAAGGTCCTGAGATATTTCTATGAGGCTAAATTAGGGCCTGCGTTTCTTTCAACTCAAGTTTCCAAGTCCCCCCCTTGGAAATTTTTCGTCCAAGAAAAATTTTGTGGGTTTCTTGGTGCTCAATCTTATTTCCAACCAAATTTCAGATTTCTAGAACATAAAGTCCTCAAATATTTCTATGAGCATAAATTAGGTCCTGCGTTTCTTTCAACTCAAGTTTTCAAGCCCCCCTTGGAAATTTTTCGTTGAAAAAAAAACCTGTTCGTTTCTTGGTGCTCAATCTTATTTTCAACCAAATTTCAGATTTCTAGAACATAAAGTCCTCAGATATTTCTTCGAGGCTAAATTAGGGCCTGCGTTTCTTTCAACTCAAGTTTCCAAGCCCCCCTTGGTATTTTTTCGTTGAAAAAAATTTTGTGGGTTTCTTGGTGCTCAATCTTATTTCCAACCAAATTTCAGATTTCTAGAACATAAGGTCCTGAAATATTTCTATGAGGTTAAATTAGGGCCTACGTTCTTTCAACTCAAGTTTCCAAGCCCCCCTTGGAAATTTTTCGTCGAAAAAAATGTGGGTTTCTTGGTGCTCAATCTTATTTTCAACCAAATTTCAGATTTCTATAACATAAGGTCCTGAGATATTTCTATGAGGTTAAATTAGGGCCTGTGTTTCGTTCAACTCAAGTTTCCAAGCCCCCTCTTGGAATTTTTCGTCGAAAAAATGTTGTGGGTTTCTTGGTGCTCAATCTTATTTTCAACCAAATTTCAGATTTCTAGAACATAAGGTCCTGAGATATTTCTATGAGGCTAAATTAGGGCTTGCGTTTCTTTCAACTTAAGTCATTAATTATTTGGCAAGTTGCTGAGAACACCCTTTCGCATGGAACTGACGTTGCTTGAATGCAAAGAATATTTATCTTATACATACTCGTACATATGAGAGTGGTTCCATTTCGTGTTTTAAATATTCTTCATTCAAATACTTGTCAAATTCTCTGATTCCAGCTGCGAGTTTACTGTCTGGTCTTTTGTATCTTGTTCAAATCAAATTCGTGGTCATCCCAGATAATGAATGTCTTTTTTTCACTTCCCGAAATCCGAAGATTTGTTGCACTTTTCCTATAAGTGGCGGTCGGAGAGTAGAAGCTGAAATCAATGGTTGTGATGGTGGTGCCGAAATTGATTTTGATGAAGAAGGATCACATTCTGCACTTTGATTTGTAGAGGACGATGTTGGTGGCAGGAACAGAACCTGTGGATGAAGTTTATTGCTGAGAGAAAATAGAGGGTGTTTGGCTTTCATATGGCGATTTAAATTTCCATTTAATTCACCGGCAATACCTAGTAAATTTCGACAGTATTTATATTTAGCTAATTTATTTTTTCCATTTGTCGAATTCTGAGAAAAATGTTCCCACAGCGTGCTGTGCTTTTTAGGTCTTTTGGCATGTTGGAAGCATTAATTTGCTAAAATAAATATCCACAACACAGACCTGAACGAAAAATGTTACCAAAATAATTAACCATAACAAGTACCTACTTATTGCGTTTACTATTTTATATTTTTATAATAAACAATTAACAATGACAAAACAGCACAATAAAGAATAAAGCATTGAAAAAGAAAACAGACCATTGAATCGCACCCCTCTTGGAAGAAACACCCTCAAATTATTTCTTCTTGTCTGCGTGAATATGTGTTAAACAACGCGACGACGAGGTAGAAAATTCCTAGTCTGGTTATATAATCATTCATCGCGATACAACCAGATAGCGCCTTCCCGTTTTCATTTTTGTTTTGATTGTGCGCATCTACGTCACGGACACATATCGCCTTTGCATTTTGGTTTCGTTTTACGCTCTACGTGGCTCTACGTAACGGACACACGGTGTTTGACTTTAAACTGGAAGGCGCTATTTGCTTTAGTTGTATCATGATCATTCATTGTGCTTGGCAAAGACAACAATCATGACAACGACAAGACAGAAGAGATCAGCTCATTGGTTTGCCTCTTTTACATTCCAGTGGAATGTAGAAAACAGTAATTCGAGTGTAGACACTAGAAATTTTGTGCATCCAAAGAAAATAACGTGAACTAGTGAACTATTGAACTAGGATATTTTAACTAAGTTCACTAAACTAATTCGTTCACGAACTACCCAAGCCTACTTTGATATGCTGTCAACACCTATGGATCTGCATCTGCATATAGAGGGCATTTAAGCAACTGAAACTGATCCACATACCGAAGCATTCCGAACAGAGCTTTAAATGCTTGCACGGCAGTAAAAGAATGTTTGGTCGAGAAGAATAGCAGATAATACCCAAGTATTCATCATCAGTCATCACATCACTATCATCCTTCCTAATAATAATATAATAGAGCTGGTGCTAAGTTTGCTGTCGTCATCAATATCGGGCTGATAAGTCGTTTTCAAAAACATCGTCACCTGGCTCAGTTTTTCGGAAATACCATATTGTTTTTGAATGCTTTTGTGGCTATTTTCCCCGAAAGCAATTCATTTCATTAATTTTTCGCGACCTCCTCATAGAAATTTTTGTTCTGTTTTGAAAAACCCTGAGAGCCGCGGCGGCGCGGCGGTGCGCCGCTAGATGTTAACAAAACTAAAAAAATTCCCATTTTTTTAATTATACGACCTAAAACTCCGTTATATGGCTGACGTCCGAGTGCTTCTTATAAAAACTGAAAATTCTTCTGGTTGTATCTGGAGAGAAAGTTGATAAAAAAAGAAATTATAATAATTGAACAGAAGTTACCTTTTGTATTGACGATGACGTTCAAAGTAAGTCAGAAAACTTAAAAACATTTCTTCAGCATCAAAAATAGATAAGTTATATTTCGTTGTTTCGTAAACTTATGTTTTTTCCGCGGAAGTTAGTAAAGGCAAGGAGAGTAATTTATGGAAAATAACAGAGATGTTCTTAAAAAAACAAATGTTATGTTGCGCTGCCCATGAAAGCTTCTTTATGCTACAATTCAAGAATAAGATATTTTACCTTATCGAAGTTTTTAACATATATATATGAGTTGATTAAAACATCCAACACGTACCGAGAAATATTTTCTTCCATTAATTTTATTATTTTGTCCTGAGCAAATATACAGAACGTGAATTCTTCTTCATTGATGCATGCTTTTAAAATATGGTATGGCCCAATAGCATGCCAAAATTCTTCAGTCGTTAATTTCAAAAATAGCTTGAAAACTCTTGTCTCTTGATTTGGTCTCAAGGAATTTATATCCCTCAATAATTTTATCTGAGTTTGGTGCTAGATTCTGGAAATCACAAACCAAATCTAGGAATATAATTGAAATCAATTCTTTGCTTATTTAACTTAGGATTAAATTATTAGCTCAAAATGGTGTACTGGCGTTTTACTTCGCTTTTCCGAGCGTTGAAAAATTATATCAGTAAAATTTTGAATATTATCACAAATTCTGATATCAAATAATTAATTTTTAAAAATATATTCTTTCTTTAAAAAATTTTCTTTTTGCTATTTCTGCTCAAACTGCTCGCATAAAAAAAGTGTTGCAGGACCACCCACTGCTCATTGACTCTTTTAACAGCTTCGAATGAGGGCCATCTCGAAGCACTTAGTTTAAGGATTTTGTGTTCAGGGACATCAAACATTTTTTGAAGATCCCTTAGAGCTTTTATTCTCTTAGCACTGAACTTGAGATGGGAATGTATATCCCTCCACAATGATTCAGTTTTATTTGGAATACATTTGGCAGCTGCATTGTTGATCAAATCCACAGAATGGCTTCCACAACCAAGTTGAAACAATTCAGGGATATGTTTTCTCAGATGAGTAACTTCACCTGTGTGGCAGCCAACCATTGTGGAAGCATTATCTCTTCCGAAACCAATGCAGTTTGATAGCGGAATTTTGTTTTCTTTAAATAAGTTAATTAGGTATTGCCTTATTTAAGTATTCCTTCCTCGTTCCGTTTCCCGGCTCTATTGGAGATAAAAACTATCGACACTCTTACTAACTTTCCCATCAAAATACCTCAATACTAAAACGAGACACTTTTCTACGGCAATGTCCGTCGTCTCATTGACTATAAAACTGAAATTTGAAATTTCCATTTTGTCCAGAATACTAATCTTTGCTTTCTCCCCCAGGAAGTCTGCTACTTTTGTTTGCTTTGGTTTTGCCGTATTTGATTTTAAATAGTTAATAGTTAAATAGTTATTGAGTCTGGAAATATTGATGCATTAAATGTTGGACATAGAATTAAAAGAATGGTTTTGAATCAAGATTCTTAGAACATGTTTCATTTCCACACCAGCAATTTGGTCCTTAATTCCCGAATTGAAAATTGTTTGTTTTCTGTTGCGTCTTTAATATTTTTTTTTTTGTGTTAGCGCATGATGATCTAGGTGTTTTTTTTTTTTTTTTTTGATTAAATGAAAGCTGCTTACAAGCAATACATAATGGCCATTTGGTTCCACGTCATGTTTTACCCATTGATTTGTAGGTAGCTTCCCATCCTGAAGGAAACTTTCGATTCCGGGATACTTTTAGAGATTCCACGTTCCAGTGCCTCCAACACCGCTGCTGCAACCTGCGCTGCCTTTACCTCTGTCATCACCACTTCCCATGTCCCTACCAAAGTGACGCCTCCTCTGCCGTTTCCTCCTCTGCCGTTTCCTCCTCTTAAGCCCCAGTTGATGTCGATTCCTTTTATTTTGCAATATTTGTGGATTCTTCACAACAAGATCTTCTATTTCCAATTGGATTTTGTTTTGAATAAATTTCCATGAACATCGGCAGCAGAGCTTTGTGTATGTGTCTGCTTTGTTTTTGATGCATGCGATTGTTAAAAACCTGGTTAATGGGTTCCGTTTGAAGTTACTCTTAACAAAAAATTATTGCTAAATTACCTCTCCTTTTTTCCAGCGGTTCAAATGTTCTTTCACTTGAGTACTAAATAAATTTAATTCGTTCAAACAATACAACTTACAAACAAGAAACAAGTAAGTAGTAACTGTTAATATTTCCTAAATAAAAGAAAGAGAAAACAAAGTTACCTCTTTCTTCTGTCCAATTGATTGATTCTCAATGAAAAACGAAGGGCAGCGTTCACTCATACCTACATTTTATTTTTGTAGATAGGTATTTATTGGTGTTTCGTACTTTTTCATTTGTAAATTTTTTCCTTCAAAAAATAGAATTAAATCTTACTTTGACTAAAAAAAGGGGCCATTTTAATCATTTTTGAAAAAGTGGGCCAAAGGTCTCGATTTTCTATACAATCGTGCCTGAGTACAAGAAATGTATGTAAAGCAAAAAAAAAAAAACAATACCATAAACATAACAGTACCTATACTTCTTAAGAAAATATTTGTCATCTATATTATATAAAAATGGATTATTAAATTAGTTAATGGATTATTGATTAAAACTCGAAAACGAATAGGCGAAATTGGATACTTCCTTCTGTGGGTTTGTTCGTTTCGTAATTGATACGTGAAGGTTTAGGAAGAAAAAGTTAGAAAAATTAGAAGAGGTGGCGCTGAAGGCGCCAGGTTCGGTTTTTAGTTAATATTCATTGATGTTTCGAGTGAAATAGTTTACATTTACGAAATATATCATTGCGAATTCAATCCGTTTGACAGCTTATCATTGTGTTCATTTGAAATTACATCCTACGCATAGGACTGGTTTCTTTTTTAGCAGCAAAAAATATTGCTGTCAATGACTTGAATTAGACAGTTGAAAATCCGGGAGATGAATCGATCGCGTTCTACCCTTTGCTTCCTTGTGGTTTCACAGTGAGACGACCACACACATACATATTCCTAGTGGTTTTATGGTGAAACCAAGTTGATTTCTAATAACTGTTATTCATTTTAAAACGGTAAAAAACGGTTTTAATTGTTTGCATTTAGTTTGAGATTTCGTGTCATTCGGAGTGATTTTATTGTGCAGTGAACAATTATTATTATTTTAGCTTTTTTCGTGATTGCCAAACTTGCCAAGTAAGTAAAGTGCATATATGCTAGAATCTGTTATTTTATTGTTATAAAAAATAGTGTTTGTGGTAATCTATAAAATATGTGCAGTTTATCAAAGTTTTTGTATGTGGTTTAGCCTTGAAACCAGTAGGAAATGAATATTTTTTGTGTTTTTTTTTTTTTACAGAAAGAACAATTTTCATTAACGGATACAAGGCTATTGATTTGGAAGAATTGGAAATACTTTTCAAAAGAATACCATCAGATGTGGAATCTGAAAATGGTGGAGAGGAACCCTATGATCCGGGTAAAGCAAATTTAAGTCTATTCGACATAAATGCGATGGCCATAGTTTTTGTTGACGAACCGCAGAAAGAAAACGACGAGGGATGGAGCAGCAAAGATGACATTCCTCTGACCATTTTACAACAGAAGGAGAGGGCTAAGCAAACCATTTGGACTACGTCGAGGAATTATTTGCTCAATATGAAAAGAGTTCGAGGAAGAAACGGGTCCTGCCATTCCAGATGAGTTAGAAACACCAGCAGATGTTTTCCTCCATTTATTTTCGACTGAATTTATTGAAATATTTCATTCCACACAAATTCGTATGCTATAAACAAAAAGCTGGAGAAGATAGCAATAGCTTCATTTCAACAAATTCAGAAGAAATAAAAGTGTTCCTGGCAATAAATCCGCTGATGGGCGTCAAAAAGCTTCCCAGTTACTGCGACTATTGGTCATATATGCCTCAACTCAGAGATAACTATATTATGTTCGCTTCTGTCAAGGGATCATTTTGCCTGGCTTCTTGGACACATCCATTTGAATGATAATTTGCCACAACCGGAAAGAACATCTCCAAATTTCGATAAGCTTTATAAGTTGCACCCCCTCATTAACAAACTTTCAAAAACCATTTTAACTTCATTGAAGCCGTCAAAATTTTAATTGATAGATGTGTCCTTGATCAAATTCAAGAGAAGAAGCTGTTTTCGACGATACATGCCCCTGAAACCAATAAAACGTGGATACAAGGTTGGGATCAGAGCTGATGAAAAAGGTTACGTTTGCAAAGTTCAAATCTACACCGGAAAAACCATGGCAACTGTCGAAGGTCTTTCCTTGCTTCACGAGTGGTGTAGGACCTTTCAAGGACATTGGTTGGAAAGGGGCATTGTATACAATATACATATCTACTTCGATAATTTTTTCAACTCAATTCAGCTGCAAAAAGATATACAAGCTGATAAGCTTTACTCTTTTGGAAGTTTTCATAGAGGAAGAAGAAATGCCCCAACTTATCTAGTTGATGACAAGCAATTACAGCAAGCGCAATCTGACTGGCACATACGTAAGGATGGACTTGCATTTTTGAAATGGAAGGACAAAAAATCAGTCTATTTTTTGAGTAACCATCATGACCCAACTGTAACTTGAACAGCAATGTGGATGCAAAAAGATGCAAGTACGAAGGAGGTTGCTTGTCCACAGCTGGTAAGTGACCATAATAAGCATATGGACTATGTACATAAGGTGGATATTTTGAAATCCATCTATGAAATTGACCACAAATCAAAAAAATGGTGGCATAGGATAATGTTGTATTTGCTGGAAATGTGTGTATTGAACTTATACATAATATTCAAAGAAAAGGCTTGTTCGAAAGTTCGACACTGAAAGAATTTCGGCCATCATTTTGCGCAGGTTTTGCTTTTGATCAACACAATAATTCTAATAAATCTAATTGTATTTATTTCATTTGTATACTTTTCATTTCATTACGAAATAACTCTTAACCATGTGTAATGCAATAAATCCTAACTTTGAGTAAAATAAAAATAAACCTAATGTTAAGTGTTTCTTCATTTTTAGTAACACCTTAACTTGTATGAAAATGTTAGGTTTTATTGCACATCTTTTTGTTAGGAATTAATACGTTAAGAGCTATATCATAGAGCTTAGAGGGTTGTAAGGCAAATTTTTAAATCTCGTTAACCAAAAAACTTATTTCAGTAAAATCATATAAATATAGGAACTCTTATGTGACGCGATTGATATAAAATTTCAAAGTTTTATATTCTTATAGAATTGTATAAACTTTTTAAGTTTCTTTTTTATCGGTTATTAATACCCTACCCTTAACATGAACTAACACAGTGCGAGCGGTTAGGAAAATAGGATAGGAGATACCGATCCACATTGGTTTTGAATGGGTTGGGTACGATTTGTCGATTTTTAAAATGTTGATTTGAATAAATCGATCGTCATAATGTCGACTTTTAAAAAGTCGACTGGTAAAAATATCGCTAGTTCGAATTCGAAATGTCGACTCTTATAAAGCCCATTTTTAAAATATCGACACGTAGAAAGGTTGACAGTGGCAAAGTGAATGATGTTTCCATGCATGCGGCCGATTTAATCGCATGATTCACTACTTGAACATATTTGTTTTGGGGATACTGGCTTTAGTATTTTCACCCTGGGGATTCTCTCTTTGGAGATTTTGCTATACTGGGGATTTTACTTTTGGGATTCCACTTTGGGGATTATGTCTTTGGGGAAATACTCACCAACCCGTATTTGAGTATGTACCCATAATCGCAAGTTATAAGATGAGTGCGAACACCGACCATGGGACCATGGGATAGTTAATCTCAAATAAAATGAAATGCAAGTAACATCTGATTTACAAAATGACACAACGAAAGTTTAATATGGATATCAAGTCGCTCTTAAAGCTCCAAAAAGAATACATTAAGATTTGTATAACAACAAATCGCTCCAACCGAAACGTCAACAAACACAATGATTATCTATCTAAAGAAATAAAAAGAGGATACAGTTACAGATCCCCAAGCTTTCGCAACCTAGCTGCAGAAAATCCAAATACAACTTTAATCCTTACAATCAACTAATTTCCCGCACTGATATCCTGTCCATGTTCTGCTCAACTCAGGTGCACAGATATCTTTTGCTTTAAAATTTTTGAGCATTCTTCTAATTTCCTCTCACCTCTATAAGAAAACAAACTTCTATTTCTTGAAGCAGTTGAGTATCCTTCCTGTTCCTGATGGAGTATCATTGCTAAAAACTATCATCATTTTGAAGAAGATCGACGGCATCGAAGGGAAATCTAAAAATCTAAAGTTTCCAAACATTCCTGTGCAGCAGTCTTCTCAACATACCTACTCATTCACATCATCATCAGTCCAATGGAGTGGGATAAAGTTTTTCCTTGTGGCATCTTTTTGATGAATCATGGCACATGCCATGGAAACACCGAAGCGTATAAGATCACATTCAAGGAGAAATGTACGTACAAGTATATAATACATACATAAATACGTTTCGGTACTTTAAGTGTGGAGAATCTCTTATCTGAAAAACTCTTCACTTCAAAAACTTTTCCACACACATTCCATCGACTAACTTCGAGATAGTCAAAAAATAAAAATAAAATAAAAAAAAAAAAAACATCCATGCCACTACTCAAGAAAATGAAAGAGTTTTGAGAAGGATGTGAAATCTGAGCAAAAGTGCATCCGCATCTTAGTAGGATGAACTTTGAAGTGTAAGCGATGTCAAAAATTGAGACGAGATACTTCTACTTCTAGGGCTACACTTTGTCGATGGAATATACAAAAACGTCAGTGTCAAGGCGAAGGCGTTCTTTGGTGTCAGTTGCATCATCATAAAAGTTATCCGTAGGTATACCTCCGTCCAGATGAGAGGACCAAGTAAGTTTTTCATGTTCTTATTTTGTTTAATTAATTTAGACAAAGTTATGATAGTGTCCGGTTTTCATTTTGCAAAGAAGAGAAAGTTTAGTTATGCTTGCTTTCAGTTCATTTATTAAATTTGATTTTAAGTGCATCAGTTTTGACATCTGAATGGGAATTCCAAATATTTTAATTGCCATGCATAGCAGAGCTATCAATGTCACTGCTTGTCATTAATGTTTTTTAATTTTGAAGCTAAGTAACGTTTATTGGACTGTTAGAACAATGCCAGCATGTTAAGAGTGTCAAATATGCTATTTAATTTCGAGTTGAAGTGAGAATAGTTTCGGTCTGCATTCAAAACGGAATATAAATCCAATTTTTATTCGAAGGGATAGTTTTCCAGGGAAAAATTAAACTCAAAGTATGAAGGTTTTAGACACTATAAGATCGCATAGGACCATTTGTTTTAAATGTGACACTAGGTACATGTTTTAGGGATGTCCTATTTGTTCTTAAATTTTTGTTTGCCATTTTTGTTTAAGTTATACTATAGCTACTTTTCCCGCATCGTTAAAAGAAGATGTGTATGGGAATGGACAAATACGCAATACGATTCTATAGAGCTACGACCAATAACGGCAACCAGGTTATAAACATGTCTAAATACACCTTTTTTATTAAGCCCGCACACAAGGGGTTATTAATACCCTTAATATGAGTTAATACAGTGCGAGCGTTTAGGAAATGTGGATAGGATATAAAAGGAGGTGCCGGTGCACATTGGTTTTTGAATGTCTGTATATCGCAATGGGAGGGAAAAATCGAGCCGGGTAAATCATTCCACATTCCTGTAGTGCGGCTAAGAAACTTACGACCACATCAACCACAATTCATTAAGTATTTCATTATTATTATAGTTTTTTCCAAAAGCTTGGACACGTGTTATATATTTTAACAATAATTTTGAATTGACGTGAATCAATATAGAAGTTTTATTAGTTATGAGCACTAAACTATAACGTCAAAGGGACAAGTAATGTTTTCAATAAAAATCTTCTCAACAATGGATTCTACAAAGTGGGGGTTTAACCGGGATGTTCCACGAAGGAAATATTTTAAATGCAACAAATTTTGTCGTTGTTTTTGAAATTTGATTTTTTCAAATATTGAATTTTCATCACTTAGGAAATGTTTGTGCAGAATCGGTATTACTGGATCACCGCTATTAAACGCACGTTAAGGATCCGTACTACGAAAAAAATCTATATCACAAAAATTCTGCACGGGATGTTTTTATTGAACGTCACAGATAGCAGGATCTTTGCCAGCAATTGAATCTGATCCTTAAGGCAACAAACTATTTTATCGACCACCGAACTACAGCTGTTGAAATCTAAAGAATTATGTATTTATGTACATACAAGGATTTGAACAGGTTTTCGCAGCAGTCAATGACGCACGCGTCTACCACTTAAACATCCTGCGAAATATTACCAGTTGGGGATACTGCGCCAGGTATACTAATATGTCAAAACCGAAACTCGATATGTGGCCTGCCTGTCCGCACAGAGTTGAAAGTTGCGATTAACTTGTAATCCACTTGGAGGGGTTTGTGGTGGTCCAAGTCCAATTCGGAGTTTCCAGAAGAAACAACGTGCTTGCGCAAATAATAAAAGATGTCGACACCAAAGAACTCCAAATCAGACTAAAATATATTTATTCCAAAGTCATTATAAGGTAAATTATATAAACTAATACATGTAAACTATAATATACAGTTTGTTACACACGAAATACTAATGTTTGCTTTTTCCGTTAACGTTGTCGATACAGGGTGTTCCATAGTACTCCCCCAGGGTCAGGGTGTTCCATAGGTTATAACTCCACAATTCATTTATGAACTTCGAACCCACCCTTGTATGCCATTAACCTTTTAATTGTGGCCTTCAAAATGTTCCTGTCAAAATCAAGGATCATTGGGGTAGAGAAATTAGTCCCCGCGTTTCTAAGTGCTTCTGGTTACAATACCAAGGGACTTGGTTCAAACTTAGTGGCAACTAAATCCATTTCAGTGAAATGGACTTAGTCTGCATGTACTGTGGGAACGTACCCAGTTTCTTATCAAAGCCCCCTTCACCAGGAGGAATTAAGATCTCTAAAAAAATAGAAATTAAAATATAGCAATCATACTCGCGATCCTACGGTCATTGACCGATTGGAGAATATGCGTTAAGGATAAGGACTATTTACATGAGAGCAACCAACGAATAAATGAGATTTTTCATACTTCTAAATAATATTTTGCAAACAACTATAACAACAAAATAAAAAACTCATTAAATCTAATGTTGAAATGCTAAAATTTCCATTTAAATTGAAGAAAACTGAAATTTTAATGAAAACAATTTGTTCGTTGCTAATTTCAATCTGACTGTTCCGAGTTGTCAAATCATATTCGCGTTCCACATACCAAATAAATTATTCGTGTGCGACTAACCTCAAAAGCTCACTGTTCAATTATTGCATGTGAATGAAACGTCAAAATGGACGAATGTTCTTTCATTCGTTATCGTTGGTCATTGGTCGCTTTCATGTGAATAGTCCTTTACGAGTTGTCAAACTCTATTCGCGTTCCACATACCATCTACACTGCAACGAATGAATATTTCTAAAATTAATTTTCAGTTCAGTGAAAATTTGCAAGGAAAGGTGGACAAATTTGCGCTACACTTGCGCAAAATATTATAAGAAACAAAACCCAACCTAACGGATCGCAAGCGCTTTCAAGCTATAAACCACAGTCTTATTTTGAAATTATGAAATTCCACATACCAAATGTGGAAGGGCCAAGATAATATAATGAAGACTCATTATTATGAATTGCTTTTATTTTCAAAACATGGGGAATGAAAGCGAAAACTCATGGACGAAACAATGGAAACACCAACAACTTCAAAGAAGCGACCGATCAAATATTCTTCCAATTCACCAAAGCCAGTTAAGAACAATAAAAAATCGGAGTCAGATACTGACAGATTAATATTTTTAAGAAATATTGTTTTGTTTTCATTTTGTATTCTGCAAAAATCACTTTTAAAAGATAATTCAAAATAAATCGAAATAAATGTCAAATTAAAACTTCATTCGCGACGAATAGTAATAATAAGAATAAGCCACGTCATTTTATATAGAACCTATAGTAATATCACTGGAGTTTTGCTACTCGGCCGCGGACGTCAAAACAAGGCATTAACTCATTTCAGATTGTAGGTGAAGAAGGAAGAGATAGAAGGGAGAAATTAACATGCTGGGAATATTGTCATCTTTGAAAATAATAATGAAACGAGTGCCCTACTTTAAACTATTTTAAGAAGTGACAAGAATTCCAGGGAACAAAATAAAATGAATTTTGTTTCTACACATTTTCTGCATCCGCAGCGCTCTTAACGGCAAAACAAGACATTATTAAAAACTCCAAAGTGATATTACTATAGGTTCCAAACACACAAAACAGACAAGTTCGTTCATTCGTTGGTCGTGGTCGTGAATCCCTCATTTGAATAGTCCTTTAGGCATCTCTCATATTAGTTACAGTCGTTTATTATCTGTGCCACTGCCCTGCTAAGCTGTAAGGCCGTTCGAGGTTCAATTGAAAAACTTATAGGAAACCTCAACTGAACCGAAAACTGGAATGAAAAGCCTGAATTATCAAAAGTGCCTTTCCTTGCCCACTAGTGAATCCCAAGGAGGTATATCTATCGTCAAGAGTCTGATAATGTTGATTTTCTGGGAGATACATAGATAGGTTGATAAACTCTGCCCAACCTTAGAAAAATTTACGGACCATGGGAGCACACACGGTTTCCGAATCTTCCCGTAGCCTTTATATCCGGAAACACCTACAGATCATTTCAAGGAGAAGGAGGAGAGCGTGATGAAACAATACAACTCCTAAGACGTAAAAGTTGGATGGAGAGGTTTTGTATAGACAGGTATCGGAACTTTGAAGTGTATTAAGATCATTCTCCTTTATTCTGACAATACAAGGAAGCAATAAACCTGAGAAAGCTAAAACTGGATCCTGGATATACATATTTGAAACCAAGCCAATTGTCTTCAAATAAACTTAGAAAAAAAAATGTCTACAAAATCATTTCAAATTACAATAAATCATAATTCAAAGATTGAATCATATGCCCAAAATTCAGACAAGACAGTCCATCATCAGCAAAATATTGATGTGAACATGGGTTTCCATGTTATCACAACGACAATAGCACACAAGAATGCATCTTTTAGTATGGAATTCATTCTGATGGCGCCATTATATCAACAAACTGGGTTAGAATCCTGGAACAACTTTGGAACATCTTTTTGAAGCTTTTCCATACATATGTTTGTATGCTTGTACATACTTGTATGGAAACATTTATAAATGAACATGAAAACGCAGTGAACACACGCCTACACACACAAACACACTTTTAACAACAAGTCTAAAGATATTTTATCTTCTACTCATGTGACTTCTTTAATTGGATCCATTGGACAACAATCTAGCTGAGAGGAAAAGGCGGCAAAAGGAAATATAGCTCACACAAGAAGACATCTGAAACACGTCGGAGTCGGTCGTTGCAATCAGGCACAAGCTACAAGTAGACAGATATTTATACGAAACCAGCCTCCAGGACAAAAGAGAATAAATTGGAATTTATGTCAGAATTAGAATATAAATGCACAGCACATAAATATTGAGAAGGAAAATGTAAATCTTCAGAGATGCTATATATATGTTCACTTACACATATCTACATGTGTACCTATGTATGTATGTGTATGTAAGAAAAGGATACTACACGTCATGATAGTCAAACATCTATTCAAATAAAATTTCTGTGATGCAAATGACAATCTTGAGAAGAAAATGTCTTTCAAAGTCTATTCAGGAAATTACCAAAGTCTATTTAAATAATGACACATATGTTTCTTAAGAACTAATAGAAATGTGTTCTTTATTGTTAATTGTTATAAGGAAATTTAATTATTAAATGTATTATATTAAATATTTTATTCAATTTGATTTGGGTGTTATAAATTCATTTATCTATCAAATTACTTTATTATGCGGTCATCTAATTTCTTTTCGATGAAATGTGTTTTGCTGGTTTTGTGAGTGTTACCACTGTATTTATAATCTATAGTACTCCTAATAGAGGAACGTTTGGTGCGACATCTATGGACGAAGTTCACAAACACTTGATTGGTGAGTTAGAAGTGGGTTTTGTCTAGATTGCCATGGGAAGCGGGGGGGGGGGGGGGAAATCGCATCGTCACCTCCAAACGGTGCCTGCTGGATAAGGTGAACTACCGGCGAGCGTTGGATCCATCGGATCCATAGGTTGTAGATACCTGAGTTCTCTTCTCAGGAACTAGGAGCAAGCAGGAGGAAAGATACGCTTTGAAGATCAAACCACCACCAAGACCTATATGTCACGCACAGGCCTCACAAGCCGGTCATGAAAGGGAAATTTCATTGTGATGAAAACCGCAAAAAATGCCTCGGATGACCAAACCAAAAATGTTGACGACCGCATTATGAATGTCCGTACATTCCGAGGAGCAAACATCGACTCGTACCACTACCTATTCGGTGCAAAACTTAGGGTACGGATCTCCATGGAAGTTCTTAGGCGAACACCGGCTACGCCGAGGAAATTCAATGTTGACGTCTTCAATCGGAAGAAACCGCCGCTGCCTATGCCGACCGCGTATTCCTTGAGCTTGCGAGAAATCCTTCGACAGATGACATGAACCCGGAAGACCAATGGCAGCAAGCCATAAGAAGTGCTGCATCAGAGGTATTGGGCTTCTCACATCCTCCCTCCCCCCCCCCCCCCCCCCAGAAACCCCTGATTCGATTCCGAATGTGCTCAGGCAAAC
The DNA here is from genome assembly GCA_916050605.2 of Platycheirus albimanus. Lineage (NCBI taxonomy): Eukaryota > Metazoa > Arthropoda > Insecta > Diptera > Syrphidae > Platycheirus > Platycheirus albimanus. The sequence goes on along the minus strand of OU696696.1, from coordinate 271,049,097 downwards.
AAAGCTAGAACGGAGGCATACAAGTCGTGGCTCCAGATAGATACTAGAGCATCCAGAAATCTCTATGTTGAGCGAAGGAAAGATGAGAAACGCCTACTCAGGAGGAAGAAAAATGAACACCAGCAACGCGCAGTTTAGGAGATGCAGATGTTTTTGCAGAAAAGAAGTACGAAACTTCTACAAAAGAGTGAAACAGTCTACATCACGTTTCACAAGCTGCCCTGGGCCCTGCAAAGATTAGGATGAAAACACCATAGTAAAAGCGCAGCCGATGTTAGGCATCTGGAAAGACTATTCTAACCAGTTGTTAAATGGCGATGACAGCGAAGTTCCCGCCAAAGACCAGCTTGTACCAGTTAATCTAGATGACGGCCATGAACTACATCCACACGACCAAAATGAAATCAAAGTAGCCATCACCAGACTAAAGATAAATAAAGTACGCTGGAGATGACTTGGTCAGGAACATACACCAACTCATCTGCAAAACATGGTCGGAGGAAAGTATGCCCGATTCACAAAAAAGGAGACCGTCTACTCTGCGCCAACTATAGAGGCATAAGTCTTTTAAACATCGCCTATAAGCGTCCTGTCCAGCGTTTTATGTGAACGTCTCAATGCGGCTTCAGACCTGGAAAATCTACCACCGACCAAATACATATTCACATTACGCCAGATCCTGGCGAAAACCCAAGAATATAACATCGGTACCCACCACCTGTTCGTCGATTTTAAAGCCGCCTACGACAGTGTTAATAGAGTTGAACTGTATCGTGCTATGTCTAACTTTAGAATCCCTGCTGATACGCCTTATCAGGATGACGTTGGAGAATGCTCGCTGTTCCGGTCAAGTTTGTAGGGTTTCTACTGAAACTATCGATAAGGTGAGGCACTGTCATGCAGCTGTTTTAACATTGTGCTGGAAAATGTCATACGGAACACCCATGCCAGCATATCGGACACCATATTTAGTAAATCAATACAATTACTTGGGTTCGCGGATGAAATTGAAGTGATAGGAAGAACAAAGCGAGTAGTAACCGGTTCCTTCACTACTATGGAGTCAGCAGCAAGCAGAATGGGGCTGAAAATAAACGAGGACAAGATGAAGTATATGCTTTCTTCAACAAAATTCCAATCCAACCACCGACTTGGTCAGAACGAAACCATTGATAGGTATAACTTCGAGTTAGTCAGTGAATTTGTCTAGCTGGGCACTGCTGTGAACACAGGCAACAACATCAGCGCTGAAATCAAACGCAGACTACCTCTTGCTAATCGCTGTTTCTTTGGGCTGAGTAAGCAATTGAGGAACAAAGCCCTATCGAGAAAAACCAAGGTGACACTGTATAGAACACTCATCATCCCGGTCCTGCTATATGGAACGGAAGCATGGACCCTCTCTCAATCGGATGAAAAGTCACTTGGAGTCTTCGAGAGGAAAGTTCTGAGTACGATCTATGGATTTGGAGAAGAAGATACAACCACGAACTATTCGAGCTGTACAGCGACATAAGCCTAGCCAGAAAAATTCGAATCCAACGACTAAGATGGCAGGGCCATGTAGAGCGAATGGACATCGACGCTCCAACTCGTAAAGTCTTCAACGCCAAGCAGATGGTCATCAATCGACACTTGTTGGGTATCGAGAAATCTATGGCCGGAAATTTAAAAGAAGAAAACTGAATCCCTGCTCGTGCTAAGCAGGTCTCAATTATCACTCCTAGTTGGTATCCTGACGGGGCACAACACGATGAGAACCCACATGAGCAGATTGGGCATCAGCACATCTGACTTATGTAGGGGATGCCAGGACGAAGAGGCAGAAGAGGACTCCTTTCACTTCCTCTGTGAATGCCCCAGCTTAGCCCGAACTAGGAAATTTAACCTCGGTGAATACTTTTTCAACGAGTTGATCGATATCTCTAACACGCAACCAAGAAACATCCTGAGACTCATCCAGAACTCAGGTTCGTTCAGGGAGGCCTCCACCACTTAACCCACCCACTGCCTGTCAATCCTTAACCCCTATTCCTCATCACCACACCCAACCGGGGAGTACAATGGATCCAATCAAGATCCGATTGAGAAGGTTCGGCTTGCCGTTCCATCACCCCACTTAACCTAACCTAACATAACCTAACGCCAAACCCGAGGGAGTCAGAAGCCAAGGTTGACTTCTTCTTCGATGGAGCGACCAGGTAGAGGGAGACCTCCGATGACTTGGAGTGCGAAATTGGAGACAGCAGGCTAGAGATCGAGCCATCAACAATATCTCTCAAGGGAGCTTCGAGTTCTTTTTCAGTCAAAGTTTTCGTAATTGAAAATAATAGCACAAATTCCTAATGGTTTTGACACAGGAGTGGAGCCAGTTCCAATTCTCGTATCCTGCAGCAAGTAATTTATTACCAATCGTCTGTTTAATGTTACATTCTGAGATTCTTACCGTTGTGTCTGCCCAACTGAATTCCAGGGATAATCTCTTGCCAGCTCATCAGCTCTTTCGTTTCCAAGCACTCCACTGCAGTAGAGTGACCGCAGAGTCTCATGTTAGAATTTTATTGGCAGAAATTGCATTTATTTCAGCTTCAATGTCAATGAATAAGTTGATAAAAGTATGTGGCATAGCATCAATTTTAAACAGTTTAGCAGCTATCGTCCCTGCCAGGACTAAGCCAAAGTGACGTTACCGTGATTGTGCTAGTTCAGGGATCTCTGATTAGAATAGAAGCCAGCACTAACACCAATTTCCATTTTTCAGGGAAAAATTTGTTATGCTGTTTCTTGATTTTCTTTTCTCTGTTCGGAAAAGAAAGGGCAAATGTGTGAACACGCATTGACTTTCAGCTGATAATCAAATTCCTCGCTTTATTTTGACTATCATATCTCGATTATTTATCTGATGAATTAGTAAAAGCAAGAGCTAACACTATCTTAAACAATTAATTTCGGTTAAAGAACGTGTCTGTTTTCCTTCTACAACTAATTGTTTTCCTCATATTCATTAACCGTATGAAAACCCTAAATGCATACTGATCCTAGGATAATTCAACTTCCATTAGGACAAAGTAAAGATAGGATATCCTTATCCCTGCGCCGTGCCCACATCACTGCTTGACCAAACCATGCAGAACAAAACGTTTCCCAACCGACCATAGAGCATTTCCTAATTGCGTTTCATTTGTTCATTAGGTATGCCTGCCACTTCCATTTGCTGTACTTTACAAACCAAATAAAGTAGAAGAATCCCGCTTAGTTTCTGTAAACTAACTATGTACTCAACAGTGTGTAGTTTTGTTACAGTATAGATGCATATACCTACATAATGTTCCTTATGTATACATATTGAGAGCGCAAGCAAAGCGTAAAACAAACTCATTTCCGGTTCACAGATACATTAACACGAACATTGCTGCCATTAATTTCGTTATGTTAATTATTATCCTTTTGTCTGTCACTACTGCGTCCAGCTTTTGCATAATTTCTTCAAAAGTATCTACTGATATACACCCTTTTCTTCTTTCGCTCTTCGTTCATTTGTATTATAGATCCCGTCAAAACTGGCCAAGTCGACATCCTTTAATCCCAATACAATGCACTGAAACTAAATCCATTTGTTGAACTCCGGATCTTCTGTGGAACAGATTGAGATTGAGTACAGATTGCGAGCGCCCGCCCCACACAAATGCAACGCGTAGTATTCATGTCCTTTTTGTCCTTTTTCTTCTTCTGTGCTACAACTGTCTTCTGTTCTTCCATTGCAATAATGAATTTATGATACCAAAATATCACTTCTTCCAGTCTAGTTGGCATTTTAATTTAAGTTTCGTTTGCATTCACACTTTCTAGTTTGAAAAACAGCAATACCAACAGCAACAGCAATCCATATATAATACCGAAGGTCCTTTCATGCTGTTGCCGCATATCCTTCCATCAGCAGCATCGTGGTGATGTATGCGCGTTTTGTCTTTTCCTTCGTCTTCTACAACAACCATAGTACAGCACAAAAAATGAAAAGAATTTTTGTTCAAAATCGCTTTCGTAAAACGTAAAACGTAAAAGTTCGCATTTTGGCTTTGTTGCAACAAAAATGGCGAAATGAAATTTGTCTGTCTGTGAATCAAAGCACTATTTGTACAAGTGTAAGTTTGATGGTGAGTGTGAGTGTGTCCTGGCCCCAGGGTCTTAAGTGAGAAGTGGAAAACAAATTTTCTAGAAAATTTTCTGCAAAAAGGATTTTTTTTTCTTTGCTAATGGATTGAGAACGCTCCATGCATATGAATTAATTTCCTCTTCTTTTGCAACTTGCAAGGATGAGAAGAGGGAGCTGTGTTATGGATAGATGATTGTTTTTTTTTTTTTTGCTTTTTTAACGAAAACAGAATTGTAACAGTTAAGAGGATATAAGAGTGAATATTTAAGAGTGGACACTAAATTTTTGCTGGACATACAAAATTTACTCAATCGAAACACAAAATCTTCTTTTCATAGAAAGAAGGAGCTTCTATTTGTGGAAGTGGCAGCTACAATACAACGGAAGGAGTCTTGACATTGGATAGCTTCCTAGAATTGTCTTTGTTTGTTTTGTTTCTTATTTGACACTGCGCCTACCACAAATACGTTTAATTTGCTGGGAATTTCTACGAATTTTCTACATCTTGATCCTGTGTTATTTTTCTTTGCAATTGACATAAGGATTGGTAGAAATTAATTAGCTATTCTCGTACATTTGACAGTTCGTGGAACTTCTCAATAGTATGATGAGCTTTTGTACACATGATTTGCAGGTTAATCGTATCAGAAGGTACACAAAGTACATTCGGTCACGCATGTTTTGTCGAGAAGACAAATTTCCTAGCGGAATTAGATGGCCATTTTGATTTGACTTTTCCATGGCAAGTTTTGGAAACGGATTTCTGCGAATATTAATAAAAATCATTTTAAAATTACATGATGGTGTTGGCTATCTCATACGCATCAATTGTGGTAGTTCTTGCTCCTAGTATGGTAGCGATATAGGGTAATAGTCGATTCCACTTGACTGGCTGATTTAATAAGCGCGAGTGTTGAATACGGACACATTGCAACACTATAACTAATGCCCTGCCAGAAAATCTTCTCTGAGCGTCGAATTAATTGAATAGTGCTACCGCAGAAAATTTGTTCGAGAGTTCAACAGACTTTGAAGCAGTGTTTAACAACCTTTTCTTGTGCTATGCCCCCCCCCCCCTCCCCCTACTGAACCCTTATATGTCCCCCTTACATTAAAAAAATGTATACGAAATGTTCACTATGTTTTAAGAAGAAATAAGAATAGTAAATAAATAATGAAGCAGCATTTTTTGTTAACAGTTGACGCAATTATTGATAGACTGGCAGATCTGGTGGGTGTATTTAGAAATATATACCAAATGGTTTCAACTTTAAACACAAGAAAAGATTTTTCATAGAGATGTGTAAATAGCGGAATCTTAAATTGCCCCCTTTAAAATCGAATAGCCCTTCTTGTGGGGAGAAGGCCCCACGTTGGGAAACACTGGTTTAAAGTATTCGTGCAAGGGTTTCAAAGCCCCCACAGAACTAGAACTGTCTTCTTTATAACGAAATACAACATTCCACAAGTTGATTTTTCCTTTATTAATACGTCTAACATAACATTATCTATTTAAACAAAAGGCTTAAGTCTTTATGTAGGATGGAAAAACATTGCATGGCTACTAAATACTCTGGCAGTTACATGGCAGAAAGTGCTAACAAAAAATTTTAATTTTTGTTATTAATTGACTTTAATTTTTGACAAGTTTTTTTCTGTGTGTTTTTTTTTTTAGGGCGTGTGTTACGCCCACTGTTTAAAATTTTTATTGCCAAGACAAAACTATTGTTATGAGCTTAGTGACATCAAATTTCAAAAGCAACTAACACATAAGTTGAAATTGAAAAATTAGAATTTGAATGAAAATGTGTTGATTGAGGGTTAACAATTCTTGAACCACACCCTGCTACGTAACCAAGGAATACAAACATAAAATTTTCATCTTCTTACTTTAAAACCGCCGTCGAAAGTTAGTTAACATTTTAATAATAACGCAGATTAAGAATTTTAACGGAAACGCCCTCAAAAGTGGGCGTGTTCTTAAAATTTGAAAAAAAATATCAAGCAATATCTGAGCTTTGATTATAAGTCAATTTCAAAGCATATGCGAAAAGAAACAGCTGAATCGAGTATTTTTTAACAATTTAAACCGAATTAAGGTGTTTTATAAGAATCACTCCTTAAAATGTAGGCGTATTGAAAAACTTTGCACAGAAGAAATTTATAAATATTTTTCATTAACGAACGAAAAAAAAAATTGTTTTTAATTAAATTAAATCTTTAAAACTAGGTTTGTTTTTCTCTTATGAAAACTGGGCGCAAAGCCACGCCTGAATTTGAAAAATTTCTTTTCATACACAAGCTTCTTAGTTTCGACTAACAGACGCACAAATTTGAGCTTGTGGATTAATAATTAAACCGTTTATACGCAAAAATAAGTTTTTTATAGTTCCTACTGAAAAGTGGGTGTCATCAGCCACATCCGAAATCAATTTTTTGATTACATACATGTTTAGGTTCAACTTACTCACAAAATTTAAGGATTTTTGCCCGAATATAATAAGCGTTAGTTTATATAAAAAAAAATTGATTTTGTTTGAACAGTGGGCAAATGTACAGAAAACACAATTTAATTTTCCAAATAGAGGTTGTTCAACAAAAATGGCGATAGTGGAGGTGTTTGTAGGCGAATTCAACGGTTCAACAACTTATAGCCTTACTCTTGGACCAAGATTATGTGAATCAAATTTAAGATTTCTAACTCTAAAATTGCGAATTCTAGAGGATGTAGGCATATACGGACGGACAATCATCGCTAAATCGACTAGGCTTTTGATTCTGGGCAAGGATCTATACCTAAAGGTACTATTTTTTCTATGTCAAAAACTCTACCATCAATTACAATATACCCATTTTATGAAATAGCTCATAATAAAAACCAATCTTTGTCAAGATCGATAAACACGACTGATGATGTTTTATTTCCTATTTTATGCATATATGATTTTTATACGAAAATTACCATCAATTATATTAAAACAATAACCAATAGCCCTATTTACACTACTTGCCATAAATACGTGCCGTCTGCACTTGCCATAATTTTTAGTTGCCTCTGATTGCTGCCATGATCTTTCTCCATTATCGAAGCACCATGCATACCTTCAAAATGAAAACCATCTTTCAGTTCCAGCACTTATTAACATTTCGACTTCCTTTCATTTGAATTTAAATTTAAAAGCTGTGGCAAAAGCTCATTGTACAAATCTTATCATTCACAATGATTTTATATGAAGCGAAAGCTTACATAAAATGCACTGTGCTTTGTCACTGAGCACCGACCAGTCTAAACAAGTTCATCATTAAGTGCGTTTCAATTTTTCAGTTTGCTTCGCGATCGGTTGATAAAAAATATTTCGTTTTAATATAAATATTAAGGCTGCGTTATTGAATATATAAAATTATTGTTAATAAAGTGTTAAAGTTTGTTTTTTAATTACTTTTGGATAACTAATCAACGAGATATGTGCATACTAATCGATTTAATAAGATTTAATTTTGCTTTGAATTCGCTTTTTGTGCAATGGCGTTGTTGTCGGTAGAGCAGTGCGGTGGCGGTGGCTCAGTGCGGTGGAAAAGAGAATTTGCATTGTTGAACAAGTTGAAAAGCTGGTCTTGGTAGTTGGTGTTGGTACTGTGGTGGTGTAGTGAAAAAAAGGTAAACAAACGAAATTGTTTTATAAGTTGAAAAACGTTAACATCTCTTAATTTAAAACTATGTTTTCTTTTTTGTATCTATCATACATCTTTTATTTCTAGGTTAGTTCATTTTTGTAACAGATGCTTTGTAAAAATGTAATCTGCAATTTCGATGTGATTAAAATTATTTCTTGGTAAGTGAATTTATTTAAAGATGAGACCTACGTTATTATTTCGTTGAAAGATTCAAAATTTTTGCAAAATTTAATTGAAACAAATCATTTTAAAATTTCAAAGAAATTATTTAATTATGTATACTATTATTTTAATTTTGCACCCGGTTTGTTGAAATTTGAGCACAATTCTCCCGATTGTGGACATAGTTGTTCGATTATTCTGACAAAAAAAAAACACGAAGTGCACGAAATACATTTTATGATTTGAACGTTCATTTTCATAAGCCGCTTCGACAATCTTAAAACTGCGTACCTCTCCATGGTCGCATTTGTCAAAGGCTTAAACAAAGAAACGTCAAACAAAGTTGTACAAAGAAGTTGACGTTAAAGTGTGACTCACAATTATTAACATCGTGCGTTATGGTTGGACCACCCTATATAATAGATATTCACTGATTATAGTACCTTATTCTGTAGAATGGGTATATTATTTTTGGTGTGGAGATTGTAACATAGAGAAATTATACCGTTAGGTATAGAAAAGTATATATATTCTGACTCAGAATCAAAAGCCTAGTCGATTTAGCCATGTCCGTCCGTCCGTCCGTACCTATGTAAACTCTTTTGAGGTCGCAATTTTTGAGCTAGAAAGCTGAAATTTGGTATACATAATCTTTGGTTTAAGAGTAAGGCTAAGCTCTTTAACCGGTAAAATCCGCCCACAAACACGCCCACAATCGCCTTTTTTGATGAACAACCTCAATTTAATAAAATTAAATTATGTTTTTTGTACAGTTACGGTAAAAGCACAACGCTCAAATTTTGCACAGATTTAGTTAAATCTCCTTAAAATTAAATAAAAATATTTTCGGTTTGGCTTGGCTGACACCCATACTTTTCATAAGAAACCATCAATATTGTTTTTATAAAATAACATAATATTTATACATATTAGAGCGAGAAACAGTAAATTTTGTGGGTAGGTATACATAAACATGTTGTGTATGAAATCAAAAAAATTGATTTTGGGCAGGGCTGACGCCCACTTTTCTTAAAAAACTGTAAATAAAATTATTTCTGCTAATAAACGGTATTTATAATGAATCCACAAGCCCAAATCTGTGCGTCTCTTAGTCGAAACTAAGCAGAAGAACCTTGTGTATGAATAGAAATTTTTGAGTTTTTGATGTGGCTTGCGTTCGCTTTTTATGAAGGCATGAACAACGTAGTTTAAAAAAAAAATATTCAATTTAAACCTTTTTTTTCGTTAGTTTTATATTTTGTTTGTACCTATACATTTTTTCAATACGCCCACTTTTAAGGGAGTGATTTTTATAAATTGCATTTATTCGGGTAAGATCGTTCAAAAACTACTCGATTCAGCTTTAGTTTTACACACTATGCCTAAAAATTGCCTAATGATCAAAGCTCAGTTGGAAATTTAAAGTTTGTTTACAAATTCTTAGGACACGCCCACTTTTAAGTTGCTTTTCCGTCAGGAGTCGTAATATACATTGATTTTTTTTCATGTTTTTAAACTATCGGTCTCAGTTTTGAAGTAAGAAAATGAACACTCCGTTTATATTCCATGGTTACGTAGCAGAGTGTGGTATAAGAATTGTTAAAAAAAACACACATAATCGCTATTTCCATTCAATATCTAATTTTTAAAAATTTAAGTTTTGTCTTGTTTTATTCAAATCGATCTGCAAGCTTAAAATTGAATGTCACTGACCTCATAATAATTGCCTGGGCAGTAAAAAGTCTCAACTTTGGGCGTGGCACATGCCTTTTTTCATTGCGCTGGTGAGCGCATACACACACAAAAATAGGGAATGGGGTATCCAACAGTCCGTTGCAAACGTAGTGTAGCTCTCGCTTATGTTTTTACTTTTAAAAAAATCCCAACATCATACATGACATTACGATGATAGAGAAGTCGAAATAGTGGGTCCGACAATTCTGTCTGTCTGTCCGTCTGTCTGTATCGGCACCTACAGCCTAAACGGCTGGACCGATTTGCTTCAAACTCGCTACATAGTATTATTATGACGTCATAAAAAGGGGTTTTTGGAATTAGCATTCTAGCTTAAAAACTAACGGTAGGTATCTGACATACAATTTTTAATGAAAAATTTAATTTTCTCAAAAACGGCTCCTACGATTTTGATAAAACTTTCTGAATAGTGTTTTCTGTGCAAGCTTTATGTTTCGGTTGAACTAGATTTTTCAGAAAAAAAAATCCGGTTCTGGGTACCTACTTCCCATAGGGCCGGTTTTTTGAAATCAGATTTTCTTGTAAGCCACTTGACGAATTTCGTTGAAATTTCTTTTTAGATTTTTCAAAAAAAAAATTTTTTTTGAGGTTTTAAAAAAAATTAAATTTTGTTTTTTTTTCGAAAAAAGGTTTATTGTATTTGTATTTTATTTTATTTTTCTGATAAAAACTACAAAGTGCTACAAGGTGGCATACTCAAAAAAAACTTTGGAATACATTTTTAAAAAGTTTAAAAAAAAAAACTGTTTTGTGAAAAAACTGGTCGAACGATTTTGAAAAAAATATTTCTTATAATTCTAAACACTAAACGAAATCAGATGTTTTACTTCATTTATTCCAAAAAACGATTGACCTAGTGTTTTTTAGTGATCAATAAGATTTCAAATCGTTTTTCCCTGCTTTTTTTCCAAAATCCAAAACACGAAGACCACTGTCACACATTATAGCAAGTTCGTCCGACCCAGTCGTGCACTTTAATTATTCTACGTCCAAAAATAATGATACAATCGTAAACTAGAAGCAAACATTTTCTCAAAAACGGTTACAATGACTTTGATATAACCTTTTGGGTGATTTTTTTTTTTTGTCGGAAAGCCCTTTCTTTTGTCCAAAATGGATTTTTGTGGCTCATAACGATACTCTCAGAACCTTTTTTAAATCAAATTTTCTTTTAAGCCTCTCAACTGACATTCTAGCATACAAACGTACTGACCCACTCCCTTTAGCAATGTTGCCTTTGGGACTCCTTTGCGTTCTTTTGACTCCTTTTTAAACTGATGATTGAAATTCTCAAAATGAAAATATAAATTGAAAAAAAAATTGAAAAAACACAACAACAAAAGTTGTTGCATTTAATTTCAATTCGAGCATTAACTAATTTGAAATTAAATATAAAGCCTGAATTCCAGGCCGCCACAATTTAAAAATCATCAAAAACAGATAGTCTAAGAGCCGAGAGCAAATTTTGGGAGTGGAGGTATAACCAAAATTGGTATACGTGTATGTGTAGATATACGCGACAATATATCAAATCGAAAAGTCTGGCAGGGTTATTTTTCAGCCGGGGCAGTAGACGGCCGTTCGAAAACGGTAATTTTTCCGATTTTTGTGTGGAAGGTATAACCACTTCAAATCATACAGAAACGATAGAGAATTGCTCACTGATTTTAAAAATCTCGGTGCCAGACGTTTTACTTTCAGCTTTCCCCTTGCCAGACGCCCACCAAAAGGAGCGAAAAATCAGTTTTTGGTGTCAGAGGTATAACCAAATGAGTGATACGTCAAAAAATCAGAAAAATTCTCCTGAATACAGATATGTGTGTCCCAGATATTTTACTTTCAGCTAAACCCCCGCCAGACGCCCCTAAAGTATGCCCAAAAATCAACTTTTTTTCTTTAAGGTATAACCAAATGAATGATACACCAAAAAATCAGAAAAATTCTCCTGATTACATGTATGTGTGTCCCAGACGTTTTATTTACAGCCTTCACCCCGCCAGACGTCCTTAAAGTATCCTGTTTTGCATTTTCTTATGAAAATTCAATTAAATTTTTTTTTTTTTAAGCTAACTATAACCATATGAAGATCATACTATAGATTGTTTTTTTCAATATAGGACATTCTTTTTTAATTTTTAAAATAAATTTAACAGTTCGTATATACTCGTAAATGAAATATTCTAATTACAAAAAAATTAACGTGATTCGGAGACATGTTGATCTAATAATACTAGGTTTTTTGAAATTGCAGTAAATTGCCTGTAGCAACCACTGTGATAACCACTAAAGCTACGAGCAGACGGCATATGAAAACCCGCAAACGTTTGCGATTCTGACGTCACGTAAAAACTCGCAAACATATCGCAAATTCTATACCCACATCAGTGCTCGCAAACGTGCATATAGGGGTGTTCACACGATATGCAAATTCTGTCCCAAAAGTCGCAAATGCATTTGCGATCAATGCGTCGCACATCATGTGTTCGCAAATCTGATCGCAAATGTTTTGGTCTATATGCGAGGTGTTCACACGATGTGGAACAATATCCGCATATCATCAATTTCCAGTCATATGCAGGTTTGCGAACATTTGTGTTTTGTGTATTTGGCTTGGGATTCTTGACGTGGCTATAATCTCGAATATTAAAAAGTGCTTTAATTATTCAAAATGTCGAAAAAAAGTGGGCTTCTATTGCTATTTTGGCATTGAATATGCTAGAAAATGACGAAGAAAATGAAAGTCGCGAAGAATTGAGTTTAAAAAAAAATTAAACGGGTTCGTAGTGTGTGGACAAAAAATTGGCTTCTTCATCGCCAGACAGAAGGCTTTTGCGCTAAATTGATGCTGGAACTACGTTCTAATGAACCAGAATTGTATCACGGTTTTGTTCGTATGTCGGCCGATCAATTTGACCATTTGCTTTCCTTGGTAGGACCGCGGATACAAACATGCGATCTTGCATTTCTGCTGACTCTCCGGTTCTTGGCTACAGGCGACAATTTTCGGTCTATGCAATATCTTTTCCGCATTCCAGTCAATACCATCTCATCAACTACCCATTTTAATAGTAATTTTGTATCGAAATTTGTCTTTTTATTATTTTTTTTTTCAATATTCTCCTTATAAAACAGAGAATGTCAGCTGATATTTGATCGCACATCAATGCATTTGCGATGTCCTGTTTTCGTGTAGTTGCAAATGATTGGGATGACCGCAAATGCTCGCACATGGCTGCAAATTGTCACAATTAATTTGCAAGAGTGTTCACACGATATGCAAAAAAGTCGCAAACTAATGTGCGACTTGGTTGTCGCACATCATCCGCACATGGTTTGCGAGCATATGCGGACTGTCCCAAAGGGGTGTTCAGACGATGTGCGACCAAGAATCGCAAATGATGACGTAAAATTGACGTCAGAGTCGCAAACATTTGCGGCTTTTATATGCCGTGTGCTCGTAGCTTAACACTATCTGTTTTAGTATAAAGGTTAAAGTCCGCAAATTTAAATTTTCGAGATTTTCTTATACTTAGTATCTTTTGACATTTTTCTAAAGTTTTTTCATTAAACAAAACTATTTTTTCACTTTGATTTGTACTATCACTGCAATGAAGGCAACATTTAACACTCATGGTATTTGATAACTTTATAGCACCAAACACAATAGTTTATATCAATATTAAATTGATTTTTTAAAACGTTTATTTAACGAAACACTTTTTATTCAATATAATTAATCAACATAAACACAGGAGAGATACTTATATAGAGAACAACTGACTTAAAAACAGCATAAGTCACAGATGCAATAAATGTGTAAGACACTACTTTAATTTGGCGTATTAGATAATAGCAGGTAGAAAATAAACCATTTTTTTTTTTGCATTCGACTATTAAAATGGTAATATAATAATTTATTGTTTTGGCGAAATGCTGTTACTGATTTGCCGAGAAGAAGGTGCCAATATATTTTATATACAAAAACTACCCATGTAGATTGTGTAATAATTTAAATTTTAAATATTGGTATGATCTTCATATGGTTATAGGTTTAAAAAAAATTTTTTTTATTATTATTTTTTTTTTTTTATTCATTTTAACATAGAACTTATAAAGTATAATTACATTTATAAATACATTGATGCATATAGTTAAATTGAATTTTCATAAGAAAATGCAAAACAGGATACTTTAAGGACGTCTGGCGGGGTGAAGGCTGTAAATAAAACATCTGGGACCCACATATTCGTAATCAGGAATAAGAGGAGAGTATTTTGGTATGATCTTCATATGGTTACATGTTTAAAAAAAAAGTTTTAATTGAATTTTCGTAAGAAAATGCAAAACAGGATATTTTAAGGACGTCTGGCGGGGTGAAGGCTGAAAGTAAAACGTCTGGGACACACATACCTGTAATCAGGAGAATTTTTCTGATTTTTTGGTGTATCATTCATTTGGTTATACAGTAGAATCTCGAAAAGATGAACAGATATAAAACAGACCCCGTTCATCTTTTCGAATTGTTCATCTTTCCAAGCATCGAGCATTAGTTTAGGAAAAACATAAAGCTATACATACAAATATTGCATCTATTTGTTAACAAATCATTTTATTTAAAAAAAAATTAAAACAACATAAATTCATACAAAAGTCGTTGATGAGAAGTAAAAACTTATTTCGATTTTTTTTTTTTAAACTGCTCTATGGTAGATTGTCACACGGGAAAAGCGTTCATCTTTCCGAATTGTTCATGTTTTAGAACCGTTCATGTTTTCGAGATTTTACTGTACCTTAAAGAAAAAAAGTTGATTTTTGGGCATACTTTAGGGGCGTCTGGCGGGGGGTTAGCTGAAAGTAAAATGTCTGGGACACACATATCTGTAATCAGGAGAATTTTTCTGATTTTTTGACGTATCACTCATTTGGTTATACCTCTGACACCAAAAACTGATTTTTCGCTCCTTTTGGTGGGCGTCTGGCAAGGGGAAAGCTGAAAGTAAAACGTCTGGCACCGAGATTTTTAAAATCAGTGAGCAATTCTCTATCGTTTCTGTATGATTTGAAGTGGTTATACCTTCCACACAAAAATCGGAAAAATTACCGTTTTCGAACGGCCGTCTACTGCCCCGGCTGAAAAATAACCCTGCCAGACTTTTCGATTTGATATATTGTCGCGTATATCTACACATACACGTATACCAATTTTGGTTATACCTCCACTCCCAAAATTTGCTCTCGGCTCTTGTTCTAAGACTCTTTCCAAAAATTCAGGACTCCTTTTGAGAAATTTAATAATTTTTTTGATGCCAATTTTTGTTAAATGCTTTTCTTGTGGATTGGTTTGCCTTTTTACATTAGGACTTCAAATATTTTGTTAAAGTCTTAAACGAATTGTGTTAGTTTCCTTAATTTAAGTAGGCTTAGGTTAGGTTAAGGTGGCTCTCAGTTTTAGAACAGCTAACACACTCAGTCTTAAAGAGGACCGTTGTGTTACCACAATATTTGGGGTGTTATCTCCTAAAAACTTACATAGTTAGAACCAATTAGAGGTTCTTACAAAGCGCACAAGACAATTGATGCCGAAATCCATCAGTTCATCAATGTTTGCAAAAGGATTCTCCAAAAAAGAGTTTTCGTCAAGCAAGTGCAGAGGATGTTTATATATGAAGAGTAAAGTTATGTTCTCCCTTTTTCGTCCGAAGAATTCGTTTCCAACAATGAAAATCTCGCGGCGGGCGTGTCTACTTATGAGACGGTGTCCTATAATGTTACCTACATAATAATGGAGCTAGTGTGCCGTCTGCTAACAGAGCTCAAAGGCATAGAGAGTTTCGGGTCCAGCTGTGGCCAAATTCGTTTTGTTGTTAGACATGTTGTAACCTACAAGAGATTCTTTGTAATTTTTTCCATATTTAGTTTAGAAAAAGCAATATAAATCGACACGAAAGAAAATACATAAGTTTGTAAGAACTGCATCGTATCTTGATCTTTGAGTATCGACCCATATCCACAGTAAACTTAAACATTATTTTGATTAAATGTCACAACAAAACGAAGAAGAACTCACGGACTGTGACGTTTTAAGAGTTAGTTTATCTTTTTCCAACCATCCGAAATGTGGGATCTCTTTTTCGAAGAAGAATTGTTTTCGATGAAATCAGCATCATTAAGTCGAAACCTCTGAAGGTTCTTGTGTCGACAACATGGGCAGTAAGATTCTTCTTCGGCCGGTCGGCTTTTTAACATCTTAAGAATGCAATACCGTAATACATTACTTACTTATGTTTTAGGGGCGAGCTGAAGAGATTTGAAGAGTTTCGCCTGGAGCCGTATTGACGGCATGGGCATAGCGTCGCAGCGCCCTCATCCGAGCCGGAAAGTAAGCATGTGCCAAATTTCTGATAACCCTAAAGCTTATACGAAATGTGCTTATTCGCTTATTTGACCTGACGAAATGCTGGCTGAAAATACATACCTAAGGCTTAGCTGTAAAGCTACAATGGGGGCCCTTAAGTCGTGATCAGCGTTGGTGACCCACCGAATATGAATTTGGGTGAAGGCCTTCATCTAATTTCAACTCTTTTCTAATTAAAAGTTGGTTTTGTGTGATTGATTGTATTCTTAAGATGTTATTGGGTATATTTTTGAAATTATAACTGGAAGTTCTGGTGTGGGTGTGGCGTGTTGGTGGTGATACAACCGAGGAGGCAACTAAAAAGTTTTCACGGACTGTGATATTTTGGCGGGAAGATATTTTTGTTAATCAAAACCTCCCCATGGACCGTGGGTCAGACGAACCAATCAGTTTTTGGTTGATGGTTCAAAATTATTTGGGATTAACTAGGTTTTGTCCTGGCTTAAGGACACTATTATATCTGTGGGCAATGGATTAGTCGAATATTTCTCCTGGTAACACATGTCTAGCGACAAAATTTTGTATCAAAACAATATATCCAAAGACTTTTGATCTGGCGGGGGTTTTAGAACACTGCCCCAAAAGAACTCACGCCGCGAAACTGGATGTGCTCGCAAGCAAAGTATGCAGAGACTGTATCGACAAAAAGAGAAAGACATAATTGGCCCGCATTGTCTAAAAGACCCAAACTCTTTTTTAAAGAATTCTTCTCCAATGACGTCAATGAAATGCTTAGACATGAATTCCTTACTACGCTCCGTAAGAACCTCAAATTAGATCTTAGTTTTTGAAGGGGGAAAAACCTCACATTTTTGTAATATCACGCAATGATCCTTCTTTGGACAGAGCTTTTTTCTTAGTTGCTGGCAACATCTGGCCCTAACATAACCATTAACACCGGGGTATTTACCCCTTAGTCATTGTTGATCTTAGTCGCACTAATTCCAGGATTGTGTAAGAAATGGAATGGACTTGGAAGTTGTCATGTTCTGAACTTTGCAGAAACGGAAGAGACCAAAGAAATCCCCAGCTATGCAATTTGTCGGAATAAAGTTTCGCTCTTGGCGGATTTTTCACTTTCAAGAAGTAAGTTTCTATACTGACCGCAGGACCTTTAGCGAATAACAGTCCAACACACTTAACACTAGGTTGAAACCTTCAATGCAAAAATTAAACCCTAACTTAATTACAAGTTCTTCTTGCAAGTGTCCTTTAAGGGACTCGATTGTACCAAAATCATACCATACCCAAGCAAATAAAACCAACTCCAATCCCGAAATGCAAACAAACCAAAGGACTTATACTACAAGGCTTCAATATCATCACTGTAGTGTATAGCTTTGAAAGTTAGTTCCTACTCGATTCGTGATAAATGAACCCAAGTCGCACTGTTCCTTTCCTATGCATAGCATATAAATCCTCCTGGCAAACGCAACGTGGTGGTCAAGAGACTACAATTGCAGCTGCAATACATTTATCCTCTCTCCTGCGATGTTATGCCTTGACCAACAACTAAATTACCATTTACGTTCAGTTCAAGTGCATCCAAAAGCTTTTGCCGTTAAAACCACCTAAGGCCATTGGCCCTCAAAATGAATCGAAGTAGGATTATCCAACACAAAAACAAGACCAGGTTCAGGTACGGGTATACCTACTTTACGTTCACAGAGAACTACAAAAAAAAAAAAAAACTGCCCAGAGAATCACTGGGAAACAACGATAAAAATGCACCACAGAAGCCACACAATACAACGGATACAAAAGGTGTAAGTAAGCAACTTACGTTCCAGAGTATAGGTTTACGATGGGCGGGCGCCACGCCGGGTGGCACGGCTCGGCTCGGTGGCGGCTTCAGTGACGACATAGACAAACGGAAGGGTCAATATGCAGGCAAGCCATGTGGTTGGAAGTCGAAAACAAGAGCTGAACATAAAACCTTCTCGAATCTGGACCCGTTTTACTTTATTCGAATTCGCGGCTTTAATTTTTTTTTCGCCACAAAAAGTTCATTCTCCCGTTAAGAGTTCCGGTTCGATAGATCAAGTCCGACGAAGGCAATGATTTTGTTCCACAAAATGGCGTTGTCCATGATGGTGATGGTGGTGTGATGGTTAAGGCGATTTTATCCATTTTGTTTGTGTATGCCTGCCGCAACTGCCGCCGCGCCGCGTCCAGGACTCAAGCCAAATGAATGCAAACAGCTCAGCGATTGTTTGTAAAAATAATGCCTTATGCATTTGCCTGTATTTATATAGGTACTTATATGTGTGTATGTGTGTGAGTATGCAGGAACGTGTGAGCCTGCGTTTATTTGTTCAGTCATTTTGTGGCAAAAAAGGATTCAAAGTGAGCGAGGTTGCTTCTATTTAATTTTTTTTATATTTAAAATCTTCTTTTTTTTTGCCTTCAGTTCGACTTTTTTGATTGACTTGAGGTTGCACTGCCGGCCTGGTTAAAAGGTATTTTTGAGGATGGATTTTGTTGGATTTGAAAACCATTTTTCAATCAATTTGGGTTATTATAGGAACCTTTTTTTTTGAATAGATTAGTTACACGAACACCTTCATCTTAGATGTATGCATCTTGTAGATGTCGTTTAATGGGCTAAGCTCTAAGCTATCGGGATGACAATCGTGCTTTAGTTTTTGGAAACAACATAAATGGCTGAAATCATATATGTAAATCAACACACGCTATAGCTTTGGCTTAGGCATTAACTGGTGGAAACACTAGGCATGGATAATTTTAAAGCAGGATTTCGCGTCACTAAGGTTATCACCTCATAAGTATTTGCTGGCAAAAAGGAAAAGTACCGCAACGCATGAACATCCATAAATCCAAGACAAAGAACTACTAAAGAATTAAAATTATTTTTTTTAAATGTCTCTGTAAATTTCCTTGACAAAATTCCAATAAATTTCGAATAAGTTTCCTTAAATATACTTTGGAGAGCTGCAATAAACTGTAAAATAGTCCCTTAAGTTCCAAACGGAGAGCGAAGAGGATTATTTTTCTAGGTCATCAATATTTAAACAGGTGCCCTATAGCTTAACAGCTAGCATTCGGCCGAAACCAGCCTTCGGAATAGGTTCAAAACAGGATTCTTTACTTTTTTTTAAAGAACTCCTCAAGTGAATCAAAGATGTACAAAATTAAGTACACGACTAGGTCGCACGAATATGCTCTAATGTGTTACTGTGGTCTTGGGGCTTGAGATTTTGGAAAAAAAGCAAGGAAAAAAATCATATGAAATTTTAGGGGAGAGTGGGGCACATTTGAACACTTTTTGCTTTCACCTGTCATACAAACCTATTTTTTGAACAATTGACTTATAACATAGTTTAAATCTTAGATATGGATTAGAACTTCAGTTTGCGTTAATAAATTAGTTATTTTTAAAATGATTTCGCTTTATTATTATTTTTGAAATGAAGGAAGTACAGGGTGGGCCAAAAGAAATCATATATGCGATGGTGTTTGGCTCTCTTTTTTTTTATAAATGAAAAACTTCGATTCTGTTTTTTGATTATGTTTATTTGAACCTTTAGAATTGTATTTGTCAAGCCGAGAAGATTATATCGGCCAAATGGGCGCCGTCACAATTGTTTCAGCGAGAACTTCGGGCGACAGAATCTCGCGCTAGCGTCGAATGTTGTCCTTGAGGGCTTCCAGAGTCTTGGGCTTGTTTACGTAAACACGGGACTTAAAAAAAAAACCAAACAAAAAAAAAAAAATCTGAAACGGTTAAATCGGGTGATCTTGCGGGCCAATGCAAATCGCCAAAACAAAAGATCAGGCGACCCGGGAATGCCGCCTTCAGAATATCGGTTAATGTCGGTTCATGTATCGCTCCATGGCTTGTTCACTTGTATTCTGCATCTGTCTAGTCCACATTTCACATTGGAGGCCATTTGCAAAAATAAGAGCATCTTCCAATAGGGTGATTTCTTTTTGCCCACCTTGTAGCTAACATGATGTTCAAATGTGCCTCCAATGTGGGGCAGCTCAGACCAAGGCTGGGGCACTTTTGAATGGCAGTTTTCTAATAGTTTTTATTTGTTAATAAGACAAAGGCGCTTTGTAATTTTAAAAATTGAATAACTTTGTTTTTTTTTTTTAAAGAAGCAAAAAAATAATAAATTATATTTATGTTAATTTTATTCATAAATTAACATTGGTATTAACATGTTCAAACGTGCCCCGCGCGTTTTGTTCAAACCTGGCCCAGCATGCCACATTATAAACAATTTTGAATAAATAATCACTTTTTTATAAAAAACTTACTTTAATGGGGTTCCAGATGAATGTTTCTGGCCAATGAAATCTTTTTACGTACATATAAAAACACTTGCCAAAAATGTTTACATTCTTTCACATATTTAACAAACAAATTGGAATATCGATACAAAAAACGTCCACAGCCAACTATATTTTCAGACGGCTACTGAAGAGAAGAGCTTTGACGGTTTAGAAAAAAAAAGTATTGCCAAGTGAAAAATTCTGATTTGGTTCGCAAATATTTTTAAATAAGATTTTATTAGCACTTTTGAAAGGTACCCCGTGTTCAAAGGTAGACTACTCTCCCCTATTAATCATTTGAAAATCACTAGGTAAAACGTTTTTTGTGGAAAATAAAGTAGGCCATCTGCTTTCTTTTACTGTTTTGAATTTTAAAGAAAAATTTTTTTAAATCGTTCAACCAGTTTTTTTTTCCAAAAAAACGGTTTTTTGAAAACTTTTGAAAATATATATTCTATATTTAATTTGAGTATGCCAACATCTAGCAGTTTGTAACTCTTATCATAAAACAATTTTTTTTAAATTTTGAACAACCCGTTTAAAAAAAAAATTAAAAAAAAATTAACTTTTTTTAAACTCAAAAACTCAAATATAGTTTATAAAAGTGCTTTCACATTAAAATTTTCATCGAAATCCGTGAAGTGGCTTACGAGAAACTCTGATATGAAAACATACAGTACTTTTGCAACGAACTGTTGGATATCCTATTCCCTATATTTGTGCGTATGTGTATGCGTCTGCCTCCCGCAGCCAGCCGATGTTTCAGTTTCAGAAACAAAATTCTTCTTTCGCAGGCAGAAAACAATTCAATAACATTAATTTTGTGTGGTGTGATGTTCAATTAGTGCTAGCACAATAAAAAAAAGGCGTGCGCCACGCCTAAAGTTAAAACTTTTTATTGTCAAGGCAATTGGTACGAGCTCAGTGACATTCAATTTTATTGTTGCAGATCGATTCGAACAAAACCCCTTTGCACGCCCCTTAAAAGTGGGCGTGTCTTAAAAATTTGAAGCACTAATTGAGCTTTGATCAGTATTTAGGCATATGTGTAAAACTACAGCTGAATCGAGTAGTTTTTAAACAATCTTACCTGAGCAAAGGTATTTTATCAAAATCACGCCTTTAAAAGTGGGCGTATTGAAAAAATGTACACAAGAAAATGTAGAGACATAATTCTCAAATAACGAACGGAAGGAAAAAGGTTTAAATTGACTATTGGAAGTAGGTACCTAAAATTTTTGAGACTACGTTTTTCGTTCTTTCATGAAAAGTGGGCGTAAGCCACACCCAAAATTCAAAAATTTCTTTTCATACACATACTTTTTAGTTTCTACTAAGACACGCAAAATTTTGGCTTGCGGATTCATTATAAATACCGTTTATTTGCAAAAACAATTTTTTATAGTTTCTAATGAAAATCAATTTTTTTGACTTCATACACAAGATGTTTATGTGCAAGTAATATCCACAAAATTTAATGTTTTTCGCTTTAATATAACAATTGTTATTTTATAAAAACAATATTGATGGTTTTGTATGAAAAACGGGCGTCAGCCACGGCCAAACTGAAATATTTTTATTTGATTAAAAGAAGGTTTACCTAAAGCTTACGTGTGCAAAATTTTAGCTTTATGCTTTTATCGTAACTGTACAAAAAACATAATTTAATTTTATTAAATTGAGGTTGTTCATCAAAAATGGCGATTGTGGGCGTGGTTGTGGGCGGATTTTACCAGTTCAAGAACTTAGCCTTACTCTTGAAGCAAAGATTATATATTCCAAATTTCAGCTTTTTTAGGTCAAAAATTGCGACCTCTAGAGAGTATACGTACGGACGGACGGACGGACGGACGGACATGGCTAAATCGACTAGTCTTTTGATTCTGAGTCAGAATATATACTTTTCTATACCTAACGGTATTATTTCTCTGTGTTACAAACTCCACACCAAATACAATATACCCATTCTACGGAATAGGGTATACAAAAAAAACATCCATCACATACAACTATACTTTCAGGCGGCTATTGAAGAGAAGAGTGAAAGTCGTTGGCGGTTTAAGAAAACTGCATTGCCAAGCGAAAAATTCTGATTGGGTTCGGAAATATTTTTAAATAGGATTGTATTAGCACTTTTCAAAGGCACCCCGTGGTCAAAGGTGACCCACTCTCCCCTATTAATCACTAAAAAATCACTAAGTAAAGCGTTTTTTAGAGAAAACGAAAAAAAAATAAAAAAAAAATTAGGTAACTTTTTTTTAAACTAAAAAAAACTTTTTTTTTTTGATAAATTTAACAATTATTTTGATTATAAAAGAGCTTTCACATTAAAAATTTCATTGAAATCCGTTAAGTGGTTTATACGAGGAAATCGGATATGATGAAACCGGTCCTATAGGAGACTTTTGCTGAAAAATCTAATAAAGTTTACTCAAAAAACACCATTTAGAAAGATTTATCAAAATTTTACGAGCCGTTTATGAGATAAAAGATGAGAAAAACGAAAAAAATAAAAAAAAAATAATATTTTTCAAAATTTTGTTTAATGTTTAGTTTACTTCAATAAAGTCCACTAAACATTAAACAAAATTTTGAAAAATATTATTTTTTTTCATTTTTTTCGTTTTTCTCATCATCGATAACTTCAGCCAGACCATGGGCTATACTAATTTTAGGTGCATGAATTTAAACAAATTCCCCTAAAATGTTATAATTCACAGTATATTATTGCTGTAATTTTAATAAGAGTCGGTAATCATCGACCAAAATTTTGCGTCTTAGAGGGGTACAACAGCATCTAACTGATGAGCCCAACTGTTGTACCTGGGCGAAACGCATTTGGACTATAGGTCACTAAACTTAATTTCAAATCCCTATCCTGTTACAAATACCTACCCTTAAACCTGTAGAAATGACGTTTCATACATTCATCAAAAACTATAATAAATTCAGTTTTAACATTAATTTTATTGAAAAATCAAAAATGGAGAAATCAAATTTCCCAAAGCTTATCATACGAACTTATCAAATTCAAATCATCTCTTCAACTATAAATCACAACAGTCTTGTTATCGATTCCTCATCATCAAGTGTATACTTAGAAATACCCTCCACCTCAACACCGGAAACAGGATCGCCAAGAAACCACATTAACTCGATTTAGATGATTTCTCAATCAAACCAAACAATGAAAAAGTCAAAATACCAAATCTGACTTCATTTTCTCGTTTTGTGTCCAGGGCCATCGTCATCGTCATCAACATCAAACATCACCCTCACCATCACCACAATCACTACCTATCCCTCAATAAGTCACCATATCCAGATCCACTTCTGCCCATGATTCCGATTCCGAGTTTAATTGGTTTCGAGAATATTTCCATAGTGAGCCATTTCACTCCAACACAGCGAGCACAAGCTTCTCTGTTTTCCCTTCCGTCCGGTCCCCACACTTAGATTGAAATCTCAAATTTGGAAGCTGCATCTGAAATCACCAATCAAAAGGTGTAATTTCCCAGCTATGTATTTGTATATGTACATTTCTGCTGCTGCTGATTCGAACTCACCCATCTCCACTTACCATTCACCACCCCTATGGAAATATCATTCAGATTTGACCAAACAAAACTGGTTTCCACACTCCTTGGTTCCGGCATCGACACTGGCACACAAGGAAATCAATTCAACGTCAAGGCTTCTTTAATGGATTACCATGAATCCCCCGCTCTCAGAACCAAACCAAACCGAACTGAACCACCCAAAGGACGTAGTTGATCGTTGATTTCGCTTTCACTGGCATTAGAATTGGCTGGTCCTTTTAAAGGTTTCGGTTAGCTTAACTTATTTCCCATGAATTCAATTAGAGATAAAGAAACTTAATGGCTACCTATAGTTTGCGCCGGAAAGTCGATGGAAATCACAACGGAGGACTACGAGGACTACCGACAACGACTGCGATGGCGACTGCGACCGACGACGGCGACGTGCGTGTTGGTTAGTTTTGACTCGTGGAATTCGAAGGAATCGATTTCATTTGCGCTCTGCCATGTTGGTTTGTTGTTGTCGCCCACTTTGTCAATAGCAGTGTTTGCACTCCATTTAACAGTAATAACCATTGTGAGATAAGGATTTCTCGACTTTTGTCACTTCTTTACCTTCAACCAAATATCGGTTATAGTGAGGATGGAATTTTATATACTATATGTAACGTACCCAAGTCCTTGTTCCTTGAAGGAATATTTTTCTCTCTGTTATTTAAAAATGGTTTTTTAGATATTCCAAAGAGAACGATGTCTAAATTTCTGTTTTCAAAATATTATTTACGCTGTGACAGTTGTTATTTATAGATTGACATCGAGTTACATTTGTGGTAACTGAATATAAAGAAGAAGGCTTAAGTTTATATATAGTACTCCTCATCTAACTCTGGAAAGGTCACAGGGAAGATGATCCACTTTCTTAGAAGGTTTATTGTGATATGTCTTTGACACATTCTATTTTCGGTACCATTGTGATATGTGTACATGTACATACATACTGTTAGGTATAGGAAAATACATTTGACAAAAGGGTTTTAGCGAAGATGCAGTCATTGGAATTTGAAAGAGTTTGCTGGCAATGCTGTCAATAATAGGAAAAGCTGCAATTCATTAAGGTTCAAACACAAAGCTGGCCTTACGTTCTTTTGAGCATTTTGTTGGATTTTCGCCCAACTAAACAAACAATTAATACAACTCTACAGGGTGTTTGCTTGTTTTAAGGCAATATTTTAGGGCATAATGCTCTGGCATATCTTAAGAAAAAATTCGTTCTAGAGTAAGGCCTATCTCCAATTTTGGTATCATTTGTGGGGATTCAAGAAAAGGCTTACTTTGTACACCAAAGTTTACACTGTAATTACTTATTATAGAAACTTTGTTTTTAGAAGAAATACAAAACCCTGTCCAACTTAAAATGGCAGTGTACACGTCTAATGGGAAGCTTTTAATCAGTAGCGAGCCATATTTTTGTATCATACTAAATTCAAAGAAAATCCCATTAAAAAAAAGCTGCTTTTCAACCCCCCTTAAATTGATGTGCATTACCAGTGTCCGTTTGGCAACTTGTAATCATTTAAATTTTCATCCTTGGGTTTCACTTGAGGAGCTTTTGGTTTTAGAGCTTTTAAAAAAGTTCTTAATGTTGAGTGTTGTCGTGGAGATCTATTGTTTATATCTCTTACATTTCTTTAATGTTTTGAAAATTCGATTAAATGCAGTTACGAAATTGTAATCTGTTTTCTTTATTACAAGTTTATTGCGTAGGTTCTTGAAGCGCATGTTCACTTTTTCGAGAAACGGGAACAGTTTAAAATACTCGTTTTAACGCGGAGGCTCAGTGATGACCCACCTGTCTCTGAGACCGAGTTTCAGTGTTGTTCATATTGGCCCGTTATTCACGTCACCACTGTCGGGCTAAAAATGGCCCATTAATCTGCATCTGAGGCTTAGCTTTGCAATCCAATGATTCCAGACAAAAAAAATCTAATTTGCTGTATGGAGAAAATCTGTATCCATATCACTTCAGACATGTGCATGAGCGGAATTTGGATGATAACGAATAGCAGAATTTTTGGAAGGACGAATTTCAATTTAAAAGAGATAGTATCACAAATTTTCGAGATCTTCACACATAAACGTCAATTTGTGGGCAGCTTGAATTGGATTGGAAATTATTTTATCGGCTCCACAAAGCACAAAGGCTGAGTTCTGGAAACTATTAGGTTTTTTTGGGAAATGATTTCAAATTTTATAGAAGACATTCTACTTATTTAACTAGCTTCATCGCTCTAGCAACCTATGGTCGTGAGGTTAAGCATTGGTTAGAAGTTAGATGAAGAGTGGGGTAATCGTTGGATAGGAAGAAATGTACTGGGGTGGAATCGGCTAAGGTGATTTGTGATAAGTAGATAATAGTCACAATCGACAAATTTCGTCTGGCTAACTTGATTGTCACATGTGACAATCACATTTGTGTGACTTTTTCTTGTGATACCTAAATAGCTGTCACAAGAAAAAGTCAGAAAAATGTGATTGTCACATGTGACAATCACCTTATCCAGACGAAATGTGTTGATTGTGACTATTATCTACTTATCACAAATCACCTTAGCCGATTCCACCCCTGGTTCATTAGCCTGCAAAATCTTTTGACCTTACAGTACCTATTGGATTTTTTTTAAGGGGAAGAATAATTCTAGTACGAATAGTACAATAATCACTTAATAATCTGGTTCGTTACCGATCTTCCAACCTCTCCCCCTTTGATACGTACTACGAATTGTAGTCTATCGAAATAAGGTATGGAGAAAAATGGAGTCGGAACAAGACAGCATAGTAATATGCGCTTATAAAAATGCTGATGCTCCAAATGCTTTTTGATAAACAAATAACACATCTCGACCTATGACGTCAGTGGTCCGAAGCAGTGGAATGCATAGTGCATACGACTGCAAAGACTGAGCAAATCTGATATGCGTGGGTTCGAATCCTATGGTGTGCGTAAAAAGTTTTTCAAATAAAATTGGATTAAAGCTCAGCACCACTGGGTCGCACGAACTTGCTCTTATGCTAAGCAATTTCTTTGTGCCTGCATTATGTATATTAAAAAAAATTTTAAAAAATTTCGGAAATTCTTTTATTTTTTTAATTATAGTTTAAGAGTTTTCTCAGAAAAACTAAGTATGCAATAAAATTTCAAAACTATATGTCTATCCAGGAAAAAAAAATTGAAAATCGTTGCACCAGTTTTTTTAAAAAAGGTTATTTTTGAAAAACTTTTCCAAAAAATATTTTTGAATTTATTTGAGTATGTAAATATACGAAAATCTGTAGTTTACATCTGAAAAAATAATGTTAAAAAAAATAAATATACCCGTTTCCAACATATTTCGAAAACCAAACATTTTTTTTTTTTTAAATTATTAAAAATCAAAATAAAAAGTTTTTGAAAACTTTTACATTTCATATTATTAAAATTATTAATGACTTCCTGTGACCAACATTTTATTGAAATCAAATGTATAGTTTACGAGAAAATTTGATTTAAAAATGCTAGTTCTATGAGAGGTACCGTTATAAGAAAAATTTTGAAAAAAAAAATTTCTAACTTAAAGATAGACTGCCTTAAGAAAATTGCATTCTGAAAGTTTAATCAAAATCGTGAGAGCCGTTTTTGAGAAAATCAATTTTTTTCTTCCCGATTGTATGGCAGGTGCCGTTATTTTTGGGTCTAGAGCAAATATAAATAAAATGCACGACTGGGTCGCACGAACTTGCTCTAATGTGTGACAGTGGTTTATGGGCTTGAGATTTTGATAAAAATAAAATTTTCAAAATTCTTAAATAAATACTTAAACTAATTTGAGCTGAAAAAAAAGTACGCCATTTTATTTCTTGGATAAATTTGAATTTATGAGAATAAATTTAGAAAAATCTGTGGAGCGGTTTTTGAGAAAAAAAGTTTTTTTTGAAAAACTTTTTGAAAAAAATTTTCAAAAAAAATTCAAAAACGCCAGTTCATAGGTATTCAGCAAATACATTTATTTAAAATTTTTAAAAAAAAATTTAATAAGCAGTTTTCAAAATATTAATTTTTTAAATTTTTTTTTTTAAAATGCTTTTAAAAATACAAAAAAATATTTTTCAAAAATATTGGTATGCAATACAAATTGAGCTACCTACAGCTATATGTGTGTGAAATTTCGAAAGAATCGGTTGAGTCGTTTTCGAGATAGTCGAAAGCAAAAAAAACGGTCCTATGGAAAGTACCGTTCTTAGCCATTTTTTAAAACTTTTTTTTCAGCCATATGATTGGTCGTACCTAAAAAGCAACACTGATTTTTTTAATTAAAAATCGTTAGAGCCGTTTTTGAGAAAAATAAGCTTTAACGTAACGGTTGTATGGCAGGTACCGTTATTTTTTGAGCTAAAAAAAAAATTTCAATTTCCTTTCTGTACAATACCTAAAAAAGTCTATATACCAAGTTTGAAGCAATTCGGCCTACCCGTTTGGGCTGTAGGTCTACATACAGACAGACAGACAGACAGACAGACAGACAGACAGACAGACAGACAGACAGACAGACAGACAGACAGACATACAGACGGACAGAATTCTTAGACCATCTTTTTTCGTCTTCGCTATCATCGTAATGTCATGTTTGATTGTTATCTCAAAACTTTTTTTTTCGACGAATGCATAACTTGCCTTATAGTACCTATAATCGCAAGTAAAAAATGCACGATTGGGTCGCACGAACTTGCTCTAATGAGTGACAGTGGTTTAGGGGCTTGAGATTTTGATAAAAATAAAATTTTCAAAATTCTTAAATAAATACTTAAACTAATTTGAGCTGAAAAAAAAGTACGCCATTTTATTTCTTGGATAAATTTGAATTTATGAGAATAAATTTATAAAAATCTGTGGAGCGGTTTTTGAGATAAAAAGTTTTTTTTGAAAAACTTTTTGAAAAAAAATTTCAAAAAAAATTCAAAAACGCCAGTTCATAGGTATTCAGCAAATACATTTATTTAAAAATTTTAGAAAAAAATTTAATGAGCAGTTCTCAAAATATTAATTTTTTAATTTTTTTTAATGATTTTAAAAGTACAAAAAAATATTTTTGAAAAATATTGCTATGCAATACAAATTGAGCTACCTACAGCTATATGTGTGTGAAATTTCGAAGGAATCGGTTGAGTCGTTTTCGAGATAGACGAAAGCAAAAAAAACGGTCCTATGGAAAGTACCGTTCTTAGCCATTTTTTA
The DNA here is from genome assembly GCA_916050605.2 of Platycheirus albimanus. Classification (NCBI taxonomy): domain Eukaryota; kingdom Metazoa; phylum Arthropoda; class Insecta; order Diptera; family Syrphidae; genus Platycheirus; species Platycheirus albimanus. The sequence continues at coordinate 271,019,830 of OU696696.1, read as the reverse complement.
AAACTTTTTTTTCAGCCATATGATTAGTCTTACCTAAAAAGCAACACTGATTTTTTTAATTCGAAATCGTTAGAGCCGTTTTTGAGAAAAATAAGCTTTAACGTAACGGTTGTATGGCAGGTACCGTTATTTTTTGAGCTAAAAAAAAAATTTCAATTTCCCCTCTGTACAATACCTAAAAAAGTCTATAATACCAAGTTTGAAGCAATTCGGCCCACCCGTTTGGGCTGTAGGTGCCTATACATACAGACAGACAGACACAGACGGACAGAATTTTTAGACCATCTTTTTTCGTCTTCGCTATCATCGTAATGTCATGTTTGATTGTTATCTCAAAATTTTTTTTCTGCACGAATCCATAACTTCGCTTTAGTACCTCTAATCGCAAGTTAAAAGGAGACTGATGAGTGCAAAAGTGGCAAAGCACGAAATACCTATATCTCCAGCCAAAAACAATTGGTGGTAGCACCTTTAAGTTGTTGTTGTTCAGAAACGGGATCTAGAATGCATACAAAGTCAAGGAAGACACTTAGAGCATCTATTATAACTCTTGTAGTACACACATAAAATAAAAACTACCTAAACAGAAACAAAATGATAACATTTGAAGTTTAAAGCAAGGAGAACCTCAATCATGCCCTAAAATACCTGCGAATTTGGGGACACCCTGTATAACAACAATAGGTTTTAAAATTATAACCAATTGATACATCTTGGCGATGCTGTAAGGAACTAGCGTGAATATACAACTAGAATATTTACACTGTTATACAGGGAGCGTTGGAAACTGGCCATCATAGAAACACCGTTACTAATATTTTAGGTGCCACAAGGATACTACAGCGAAACACCTGGATCAAAAAATAGTGACAGTGATTGTTGGTCGAGGACGTGGGCCATAATGGACTGTTTCAGCCATCTTAAGCAAATAAGTTAAAACAGACAAATAGTACGTGAAAAGGACTATTATATAGAAGTTTCCTGGATCTGGACTACCTGGATAGAACATTCATAAGCCCACGGATGCTTGAAACAATCAACAAATGGATTTCCCCCTCTCTACAATTGGGAACAATTGTGAAAAAGTGTTGTTTTCTCGCATAGTCACTCCGTCTAGTAAACACTTTTATCTTGGGTGTATATGGAATTATTATGCTGAATATCCTTTATTCGCAGTATAGTAGACACTTACTTACTTAAGGTGGATCTCATAGTCCAGGACGGATCTCGGCCTCAACCAACAAGCCTCTCAGCCAGCTTGGTCCCTAACTGTCTCCAGTAACTCACATCAAGTTGGTTGAGGTTGTTCTCCAATTGAGCACGCCACCTACGATGACGTCTTCTTCTTCCACGTTGCCCATCGGGGTTGGATACGAAACTCGACGGGCTGGTGCGTCGGTGTTCATACGCTCCACATGACCCAGCGATCTTAACCGCTGAGTTTTCAGCTTTCTTCGATGTCGCTGTAAGGTCGGCATAGCTCGTGATTGTATCTTCTCCTCCAATCTCCGCCGATGCACACTGGACCGAACATTACTCGAAGAATCTTTCTCTCAAAGCAACCCGGAAGATTTTCATCCGAATCCGTTTTTGCCGAATCAATATCAATACTAGCAAACGCACCACTGACAGCTCGCTTCGTTCTTCAGATAATTTCAGAATAAGCCAGAAGTTGAACGGACTTCTTAAAAACTGTGCCACTGGTGTTGACTTCTGAGTTGCGCACAATTGGTTCAAGCACGATGTTAAAGAGGTTGCATATGATAGCCCATCGCCTTGTCCTAAACCTTTCTCGACTCCAAAGGCTTCGGTGATGTTCTGGCCGACTTTGACGGAGCAGCGAGAATTCCTTATGGTCATCCTGCACAAGCGAACGATATTGGCAGATGGCAGGAATGCCGAGACGTGACATGGCTCTCTATAGCTCATCTCTATTGACGCTTAGATTCTGTCTTTGTATTTCTTTCCAGCATTTTGACACTATTCGTAGTTTCTCAATATAGTGATCAAAGTGAGTGTGTTAGCTCCTCTGAAAGTTTGGGCCGTTAAAATTCTATTGGATGACTTCCCAAAGCAAATCCTTATCGCAACGTTATAGCTCAAGGGAAAGGGAAAATTTGTTTAAGTAGTGCACTACACGGTACATTTGTTCACGACTAATTATAGTCAATGGAAATAATTCCCGGTTAAGGATCCTTTCGAGGTGCATGATAACAGAAGCAAGCATATATTATTCCAGGGTAAACAAAATCAAGACCTGCAGTCGGACTTGTAACACATCAACCAAGAAAACAACATCTTTTCCATATCTGAAATGATGTCCCCATAAAAAGCTCCAAGAACAAGTAAATAGCTGCGTGCATTTAAAAAACATATCTGTCTTTTAAGTACCTCTCCTTGAACCGTCTGCAGTTAACATTACCAAAGTGTCATTTCCATTCAAGGAGTTTCATATACATCATTATTCAGTTCTTCGTCTGCAAAAACACCAAAAGCCTGAAAATATTTCTTACCCAAATCACCTAAACAGGACTTGGGTATAAGAAGGATGAAGGAAAACAGCATCACCACAGAATAAGGACGAAAGAAAACATGTAATAAAGATAAATGTCATAAAACTTATCTTTCTCCAAGAAAACGTAATTGCTATATATACCTTATATGGTTTTAACAGCCCTGATGACTCCAGCTTCCATATACGCTACTCACCCACATCAAGGATATAATATGAATCATAAATACAGCGAAATGAAGGCAAGCAATCCTTAGAAACTCAGACGATTTAAGTTGCTTCAGTAAGTTAATAAAAAGACGATAGTAAAAGAGAACAAAAAAAAAATCATCCTGAGTAGAGGATACCTACTTAAAGATGGCATCAAACAATCCTTGCGGATGTCGCAGAAAACACATCCTATCCAAGAAATACAAATCCTTCCCTCAAATGACCTACATTATTTCCCTTCATCAAGCCTTTCCATCTCGAGTGTTAGGTTAATATTTTTAACCCATCAAGTACGAGTAAAAGTTTTACCTATGCAGCAACAACACCTTCACCTGACATTGTTCCTAACGGCGGTAGTGTTGTGTTTCGACCTTTAGAGCACCCATAATACATCGCCCAAAGGACACCGGAGGAGCCTAGATGAAGTACTCTCTGATAATTAGTTAAATTACTGCTATCACACTGCACGTGACGTGACACTTTATCAAGCACACGCAGAAGCACACACTTATATACAAAGGTAAATACACGTATATATTTTGCAAGGACATCTTCATATCACCAACAGTCCGCCATTATGTTATCCTTTCGACTATAAAACAATTAACTTTATCTCTCAGTGAACATTAATAACAAATTTAATTCCCAACCCTCAATACCTACTACCTACTATGTATTTCCTTTCTCCTCTTATATGTAAGTGTGTGTGAGTTTTTATTTTGTATGCGAGCGAGTTCGATCCTTGTGTGAGGGATATTACGAGTGGTTTGGTTATTTTGTAGAAGACCAGGACGCAAAAACTGGCAATTTTCATAAATAAAAACCAAGATATCTCCAATGGAATAGATATGTGTGTTTGTGTGTGTACGATAGCATATCTAAGAGACAATGTGTTTTCTATTCTTGTCTTTGACTTCAGCCAGCACAGTAATAGTGCTCGTCTATTTTGATGAACCAGGAGACGAGAAAGATACGCAATTAGGTTATTTAAATGGTAATCTTATTGGTCATAAATAAAAAGGACGAAAAGAGAGTATAAGGATACTTACTACACATTCTGTGGCTTTGTTGTCCGGTACCGTACCGAAGCCATATACCGACCGACAGCACAGTCATGATGCGGACTGTTAAAAGAGAAAATTAAATTAAGTGGCTCCCTCTGTTGAGTGCTGTCGTTATTTATTTAAATAATAAAATAAATTGCCAGCCAGGACATTTATTTTATAGAGAGAGAGAGTCGATTTTTAGAATAATCGTATAGGAGGCTGTTTTCTCTGGTCTAGATGATGGTTACCGCATCCGCATGCCGGTCGCACCGCACCGGTCCGGCCCTTCTATAAGGGTGAATAAAATTTCAATTGTATATTACGGATGACAAAACCGAATTCAATTGTTCTGAATCATTACTTTTTTGAATGGTTTTGTTGTTGTTGTTGCTGTTGCTGTTGTGGTGGTGGGATGGGGTAAGTAATAGATGACAAGAGAAATTTAATTTAATTTATTCAGTAAGTGATATTGTTGAGTGGTCATGCAGGATTTCAAATGAAATATAATATTATAATTTTAGGAATCAAATTTAGCTTATATTATTGGCGAGGGTTATTTTCCATGCGAAAAAGTTTGACTAAATTGTTAAATAATTTCATTTGAGTCTTATAAGGACTAAGGGCTTGAGATCAGCAGCAGAGATTTTGGTGAACAGGAGCCAGTAATGTAAGAAATAAGTGAATTTGAATAAATATCAATTATTCCAAACCTTGTTAAAGGACCATCAAGCAACGTCTAAAAACAGAGTCGAAACTTTGTCATTGGAGCTCTGGAAAAAATAGCTGTAAGCTTTGAAGACACTCTTCCGCCTTGGTTTATTTGGTAATATCTTCTGTTTTTGTTTTGTTTAGTTTAAATTGGAGAAGATAGTACCTTCGGTGAGTAGTTCGGTTGGAGATCCTTAAGACTACTGACTACATTTCAAAGGCATAATTCACTGGACTTCTACATATTTTATACGACACCTTCAAAGCAGATGTGTGGACGGCGCAGGGGCATAAGGCCCAGGAACATAAAGCCAAATTTTTTTTTTTTTTTGGGTTATGACCCACTTACGTGGGACATAAGACCGAAAATTAATTTGGGCTTTAAATCCCACCCAAGTGGGTCATAACCCAAAAAAAAAAAAAAATTTGGCTTTATGTTCCTGGGCCTTATGCCCCTGCGCCGTCCACACATCTGCTTTGAAGGTGTCGTATAAAATATGTAGAAGTCCAGTGAATTATGCCTTTGAAATGTAGTCAGTAGTCTTAAGGATCTCCAACCGAACTACTCACCGAAGGTACTATCTAAGGTACTATCTAAGTTGGGCTTTATGTCCCACATAATATGACTTGACAAATGATAAAAATAAATGTATTTCAATGCGAGAAAAGTTTTTTTCTTCCTGAGCCCTTAACTTTAATGCTTAGAAGAATCCGCACCTGGTTTAGTTGACATTCAAACCAGTTTTTTAATCTCCCAAAATTTGAAGCGCTTTTTGGTTTCGAAATTAAGACTACTGTTACATTTAATGTTGAGAAAAAAATGCATATATTCAAACCTTGAAAGTACATTAAGTGTTGATTGAGTGTTGTTCTTATAAGAACTGAAAGTTTAAAAAAAATGGAAAATCGTGGTTTTGAATTTTTGCCAGGTCTAAGAAAAAATAGTCGTTTCTTGTATTTGAAGTCTGAAAAACAATTATATGTTATTAAAAGTGTTTATAAAAAAAATATAAGACATTATACGTGCTATGTAAGAACATGCAAGACTAACATTTGACAGTGAACTAAATCAAATAATAAAGTTCAACGATGGCATTCAAACACATGGTGACCAGGCTTGCCAGATTGTGCGATATATCGCAAAACGTGCGATATTTTTTTTTAAATTTGCGGCGTAAAATATGATTTTGCGATATTGCAAATTTTGTGCGATATTTGCGGTATATTTTTTCCCCACAATAAAATTAAATTTTAAGATAAAATAATATCACAAAAAATTAAAATAACTTAGAACACATACGTTTTCTTTAAACACAAAAAGTCCTGCATTGATTCACTGTATCATTTTCACTTCAGACAGACTCGAATACGCCTGCTTCTATTGTTTTAGGTATGAACTAAGAACTAAGTAGCCCATGACAAAAAAAAACTTCATCCACCTTAGAGACTCGCCCGCTGTTTTTGTTCTAAAAACTAAGTAGCCCGTGACAAAACAAAACTTCATATGCGTCATTAGTCATTGTCTCATTGTTTTTGTTTGTGAAATACTGTGTTCAAGTAAGCATTTTTTGTTAAAACTTTACAAAATATGAGTTCGAACGCAAATAAAAAAACAATAACTTTTAAATATCAAAAGGAATGGGAGGATCCCCATGTTTTTAAAGGTAATTATGTAAATGGGAATATATCATTGAACTTACTAAACTTGTTCTATTTGTTGCCCAAAGGGTGGCTGCAAAAATCTAAAAATGTACCTAAGGCGTACATGCTAAAACACGATGCCATGAACGAAACAAATCTAAGGTGGTCAAATTTGACTACCTGTCAGGCGACAAAACAGATCTGGCCAAAACTAGATCCAAAACGCTCCATATGTTTGTTATCTCTTGGTAGATCACACCTTAGCTCCTTAATCGGTGTCATAACTGGACACTGTCTTATAGGCAGACATGCTACTAGACTCGGTGTCTTCTCGAACGACTTCTGCAGAAGTTGCATGGACGAGGAAGAAGAAGAGACTATAACACATCTTCTTTGTTCATGCCCTGCTCTCTCACAAAGACGAAAATTACATTTGGGAGATTTCTTCCTCAACGATATAAATGACCTAACTCAGACAGACATACACTGTCTCCATCGCTTTGTTAAAAGTTCCAATTGGTTTTAAAATTAGTGAGGTAGTGCCTTACTTTCATATGTGGTATCACAATGGACCTAGTATCTGGTCTAAGTGTGTCAGTCGTTGACTGACAGCCACCTTAACCTAACCTAACCTAACCTAAAGCGTTTTGCAAATTGTGCCAATGCGATTTAAGAGCCCACAAAAAAGATTTGGAAAGACATGCACAAGGAAAATCACACCAATTAAAAGCCAACAAAATCCAAAAAACTCGAATGGAAAATTTTGGTTCGTAATTTTTTTTATAATCAATCTTCTTGCGTTCTATAACTTTCGCTTCTTTTTTCTTACACTAATTATTAGTTACTGTAACAAGTACAAGAAAAACGAAATTTATTGAGCTACGGCTGGCATATTTTACAGCCTGTCATAGTGCTATACGCTCTATCGACCATTTGGGTGAGGTTTTTAATGAAGCCAATCAAACAGAATCAGTGAAGATCCACAGAACCAAGTGCACTGCCCTCATCAAAAATGTTCTTGCTCCTTCATTTAAAAAAGAGCTTGTCGAAAGCATTGGTGAGGCCAGATACTCTTTGATTCTTGATGAGTCAACAGACGTTTCTACGCATAAATATTTATGTATTTGCATAAAATATTTATGCAGTGACTCAAAGAAAGTTGTGACTGATTACCTGGGTTTAATAGAAGTCACAGAATGCTCTGGCCAAATATTGTGCGACGAAGTTGTACGATATCTCGACACAAGTAATTTGAAGTTGGAAAAATTTATAGGCATTGGCACTGATGGTGCAAGTAATCTCTGTGGTAAAAACAACTCGTTGTTTACACATTTAAAAGAAAAGGTACCAAATCTTATACTCATCAAGTGTATATGCCACAGTATAAATATATGCAGCTCAAACGCGTCGAAGGTTCTTCCAGCACAACTTGACTTTATGGTCAGAGAAAGCTATAATTGGTTTGCACATAGTGCACTGCGCAAAAGCAAGTATGAGACGCTTTTCAAACTTATAAACGGCGAAACCATCTCAAAAAACAAAAATCTCATTGCTTTGTGCAACACACGTTGGCTTTGTCGTTATGAAGCTATAAAGCGCATATACGAACAATTTTTGGAGCTTCAAACACATTTCGATATATGCGCCTTAAACGAAAAGTGCCATTCTGCTAAAATATTGTCGGATCTTTTCAAAAACCAGAAGAACTATCTGTTACTTTCAGCAGTCGTTCCCATAGTAAGAGAAATGAACGCACTCAACTTATTCTTCCAAGCGACTGACGTAAATTTCTTGAAAGCTCAAAATGAAATTGAAACGGTTGCTCGCTTTTTAGCTCAAAAAGTCTTATTGATTATTCCGGATCCAAAAATAGACATTCAAACTGTCATTGAATTGATAAATCATGAAGAAAATTTAAGACCAATTTCTGAAGTTGATCTGGGATCTGATTTTGAAAGGAAGTGCCGAGAAAAAAATGTGACTACAGATTGTGCAATAGATATAAAGAAAGAGATGTCTTTTTTTTATCAAAACGCTCCTTTTTGAAATGAAAAAACGCTTATCGGAATCAAGCAATCTTTTCACGAAAATAGGATATTTGTTTCCAAAAGTATATTTGAGTCACCTTCGCCCAGATTTCAAAATGCTGCCATTCGGTGTTCTTCCTCGTCAAGTATCCTATGAATGCTTAACAGAACTAGAAGCACAATGGAACAAACTCATCTTAGTCAACTGGATTGAAGAGTTTCATCCAGAACCGATACCAGACGAGGATGCGGTTGAATTTTGGATTCGAGTTTCCGAAACAAAAAATGCCATTGGCAAAAATCAATTTTCAGAACTAAGCCATTTTGCTTTAAGTGCTCTTTCCTTACCGGCAAGTAATGCTATTGTGGGAAGATCATTTTCTTACATGAACGCAATCAAGACCAAAAGTCGCTCTAAAATTAAAATACAATTTTTGGATCCACTAATGTGGATAAGGATTCATTTTCGTGTAAAAAAACATCTGCTGCAATAGTTTTCAACCAACCCCAAATATGCTTGAAGCCTTCAATTCGAACATGTACGAGCAATACTCGATTGAGGATGAAGAAGATGTAAGCTCATACATGGAAACTTTTTCAAATACTTAATACAAATTACTTATTAATACAATATTTTAAACTTCCTTTTCTAATGCAATACTATTTATTTGTGTATAAGTTCCTTTTTTATGTAACCAAATGTATAAAACATAAATTTAATATAAACTGCTTTATTTTAACTGTATTTTTTTATTGATTTAGGCAATTTGCGGTTTTTGCGAAATTTTTTTTTTAATTTTGCGGTATTTTGCGAAAAATTATATTGAACTCGCGATATTCGTTCATAAAAGTCTGGCAAGCCTGATGGTGACCAGGAGGATTTAATGAAAAAAATGAAACTATTAAATTCAATTAAAAGCGAGTGTTCCGTTCCAAATAAAAGAAGAACGTCGGCGAAAAAAATTTTTGACGAAAAACGCTTAAAAATGACAGACGCAGCAAACCTAGTTCAATTCACTTCGATAAAGTGTCATATGAACAGAATAAAAAGTTCCTTATTGCCGAAACCACCCACAAGCTTAATGGAAATAAAAGAAGCATTTATGAACGAAAAGGTTATGAGTGACTATGGTATGTCGAAATACGACAATGAAAAACAATTTTACAAACATACTATTTTGGAAAAAAAAATTGGATACACGATTTTCCTGGCACCTAAGATCGTCGAACTTATTCAAACATTGCCTCAGTCTGATAGGCACTATCTTATTGATGGCACATTTAGTGTTCTACCATCATGCGGGTGTAGGCAATTGATAATCATATACATAGCCCATGCTGAACATGTAAGTAACTTCTTTATTGATTCTTGAGGCAAGCATTAAAATTTTGATAAGACAAAAATATATTAAGTTATTAAATATTTCTGTATTTTTTCTTTATTATTTTATTTATTATATTATTTATTTACGCTCTTGCCCTATATCAATGATTCTTCTATTCCGCAAAGAAGCCATGTTTTTCTCAAACACGGTGATCAGTGTTGAAACATGAAACTTCTTTTTATGGCACTAAATATCTTCTTGTTTGGTTTTTATAGCGATTTGGTGATTAGAGACAAAGGAGCGATGTTTTGGCTTGTATATTAAACTACCTTGGCACTTACCTGAGCAAGAAAGTGTATTCCCTCCTGGTATTTTGGCCTCCAATACCCATGTCCTCGACATTTTATATTTGGTAGTCAGATACTGACTGGCTAAGACGGTTTACGGACGATAATTTTACGTGATAACCAGTTAACAAAACAGTTCATGTGTAGGTTGTATTTCTCCAACCACCCACTCCACTTACAACCACCCACCATTTTTTTAATTTTTTTTTTTACCCCATCCCCCCAAACATCAACCTCTCACCCCAACATACAACCACCAACCAACAGCCCACACCACCTACAACCACCAACCAACCACCCACTTTTTTTGACAATTCTCCCCCAAACCATACCAAATCCCCCTCAACACCAAACACATATCCTACAAACAGCCACCAACGAACTACCCATTATAACCCCCAACCAAGCACCCTTTTTTTTTTCCTCAGCCGGTTACTACACCCCCCACACACACACCCCCCACCCCCACCTACAATCATCAACCACTCAACACCCTGCCCTCCCACTTTATCGGCTTTCTAGGCTAACAAAGTAGCTATGTAACGTGACTGTGGCTGTGACACTTTTTCGAGAGTGCTGTCCATATATTCCGATTTATTAGACGTTATCACGTCAAAAATTGAAGGAAAAAATCATATAAAATTCTATTGAATACTTTAAAATCACTAGTTACGTTTTTTGGCAAAAATTAACTAAACAGTTTCTTTTCCCGTTTAATATTTAAAAAAAAACTTTTTCCGAAATCGTTCGACCAGTTTTTTCAAAAAATAGTTTTTTTTTTAACAACTTTTCAAAAATATATTCCAAATTTTGTTTGAGTTTGCCAACTTCTAGCACTTTGTTGTTCTTATCAGAAAAATAAAATTTGAAAAAAATTGATTAAAACGTTTTTGAAAAAAAAAAAAAATAATACAAAGTTTAAAGCAAATCGGTTCAGCCGATTAGGATATATGTATGTAGGTGCCAATATACACAGACTAACAGAATTTCCAGACCCACTTTTTTCGACTTCTCCATCATCGCAATGTAATGTCTGATTGTTAGGTACCTTAAATTTTTTTTTACATGAATCCATAACTTGTCTATAGTACCCGCCTATAATCGTAAGTAAACATTTGAATAGAAAACTGGCAAGGCCACCTTAGATTTTTTTTTGAATAATGAAAGAACACATGACAACAAACAAAAATATTTATATAAAAAAAATCGCTCACCTGAATATTTGAACACAAATTTTTAAAAACCAAAAAAAAAATATTTTTTTGATTTTGTTCTGCCGACTAACTGTAGACGTAGAGCACACACGCAACTCGATGTTGTTCGTAATTATGTATAAAGAAAAGATGGAAAATGTAGAAGGAACATTATGGTCTGCATCGAAATGTCTGTGCGTATTTCGGGGAAGCACACAAACGGAATATCTCACTGTTCCAAAAAATCTGTAAATCTGTACGTTTTTCTGTTCTCTTTCGAAAACAGGAAATAAGCCACTCCCGACAATAATCGAGAATTTCCTTTGTACAGGGTGGGCCAAAAGAAGTCATCCATCCGATGTTGTTTGGCTCTCATTTTTTTCTAAATGAAAAACTTCGATTCTGTCTTGTTATTGTTTATTTGAACCTTTAGAATTGGTCAAGTCGAGAAGATAATATTGGACAAATGGGTGCCGTCACAATTGATTGCTCGTTTTATGGCATTTTTCATCACTTCAGTGAGAACTTCGGGCGACAGATTCTCGCACTCGTGTCGAATGTTGTCCTTGAGGGCTTTCAGAGTCTCGGGCTTGTTCACGTTAACATGCGGGACTTCAAAAAACCCCACAAAAAAGTCTGAAACGGTTAAATCGGGCGATCTTGCGGGCCAATGCAAATCGCCAAAACGAAAGATCAGGCGACCCGGGAACGCCACCTTCAGAATATCGGTTAATGTCGGTCCATGAATCGCTCCATGTCTGTTCACTTGTATTCTGCATCTGTCTAGTCCACAAATGTCAAAACAGATTTGACATTGGCGGCCATTTGCAAAAATAAGAGCATCTTCCAATAGGATGATTTCTTTTGGCCCACCTTGTAGATACACTATAATTTGGGCTAATAGATTTTAAATAAATAAAAAACAAAATTTTTTTGAAAGGAGGGCGTCAGCCACACCCAAAGTTAAAAAATTTGGCTTTACTACATTACATTAAAACTAATAGACACAATTTTTTGATTTTTAAGAACCGTTGATTTACTGACACAATATCGAAGGGTTCGTATGAAAAGTGGGCGTCAGCCATGCCTAAATTCAAGTATTTATGTATGATTTGTAGAAAATTTACTCATCTACCTTTATCTTATGAGTGCTGATTGTGGGCGTTACCGGTTCAAGAACTTATTTATTTATTTATTTATTCAATGCTTAGTACAAGCAGAACTTAAAACTAGTTAATAATAAATACAATTTTAATATGATATACCAGAAAAAGATTAACAATTTTTAAAATTTAAAGTAAAAAATACAAAAAAAAAAAAAAAAAAAAAAAAAAATATAGAAGAAAATTGAAAATGAATGATTTTAAGCACATTACTGGGGTATATTTGAGAGGAGGGTATTACGAAGGACTGATTTAGATGTATGGAAATCAAACCCATTTGAAAAGTTGTTAACGTTACGAAGCATTCGAGACATGGGATTAAAAAAGGAATAGTTTGTGCGGTGATAAGGGATGCGGAAGAGGGGAACAGTTCTTACATTACGGGGGTTGGTATTAAAGGAAATAGTATTTACTAATGCTGGGCAGTCAATGGTACCAGTAAGTAAATCGTGAATAAAAACGATATCTGCAGCTTTACGTCGCTTTTCAAGGGAGTGCAGATTAATTAGTTGTAATCGATCAACATAGGGAGGAAGATGATAATTATCATCCCACCGAAGGCTGCGCAGAGCAAATCGAAGAAATCTACGCTGGACAGCTTCAATTCGTTTTATTTGGGTAACTTGATGCGGTGACCAAACTTGTGAAGCATATTCAAGAATAGGTCTGACAAAGGTAATATAAAGTGATTTGGAGACATATGGGTCTGGAAATTCTTTGGACCAACGTTTGATGAACCCAAGCATAGAATTAGCCTTATTGATGATATTGTCAATATGGGAGTGAAAATTAAGCTCTCTATCACATAGGACACCCAAGTCTTGAGAGGAAGTAACATATGGCACAGACTCCCCCTCAATAAAATAGGGCCTATGTGGCCCAGGTTGGCGTTTTCTGGAAAAAGTCATAGTATGACACTTGCTTACATTTAATTCGAGATGGTTTTTTAGGCACCAAAGGGAAAATCTATCAAGGTTGTCTTGCAGATATCGGAAATCAGTGGTTGTTGATATGCTTTTAAATATTTTCATATCATCCGCATAAATTAAAAGATCACACTCCAGAATGTTTGCAACATCATTTATTGCTAAAATGAAAAGCATTGGGCCTAGATGACTGCCTTGTGGAACACCGGAGGATGCACTGAAAGGAGAGGAAAGGGAGGATCTAAAACGGACAATGTAATTTCTATTAGATAAATAGGAGTCAATCCATGAAATGAAATGGGGGGGGAAACCGAGGTATTTTAATTTGTAGGAAATAATTTTATGAGATATTTTGTCGAACGCCTTGCTAAAGTCAGTGGATATGAGATCTACTTCATCCCCATTTTCCATGGTGCACAGCGTCTGAGACACAAAATGCACAAGGTTTGTTGTAGTTGACCTTCCGGCTAAGAAACCATGTTGAGCGGGGGACAAAATAGGCTTACAATAAAAGGCGAGAACATCATAGAGAATACTTTCAAACATTTTAGGTATGCAAGAAAGCTTGGCTATTGGGCGATAGTTAGACACATTATTCTTTGGTCCTTTTTTATGGATAGGAACTATGAATGATACTTTCCAAGATTGTGGAAAAACACATTGAGAAATAGATAGTTTAAACAGAGAGGTCAGTGGATGAATGAAAGCACTTGAGCACTTAGTCTAACTCATTGATTCAATATTAGACATAAGGCACTTAGGTCAATATTACAAACACCACACATCAAATAAAATATGCCCATTCTATGTAACCGGTGATTCGTCGTTTGATTTATTATGTAAAATAAAACACATACATTGAATTTAAATTTTTTATTTTAGGTTAAAAAAACAATTCATGGCATTTACTTTTTGAAAATGATATCATGTACTCGTAAATGTTGGCCACGACTGTACGTCTGAAGTATGTCCATTCGGAAGGTCCAATTTTGGAAGATTCGTTTGAGCATATAGCGCCTGGTATCTCGTGAGTAACACGAGTAATGTTGGCTTCCAAAGAGTTAATTGTAGCTGGTCTATTCCTGAAGACCTGAGACTTTACATATTTTCACAGAAAATAATATAAAGGTGTAATATCGCACGATCTAGGCGGCTCACGAAAATGTTTTCTCAATAAGTCCATTGTCTCACGCGCTTTATGCATCGTAGTGCTGTCTTGTTGGAACCAGAGCTGACCGAGACCATGGGTTTGAATTTCAGGAAGCACATATAGTCCGTTAACATGACGGTTACCATGGACGGTAACACTCTGATGGCTGCGCGCCTCAATATCCGCGGACAAAATATCGGGTCAAAATATCCGCGACAAAATATCCGTGGACTAAATATCCGCGTCAAAATATCCGCGACGCATAATATTACGGTGTATAAGCAATGACCTAAGTAAGGAGGGGCATGCTGCCCCCCTTCAACCCCCTGCTTGGACACACTATAGGACTTGGGGTAGGTGCGAGGTTGGGTGTATGCGGATATTTTGCCCGCGGATATTTTGTCGCGGATATTTTGATCCGGATATTTTGTTCGCGGAAATTGAGGCGTGTCACCCACTCTGATATGACTTATTTTTGAAGAAATATGGACCAATATGATACTACCACCCCATAAACCAGCTAATACAGCTAAACAATTTGGAGACGCTGTTGAAGTGTGAATCTTTCCATCATGACTTGAAAATGACAAAGCAGTTTGATTTTGAAAATTAAACCTCTAGCCCAGTAGAAATCGACATTAAAATTGCAAAGCATGATGTAGTTCTGATTTTTTTGTATGTTGTATGGACCAGTTAGGATAGTATAAATCCAAACTTGCAACTTCGATAAATTTGTGCTTGATGTGCAGCACGCGAAGAACTTGCAAAATTTTGGGACTTTTTCACTTTTTGCTCTAAAAGTCTTAAACTATGCGTTTTTTAACAAAAAAAAAAATAACCACTTTCTGTAAGTCCATTAAATTTACAACAATTTTAAACTAACCTAAGCTCTATAAACCGCATAGAGACCGAGCTATGACTCTTTGAAGATGGTAAATTCTTACAGAAAATTAATAAGTTTTAGTTTTACTGTCGTAAGGATCAAAATATTGGCAAAACCGCTAGTCCTATAAGAAAAGTTAGTATACAAATTAAGTTGTAGTAAATTTCGTTTCCTTTCATTTAAGTACAAAACAAAGGCTGTGAGACTGATGGTTCAGTAACAATTCTGAAAAAAACGTAAAAATGGATTTTTGATGAATTGAGACAAAGCTCTTGAAACACCTATTTTTGTACTTAGTAAATAAGGAAAAGGCATAAAAACATGCAAAAATGTCAATAATTTTTGAAGTGAAACTTCTTTAGAATCGTTGTGATTTCAAACCGGATGCAGCGAAAAAACGACATGTAAGAGACACAAATACAAAAATGTGTAGGATGAAGCCAGGAAAGAATGAGACAGAAATATACATACTATTTTTCTGACGGAAGTAACGCTCAGTATTCCAATATGGCGGCACCGATGATTCGCATTAGCTCACCGTGTGCACGAAAGAGTGAGAATATAAATACTATAATCTTACTCATTCATGCACGTGCTCCATGGAATTTGTTTGTTTTAATCAATGTAGGGATGGGCAAGTAAAAAATATATCGATATTTATCGTATCGATATTCTTTAACAGTATCGATAATTATCGGGTGAAAAAAATCAATATATCGATATATCGTCAGTTTTCTCATGATTTTTCATACATACTACGAAAGCATTCAAAATTCGTAAAAAAGAATAGACATGAAGAAAACAGTATGTTTTTTTTTTAAATGTTGTTTTGGCTAAAAATACAAATAACGGACATCTCTGTTTATAAACGACTGAATTTAATAAATAAAAATGCGGAACATAAACACAAGAGTATGAACTTCTTTGCTCGGAAACTGTGTTATGTTTCATCGTATGCATTTTATTTTAAGTTGCATGAATGAATTAAATTGGGGAAAAGCGCACTGCGGCCTTACAGATTTATTGTGCCCCTTTTAAAGCTGGATGAGGATACTCGTCCTACACACGGAGAGAATTGAAAAATCACCAATTGCGAAATATTCAGTTGCAATTTACAAAACATGTTTTTTTTGTAAATCACGGCGCTTTGATTCGAAACTGATAGAACAATTGGCAATTTAACTTTCAATTCATCTCAAATTACAACAATTCCTAAGTTGAGATTTACAATTAAAAGTTATAATTCAAGCTTGTGCCCTTAAAAGTAAATTACAACCTTTTTGTTGCAGTTTACTACTTCAAGGGAATAATTCCATTTCTACTTTTTACCAATCTGGATTTGCTAAAAATTTTTCGTGATTTACAATCACTGAGTATTAAAATCAACTCAAGTGTGTCTGACGGCTACGTCGAAGGTCCGGAGTTCGATCCCTGCCTCCAACTAATAATTATCTTTTTTTTTTGGTACTGTCTCTTTTGAGGAAATGTAAAATCCTCGAAAAATAAATCTGGTTAATATTAAAAGTGGATCTTTGTAAGCCATTCGGATTCAGCGGGAAATGATATTCCACCAGAATATCAACGCACATACAGGAATCGTTCAGAATATAAGTCATTAGGCCCTGGCCCCGCTTGTGTCTCCAATAATGCCTTTTTTGTAGTTCTATTATGTACATAGTGAGTACAAGGTTGAATTTCAACTACACATTATATACAATTTCTTACCTTTATTTAAATAATCATCACAAAATATTGTACATTAGAGGTTAGACGTCCAAAATAAGACGACTATATTTTTCTCGTCAATAAAACATAATCTTAATTCAAAACACCCCTAAAATGTAACTCATATTCAGGTTGCTTCTTATTATTAATTTTGATATCCGACTTATATGCATCACCATGGCCTAGTAGATGTGTGCTAGGTTGATATGCAGAAGGTCTCGAGTTCGATTCCTAGAATCAGCCATGTAAGTAAAAGTTACAGTTTTCAATAAATAATAATAAATGCTTTTAAATAAATAGAAAACGTTGCTTCTCTCTCAAAGCGATATATGTTACAAATTGAGTAAAATGGGGTTGCAATTTACAACTTTACCACTCATTTTTTCAAAAACATATTTTTGATTCAAAACAAAAAGATGGAAATCTACGACTCGCTTTTTGCAATTTACAATCGAGTAAATATAAAATTGATACAAATTTGGATCAATTTTCGATTCGCGATGGCAATGTTTTATTTCTCAGGATCGAATTATTGACCCAAAAAAGTGGTAATTTGCTATTTTTGAGTGTCAATATCTTCATTTCGTTCAATTTTGAAAATTGCGAACAAGGAGTCGTAATTTACAAAACCCCGAGCTAGGGTGAGAAACTGCATAAGATTTTCGTGATTTGCAGCTCATTTTTCTTGATCTGATCTAAAAATTCTTTCCGTGCAGCACTTCCCCCAAATTGGTTTCTTTTAGGAAGGTTAGTATTTGAGGTATTTTTAAAGAAGGTAATCTGCCCTTATTTATCTGGTAACTACCCAGCATTTTGAAGTGAAACTGCTTTAGAATCATTGTGATTTCAAACCGGATGCAACGGAAAAAACGACAGGTAAGAGACACAAATACAAAAATGGGTAGGATGAAGCCAGGAAAGAATGAGACAGAAATATACATACTATTTTATATTATCGGTCTCTCCTCTTTGTCCCATACTTCGTAGCGTCCCCACTCCTGTCTTCTAAGCATAGTCGCCTGTAATTTGTGAGCCAGAGCGAGAGAGCAGATGTCGGTGTGTATGTATATTGCACACTGTTTAATACGTGCTGGTATTTGAGCATTTAACGTGTGTTAGTGTATGTGAAAACTACGTGAGCTACTGTACACTGTATGCGGCTGCGTATTACAGCTTTTTAGTAAGATGTCAGCGTGGTGTGTTATTATTGAAGTGAAACTTCTTTAATATCGGGGTAATTTGAAACTCGACGAAACGGAAATGCAACATGACACTTTTGAGCAAATATGTAAATCAATTAAAAAAAAAAATATATCGCAACAAGTCTGAGAGAGAACGAATGAAAAAAAAATTATGAAAAATATTATATTCTAGCTCTCATTTTCTCCTATCATACGTTTTGCCTCTCGCTCAGGTCTACTAAGCATTATGTTAAACAAAAGCGAGTGAGCAGGCGCGTTGGTACGATTAAGTTAGTATGTTAGTTAATATAGGTACGTGATTTGAATGCTCTCTAACAAGAAAAGCTTTACAAAAGGTTTCAATAAACTAAATTCAAGAAGAATGTAAAATTCAAATAAATACATAACAAAATTATTTATAAAAAATTGGCATTCAAAAAATTATTTAAATTTTAAAAAAGTATCCTGAATTTTCGAAAATAGTCAGTTTTCGAATATTTTTTTGACTTGTGTTAAATAGTGGCGTCCTGGAGTTCATACTTAAAAAGGGAGTCAAAAAGACGCAAAGTATGTCGGTACGTCTGTATGCTTGAATATGTGTTGAAACTTTTGTATTTGTATAGATACGTGTTGAAAGCATTTAGTCATACATAACATAAGGTTTGAAAGTAATCCGAAAACTGGTGCTGGGTGGCTGAGTTTTTCATCTCATTCTCTCGTAAATTAGGTATACCAACTTCTTTGAAGTTTCACTTTAACCGAGTGTGAATTAAGCTAACACATTTTTTTTTTTAATTTGCAGGTAAGGTTATTTAACTAGTTGTTGGTACATGTATATTTAGAATCAATGTTTAAAAACCAATCAATCGTCGTTTTTTTTCAGCTTCACGTCTGCAGGATTTTCGGGACCTTCCTCAATTTTGACACGTTCTTTCTTAAGTTGGTCATATTTCTCAAATTCGTCCAATTCTTCAGATTCTGGTTCTACCTCAGCTTCCCCTTGATCTTCTCCGTCTTCTTCTATCGAACTTAAGACCACGTTATCGCATGATTTCCCAGTCAGTGGAGCAATTGAAAGAACACTTCAAATTTGAATAAGGCCCCTTACCCTATGGCGTTGTTTAATGAAGAGGGAATCCGAAAGGGGACCAAATCAAATCATTTTAAATTTAATGGACTTACAGAAAGTAGTTATTTTCTTTGTCAAAAAACGCATAGTTTAAGACTTTTAGAGCAAAAAAATGAAAAGAGTCCCAAAATTTTGCAAGTTTTTCACGTGCTGCCCGACGAGCACAAGTTTTTCGAAGTTGCAAATCTCTAACTGGTCCATACAACATACCAAAAAATCAGAACTACATCATGCTTTGCGATTTTAGCCTTTTTTGTGTCGATTTCTACTGGGCTACTCCCGATGAATCACCCATTATAATATGGCATATACGAGTAAGCTTAAAAAATTAAATGCCATATTAGCCCAGTAATTTTAGGCATTTTAAGCCCCAATCTGCGGAAAAATTCCAACCAAACTGAATTTTGGTACACACCTTAATTACGGCATTGTTATGAAGATGTGAAAAATCGACATTGATATCGTGCCGGCGAAAAAAGTTATGAAGGTCAAAAGGTCACGAAAACCTAAAAAAACCGTTTTTCGCAAATATCTTGGTTTCTATAGCTCCAATGATTTTAACGTGTACGACAAAATTGTAGAGCATAAAATTTGCTACAATTTCGTTAGTGCAATTAATTTTGCATGCCGGTTAGTTACCGAGGTATGGCACTTCGAAAAACAGGACATTTTTCAAAATTCGCCAAAAAATGAAGAATTCCACCTTATTTCTTCGGATATACCCGAGAAATCATGAAATATTGCTGTTTTTATGACACCTTGTTAAAATCACCAACTTCTTACACCCCCCAACGAACCCCGCTTGCCATCCAGGTACCAGGCCATGCCCATTACTATTGTCATTCCGCCGTAATTTGTATATATTACTTTGTTCTTAGTACAGTGGGCAGGTAGAAAAAGGTCTGAAGTTAATCAAACTTTGAGCTGTTGTTCAGGAATATTGAATTAACATTTGACGAAGTTTTGGACCTCACCGGCCCTGTTGAAAAAGAGGAGGAGGGGAAACTGCAAACTTTTCGAGTTCACTCCGGTTTTCGCTCTATAACTTTTTTTGCTTATACGTTCTACAGCAAAAGTGTATTAGACTTTTTTGTAGAACGTTAAATTTACTAAAATATTGTTGGTACAAAAATGGTTGTATGTCATTTCGTTACCGAGATACGGAAAAAGAAGAAAAGGGGGAATTGCAAAATGTTCGACTTTGCTGCGGTTTTCCCTCAATAACTTTTTTTCCTTACATCTTACGGAAAAAACGTTTTGATTTTCTTGTAGAACGCTAAATTTTCTACAATTTTAATAGTTCAAAAGTTCTTCTATGTCAATTCTTTATGAAGAAATAGAATAAGTGGAGGAGGGTCGAACAGCTTCATTTTTGACCTTCCATTCCATTTCATATATCCGATGAAATAAGGTGGAATTCTTCATTTCTTGGCATTTTTCGGCGAATTTTGAAAAATGACCTGTTTTTCGAAGTGCCATATCTCGGTAACTAATCGACATACAAAATTGATTGTACTAATGAAATTGTAGCAAATTTTATGCTCTACAATTTTGTCGTACACGTTAAAATCATTGGAGCTATAGAAACCAAGATATTTGCGAAAAACGGTTTTTTAGGTTTTCGTGACCTTTTGACCTTCATAACTTTTTTTTGCCGGCACGATATCAATGTCGATTTTTCACATCTTCATTACAATGCCGTAATAAAGGTGTGTACCACAATTCAGCTTGGTTGGAATTTTTCCGCAGATAAAACCTAAAATTACTGGGCTATATAACCATTGCCAATCAAATTCGTTAACTCATAAGTATGGACGAGTTAGGGTTACAAATCGGTTTGCCCAGTAACTCGGTCCAGCTTACGTTTTTGATCCTTAAAGTGTGAAATTACCATATGAAATCTACACCATTCAACAACTCCTTTTCCCGGAAGGTTATAGCTATTTCCATTTAATGTCAGTTTTCCTCCATACTCCATTGCCTCCTCTTAAACACTTATCTGCAATGACGTGTCACATTTTATGGCTTGGCGATTCTTGCGTTGTTGTCCTTAAATTACTTTTTTCACTTTCATTATACTAAGTGAAAAAGTTACTGGGTTCTCCATGAAACAATGTTTTTGTGATTGGCGTCCAATACCTTTTTTTTACGACAAAAAAAAAAAGATGGCCGTCAATATGATTCAGAGAGGAGGAATTTAATTCAAAGTGCTGAATGAATTCAATCCAAATTTATGTAATTGGAATCATGGCTAAAATTCCTAGCATCAATAAACAAAAATATTTTTGAAAGGCTAAGTAGGTACTGGTGTGCCAGTTCCGGAAGCCGCACGGCACTCTTTACAGTCATCTCTACAACATCCCATGTCATGTCCATCACTAAATTTATCAATTTAAAAGCAATTCCAACAATTTGCTTAATTGCAAATAACTTTTTTCTAATAATCCTGTTCATGTTTATATCCTGACCGACCCCTTAGACGAAGAGTGGGTGTGTGTAAACTAATTTCAAGACCTCATCCTCCTCCACCTCATCATCAGCGCCACCTTCAGTTTCAATGGAATTACATTTGCACCGCAAAGCGTTAATAATACAACTTCGGGGTAATTGACAATCCGACCGCACTAGTAGTTTGTTTAATTTATTTGCATTTATAGTTCAGTTTGTATCATTCAGCAGGACATGCATGTCCTTGTTTATAATGCATACATGAGACTCGACTCAACTCAACTCAACTCAACAATTTTTTTTTGTCACTTATTAAATTTCCGATTTAGAATCCTGCGGCTTATTTTGGGTTACGTTGTTAAGCGAATTAGTGCCAACAGCAGTTTTATATTTGTATGAGTCCTTTTTAATAGAACTACCATGTATGTGCATTGTACATTTATGCTATACATCAAATAACACAATATTACTGTTAGATACGAAATTAAGGTTTATTGATTGCAAAGAATTTAATTTGCGCTGAATTACATATAATAGATACAGATACACTCGACTCAGCCATAAAAGTATAAAATAGAATATAATTTATATAGAGTGGTGTCGTCACCGCCGGCCGCGCCGCGACGGCCACCGCCGTTATGCCGCCAACCTCATGCCCATATTATATACGTAACCTCGTCGATGTGGGAATAGTTAATTGGAATTTACGGTGGGTTTTGGGATATACTACTACCTACACGTTCGTCGTTACATTTTTGAAGTGAGTTATGCAATTTTACGGTCAATTGGCTGGCATTACGTTCCCGTTCGGCAGTCATGATTTTAATTAAAATCTATTGGATTGCCAAATAAAATTTATAATACGTTGTTGTGCGGTTAGCTTGAGGAGTTATAGTTGGGCAACTCATAAAATTTAGTTAAGCATAAAATTTTCAACTTTTATATACGATGAATTGGAAAATATTTTCAAAGGATCTAGGGACCAGACGGAAATATATCTACGTGTGATGGCATTTTAAGGACTAGATGACTATGCGTATGAAAAAGGTCGACATATATTAAATTGCTCAGTAAGTAGTAAAACTATTTTTGGATAAAGCATTATTTGCGAAATTGAAGGACAGACAACTGATTCTTAGAAAAAAATATCCTGCGAAATAATACAACCTATGATATCTACCCGAAAAAAATGTTTAAACCTCATTACGTTTTGGCTCCCGGAGTGATTAAAGAAACGCCAGCGCTGTTTTCTCTGCCTTTTTACTTGCGATTGAAGGTACTATAAGGCAAGTTATGCATTCGTCGAAAAAAAAGTTTTGAGATAACAATAAAACATGACATTACGATGATAGCGAAGACAAAAAAAGATGGTCCAAAAATTCTGTCCGTCTGTATGTCTGTCTGTCTGTCTGTCTGTCTGTCTGTATGTATAGAGACCTACAGCCCAAACGGGTGGGACGAATTGCTTCAAACTTGGTATATAGACTTTTTTAGGTATTGTACAGAGGGGAAATTGAAATTTTTTTTAGCTCACAAAATAACGGTACCTGCCATACAACCGTTACGTTAAAGCTTATTTTTCTCAAAAACGGCTCGACCGATTTCAATTTAAGAAATCAGTGTTGCTTTTTAGGTACGACCTATTATATGGCTGAAAAAATTTTTTTAAAAAATGTCTAAGAACGGTACTTCCCACAGGACCGTTTTTTTTGCTTTCGACTATCTCGAAAACGACTCAACCGATTCTTTCGAAATTTCACACATACATATATAGTTATAGGTAACTCAATTTGTACTGCATATCAATATTTAAAAAAAATTGTTTGTATTTTTTAAAAGCATTTAAAAAAAAATTAATTAATATTTTGAAAACTACTTATTTAATTTTTTTCTAAAAATTATAAATAAATTTATTTGCTGCATACCTATGAATTGGAATTTTTAATTTTTTTTTTTTGACATTTTTTTTCAAAGAGTTTTTCAAAAAAAACTTTTTTTCTCAAAAACCGCTCCACAGATTTTTATAAATTTGTTCTCATAAATTCAAATGTATCCAAGAAATAAAATGGCGTACTTTTCTTAGGTACCTCAAATTACGAGTAGTTTAAGTATTAATTTAAGAATTTTGAAAACAAATTTTGTATCAAAATCTCAAACCCCTAGACCACTGTCAACTGTCACGCATTAGAGGAAGTTCGTGCGATCCAGTAGTGGACTTTATATAAAAAAAAAATAAGATTACTATTGCGAACCCTTAGACACTGTATTAAACACTGTATAAGACACTGGGTTAAAAGCTTCTAAATTATAAATTTCCACTTTGGACTACTTTAATTCAGTCAAATTCTTGGGGCTCGTTGTGTTCACCTCCTGGGTCCTGCTTCAAATCGAGTCAAATTGGATTCGAAATCGAGTTGAAATCGGGTTGACATCGGGTTGATCAAGTTGAAATCAGGTTGAAATCGGGTTGAAATCAGGTTGAAATCGAGTTGAAATCGGGTTGAAATGGGGTAGAAATCGTTTTGAAATGGGGTTAGAATCGAGTTGAAATCGGGTTGAAATCGAGTTGAAAGCGGGTTGAAATGGGGTTGAAATCGGGTTGAAATCGAGTTGAAATCGGGTTAAAAATTGGGTTAAATTCGTTTTGAAATCGGGTTGAAATCGTATGGAAACCGAATTGAAATCGGGTTGAAATCGGATTGAAATTGGGTTGAAATCTGGTTAAAATCGGGTTGAAATCGAGTTGAAATCGGGTTGAAATGGGGTTGAAATCGGGTTGAAATCGAGTTGAAATCGGGTTAAAAATTGGGTTAAATTCGTTTTGAAATCGGGTTGAAATCGTATGGAAACCGAATTGAAATCGGGTTAAAATCGGATTGAAATTGGGTTGAAATCGGGTTAAAATCGGGTTGAAATCGGGTTGAAATGGGGTTGAAATCGGGTTGAAATTGCGTTGAAATCGGGTTAAAATCGACTTGAAATCGGGTTGAAGGCGGGTTGAAATCGGGTTGAAATCGGATTGAAACCGGGTTGAAATCGGGTTGAAATCATGTTAAAATCAATTTAAAATCTAGTTGAAGTGAGGTTGAAATCGAGTTGAAATCGAGTTGAAATCAAGTTGAAATGAGGTTGAAATCGGATTGAAATCGGCTTAGTCAGATTGAAATCGGGTTGAAGTCAGGTTGAAAACGGGTTAAAAGTGGGTTGAAATAGGGATGAAATAGAGTTGAAATAAAGAAGAAATTGGGTTGAAATCGGGTTGGAAATGGATTGAAATCGGGTTGAAATCGAGTTGAAATCGAGTTGAAATCAAGTTGAAATCGGGTTGAAACGGGGTTGAAATCGGGTTGAAATCGGGTTGAAATCGAGTTGAAATCGAGTTGAAATCGAGTTGAAATCGAGCTGAAATCGAGTTGAAATCGGGTTGAAATCGGGTTGGACTCGGGTTGAAATCGGGTTGAAATCGGATTGAAATCAGGTTGAAATCGAGTTGAAATCGGGTTGAAATGGGGTAGAAATCGTTTTGAAATAGGGTTAGAATCGAGTTGAAATCGGGTTGAAATCGAGTTGAAAGCGGGTTGAAATCGGGTTGTAGTGGGGTTGACATTGGGTTGAATTCGGGTTGAAATCGGGGTGAAATCGAGTTGAAATTGAGTTGAAATCGAATTTATTGAAATCGATTAGCACATATGCACAGGCATACCGACGGGCGGTATAACGAAAACCAGTATATTGCGTTTCTCTATCATCGTAATGTCATGTTTGATTAAAATCAAATGTTTGTTCTCTGCATAAAACCAATACTTGCATTATAGAGCACGCAAAAATAAAGTGCACGATTGGGTCGCACGAACTTGCTCCTATCTGTGACAATTATCCTGGGGTTTTGAGAGTAAAAAAAAATAATATGAAATTTTATTAATCAGTTCAAAGCCACTAGTTAAAACGTTCAAATGTTACATCAGTTAAGCAACAATGGCTTGGAAGCAAATAGCATCCTAAAGAATGGGTATGAAAGACATCTAAAGATTGTCTGGAGGTAAACTACGCTGGTTGTAACATTTTATTTTATTTTTCCACTTTTTCAAAAATGGCATATTTCAGGTCATTTTTCAACTCCCATTTTTTAGAAAACTATAAGACGTACAAAAAAAAAAGACTGGAACATCAACTTTACATAATTTTATCATATTTATTACTGCACTAGCATTTTTGGCAAACAAAAAATATTTTTTGAATAATCAGGGGAAAACAAAAGAGTTAATACAATCGCCTGGCGGAAGTTTAAGTGGGGAAACTAAATTTAAAAGCCCAAACTTTTGTTCGTATGGAAAACCAAACCGTAACGCATATTCCACCCACATTAAACCACAAAATTGAACCCCAAATCGACCTGTTCTAATATGAAACGATACACAACTACGATATGGCTAAAATCAAATTAAAATTTTAATCGTGCCTCTTCAAGCCAAGTGTCACCTACACCCTATTCTCAGACCAAATCCTTTTACAAAAATACTTAAGGCCAGGTATTTCCTCAAAGGCAAAGCACGAGATGAAAGTATTATTATAACACCACAAAGACCTTGAGCAAAGCTTCCCCAAATACCTCTCCTAAGCAACAGGAAGCACCAAAACAAGAGCAAAAAGAATAAAAACAAAAATACGAAGAGAATCCTTAAAATCCCTACTTAAAGTAATCGTCTCAATAAACGGATGATAAACAAAAACGAGATAAATTATTTCATAGTCTACCCTCGCCCTGTGGCATCATTTCGTCGCATTATGTCCACAATCGAAGGATCCTAGGTCGTTGTATGCACAAGGCTCTTTACTCCATCCTTGCTGTATTTTTTTTTTTGGTTGACAAAGTCTCCATCCCTTATCAATTGAAATAATCGGCTTGAAATTTGACCAAATAAGCAGATTATAAAAGTTTTTTTCCTGGAGTGGAGGATATGGCAGGCGGGAGTAAAGATTTTACTTTACGAGGTCAGAGTTTGATATTGGATTGTTGTTTGTGCATTTCGCATGGTTTAACCAATGGACACACGACAACACTTGAATGGAATTTAGTGATTAGCTATTTCAAAGACCCCATTCACTATTGCAACCCCAACCCTTCGCCATCAGGACAGGATTTAGGAATATATATCAATCTGAGTAGATTTAAACAACAAAGTCCCAAATAAAGTTCACTTTCAGCAAAACCGAGTCTGATAGCAGTCCTGTCGCTTGTATCGCCCCTAACCACACAAGATAGTGTAACTAGATAATATTTATATCAAAAATATTATAGGGCTATAGGAACACTACAATTTGTTTGATAGAAACTATTAGTTACCTTATTTCTTTTAAGTTAAGACAGTTTTACATCCTTTCGTTGGGCACATTTGTGTTTTGTGACAAAATTGGCAAATATTTCAAAAATTCTGACAATTCGTCAGATGTGTCTTTATGTCTGTAAAAAAGTATTTTGGTTAGGGGATCTTTATGTATATATATCTATACAAAAAAATTAAACACTGTTTACATTATTGAGTTAAAACACTTTTTTTGTTGAAATGTCAGAAAAAATGTATCGTCAAAAGTAAGGCGAAATAATAAATTAAAATAATTTTTTTTTCACGGTGCATTTAAAGGGGTAATTTCTGTTTCATAATAAAAGCTCGTCATTTCGGAGTGAGCAAATTTATTAATTTTAGCTGTTACATTGACAAGCAGCAAACATATTTCTTCATTATTTCAATAAGATAACGAAGATTACGTTATGGTTTAAAGAATCTATACTAATTTCATGGTAACTGGCTTCATCTTCCAAAAATTCGTTTTTACTCTATTCAACAAAAATTGTCAGAACAAAGATATTAGCACGTTTGACTCTTAGTCTTGTTGATTTTAATTATAAACATCTGTTTCAAATTTAAGCTCGCCCAGTAAGCTACAAATCGCCGCAAACCGGAAAGCAGCATGCAGTATGGTTCGCCATCTTTGTTTATTCAACGAAATTCAACTTTTCTATTTATTAAACACAAATCCACTTAGATATAAATTAAACACAATTCGATTACTGAATGAATGTGTTTCTAATTACTTTTATTTTCAAAAGGTTCAATAATCAAATTAAAACAAAGAGGGAAATCAAACCTCCCACATTTATAAATTGGGGCTCAAAAGTGTTTGAAAAAAAATGTGCCGGAACAAAATTTTACCCAAGCCAATCATCAAATCCCACCACCATCGCCATACACCCAGCCCACTCACAACTACCAACTAACCATTCACCATTTTTGACAACTTTTTCCTCACCCTCAAACCCTCCACACCAAATTCCAAATACTAAACACCCAATCCACCTGCAACCACCAACCATCTTCCATTTTTGTGGACCCCCCCCCTAAACCACCATACACCCAGCCCATCTACAACCTCCAACCAAACATCCACCATTTTTGACAACTTTTCCTCACCTTACCCCTCACCAAATCCCCCTAACGTACAAGCAATTGGCCATCATTTTTGTCAATATTACCCGCCCCCCTACCAGCCCAACCCCAACTTTTGACAATGTTTCACCCCAAATAACCCCCATATGCCTTCCTCCAATACCCCCTCCTCTACCACTACCACCCCACCCCCCACCAACTACTTACCCAACCCACAACCACCCAACGCGCTCCAGTCACACTTTAAAAAATTTTATCGAGCGTCATGCCATTTTTCGTGACGATTACCATCGATTTTACTGCCTAGGCGCGCCAATAGATGTTTCACCTCAAAAAATGTCCCCGTAATACCCGCACTCAAAGGAATGCTCCTAAGTTTACCCTCGAACGTACTGTTGAATACAGGGATTCTTTCTTCAGTCGCACCAAGAGAATGTGGAATGCTCTTTCTTTCCCCTCATTTTAATATCCAGAGCTTTAAAACCAATTTGCACCTCTGTATCCTATTGAATCAATTATAGTTCAAACGTTTTTTTGGAAAAAATAAAATAGGCCATCTGATTTATTTTATTGTTTTAAATTATGAGCTACAGTACGTTTGCAACATACATGTAAATGTATATGTATATGCATATGCGTTCGCCTCATTCGCAGCCAGCCGCTGTTCTAGTATAAGAAACAAAATTCTTCTTTAGCAGGCAGGAAAAAATTCAATAAAATAAATTTTGTTTGGCCGATGTACAATAACTGCTGTCACAATAAAAATAAAATGCACGTCTGGGTCGCACGAACTTGCTCTAATGAGTGACAGTGGTTTAGGGGCTTGATACAAATAAAATTTTCAAAATTCTTAAATAAATACTTAAACTAATTTGAGCTGAAAAAAAGTACGCCATTTTATTTCTTGGATAAATTTGAATTTATGAGAATAAATTTATAAAAATCTGTGGAGCGGTTTTTGAGAAAAAAAGTTTTTTTTTGCAAAACTTTTTTAAAAAAAAATTTTCAAAAAAAATTCAAAAACGCCAGTTCATACGTATTCAGCAAATACATTTATTTAAAATTTAAAAAAAAAATTTAATAAGCAAATTTCAAAATACATATTAATTTTAAATTTTTTTTTTTTTAATGCTTTTAAAAATACAAAAAAATCTTTTTCAAAAATATTGGTATGCAATACAAATCGAGCTACCTACAGCTATATGTGTGTGAAATTTCTAAAGAATCGGTTTAGTCGTTTTCGAGATAGTCGAAAGCAAAAAAACGGTCCTATGGAAAGTACCGTTCTTAGCCATTTTTTAAAACTTTTTTTTCAGCCATATGATTAGTCGTACCTAAAAAGCAACACTGATTTTTTTAATTCGAAAATAAAAAATAAGCTTTAACGTAACGGTTGTATGGCAGGTACCGTTATTTTTTGAGCTAAAAAAAAATTTCAATTTCACCTCTGTACAATACCTAAAAAAGTCTATATACCAAGTGTGAAGCAATTTGGCCCACCCGTTTGGGTTGTAGCTTGTAGGTGTCTATACATCAGACAGACAGACAGACAGACATACAGACGGACTGAATTCTTAGACCATCTTTTTTCGTCTTCGCTATCATCGTAATGTTATGTTTGATTGTTATCCCAAAACTTTTTTTTTCGACGAATGCATAACTTGCCTTATACTCGTAGTACCTATAATCGCAAGTAAGAAGGTGTGTGCCAAACCTATAGCTAAGACTTTTTATTGCCAGGGTAATCACTATATGAGCTCATCATTCAGTCTTAAGCTTGCAGATCGATTTGAACAAAACAAGACAAAATTAAAATTTTTAGAAATTAGATATTGATTGAAGTAGCGATTATGGGCGTTTTTACCAATTTTTG
Organism: Platycheirus albimanus; assembly: GCA_916050605.2. Classification (NCBI taxonomy): domain Eukaryota; kingdom Metazoa; phylum Arthropoda; class Insecta; order Diptera; family Syrphidae; genus Platycheirus; species Platycheirus albimanus. The sequence goes on along the minus strand of OU696696.1, from coordinate 270,989,897 downwards.
AACTACACTCTGCTACGTAACCAAGGTATACAAACCGAAATGTTCATCTTCTTACTTCAAAACTGCGACCGATAGTTAAAAAACATTAAAAAATTAATGCATTATACGACTTTTGACGGGAACGCCCCTTAAAAGTGAGCGTGCCCAAAACATTTGTAAGAAAAATTTAAAGCACTAACTAAGCTTTGATCAGTAGTCAGTATTTAGGCATATGTGTAAAACTACAGCTGAATCGAGTAGTTTTTAGTTTTTAAACGATCTTACCTGAACAAAGGTCTTTTATCAAAATCACGCCTTTAAAAGTGGGCGTATTGAAAAAATTTACACAAGAAAATCTAGAAATATTTTTCATGTAACAAACGGAAGGGAAAAAGGTTTTAATTGAATATTGGTAGTATACCCTAAATTTTTAAAATTTTTATTTTTCGTTCTTTCATAAAGAGTGGGCGTAAGCCACGCCCGAAATTCAAAAATTTCTTTTCATACACAAAGTTTTTTGTTTCTTCTAGAGACGCAAGATTTTGGCTTGCGTATTCATTATAAATACCGTTTATTTGCAAAAACAATTTTTTTTTTAGTGACAAGTGGGCGTCAGCCCACTTATGTGCAAGTAATATCCACAAAATTTAATGTTTTTCACATTAATAAAACAATTAGTTTTTTATAAAAACAATATTGATGGTTTTGTATGAACAATTTGCGTCAGCCACGCACAAACTGAAATTTTGTTTGCTAAAAAATTTCCAAAAAATTCAGCTTATTTCTTCTAATAGATGAAAACTAGTGCGAGGTTTTTGTATTATGAGATTTTCATACGACATTTTTTGAGAAACTATTAAACAGCACAAATCGTAGTAGGAAAATCTTGTAATACAAAAACCTCGCACTAGTTTTCATCTATTAGAAGAAATAAGCTGAATTTTTTGGAGTTTTTTCTAGCAAATTCTGAAAAATTACCTGTTTTTCGAAGAGCTAGCTATATCTCGGTAAGAAATAAATATATAGCAATCTTGGTACCAGCAAAATATTAGGAAAATTTGACTTTCTACTATAAAATGGAAACGCTTTTGCTATAGAACGTAGGGAAATAAAATGCACGACTGGGTCGCACGAACTTGCTCTAATGTGTGACAGTGGTCTCGGGGCTTGAGATTTTGATAAAAATAAATTTTTCAAAATTCTTAAATAAATACTTAAACTAATTTGAGCTGAAAAAAAAGTACGCCATTTTATTTATTTTATAAATTTAAATTTATGAGAATAAATTTATAAAAATCTGTGGAGCGGTTTTTGAGAAAAAAAGTTTTTTTTGAAAAAAATTTTCAAAAAAAATTCAAAAACGCCAGTTCATAGGTATTCAGCAAATACATTTATTTAAAATTTTTAGAAAAAAATTTAATAAGCAGTCTTCAAAATATTAATTTTTTAAATTTTTTTTAAAAAAATGTTTTAAAAATACAAAAAAATATTTTTCAAAAATATTGGTATGCAATACAAATTGAGCTACCTACAGCTATATGTGTGTGAAATTTCGAAAGAATCGGTTTAGTCGTTTTCGAGTTAGTCGAAAGCAAAAAAAACGGTCCTATAGAAAGTACCGTTCTTAGCCATTTTTAAAACTTTTTTTTCAGCCATATGATTGGTCGTACCTAAAAAGCAACACTGATTTTTTTAAATAAAAATCGTTAGAGCCCTTTTTGAGAAAAATAAGCTTTAAAATAACGGTTGTATGGCAGGTACCGTTATTTTTTGAGCTAAAAAAAAAATTTCAATTTCCCCTCTGTACAATACCTAAAAAAGTCTATATACCAAGTTTAAAGCAATTCGGCCCACCCGTTTGGGCTGTAGGTCTCTATAGATACAGACAGACAGACAGACAGACAGACATACAGACGGACAGAATTTTTAGACCATGTTTTTTCGTCTTCGCTATCATCGTAATGTCATGTTTGATTGTTATCTCAAAACTTTTTTTTTCGACGAATGCATAACTTGCCTTATAGTACCTATAATCGCAAGTAAAAAAGTTTATGGAGTAAACACCGTTGCAAGGTCGAAAATTTTGCAGTTACCCCTTCCCCCTCGCCCACCTCTTTTTCCTCGAGGTCCAAGACTTTGTAAAATATTTATCAACTATCATTGAAAAATATCTGATAGTTTCATTAGCTTCCAACCTTTTTCCACCTTCCACCCACTTTTTCCAACCTGTCGACTGGACTAAATTTATGCATGTGGCATATTATGTGCATATCATGAAGAACGTGACTCCTTCAAGTTTTAGAATCACGATTTCTCCGGAATGGTTATTCTTACAAAAAAAAATGATATTAACAACTTTTGTAGATAATTTCATGGTCTACAACTTTGTTTCATGTATTTTTATGATAAAACCTACCGTTTACCAGAAGAATTGTAAAAACCGTTTATTTGACCTTTTGACCTTGAATAACTTCTAACGCACCAATCGGATCGATGGGTATGTTTCTTAGTTTATTTGAAATGGTGTTCCCAACGTCTGTACCAATTTTCAGCTTTGTGCGAATTTTTGCAAACCGAAATGTCTATTTTGACCGGACTCTAATGATAATAAAACATTTAATTTTTTGTGTATTTCTAAAAATGCTGCATCGTAACCAAATAGATATCTAGAATTGGCAGGTAGTCCCAGGACATTCCAATAAACCAGCACCGGACGTCGTCGATACGGCAGAAACCAATCTTCTTTGCATCAAATTTTCAGCTTAATCCATGGTCCCAGTCTGGAGTTGCTATACACATTACAACGCTAGATTCACGAATGCACAGTGGGGCCGTTCAACTGGGCCCACGGCAATTACGAGTACAGATGGGTTTTTGTTTTCTTTTGGAATGTTAGTATTCGATGCTGTCCTTCGTCTTCCGAACTTGGCACATCATAACTCACCTTTTCTTGTTTGCTGTAGTTTAAAGCCAATTAATCTTATGGACGTAGAACAGACAGTTGAACTAACATTATGTATATGGACGCCATGATTTGTCTGGAAAATTGCTTGTTAATATTATATCCTTCTATTCAATGTTAAAACAAATACCAAACAAACTCAATGCACCCTAAATGAAATGTCCCAAAAAATAAAAAAAAGGAATTTCGTAAATTTGGAAAATTCCTATATAGACAACGTTGAAAGAAGAGTTTGAGTTTTTGTGTGAGTAAAATGTTGCTTGAAGAATTTTCCTGAGGGTGACGAAAACAACAGCATCCGAAGTGGAAAACTAAATTCTTCGATCCTATTATGGAGAGAAAATGGTTTTAACTTTACCCTTTTGGAAGAAAATAGAAGAAGCACCATCAAATCGACGGGAATAATCTTTAGCTTGTTTTTTTTTTTTGTTTCTTCTCTTTTTCATCACCATGGAGAGAGGAGGACGAAGAGTGCACAGAATCTAATATGCTTTTTAAAATATTTGCGATTTTGGGAGCAGAAGGAAGGGTTTTTCTATTTCCATTGGAATTTATTTTCATACAAGAAAAAAAAAATGAGGCTCCCATCTTTAGATGCCCGTAGGAATAGTTTTTGAACTGTGAGTTCTGTTACACTCTCTTAGTAGAGATGGATGGATAAACTTTGTTAGTTCTTTTTTTTTTTTTTTTTTTTTTGGAAAATTAAAATGAACTTTGTCTATGGTTTTGGCAAATTGAGAGTATTTAACGATTTAAAAAGTTTCGAACATAGAGATTTGTTGCATTTGTGCAAGCGGGCTGGTTTGTAAGTTGTAATCGAAAGAATTTACATTTTGTAATTCTAAGTTTTGAACTGGTGGTGGGGACATAGCGGTGGTGAAAGAAACTCAAATGGGAAATTATAAAGAATGATTTTTTTTTTGTGGAAGGGAACAATGTCTTGCCAGTTAGTAGTCTGGAATTCAATAAATATTGTGGCACAAACAGCCTCGGGGTAGCCCAGAGCTAGTGTCTTACACTCTTAACCCTTCCTGTGCGTAGCATTGAAAATCTGCTCGAAAAAAAGGACTCACTCACTTACAAATCGCAAGTTAAAACGTTTTTTTTTTTTTCTATTTTCTATTTTAAACTTGAATGAAAAAATTTTTCAAGATCGTCGGACCAGTTAAAAAAAAAATTAAATCTTTTCAAAAACAGACTCCAAACTTTGTTTGAGTATGCCAACGTCTATCAGTTTGTACCTAGTTCTTATCAGAAAAAAAAAAATTCAAACATTTTTGAAAAAATCGTTTTTTGAAAAGAATAATTAATATTTTGTTTATAAAGGGGCTTCCACATTAAAGATTTCATTGAAATCCGTCAAATGGTTTAAAAGAAAAGTTGATTTGACTTTTCCTGAAAAATCTATTTCAACCGAAACATGAAGTTTACACAAAAACACCATTCAGAAAGTGTTATCAACACCGTATAGAGCCGTTTTTGAGAAAAATGAGTTTTTCATTAAAAATCGTATGGCAGGTACCGTTAGTTTTAAAGCAGGAATGCTAATTCCAAAACCAATCTGTAGGGCATAATAATAATACTATGTACAAAGTTTGAAGCAAATCGGTCCATTTTTTTAGATACGAGTATAGAGAATATCTTTAGAACTTGTGCCGATAGGCCAGTAGATTTTATATATCGAGATCTCTAAGTTCTCTTGCAACTGAACGAGGGTGGAAGGACTATTCACGCCCTTAAAGTCAAGAAGAGTCATGTCACTCGACATGAATAATAAGTCCGCTTTTGCTAGAGAGCTTTCCACAGAAGTATCATTGTCAACGAACTTTCGGGAATTTGGTTTTCGGGATTTTGAACGGATCCCGACCAAAAATGTTCACTACCTTTTAAAATGCACAAATTTGGTTATTTGAATATGGACACAAAAGGTTTTTTAAGTTTGTTTGACCGACATTCCGGTTTTCTTCAGAAGGGTTTTATCATCGGAAACTTGTTTCTCGTAGCTACATAAACTCCTTACAGGGCACAAATGACTTTTTCTTTTACCGTATTGAGAATAACGTTTGTAATTATATCACCGCTGGAGTCTAACTATCGGGGAAACATAGTGATGAGTAAAAGTTTCCGAGGAAATTGTTAAGACCATCCCAGTTGGATTCCTCGTATTGCAATACGATTGAGATTGCTTCTTTTACAGGTGTGCTGAAGCTCTAACTAAAAGAAGGCCTATCTTCATTGTCATTAAACATTAAACTACCGGCCAACTGCACTTACTTCCTTTCTTCCCAAGGTATAATAGAAGCTCTGATAAACTAGGACAACAAGAAATATCTTATATTTATAAGTTACTAGCTGACCCGGCGAACTCCGTACCGCCTTTTTTAACATTTTTGAAATGGCTGAATTTTTTGTTTTAAGCTTCACACACTTAAATGATTAGTAAATTAAAATCAGTTCAACTATCAAAAATTCTACATTTTGATGCGTTTGATGTATAGAAAGTGGTTAACCTGTTAATCACCCCTTCTGATCTGGCTACAATTTACAAAGCGTTTATACGCCCTAAACTCGAGTATAAATCCCATCTCTCATCAGTTGCTTCTCAAACATCTTTACATATGCTCGATAGAGTTGAAAAAAAGCGTTATAATTGATAGGGGAGAAAAGGATTATTTAAACATTTCCATCACTTGAACATTGTCGAAATGTTTCATGTCTTTCCTTATTTTACCTCTTCTTTTGCAAAAATGCTCAGTTTATTTAGCCAGCTGCTTTCCTCCCCTTAAACGATTACCCCGTAATAATCGTCTTGCTAGGAATGCTCATCAGTTAAGATTTGATCCCGAAAAATTTATTTTTATCAAAATCTCAAGCCCCAAGACCACTGTCACACGTTAGGGCAAGTTCGTGCATTTTATTTTTCCGTCCGGAGAATGCCGATAGGTTGCCGACTCTCGAACACACAACTAACAACTCTCCAGGCGTAAAACACAAACTTCGTACCGCCTCCCACCTAAAAATTTGTTTACCTGGTTCAATTCAAATCCAAAAAATTCACCCAGACACCAGACACCTTTCTAAAACTTTTTGTGTACATTGCAATCCAGTACCTAAAGTACCTAAATCAAATTTAATTTTCATTATTTTAAAACTATGCATTCCAAATTATTGGCAATTTTGAAGATTTGTGACGAAATGCACCAAAAATGCATTTCTGACAAACTACTTCACCGATTTTTGACCAATCTTCATAGAAACCTTTGTAGGCATCCTTAATTTGACAAAATGCACTTAGAATGCATTCTTGGCAAACCGATTTTTTAAAATTTTCTTTTATACAAACCTTCTGCTACCAATAACAAAACCACAAAATAAAGAATTATCCATTTTGGCCGAGTCGTTCGAAAGTTATGTGGGAACATACATTTTTGCGATCCATTTTTATATATATAGATATTACACGGTCATCGAAAACTTTCATTGTAATGACATTCTGACATCACGAAAAATAAGTCATTCTAACGTCAGTGCACTATCATTTTTCACGGTGTCATTGCTAGCTAAAGTGATGATCACACGAATGGCGCAATTCTGTCATTCGTGTCCAAAAATGCGATGACGGGCAGAGCTTGTCATTGTGATTTTTGACATCGTGGCATCGCCATGACATGCAAAACAATGACTATCACACGACTTGACCACTTTCAAAACTTTGAACGTCGATGGTGACCTGAAACCGCGCGATGACAGAAGTAATTTTTCGCAATGACGATCACGCGACACTTATAAATTGAGTCATCGTGACTGGAAATATTGAAATGAATTTGTGAATTTCCTCGATCAATTATTATTTTAATTAAAAACAATAAATAATATAATTCCAATTACAGCTATTAAATTGAAAGCAAAAATTAGCTCGCATTATGCAAAGAATTTCTCTCTTATTCGCCCATCCGATTCACTGCAGAATTTCCTGTCATGTCATTGTTGGGACACTGCCATTGCTATTACAAGTTAATAAAAAATCTGTCATTGTGTCAGGGATGACGACGGTCATCGAAAATATTCATTTCGAACAATTTGTGTGATTGACGTTGCCATTCTAGCCGTCGCTTAATCACCCTGCACTGCCAGTGCTATGAATGACAGCATTTTACGATGGCGACCACACGACATGACGACTTTAGGAAAAATAACTATGTCATAATGACGTCAAAATGTCATTGCAAGGACAGATTTCGATGACCGTGTAATACTAGCTTAATTCTCATATCTGCGTTTGCATCTTCAAAACAACACATAAACTCTTAAATAGTTCTCCAAGTAACTTAAAAAGCTCTTAAAAAGCTCTTAGCTTTAGTTTAAAAAAAAATTCTTGACTTACACTCTCAACCGTTCCTGTGTGTGCCTTGATATTCTGAAGGAATGAAAAGGTACTTACAATTCACCGCCGAATCCCAATTGTTAAAAGAGAAGCACTTTCCATGACACGATTTACTCTTGTATTAGTTTTATCTTCTTAATACAATTTCGCTTTGAGATCTCCTGGATAGAATTCAGAAAAGAGCCTTAGAGTGTAAACAGGCGAAAGAAACATTGCGGAACATTGCCGTGATGTTTAATTTAAATGTCTCACCTTGTCTCGTCGCTTTTTTCTTAAAGCAGTGCTCCCAAGAAATAGCCTCCCCTTTTACGACTTCGTAACACTTGCATCTCTAGGATTGATCATCAATGGAGTCCGATCTTCGACGCCCTGTTAAGTATATATGTACATACACCACTACTTATTTTGTAGCCGCACTACAAGAATGTAGAATGTTTTTCCTCCTGCTCTATAAGTAAAACAACCCATTATGGTTTGCAAACATTAAAGCCCGTTTAATATGTATAACACTTTTCTTGTAGATTATTTTATTCCTGAACATTTAGTAATTGTCTATCAATTTTCGAATTATTGACGAAAAGCTGAAATAGGAGACCGAAAAACTCTCTAATCTCAAAGTTGAGGGCAAATTCCTGACGCGACGCACTACTGCACTAAAATTGTACATTTGTATGAATTCCGTCCTCTTAAAACAGTCCTTGATATAATCATTTAGCATTCCAATACACACTATCGTCATTAATTACTCCTGCCTACCCATTTTTATGACATATCTAAGAACCCCTCAAGATTCATTAAGAAGGTATATATTCCAAAATCTCTCTATAATACTGTCAGTCATTAATATGGAGCAAATTTTCAGTCACGCAACATTCATTTGAGGTTACAAATTTACGACAATGTCTTCGGTCAACACTTTTGACCCCAAAACAAGACAATCTACAACCTTTGTCCGATAAAAGTGTCACACCCAGTGTGGCAACATGACAATCCCACAAGAAGTGTTTACGAGTTATGTACTTACGTCCATTGCAGAAGTGTGTCACTATACACCTTTCAAGTGCATTGCATGCACCATAGTAGCCTAGCCATCAGGATCAAACTCTTCGTTTATCGTGACGTCTACATCTCTTAAAGTGCCCAAAAGGACTCTCGCATATCTATAGTTGCAGTTCCAGTTTCAGTTTCAGACCTTGGAGAGACAACCAAGACATACTACATAAATACTTACCTCATTGGCTAGATGGAGTGTGTATAGTGTAGTAGGCGTTTATAATGACTGCTTGCGGCCAGGACTCTTGATAAGAATTTACATGCAACCCCAATTATTGTCATGTTAATCGCTTCCCGACCGAGTAATCGAATTCCACTTCGACGGACGATTTCGTTCATTTGGTTATAATCCGTATACAAGGGTTTGAGTGGGAAGGACTTGTGTTTACTTGTCGGTCCTGCTTGACTTGGTTTAACTACACACACACACAGACCCATACTATATCCGTGTTGTTGGGAGCATGGGATGGACGCCACCGGATGGTGGCAAAACCCATTTGGTGTAGAGTAGCTAATTGGACGACATAGTTAATTATTCGACATGGAAATGGCAGTGTTTGCAGGATAATTATCAGGAACACCGAATAAAAAATTGGTAATATACATACCAGATCCTTTAACAGCACAAGGAGTGTTATTTTCACACGATACATTTAATTTTATTTGAATGTCGTCGTCGTGTGTGCTGTTAATGTTTCCTATTTTAAACATTTCCACTTGATCTTTACCTCTAGGCCAGAAATGAAGGAACACAGCTACCTAGTGCTACTTGTGTTTTCTTATAAGAATATTAACATGAGCAGGAGCACGCTTAAATAACTATTTGAATATTAAATCCAAAAAAAAAATGCTTCTTTCGCAAAAGTTGTATTAAGGAAACCTACATACATAGGATCTTTCGGAATTGGCATTCCAGCATTAAAATTAAAGCCTCCAAGAAACATTTTTCGTACATTGCTTACGATGAAAAAAAAAAATTTCTGGTAAAGCACTTGACGGATTTCGATAAAATTGTGAAAACTCTTTCATAAACAAAGTAATTTTAATACAAATTTCAGGTAGGTAGGTAGTACCTATATTTTCAAAAATGGTTTAAGAAAAAACTAAAATTTTTGTTTTCCGATAAGAACTACAAACTGCTAGATGTTGCCATACTCAAAAAAAAAGTTGGAGTATGTTTTCGAAAAGTTTTTCAAAAAAAACGTTTTTTTTTTAAATTCAATTTTTATATGATTTTTTCCCAGCTTTTTATTTTCCATAATCTTAATCCCCGAAACCACTGTCACACAATTAACAAAAATATGGAGTGAAATAATTTGTAATAATTTAGTGTTTCGTTAATAAAATAAATATAGTCTTTTTATTTTATTATAATAAAAATTATAACAGATTATATTCATTTATAAAAAGGAACACAATTTTCCTCAACCCACCCATCAAATCCCCCCCACCACCGCCATACACCCAGCCTACCTACAACTACCAACCAACCATCCACCATTTTTGAAAATGTTTTCCTCAACCCCCCCTCCACACCAAATCCCCACCACTAGTAAACACCCAATCCACCAACCGCCCACTATTTTTGTCAATATTTCCCCCTACCAACCCTCAACCCCAACCGAAAACTCCCAACCAAGTACCCACCATGTTTGTAAATTTTGTCTGACCCAGCCCATAAAAGCCCTCCTCAAAAACCACCCAACCCACACCAACACAACCACCAACCAACCCCCGCCATTTTGTCATTTTTTCAGATTGGTGAAAAGAATGGAAAATGTAATCCCCCAAACACCCTCCCCAACAACCCTCCATGAACACCCACCCACCTAGAACCACCAGCCAACCACCCACCACCCCCCCCCCCCCCCCCCAATTAAATCCTCCACCAGTAAAACCCACCCCCCATTTTCGTAATTTTTTTCTCGCCAACTTCCCCACACACCACCCCGCATCAGTAACCATCCCCCTCACCAACCATCAAGCCCACCTACTACCACCAACCAACCATCCTCATTTTTTGACAAAATTTAACCGCTCCAAGTTACCGCCCCTAGCAAATTGCCACCCGGGGTTTTTGCCCCCTTCTCTCTACACCACTGATACCGATGGGACAGGCAGGACATTCGACATTTTGTAGGTTCTGGCAACAATTCAGTCAAGACCTCAAACGGCGTTGGCTGTTGCATCCTCAGGCATTGTTGCCACTTTATGTTGGAAGGTGGTGGAACTGCACATTCCACTTTGAAGCTGCCTATGAATCTTCTCACAGTTGACAAGCCAACGTGCACAATGACCAAGGATTCGCCGACAGCGATATTGATGCGATGCGAGAATGCAAAATCATCATCTGGGATAAAATACATGATGCCACATAAACGAGCCTTAAAGACAGTTGACCAAGCGATGAAGGATTGATGAGGTGATTCGAGAAATGAAGTTGAAATTGACTACGAGCATGAGATTCGCATTGCAGAGCGACCCATTGACTCCCGAGTCCTCGAGACAACTGCTGGCGCTTGGCAATGGCCAAATTTCCGTTGATGTTTCGACTGCATTGATATCGTTCCCGTCAAATTTTTTTATTAGCTAACGGGTAATACTATCAGCGAAGAATAACTGGCTGCGCACAATGATATAGCTGCAGCAGTAGCACGTAGCAATGTCAAATTTAAATGTAGGTACGTAAATCATATTGCATGGCTACAATGTAAAGCAGCAGCTGCAGCATAGAGAGTAGCTGAGGTACAAGTCGATTCGAATCCAACTTCGCGAACGTGTTGCGCTGCAAAACAACAACAAACCAAAATAGCAGACATGATTTTTTTTTTGAGTTCAGTGCTACGCATTGTATTCGTGTATGCTGCTTAGTGCGCTCCTTTTTTTGACATTAACTTTGACATTGCTACGTGCTACTGCTACAGCTACAACATTGTGCGAAGTCAGTTAGGCTTGAATTTCATAATTCAAAGTCAAATTGCTGAAAAATTGCATTCGCACAAATCCTTTGACATCCTCACCGACGAGAATGAAGCGATCAACTATCCGATGGAATTTTTGAACTCACTTGATGTGCCAGGAACTCTGCCGCATTATTTGCAACTGATGGTGGGATCGATCATAATCACGTTGCAGAATCTGAATCATCCGAAATTGTGCAACGTTCACGGTTGTCCGTTGAACAATGTGAGTGAAGCGACGATCCTCAAAGCCAAATTTAAAGAATCCACGAATCCCATGAATCTCGATTATTTCAACTCATCTTCTACTCCAATGCAAGCGGACTCAGTTCCCCTTTTAGTTGGCTTCTGCAATGACAATCAATAAATTGCAATTGTTGGAACTTGGAAGTCTGTGGCATTAATCTCAAAATTTCTTGTTTTTCGAACGATCAGCTGTACGTTGCCCGTCAGCTTGTTTGCAAACCGTCTTGCTTGATTTTGTTTTTGCGCCGGAAAACAAATTGAAAAACTTTATTATTACAAATATATAAAAAAAACTTGGTTGTCTGTAAAGTCGGTTTGCGGACGATAATTTTACGTGATAACCAGTTCACAAAACAGTTAATGTGTAGGTTGTATCTCTCCAAATACCAACCACACATCATTTTTGAATTTTTTTCTCACTCCTTCCCCCAAACATCAACCTCCCACCCCGATATTTTGTTCTCTCCCCCCCACACAATAAATACCCCTTCTACACCACCACCAACCACCCACACCACCTACAACCACCACCAACCACCCACACCACCTACAATTACCAACCAACCACTCACTATTTTTGACAATTCGCTCCCAAACACCAAATCCTTCCCCAAATCCAACACCCATTCCATTTACAACCACCTGACAATTTTTGTCTCACCTCCCACACCAAATCCTCTAAAATCCAACCACCAACTTCACCTTTAACCACCAGGAACTCACCCACCATTCTTTAAACTTTTGGCCTCCCCCAACACCAAATCACCCCCCCACCACCACCATCACCGCCAACTACACATCCCAGCTACAGCAATTTTTTCCGCATCCCCTTCCAACACCACACTTTTGACAATTTTTGCCTCACCACCCACCCCAACTACAACCACCAACCAAACACCCACCTCATCCCCCATACCAAATCCCCCAACATCAACAACCCATCCCACCTACACCCGCACCAAGGAACCACCCATTAGTTTTGACAATTTTTGCCTCGCCACCCAAACCAGCTACAACCACCCACCATTTTTGACAAATTTTCCTCTTCTTGACATTGTCACCCCCCAGGCCAATGCTTCAAAGCAGATACATATATAACGTGGCTGTGACTGTGACACTTTTTTCGTGCGTGCTGCCCATATTTATATTTATATTCCGATTTATTAGACGTTATCACGTCAAAAAAATTTGGGGTCCAAATTTTTGTGACGGCGTTGACTGTAACCCCTCTATGAATTAACTTCACAAAATCAAGAAAAATATTGAATTTGAATTATTTGGTTGTTCTCCTCGGGATTTTAAATTAATTTGTTACTGTATTCAAATGCAAAAACAAACATAATTATGATAAGGTAAGTTCAGGGGGAGGTGAAAACAGCATCATCAATAATATTTAATTTAAGAATTTGAAAGTATTTCCTGTCAATATAAAAGAAGACTTTTTAAAACGCCTTTTCAATATAACGTTCTAGTTTTCAGAACAATCGTCATTCTCCCAACTTACAAAAACTTCCCTTCTCTGAAAGTTTCAAATTGTTGCGGTTTTTAATGACAGCCCTTTTGCGAAGTTCACATTACTGCATAATATAATCGGATTTGAAGAAACTTTTCGTTTCGGCTACGTCCGCCATTGATGGAGAGAATGAATATTTTTTTGTTTTTATTGCAAGCCTAGCCACCCAGTTTTAAAACCCCTTTCCGTTGTGCGCAGTCACAATAATAATTACACCCCACATCCCAGCAGCACAGTAATTCGAATCAGTTAATTGAAAAACTTTTACAATTCTAAATAAAACAACTTTTTTCATGAGCACACCCTGTGCGAATAAAAAGCAGAACAAATGGGAATAAAAAACTGTCAAAGGAATTTTATGCTTCTATGAGGTTGTCCTCATGGCGAAAGCGATGACATGATGGCCGAGAAGAATAAGGGTTAGCAAAGGAGGACATTTTGGCTTTATGAAATTATGCTGATTCTTTTGAACTGAACTGACTATCAATGGAATCTTTCTATGGAAGTTTGTAAAAGACTCAGAGTTCATGTCCTGTTGAATAAACTTTCATAACTGGAGCAGCTCTGCTGCATCGTGTAAATTTGGTTTGTGGTGTGACAGTCGAACTAGACTAGCCTTCGTGTCTAAGTAAACGGTCTTCACAGCGTGATAAGAAACTGCTTTTAAAAACGTGATAGTTAGAGTTCGTAAGCAGATAATTATTCTGCAAAGGACAATAAGGATTCTGCAGTTTAATTGTGTGTGCTTGATGAAAGAAGTAAATCTGCCTCTGTGATTCAGTTACACAATTGCGTTTAACAAGCCTTTTCTCTTAATTTCGGTGAGATTTTTACTTGGCCTTTGCATTTCAAAACTTTCTGACGCCATCTATAAAAATGGAACGATACACGCCATGCTTCGGCAACGCATTGAAATGTTTAAATTTCACTATCAAAATGGTGAACATTTGGCAGAGACGGTTCGGTCGTCGTGAAGCACCTTGTCGGACCGCAATTCAGAAATTGGTGGAAAAATTTGATCTGTTGGGACAAGTTAGCAATGTGAAGAATAAAATCCGTGTACGTCACTCAAGAACAACTGAGAATATTGCTGCTGTAGCCCACAGTGTTGAAGAAAACCCAGGTTTGTCATTCCTCGTCGTTCTTTGGAATTGGGCATTCCACAAACGTCATTACACTGTATTTTGCAAAAAGACTTAAGTCTTAAGGCTTATAAAGTTCAGTTAACACATGAACTCAAGCTCATCAACAACGTCGCGTATTTGCTGATTGGGTCCTTGAAATGCATGAAAGTGATCTGGAATTTCATCGAAAAATCATCATGACTAATGATTTCCACCTTGGTGGCTACGTCAACAAGCAATATTGTCGCATCTGGGGCTCGGAAAACCCAAGGTTTATTGTTGAAAACCTTCTCCATCCTCAACGAGTAACTGGTTGGTGTGGTTTATGGTCCGGCGAGGTGATTGGACCACTTTTTCGAAAATGAGGCTGGAGCAACAGCTACGGTGAATGGAGATGATTAATAATTTTTTATGGCCGGAATTTTATGGTATTGATCTGGACAACGTTTACTTTGAACAAGACGGCGCGGCGCTACGTGCAACACAAGCAGCGAAACCATCGATCTTTTACGGGAAAAGTTTCCAGACCGTGTTATATCTGGAAGAGGTGATCACAATTGGCCACCGAGATCTTGTGATTTAACACCTTGTGACTTCTTCCTTTGAGGCCACGTGAAAGATGATGCGCAAGCAGCCCAGCGTCGATTCAAGACTTCAAAGATGCAATTCGTGAAGCTATTAATTGCATACAGCAGCAACTTTGAGATTTGGTGATGGAACATTTCATGAAAGGATAGTATTTTGTAAGCGTAGCCGTGGCGATCATTTGTCTGATATTAATTTCCATTATTAATGGCACTTTCCTCTTTACATTGAAATAAACATCCGATCATTTATCTCAAAAAATGCCATTTTTCTAGGAATATCAGAATAACACCTCTTGTTGGAAAACCCTGTATTATAAACTAATATTGTAGTTTGTAGCACGAGCTGCTCCAGAAAGCCAAAGTCTTACTCTTGGAAGAACTTTCAATCCCTCGCAAGTCACAGTAGGCAGTACATCGAAAAAGGCTTTGCCTGGAGCAGATATTGAATTCAGAACCTTTGGTTAGCAGCCAGTCCCACTAAGCACTGTAACTACGGTATATTGGTATCTTACTAACCTACTTAAAGGGGCGCATACAATACATTGTATAGCACGGCTTTAACGAACATACCTCGCCAACTACGAACATTCTCCGAAGTCGTCAACCTGCGTTAACGAAATTGTTTGTCATAGACGCCAAGTTTTGGCATGTCCTTTTTCAGTCTGTGATAGGCTGATTTTAAATCAAAAAGAGGATAGCGAGTATATCGGTCTGTAATTCTTGGGTCTTCTCTAAATCCGCGGGAGTGTGACAATTTGGTCGATGATTGACTTACTTGGCCTGAAACCAAACTGTAAGGGGAGAATCAATTCACTCACGCATGAAAGGGTTCAGACGTTTACACAGAATAGTCGACTAGATTTTATAGGCGACATTTAGGAGACGATACCTCTATAGTTTGAGCAGCTCAGAGCATCTCCTTTCCTGTGGACAAGGCACACGGTGCTGAGGTTCCATTCATAAGACATACTTTATCTAGATATCGCTAACGAAATTTTTTCCTGGTCGGGCGGACGAAAGTCATCATCGTCGAAATCGAATAAATCATTCTTTCTTAGAACGACTAGTTGGTGTTTGGTGAAGTTAAGCAGATTGCAAGTAAGTAATAGTAAGTATTCATTTATTGATTCGTTGTTTTGATACATTTGTTAACAATTGAATGAATTTAAGGCTATGGCATTGCCGTCAGCTCGGTTAGCAATTTGAAATAAATGTATATAAAAGATTCTTTTCATTACAAAATAATAAATAAGTATGACTATTCAAATTCAGATATAAGCAATACCCTATACATGGAAATATTTTTCAAGAATGATGCGAGGATTTTCCAGTCAGTTCCGTTCAAAAGCTTTATTGTTTCTTGCATTGTTAGAGTTCTTTTTCCGCAATATGCAATCCGTTGGGGTGCAAAGATGGGACATATACTGATAAAATGAAAGCAGTCTTCCTTGGATTTGAGATTACATAAAGAGCAAAATTGGTTGAAACTTCCATTGTAAGGTGCTCCGTTAAGTCCTAAGAGTTCACATCTTGCTTTGAAAATGATGGAAATTTCGTTGTAACTTAGTGAGTCTTGAAAGTAGTTTGCTTGATTTAAGCTCATATTAAGTTGGGAGTACAGGACTCTATTGATGGAATTGCGCGCGTTAGCTTTAAAACCATCCCGTACAGAGTTTTCGTGTTTTGAAATTATGCGATATAGCTGTTCCTTCAAATCAACCAAGTTTCTTACATCCATCGGCACTTCCTCATCAAAACTGATTGCCATATCTTTCCATTTCCTCATCCACCAATCCTCATTTCGAGTTTCGTATCGGAGCATTTTTTTGGACAGGCGCTCATCTGGTTGACTAAAAACTTTTACGATATAATCCGCTTGAGTCTTCAAAGTACTAGTAAAGAGTTGAGGAAGTCCTGTTTCTATGTATAACGCATAGCTTGGGGTTTTCAGGGGAAGGTTAAAAAGTTTTTTTAAGAAATTTCTGTGGAATTTTTCAATCGTTTCGTACTCTTCCATACCCCACACTTGAGCGGCATAGCAAAGCGTAGTCTTCACAACAGCGTCGAATATTTTGTATTTCGTGGAGAGTGGGATTCGTTTGTTTGAAAAAACATTTCTCCACGAAAGATTTACCATACTTTGGCATGTATTGGTTTTTTCAACTAAATGTTCGTTATAGTCCATCTTTGTATTAAGTTTCACTCCTAAATACTTATATTCGTTAACCATTTCCAGGGGGTTACCATTGTAGTGCCAATTATAACTGTTCTGGCTCCTAGAAGATCTCGAAAATACCATAATCTTAGATTTATCAGTGTTAATTAGAAGATCCCATTTGCAGCAATATTCTGATAGACGATTTATCATTAGTTGTAATACATCGGCTGACTCTGATAGTAAAACCAAATCATCGGCATACAGCAGTACGTTGATTGACATTCCAGATATCCGAACTCCACCAGGAAGACAATTCACTATGTCATTGATGAACAGTGAAAACAAAAGAGCACTGAGGAGACATCCTTGTTTGACACCATTGTCTGTTGTGAACCATTTTGAATATACTGACCCATCCCAGACAGCTGCTTTTGAGTCGAAATACATTTCTTTTATTGCGTGGATAAATTTTGTCGAAATTCCTATTTGCGTGAGCTTATAAAAGAGAGCATTCCGGTTTACCAAGTCAAAAGCTGATTTGAAATCGACAAAGAATGCGTAAACCTTTTTGTGCCTAGCTTGAAAAGCTTTGACGATCGACGTAATTGTGAAAATGTGATCGATGGTGGAATAGTTTTTCCTAAAACCAGCTTGAAATTCGGAGAGGATATTGTTGACGCCGACCCACGATTTCAATCTGTCTGCTAGAATCCCACAGAACAATTTTGCCAGGACATTCATAAACGAGATTCCTCGATAGTTTTCAACCAGGTCCAGAGCTCCTTTTTTGTGAATCGGGAAGATCACTGACTTTTTAAATGAACTAGGGATGTCCTCATTTTGAAACGCTTTGTTGAATAGGATCTTCAGTTGGTCGATGAAGCTCGGAGGGGCGTTCTTGAAAAATTCATATGCGATACCATCTTCGCCAGGGGCTTTTCCATTGTTCGCTCTGTGAATAACGGCATATATTTCAGAAACTGTTATTTCTTGGTCCAAGCACTCGTTTATTACCAAAGGTTCCGCAAAGTGGTGGTTCAGTATCGATTTGCCATAAAGGAGATTTTTGAAGTGTATTGATAGGACATCAGCAGTCAGTCCAATACCTATTGCGAAATTGGATCCATTTATCTCTTTCGTGATCTTCCAGAATTCCTTAGAACTTTTTGTTTCACCAAGTTTACATGCTTGTTTATTTTCGTATGCAGTTTTCTTTTTCAAACACATTTCTTTGTAGCGAGAATTTGCTTTTGCTTCAAAATACGATTTTTTTAAAGCTTGGGTGTTGGAATTCCGCATAGCATTAAGGAGAGAAAATGATTTTTTACGACATTTCATGCATTCATTGTCGAACCACTTTTGTTTGAATTTTGAAATTCCATTATGAGCCATAGATGATGCAGAGCTCCTAATGCAGCTCATAAGTTGGTTTGAATGTACTTCAGTTGAATCAGAACATACATTCAAGGTTGACATCTTCCTGCTTCCACTTCAATCTAGGGATAAGTTTCAAAATTCTTTCTTGGTTGGAACTTTGACTGGTCCAAACGACGGTAATGGGCAAGTGGTCAGAAAAGTTTTGGTGCTGTACCTCGAATTTTGTTATTAAGTTGACCCAAATGTTATTTGCCGCACAGTAGTAAATAACGGAGTTGCCCTGTCCACCATAGAAAGTAAAATTACCATCGTTATCACCATTCGTACATCTATTTAACACTATGCAATCATACAACTGTAGCATTTCTAGGAAATGTGTGCCGTTTTGGTTGTGTACAGCGTCTTTTGATGATCTGTTAACAGGATTTAATAAGGAGTTGTTAATACTTTGGGATGTGATGATTTGTAGGTTGCTGATTCTCGCATTGAAATCTCCAATCAATAAAATGCTTTTTCCTGCAAAGTGCTGCATAATGGTGTTCAAACGTTCGTGATCTTCATTCCAATGATTACAGTTTATATAGAACGGAATAATGTGCATATTATTTTCACTTAGAATTTTCACAATAGTGACTCCTTCATGTTCCTCAAAGTTATAGTTTTTTAATAGCGCTGTTTTTATCCCAAATACACGGCCTCCGCTTGCTCGTCCTTTAACATTAACTTTTATTGCAGCTTCCCAAACTAACTTATATCCGCTTAAGTATTTTGTAAATTTGCTAAGGTTTTCTTTAGTTACATGAGTTTCGAATAGAAAGAATAAATCAAAGCTTTTAATATAACTGAAAAAATCTACGAACATGAGTTTATTATTTAAACCCGACACATTATACGACAAAATATTACAATTATTAATAGTTAGTGAGCTGACGGCATCACAATTTCAATTTTTCTTTCAGAGTTTCTTAGAAGTGGCATCCCTGGAGTAGTATCAACTGGTCTATACCATTCGTTATGACATCCGTTTGACATCACTATTTGTTTGACAGCTCCGAAGTCCATTTGACCAAACATTTCTCGAAGTTTATTTTCACCGTCCTCATTTTCGTATTTTAGTGTATATTATTATTATTTAAATAAAAGGATTTATTCGAAATTATTAGATTATTGTTTTTTATTTCAATCGCTTCAGTTGGTTGTTTTGACTTTATAGCCTTCCTGTAGCCAAGTAGGATTCTGCGTTTGTGTTGTGACCGTTTTGAAAGATCGCGTTGAACGAAGACACCTGTGCCTTTGAGTTTAGCAGAGTTCCGCAGCATAGTCAAAGCATTCTTGTTGGAGCCAGTGTCAATTTTAAGCTTTATAACCGAGTTATTTTCGCTTAATTTAATGACATCCGAAATTTGTTGAGTTTCTCCTAATAGACGGCCTGTGATACTTTGGATCTTTTCTTGTGGATCAACATTTTCGTTCGGGATTGTAACGATGATGTTTTTTCCTTTAATTTCGCGGCTTTGAAGTTCAAGCTCCTCCTCTAAAATATTGCACCTGGTTTCGAAGCTTTGGATTTTTAGGTTTAGTTCTTCGTTTTGTTTTTTTAAACAGTCGATCTCGGCATTTAGTGTTTGTACATCATTTTTGGTGGCCAGGTTGACGATTGCTTTTGGCAATTCAGTGCTCAGCGAGAGATCGACTATCATTTTAATCTTTTGCAGATCAGCTTCGGAAATTGACATGATTCGTTGTTGATTATTATTTTGATTGTATGCAAGTGATAATGATTTTTTGCAGGTGCAGTTTTGTTCTGGAGAAGTTTGGCTTAATTTTCTTTTTTGGTCAGTCATGTGACACAGATATCAGCCTTAGAGATTTGTTTATAAGTTTAAACTACTTAGTTTACCTGTTTATTTGACACTTTTCTTAAATAAACTTATAAAAGAACTTGAAAAACTAAATTTTATAAATTTTGCGAGTTAGTTATTACTTTTAATTTAAAAATTAGCAAGAGCGATATGAAAATTGAACCATTCACTTTTACAACAGTGTTGCCAACCCAACTTAACTAACTTAATATATAAATATGTATGTATATTAAAAAAAAGGAATATTTAAAATATAGTAAAAAAGAATATTTAAAAGATAGTAAAAAAAATGAATATGAATATGAAATGATATGAAATTAAATGAATATATGGATGTGAAATTGGTTTGCCGTTTTCCTCCAGTGAAGTGACCAAACAGAACGACGACGAGAGAAGTCTTGTAGTGAACTCCAAGAAAGAATTCTAATATTTACGCTTTACCACATAAAAGAATTCAGTTTATAACTAATAATTGTTATTTTTCGTTTTATTTTGGCACACAAAAGCCACAGTTTATATTCACAAGTAGTTTTAAACACAGAAAAGTTTTTTCCTTTTTGTAAAATGTACAATAAATTATAACCTTTCAGTTTTCACAGCAATGCGAATTTCAATTTATTGCAAGTATTATTTGGTGTCAGCACTGACGGGGCATTTTTTGCCTGATAAGCTTCGTTTTTATCCAGCCTGCTCATCATCGGTTCAGGTATTTCGCTGTGGTCGTCTAATAAAACCCAAAACTCCAGTAGCGGAATTTTGGATGGCCAGTTCGCGATGTTACCACTGGTCCACTTGTTGGTCTTTTTTCAAACCGTAGTGTGAGGTTTGACGCGTGTGCTAGCTTTGGAGAGAGGTAAGCGGTCCCGTGCGATTAAAGCTTCACGACATACAATTTTCTTACAGTAGCTGCTCGATGCTGCGGTCTGGCCCAAATCCGCATTCGCATTTCGAAGTGGTAACAGTCGATGTTGGTCCCTTGGAAAGTGCGGACATCCAGGATATTGTGGGTGGTATGTTGATCAGGATCCCGCCAATAAGTCATCTTGCGTATTAAAGAGACTGAAAAAGACTGAACTGTCTGAAATGAGTGCAAGCTATGTTGAAACCTCGCCCCACAGCAAAGACGATTGGCTGTGTGAGGAATTGAAAGCAGATCAGCGAGATATATATTATTGAATATTAATTCAATGCGCATAGTAACAGCGTGTTCGCTTATGCCAGGTAACACAAAGATTTCCTGCCTTTTTCATTTCAAAAAACTCCACAGAAATAGCTGCTGTCTTCTTTTTCTGAGGCTTTCGCCGTAATTGCTTCTGTCACAGTCTTGCATACTCCTTGCGCCTTTACTCACCCATCGCACCTGTAATGTCGGCTTTGAGTCTACCTAGGGCTTTCACTAATTGTTCGGCTGCGAGTGGCTTGTTCAAGGTCCGACGTTCCACGTGCGAAACCGAAATTCGTTGTTTGTTGCCTTTTCTAAAGTCGTCTTCATTTAGGTTCGGAACCAGGTTTTTACCTGGGTTTTGAGGGCTTATTGGACATTTCGTATTGATTTCCTACAGGGTATATCCGTTTGGCAACCCTGGATAGCCATTACAAGTGTGGAAAGGTTGTTCCCTAGTTAAAAGTTAAAAAAAAAGCCGATAAAATATTGGGAAAATTATACAAAGTGCATCAAAAAATTCTTAATTCCTTGCTTTATATACCTGCATCAAAAAATCAGTAAGTCATAATTTAATTTAAGCATATATATATATATAACCTCAAAACGTCAAACTGAATCGATGAACAAAAGGAAATCCCAAGCAATATCCCCTGATATTTCAACTCCAAGCAAAAAAATTGCATCTAGTGATAAAGATATGGAGACATTTCGGACAATAATGCAAGAAACTCTTAATGAGCAACTAACTGATATAAAACTAACCCTGAACGAAGTAGTCAAACTCGCGGACTTGCAAAAATTGCATGACGAAATAAAGTTTCTGCAAAACAATAACCAAGTCCTGACAGAAAAAGTCACTTCACTGGAGGAAAGATGTGAGTTGTTGGAGGAAAGATTGGAGGCTAATCAGATGCGAGATACAGAGGGGAACCTTATATTTCATATATTCAACCAGAATGCTATAGAGCCGAAAGCACAAATACAAACTATATGTCGCACTCACGGTAAAACTATGGAGACACTATCTGAAAACAATATTGTATCTATACGATCTAACAACTCTCAAAGCAAAAATTTTTTGGTGCGATTAGGAGGAAAAACACAAGCAATCAACGTTCTTCGATCGTCGAAAGCTCTGAGGGAGGCAGGCGTTGTGGTTCATAGAGACTATCCACTTGCGATTCGCCAAAAAAGATCGCATCTGCTGGAAGTCAGAAAATCAATCAGGTCGAGGAATCCAAGCATTGCGGTTTTTCTAAGAGATGATCGTCTTTTGGTACAAGGAAAGGTTTTTACTTGGAGTTTTAATAGAGGTTTGAAATGTGGCAAATATGACGGAAACTCAGTGCTCAACGAAATTATAAACAACACAACTCATGTGGATGTCAATGTATCAGCTGGCCAAAGTGAAGTCCCTCAAAGGGAAGCTACGACATCTGGGAGTGAAAACAGCATACCAAATATCCAAGACACAAACCACCTACAACTATTAAGAACCAGTGATCCCACTACTCATCAAATATTATTGTAGGAAATTTCCGTCTGCCCAAAAGTTCTAAGTAAAAATATAGTTGCAAAAAAAATTATAGAATATTAAGTTACAATGTTAGTGGTCTGTATAGTAAATTATTATATTCACAATTTTTTAAATATGTCAATGAGTTTGAAATATTTTGTCTTTATGAAACATACCTTTTAGAAGGCAACGAACAAAATTACAAACATTATTTTGATGATTATGTGTTATGTTGGATACCAGGTGTAAAAAACAGTAACAGGGGTCGTGCAAGTGGGGGTTGTCTTTATGGATACAGAAAAAATATAAGAGACATCGCAATTGAATTCCAACAAGGATACAGCTTTTTCAACATTCAAGCTAAAACAGCTCCAAGTATCAAATACTCTATTCTCCCTGTTTATCTGAACGGGTCACAAGGCGCACAATGGGGTTTAGATCTACAAATGCTATGTGACGTCATCAATAATCTTCAGGAACAAAATAATATCCTTCTAACTGGGGATTTTAACGCGAGGACCAGCACACAGCAGCCTTTCTTGTTTGACAATGAAGATGATATAATAGATCTTCGCCAATCAAAGGACCTAGTCTTGGATAGAAAAGGTACTCAGCTTTTAGACTTCTGTAGCGAGTATAATTTGAAAATTCTAAACGGATGTTCAATGGCAGATCCAAATGGTGAATTCACTTTTGTGGGAACTCAAGGAAGTTCAGTCATCGACCTAAGTTTGAGTGGAGGAGAGTGGAACAGCTTGATCCAGAACTTCGAAGTACAAACCCTGAGTTTCTCAGATCACATGCCAATTGTGACTACTTTTCAGATAGCCAATCGAGAAATGTTAAATGCTGAAGTTTTAAATACTCTACCGAAGCTGATATGGAAACCCAACAATGCGGAAAGCTACCGAACCAATTTAAATAGGCAAATCGAAGCAATGACCCCGGATGTAAACATTGAAGAAATAGCTCAAGCTATCAGGAATTCTGTGCCAATAGTAGCGCAAAATCATACAAGACGCTACAAGCAACCATGGTTTGACCTTGAATGCGAAAGAAAGCGACGAGAATCTTTCTCACTACTGAACCTTTATAGGAAGTTTAATGAGCCTAACTACAAAAGGATGTACCTAATAGCGAAACGTGAGCTGAAACAAATATGCGAAAGAAAAAGATCAGAATATAAGACCACTCTGGCAGTCGAAATATCTCAATGCAGGGACT
Organism: Platycheirus albimanus; assembly: GCA_916050605.2. Lineage (NCBI taxonomy): Eukaryota > Metazoa > Arthropoda > Insecta > Diptera > Syrphidae > Platycheirus > Platycheirus albimanus. The sequence continues at coordinate 270,965,787 of OU696696.1, read as the reverse complement.
CCGCAGCTTTATGGAAACTCTTGAAAAGAAAAAATGGCCAAAAGTTTAAGATTGGGTTAAATATCGATGCTTTGCATCTGGAAAGTCATTTTAAAAGTATCCTGAATCCAACAAACTCTTTAAATCTTCCAAAGTTCCAATACGCAGTACCGAATTCAACAAATGAGCTCCTTGACAACCCCATATTGCAAGAAGAAGTCAAAAGTTGGCTGGACAGGAGCAAAGACCGAAAAGCAGCTGGTACCGATGGCATTCCTGTCGAATTTTATAAATATGCGAACAACGAGCTTATAGTTTTGCTCACAAAAGAGTTCAATAGGATATTTGAAACGGGTGAAATACCATCAAACTTCAAACAAAGCATAATTTTTCCCATCTTCAAAAAGGGCGACCCGAACTTAGTTGAAAACTACCGTGGAATTGCTTTTTTAAATTCGTCCTTAAAAATATGAATGGGTATCATGGCTAGACGTTTCCAAGTGTGGACCTCACAAAATCATCTTCTGAGTGAGTTTCAGGCTGGCTTCAGAGAGAACTTCTTTACAGTTGTTCAAATTTTCGTTCTTACAACTGTTGCCCAAAACTTTATGAGATTAAAGAAAAAACTATATGCGTTCTTTGTAGATCTTAAGGCAGCATTTGATACTGTTGATAGAAGTGCACTTTCCTACAAGTTGTATAATAAAGGCCTACCTAGAAAATTTGGAAAACTAATCGAAAAGCTGTACGAAGTAACATCATCCGCGGTTTGGGACGGGAAGCAGCTTGGAGACTTCTTCGAAACTATGACGGGAGTAAAACAAGGATGCAATTTTAGCCCCCAAGCCTTCATCATGTTCATAGATGACATAACCGAATGTTTATCTGGTGGCATAAGAATTGGAGGGGTTCATATAAAGGTTTTGCTGTATGCAGACGATATGGTGCTGTTGGCAGATTCTCCGGTGAATTTACAAAGAATGATCAACCAGCTACAAAGGTATTGCCAGGAGTGGAGGCTGAACGTTAACATATCTAAGTCTAAAACAATGGTATTTAGAAAAGGTGGAGGAAGATATGCCAGCAATGAAAAGTGGTTTTTTGACGGACAAGAGTTAGACACAGTCAAAACATACAAGTATTTGGGAATGAACATTTGTAGTAATTTGAATATGGAAAATCATTTTAAGGAGAAACTTTCAGTAGCTAAGTCAGCCATAAGTGCAGCCTGGAAAAACTGTTTAGAAGATAAAAAAATATCGTTGAAAGTAAAATATCAAATTTTTCAAACTGTTTCCAGGTCGATCATGCTGTATGGTGCCCAAGTCTGGGGATTTAAGTTTTACGACACAGTTGAAAAACTTCTCCGATTCTTTTTAAAAAGAGTATTTAAACTTCCGCAGTCTACACCTAATAACATGCTGATGGTTGAAACAGGTCTCCCGCCTTTATTCACAGAGGCACTCAAACTGCATTTAAATTACATATCTTTAAGGTTAGAGGCTAGATATTGAACCTTAACTTTATCCCACATAGAGAAGATTTGCCAATTACTTGCTCGTTATGCAATCTACGAGAGAGGGAAAATATTTAGGTGCCCTATTTTAACCGCGTTCAGGCTTCGAATTTATGGAAGGAGAGTTTTGGAAGAATCCGAGATGAAGAATATCTTGAATGGTTCAGATTGGAATAAATTGCACATTTACTGTAAAAAAGCTTTATCATATAGGAAATCAATTATCGAAGAATCTTTTTAATTAAATGTATGAATTTTGTCAAACTTGGGCAGACGGTGTTAAGCCATGTCTTTAATGTAAAGGTTTTATCACAAATTGTTAATTAATACAAGAAAAAATAAAATATTAAATCTAAAAAAAAATCTATATCCGTACTTTGGCGAATAAGAAATGAGATATACAGGAATTGCACAGATCCAACAATATGGACTCCACTTGGCAATCTGCTGATGGTCAAAATAATGAAAATAGAGAATGTTACTGTGCAATGTTCATAACGAAAGAAAGGTCGGCGCAAGAAGTTTCCATCACTTGGTATTGAATTTACTTCGCTTACGATCAACTTCAGTCCACCTTGACTCAAAGTGTATGGAAAGGAGATCAAGATTGAACTACAAGCGTCCTAAATGACCCAAATTGTATCATGGAAGCTGGTATACCAAAACTCTTGCAAGTGGACTATCGTAAGTTGTAGGCTGGAAGTGTAGAAAACACGAAATCCCAATATCCAAGATATCACCTTATTCTGCCTCTAGCAATGCTATATCCTCTTGATCCTAGACTTCCAGATTTTTAAACAAATACCTACACAATTTGTATCCGCTTGACAAACCATTAAGACCGTAACTTAAGTTCACCTCTAAAGTCACGCAATATGCTTGAATAATATTTAAAATGGAGAACGCGCTTAACGTTTGTCGCATTAAGGTCAATATTGTATAAATTAGATGCAAACAAAAATTACTCTCCGGAACTTGAAGACGCAGTTCCCAATATCCCATAAAACTTTCGTTTCCTTATAATCACAACAAATCGGCCAAAGGCTAAGTTGATTTCGTATATAATTCAAAAATAGCCACAAGGAGAGTTCAAAGTTAGTATCGTACCGTTTGTATTTATTGGGAGTTTTGAATCAGCTTTGTCCATATTCCAGCCATCACGTAATGTAAGGAATTCAAATAACCCGAGTCAACAGACTGTTAACCAAATCAAAAAAAGTGTATTTATATACATAGGCGACTACGTTGCCCTGCAGTTGCTGCTCCTTTCTTTTGTAACCATTTTTCATCCATAAAATGGCGGAACTAAAGTATGGAAACATTTCAGGCGGGAAAATTAAATTTTGCAAATATGGCTGCCGCGGGCGATTTATTTCCTTTGAAGTGGATATAAGAAAGTTTTTTTTTTTTGTTTGTGTGTGTGTGTGGGTGGGTGTAATAGTATTCCTAGCCCATCAACCACCACCAATATGCAGTGATTTTAATTTGAAACGTTTTTCCAATTTCGTTTCGAGACATGACACGAGAAACTCTGCTCCGGGCTAGAAAACTGGAAAGTTTTTTGATAGTACATATAGTTTGGGGGCTAAATGATAATCGCGCAATTGAATCGATACGATTTGGCGAGGGCGACGGAGGCGGCAGTGGCGGCGTGGAGGATGGTTTGATGGTTTGACACAAAATCATTTGAATTCGTGAAACCACTTTAATCCTTGCACGATTATACGGATTCAATTGACTTTGGCAAATAATAGTAGTTGTTGTAGTTGTGTTCCCTAGCACGACGAGAAAGTGTCAATATGCATTTTGCACAATCTAAATGCCCGTCCTAAGCTTACGGAGGGATTTTGTGGTTTCGAAACGCTATTCATTGGGTAAATATTTGAGAGGTCTTATGTGTGATATTAGTGTAAACGTTTGTTCAATGTTGTTGACAAGGATTGTACTTTATGGAGATGGGACGAGGCAATAATGGTTTTGCTCAAATGTATTAGATATGTAGAAGGATTTAAAGCAATCAATTTGTGTTTATGTTTTAATGTTTATAATTTGAAAATTTGAGTTAAGGATGGTTAACTTCAATTGGCCGATGATGGCGCAAACCGACTTATGGTTTTCTTTCTTAGCCACACTTATCAAAGATAATGACTGCAATTATCGTGCTTAAGTGTGGGGGAATTTGCAGGGAATGCACTTTTCAATCTGACTTGTGTATTCATAGACCGTAGTGCTGTTTGTATTACAGTGTTTTTTTTTTTTACAACAAACATTAGGTACATAGGTACACAAAATTTTTGGATTATATTTCATACAATGCCAAACCTCAAAACAATATCTCCAAAACAAACTCATTCAATTAAATCGCACGATTTAATTGCATGATTCTTTACTTAATGATATTTGTTTTGGTTTTGGTTTGAGGATTTTTTTCCCCGGAGATTAAGCTGATGAAGATTTCACTTTGGGAGTTATGTCTTTGGGGAAACAGTTAGTTACCAGGCCTATGTTGAAATCATGAAACCCACGTTAAAAAAGTTTATCGATCTCACGTGTGTCTTGAGTGTATGCCATAATTTCGTTTTTTTTTTTTCTATTCTACCATCGAGGTAAAAGCACAACGCTGCGCTCTAGGTAAATCTTCTTCCAAGTAAATAAAAATATTTCAGTTTGGGCCCAGCGAAATCTGTGCGTCTCTTAGTTGAAACAAAGAAGCTGGTGTATAAAAGAAAACAAAAATTGGATTTAAGGCGTGATTTACGCCCATCTTTCATAAAGAAACGAAAAACGTAGTTCTAAAAATTAAAGGTACCAATATTTAATTTTAAGCCTTTTTCCGTTCGTTATATGAACTTGAAAATATAGTCGCATACGCATTATTTGTGAATTTTGTGAAGGACATGCCCCAATCGGCCAATGATTCCTTCGATCCAACCGCATACCTGATTGGTGAGTATCTTCAGGTGTTTTGTCATCTCGTATCCGAAGTGAAATACCTTTCTCCGGGTCGCCAATTCCTATGGCCGCTTTGTGGGCTGGACTGAGAGACAGATCGGCACACTTGGTTTTCCAAACTTGAACAGCATCGAACAATTCATCTGGCTCGAGTTGATGGTCATTGCTATAGTAGGACTTGGGTGTTTTGATCACTTGCTGCATGTGTCTGGAGGTCTTCATCGCTGAAACCTGAAACAAGAGGATGGAATATTTCAATGTAAGGCGAGTTGGGCGACTGTGGTGCTTTGCATAATAACTTGTTCCAATTTTATTTAACTCTGGTTCTCTTCGTTGTGGGCATCCTTACGTTTCCTTGTGATCAGGACTTGGAATAGATTTTCAATGTCAAAATATTTTCACAAAATGCTGGCAGCTCTTTTTTTTTTGACGTTTATAATTATTTTTATGTGTGTTCTTTGCACATATACACAACAAGTTTAGGTCTGTTTGCTTTCTATCCCGTCCCAACAAGTTTTCGAAAGGTGTTGAGCAAAAATGTATGGTAAAACTTGTGTTTTGGTTCAAGTTTTGGGGTTTTTTCGCGAAAATATAGTGGAATTCTGCATTTCTTGACATTGCTGTTTTTCGAAACACCATGTTTTCGTAACGAATCGACATACAATAATATTTGAACTATTGAAATAGTAGGAAATTCAACATTTCTACAAAAATCTCAATTACATTGTTTCCGTAGGACATAAGGAAAAAAAGTTATTAAGGAAAAACCGGAGCAAGGTCGAAAAATTTGCCGTTCCACCCACCTCCTCTTTTCCCATTTCTTCGTAAAGAATTGATATATAAAAATTTTCGCACCATTGTGGGAAATTTAACGCTCTACAAAAATGTTGAGTTAACTTTTGCAATAGGAGTTAAGGAAAAAAAGTTATTGAGGGAAAACCGGAGCAACGTCGAAACATTTCCAGATTCCCCCCCCCCCCCTCCCTCTTTTAGCACAGGGCCCACGGAATTAAATGCGGTTTTCGCAGATTTATTGGTAGTACGCCAACTTAAAATATAGGCTACATTTTATCGCCGGAAAATATATAATTCTGGTTGATTTCTTAATATTGCTGCAATCGAACGTTATTCAATGAACTTAACGCTAAATTAAAAGATTTTAAGGAAGTTATAGCGTCTCACTTACATAATGGCGCTGTAAATCATAAAAATGGCGCCCCAGTTACCTACATATACATGCATAGAAATAAGTTAGGCGTTCTGAATAGAAGTTACATCAAAAACATCATAGATGCCGCTATACCTCCATATAGACAATGTCTCATTCAGCGAAAGCAGAAATCGAAAAATAATGTAACCATAAAGAAAGGTGAACGAGCAATATACTTACGCCCAAAACTGATGAAGCGGAGCTGTCATAAATAGCGGTATCGGCGCGTAGCTTCGTTTTGAAAGTGGGCATTCCAATTAGGTATATTGCTTCAGAACTTAAATCTCCAACTTTGCAATTTAAACCGTTATGATACTTCAAAATAATATTATACAGAGGAAAAAAATCTTACCCACCATTTTGAACCGGTTGTACAAAAACAAAAATATACTGATACCTACTTTATTCTAAAATCCACGCGTACGAAGTAGCGGGCAAAAGCTAGTTTGTGTAAGAAAAATTAGATACCAAACAGTTTGACAAAAACTAATTCATGAACGAATATTTTATTATTGTAAAAAGTACTTATTTTTATAAGGCCATTAAGGCCTTAAGGCAAGAAAATAATTTTTAATAATAAGTTCATCTATAAATTGCCTAAATTTTATCTGCCTCGTTCTTATCTAAATACTTTTGATCATCGTTCCATCATTTGTTCATCGGATGTTCATCATTAACATCACATGATGAACTTCATATAAGGTATTTCATAGAGAAAAATTGCCAAGAGCAATACATTTTCATTAATATATCTCATGATTTTGTCGGATGAAACATCTCATTTGTGTACTTCCGTTTCATTAAGCCACATATGTGCTTTACCTTTTCATCAAATAATATCGTATTATGATTTCGTTTGCCATAATTTCACAGTTCCTGTCAACCAATCATGTAAATATAGTCATCCTTATCCTTACTGCTGTGTTCTTACAAACCTTCTTCTCATCCAACTTTGAACTCCCAAATTCCTCCAATCAATGTCTTCGTTCCTTCTAAACACTTATACCTATATACCTTTTCATTAGAGAGTATAGGATTCCTGAAATTATATCCGCTGCTGTGTTGTGATGTTATACACCTAATCAAACAAAACCACTGTGCAAACCACATCCTTAAGCCATCTCTCCATTAATTTACTCAATGAAATCACTTTGCTGCAAGCTTCGAATTCCGTTGAACGCGTGTCCCTTTTTGGTTTTGATGTAAAGGCACCTCAACATCATCTGCTTATCATCAATCCAATCCATCCACCTCACGACCCCACTTCTATCAATATTCCTTGCATGAGAGGATTTTCGTTTTGGAATATTATTTGTTGGCATAGGAAATCATTGCTCGGGGTGATAATCAATCAGAGCACATATTATAAGGTCTGTGTGGACCTTCATACATCAAGGATTTCTTTGCAAGATGTGTGTCACAGCAGCTGACGTTAATGTTTCATTAAGAGAATGAGGAGGATTGAGGAGTTTGAACGCAGTGTTGCCATTAAGCATTTTAATGTTAAAAATTAGTCTGAATATTCAATCACCGCGAAAAATCTCACATCGTGATCGTTGTAAGTGACTTTTACATATTTAAGGTAGTTCCACACTATCCCACAGTGTAATACGACATGTCAAAAATGTGTGATGAAACAGATGTAAATAGTGTGGAAACAGAATTTGACAGTGCAGATCTCATACGATTTGACATGTGTTTAGATCTGAAATATTTTTTTAGGATTGAATGTACATCACACATTCCTTCACACTTTGTTTTGACATGTCGTACTACACTGTGGGATAGTGTGGAACTACCTTTAGGAATAGTTTTGCACATGCACGATCGTAAAATGGACTTTATTAATAGCACTATCCATTGGTTTCACTCGGAGAACCACTACTTCTGAAAACCAATTTAACAAGCAAAATTGCTTCTGGTCAATTTTGACGCAATGTATAGTCGCACCCATCAATTTTACAAGTTTTATAAGTGTCAAACTGTCGCACACAGCCCAATTTGTGGTACAGAGACTTTTACTCGTTTCGTTGCACTCAACTTCATTGCTGGGCTTCGACACCTATTTTACCAGATTTGGTTTCAACAATATCTCACATGACATGTGTCGATATAAGCAAGAATTTCAAAAATGCTACATGCAAGTTGACACATCCCAAAGAATATTTTGTGTCTGACATTTGAGTAATTCTGACGTAGAAAGGGTATTTTTTTTTTTTAAGTGAAACTTCTTTAGACGCATGAGGGTAAACATTTTTCAGATGAAGCGGAAATTAGCGCGACGGAAATGTGGGATGTTTCCGTTCCAGAAGAGGGAGAAAGCGAATGAAACTGATTGACAGAGCGTGAGAAAGGGCGAATGTAGCATGAAGCACATAAAAATGGAGCGAGAGTAGGCAGCAAGCGAGTGAGAAAGATCGAGAGAGAGTGAGATAGAGCGAATGTCGCATCACACACTGTGCCATGGGGAGAGAGAGCTGTATGTTAGGTTAGGTTTGTTTTATAATAGCACAAACTGGTTCTGCATATCAACTGTAGGTAGGTCGGCGGCTGAAGGTTAAAAATAGAACGGTGGGTAGCAGGGACGGTATGCATTATGTGTGTCTTTGCAGACAAAAGTGTTTTGTACATCCACTGTAGGCAGTCAGGCGGTTGATGGTTTTTAATAGATTAGCGGGTAGCAGGGATGTGACTTAGTGTGTGGTTAAATGAGCGGTGGAAGGTTGATATGAAAAATGTGATGTGTATAATATTAAATGTGTAAGGCGGGTAAGCGGCTTTAAGAAGCTGCACTGGTCGGTAGATGCGGTGCAAAACAAAAAGCTTAATGGTGGGGAATATTAATTGTCCAAATGGGTGAGCGTGTAATGCTTCATTAAAGAGCTAGTGAGGAGGATTGAGAGAGAGTAAGGGAGATCGAGAAAAAATACACGCTATTGGTTGCTGTATTCGTTTAGTATTTAAATATCAGAACTTTAGATATCATCTCTGTCGAATAACGGCTTGTGCAGTAAGCGCAGATTTTTTTATTAAGTATACAGTTTGTAAATAGTGAATTTAATTTAATAAAAAATAAACATTTTGTGATAAATTTGTAAGTCATAAGTATGTTATTTATATTTATTATTCTTCTATTGTTCCCGGGTATAGGGGATAGGCATTTAAGTTCCAACTTCTATCTCAGAGCCACCTCCACTTCAAAAAAATAATGGTTGGATAGAAGCCAGCTTTAAAACATCTTCAAAATTAAGCCTGGCAACTTCCCTAAGAGGTGCCGCAACCTCAACGCTCCAAGGATCCTGCAATCAAGCAGAAGGAGTGTTGCGATCTATATTTGCTGCCTTGGCTAAGCGTTCAAAAACCTTAAGAGAGTCATAGTTCAACCCCAGGGCTCAACCAACAATCCTCGCTAGCTGGGCGGGCCCCAAACCAGTGGCCTCCAGTTGAGCACATCAAGTTATTTGGGGTCGTTCTCCACTTGATCGAGCCACCTTAATGAGGTCTTCCAGAACTGCTTCGGACGTCCGGGTTAGAATTGAAGACTCGGCGAGCTGGTTCGTTTTCGTCCATTCATAGCCCAGCCATCTAAGCTGTTGTATTTCAGCTTTTTAACCAGGTTAATGCCATTGTTTAGACCGTATAGTTCGTCATTGAATCTTCTCCTCCATACTCCATTGATATATATATATGACCGAATATCACCCGAAGAGTCTTTCTCTTTAAGCCCCCCCCCCCCATGGGGCACCTTAGTCATGATTTTATGTGAAGCAGAAAACACTTACCCCGTAGTACCCCGTGACGTAGTGGTTAGTGTGTCAGACTGCCACGCCGAAGGTTCTGGGTTCGATCCCTGACGACTCCAACTTAAAGTTGTCTTACGAGGTACTGCCTCTTGCTAAAAAGTGACAAATCCTCGAAGGGTAATTAATGTCATAGAAAGTGCTTTTCTGTTGGCTTTTCGGGTCCGGCAGAATATCAACGCACACACAGTAATGGTTAAGAGTGTAAGTCACAGGCCCCGGCCCGCTTGGAGCTGTTGTGCCAATTTTTTTTTTTTATAACAGTCATATTAACGATAATGTTCGAGTATCTTGACGATCCAAGTGCCCCATAATTCCTGTATTTTTTTATTTTTCTTACAAAGTTTATAAAAGTATTTGAAATAATAAGGAATTACAACCTTAAATAAAATAGCAAACAAATCACTTACACAAGCAAAATTAAAAAAAATTACACAAAAACAGGTCGTACCACCGCAAACCTTGAACAAGAACTCTCACGATTCGTGGTGATGCATACATGCAGTGTTTACCTATCATCAAAATATTTCTTTTATGGCCAACCATTTTTCTGGAATTAAGGAACTCGAAAGTGCCCCATCGTCGAATATACCCCACCCAACCCTACGTCTTTTTAAGATTTCTTGCAACTGATGCAAGTTTTTCTACCTTTTGCTTGAAAAAACCACTGTAAAGGTTAAAAAAATCTGAGCTAGTGATATATATTTACAAAATTTGGTGATGCCAGTCCCTAAATACCAAGAACATTTAAAAAAGATTTGTTTGCCCCATGAAAATACGAAAGAAACAATTTTGTCAGCGTTTCTTATGGCTTTTGATGGTGTACAGTACAAACATTTAAAAGCATTTAGCATAAGAGCCAATTGTTCAAACGCAGACCAGTGCTTGCATCCTCAAGATTTGTAGGTATAGAATTAGATTATAGCTCGCTCAACATTCAATCTGCTAAAGCAGACTAACCAGCGTCTATAACGCTGTCAATATTTATACAGGAAACCCTGCGTTACAGTGGAGTAAAAACATGTAAAATTTAATTTTATTTTATGAGGCAGTCACCGTCAGTGGCGATTGCTACGAAACAATGATAACGCACGTGGTTCCAGTTGGACGGCGATATGTGCCACACAGCGGACGTCCCAACAGACATTTTACAAGAACGATTTGATATGAAAAGGATACCTCTCACAAAGGTGACGTGATTGTGAATTGGGTTTCCTGATGTCACAGAAAAATGCCAGTAAACCTTAAAGATCCGATGCCCTGAAGGTGATCCTAACCAAAGCTTTATTTAGCTGAAATTATGCGGCAGAGTAATTGAAAATGTAACCACTTTAATCTTTGCCACCGTAAGAAGCCGAGGCGGGCATTTGAATCCCTGCCCACCTTTATTGAAAAAGCCTTTATCATTCATAGTTAGCAATCAAAATTAAAGTAAACCAAAATATGAACTCCGATGAAATTTGCCAAACTTAGAGGTTTCTTGCATCTGGCATTGCTGTCTGCATCAATTTTGAAAACAATTCTCCTTTTCTCGACGAGCTCCTTAAAGCTTCAAAACTTTCTATCCTCCCATCATGTCGAAATAGAAAACTTTCGAAAATGAATAATTAAGAATGGAAGCGTATCTATTATACTAGTATATATACCTATGTTAGTGTGCAAACCCTTAAGGCTACTACAGGCAAACTTTTAGTTTACTTCAAACCAAACACTAGGATATAATGTAAAAAGAGAGAAAGAGAAAAGAGGTGAATTCCTGGTGGTTGTGGTGTCAGTGGCGGCGCGGCGCGGCGGCAGCGTCCCGGCCGGCCTAATGAAAATCCCCAATGAAATTTAATTATCCTTTGGGGTGATTACTTTCTGCGCTCTGGAATAGGGTGTTCTATCTATCTGCGTATCTATCGCGTCCTTTACTTTTTGATATTCATTAGCTGTGCGAGTGTATACACAAGCCCTTCGGACAGGACCTTGGTTTAATTATCATAAAACTTTCAGCGGGCACTTCAATCCGTGTATCGCATTACGGATAACAAAATCGACGTTGTTCCTTTTCCTCGCTCTCTCGCGAACTAGTGTAAATACTCATGTAATTCCAGGACCAAGCAAGCAGCCAACGACTGAAAAAATGCATTAACCAGTAACCGGGACCGGGTATAGTTTGTTTCCCCACATGGTGTGCTGAGGTTCATCCCCGAAGGTTAACCACAAAACTAGACAGAAACGCGGAGACCGGGTCAGGTGACGTTGGTAGTTTGGTAGTGGCCACCAACGCACCACACCGATATGCGGAGCTATACTATAGGACCAGGAGCAAAGTTGGAAGGACTTACTAAAGTGAAATTAAACAATTTAATGTGATGTGTGTCCTTCTTTCGTTGTTGATTATCTGAGGTAAGGTAGGTAGGTCCGTTCAGCCGTCAAATTGGATTGTTCAGGCTTTCAATTAAGGGAAGGTATAGGCTATAGGGTTAAGTTAAATTATTCAGGACAGAAAGTTGGATGCTCGGGAAAGCAGTTGAGATTGATACGTATTTGGGTTGGCCGTTGAATCGGTTAAATTTCGTTTAATTTGTGATGAAAATTATAAATTAACTTTTTTTTCGCCGCATAAAATGTGTTTGAAATTTGACATAGCATTGTTTTTTTAAAGCTTTTAAAGGGAAATTGTGCAATTTGTTAGAGAGAATGTCCAAACCGACGTTATGACTGAATTTCGAAAAGACAACCGATAGTAAGAGGAGTCAATTTTAAGTTCTATTGCACTATTCAATGTTGTTGTTCATGGTTTGGAGCTAATAAATCTTCAGAACGAATAGCAACGTTTGACGAAGGATAGCCTGCTCGAGATGTTGGCAGAGCACTTCCATCTTTCAGGAGCATAAATCAGTACATATATTAAGATATATTCGACGAGAGGTATGAGAAAGAGCAAGGATTTAGCATGAACAATGGGTTTTCTTTATTATTTGTTCTACTGTCCGTTCCACCATCGAGTCCAATAAAATTGTCCAGACAATCAAACTGCAGGCAGTTCTTGTCATATCGAATTTGGTGTATAAGCCAGGTATCCATTGAACTGTGGAGTTCCACTCGTTAAATCTTAGGCGTAGACTAATGGATTCCATAAATTCCTTAAACTGTTATACCGCTTCAGTTATAACAGTTTTTGAGGTCTCCTTTGTTTGGTAGCCTTCCGATAAGTTCATTCTTCCAGTCCCGTGCATAATGTTCACTCTCCTTAACAGATTGCATTAGAATTAGTATAATATAGGAACCATGATTTGGGGTCTTGTTCTTGGGAATTCTGATGGCATACCGTCAATTCCAGCTGCTTCGTTTTTATTAAGATAATGGATCGGTTGTTGTTGAGCTGGTATCAATACCCCAAGAAGACATGCGTTTGTTTTTGGATTGGCAGTTGGTACAGCATTGCGAAAAGTGATCCCTTAAATCTTATACAGGAACCTCTTTGTTGGTGCTGCTAAGCTGTCCTACAATGTCCAGAAATCCACTCTTAATGCGGATTGTTAGCAAGTTCCCCAAAATGTATCATGTATTAAACACTGCTCATCTGTTATTTGAGATATTCCAATTCCAAACTCGTTTCTTAGATTCAGTACGCTCTGAACATCACCTTATGAATTGACCCTTAATTTCAGTGGTGTTTTCTTAAGTGCCTTTGAATATGGGGGAATCTCCCGTTTCTGTTTTTCTTGTTACTGTTTTGGTATACCAGCTTCCATGACAGCGCCTTTGGGTCATTTAAGAATTTCGTGGTGAGTCCTGGTTTCGGCATACACTCTGAGTCATGGTTGTTAATCCTCCAAACACATCATTTTCTCGTAAAGTAAGACTGCACTGAAATCCCTAAATTAAAACAGTTCTCAACTATTAGATCATCTCTCAAAGAAATGGCGGAACAGCTTAATATTCACCTCTGTTGGCTGTCAGGTAATAGGGATATTCCGGAGAACTGTAAAGCCGACAAACCTGCAAACAAAAAGGAACCTTACCCATTTTAACTAATTAGGTAAAGCTTTTTGGAAATTCCCACCCCATGCGTCGGGCTGTCACGCCGAAGGATCTGGGTTTGACCTTTCCGGGGTGCTGCCTCTTGCGAGGAAGTGACAAATCGTCCAAGAGTAAATCATATCATGGAAGTGCTTCTCTGTTAGACCTTCGTATTCGGCTGTAAATTGTAGGTCCCTTCCATTCCTGCGGAATATCAACGCACACACAGGAATGGTTAAGAATGCATGTCACAGGCCCCAACCCCGCTTGGAGCTGTTGCGCCAAGTATTTATTGTTTTTAACACTTAAGGAGCGTTAGATAGGTGCCTTTATTTTTGTAATATAATAATTTTTCGGTGGTATTAGCGTCTCGTCAATTTCGTTGCCCAATACCGCAATCTAGAAAACATAAACGAAGTCAAGCCACACCCCTGAAAGATTATGAGACAACACGAGATGGTACGAGAACTGGCCAGTACTGGAACAGCTGATCTGCTGAGAATGTCCCAGCTGTATCTGAAGATGTCCAAGAAGACTCCGGAGTATCGTCTAAATGACGGCGATGTGCCACGCAATGGAACTGTTTTTCCAGATAATGAAAAATGCAACATTTGAAGATGTTCCCTTACAAATTGCAGACACTGCTGTAACTGTAATCTGTTGAACGCCAAGCGAGTGATGTATGCTATGCTCCAACCATGCAGAATCTTTTACACGGGGGAGACAATTTTTCATCGAAAGTTCACAACGAGACTCATGTTCATTCTTCTACTACTTGTTTACTTAATGTGGAGCAGACAGTCCATTTTGGACCACGGCCTCCCCTCAACTAACAATCCTCGCCAGCTGGGCCGGTCCCTAGCCAGTGTCCTCCATTTACGCATACCAAGTTGGTTGTGGTCGTTCTCCACTCAATCGCGCCACCTTAGATGGGGTTTTCCAGAACTTCGTCCCCATCTGGGTTGGAATTGAAGACTCCACTGGCTGACGCGTTTTCATCGCTCCACATGGCCCATCGCTCCACATGGCCCAGCTATCTAAGCCGCTGTATTTTCAGCTTCTTAACCAGGTTAATGTCGCTGTGTAACCCGTACATTTCGTCATTGAATCTTCTCCTCCATACTTAATTGATATCTACAGGACCGAATAGAACCCGAAGAACCTTTTCCTCCCAAAGCACCCCAGCCTGTATTCATCCGATTGTGTCAGTGTCCACGCTTCTGTACCATGCAGCAGGGCTGGGATGAGTAGTGTCTTAAAAAACGTCTCCTTTGTTCTTTGACAGAAGACTTTGCTACGAAGAAACAGCGATTGGCAAAAGTGAGTATTCGAAGAATGATCTCTTCAGTGATATTGTTCCGAGAGGTTACAGTGGAACCCAAATAGACAAAGTTCTTGACAACTTTAAAGTTATATACTCCATCGTGTCGGACAAGGTGAATAAGCGAAACGATCGCTCCTTTAAGAGTTATTTCATTTACTCAAAGTAGCTGCTTGCGCTGGGAAGATTCACCGGTCCTTTTTCCGTAAACGCCGTGTGCCAAACGATTATGGTTGCTCAACGACTGTCTTCTTTCTCAACTAGCTCAATGAAGACTAGAAAACATGTTGTTCTAACGCGATGGAGCAACGGAGCATACTTCGCGTCCCACAACAAGAATTTTGAGTGCTGCATTCCCCGGTCGCCATATCTCTCATTTCGATAGTTTGCTTTAAATGTGTCAGACTTCTTTTTGTGGGGTTTTTTGAAGTCTATGTCATTAAGCCTAAGAGTCTCCTGAAGCCTTAAACAAAATATCTTCCAAGGATACGAGGACCTATCGACGCAAGTTCTGGCCCCCATTCGGTAGGAGAAAAATCTTAATGGGGGACTGGGGACAAAATGGAGACATCAATCAGACATAATCCAAAAGCAGATTCAAAGTTTTCCTTTGAAAATTATCGAATGACAACTATTGCGTCACCTGGTCGTTTTCTCGCACTAGAAGCTGTGAATAAAGATTCCTAAAATTCTATTAAATTTAGTTTTCCAAAATCAAAAACAACAAAATCCTTCTCTAAGAAAAAATAAGATTTCTTGAAATTGCCTTCATCAATATTTTAATCCTGCGGAAATCAGATTTCATTAAAATCCACAATTTATTCCAAACAACAAAATATTTTAACAAACTTGAAACTACATAACATCCATATGATACTATGGGACATTTGATTTTATCTGGGAAACGAAAAAGGATTTCCTCCACAGCCCAAAATATCCTTGTACCATCCTTCATGTAAGCTGTTTAAGCACTAACATGTGCTTTTCCTTTCTATGAAATGAAATCCATTTTTAAGAGTAACATCCATCTTCGTCTTCATGGTTGTGTGTTATGGAAAAAAAATGTATGTTTCCTCCTCCTCGCTGTTTGTTCAAGGCGCCTTAATAGTCGTCTTTATGGTCCTTGTGAGTGGTGTCTCCACTTCAACTCCAATTCAGATACAGATTTTATTATCCTCTACATAACTTTTTTTTTTTTTTTTGATCCCATCGTCTCCTTGTTGGAATTTCTTTCTATCTGAGTGCACCGAAAGAAAATATCCGTTTGTAATCGTAAAACTTGAATAAAATTAACAAGGATGCTGCAATTGAAAGCAGATCTCTTTTGCAGAAAAGAAAGGACAAGAATGAAGCACGGTGAGGCAGGCGATTCGTGGATAGTGGAATGAGGTATCTATCGCCTGTTGTGCAGATAGAAACATCTTGGAAACTCCATTGATTGTGTATTGGTGTATTTATCCGTGGCAATTCAATTTCAATTTAACGAGAGTGATTCACAATTAATAGGTTTTTCCTCTTTTTCTTGTTTCAACACCACCACCACCACCCAAAGGATGCTAAATAAGTTAAAAAATAAAATAAAAACAAGAATCAGAAGGACAACAAATTAAAAGCAATTCCATTTCAATTTCCAATTAAATAAGTCAATTGAATTGACCTCGAAATGAATAAGCACCCACCAACAAAACATTTCCCAGAGGAAAGGAGGAAGGAAACCAACAAAAAAAAGCACAAAGAGAGGGGCAGGAAAAACCAAATCGCCTCAAGGCTTTAAAAAAAAAAACAAATACACAAAAAAAAATCAAAAAATTTAAGAAGCAAAGTTAGGAAGCTAAGAGTGTCGGATGTCCTCACCACTACCATCTCTGAAATGTGTGAGGTAAACTGTATGTACTTTGTGGCTCTGGTATCCCTTGTCGGTAGCCAAGGATTTATCTATACACTGGGAGTAATTAAAAGCTAATTTATCACAAGACGAAGGAAACGGATCTGGGAGTTCGTTCGTTTTTGTACCAGCAAAAAAAAATATATATTTTGTGTTCGCCCTTTTTTCGCAATTAGTCCTTGCGTCCGTATCTGATGTGAAAAGTTTTTTAATCAATTTTTTTCGTCCTGTTTTTTTTTTTACAATTTTTTATGTTTCCTGTTTCCACTCCTTGCAATGAAAGAAGAAGAAAAATTAAAATAAAAAAAAAAAATTCGGCAAAAAAATATATGTGACTCAGTGTGATAGGGAGACTGTTGAAAATTGCAAGTTAATGATTTTAAGTCTGTCCTTTTTTTTTTCTTCTTCTTTTTTTTTTCCTTAAAAACAAAAGTTTTTTCTTTGAAGGTAAAGATTCATGGTACAGAAATTCCTGAAATCAATTAGGGTAGCCTGAAGTGTGAATTATAAATAATAAATATCATTTAACAATCGATGGCGCGGCCATCAAGGGATCGATTCACTTCCCACAGTTTGAAGTTTTAAAAGAATTTTAACATTCTACGTTTTAAATTGAAAACAAAATCATTCTCCAAGTCTAGCAAGTTTAAGGGTTTCACTTTTTAACTTTAGATTTCAATCAATCATATTATCGGCCTTACTATTTTTTTTTTTTTTTTTTTTTTTTTGAAAATTATCGAACGTCTCAAATTACGAAGGACAATTATGAATCCAAGTTTTATGGTGTCTTAAGGGCATAAGATGGTAACTACGGTCCTCAATTTAAAAAAATTTCGGGACATTATAATTAATTTCATTTGTTTTCTGAAGGTACCGCAGAACTCAAGGTAACGCCATCTCGATGAGCTTTAACTCAGAAAAAGTTTTATCCCTTTGTGCACCTCCTCGCGTTATAGAGCGGGTAACGCTAATACATAAGGGAATCGAAAGGCTGCCACCATTGTTTGCCAGGGCTTGATCTTGTCCTTGGGTAGTGTTAAAACTCTGTATGGCGGTTAACAGTATGAAAGTCTTAGGGCGGACTGGGAGGAGATTATTCTGTAAGGCCAACAGCAACAGACAAAAGGGTCTGTACATAGTTCACATAGTTCATGGGCTGCTGCACAAAGCGGGTAAGCACCTAGTTGAGAAAATTTAATCTTTATGAAACATAACAACATTACATTATCAGCTGTGAATTTGGAAAGAACACTTCTGCAGATTGTTTACCCCGCGAACACAACCAACTAATCGCTGTCAGGCAGAATGATCCATTCGATTTGGACGATGACGAACAAAACTTCCGTCCACCCGACCAAGAAGAAGTTCGGGTAGCAAAACTAAATTCCAACAAGCCTGCTGGAGCAGATGGCCTGACGGCTGAACCTTTCAAAGCAGCTGGAGATGACTTGGTGAGGAGCATACACCAACTCATCTGAACAGGATGAAAATAAGCTTTACATGGACACCAGAGAGCTGCACCAAGTAGCTCGTATTGTGAGCCACTCACAACGTTCATTGCCTTCGACAGTATTCAGACGCATTCACAAAAATATTGATAAAGCAATCACATTGCATTGATTTTCATAGACGAATATGAATACAGCTCACATTCGTTTGAGTGAGTGATTGACTTTTACAACATTCATTTTCCCTTTGAACTGTGAGCCCTGCCATGCAACGTGTTCAATCGGATGTGAATGTGTGCGAATTCTTAAGAAGACAACGAATCTTTAAGTGGCTCGTTTGCTCGCGATTTTCCACCGTGACCAGACCATGCCGATATCCAAACAAAAAATGCATTAACAATTTACTTGTCCCGTTTAAATAATTTTTTTTTGGCTTTTCATATACAATATACATATATATGTATGTAAAAATATTTTATATACTTAATCTACCTATATGTGATAACAAAAGAATGTCATGTCAATATCAAATTGATTTTTAATGTATTTTTTGTGCGGAATGCGGTCGGTTCATTTTTAAAATATGGAAAACGAAATTATTAACAAAATCGCGAGTGGTACGTTCAAAACTGTTTCACGAAAACGAGGTAGGAGCAAGATATGGGATATATATGTAGAGATAATAGATGAAGAGGAAAATATTGTAAAGGATATCGTTTATTGCCGTTTATGTAAACGCATATTAAAATACAATGGAAAGCAAACATCTAATTTAGTGCGACATAAATGCTATGTAAAAAAAAGCAAAGTGCTACCATTAAGAAGACTAGGGCCAGAACAGAAACAAATTACGTTGGACGCATGTTCACAGTGGGTTGTTGAAGACTGTAGACCATTCTCTTCAGTTGCTGGAAATGGGTTTCGTAAGCTGGTAAGCACGATTCTCAATATAGGATCTAGATATGGCGAAAACTTGGATATCGAAGATTTACTTCCAACTCCTACAAGTATTTCGCGTCAAATAAATTCATTAGCGAAAAATAGAAAAAATGAAAAAAAGTGCGAAATAAAACAAATTGTTAGTGATGAAAGAGCTTCCATAACGTCGGATTTATGGACAGACAATTTTATTAAACGCAGTTTTTTGTGTGCCACTTTCCATTATGTTAAAAATGGAGTGTTTCAAGAAATAGTGCTCGGCGTCAAATCAATGGATTTTGAAAAGTGTACTGGTGAAAATATTCACCGAAAAATGATGAGCATTCTTTCTGAATTTGATATCAGCAGTCCCGACAAAATTATATTTGTCACAGATAGAGGATCAAACATTAAAAGTGCTTTTAAGCATCAAACTCGAATAAACTGCTCCAACCATTTGTTTGCTAATGTTTTAGATTCTGCATTTGAGGATACGACAGAGTTGCATACAGTAGTTGAGAATTGTAGGAAGCTTGTTAAATATTTTAAGAAAGCTAATTTGCAACATTTACTGCAAACAACTCTAAAAGCATATTGCATTACGCGTTGGAATTCGCACCTTAGCCTATTCAAATCAGTTTTTCATAATTGGTCAAAAATAAATGAAATTCTATCAGAAAATAGTGAACTTAATAGGCTATCAGAAATAAATATAAGTGTTGTCAACGACTTAGTAGAATTGTGTGAAAGATTTGAAATGATATCTTTAAAACTACAAGGCACAAAATACGTTTCTATAAGCTTTGTTTATCCGTCCATAAATCGTCTACGAAAAATTTGTGAATATTCAGAAGAAGATTTTCCAGCGATTTCAAGTTTGAAAAGAAATATTTTATTACAAATAGATTTAAAATGGGTTCCAAATTTAAGTTTTTATCATAAAGCTGCTGTTTTTTTATATCCTCCGACGAACTTAAGTCAGGAAAGCGATGTAATTTCTGAAGTAAAGGACTTTTGCAGTGCAGAAATTATTCGTTGTAGTACTTCCGATATTGAAGTGGTTGACTCACAAAATGAATTGTCTTCAGATTCAACATCAAGAGACATCGATTTTTTCTTTCCTGAATTATCAAGAGGATCTGGTTTACTACGATCATTACCAGAATCTATAAATGATGAAATTGAGAAGTATTCGCGTTTAAGAACCAATATAAGTGCAGATTTTGAAGCTATACAATGGTGGGAAAATCATAAAAGTGAATTCCCAAATCTTTCAAAAATTGCAACAAGAATTCTTTCTATTCCTGCAAGTAGTGCTGCCTCTGAAAGAGTGTTTTCCTTAGCTGGAAATATAATCTCAGAAAAACGAAACCAATTAAGTCCGAAAACCATTGACAACATAATTTTCTTAAACTCCTTATGTAAAACAAATGAAAATGAAATATTTTTAACATAAACAAATATTAAATGTATATCTATAACATGCAAACATTGTTAAACTAACTTTTTTTGAATTAAATAAACAATAATGGCTCCAAAAATTGTGTTTCTTTTTGCATTCATTATTCAAAATTTTGAGTTTGAAAATTAATTTTTCAAAAATTTAAATTTATTTAAAATGAAAATTAAAGAATAGGTTCCTGGCTTTACACAAAGGTATGGCATGGCATTGTAAGATTTACCGTTATTTTTAAATATTTGTTTTCCCATTCAAGCCATGTTTTTAGAAACCTGCCCCTCCCGGCTAAACGGAGGGGAATAGACCCCCTTAGAAACGATTTTTTTTCTTTTCTCATCTCAACTTCTCAACCCAACCTACTTGCTCTAGCTTTTTTATGCACCCTATACGATTCACCCTGTTTATCTTCTTCTACATACAAGTTTGAATGTGAATCCACTCAAATGCCTTTGAAGCATTCATAACATTCACTGCTTTATTGTGAATCATCTGACTCATAATAGATTCGAGTGCGAGCCTACCAAACATTCAGAGATTCGTGAGAGCAAGCAAGTTATTGATTCGAAATCAAATAGTCACCAAGGCAATAAGCATTCGTAAGAAATGAATATGATTCACATTTGTTTTTGTTCTGTGAGTGCGAGCCAGTCTTAAGGCTCGTATTTTTGCGAACGATTCACAATTGTAAATGAATGGATTCATGCAGCTCTCTGATGGACACCTAGCAATTAAGCCTTAAATTCCACGGCGAGCCTATTCGCATTCAGAGTTTAATTGGTCTTAGACCAGAGCACTAAGATCTACCTCGTTGTAGAATCTTAATATACATTTTATGGAACATGTTGAGGCATGTCCACACTCCTTGGTGAGGGGCGAGGTCTATCTAACACCTCTTGCATCTGGAAATAAAATCCGTAGATAATATAGCTAGATGCCATATGCTTCCGCTTGGAGTAACCACAGTCACCACGATACTCCTACAAGGGGGCCTAACTCATAGATAGTCTCCCAGGTGACTCGGCCACCTGGGTAGGCACTATCTCCCGTGGTACCAGAATAAAGCTTCCGGTGGAGCCTCACAACCATAAGGTCATTTAAGCATCATCAATACTCAAGGCCTGGTAACCTTTAGATATCAGCATTCAACCACTTGCCAAGGCAGAAGCAAACAGCCAAATACGCACACCAAGCCTTCCTCTCTTTGCCACATACAAGTTTTACCTTGCATACGTTACCGGTAAGGAATCAATACTTCAAGGAAATGAAATAAAGCTGCAAAAACTCACTAGTATTTCACTTACAACAATTTCCCTGCCATTTATATTGTTCCCGGGTTGCCACGCGGAGTCGGAGGATAGGCACGTCTATGCCCTCTCAAGTTCCAACTTCCATCTCAACCACCTTCATTGTTGGATAGAGCCAGCTTACAAAATATCAACAATGCTAAGCCCGGCAGGGACCCTAAACCCGAATGTGTGCCGCGGCCTCTGCTCTCCAAGGATCTGCCCGGAACAGAAGGAGTATTGCGATCTATATTTGCAGCCCTGGTTAAGCGTTCAAGCACTTAAGAGGGTCATAGTTCAACCCCCACTCATCTGTACAATCTGGTCGGATAAAAGTAAGCCTGAAGAATGGAACCTCAGCATTGTGTGCCTTATCCTCAAGAAACCACAATCTCTTAACTGCGCCAATAGTATAAGAGGTATAAGTCTTTCGCACGTGAACTGATAGGCTTCTCTCGGTGTGGTTTCAGGCCCGGTAAGTCAACCGTCGCCGTCCACCAAATTTTCACACTTCGACAGATTTTAGAAAAAACCCGAGAATTCCAGACAGATACTCACCACCCCTTTATCGATTTTAACGTCGCCTAAGAAAGCGTATATAGTAACGAGCTATACAGGGCCATGTCACTTCTTGGCATCCCTGCCAAACTCGTTCGATTGTGCAGGATGACTATGGAGAATTCGCGTCAATGTTGGTCGACGTAGTCCTGGAAGAGCCCTACTAAGATGGCGCGATCAAGTGGAGAACGACCTCAACCAATTCGGTGTGCGTAACAGGAGACCACTGGCTAGGGAGCAGCCTAGCTGGCGAGGATTGTTGGTTGAAAAAAAAAAATCAAAGTCATTTTCGACAGTTTTTTCTAGTAAATCGGAATGTATGGGCAGCACGCACGAAAAAGTGTCACAGTCACAGTCACGTTATATATCTGTGTTGGAGGGTGTTGGGTGGTTGGTTTGTGATTGTAAGTGGTGGGTGTGTGTGTGGTGAGGGGGGGGGGGTAGTGTCGGAAAGAGGAAAAGTTATCAAAAATGGTGGGTGGTGAGGCAAAAATTGTTGGATTTTGGGGGGGGGGGGGGGGTGTAGTGGAGAGAATTGTCAAAAAAAGTTGTAATGGGTGGTTGGCGGCGGTTGTTTGGGGGGGGGGAAGGATAAAATTGTGAAAAATGATGGGTGAGTAGCAGGTGGTTGTAGGTGAAGTAGGTGGTTGAGTATGGGGGGGGGATCGTCAAAAATAGTGAGTGGTTGTAGGTGGGGTGAGCGATTGTAGGTAATGAGGAAGGGGCTTTATTGTGTGGGGGAGGAGGAAACAATTTTCAAAAATGGTGGGCTGTTGGTTGGTGGTTGTATGTGGTGGTGGTAGGTTGGTGTTTGGGTTAAAAAATACAAAAATGGTGGGTGGTTGTAGGTGCGTTGGGGGTTTGGTGGTTGGAGAGATAACTATACATGAACTGTTTTGTGAACTGGTTATCACGTAAAATTATCGTCCGTAAACCAACTTTACGATCATGTTTTTTTTTTTTTTTGACTATTTTTTCTTCCCAATTATGTTTGTCAATTTGTTCCTCTGCCCCCACCAACCCTTACCCAAATCCCAACAAACTACCCACCCACCATTTTTGACAATCCCACTAACGCCCCCCCACCACTACCACCCCAACCCCAACCAACAAACCACCCAACACCCTCAAGTCAAATTTTGAAATATTTAATCGACATTGCTATTTTTTCTGTGCTATCAAAGATTTGATTGGCAGGATGGCGCGGCGTCCGAGCGTCATGACATTTTTCGTCTCAAAATACCATCGATTTTACTGCCTAGGTGCGCCAATAGATGTTTCACATCAAAAATTGTCTCAAAAAGCAAAAAGGATATCTCAAGAGGTCCCAAAACAAGTAGGTACTGGTTTGGATGTTTTCTGTTGGGTATTTGTATTGTACAGGAAAAAGCATTGTCTATAAAATATTTGACATATATGTAATTGTCGGATAAACTCATAATCTTTGACTAAATAAATGAGGCTTTCTTCAAAACACATTTTCAAAATTTTAAAATTTAAAACGAGCTTCTTTTTAGAAAATAACACCCAATTGTATGTACTTTTTAAAGTTGAAAAATATTCAATTTTCCTTTGCTTGTACCACGTTACGTATGTCCGAAGAACCGGTTGTAGAAGGGCCTTTGACTTTGTTTTTCTACGACCACGAAGACAGTGGAAGCGGGCAATGCCTCCCTAATATACCTAGTTCTTCCATATTTGTTGACCGAAACGAATAATATTCTTTGTGGGACTCAGGTTGAAGTCTTGTGGAAAAATGTAAAGCTTGCTTAAGTCTGAATAAAAAAGTTTGACTTTTTCTTACCTGCATCGAAAATATGATGAATCGATAAATTTAACAAAAGACGTTGTTTAAAAAAGCTCACATCACTCCTGTTGTAGTTGTCTTGATAATCAAATACAGAATAATTTAAAACATTTTTGCTTTCGAACCAAATTCATCACAAAATTATAGACCAACCCCGTGTGAAAATGATTAAATTCAATAAAAAACCACATCACTTTTGATTATTTGGCTTTTCAATTTTTATTATACACTTCAGATTCAATTAGTTTGAACCTTGGTGTGCAGTTAATTCTCGTTCATTGGTTAATTATAACACATCGCTCCAACAACGCTTAAATTATATTAATTTTGTATGTTGGAACGGAGATCCCAGGATCCTGGATTCGAGGGTGTTAATTTGACATACGCATTCAAAGCACGTCAATGTGATTTTAAATTAAATGACATTAACTTGGGAACACGTTCACAGATTGTGTTGATATAATATCTCGGCAGTATGAAGATGTTACATGATAATGGAGGGATTCGAAGTCAATTACAATCCTTTTAATAAATTGTATTAAAATAATTCGTCCTTTAGCTTGAAATGATGATTATTCAATGGGAATCAACATTTTTGTGCACTCAAACGACGAATTAAATTCTTACATGATCAGAAATTTAGGCAAATGATTCCTAAATGTCTCAAGGGTAGTGGAAACTACTATTGGTCAGTTGTATAATAATAATAAATATAAAATAATGTGAAAATGAACTCTGTCCTCTGTGTAGATTTTGGCGGCCATTTTGCTTTGGTGACAGCTGTCAAATCTGATGTTTATCATTCACTGATGCAAAATCAAATTAAATGCACTGGGTCACACGTACTTACTCTGTAGGTGCAATAGCACGATGATAACTAATAACTAAGTAGGTACTCTTAGCTCTCAGATGTATTAAATCAGGAAAGAAATTCAAATTCTTCGTTTAAGAGCATATTGGAATTTTTTGAAGATAAGGACGATTTTCTGTTGTCGTTTATAAAAAGATTTCCGTTATAGTATTCTTAGTCAAAACTTAAAAACACAGTAATCAATGAAATACTCTTAAAAAAACACCTATATCACAAAGTAAATCAAAATGGTTAAAATCTGAAACATTTTGTTAATGTCAATGTGCACTTATGTCCAGCTTAATAAACGGTTAAAACCGATGTCCTTTATTCTCATTTGTAGCCAAAAAACCAAAAATGCAGTTTTTTTCGAAGCTTTATAAAAGTGTGGTTAAATTTTAAGGGCCGATGTTGATTTTGAATACAACACAAATTATTTAGGAAATTATTGTCATTTATTTTCATTATGATAATATTGGCATGGTTCAATTATGTATGAAACAAAATATTGGCCAAATGGCCGCCGCAACCTCGGCGGCACACCTCCATCCGATGGTCCAAATTTTCGATGACGCTGAGGCATAATTTAAGTTCTATGCCGTTAATGTGCCGAATTATCTCATCCTTTAGCTCTTGAATTATTGCTGGCTTATCGACGTACACCTTTTCTTTCAAATAACCACAAAGAAAGAAGTCCCACGGTGTCCAATCACATGATCTTGGCGGCCAATTGACTTCGCCACCAGGAGAGATAACACGGCCATTGAATTTGTCGGGCAAAAGGGCCATTGTTTCGTTAGCTGTGTGGCAAGTGGCACCGTCCTGTTGAAACCACATATCGTCCACATCCATATCTTCCAATTCGGGCCTGCCTGACCGGCCTCTTTTTGGAAAAAATACGGCCCGATAATGCCGCCAGCCCATAAACCGCTCCAAACAGTCACTCTTTGTGGGTGCATTGGTTTTTCGACTATCACTCTCGGATTATCATTCGCCCAAATGCGGCAATTCTGCTTATTGACGAATCCACTGAGGTAAAAATGTGCCTCATCGCTGAAGATAATTTTCTTCGAAAATTGATCATCCACTGTTGCCCATTTTCATAATAAGCCTGAATAACTTTAACTTTATTTGAGAAATGTCAAATGAAATGCAGAAAAAAACTTGACGTTTAGGTTTGGTTCACATTCAACATCGGCCCTTAAAATTTAACCACTCTTTATGTATTGTTACGAAAATCAACTTTTGATGAGAGTAGCTGAAGATAGAAGGAGAATAAAGATAAAAGATTACAAATAAGTTCTTTTTCTGGTTCCCGAGAGGATTTATTTATTTTTGTTTTTTTTTCTAATATTAAGAACTTTTTATTATCAGGCTTTCTCTTTAGACTATTCTTCCGAAGAATCCAAGACAAACTTCTCTTCCTTCTCGAGGCTGCAGCATTTAATAGTGTGTTCGGGTACTTCCAATGAATTTCCAGTCAGCATTTTTGAATTTTTTGATGTGAAACATCTATTGGCGCACATAGGCAGTAAAATCGATCGTAAGTGTAACAAAAAAATGTCACGACCATACAATTTTTCAAAGTGGAAAGTGTTGGGTGGTTGGTGGTTGTAGGTTGGGTGGTCGCTGGTGATGCTGGGGCGGTAGTGGTGGAGGGGGTAGGGTGATAGTGGAGTAGGGTTATGGGGAGGGGGGGGGGGGATGGTGAAACATTGTGGATGGTCGGTTGGTGGTTGTAGGATGTAGGTGGGCTGGATGGTTGGTGAGGGTTGTAGAAAGAATTTTAAAAAATGGTAGATAGTTGGTTGGAGGGAAAAATTGACAAAAATGGTATGTGGTTGGTGGTAGGTGGGGTGGGTGGTACTGGTGGGTGGTTGATGTGGGGGTGGGGTGTGGGGAAGTTGGTGAAGAAAAAAATGACGAAAATGGTGGGTGGGTGGTTGTAGGTGGGGTGGGTGGTTACTGGTGGGGTTTTGGTTTGGTGTCGGGGGGAATTGACAAAAATGGTGGGTGGTTGGCTGTTGGTTCTAGGTGGAGTCGGTGGGTATTACGTTTTTTATTCTTTTCACCAATCAGAAAAAAATTGTTAAAAATGGCGGGTGGTTGGTTGGTGGTTGAAGGTTGTGTTGGTGGTGGAGTGGATTTTTAGGATGATGTTGGGGGGTGGTTGAGACAAAATTTACAAACATGGTGGGTAGATGGCGTTTGTGGTTGGGGGTTGGTAGGGGGGAAATATTGACAAAAATGGTAGGTGGTTGGTTGTAGGTGGGGTGGGTGGTTGCTGCTTGGGGGGATTTGGTGTGGTTGGGGGGGGGGGGGTGAGGGAAAAATTGTCAAAAATGGCGGATGCTTGGTTGGTGGTTGTAAATGGGCTGGGTAAATGGTGGTGGTAGGGGGGACTTACTCTGGGGAGGGAATCGAGAAAAATGGAAGGTGGTGGGTTGGTGGTTGCAGGTGGATTGTGTGGTTACTGGTGGTAGGTATTCGGTGATGAAAAACTTATAAAAAATGGTGGATGGTTGGTTGCTAGTTGTAGGTGGGTTGGGAGTATGGCGGTATCTGATGGGTGGGTTGAGGAAAATTTTGTTCCTATGTGTTTATAAATGAATACTTATAATCTGTAATAATTGATATTATAATAAAATGATAAGACAAATATACTGATTTAATTAACGAAACACTAAATTATTTAAAATTATTTCACTCCATATTTGTTTGATGGTTTTTCAAAATTATGAATTTTAATTTAAACTTGAATGTTTCACATCTGCCGGGCGTTCCGTGACGGCTAATTTTTTTTTTCTCACCCCTTCCTCCAAACATCAACCTCTTACCCCAACATACAACTAGTAGCCCACCATTTTTGACAATTGTTTCCTCCCCCAAACACTAAATCCAAACACCCACTCCACCTTCAAATACCTGCTACTCACCCACCATTTTTTATCATATTTTCTTCCCCAACCCCCACAACCACCTTCACCAACCACCACCGCCAACCGCCCAACCCAACAATTTTTGACACTCCCCCCACCCATCCCCCGAATCCAACCACCAACTCCACCTACAACCACAAGCCAATAACCCACCATTTTGTTTACACTTTTGGCCTCCCCCCAACACAAAATCGCCCCATCCCAAACATCACCGCCAACTACCCATCCCACCTACAGCAACCAACCAACCATCTACCATTTTTGACAATTTTTTCCTCATTCCCTCCCAACACCAAATCCAACCACCCATCCCATCTAAAACCAACTTCAGCTCACCCACCACTTTTGACAATTTTTTCATCGCCCCCCATCAAATCAACTATCCCCACCACCTAAACCGCCGACCACCCAACCTACCTACAACCGCCAACCAACCACCCACCATATTTGCCAATTCACCCCCCCCCCCTCCAATCATACCAAATCCCCCCAACACCAAACACCCATCCCACCTACAGCCACCAAGGAACCACCCATTAGTTTTGACAATTTTTGTCTCACTCACCACCCAAACCAGCTACCACCATTTTTCCTCTTCCCGACAATACAACCGCCCCCTCCCGCCAGCCCACACACACACAACCACCCAACACCCTCCACTCCTACTTTTACGACTTTATATGCTATCAAAACAGCTAGGTAACGTCATCGTGACTGTGACATTTTTTCGTGCGTGCTGCTCATATATTCCAGACCGATTTATTAGACGTTATCACGTCAAAAAAAAACTTTCCCTTGCAGGTATGCATTCTAGAAACTACCTCACATTTTTTGACGTCGCGGAAAATTCCGAGAAATGTTAAGGTTTCCAAAGATGGTGTAAGAAATATTTGTCTGCCTTCTGTCTAGATTCATAAATGCGAAAATTCGCTCAAATCTTGAATAAAAACTTTCAGCCGTACCACACGAACTCAGAATGCTCCGACCGGTTAAATTTTATCTCTCATTGAAAAATTGAAATATTATTTTACTATCACTAATCGCTCCCATCGTGTTGCAAGATATTAAGGGTAATCCTAACCTACCCCAATATTGTATCCGTAAAAAAAAAAATATGTCATAATTTTTCGTTTTCACATAAATGTCAATTTTTACATTTCGAGAGTGAATAAAAAACTAAACGAAAATTTATTCTAAGGATTAAAAAAGAAAGGATGAAATGCCATCGAGGTTATACAAAATTTTAAAACCCGACAAAGCAAGTACTTCTTGAGTTTCGTTCTCCTTTCGCTATCATCTTAACGTATCCTTGGTCCTGATCGTCCTTCACAAAAGTGCAAAATTTCCCTACAAAATAAACGACAACATCAGGGATGCATGTAAAAAGCGGGAGAAAACATCATCCCTCTTCCTTGCCATCAAGTGGAAAAAAAATGAAAACATTAAATTGCATTACGTTAAAATATTTTTTATTTCACCTTTTTTTTTTTTTTTTTTTTTGTAAATGAATTTAAATTGTTGAGAAAAGTTGTAAACAAGTTTTGAATAATTCATAAGAGAATAATATTCTTGCAATGGCAGAAAGGACTTGCATACAGATATATACCAGATACTTCAAGGAGACATTGAGAAAAACTTTAAGATACAAATCTAGGATTTTTTGAATTCAAAGGGCGCATTGCAGACAAAGTGCATTCGGATAGATGCAGCTGAAGATTCAAATATTATGGCACTCGATGTTCTTGAATGTCCTTTTAGTTAAAGGGAGAGCTTAGAAGCGATAAGCAGATATTTTGTTATGGCATTGTTTTATCTCAGATCTGGATCACATTTTAAAGCTGGCTGGTACCACTTACAACCTTTGCCCTGAAAGTTTCTTTGTAATTTGGAGAGTTTGTCCCACCATTTCTTATCGGATTCGTCTATTCCGGGGACGCTCATTTTTTGTATGCATATTTTATAAATTGAGCATAATCCTTGATACCATATATGTATGTGTTGAAAAATGCAAATATATTATTATAAAAATTAATGTTTAGGTATTTGTATTTTTGGTGGGCAAAATCGCATCGTCACCATCCAAACGGTACCTGCTTGATAGCCGAAATGTGAACTAACGGCGAGCGTTGGATCCATCGGATCCATAGGTTGTAGATACCTGAGTTCTCTTCTCAGGAACTAGGAGCAGGAGGAAAGAAACGATCTGAAGATCCAACCACCACCAAGACCTTTATGTCATGCACACACTAAGGGAAAAATGTATGTACTCAGTCAAAAAAGTTATGTGCTATTGACATAGATTTCTGCACCAATGTTTGCATGTGCTGAATACATGCTGGAATCTGTATTGACTACATAACTCTTTTCGTAGCTGCAGTCAATACATAATTCATAAAAAAATATAGTTTCGATTATCTATGTGATGTATACACGCGTTAGTGCACTAAACGCATGCTCCCTGCACTCATCACAAATATAAATGTATCCATCACATATCTGCTGTCATCTATGTGATGTATACACCCCTTAGTGCAGTGAACGCATACTCACTACACTCATCACAAATGTATCCATCACATATCTGCTGTCATCTATGTGATGTATACACGCGTTAGTGCACTAAACGCATGCTCACTACACTCATCACAAATATAAATGTAACGATTACACTCCTTAAGTCGTAGCAAATTCGTTTTCACCCTTTAATGTAATGATTACAACGTTATTTATTCATTATATATTTGGACAATACATTTTACAACTCAGTTCTTATTTCAGGTTATGGTCCTTTGTGATAGGTACATCATGCGATTCTGTAATGATTGAAATGTTATTTTAATTTTAATTATAAAAATGAAATTTTTTTGCTTACCTGGGTTTTGAACTCGAGTCCGTCGTGGTACCATCCAAGCACTCTACCACTGCGCCGATTCACTGTTGTGAAATCTTACGTCTAATGTGAAGCAGTTAATATTATTATGGAAAATGTTCCGCGACAGATGAAACCCTTACGCATTACACGTCGCTTGTATTCATCACAGACTGTTATGTACAAAAACCGAAACTTGCTTTGCTGAATAAATTTTTTTCTTCAAGCAGCGAATTTAGATTGGTAATCAATTTCTATTTAATCATTACAAGCTCACTGTACTACCTAGATGCAAATCTCTTGACTATTCTATATAAATTGCAGTAAAGGGCCTTTACAGTTTTTATAGACTCACTAAATAGGACAACCATGAAAAGTATTGCATGACATTCTTTCGCATTACGAGTCGCTTTACTCATTATATGTATGTATGTACCTATCACAAAGGACCCTAACCTTAAATAAAAACTGAGTTGTAAAATGTATTGTCCAAATATATAATGAATAAATAACGTTGTAATCATTACATTAAAGGGTGAAAACGAATTTGCTACGACTTAAGGAGTGTAATCGTTACATTTATATTTGTGATGAGTGTAGTGAGCATGCGTTTAGTGCACTAACGCGTGTATACATCACATAGATGACAGCAGATATGTGATGGATACATTTGTGATGAGTGTAGTGAGTATGCGTTCACTGCACTAAGGGGTGTATACATCACATAGATGACAGCAGATATGTGATGGATACATTTATATTTGTGATGAGTGTAGGGAGCATGCGTTTAGTGCACTAACGCGTGTATACATCACATAGACAATCGAAATAATATTTTTTTATGAGTAGGTACAGGGAATTATGTATTGAATGCAGCTAAGTAAAGAGTTATGTAGCCAATACAGATTTTAGTATGTATTCAGCACAGGAATAAGAACACAGCTCACTTAATCAATAAATAGTTCTCTTTAGACAGTGGATTTTAATCGGTAAATAAATTGAGATGTAATAGGTACAAGCACACTGTTATCACTACATGCAGTTTTCGGCATGACTTCATACAAAATGCAGTACATAAACTTTACATAAAATTCTCTGTGCTGACACCATACATTTTTTCCTCAGTGCAGGCCTCACAAGCCGGTCATGAAAGGGATATTTAATTGTGATGAAAACCACAAAAAATGCATCGGATGACCAAACCAAAAGTATTGAAACGAAAAACGGACAACGATTTACGCATATGCACGTGGAATGTGCCGCGTAAAGCCGAGCAGCTAGCCGAGACCCTCGCCAGTCTCAACGCTGATATAAGAGCCCTCTAGGAGATGCGATGGGATGGACCGGGCCTGAGAATTCCAGAGGACTGTAACTTCTACTAAGGGAAATGCCACCTTAATGGGAGATCGCGCTTGTTTGGGTGCGGATTCGCTGTCAGAGGAAGACTTAGGCAAAACGTCTTGAGCTTTCGAAGTCAGCGAAAGAGTGACAACGATCCGCATTAAAGCACAATTCCACCACTTAAGTCTTATAAGCGCCCATTCCCCTACAGAAGAGAAAGACGACGCTACCAAAGAATGTTTTCTGCGAGCTCCTCGCCAAAACACATGAGCAGTGCCCAAAACATGACATTAAAGTCCTCTTGGGAGACTTTAGTGCCAAAATTGGGAGGGAGGACAGCTTTGGTATGACGATCGGAAAACACAACCTGCACGACACCACCTCCGACAACGGACTCAGGCTCATTGACTTTGCAGCGGGAAAGAACATGGTGCTGAGCAGCACACGATCCATAGATGGTCGAACCTGCAACCAAATCGACCATGTTGTGATTGATGGAAGACACTCATTTCATTTCCATTTCATTCAATGTTGGACGACTTCAATCGAAAGAGACCGCCGCCGCCTATGCCGACCGCGTATCCCTTGAGCTTGCGCGAAATCATTTGACTGATGACATGAACCCGGAAGACCAATGGCAGCTATGTCAACAAGCCATAAGGAGTGCAGCGTCAGAGGTATTGGGCTTCTCACATCCTCCCCCCCAGAAACTTCTGGTTCGATTCCGAATGTGCTCAGGCAAACAAAGCCGAAACGGAGGCATACAAGTCGTGGCTCCAGAGAGATACTAGAGCATCCAGAAATCTCTATGTTGAGCGAAGGAAAGATGAGAAACGTCTACTCAGGAGGAAGAAAAAAGAATACCAGCAACGCGAAGTCGAGAAGATGCAGAGATGTTTCTGCAGAAAAGAGGTACGAAACTTCTATAAAAGGGTGAAACAGTCTACATCTGGTTTCACAAGCCGCCCTGGGCTCTGCAAAGATCAGGATGGAAACACCATAGTGAAAACGCAGGCGATGTTAGCCATCTGGAGAGAATACTTTAACCGGTTGCTAAATGGCGATGAAAGCCAAGATCCCGCCCAAGATCAACTTGTCCCAGTTAATCTAGATGACGGCCATGAACTACATCCACACGACCAAAATCAATTCAAAGTATCCATCACCAGACTATAGATAAATAAAGCAGCTGGATGTGATGGCCTGCAAGCAGAGCTTTTTCAGTACGCTGGAGATGACTTGGTCAGGAACATACACCAACTCATCTGTAAAATATGGTCGGAGGAAAGTATGCCCGATGAGTGGAATTTCAGTACCATCTGCCCGATTCACAAAAAAAAGGAGACCGCCTACTCTGCGCCAACTATAGAGGCATAAGTCTTTTTAACATCGCCTATAAGATCCTGTCTAGCATTTTATGTGAACGTCTCAAGCTGTTTGCTGATGATCTGATAGGTCCAAATATTCACATTACGCCAGATCCTGGAGAAAACCCAAGAATATAACATCGAAACCCACCACCGGTTCGTCGATTTTAAAACCGCCTAAGACATTCTTAATAGAGTCAAACTGAATAGTGCCATGTCCAACTTTAGAATCCCTGCTAAACTGATACGCCTTATCAGGATGACGTTGGAGAATGCTCGCTGTTCCGTCCAAGTTGGTAAAGACTCTACTGAAACCTTCGATACCACCAGAGGGCTAAGACAAGGTGACGCACTGTCATGCAGCTGTTTTAATATTGTGCTTGAAAATGTAATACGGAGCACCCATGCCAGTACATCAGGCACAATTTTTTTAATAAATCGACACACTTGGGTTTGCTGACGACATTGACGTGATAGGAAGAAACAAAGCGAGCAGTAACCGGTGCCATCACCCTTCACTACCAGGGAGTCAGCAGCAAGCATAATGGGACTGAAGATAAACGAGGACAAGACGAAGTATATTCTTTGGGCTGAATGAGCAATTGAGGAATAAAGCCCTATCGAGGAGAACCAAAGAGACACTGTATAGAACTGTGTAGAGAGAAAAGTTCTGCTTACGATTTATGGTCCTGTCTGCGTAAATCGCGAAAACAACATTTGGAGAAGAAGATACAACAACGAACTATACGAACTGTACAGCGACATAAGCCTAGCCAAAAAAATTCGAATCCAAAGACTAAGATGGCTGGGCCATGTAGAGCGAATGGACATCGACGCTCCAGCTCGTACAGTCTTCAACGCCAAACCCGGGGCGGGGGTGGGGATCAGAAGCCAAGGTAGACCTCATGTTCGATGCGATGAAGCAACCAGGTAGAGGGAGACCTCAGACAACTTGGAGTGTGAAATTGGAGACGGCAGGCTAGGGATCGAGCCGGCTGGAGGGGCATACTAAGCAAGGCCCAGGAGCACCACGCTCAAGTGGCGCCATTATAAGTAAGTTAGTAAGTAAGTAAAGGCTTAAGACAAGTTAACCCGCTAGCATGTAACCTCTTCAACATCATTCTTGAGGCAATCGTACGCAACTCGCATGTCAACTCCAGCGCAGCGGTACGATTTTTTTAAAATCCGTTCAATTACTTTGATGATTGATGATATTGACATTATTGGAAGAACGATGCGCGCTGTCAGTGGAGCATTCGCAAGTATTGAAGTTTAGGCGGCGAAAATGGGTCTGGCTGTAAATTAAGATAAAACAAAGTGCTCGGGCAAAAGGTCACCATGGACAGATATAACTTTGAAGTTGTCAAGGACTTTGTCTATTTGGGTTCAGCTATAACCTCTCAGAAGAACATTAGTGAAGAGATCAGAATCACTCTTGCCAATCGCTGTTTCTTCGGGCTTGGAAGGCATTTTAGTACCAAAGCCTTCTCTCAAAGGGCCAAGGACACACTATACAAGACCCTCATCATTCCAGTCCTGCTGTATAGGCAGAAGCGTGGACACTGACACAATCGGATGAATACAGGCTGGGGTGCTTTGAGAGAAATATTCTTCGGGTGGTATTCGCATACAGGAATGCATCAATTCGATGACGAACTGTATGTGCTGCACAGTGACATTGACCTGGTTAAAAAGCTGAAAGTACAGCGGTTTAAATGGCTGTGCTATGTGAAGCGCATGGAAAAAAACCCAATAGCCTGCCTGTGTTCAGTTCGAACCCGGAGGGCCGACTCAGTTCTGGAAAACTCCATCCAAGGTGGAGCAATCAAGTGGAGAACGACCACAACCAGCTTGGTGTGCGTAACTGGAGGGCACTGGCTAGGGACCGGCCTAGCTGGGGTTAGTTGATTAAGCCGTGGTCCAAAATGGACTATCTGCGCCACCCTAAGTAAGTAAGTAAATAAGTGAACAAACAAAATGTCCCCTATGTTCGTTTCTGTACCCCTGACGCATTACATGGGGATCGGTTAAGTTTTTAAGGCGTGCAAGCCTAACAAAGAAACTAAACAACTTAAACCCATATTATTTCAAATATTAGTTTGGATAAGAGACACCAAGTAAATACATAATCAATTAAATAAAACTGACTTCTTTACTATTCAATCAAACGAATATTATTATTTATGTATTTTTCAGTAGGAATCATTTTATAACACTTTGTAAGAAATAAAATTTTATCATATTTATGATGGAAAATGAACCTTTTCTTCTCTGTTTTATTCCCTTCTGACTATTATTATCAATCCTCATCACTCATCACTACTATTGCCATCTTTCTTGATTCAAATCCTTCGATTTATTTATTGAACATAAATCTATCAAAAGATTTTCCAACTTAACTTCACTAGAGTAAGATAAAAATACTCATTCATCCCATATATCGTCAAAGTATAGTAAAATCCCTAATTCCAACTTAATAAAGTGGTAATCTTATTTTGCTCGTAAAATCTCTTTTTATATGTCACTTTCGTCCTGTGAAATATTCAAGAAAAGAAAATGGCATACCTCTTCTATACGTATATCCTTTCAAAAAGTACCTATAAACCATATCATCCCGGAACCCAATTTAACACACATTCTTTTTCCTTGAAGTTTTCTGTAGGTAGGTGGTGTTCATTCATTCAGCTGCAGACATCATTATGAGGTATCCTTTTTTCCTTAGTTAGTCTCACACAGTCTCAGTCGCAGTAGTAGTAGTTGTTGTTATCCTTTTCATTCTTTGAATCCTCATCCGTTAACCATTAAATGTCAATGGAAAATCACTCCTGATTCGGTGATACATGAAGGACACTTGAGGGGGCAGTTTATTTTATTGGATCAAAACACAGATATCTATGTGAATTTCATCGTCGTTTTTGACTGTATTTTGTTTTCCTTTGGAAAACCCATTTGAAAAACCATAGAAACCTTTTTGCTTAACTCTTAGATATCTATTTTTTTCCAATTGAACCAAAAGGACCAAAAACAACTCTCGACAATAACATCCAATTGTGTGGCAAATTTGTTTGCTTCAAGAGCCAAAAAAGAATCCTTCTTCTTTTTCTAAATTATCCTTGTTACAAGGCAAATTTACTTAAACCTGACCCATGGGTCAGTTTGGGTTAGTTTTGGAATTTCAAGAACGGAATTTAAATAGGAAGCACTGTAAGTAAGTGCGTATGGAAGGTCATAAGATAGATTTTAAGAAAGGTTATCTTTGTGGAATAGGAATTCTAAATAAAAAGGGTAAATACCATGTTAAAAGAATTCTTAGGATCAGGGTTTAAAATGCAAGGACATCTTATTGCAGACAAACACACTTGTATATCCGAGAGGAATGCTGTAAATTTTGATACGGTATTTAAAGCTTATTGTTATTGATTACTTTAAAATATTTTTTTTCTTAATCTTCACAATTCTTAACATTATTCTAACATTTGCGTTTTTACAAACTTGGATTGTGTAACACCGCAGTGTTAACTGAACGCTATTAAAATTTTTCATTGACAGCAGCCTTTGTTTCCGGCAGAACGGACTATTCGGTGCAATTTTTTTTTTTTTTGTTTAGCGTACACTAAAGGGGTTATTAATACCCTTAGCGTTTATGTTAGTAAAGCATTCCACATTCTTGTAGTACGGCTAAAAAAAGAGTATCTATACTTAACAGAACGTTCAACATTAAGTTCGAGGGTACATTGATGGGCATTCCTATCGATGCGAGTGTTACGGAAAAATTGTTTAAGGGGAGAAATGCATCTAGCTTTTTCGCTGGAGCACTGTCGGCAGAAGCGATTAAGCAAAGTGAGACAGTAAGGAAGGTTATGATTTAATGACTGAAGAGAGCATTGGGCTTCAAAGCATTAAATTCCACGCGGTTGATAACAATACTGTCAAGATCGGAATTTAATGAGGTTATCATACGCTGCCGTTGCAGTTTCACATTCTAAGAAAAAGGTTGTGAATCTGGAAACGAATATGAAAAGCTCATCAGCAAAATAATTAAGTGGATTCGAAGTCTAAAACAAGAGGTCGTTGATGAAGATAAGGATGAGGGACGGAGAAGAAACAGGGCCTTGGGGCACTCGGCACACAACCATTTATTTTATGAATTTCAGACTCCAAACCGTTGAGAACAGCTCGAATGAATCCATCGAAAAAGGTTTTCGTCAATACCAAAATCACGCATTTACGATAAGAGCGCTTCGTGCCAAACTCTACCAAGTGCTTTGAAAATATAAAGCGCAATAATCCTTTTTTCTCCAAAACGACGAGATGCGCAGAAAAAAATCAAAAATGAATGTATCATGTATTTTAGAACTAAATAAAAAATGTAGCACCCCGTGGCGTTGTGGTTAGTGTGTCGGACTGCCACGCCGAAGGTTCTGGGTTCGATCCCTGAAGGCTCCACCTAAAAAAAGTTCTTTCCCGGGGTACTGCCTCTTGCGAGGAAGTGACTATTTTAGAACTATGGAAGAAATATTATCCGGGACAGCGGACTTGTGTTTATCGAGACTTTTAAGTACATATCTACTCTTGAAATTAAAAGAATGCGAAATGTTTTTTTTTTATAAAGCACACGTGCTCAAGGGGTTTGTATAGCCCTTTTAATAATTAGTCACAGCGCGAGCGATAGGGAATTAGGAAGAAAGGGAAAGGAGGTGTCGATGAACATTGTTCTTGAATGTTTGAAGATCAAAATGGCAAGGGAAAATAGTACCAGGCTCAAGTGTAATCTGATGAGCGTTCCTAGCAAGACGAGTGTTACGGGGGAAATGTTAAAAGGTGGAACGCAGCTCGCTACCTTGAGTGAGCATTTTTTGTAGAAGAACAGATCAGAAGGGGTGAAAAACTTCTTGCAACTATTAAGGAAGGCTAAGCATCATTCCAACGAAGGTTGTCACTGATACACATACCGGATACTGATAGCTTTTTCGCCTCCTCGATGCAAGGACCATTCATGAATAATGGCATACTGGGTATATTTAGTTTTAACGACAAAAGACAGCATTGAGTTTTTAAGGCATTAAACTCCACACGATTTCTAATAACCCAATTCACAATGCTGTTTAAATCGGAGTTTAATGAGCGTTGTAATAACACGTCCGAAGGCGAAGGCCATGAATTATCAAACGTATATGAAAAGCTGAGGGTTGAGTCGTCAGCAAAACAATTTAATAGATTAGAAGTCACAGACAAGAGATCATTTATAAAAATGAGAAAGAGAGTCGGAGACAGAACGGAGCCCCCAGCATTTATTTTGTGGAGTTCAGACTTGAAACCGTCTAAAACAACTTGTATTGAACGGTCCAGAAGAAAGCTTCTAATCTAACGAATAAGAGTATCATTCCCAAGTAACAATTTGATTTGTATAAGGTTCTAAGCAAGTTATTTTCATACTGCTATAAGAACAAAAAAGGCCTTTTACAAATCATTTTGGCGCACATTGCGCAAGCTATTTAAATGCTATAAGACTTTTGTTGGCAGGTGTTAAAGCATCAAATAGCTTATCATGAAATGCAATTAGCTTTTCTCAGCAAGCCATTTCATGACAGCTATCGCCAATAGTTTGCTTGAGATGTTGTAAAAAAGCCTTATAAAAGCCATTTGATGACAGCTATCGTGCATAGCTTGCTTCAGATGTTATGAAAAGGCCCTATTAAAGCCATTCGATGACAGCTTATGCCAATTTCTTGCCGTAAATGTTTACATAAAGGTCTTATAAGGGCCATTTTCGCATTGCAGCGAAATACCATTTTTTAGCCTGCCACAGGTGAGGAATAAAAGAAAACAATTTATTGTTTTAATACAAAAAAAATAAGGCAAAATTAAAAAATTGAATTAATAAAAAAAAAAAGAATATCAATTTTGTATTTGTTTCAAGGTATGTATTGTATTTTTATAACATTATTTATTTGTATTTTATTTAAATTATAAAAATGAAAAGTTTTTGTTTACCTGGGTTTTGAACTCCAGTCCGTCCTCGTACCATTCCAGCACTCTACCACTGCGCCAATTCACTGTTGATAATTCTTGCATCAAATGTGAACTAGTTAATACTGTCATCAAATGGCTTTTATAGGGCCTTTTTATAACATCTCAGGCAAGGTATGTGTGATTTCTGTCATCAAATGACTTTTATAGGGCCTTTTCATAACATCCCAAGCAAGCTATGCACGATAGCTGTCATCAAATGGATTTTATAAGGCTTTTTTTAACATCTTAGGCAAGCTATGTGCGGTAGCTGTCATCAAATTGCTTTTATAATGACCTTTGATAACATCCAAAGCAAGCTTTTAACATTAACTTACATAAATAATAAAAAAATAGGTTTTGATTGTGTTGACAATGTTAATCGAAAAGTGCTCAGTTAAAACGCGTACAAAAGTGGCTGTGAAAAGGATAAAATATGCATTGCTACAAAGTTGTAAAGATTTTCGATAAAGGCAGTAGCCTTTTGGCTACAGTTTGGAATTAATTTAAAAACTTCTCTGTTTTCCAGTAATCTCTTTATTTACATAACTGATTGCATTTTTAAGAACTAAGAATATTGATTATAGCAAATTAATTTATTTTGTGTAAGGCCTTTAATGGCCAGCCTTACACAAATTGTTTGCATTGACTTGTCGTGGAGAGCCTTATAGCAGCTTATATTTTTTAAATTTTCAGTTGACAACTTCAGAAGGCCTTGTACAGGCCATATTGTACCTTTATCAGCAAGCCTTGTATAGAACTTTTCAAATTAAATTCTAAAGGGCTTATACCAGCTATTATTTTAATTGTCAGCGTTTGAAATGTGTGGCTTGCGAAAATTTGCCTTATACGAACCGTATACAAGCTATTACTTGCCAAAATCAAAAAATTGGCCCTTATACAAGCTAAATTGTTACTTAGGTTGATAATAAATGCACGCTTTTTCGATAAAAGAGCTTCATGCCAAACTCTATCAAATGCCTTTGAAATATCAAGCGCAATAATCTTGCTTTCGCCAAAGCGATGCAAAGAGTTGTTCCACTGTTTTATGGGATATGCCATCAGATCAATAGTGGAACGATTGTTGCGAAAACCGTACTGTCTGTCATTTAAAAGCTCCCGATCTTCGAGATATTTCTTGAGCTGACGATTTATCAGTGTTTCCATGACCTTGGAAAGAGCAATTGGTCGGTTAAGTTGTTCCATAAAACCTTTAACGCTCTCTAGAAGAGGAGGACTCATGTCACTTTGAACCAAACTTTCCTTAAAATTAATCAGTGTCATGTTAATAAGCGTTAAACGAGGCCAAGACAAAGTATATGCTTTCATCAAAAATCCCACCACCGACTTCGTCAGAACAACAACGAGCTAAAAGTTCTGTACAGCGACATAATCCCAGCTAGAAAAATTCAAATTCAACGACTAAGATGGCGAATGGTAGAGCGAATGGACATCGAATCTCCAGCTCGTAAAGTCTTCAACGCCAAACCAGAGGGAGTCAGAAGCCAAGGTAGGCCTCATCTTCCATGGAGCGACCAGGTAGAGTTAGATCTCCGAACTAACGTAGTGCAAGATTTGAGCACCACGCACACAAAGGAATGGTCGAATTCGTGCGATGTATCATGTTATCATTATGGAAAGCAATGAGTGCCATGTGGAATAGTAGGTTAGTGTATTGGCCTGCCACGCCAAAGTCCAGGGTTCAATCCGTGACTCCACCTTTTTCCGGATTTGGAATCAAATTAATAGTGCATTTCTACACAGCTTCAACGCACACAAAGGAATGGACGAAAATATCACTAGGCTCCCGTTGCTTGCAAAAAAGAAAAACATAAAGCTCAAGGACGTTAGTTACGTCATATTAACCCTAAACTTCCACCATTTTTGAATATATGACATTTGTCTCTTGCTTCGAGCTTCTTATTTCACAATTCACTATATACCACGTTTTCTGGTGCTACGCTGCGCCGCCAAGTCATCAACCAAACCCGAATCCCCGTCGCAAATGCCATAAATCAATAAAAACGCATTTGTATCTGCAATCGATTCAATCTGCCAATACATAAATTGTCAGAAAGCAAAAATAAAATACCATCTGGCAAACAAAAAATCCAACTATTCCATCTTCAAAATACAACTCCTTTTCCTTCTGACGACGCCCTCCGCGCCTCCACTACTACCATCACTGCCACCGAATTATTGCACAATCCTTTCTATAGTCGCTGTATCTTTTTTTTGTTTTGTTGTTGTGAATGAGTTTGTCTGACGCCACCCGAGCCCGAGCCCGACCCAATCGCACAGCCATGCACAAACTCATTTATCACATGTCGTGTTTACGTCAAATTTACACCATACTTTGAAAATTACATTTCAAATCCTGAGACTGCGGAATGATAGGTCGTAGCAATGGCAGCCAGAAATGGCTTTGAATTGAATTTCTGGTTCCGCAATGAGAAAAAGAAGCGTTGCGAATGTGTAGATGTCGCGTCTGACTATATTTTATATACTGGCGTTGGGCGCCATTCAATTAGATTACCCCCAACCGCCATACAATCAAATGCGCGGATTCAATGAAACTTTGTCAGCGAAATATACCCGCCCGACCATGTACGCTACACATCACCCACCCCCTGAGGGTGTTTGGGTCGTAAAAGTTATATCTTTTGGTCAAATACATTTAAGGGTGTTGTGTGGAAAATAAAAAAAAAATACATTTTTAGTACTCAAGTTTGACACTGTCGGAAAAGTTTTTAGGAGTTTTTCACTTCACTCTTTTTTATGAACTCCACTCTCACTCTCTCGTCGTCGGTCGTCACCATACACCATGCCTTTGTCACAGTTCACAAGGAATGCGTTGGGTTTGGGTATAGGATATGTTATTCGATTGTATTCGAATACCGTTCTGCCAATCATAGGGATATAAATTTTTATATTTCGACAGCCATTTTGAGTTTATATTTGAATTTCCTTCCTTTTTATTTTTTAATGGTTGTTTCTGGATTCGGTAACGCTTTATGGAGTTTTTTGGTGCAAGTTTTTGCGCGAGTTAACATTTTTGCTGCACACATGAATATTTTGTTATATAATGTTTAATGTTTCTTTTTAAAATACTCGTCGTATATATGTATGTATGTGTGCTGTTCATATCCTATACACAGGGAAACTAAACTTTTATTAGAGTTTCAGTCTGTACAGCTCGTAATTTAGTTTTATTGTTGGCTGTTGGGTTTGTTTAGCATTCCCTCTGACAAAGTTTTTTTTTTTTTTTTGGTATGAACGTGAACAAGTCGCGTATATTTACAATTTTTAGTTTGGCGTCCAAGTTATTCAACTGAAAATAGAAATAGCTAACATAAATTTATAAAACCGTTTTGAAAAAGAAAATTTTACTCAAATATGTATATACAAACGCAATCATCGAAAGTTATAGAAAAAAAGAAAAAAGAAAAAAAACAGGAAACGGGAGTGATCCGTG
Source organism: Platycheirus albimanus (assembly GCA_916050605.2). NCBI lineage: Eukaryota > Metazoa > Arthropoda > Insecta > Diptera > Syrphidae > Platycheirus > Platycheirus albimanus. The sequence continues at coordinate 270,922,790 of OU696696.1, read as the reverse complement.
AGCTTGTGCTTTTTATATGAATTTGTCAGGAAGTGAGGATGTTTTCACTTGTTTGCTTTAAATAAGGTTTTTGGAAAATCAGAAAGTTATTTTTATTTCATCGTTAAAAAAGTATCTCAGTTAGAATAATTTTGATACCGGATAAAACGGACGACTGGTTCGCTCTTCATAGGTATTGTAAATCGTTATCGAAGGACTTCAAATCATCAATTTTTTTTTATTTGAATATCCTTATGTCTTCAGGCTTAGAACTGCTTAAACAAATTTCCTTAAATCGATGGGGTAGTGCGCATTTGTTTATACGCTTCACATGTACAAGACATCTTAGCTGATGTATGTTTCTTAAGTTTCTTGACCAAGTCCATTTCGCTGTTCACCCCGAACAGAACATGGCTGACACTTTTCTTCCACACTACATTGATACATACAGGATCGAATATCAACCGAAGAATCTTTCTCTCAAAGCACTCCAACCGAATTTTAACCGATTGTGTCAGGGTCCACTCATCTGCCCAGCAGAGCTGGGATGATTAGGGTGTTGTAAATTGTCGCCTTGGTCCTTTAGGAGAGGGCTTATGCTACTTATTAACCTACGCCCGAAGAAACAGCGATTAATTCTTCGACAGGTCTCTTCACTGATGTTGTTGAACCAAAATAGACAAAGTCTCCACTTGGATACTTGCGAATGCTCCACTGATAGCGCTGATCGTTCTTCAAATAATGTCAATATCATCAGCATACCCAAGTAATTAAACGGATTTGAGGAAAATCTTACCGCTGGTGCTGATACGCGAGTTGCGTAAGATTGCCTTAGGAATGATGTTGAAGAGGTTACATGATAGCGCGTCATCTTGTCTTAAGCTTTTCTCGACATTAAATGAGTCGGTGGTGTTCTAACCAACCTTGACGGAGCAGCGCGAGTTCTCCATAGTGATCCTGCACAATCGAACGTGTTAAGCAGGGATGCTAAGAAGTGACATGGCTCTGTATAGGTCGTTTCTATTCACGATGTCAGGTGCGACTTTAAAATCGATAAAGATTTGGTGAGTATCGATCTGGAATTCTTGGGTCTTTTCTAAAGTCTGTCGAAGTGTGAAAATTTGGTGGACAGTTGAATTTCCGGGCCTGAAACCACACTGATAGGGGCCAATCAGCTCACAGAATGGCCGACAATATTTTATATGCAACATTTAGGAGACTTATACCTCTGTTGTTGGTGCAGTTCAGAGCATCTTCTTTCTTGTTATCCACACGATACCGTGGACTGTGGTTCCATTTGTCAGGCATATACTTTCATCCGAGGAGATTGTTTATATATGAGTTTGTATGTGCTCGTCACCAAGTCATCTCCAGCTGCTTTGAAGAGTTCAGCCGAAAGGTCATCCGCTCCAGCTGCCTTTTTGGACTTAGGTATCGATACTCGAAGTATCATCGTCTAAATTGAATGTATCATTCTGCCTGACAGCGATTAGTTCTGTTTGTTTGAAAGACCTTAGGAATACACCATATAGAAGACATTTTTTTAGGGGTATAGAACTTTTAGTTGGAAGCACTGTTTTCATTGACAGCTATTTTGTCATCGGTCATGTGATATATCTTTAGTTTGGTTTGCCATTTTATCATAAATGCAGATTTATTTCGAAAATCATGGCTCTGTTCGTGGAACACATCGCGCCCATTTTATGGTCGAAACAATCGTCCATCACAGCAATTAATTAGATTAACGATGGAACTACCTGTCTTTTGTTAGGGTGGTGGTACATTTATGCCTAAGTAAGACCTATGACATCGGCACCAGCTGGCTGCTACTTAGAAATCGGCCTTAAGCTCCACCCCCCACCCAGACAAGGTACAACTCGTGGCGGGAGTAAATAGGGACAGAGGGAATCTTGCTAATCCACTCCTAGTGCTTTAATGGTCAGGTTTTATATTTATTTTTTTGGTTTTGACAGTTTAAACGTTGACCATCTTTCTCTTGTCGGGGTTTTTCTTTCCTGAAGGAAGGCATGTGTAGCTCCTAACATCCTGTCCACATAATCTTTGGAGATTTCGTCTGCGTGTGCCAAGCAGCGCAGTCTTCTACCGAAGGACAGTTCAATTCCGGAGAACTCGTTAAGTCTGCCAAGCATCTCATCGAGTAGGATGTTGAACATTATAGGTGAGAGGGGGCCTCCTTGTTTCACCCCGGGTTTGAGCAAGATGATATCTTCTTACTGATGCATCCTGAAATGCTCAGCCATGTATAGAAGAAATTTTCCGTCCACTCTTGCTCTGCGTAATGCACGTACAAGGCTGTGGTGGGACACAGTGTCGACGCCTGTGCAACATCAAGTGCTAATACGCACAATGGGGCCCTATGTTCCCTTTTGCTTTTGATGAGACTGTGCAGAGTAAGAGTATAAGCGAAGCAGCCATCAATATTCGTGAAGCCGCACTGATTCAATTGCATCTCAGTGATGTTTAGTCTCTTAGCCATCAATTCGTGTAATAGGCGAATCAAGACTAATGAGATTGTGATCGGACGAAAGTCGGCTGGACTGACAGCTTCTGGCGAATTCTTAATAAGCGTGGTTCAGATTTGCTTAAGCACTGGTGGGGTGCACTTCAGTAACAGCGTGGCATGGTAGAGCAGGTTCAGTTTTGCGGTTGGAATGATTTACAGATTCCGCAGGGAGATGGCGTCGATGTCTAGGCCAGTGATTTCTCCTCGTGTTATGGGCGTCGAGACTGTTTTCTGTTGCGGTCCATCTGTTGAAAGCGTATTGTCTTCTTTCGACGGTTGGGATACTGTGCTGGAGGAGTATTATTGGGTGAGCTCGGGGCTTGGTAACTGGGTGGTTTCGCTTCCCCATCCTTTTATAATGATGTTCTATCCGCACATGATCTTGTATCCCTAACATATTCATTCGGATGTTGTTGCATGGAGTCTTTGCTCCATGCTCGACCGTGAGTCTGCACAAGATTCCGTGTCCATTCGTCCAATGTATTTCTGCTGGACACGATAGTGGATAGCAGGGAGAACCGTAGGACTTTGTCATATGAGTCAAGTTCTCGGTTTCCATAATGTAGTTGGACAGAGTTTTATTAAGGGTATCGGTGGTGTTTTGAGAATTGTTTTCTTAGTCCAGTTCATGGGTAGACTCGTATTCGGATTTCGGAATTACTCGATTCTTCGGAAATGGATTTCAGGACAGCCAGGTTCTGTCGGAATCGTTGAACTATTTCTCTCCAGAGGAAGGCCTCCGCGGCGACTTTTCTTAATAGAATCTCTTGTTCTGAAGTAGAGAGTGGCCAAATAGGTATTACCACATTCCGTATTGCTGGCGACTAACCTTTACACCGTGTAGGTTTAATAGAGTCATAGTTACTCCAGCCGTGAGTCAATCCGCTTTATTTAAATTTTTTTTGCTGGCTTACAAAACCCAACTCGGGCAAGAAGAAGCCGTACGATTACCGGGCTCAGCATTTATTCGGTGAATAGGCTCGAAACGAGATTGATGTTCGTCCCAAGTTTCACAAGAAAACTTTCTTCAGCGATGAGTCATTTTTGGTTGAATGGCTTCTTCAAACAGCAAACCTGCAACATTTGGAGTGTTATAGATAATCCTTAAGCCTTTTAAAGGAAAGCTGACATTGATTTGTATTCCAAAATCATGCGATTTAACACCGCTAGACTATTTTCTGTGGGGGAACGTGAAGTTGCTAGTAAACACCGAGAAGCCAGAGATGATTGACGACTTGGAAAACAACATTCTCCGCTACAAAGAATGATCGAAAATCGAAATTGAATATTGGGCTACTTCCAAGCCAGCCGCGGTGGCCGGATTCCAAGAATCATATTGAAATAAAAATGAAAAAGGATTATCTTTCAAATAAAGTTAATTTTACTATACAATTAAGGAAATAAATCTGTGTTTTATTGCATTTTATAATGCTGTACCCCTTTCAGATTTGAATTTGAGTTTTGACCCTGTGACGTGAGAGGGTATGCGGTTTTTACGCACACTTTTTTTTGCTTAATCCCAGTTTTCAGCTTATATGTAGCATTGTGTAGCGTGTACATATGTAAATAAAATCTTTAGAACTCCGACAGTGACGTTTGACTGTGTTGCCCTCTGCTGCCTCAAACTCCGTATCAAATAGCTAATAAATAAAACTTTCTGAAGTAAGCAGCGCCCCCTTGCATGCAGCGTTTGAAACCGTATAACCACTTATAAAATGCAATTTTATGCCAATGTTTCACTCTTACAACTTTAAATAACAATTCAAATTGATTACTACGTTGGGCTAGTGCTTTTTGTTTGGTGCGTCCGTCGCCGTCGTGTCGTGTCGTACCCATCGGCCTTGGATTATTCTGTTTACATAATGTCATCGGAGATCAGGAATTACCTATTATCTTGTTCAAATTATGAAATGCAATCAACAGAACTCATCCCTTTTGGAAACGTCCATAATAAAATGGGAAACCCTATGACGAGCCTCAACTCCCGTAATATACTAAATATTGTCGCGCCACAAGCAATTTGGATGACCCCTTGCCATTTCTAACAAAAATTTCGAAGCTAATAGAATTTATTTGATAGACTCTAGTCCTCGTCCATACATAATATTCCGGATAGCACATTTTGTATCCTCTTCCTGTATTTAGTGTGCTAATTTCGTTTACGTTATTTATTCAGCGCGTGCAACAAAAATTTTCAAATAAAAGAAAAATAACAATATCCGCCTCCAACTCTATATATTACCGCACCATCGCATCGTTATCCTGGTAGTTGTAGTCCAAAACAACGTGTTTTGTGTTTGAATATAAAATCAAATTTTATGCAAAACTCAAATAATAATGCTGCGTGATTAACCTTGTTTGTCATTCGCACTCGCACTCCTGCCACGCCCACAAAATACAATAAAAACGAACTTTTGGGGAGTTTGGTTATTAAACTTTAGACAAAGCGAATATTTTGATAATTTTATGAAAATTGCAAATTTAAAATCGTGCCTTGTGTTCTGTGTGTGTGTGCTGCCTTTGAATGTGAGGTAATTAAATTTAAATATTTGCCAATATTAACAAAATTGGTAAATTTAACAGACTGCAATATTTGGATAATATTGTCAATTTTGACAATGATTAGAGTTTTATTGGGATTTTGAATAGTTTTGGGTAAATATTGAAATTCAGTTTGTATATGATGTTTATCAATTCAATACCACTAAAAACAAAGGGAGACTTTTTGGCAGGAGTTAAGCTTGTTTTTGGGGATTATTGGTTTGAAAACAAATCTAATTGTGTACTTTTTGTAAATACTAAAACCAATAATGAATGAATCGCACTTAATAGTCACTTTACGTTGGATGCTGGTAGATACCAGACCTTTTCAATATTTTGAAGGTAGAGGGAGAGTCTCTTTTTTCACATTCTATTGCAACATTTGACGTTTTGTTACACTTACAATGACAGTTTCGAACTCAACTGTCAGAAATGAGTATACAATATACTATTCATGAACGACTATGTGACAGAATGGTGAAAATTCTGAAAATGGAAAAATCCCAAAATTTTATTTTTTGGGAGTTTTGGCTAAAAATAAATCTGTTTGGATATCTGATATAAGGGGTCATTAATACCTTACCATGAATTAACACATGTGAGTTTTTAATGGAGAAGGACTAGCACGCAGTGTTGGCAAGTAAGTTACATGAAGTAAGTTACTCGTTTAGTTACGCGTAACTAATATGAATTAGTTACGCCCAATATTTGGCGTAACTAATGTAACTAAAGGTAACTAACTGTAACTAAATAAAACTAACTCTTACTTTATAATAAAAAATAAAAAAAATCACATTTTATCCTGAATCCCAATCGGCTATTGACAAAATTCTTTTATTAGCAAGGGCAACGGCAACCTGGCAAGGAATACATATTGAAATTACTATGTTCCTGATGAAAAGGAAATCTAATAATAAAATATTCTTGGAGCATACAATAGATTTTTACTTACATTTAAAGTTTTCCCTTCCTTCTTGAGATTCCTGGAAATTTCTTTGTTTATTGTGATTTATTTTTGTATGGTAAATTCAGATTTGATCTCAGATTTGGCTCCTACACAGAAAATCAAACGAGATCTATTTGGTTTTATTATTTTTAAATTGTTTGTGTGTGCAGAAATATAGTAATTTAAAAATGTATTCCTTGCCAGGTTGCCGTGGCCACAGCTGGCAACTGGCCCGACGGCAATATCAATAATCCAGCTTTGCCATAAAACAGTGTAGTCAATCGTCATTCGATCGGATTTGTGGACGGAACTTCTAAATTTCAATTTAACATAAAATGTGAGTTTTTGTATTTGAAAAAACCTATTAGTTATAGTTAGTTACATTTAGTTACAATAGTTACAGTTAGTTACAAAAGTTACATTAGTTACGTGTAACTAATATAAATTGGTTACGCCCAATATTTGGCGTAACTAATGTAACCAATGTAACTAAATGTAACTAACTGTAACTAAATAAAACTAACTCTAACCCCATAGTCAAATTATACCAACAACAACAAATGGCAGCAACAATAACTTGCAATTTGGAATTTTCCATGCATTATTGTTGTTAATTTTATAACTACCACTGTCTTGCATCGGAAATATGCATAAGACAGCCAGTTTGATTCAGTGCAATTCGCATCGGTTGCCGCCCGTGACCTGGTGACCGTGTACCAACCTAGTGAACAGTGCCGAACTCCAATATTTTGATGAGCTTAGACTTGACGTGGGCTTCTTGGTTTTGTAATTAGTGTCCGCTGCTACCTCAGTAGATAATTAAGTGTCCACTAATATCAGCCTAAGACAAAAAGCATCTCACAAATTGCACCCGAGTTCGTTGCTATTAGTGACTGTGTACTAATCCAGTGAACAGTGTCGAAATCCAATATGCTAACAAGCTTAGAACCCAAAGATGACCTGGGATTCCGGGTTTTTAAATTAATATCTGCTGCTATCTCAGCCGAGAATCGAGGGCCCGTCGTATTTCGGAGCTAGTTTCTCTGCATAGTAACTTACTCCTGTCCTGAAGAGAGTACTCTATTTTTTTATACACTCTCTCTCCAATTCCGGGCTTCAACTTTCCTTTAAGTTAAAGTATTTCCCTTGCCTTTCAGTTGCTCTCTCTAAGTTGCCTTTCACCAGTTTGTAGAGTGTTTCTGTGAGGTCTCTTTTCATTGAGGGAGGTTCACTCAAGACTTTCGGTTCGTCAGTGGGGATGGCTGGTTTTCTTAGCCCTCTTTACTCTCTTCCGAAATTGGGGAACGTGGAAGAGAAACCGGTTGAAGTGTGCTTGCTAGTACTGATCGCGAAAGTGACTTCGGGGTGATGTTCGTCCCACGTGCGATGGTTACCTTGTACGTTGGGTTTTCTTGTGGGGTATATGGTACGGTAAGGCGTTGTTGGACACCCATTTAAGTGGTGAACTCCTGGAAGTGGCTGGTAAATTGAGTTCCATTGTCGTAAAGCACTATCTTCGGTACTCCAAATCGATTAAAAATCCCCTCTCTTAGGGATTGTATAACTCCTCTTGAAAATGTGTCGATCATGACCAACATCATGGTGTTATTCTTCATGGATCTGGAAGGTGGTCCAAAGAAATATAGACAAAGTATTTCGCATGGTTAGTCTACTGGCATCATACGCATTTGGCCACTGGGTTTTTGCTGCTGACTTTTATACTGGGCACAGATTTCGCGTCGGTGTTTATATTTCGTAATATCCCTAAACATTCCCGGCCAATTATAGTAGTCTGGAGATCTTAACTGACGTTTTTGCTACTCCCAAGTGACCTACTCTTGGCACGTCGTGGTTGTCTCTAGGAATAGCGGTCTGTTGATATTTAGGAAACCATAATTTCCACTCGACTGTTGTGTCGGACAAGGGGCTTGAGAATTTGAAGCTCCGGTACAAGTTTTCGCCTTCAATTCGGTAAGTCGGGAAACTTCCAGGGTCTTGTAAGACCAGCTGTAGTTTTAATAAAGCCTCGGAAGGGGCATTTCATCGCAATCTTTTTGGAGAAAGTAATATTATGGCGCTTGATATTTCCGAAGCATTTGATAAAGTTTGGCATCAAGCTCTCTTATCGAATATTCGTGCATTTGGTATCTGCGAAACAATTCTTCGTTGGATTAGAAATCACCTTTGGGTGATCCATGCCACCATCCATGAGTGTCACTTGCCTTAAGGGAACCGAACGGCTTTGCGTTCACAGTATGGGTCTTACAAACCACTTTCTGTGAAACGAACATATTGCGGGTGGCAATGGTACATTGGATTTAGTGCTTGTTTGGTTGCTTAACCTGAGAGCTGTGAGTTCAAACCCAGCCTGGGCAGCAATTTTTATTTATTTCCCAAGTTTCAACTGGATGCCACCCGTGGAATTTCCTTGAGATAATTATCACCTAAAATCTCAAACCACTGTACCAACTTTCTTTCCTATATTTCTATTCTTTCTCTCCTTGCTCGCACATGTTAAATCATTATAAGGGTATTCATATCCCCTTGAGTGCGAGTGCATTATAAAAAAAAAGTGTTCCCCTTCTGATCTGGCTACAACCTTCAAGACATACGTTTTGCCGAGGCTTGAGTATAATCTTCAAATCCGGACAGGTACTCCTGTTACGAATTTGCGTCTCCTAGATAGGATACAGAAAAGACCGTAGGTGAAAAGACCATTACGTATACAATTGTTTCTCTTGTCTCGCCTTATGCAATCACTACGTCTTTAAACAGTGCTCCAACGAAATAGCCTGATGCATTCCTGCCCTTAAATAATTTCCCCGTAACACTCGCATTTCTAGGAATACCCATCAATTTATACCCGCAAGTAAAATTTGGGACTGATGTTAAGTGTAGAGACTCCTTTTTTAGCTGCACTAATTGAGTCAACCCATCAAAATCATCACTTTCAATTGCATCGGAGAGGATGCGTAGTACATTCCGAAGAACTATAAAAGTTTGAACTGACTAAATCTTCTACCATCTCATGAAGAAATATTTCCTTAATATAAATTTTCATTATATTTCTATGACGAATCACTGCCTTCAACACTATGTAGGTACTTATACATAGCCACATATGAGCTTTGTCTTGCAAGGCTCCATTATTATTAGATGACCGTTAGTAATTCTCTAATAACATGCTCTTAAGTAGTACTTCCTTCAATTAAAACAAACGCAATCCTCTGTTTAATGAATAATCGAAAATTCCAATTAGATCTCCAAACCCATAACACCACCCATCATCGAATTGCATAATGAGATATTATGTAGGTATAATCAAACATTTGGGCTTCATTCAAATGGAAATCTATTGAACAATCGCGTGCTCCTTGTGGAACACGAACAGAAGAACACATACTATTCGGATATACCTACAGCGCAAAGCTTCTCGGCATTGTATCTATCTGGCCAAATGATTATGGCATAGAACATTGTGTCAAATCCGGGTTAATACCCTTCCAAATACACATCAAACTGCAGAAATATTCAAATTAAAGTTCTATCGTTTCGTTGAACACAAAAGGCGGAGGTAGCTAGCTACCATCTATATGTATACCGAAAGCATCCATTCCAAACGTACGTACACATCTACTTTGTGCCTCATTGTTTCATATAATATGAATGTTACCCCGGACGGCAACACTAAACCGCTTTGTCGCTACAAGTTGCAAACACGGAAATTGCAATCCCTTCTCTGGAAAGGGCTTTTTCCGTGCTGTTCCGAGCCAACACTCAAACAATATCATGCTGCCCTAGAGTGAAGCGCGCACCAGCTCTGCTGTGCTTGAGCACCACATCCACATAGTCCTACAACAATTAGGACATTTGTTTCTAGGAAAAAATGATTCCCTGATATGGCCGACAATCGAATTGAATTAAACAATCCCCAGCCCCATCTCTGCCTGTCCTTATTCCGATTCAAATCCCGATTCCGATCTCTAACGCAGAATACCCCCCTTCTATTTCCAGTTTCCACAAATATGTAAATAGAAGAGCCAAACCGAAAATTTCCTCGAAATGTCTAATATTCCTCGAAAATTGAGTATTAAAATGGAATTAATCCCGTAATGACTTTTGAATTGCTGTCCTTGTGGAAAATGGTGTGATGGTTGGTGTTGGCCTTTGGCATTAAACTATTGTATACCAGTAAAAGGATACCGAGCGAGCGAGCGGAGGGGTTTTTTGTGTGAAGTGAAGGCCGTTGCTTAGAGTGAAGTTTGGCATATACGTATTTGTTGATGGCTATTCAACAAAAGGACTATTTAAGGACGCATAAAGCTCAAATGGGAGTGAGCATAGAATTTCCTTATTTTTAGCTGATGCCCGGCCAATTCACAGGGCTCATCATGGCACCCTCGGGAAATGATATTCCAGGCTTAATGGTTGGCAATATCCCGATGATTATTATTGCACACAGTTGTTGATCTTGATGGTTGTGGTGCTATGGCCGCCTGGCCGGGGCTAACAATAATAATGGCTATGCTAACACAGAAAAAAAAGCCGTATCTACCCAATATGGTTCTATTAAAAATGGAAAAATTACTCACATTGTGTGTGTTTTGTTTAGAGAAGGCTTCCAAATTTTTTTGTTCGAATAATTGTCTGGTTGGGTTGGTTAAACGCAATACTTCAGTGGTTTTTCACTTTATATCCTTTTGAAGGTTTTTTTTATGTTTGCAATAGTCCATCCCAAATCCAGCTATTTCTAAAGGATTTTCACCATTTTTCAATCACTGAGCCAGCCAATTATACCTGGCAGCGTGTATTGAAAATATCAAAATAGCCACCTCGTATTGAATGGGTTTTGTGTTTGGTCGATGAAAACTCATTTGCGGTCACAAAACCGACGGACGCGCGGATGTTTTGATTTGAAATTGTGTGCGAATGGACGAGGTCGGGATTTGAATGTGATGGCTAATTGTTTTTTGCCGTATTTAAAGAGAAACGGTTTGAATTAATAACCTTTGGAGTTGGAGTGCTGCCAATTCAGGGGGCAGTCTTTTAAAGCAGGAGTTCAGGGGTTTTACTTCCATGGATGGAATTTGTATTCTGTGGAAGTACAAGGCATTATTTTTAATTTAATTTGCAAGACTATTACGTGCTGCAGGAACAACTGCTGATAGGTATCATATAACCTGGATTAATACGTCAAAAAGGTTCCAAGTCAACTGTGGCGCCAACAGTCATCATGGTAGGATCCCTAATGTACTACTTCAGCATATTGGGTACATAGGTCACTTGTTGTATAGTACCCGCGTAGTGGTTAGTGTATGTGACTTTCACGCCGAAGATTGTGATGCTTTTTTATACTAACGCTAAGGTTAGCTCATGGATGTCCAAAGTTGGTCAAAAAGCAAAGCGAAAACTCAAGGTTGAAGGGTGTCGAACTCCGAAACAACAATAGTTATATTTATATTAATTTGCTTAACAGATTATTTAATATTATTAATGATGATCTTAAAATAAAAGATAACAATTGAATTCATATGATACCTTAGATGCTAGGTCTGTGGAGTTCCGAGATACTGTCCACGACAACAAACGATTCCTTAACACTAGGTCTGCAGAGATTATTCTTAAAAGCAAGAGCTCCATGACAATAAACGAGTGGCCTAATGCCAGTCAGCGTCAGCGATCCACTGCGACGGCGACCAACAGCGAAGAGGAAAGCTGACAAAAAACTTTTGCTTCAAGACTTGGTGAGGGCTCTGCTGGTATTCCCCGCAGCCATTGTATATATAAACTATAGTATTCCCACTTGAGGTGCGCCATCTATCGACGAAAAACTAAGCTCTAGAATACCATGGGAAGCAACAACAATAATTTCCACCATTTTAATTGTTGTTGTTGCTTCTCATGGTATTCTAGAGCTTAGGTTTTCGTCGATAGATGACGTACTATAGTTTATATATACAATGCCGCAGCGTACCTTCGGTTGAGAACTCTACTCTAATCCCGGTATTCTATTTGCAATACAACTTCTACCAATGGCTGGGAGATCGCGTCTGATTTAGAGCTGTGTCAATCGTGATTGATTCGGTCTTTGCAACCCGTTTATTTAAAAGTATTGGTGATTGCAATCACACAAATGGAAATGATCCGATCAATCAGATTCAATACTTTTTAAATGAACGACACTAAACTGAACTGAACTGAATCTGAAATGAAACTCATTCATTCGAAGGAATCATCCAACGAATGGTGTTAGTATTGGTAGGGGTAGTTACTAGTTGGTATAGTTGGATACAGAACAAACAGAAACGAAACATCACCATTCAAACTTTGCTATATATCCGTACAGTACAATTCAAAACCGGAACGCAAGAGGCGCCATCTACTACACTCCGCCAGAACCCTGCGATTGGAGAGCTCTCCAAAAGCTTTATTGACAGCGGCGATAAACAGCGGTAAACGAGAAGAATGTATAGAATTTCCTTGGGGGTTCGAGGGAGACCAAAGCAAAATGATTTTTGTTTAGAATGCTATGGGAAGCAAAGATAAAAATGAATATAAATTTAAGTGGGGGTTAACAAATACAATGTAATGAAATAAACAATCTTTGTATGAATTGAAAAATATGTGATTGTATTGGATATGGGTTTCAAAACGATCTTTTGTTTGCTTTGAATAATTTTTGTTAGGAACATTTTTGCGGATTTTTGAATATTTGCTTAAGCCTGGGAGCCAGGCTTGCCAACTAGAAAAAAGTTTTCTGCCAAAATTTAAAAAGATTTTATAGGTAGATACAGTCGAACTTCGATAACTCGAACCATCAATTTCCAAAAAAATAATTCGAGTTATCAAGACTTCGAGTTATCAAATAAAACACACACACTTATCGAAGTTGACGCCAAATAATATCTTCGAGTTATCGAGACATTCGAGTTATCGAAGTTCGACTTATCGAGGTTCGACTGTAATTCATTTTTTAATTTAATTAGGTGTGAAAAACAGCTGGAACGTGTAGAAAGAGTTGAAATAAGAAAAAAAAAATTATTAACGTGTAATGTATAAAAGGGAATTTAATGTGAAGTGACAAACAAAAACTATTTTACCTTTCAAACCCAGTTTTTTGCAGTTTTTGTGTATATTTCAAAAATTGATTTTGTATTTTGAAGAAATCTGTTGCTATTTTTTCTTATCAATACCTAGGTACCTATTCTAATTGTTTTGCAGGTGTATTTTTCGAATGACAACTTTTACGCAAAAATGTCTCTTAATTGAAGCAAAATAGATAAACAAAATTTTGATTTGCTTTACAGTTGTTATCTTAATAAGTTAGAGTCACAAAAAATGTCATTTTGCATTTTGAAACAATCTTAATTCTAGTAAAATTATAATGTTCATCTTTTGTGATATAAATTGTAATTGACTGACTGGGTTGCACGAACTTGCTCTAGCTTAAACTTTCTAAAGAATAACCCTAGGAATACGAAAGAGAACTCGAATAAAGTATAGGTAAGCTGAAGCTGGAATTATGCAAACTACTTTTTAATGTATACCTATTCTCTAGGAAAATAGGTAGGTATCTATTAATAGATTTTTCGCAAATTTTTAAATAATCAACATTTACACTTAACATTTAAGATTAAAAGCTGATAAATGTAACTATACATATAACATTTTGGAAGCATCGGTTAACCTGTTTTTGAGTGGAAAAATAGGTCCTATGTGAGGAATAACGTTGGAGTTTTCTTGTAGGTAATATTGATTTTTATCAAAATCGTCGGAGCTTTTTGTAAGCTTTAATTTAACGGTCATATAGGTATAGCAAGTACCTTCATTTTTTTTTAGCAAAATATTCAAATATACCCTCAGACAGACAGACACGGATTGAAGCCTTAGACCAACTTTTTTCATCTTCGCGTTCATCGTATGTCATGCATATAATATGATTTTAATTTTTTTAATTTTTTTTTTACGATACAATAACTTGACTTAAAGTGCCTACATAAATCGCAAATAAAAACCAAAAAATCAAATCGAACAAATAATGTAAATAAATAGAAATTCTTTAAATTGCGATGTTGTCAAATAGCTCAATAGCTAACACATTGAAGAATTTCTTAAACACAAACACATATTTTCTGATTTTTTAATTCCTTATTCTCACCGTTGACATGACAACGAGTGATCTATGGGCTAGCTCCCTTATTCCCCCTATTGTTATCAGAAACAATGTAATTCAACGCGCTCTTTCTTCTCCCAACCATTTTTGTCTCTCCACTGCAAAAATTAAGCAACCTACAGCGCCACAGTACGTACTCCGCCAGAAACTAAAGAGTCAGTCCCATTGACTTACTCGTACTATGTGAATATATAGCAAAGGCAAAGATATGAATATTGAAAACGGAACAAAATAAAATTCTTGTTTTGCTCCCGCTCTTGTCACCGTGGTGTCACGTCAAAATAGTTGTTTAAAACAAAAATTTGTCAATAATGTATTTAAAGAAACATCAAAAAATAAAAGGTGTAGAAAAATGTTTATCTCGGTTGTCGGTTTATAGTTCCGATTAACTAATTCTTAATTTGTTTGTAGAATGAATAATAAGTGCGGAAGAATCTTAAAATTGTTTTTGAAGCTTTGTTCCACATTACGACGACACCGAAGCGTTTGTATTGCTAATTGAAGGACGAAAACGTTGGAAGTTATACAATCCGTGAAATGAAGACGAGCAACTGCCGCGATTTTCATCTAAAAATTTTCCCAAACTCAAATTGACAAGTCTATTTTGGAAAAGTAATTATGCCTGGCGACATCCTCTATTTCAACCCGTGGAACAATACATCAAGTATTGTATTCACTGAGCCTGGATTCCATTCGTTACACATAACACTGAGTGTATATCAAAAGCAATCATACACTGATCTATTAAAAACGTTACAGAAAACGTTCACTTGCGTGGAGACTTGAGATCAACTCAATGACCAAAAATCGTTTGTTAAGACCACATGTTATGAGTCTTGTTGAAAAGGAGGACAACATTCGAATCTTCTATTACGTGGACAATTCAAATCGTACCCAGAATACGTTGCTGTTAAGGAATTGCCTCTGGAAGACGACGATGAAAAGAAGATAGACATTGTGAAATGTTGATAATTGAGAAACATATTAATGTTTAAATTTGTTTGTATTTTAAGTTTAAAAATAAACCTTATATTGTTTAAACTCTAGCTTTCTCTCAAATCAAAACCATTTAGACATTTTACAAAACCCATAGGTCAGGTAATGTCCATGTAATGGCAGCTCTGATATATAAAATATAGGACTACGATGAGGAGATGAACATGGCTCTATTGCCTTCAGCAGGGACCTTCTGTGCGGAGCGTATAGTTTTTTTTATACCCTATTCTATAGAACGGTGAACGGGTATATTGTATTTGGGGTAGTTTGTAACATAGAGAAATAATACCGTTAGGTAAAGAAAAGTATATGTATATATTCTGACTCAAAATCAAAAGCCTAGTCGATTTAGCCATTTCCATCCGTCTGTCCTTCCGTTCGTACGCATATTTATACTCTAGAGGTCGCATTTTTTGAGCTAGAAAGCTGAAATTCGAGTAGATGAGGTAAGTAATAGGCATGACACAAACCATAAAATAAATGTTACGTAGTGGAAGCAGAGAATATGCATTAAAAACCCGATGAGTATGAGAAAAAGCTTTCAAAGAACATGTTCATTATGGCAACAATATGTAACATTTTATTTTAAAAGGTTCAAAACAAACAAACAGTCTTTTTAATAAAAAATAAATAAAAAATAGCAATATTCAATATTCAACTGTGTACATAAAATAACAAAACTAAAACATAATTCAAGGAAGGCACATTTTCATTCAGTCTAATAGGTAACTTATTACTTAATTATTAATAAATAAAAATAAAAATTCAGTTGTTAGCTAATAAAATATAAATATAGAATAGGAACACAAAAGAAAAAAAAACACAAACAAAATTTTAAATAGTAAGTAAACTACATGAAAAACTACATGTTATAATTTAGAAATAAACATTGTGCCGCTTTTGAAGGCTTCAAACTGCTGCGTTTATCTTCAATTGTTAAGCCAGCTTTCGAAAATACCCTTTCACACGGCACACTGGTAGGCATGATACATAGCCTGCGAAGAGCAAGCCTATATAATCTTGGGCAAACATGCCTTCGGTCACTCCACCATTTCAATTGATCTTCGGCACGATCTATAAGTGGTTCGTTCACATATTTATCAATTTCAACGATAGTTGCAGCGAGTTGGTTGGGATTTGATATGATTGATTGCACTTGAGTATCAAAATGTTGCCAGATGAGGGAATGCGTTCTTTGCAAGGGTGTGGATGTGGTAGGATCCTGGGGTATATCATTTGAATTTTCCATAAGGGTTGATATGGTATTTGATGTTGTTTGCCTGGGAACTCTTGGCAGACTTTTTGATTTTAGTTCCCTTAAGCACTTGTCATAGGCATTGGTATTGGAAAATCCAAATTTTTTGAACCTAGGATCAAGAAGGGTAGCTTGCGCTACTCGGTCATCCACTTGATTTTCTAGAAATTTGAACCTCGTTTTTATAGCAACCGAAAGGGCCGATATAATTATGTTCAATCTCTAGAACATACTCCAACCCATTATTTTTATTTCCCATTGCGGTTAAGTGTATGTTTATTGATTTAACCATAAGCATTGCTTGGGATATGGTGACTTTTTTTTCAGCAGACATTATTTCTGTGGTCTCCTTGAAAATTTCAAAAATTTCTGTTGCCTTTTCCAGAATTTTCCAGTCATGCATAGTTAGGGAACTTAACTCAGGGCTTTCGATGGCAAGAACTGCTAACACGGCGGATTTAACTTTTATAATTCGAGCAAGCATTTCGTAGGCAGAATTCCACCGTGTTACACAAGACTGCTTCAACTTTAATTCTGGAAGCTCAAGTTCCCTTTGCATGCTCGCAAGTTTGTCGGTGGCCTTGGAGCTTCTTTTAAAAAAGGCAACAATATTTTTTACCCTGGCTAGTTGCTCTTCTATGATGGGCATCCCTTCTCCGAAGACCAAATTAAGGGTGTGCGCAAAACAAGGAAAATGGTTCCAGCTATTTGTTCTTACAGCCCCAACAATATTGCTGGCATTATCGGTTACCACACATGCTAGGCCCCAACTCTCCAGCTCAGATTTAATCATGCTCCCCAAATTTAGGGTGGTATGTCTGTCATTATAGGGAATACAACCTATTAAGCTCGACTTTAAAATCAAACTGTCTAGTTCTTCTTTGATGAAGTGGACTGTTATGCCAATATAGCTTTGTTGCGTTATAGAGGTCCAACCATCTGTTGTCACGCATACTGCTTGAACCCCTGATAGCATATTCCTAACCTTAATTTGGGCAGCATTAAAAAGCTTTGGAACTAGAGAGTTTGAAATTGTTTTTCTAGTAGGCATACTGTAGGTGGGATTCAGCATTTTAACAATTTTTTTAAATTCGTTATCTTCAACGATGGAGAACGGATAGTAATGTTTGACAATTGCTTTTGTCAGCTGTTCATCTAATTGTTTTGCGAAGGGTACAGATATTGGTCTTGTTACATATGCAGATATTCTTTGCTGCATTATATCGAAGTGGATGTTGGATGGTTCGTCGAAGCTGTTGGGACAGGGAGAGGGACAGGGAGAGGGACAGAGGCAGCGGCAGCGGAAGCGACAGAGGAAGAGGCAGTTGAAGCGATAGAAGAAGCTGAGGCAGTGGGAGGGGCAGGGTGAGTGGTATTGCTAGAAGTGGAAGGTCTTGAAGAATTTTGAGGCGTTTGATCTTGATTTAAGTTTATAGATATAGATAAGGAGTTCGGGTTACTTTGAATAAGTGGGTCTGATGTGTCCGTTCATGTTACTCGCGCACTGTTTTTGGGCTCGGGAACATACCTCGCACGTTCTATTGTAACGCCTACATGCAAATGATTTAAGTGTCTAATCAAGTTCCCCGTAGCACCACCATTAAAACTTATTATTTTTTGGCAATAAGAACATTTTGCCCTGCCATCGGAGACCGTTGTAAAATGCATCCAAGCCGGACTACGTTTTCTACCTAGATCTGCTGACATTTCTGTTCCTGTATGTAATGTAGGTATTTCAAAAGCAATTATAAGATTGTTCAAGCATTTTCGTTTAGACAAACCTACCAAAAACAAAGTATTTCCAAAAAAAACTACAAAATCTAAACTTAAATTTCAATCATTAAAATTTAAAATCCAACCACACTGATAGATCAATTTTTGAAAGTGACCTGTGAGATGACAGTATAGGACAGAAGGAGTGAACGAAAAAAAAGATTGTTTAAACGAAACAATTTCGTTTCATTTTAAAGTGTATCGGTTGATCGGATCTGAGCGAAACGACTGAAACTGAAATGATTTTGATTGAAAGAACGATTGATCGAAAAGACCGAAGACCCATACATGAACGATTCGTTCTTTTAAAATTAACGATTGACACAGCTCTAGTCTGACTTGCCACTCAAATTTCACTCCTACTTATGGAATTTCACTGAAATGAGAGATTCTGAATTATAAAGTCAAAAGTTAAAAATACTTGCAAATGTGTAAATGTTTTTGAGTGATGAATATCTTTGACTGCTCTTCTGGTTTAGGTACTCTTAAGTGAGAGGGCAGTCCAAATCAGAGGTGCGGGATGGAGGGGTGGTTGGCATTGCCTCAGTAGAATGCAGTGGAGGGTGTATTGCGTCGCGTGATGGGGACTCTATTCATGGGGTGTTGTAGGAATTCGTCGTGGCGACCGGGGAGGTGGGAGAAAATCTGTAACTTCGTTACAAGTGATCGAAGAGATGCCGTTGCATCCAGACAAATTGACTGTTTGGTATAAAGCACCAATGGCGTCATTTGTCCGGATTTTTTCGAATATGCCAAACGGCAGACGGTACAGTCCATTTGAGCCGGCGAATGAAGATCATGACGGGGATAATATGTGTTTCTAACAAGACGGGCAACAAGCAACACAACACGACCAATTATGGCTTTATTACGTGAAAAGCTTCTCCTTGGTAACGTAATTTTACGCAAATAATTCCCGAACTCTAGACGCATTCAAAACCAACATTACTCCATTATCGCTCCGAATTTAAGGGTAAGTCCTTAGTAGTTAAAGAATTTTAATATAATTTTCAGGGAACTACTTGTATGATTTGGGCTTTCTCATCTCCAAAGATATGGGCGCTGGTTATAGCCTATTTATTTTTGGAACTTGATGCAACCACCAACCGGTCAGACTGAACAAACAATCTTAAAATCAAGAACGGCAGTTAAAAGAAAGTAAGTGAACTGAATCATAATATGGGTTTGTTGAAAATCCGTAAGTCATCCATCCTCTTGCTCTAAGACAGAGAGTTAAGACTTCTCATAGTAGCTGATAATCCTTAAATCCAACTGATTCAGTAACAACATGGTCTCTCTTTCCATTTTTTTTTTTAATATTTATGAAACTCGCCCTGAACTAAAGACTTTTACGTGAATTTCCCCATTTTATTTAAGTTCATAAAAAAGTATCTTTTCTGTGCCAAACAACTTGTTTTCAATCTGTTTTGTTCCAAAGAAAAAAAAAACATCTAGCTATAGCTGCAGCAGTTTTGCATTTGCATTTTGGACAGACTCCAGCCAGATACCCAACCCATGTCCATGAATGCGTCAATCAAGCAGGAGCATAAATATGTTTTTCATTACAAAAACAAAATTATAAATGCGAAGCATAAACATTAACTATCCTTCAGAGTCCATAGACTAGGAAGCTAGGAGCAATCCCAACACCGCAGTCTCCTATCAAACAGAGCTACCCTAAATTTCAACAAAATTTTATTTATGCGGATGGAAAATGTTTTGTGCGGATGTTTTGGTCTAATAATTGTCCAACCAAGTTGACTATGGACTAAGTATAACAGATAACGGAACATTATAAAAGTTTTGTTTTTTGTATGCCACTTTAGCGTCATCACATTTATATGAGCGTAGAATTTATGGAGGTTGACATTTCCTGACTTTCCAACTGACTGACTGCCATGACGTGGTGGCGATGGCTATGGCGACCCAAGCGCGATCCTTTTAAAGAAAATTTATGTTTGCTCACATGCAAATTCCTTTCATCAAAATGCCACCGGAAAATACCGTTTTCTTCGCTGATGTGAGTCCTTGTTGTTGTTTTTTTTTTTTTTTTTTGCTCTTATGGTCCCTCGTCCTGGAATGTTTTTCTGTAAGAGAGAGTAACTACTCTGACATGATATACTTGCACCACGACGGGGAATGATGACGGCTTGAGGATTCTGACAAGACCCTTGTATCTCATCATCATCGACACGCTGTAATGTCATCAGCTATAGTGGGATGGCTGTTGTCTATTGAAAGGGAGTCAGATTCCACGAAATGTAGAAATTATCATTCTCCATTTTGCCGTTGTCACTATTGTTGTCGGAGTCAAATGAACTGTTGAAGGAAGGAGGCAAGGAAGTAGCTATACCACTGCTGACATAAATTTCGAAAAATGTTCTTCCCGAGTGACAAATTTGACATGAACATGGCGTCGCATTTGCTCCTTTTCTACTTGCTGCTACTGCTGCTGCTGCTGTTGCATTTTTCTTGTTGGCATTGTTGTCCTTGTCCATGTCCCTAGGAAGGCAGTCTGCGCTGCGTAAGGATGCATTCCATTTATGTTTACAATAATGCAACACGCTTTTCTGACGCTGACACTGATGTTGGCGCTGCTTACCTCCTTCTTTCTCTGCACAGCCAAACAACGGTGTGATGTGGAACCTTTGCAGAAGGTTGCAAGGATTCACCAGGACGAACGAAAAATTATTACAAATGCAAAAGCTTTAAGGGGATAAACAAGAAAAATCGTAACGGAATTGTCTTGTTGTTACATGTCACTATGTGGTTGCAATAAATAGTGCACCCAAACCAACTTCTGTGTGGCTAAAGGGAAAGATCTTCGGCAAAAAAGGACGAATTTCTGTAGTTTTTGCTTAGCGTGCAGGACGCACAACAAATATATTTTACAAGTACATAACATAACATATGCAAACATATTTATATTCTTGTGTTGGAGCTTGGAGGTGGTTTGCTATATCCAATTTAAAATTTGAGTGAAATAAATTTATTTCGCTTTGCGGGCTACCGAATATCTGAGTGACGTTACTGCGAGTGCTAAATTGTTTCCTTATACCGCACCGATTTTCGGAGTGGAAAAGGGAGCTGTGTGTGTGGTTTTGGGGGAAAATATATTGTGTAGAGTGGACAGGAAGTTGAATTGTTTCAGACACGAAACATACATTTAACATTTTGGATGTTTGTGGTGTGGTGTTATGCATTTCTTATGTGATGCATATATGCAGGGAAAGTTTTCAGACACTTTGAGCATCATGTCCCTACGATTGGAAGTGAGGCAAGGACTAAACGATGTGAATATCTTCTCTTTGTGAACTGGCGCTACAGGTCCTTGAACTGCAATCTTTAATGCATAAAACGAAACCAACTGAGGATAACCATAGGATGGTTGGATGGAAAGAGGTCGATCCACAATTGTGCGACCGTCGGTCGTCGTAGAAACCGCTAATCCGCATAGGGATGTGACCACTCACTAAGGCCTCTTAGAAAGACTACATCGTAATCCAGTTAATCAGCATTATTAAAAATAAATTTGGATTTGGAAAAAAGCTGGATCCGAAAAGCCCGAAGGCTTTCCATTTGAACGGTAGACATTCCGCGAGACTTGCCGTACTCAAAAACTTTGTTTTACAGAAGTTGTGTAGACGAATAACCTCCAGAAGTACTTCCAACTCGAACATTCAAAGCATTGGCAGTTTAATATCGTCTTCTTTCTCCCTTTCGACTGAAACATTCAAAGGAAGGCAGAGGAACCGTCTGAGAACCATACGCGACACCACCATGTTTAGTTTCTTGAAGGATTCCTACCTTGAACCCGCTTAATGAGCTAGCTTTTTGGCAGACCCAGTGTACCGTCACCAACCAGCAACCTGCCTAAGTGATGGCATAAAGTCTGGGGTATAGTTACATGAATCTGTCATAATATGGTTGGCTTGGTACTTTTTTCTCGTGCCATAAGGCCTCCCCTCCCTCTCCGTCAGCCAAAAATCAAGGTCTCATAAAGGACCTGTCTGGGGAACATAAAGTGTGCCTAGGTAGTGAGTTAGGACTCCACGGATGGGCACTAAGCCGACCCGTAAGCCGAACGAACTCTCTGATGTATCACCAGCCTAGGTGGCATAAAGTCTGGAGTCTGGTCACATTATTTTCACCTGGGAAATCGTCCATCAGATTAAATTGCTGCAACTTTAGTCTACTTAAATCCTCCTATTACACCCTTCTAATCCTTTGTTAAGAAATGGGTCGAAAACGGTGCACGCTAAATGGGATCTTCTTTGGAGCTTTTCCAGCTCAATGTTAAGTTTAGAAAAGAAATTGTGTAAATATTTTTTTTTGCAGCATTAGAAAAAACACTGACAAATAGGATTGTTTGATTTTGGTTATTCTTAGACAATTTTTGAATCCTATCATTCGTATCCGTTATTGTCCATGTAGTTCCAAGACGATGAAATGTAGGTTCTTTGGTGGAAGGCGATTTCTGGGAGCTGCTTTGAGATGCTAGAGGTATGGAATCAATGTTGATTGGAAGATTTTCAATGGCAGGAAGCTGCATTAATTCGTCAAGAAGAGAAACATTTGTTATGTGCGCGGAGGGTTTTTCCGGTACAGAGTTATTGGCACATAACACCTTGACAACGTTAGTAAGTTCTTCAACACTTTCTCTGACCGCTGTAAGTTCCACTGAGAAATCGGAAATGCATTTGACTGCATCATTCACAGGGGAAAGAGATGTTGCTTGTAAATTAATGTCCAGGTCAGATCGAATAGAAATTAAGTCATGGCGAAGGGCATCAATTGAATTTTGGGGATTTACATGGTAGAACACGTATGAGTTTCGTCAGACAATTTAATGAGTTCATCATTTTTTATAGTTCATCAAAAATTCGAGAACACTTGTCACTTGTTTCGCTTATCGATGACGCAAGAGTTTCATTATTACACTTTATTGCCAATTAAATGTGGGACAGTGATATCTCCCTACATTCGTCACAATAAAAAACAAACTGCGAAGATATTTCATTAACGTAGGCCTGCACACATTTGCGTATACCTGCACAAGTTGGGTGGTAAAGCTTGCCGCACAAACTATCACATACAATGCGGTCAACATTAACTACGTTTTCGCAAACCCGGCGATTTGACATTTTATGAATTTTATTTAATATGTTTTGTTCACGGCAAAAAATGTGTTCATTTATTTTTTTTCATGTTTCTTTGGGCTTGGAAACAGAGAAACATGGCCAGACGTTGACGGTGAGGTAAGAGAAAAAAAAGTTAACAATCAAATACGGAACGAAAATAAAATGCGACTGCACTCTTGAACGGTGAAAGCTGAACAAAATTCTTCACCGGCGGTAACAATATTGAAGAGATTCTCCGACTGTACTTTCCAATTGCTAAACCTAACTCTACTACCCAGAGGAGATACCTTCTGAGCCGTTGTAAAAGATAGGTGATATTTTGGGGTCAGAAGTCAGAAGTTCATCACCTAATTTTAAAAAGGGGATCAGATGCCTATACAATTTACGGAAAGTAACCTTCTCCAAATATATAAAGGAAATAGGGACATGCAGACCTGTAATAAATTTCCTGACGTCAAACACCATTAAATCATTGAGCGAGTTTTTGAAATATAATACGGTCATTTTTCGAATTTGGCAAGTAAAAGCTTGGACAGAGCTTGTAAAAGGCAAACATTCACAATCCACACATTTCAAACACTGACAATAAACAAAAAATAATACCTGCTATAATGTCTACAGAAGTGAATTTGAAAAGATCCATTCAAGGCTGGTATATAAGAAAACTAAGGCTGGTTCTTGAAAACTAAATGATGCTTGCTTGATGCTTGATGATTGCTTGAGTGGGATAGGTTACGGGCATGATAAAACTATACAAGATAGCGCCTTCTAATTCTCACGTTTGTTTCGTTCTGTGCATCTACGTCACGGACACGCAATGGAGTTTGACGTTTTTTTATTGCAGTATTTGTATCATGGGTTACGGGAGTTGAATGTGGAGGAATTAGTGTTGCTTAAACATCGAAAGTTTATCGATAGTAAAAAACTATCGCGTACATCGATTGTTTCAGAAAACTATCGAAAGACAATCGATATAGTTAACTATTTTTCTGTTTTCTGAACGCAGCCACATTTCATACAATTTTGATTCGAAAAATTGGAAACCAACTGGAAAGCCATATGTCTCCTCATTGCAATTTGTGATTGTTGTATTGTCACACTGCTCCCAGCTGTCATTCTCTTTATTTTGTTTTGTGATTTTTTGTGAATTGGTTTATTCTGTACTAAGTCTCATTGTTTTCATTTTTCTTGTCAATTGAATAAATTTATAGATTTAAAAGAGTTGATTCTAGGTAATTTTCATTTGAATTATCGTTTACTGGAGTAGGTAATTTTCTAAATATGTTTGTAGGTGGCTATGTCGACTTTGAGAAAAAAATCGTTCGTGTGGGGTTTTTTCAAGTCCGGTCGTTGGTGAAAGTAAATTCGTTAAATGTTCCTTGTGCCAGCAGGAATACAAGCATTCTAGAAATACTACTAACTTCAGTGACCATTTAAGGAGAAGACATCCCGACAAAATAAAGCCAGCAGAATCATCATCACGATCACTGCCATCAAGAGCAGAAATAGAAATCAACCCATCGGAGGAACCACAAATTACACAACAAAGAAACAACTTACGTTCTTTTTTGAATAGGAGCACTGTTTATGACACTTATCCCAAAGAAAAAAAGGAATCCGATAAGCTGTATACTCAAATGATTGTAAGAGACTACATGCCCTCTCGAACATCCGAGCATGAAGGATTCAAAAAGTTCGTCTCTGCATTGAACAGTAAGTACGAATTGCCGGACAGATCGGTCTTAAAAACCAAGCTCATAACTGTACAATGCAATGATATTGAACAAAAACTTAGAGTTATGCTTGCAAATATTAAGTTCTTATCAATTACTACTGATATGTGGACAAGTGTCGCTTTTAAGGGAATTCTCGCAGTCCATTGTCACTTTGTACACAGTGGACAGCTTAAATCACCTTTGCTAAAGGTAACACGAGTTAAAGGCCGTCATACTTCCGTAGCAATTTCAGAGGTAAGCTAAAATATGAAATATGAATATACATAGGTCTACTGTAAAAACAACGTGCTTCGTTTCGTGTTAAAAAAAAAAATAGAAATACATAAATATTTTAACTTGATATTATGTACACAAGGAGTTGTGTTGCTTAAACATCGATAATAAAAAACTATCGCGTACATCGATTGTTTCAGAAAACTATAGAAAGACAATCGATAGTTAACTATCTTTCTGTTTTCTGAACGCATTTATACTAATTTGCTCAAAAAACGATCTTTTAAGATTCATTTCAAATTTAGTTGAAATCGATTGTGTGGTTAGCCAAAAAGTCTGATTTCTAAAAACCGGTTCTATGGGAAATGCCGTTATAAGATGAATCCCAAACATTCATCCAGACCAAAATATCCCAGCATTTTTATTTTCAAAATCGTTGTTAAAACGTTGTTAAACGTCAACTCACTGACAAAGCTGTCTTATTGGATTGCTTGAAGACTTTAGAAGACATTGCCAGACCAAATTATGAAGAAGAGAATCCTATTATTTAAATTTAAAATTTTTAATTCTTAATCTCTGCAATTTTCATTCATAACTTTTGATTTAAATTATAGTTTTTTTTTTTTTTTTTTTGTACAATTAATCCTTTTATTGAATTATTGTTTCTGATTTTAATTTTATTTAGTGTTGTTTGTGTGTTACTTGTATTTTCTTTTTCGCTTCTCTTTCCGTCATTTTTCTTTATTCTTCTTGATTCCTTTTCTCTTTGGATTTGATAAAAATTTATTTCTTTTGCCAAATAATGGGTGATAACTCGAATTTAAGAACGATGTTAAGGATTTTGAGTGGTCAAAGGAATGGGATTAGGGTTTGCCATATAAATGCACAGAGTCTAATACCCAAGATTGATGAGTTTCGGGATTTATTTGAAGAGTCGGGTATAGAGGTGGTATGTGTCTCTAAAAACGTGGTTTTCTACCAGCATTAATGTTCAAATGTTTTCACTAAGGGGATATAAAGTTTTTCGAGCCGATAGAGCAGGTCGTGGTGGTGGAGTAGCAATATTTGTTAAGGAGAATATTAAATGTAAACTGCACTGTGTTTCTCCATCAGACAGTAAAATCGAGTATGCATTTGTGGACTTAGTAGGCGCCGAAGGTAAGCTTCTTGTTGGAGCAGTTTACAGACCAAATAGCAGCATTAGTTTTCTACCTGTATTAAGCCTCTTGGAAGAGATTTCACTTAATTGCCCGGATATTATCATGTGCGGTCACTTTAATAGTAACCTCTTACTTGATTCAAGTCTTGCAGAAGGGTTGAGCATTTTTGATCTGCACTCAGTAAATAAAACAATGCCAACCCATTTTTCAGGAAATAGTTCAACGCTGCTCGACCTATTTTGGGTAAGCAGTACTAAAAAGGTAACACTTTATGACCAACTATCCGCACCGGGTTTTTCTAGACACGATCTTATATTTCTTGCGTTCGACTTTGATATTTCTGTAGATTTTAGTACATTCCAGTACAGAGACTTTAGAAGTGTTGATGTTTATGCTTTAGAAAATCAAACTAGGCTGGTAAACTGGGAAGCAGTGTACTATATGCAGTCTTCCAGTGATCAAATACATTTCCTCAACGAAAATATTAATATCTTATACAATGTTCATGTTCCCTTAAAAACAAGACGTATTGATAATCATAACCCTCTGTGGTTTACTGGCAAGATTCGTTTTCTTTTACAGAAACGTGATGAAGCCTACAAATTTTGGAAAAGATATCGATTGCAAGAGTTGAGGGAGGTTTACTGTTCCTTTCGTAACAAAGCCGTGTCAGAGATTAGAAAAGTTAAATCGCAATTATATTCTAATCGCCTAAGTTCATCCTTAAACAGACGTCAGTTGTGGAAAAACTTGAGAGAATTAGGTATTGGCAAATTGGCCAGTAAAGTGGATGATAACATCGATGGAAACGCCTTAAACCTAAAATTCGTCACGTTACCTTCTCTTCCTCCACCCACTGTCTGCAACAGTGAAAACTTAAGTGAACCTGTATTTAACGATCAAACTTCAACTTCCGTCTCCACTTTTTGTTTTACTGCAGTAAACGACTCCGACATAGTGGAAAGCCTGCTGTCCATAAAATCCAATGCTATTAGCATCGATGAGATGCATCCCTCGTTCCTTAAATTGATTCTGCCGATTGTCTTACCATATGTTACACATATTTTTAACTTTATTTTAACAACAAGCGAATACCCTTCTCAATGGAAACTTGCAAAAGTCCTTCCTATTCCAAAAAATTCCAAAAAAGATGATTTTAGGACAATAGCTATATTATCCTTCCTCTCTAAAGTTTTTGAAAAGTTATTGCAAGAGCAAATGAATATGTTTTTGAGTAGTGCGAATCTTTTAAAACCAAAACAATCTGGTTTCCGTAAAAAGCATTATTGTATTACTTCGCTTATTAATGTAATAGAAGACCTTCGACTTTCGATGGATAAAGATAAAGTCTCATTTTTAGTTCTGCTTGACTTTTCAAAGGCTTTCGATTGTGTAGATTACTATATTCTGTGTAACAAGCTTCTCAGTGAGATTAATTTCTCATATAGTGCCGTTAAACTAGTAAACTCCTACTTAAGTGGAAGAATGCAAGCGGTTGAAATAAATAATGACCCATCAAATTTTCTGTCGACAGCAAAAGGCGTTCCGCAAGGTTCAATCTCGGGTCCTCTTTTGTTTTCTCTTTACATTAATGCTCTGCCTGTGGTTATAAAGTATGGCCAACTTTCCATGTATGCTGACGATGTGCAATTAAGGGTCTAGGCTAATTCACTGTGCACAATCCACTGTGCACAATTCACTGTGCACAAATCACTGTGGGGACAATTCACTGTGCACAATTCACTGAGGTACACATTTCACTGTGGTGGACAATTAACTGTGTGCATTTCATTGTGGTGTACTATTCGCGCGCGCGAATAGTACACCACAATGAAATGCACACAGTTAATTGTCCACCACAGTGAATTGTTCCCGTTGGATTAGTATTATTCTTTACAAAATTTTTTTTTTCATTAAATCAATAAACAGAGAACAAAAATCTAACAGATTTTGGTTCCGATTGTAATAATTGTTTCAGTTAGTGAAGCGCCTTATTTTTCTAGATGTGGACAGCCTCGGCACTTATTATCTGCTGTGTGCATATTTCCACCACAGTTGCCCACCACTGAGAATTGTCCAATGTCCACAACAGTTAATTGCCCGCCACAGTGAATTGTGTACCACAGTGAATTGTGCACAGTGAATTGTCCCCACAGTGAATTGTGCACAGTGAATTGTGCAATGTGCACAGTGAATTGTGCACAGTGAATTGTGCACAGTGAATTAGCCGGCTTCGTGCAATTACACATAAGCTGTCCACTCGGTCTCATTGAACACTATGTTTTTTTGCCTTAATGAAGATTTGGAGAGAATTTCTCGCTGGTATCAATCAATTGGTCTTTTATTAAACCCTTCAAAGTCAAATTGTCTGGTTATCACAAGAAAACCACTCGATTTGTCTAACTTCCTTCCTGTAGTACTTAACAACGTACCAATTAAGTATTCCGAAACAGCAAGAAATCTGGGTATAGTTTTTAACCGCAGCCTTACATGGGATAGTTATATCAACTCAGTAGTTGGAAAAACTTATGGTGCATTACGTTCTCTGAGGACCTCCCAATCGTTTACCCCAATAAAAACTCGCATAATGCTCGTCAAAAGTCTAATAATACCAATACTATTATATGGCTGTGAAATATATTGTTCCTGCAATTTTGAAAGTAAGAGGAGGTTAAATGTAGCTGATTGGCTGTAAAGCCTTTTTTTAATTTATTTTGTATTAAATGAATAAAGAAATGAAAACACACAAATTTTGCTTTAATGAACACACTTTTAATTTCTTCCTGATTTTGATGATGACAAGAATGATTTACAAGAATGAATGACATTTTCAAAAAAAAATACACATGAAGGGAGTTGCAGTTTATTTTTGAATAAAAAGAGTTTTGCATGCGATTCATTGCTAGTGCGTTTGACTTGACGTCACGGTTGGCTGCATTCAACAGTAGCCTTCAACAGCACAATCCGTTACATTTTTGGATTACGTAGATATGATCGTGTTTCAGCATTCTCATCACAACTTTATAAAATGACGTTTAATAATCTCTTAGAGTTTCGCACCCTATCTTTGTTTTCTGACATATTTTTGACACATAAACCGCACTACTTGTACGACCGTTTAAGAACTGCTTCTTCTGGTAGATCCGGACAGCTCATTCATCCAAGATACTCATCCTTAACATCGGAGCGACAATTTTTCGTTAACAGTATTCGACTTTGGAATTGCCTCCCACGCGACATCAGGAGAATCGAAGATCCAGGGAGGATGAAGAAAGAAATAAAAATGCATATTTCTTCCCAAAATATTTGAATGTACAAGAAACATACAAACAACTAATTATTTTATAATTAATTTACTTGTTAAAATGTTAACTACTTTGTACGTCTCTATTTTTCTTTTTCTTTTCTTTTTTATATTGTTCCTGTTATACTTTACATAATACATATATATTATATTGAAATTCTTTATTTTTTATATTAGCTTTTCACTAGTTTATAAGATATTTATCTTACTGTGTATAAGCAATCAAAATATATAAATAATGATAATAATAAATAATAAAGAAGCTGGTATTCGAGAAAAATAATATTTTACCTAACGATTATTAAAGTAGGTACCGTTAGCCCTAGAACTATAATACCAATTTCGACAAAAGGCCAGAACCAAGTACTCACAAAGTAAAACTACTTTTAGGACATATCTAATACATATTTATTGGATGATGCATTGATTTATACAAATAATATTGATATTATCAAACAAAGAAATCCTAAAAAGCAAGTTATTACGAAAATAATACAATTTCAAAAATGTAATTGATCATTTCCAAAACTATCGATACTATCGAAAATGGTAACTATCAATTTTTAGGCAACACTAGGAGGAACATAAAGCTCAAGTTAGAATACAAATAACTAATGTTTGAAGAATACAATATGTCATAATATAAAACAATACAAATGTTGTATTGTATTTTGATAATAATTTATATTTATGTTTTAATTTTAATAAAATAAAATGCACGACTGGGTCGCACGTACTTGCTCTGTGGGTGCAATAGTACGATGAAAACAAACTTTTCGACCAATGAGAAGAACTCATTTTTGAAAAAA
Organism: Platycheirus albimanus; assembly: GCA_916050605.2. Lineage (NCBI taxonomy): Eukaryota > Metazoa > Arthropoda > Insecta > Diptera > Syrphidae > Platycheirus > Platycheirus albimanus. The sequence goes on along the minus strand of OU696696.1, from coordinate 270,892,240 downwards.
TTGGTAAAACCTAAAAAAAATTGACTGAAACTGGAAAAACCGATATACGGGAGCTAACGTTAAGAAACCTTTAATATTTAAAATTAAGACGTTATCTTTTGGGTGTTATAAATGATACAAATGTCCACTTATGGCCAAATTAATAATACTGTTAAAAGCAATTTCCGCTATTATCATGTGTAGCCAAGAACTAAAAATGCAGTTTTCTTTGAAGTATTCTATATATGTTACATATATATGTTACATATAAAGTTTAATAAAAATCGGGGAAGCCGTTTTTGAGTAAATTTGAAAAAACGAAAAAATTGGCCAAAATCTAGTGGCTCTTTGTATAGGCGCCACCATTTAAAAAAGAGAAACCGAAAAAAAATCAATGCCATCTGGTAGGAAGCTGTAAGGAACTATACCAAACAATGTTTGAGTGAATTCGATGCAACCGTTGACAACTTATGGCCATTTGAAAAAATCCGTTAAGAGCAGATCTCCGTTATTTGCATTTTTAGCCAAAAACTAAAAACGCAGTTCTCTTAAGAACACTAAAAAAATATAACACACAAAGTTTAATCAAAATCGTTAGAGCCATTTTTGAGCAAATTAGAAAAAACCAAAAAAAGTTGGCTAAAACTGAACGGCTCGTTGTATGGGAGCTACCATTTAGACAGGCTTCACTGAAAAATGTATAAAGCCATCATATAGAAGACTATAAAGAACTATGCCAAACGATGTTTGAATCAAATCAATCGAGCCGTTGCGAACTTATGGCCATTTGAAAAAAAGCCGTTTAAACCTGATTTTCGTTACGACCATTTGAGCCAAAAACAAAAAAAAACAGTTTTGTTAGAAATGCTTAAAGCAAGCTAAATTTTGAGTTTAATCAAAATCGTTAGAGCCATTTTCGAGAAAATCCAAATTGAAAAAAACCGTTACTTGAAAGGTACCAGTTTGAGCCGGGCTAAAACGAAATAAAAAAAACCTCGACCACCGTTTTCCTTCAAACTACTATATATCAAGTTTGAAGAAAATCCGTCCAGCGGTTTACGCTGTAGCATAACGTGAAAAAGCGCACATCCGCACATCCGCACAGACAGACCGACGGACGGTACGGCGATAACCACTTTTTTGGGCTTCACTATCATCGTAATGTCATGTTTGATTAAAATCGATTTTTTTTTCTGCACGAAACCAATACTTGCCCTATAGAGCAAGTAAAAATCAATTTGTTTCCTTTATTTGTGAAAGATTTGAATAAGTATGTCAATGCAAAAGTGGTCTTTATAAGGACTTTACTTAAACACTTACAAGCTATGTAAAAGCTTCTTATAAAGCTGTCATCAAATAGCTTCTATAAAACCTTCTTATAACATCTCAGGCAAACTAATGTCCAAGCCTTCGGTAATGTTATTTTATAACATCCAAAGCAAGTTTGCATCTAGTTGTCATAGAATAGCTTGCTGAGCCAAGTATTTCAAGAAAAGCTAATTGCTGCTATAACACCTGTCAACAAAAGTCTTATAGCAGTTGAATAAGGCTCTTAGCTGATTCTATAGCATTATGTAAATAGCTTGTTTTGAAGCTATATACAAGTTAATTTGTTAGTTAGGACTGTTTGTCTTTTTGTCTTTTTTTAACGATGGTTATTGTCTATGGTTTGACAGTTAAGAATGACAAACTGTGTTGACGTTCCTGTTCAGTAAGGTTTTTCAATTCTTCATGAATCGTTAACAATGCCTCCAAATTGTGGAAATTTTCTTTGAATTTAGTCCTTATTTCTTTCGAAATGAGGAAGGAGCTGCCGTTATGGTGAATGGGGAGGACTATCAAGCCATGCTGGCGGATTTTATTTTCCAAAAATTAATCAGCTTTACATCAATGATATTTGGTTCCAACACGACAGAGCACCTTGCCATATTATTTCCTGCTATCTATTACTTTTTACTTTTTATTGGCTTATACCGACAAACCAGCAACTCTTGAAGCCTTGGGAGCCAACATTTAAGCCACCATTGAAGCCATACGGCCAGATTGATTGGAAAAGTAGTGAAAAATTGGACTGATCGCATGGACTACGTAAGTCATAGCAATGGCGGACATATGCCATTAAATATACAAATACAATGATAACAAAAATTCACTCCAACAATATTTCTATCTTGTTTTATTATTTAAAGTTCTCAAGCTCTTAAAAAACACCCGTTATTAGTTTGTAGCGCTCAATATTCAAACAACTGAGCCGATTTCTTTCAAACTTAAAACAAGGAGCTCTTCTGATCATCGTATACGTAGGAAAAACTTAAATTTTGTACGGTCAAAAATTAACGGGAACTGCCTCGACTTTAAGGGCTCAGAACGGTACCTACCACCCAAGGAACGATGATACAAATATTGCTTTATCCAGCAAAGCATTACTTATTACAAAATCCGACTGCCTTTTAGTTCCTGATTAAGAGCCTTCAAACTTTGAAACGGCAATAGAAAAACAAAATTACAAATAAAGAGGAAGACGCAGACATTTCAAAAACACTGGATATCACTTTAAATCTCAAATCTCATCCCCAATTGCCACACTCAAAGTCTTCTATATCCCTAGTTATATGTACTTGGTACTACAAAAAAACTCATATGCATTTCATTGGTAAACCGCTCTCGAGCTAAGCTTTCCAAAATCATTTCAGTTTGATTCAAATAAAGTTCCATTCTTCATTTTGATTGCTGCACTTCTTTACTGAGTCGCAGTTTACACGGTCGCAATTAAAACTTTAGACACGTCATCCTTAACGACCCTTCTCCGATGCTCTTCGTCATTCACAAGTTAAACACTTGAAGGAGAATTTATCTACTTTTAGGTTAGTAACCTTTTGAAAGCATCATACCAACTATTATCGCATGAGAGGATTCACCTGCTCTCAGGAATCATTCGTCGTAGTCATCGTCGTCGTCGTTTGGTCCTTGGATTCGCGGATTTATTGTGCATACCTACATACCTTCTTCCACGCTGCTATTCTATTTCGCTTACTTTGCTTTTTTATATCGTTCAGCTGGTGTATCTGCAGCTGAATCCTTTGCACTGCATGGGGGATGTTAAAATGTGTTTGACAAAAAAAAACCACATCAGTCATCTGGACAAAGACGACTTTAATTAAACGAGGCGAACGCTACTCTGTTCTCACTGAGTCCTGATGGTTTTCTTCTGTTTTTTTTTTCCAGCGCGTTTCCTTTAAGTGCAACGACACTTAATTGCGCAATGAAAAGCCAACAATTCGTGAAATGTCCTTTTCGCCGCCAACTGCCATCGGTGCTTGTGCTGGTGCTGGTGTTGAATACTACTGGGAGTCATCTTGTTCCTGTTCCAGCTTTTAAGCAGGATTAAAAACGGAAATAACTACTACTACCCACTGGGTATACAGAGGGGATTGCAGAGTGTATATGGCTGCTGTATGAGGCATGTGAGCTGTGAGCGCTTTGCACTAGTGTATAGTGTATATATGATTTTTTTTTTGTTCGTTGCGATTCAGGCAGGACTACATTGCCTTCCGGATTCAATGCAATTCGAGCGTTGTTGGAGGGGAGTTGTGCTTTTTTAATCGCCCAGCCCAAAACATAATTGCACTTAGTTAAATGGAAATGGAACAAATGAGTGAAGTGTTTTGCTGGGAGAACAATTTTTTGTCTGCGTCCTTCGCAGGTTTTTTTCTTCCTTTGCTTTGGTGTTTAAATTTTTCTTCTTATTTTGATCCTTAGAGTGCAGGAAAAAAAAAATGGATGGTGGAATGCAAAGTGGAAAAGTTGTCGAAAAAATAGTCATCAGCTAGTATGGGGGGGTTTTAAAACGGTTGTAAAATGAACAGCCTCAGGCAATTTTTGTTGTTCGTGTTAGTCAGTTAGCAAAGGAATATTTAGGTGATTAGTGATTAATCATTTTCTTGACTAACCCTCTAACTGTTTTGAGCAGCTGATGCTTGAGTAAAGTTAAAAAAAAATGTATCCAAACATTTCAATATTTTCGGTGAATAAAACCAATTCTGAGTAATACACCGTGGCGTAGTGGTAAGTGAGTAGGACTGCCACGCCGAAGGTTCTGGTTGTGATCCCTGACTCCACCTTAGTTCTTTTCCGCTGTACTGCCTCTTTCGAGGAAGTGAACAATCGTCCAATAGTAATTAATGTCATGAAAAGTGCTTATCTGTTAGCCGTTCGGGTTCGGCGGTAAGTTGTAGGTCCCTTTCATTTCTGCAGAATATCAACTCACACACAGGAATGGTTGGGAGTGTAAGTCACAGGCCCCGTCCCGCTTGGAGCAGTTGTGCCAACAATAATTTTTTTTTTTTTTTTTGAAACCAATTCTGAAATTCAAACGCATTGCTTATGGCATGTTTTCAGGGGACTTTAACTGATTATCAGGTTGAGACGGTCTATATTGCAAGTGTTGATTTCGTGCAAAAAAAGCGTTGAGATTTAAAGCCTTAGATTTCCGCGACTTAGAGGAAGGGAAAAAGGAAGATATGTTAGGAACTTAATGACTTTTATTATCATTAACATATGAAAAGTGTTGTCAATTAATACACATTATAAATTTGACTTTCTAATTTATTTCTTGATATTTACATTATCTGATGCGATTTCTATTGGTATTCTTGTGACTAAAGCATTATGATAAGTTAAATATGCAATATGATTTGGTGTTTCAACATTATCTAAAAATTTTGTAAAAATAGCATCTACTGTCATTCCTGAATTTGTAGTTTGTTTTGATCACATTCTTATTTAACTGTAGACTAAATTTTTCTTCTCGAAAGTAAATTAATGGTTTTGAATAATCAACTGCGAAATAAATGTTAAAGTCACCACCCAAAACGAGTGGTATTTTATTATTCTCATTGTCATTACCAAGGATAATTGCTGATGCAAGAAACTAATTATATATTCAATCTTCTGATTAATTGATATTGTATACAGCAGCGAAAATTATTTTTTTGCACCGCATCAACTGACCAGTGCAGCTTCTTAAGGCCGCTTACCCGCCTAACACATTTAATAGATATTATACACATCACATTTTTCATATCAACCTTTCACCGCTCATTTAACCACACACAAAGTCACATCCCTGCTACCCGCCAATCTATTTAAAACCACCAACCTCCTGACTACCTACAGTGGATAGGTGCAGGGAACTAACTTCACGGGCACTACCTTCACATGGGAATTAACTTCACCACTGGTGGGAACTAATTTCACTTTTTTTTGATGAAGCTAATTCCCACCGAAAGTGGGAATTAATTTCACCAAAAAATCGTGTGAAATAAATTCCCATCAAAAATTTGAAAATCTCAAGAGATAAAAACTTTCGAAAAATTAAAGAAATCATATGGATTTAAGCAATTTATTATAATTTATAAGCAAAAGTTTTTACAAAAAGGGATAGACCTATTAAAGAAATATGTATGCATTATTCATATTTTCAAAGAAATTATTGTATTATAGAATGCACTGAAACTGCATTTGCAGCGAAAATAATTAAAACTAAATGTTTGCAAAGATCAACTTTAGTTTTAGTTAAAAATTCGAGCGAATTTTCAACTAAAACTAAAGTTAACTTTTGCAAACATTTGGTTTTAATTATTTTCGCTGCAAATGCAGTTTCAGTGCATTCTTTTTTTTAGTTTATCATGCTAAACTAACCCGGACGCCACACATGCCAGCTACTGGCAAGATAGTTGTAATACACTCACATTTTTCACTCACACAGACAAACTTCCAGTCAACTGGAACACTGATAGGTTCTGACAATTAATATATATATAGTAACTTGGTTGCCAGTAGCTGGCTTGTGTGGCGTCAGGGTTAATAACACAATAACGATAATTATATCATTTACTGTAATAAGAATTGAAGTTATCTGGTATCTCCCACCCACCGTTGGAAATAACTTCATACAAAAGTGAAATCAATTCCCACAATATAGTGAAATTAATTCCCACTTTCGGTGGGAATTAACTTCATAAAAAAAAAGTGAAATTAGTTCCCACCAGTGGTGAAGTAAATTCCCATGTGAAGGTAGTTCCCGTGAAGTTAGTTCCCTGAACCCAGTGGATATACGAAACACTTTTGTCTGCTAAGACACACATAATGCATACCGTCCATGCTACTCACCGTTCTATTTTTAACCATCAGCCGCCGCGCCGTCCTACCCACAGTTGACATGCAGAACCAGTTTGTGCTGCTATTATAAAACAAACTTAACCTAACTTACAGCTCTCTCTCCCCATGTCACTGTGAGTGATGCGACGTTCGCTCTATCTTAGTCTCTTCCTCTCGGTAGATCTTTCTCACTCGCTTGCTCCCTACTCTCGCTCCATGGCTATGTGCTTCATGCTACGTTCGCCTTTTCTCACTCTCTGTCAATCGGTCTCAATGCAATTATAACTGCAAGAGCGGCCATTGTCGCAGAATTCCAGGGTGTTTTTTCGGCAGTGGAGCTCTCTAAAAAATAATGTTGCAGCCGGAAATAAGTTTATAATATACAATTCTCAGTTTAACGAATATGGAAGTGTAACATTAAAATTGGTAGAGTTTGAAAAAGGTCATCAAATAGAGATGCAAAAATTGTTCGTGTCTTCAAAAGTTACCCACGTGAAAGTGTTAAAAGCATACTCATGGATTTAAACAAAGATGGCGAAAAAAATACTTTTAGTGGGAGAACATTACGACAGATTAAAAACAAACGGAATAAATGCCTACGTTATCCAGAAAAAGTCTCATTTAACACCGAAAAACCAGCGAGTAAGGCTAAAATTTGCAAGTGACCACATCAACAAACCACCAGAGATTTGGTGGAACATCCTTCAGACCGATGGAACAGGTTGTTCCTTGAGCGGTATCTATGGACGTTTGACAAAAATGGTGGGTGATTGGTTGGTGGTTGTAGATGGCGTTGGTATAGGTGGGGTGGTGGTGGAGTAGATTGTTGGGGTTTAGTTGGGAGCTGTGGGTGGTGGTTGAGGGTTGATGGGGAGAGTGGCAAAATGGACCAAAATTGTAGGTGGTTGGTTATAGGTGGAGTGTGTGGTTAGTGGTGGGAGATTTGGTTTGGGAGAGTGGGTGTGGAAAAAATTGACAAAAACGGTGGGTGGTTGGTTGGTAGTTGTAGGTGGGGTGGGTGGTTACCGCTGCGTGGGGGGGAGGTTTTGAAAACAAAAATGCTTTTCCACCACTTACGGGATGAATGACGTCATTATATCAAGTTGCTTCGTCATTAATTAATTAATCACAAAGATCCCGGATTGTTTTTTTTATACCCTATTCCATAGAATGGGTAAATTGAATTTGGTGTGGAGTTTGTAACATAGAGAAATAATACCGTTAGGTATAGAAAAGTATATATATTCTGACTCAGAATCAAAAGCCTTGTCGATTAAGCCATGTCCGTCCGTCCGTCCGTATGTATACTCTCTAGAGGTCGCAATTTTTGAGCTAGATAGCTGAAATTTGGTATATAATAATCTTTGGTTCAAGAGTAAGGCTAAGTTCTTGAACCGGCAAAATCCGCCCATAAACACGCTCACAATCGCCATTTTTGTTGAACAACCTCAATTTGGTAGAATTAAATTATGTTGTTTGTACAGTAACGATAAAAGCATAACACTAAAATTTTGCACACGTAAACCTTAGGTAAACTTCCTTCCAATTAAATAAAAAAAATTCAGTTTGGGCGTGGCTGACGCCCTTTTTTTCATACAAAACCATCAATATTGTTTTTATAAAATAACAATTGTAATATTAAAGCCAACAAAATTAAACTGTGTGGGTATTACTTGCACATAAACATCATGTAAATGAAATCAAAAAATTTGATTTTGGGCGTGGCTAACGCCCACTTTTCACTAGAATTTATAAAAAAATTGTTTTGTAGATAGACGGTATTTATAATGAATCTGTAAGCCAAAATTTTGCGTCTCTTAGTAGAAACTAAAAAGTTTGTGTCTGAAAAGAAATTTTTGAATTTTGGGCATGGCTTACGCCCACTTTTTATGAGAGAACGAAAAACAGTTTTAAAAATTTAAGGTACTATCAATATTCAATTTAAACCTTTTTCCTTCCGTTTGTTATTTGAAAAATATATCGCTACATTTTCTTGTGTAAATTTTTTTCAATACGCCCACTTTTAAAGGCGTGATTTTCATAAAATACCTTTGTTCAGGTAAGATTGTTTAAAAACTACTCGATTCAGCTGTAGTCTTACACATATGCCTAAATACTGATCAAAGCGCAGTTAGTGCTTCAAATTTTTAAGACACGCCCACATTTAAGGGGCGTTTCCGTCAAAAGTCGTATAATGCATTAATTTTTTTAACGTTTTTTAACTATCGGTCGCAGTTTTGAAGTAAACAGATGAACACTTGGATTTATATTCCTTGGTTACGTAGCAGAGTGTGGTCCAATAATTGTTAAAAACACCCATAATCGCTGTCCATTCCAAATCTAATTTTTAAAAATTTAAGTTTTGTCTTGTTTTGTTCAAATCGATCTGCAAGAATAAAATTGAATGTCACTGAGCTCATACCAATTGCCTTGGCAATAAAAAGTTTTAACTTTGCGCGTGGCGCACGCCTTTTTTTATTTTGCCAGCACTAATTGAACATCACACCACACAAAATTAATGTTATTGAATTTTTTTCTGTCTGCTAAAGAAAAATTTTGTTTCTGAAACTGGAACATCGGCTGGCTGCGGGAGCCGAACGCAAACACATACAAAAATATAGGTATCCAACAGTTCGTTGCAAACGTACTGTAGCTCTCGCTTATGTTTTGTTTTGTTTTTTTTTATGTGGTTAATACCCTTACCATGAGTAACACAGTATACGCAGTACGATCTTTTATTAAGTTTGGATAGAGGAAAAAGTAGATAAGCTTTCCAGACTTGGGGATCACTTAACCTTTCAAATTAATGTCCGGAATAGGCGTGTTGTGTGGATCAGAAAACAGGCAACATAATGTTTTCAGTATTCAATCTTTGGACTTATACGGTAACCATTCCACTCTAAACCGTCCACCCATAAGTCAAGTGCTCGTTGCAGGGATGAATGACACTCACACTCACTCCATCGTCAGCAAAGAATGACTGATTTCTGTTGCTTCATATTCAAGCAGTAAGTCAATGACTGCAATAAAGAGACAGGGTCTACAGTTGCTTAAGTGCGATTTGGAATTCTTCAATAACTCCAGTTGCGTTTTATTTTTGTCACCGCTCTTTGTACATTTCCGTGACCATCCGCACATGGATTTTGGAACTCCTCGTTGGCTTTGGCCTTGGGTCACCGACTACAGATTTCGTGGTTTTTCTGTCGAATACTTTTTGATTCAAATACTTTGGACTGCATCTGTTGCTGATTTCCCAGCGACAAAACCTGCACTGGTCATCATCTGGTTACAATCGAAACATCTTCCTGTGTTCTAGGGAAAAGTCAGAAAAGTGATTATGGTGCTGTTTACGTAAAATAAGAAAACAATGTCTAGCGAAAAAGGTGCTATAAACCACTGTGAAAAAATTTATCTCCATCAACGCCAAAAAAGGCTGGCTCATGTAAAATAGATGAATATCGACGCTCTGACTCATAGTCTTCGACGCCTCACCATATATTGAGTCAGAAGCCAAGGTGGACCTTATCTTCTATTCAAGTTCACGGAACCCAAACTGGCATTTATTTTTAATGCATGTCCCATAAATACTGACTTGAATCCGAATAGATGCTAATAATTGCATATAAAAAAATATATCTACCCCAGCAGGATAAAGCGATATTCAATTACAAAAATCGCCTTAAAATTATCCAATCCTGGCCAAGTTCCAATATGACGGCAAACGCCATCCCAATCTTATAAAACCAATCCCTTCAAATAAGTAACTTACCAGTTCCAGCAGCTATGATTTATCTCTGCCATTGTGAAAATTCAATCGCTATTCGAAGAACTTTAAGAACACCATAAATCCCGGATTTCTATTCAGTGCATCCATCTTTCAGCTCGTGACCACTTAACTATTTTCCATTAGGGTGTAAGCTCTTTTCATTCCATCACATTCCACAACAGAAGCCCGTGCAATCTTCCAAAGATTTAACTATGGCGACATTCGTCTAAAACAAACAAACATACCACTTTAAAGGAACTTACTTCCGCCAACCGCCACACAAAGATTCCCATATATACCATTCTCTGGTTTTCTATACTTTTATAGCACACCATCAGAACATAACCAAAAAGTGATTATAAAATGAACTGATTCCATTAAATTCTTGCCTTCTTCGTCGTCGTCGTCGTCGTCCATTCAGCCAGGATTCATCTTTTTTTTCAGTTTTAATCCCAAAGCCGGCGGCGGCGGCACTGCCTCATGCCGTTCATCATATCCCCAACAATTTGGCCATGGATCAAAAGAATCGCGTAGAAATCGCAAAAGCAAATCCAGTGCAAAAAAAAAAGAAAAAAACATCCTTGCAAATCCTTTTTGGAGTTACGCCAAAATAAGTAATGAAATGAAAATATCCTCTTTCCAGAATGAAGAACCCACTACCCGATTCCAACAAACAATGTGCCTGCCAATCGCAAGCTATATACCAGGAATAACATTCGAATTGCTTGTGTATCTATAGTATGTCTTTGCCATGGATTTAATTCCCTTCCACATTACGAGAAGGACATTTGCACCGTATACTGTGTTATACATTGGATGAGAACCAAAAAAAAAACAAAAAAAAAAAACAATTACCTGTCCATATCCCTAATTGATCAATGCAATCCTGTTAAAAGGATTAACCTCATTCTTGCAACTAATCGATGATGACAACCGATGCCGATGGCGACGCACAGGACGGACGATGCGATGATAACTTGTGTTGAAAGGACTCTCGACAAATCATTAACTCGCAATATGAGACAATCGATTTGTTCGATGGCCAATAAACTTGGCCCCAAAGAACTTTTATTCAGAATTCAATAAGTCAGTTGGGAGCAAATAAGATAAGGAAAAACGAAAGGATACAAAAAAAGGACTCTTTTGCTTTTCTCCGAACCGAACCATTAGGGAACAGTGAGAGAAGAAGTGTTGAAAAAAAAATTGATCTTCCTGGATGTAGAGCAAGTACCAAGTAGCTATACTTTCCTATCTGTACCTGGAAGGGAAATTGGCTGGACCGTTGCTCTGGAAATTATATAGCTATATAGGTTAGGTACTGATGGACGAACTTCATCTCCGTCAAGCACGAAGGAGGAAATAAAAATTCACAAGAAATGCTTATTTGCCAGTATTATCCGACAACCTTTCGGAACTGAGCATCCTGAGTCTTGTGCTCTCCATACAGCACTCTTTTGGTGAACTCAAGTACTTGGTGTATAGCCTTTGTGTTGTGTGTTCCATATGATCCAGGACTGCTGGATGTATGAGAACTTTCTTGTTTCGTGTTTCGTGTTAGTTTTATTTTGTGTTCTTGTTCCTTAAAGCAATTTGGGAGTGCAAATTGGAAATTTATCGAGTTACACAGTACACACTGCTCTGGATGGGAAACTTTTGTGTTCTTAAGATCCTTTGAGATTTTCGAGTAGGAACTCGTGGAGGTGGGGGTAGTACACAAAGTCTACCATGAACTTAATTTACAATAGGAAGTTGGATCTTTTTACTGGACAGGGAAAGACTTTTTCATTTACTTTCAGATACATGACTTACTGAAGACCTTAAGCATAAACTCATATTAAAGATAATGTAGTCGAATCGCAAATCAAAAGCATTTATTGGAAATCTTGCTGGTTAAGGTGAGAGACATCAAAAACCATTAATGCTAAATGCTGTTTCCTACCTCATTCAACTGTACTTTGGGGAAAATAAGTTTTTGAAACCAGAGCTCCATTTATGGTCTCGAGCACCGGTTTTCCCATTGTTCTTGGCCGCTGTCCATGGCAAAAGGCTGCATCTTAAAGTTATATTGCAGAATATAAGAATTGACGAATATAGACTTGTTGCAAAGTGTCGTCAGGAGTTTGTTGAGGGCTTTTGACCCTCAACAATTTCTGTGTGTGCGTTTGTGTTCTACCTGCATGAAAGGGACCAACGATTTACTGGAGGATTTTTCACTTCCTCGGAAGAGGCTGTACCCCGGGGAAGAACTTAGGTGGAGTCAGGGATCGAACCTAGAATCTTCAGCGAATCAGTTTGACACACTTACCACTACACCAAGGGGTACTTATACCTTAAGGGTAAATATTCGAAAACGGATTTGAGTCTGGCTTCCCATTTAGCTCTTAATAATATTTTTACTAAATCTGTGCTAATACCACTCGTTGGCTTTGGTATACAGATACACAAATACATGTGTCAGGATTAATCTGTTTTCAATCATGATGCTCAGTGACAATCAGCGAGCCTTTGAGCTGGAAAGGATATGATCAGACCTTTATAGCTCACTAGCTGAAGCAGTCAACTTTATACGCAATCTTTCATTGGTGCAGCAATTTCACTCAATGCTTCATTTCTAAGAAGATCTCTTCAAACTGCTCTGATAAATCCAGGGCGAAGGCAGTAATTATGGGCCGTTGCTAGGTTCTGGTTATGATTCTTCCAGGAACACTCAAACTGGGCTGTAAACTGACGGACCAAGTGTTCCATAACCACACCCAACAACTTGAATATGTTACATGATGTCTGGAGTATTTTCACATTTATCGTATGGGGGATCGTTCACCCAACGACCCAACAGGTCATAAAAGTCATGATAACGACACAATTCAGCAGTGATAAGCTGACTTTCTGGCCCATAAACTTCTATTTCTACTTACCATGACCCAGTTTATGAACTTCCCCGAATCCTCCCAAAGCAGTTCCCTGATGACATTGATATCTTCATTGAAAAAGGGTTTTCGATAGTAATTCAGCTGTACGTTGGCTTTTAAAAGTCCTTGCATTCTTCGCTCCTATCCGAAGCTTGTTTGCTTTGCAACTCAATGTCTTAATATGGCCAAAAAGTCAAACAAATATTGGACCCTGACAGAATCCTCAGTGTCTTATTTTTACCCTTTCGGTGCCCTTATGATCTCAGGTGAATAATAAATCTCCCACTTGTTTCCTTCACACTATAAGGATGATCCACCTTTGGGTTTCGCCGAGTTGACCTCGGAAAGTGTCGGCAAGCCTTCCGGTCTTGTATTGTTCCATTCCAGAAGTAGACAGTTTTTCTTTTGACCCTATTCCTCCATAACGCCCACTTATACGTCAATTGCTCGTTGCAGGCATGAAGTATCCTCGCTTAAGATGGCTCCATTGTCAGCAAAGAAGAACTGATTCACTTTGGGGTCCGTCGCTTGACCTTCAAGTAGGTAGTCAAAAAAGATCCTTATGTAACTCCAAAAACAAAAACAAGATAAGCCTCTCTTTTCAAAGTGAGCTCCAAAAATGTCGTAGTAGCCCATATGACAAGTTCACTTAGTTCTTAAAATTGACTGAATCTTAAGACTCCTCAACTTGATTCCATTCTGAGAACTGTTCCCCTTGCCACCTCTTTGGAACGCGGATTTAAGAGGAAACACTTCCCTCCATCACTCATCTCTTACCAACAATCATCGAAAGGTATTGAAACCAAATCTCCATTCAATATTCTAAAGACTTCGAGGTGGGTTTGAAAAAAACCCTGCTTAAGAAAATACCTGAAAAGATTGAGGAACATTGCTCAGTGACTAACACTCTCACTGGCTCACGCGCTCAATGGTGAAACAACAGCAGTAGAACGTAGCAATGTCAAAGTTAAATGTAAGTAAATCGTATTGCATGGCTACACTATAATGTGAAGTAGCAGCTGCAGCACAGAGAGTAGCTGAAGTACAAGTTAGCTCGACTCTTACTTCACGAACATGCTGCGCTACAAAACAACAACAAACCGAAATGGCAGACATGATTTTTGTTTAAGTACAGTGCTGCATATTGTATTTGTGTATGCTGCTTAGTGCGCTAATTTTTTTGACACTAACTTTGACATTGCTACGTGCTACTGCTGCAGCTGCACCATTGTGCGCGCAGCCAGTGAACCATTCCTTCGTGTGCGTTGATGCCCTGCATGAATGGAAAGGACCTGCAATTTACTTCCGGACCGGAATATATAGTTGAACAGCCCTTCTCCTGTCTAGTTTTACTCAGGGGGAATTGTCAAGAAGTGACAAATAATGAAATGCCACTGTAAAACTCCTCAAGCCAATTGCACAATAAAACAGCAAATGACTGTTAAAGGCAATACTGAGAAGGTTCATATCTTATGCCCTTAGCCTTACAAAACTATACTTACTTTTTATCTAGCCAATACTTAGTTTTCATGCACGTTTCCTTATTTAGACAAGTCGCCCATTTTATCTTTGCCGCATGGAAAGCTCAGATGCTCTTAACTTTTCACCTTCTTAAGTATTTATATAAGGAATTTTATATTTTCGGCTTCGCGTCGTCGAATCACGAAAATTAAGTTTAAATCACCCCCTTTGCACGTGTCGGAGAGGAAAATCATTTAGCTAGATAGCGAAGAAATGAAAAAATCTTAATCTCAACCCCATGGAAAGTTTAACTCAACAGATACACGGGATTTGTACCCACGTCCCACAAAAAAAAACACAAAAAAAAAACATTTCTAAAACTTTACCTTATTGGAGCATGGGTATGGGTAGTCGGTAGCGGTAGGTACAGTACCTACACAGCAAAAGTTTAAGTGAAAACTGTATTCGGGTCTTAAGTCAGGAAAACTTCGACTCCTGTTAAATCCCTCTATTCTTGTTCGCCAGTGTGGTGCGGCATCAAGGGGAATACAGAAAGCACAGCTTTACGGAATAAAACTCTGTCATAAATAATGACAGCTATGAATAATGGTCTCGTACTAATGGTCTACTAATGATCCAGAGTCCCGTTCGCATGTATCCAATGTACCATGTTCCCTGTATTCCTCGTCTGCTTCTTCCACTAACTTAATGGAGAAAACAACTTCCCAGAGGAAAATTAGAAAATTCCTTACCATCACACGGTTATGTTGTCGCGACTAAATATTTGCTCCCGATGCAAAAACGTGCTATCAAGGGATGAAAGCTTTGATGGTGGACTCACAGAGCTCACAGCACACAGCACAGCACAGCACAGGTTGCATGCCAGAGAGCAAGCAGGAGCGTTAAGGAATGCAAAGAACAGTTAAAGTAACCTTGTGCTCATTTATCATGGCGCTTGCTATGGGCGAGCTATAGGAGTGTCAGAAGTTTTATTATAGGTCACGTCATCCTGGACGGGCTTAATTAATAAAAGATTGCACGGCGACTATGTAAATGTTATATGAAGACGGCGACGATGACGGAACGGCAACGGGAACGGGACACAGGCACATAAAGATTTTTTTTTTTCTTTCCTTTTTCACGAAAGATTCTTTGTGCCTTGCGAAGAAAATACTTTGACAGTTTTGTTATTAGATTTGGGACTTTGGGTCCCGCTATTTTGAGGGAATTGACTGGAGAGAAATATAACCTTGAAGAAATAATGCGATGTTTGTAATTAAAAGGGAAAACAATCAGAGGACAAAATAACAACTGTGACGGGAACTTTGGCAGTCGCAATGGGAATTATATTTGGTTTTTAGAAAACACAGTGTTGTTGTTGGTTGTCTTGTCGTTGATAAATTATTGATATTGACAGTTGGCAGGATAATAATTTAGATGCCTGCCATAAAAACAAATTCAATTAAGTACGTTGAAACTTTGTTTAAGGTGTTCTAGGGCTGCTAATACAGGACTCTATAGTTTGATATTATGTATCTGTGTTGGAATGTAGAATAAGTTGATAAGAATAAGTAAGTGGCAAAAAGTTTTATCAACACGTCATTGAATTTACTTTTCCTTGACACTTAGTTATAAGGCAAAGGTGGTTGGTTGTGGTAAGATATTGGACAATCTGACACACCTAGGCCAAGGGATTTATGTGACCCCATCACATACAAAATCTATGTGACGGGGTCACAAAAATCCCTTGGCCCAGGTGTATTTTCTTCCTTACATATACATACCTCACAAACCATCAAAGCAATCAAAAACGCAGCTACTGATGTTTTGGGTTTTATTAGGCGACCACAATGAAACACCTGGTTAGATGATCACACACGACCAAAAACGAAGATTATCAGGCAGTTCTGCAGGCCAGAACCAGAGCTGCCAAGAGCGCTTCCCGTGCTGTGCTGAACACCAGCAAAATAGGAAGGGAGGAACATCGGCTTTTCAGAAAGAAAAACTAGAACTGGAAGAACGAATGGTTGAATCTATTGAGGGGTGCTAAGGCATAAGCAATGTTCGAAAGTTCTACCAAAGGCTAAAACATTCGTCCAAATTTTAGCAAGTATGAGCGGAAGCCTGTACAGATAAGAGTGGGAATGTCGTAGTAGATACACAGTTGGTGCTGAGAATTTTGAAAGAATACTTCTGCAGACTGTTAAACGGCGAAGACATCCAATTAATCGCTGTCAGGCAGAATGATACATTCGATTTGCACGATAATGAACAAAATCCCCGTCCACCCGACCAAAAAGAAGTTCAGGTAGCAATATCAAAGCTAAATTCCAATAAGGCTGCTGGAGCATACGGCCTTAAGTAATTGAATTGATTATGAGGTACAACTTACTTATTAAAGGTATTGCAGACCAGGTGTCACTTTCAATGTGGTTTTCCAGAACTGCGTCGGCTTGGAATCGAAGACTCGACGGGGTGGTGCGTTTTCGTCCATGACCCACCGTATTTTCAGCTTTTTGACCAGGTCAATCTAGCTGTTCATTGTTTTACCAAATTAATATGTGAGTAGCTAGAAGCGTTAAGGAACAAATCTCCTTAAATGTAATTCGCCCCTTTAAGAGAGAGCAGGCCATGAACAGAGAAGAAAGGGTTTTACTTCCTACTTCGATCAGCTTCATTCCAGTCTAGTAACGTGTCTACCTAAAACGTAGTAGACAGTTATGATACCGATAACGAAGCTAAGATGAGATCTGTTTATTGAAATATTAAATATTTAATGGATCTTAGAGTAAGTTCTGGTGAAAACTAGTCACTAGACAAGTAGTTGAGTGTGTCTGGTGTCCATGTAGGTATATGCCTTGCAATGGGTTGTGATGCTTTTTTTTACTCAGGCTGAGGTTAGCTCATGGATGTCCAGGGTTGTTCCCAAAAGAAAGCAAAAACTCAGGTTTGAAGAGTGTCGAACTCCGAAACAACAATATTTTTATTAATCTTAATTTGCTTAACAGATTATTTCATATTCTTAATGATAATCTTGAAATAAAAGATTACAATTCAAGGTCTATGGAGTTCCGAGAAACCGTCCAAGATAACAAACGATTCCTTAATACAAGGTCGGCAGAGATTCCTTTAAAAAGGAAGGGCCCCACGACAATAAACGAGTGTCCTAATGCCGGTCAGCGATCCACTGCGACCAACAGCGAAGTGAAAAGCTGACACAAAACGGTTGAGCAGGGCTCCGTCTATGGTACTTCTAAGAAAAGGAGTAGTCACGACAAAAAACGGGTAGTTCCAAACTAGGCCTATGGAGAAGCTTACAAGAGCAGCAATCTACGACAATAAACGGAGGTCAGCAGAGATTCCTCTAGAAAGAAAGAGCGACAGTAAACGAGTGGCCTAATGCCGGTCAGCGATCCACAGCGAAGTAGAAAGCTGACAAAAAACTTTTGCTTCAAAACTTGGTGAGGCTTCTGCTGGTATTCAACTTAGCGTACCTTCGGTTGAGAACTCTAATCCTATTTCTTTTCTTTTTGCAATAAAACTTCTACCAATGGCTGGGAGATCGAGTCTGATTTCCCATGCAAATTTCACTTCTACTTATGGAATTTCACTGAAAGGAGAAACTGTGAATTATTAAGTCAGAAGTTAAAAATACATGCAAATGTGTAAATTCGTTTTGAGTCATGAATTTATTTGACTGCTCTTCTGGTTTAGGTACTAGGAAGTGGTCGGCAGCCCAAATCAGCGGTGCGTGGTGGAGGGGTAGGTGGTATTTCAGTGTTGGCGTTACGTCACGTGATGGTGATTCAATTCATTAATAATTAATAATTGTATGGAATCCTCTTGCCATTCGGTGGCGGTGGTGGAATTGGGGTGGCGGTTGGTGGCGGCGCGCGGTTATTTGGGAGACTGTTGTTGTTACGTCACGTAATGATGGTTCTATTATTCGTCGTAGATGAGTAATTATATTGAATCATCGTGACGATCGGTGGCGGCGTTAGAACTATTGCGGTGGTTGGTCGCGGTGGTTACTGAACCAACTCTTGGACGGTACCCTCGCTAACCAGCAACTTGCCTCGGTGGCATAAAGTCTGTGTACGGTTACATGAAATTGTCCTAGGGTTAGCTTGTCAGATTGAGTCGTCTACAAGAGAGTGCTAAGTCATCCCGTCCTTCTCCTTAAAAAACATCCTATTACATCCTTCCAATCTATCGTTAAGATGTTTATTTTATGGTATCCTCTTTTAGATTTTCCAGCTCAAATGAAAACCAACATTTCAACGTACCTTCCTTGTTGAAACAGCACCGTGATTTGTTAGATAACATGCGGATATCCGAGGAAATACGGAAACGTATTAATTTTTATCCTTAAGCCAAGATACGACCTCTTTGTTCACTAGAATTTCCACCTGGGACGCGGTACTATGGCGATGGCGAGGGAGACGGGTTGGGAGACTCATGCTAAGCACATCTGAGGAATGAGAACACTCTATTATTCACGCCAGATGCCGCCTTGCACCACCATTATCTAGAAATAAGAAAAAGTATATGCTGTCTTTAGTTGCAGGAAATCGTCATACTGAGTTTTTGACAAAACGTCATAATGGAAAGATATATAATAACAGAATAAAAGATTGATATATGTAAATGTATCACCTACACAAATCTCACAGCTTACATACCCGTCAGTGATAAGTTTATGTCGAAGATTATTGCACACGTAAATTTCACTCACTACATAAGTCTTTAAGAAGTAACTTTACATTAAAGAAGTAAAGTTTACATCATAAATAAACTTACAGTAAAGCTAGTATTACACGGTCATCGAAATCTGTCATTGCAATGACATTCTGACGTCATAATGACGTAGTTATCTACCCTAAAGTCGTCATGTCGTGTGATCGCCATGACGCCATCTTAAAATGCTGTTATTAGTCTGGCAACTAGACTGACAAGCACAATGACAGAAATTTTAACGTCATAGAAATGATAATTTTCGATGACCGTGTAATCACCATGTCATTGTTGATAAGAAACAATGACAGATTTTTTGATGGATTTGTCATTGCAAATTTCAGTGTCCCGACAATGACATGGGAGGAATTTCTGTCGTTCAATTGTTGTCAAGGTTGGCTGAACAAATTAAAAAAAGTTCCTATCGCTTTTAATTTATATTATGCCATTAATTAAACAAAATGCTTGAAACAAAAAGCATACCTATACAATATTTTTTGGAAATTATTTTATTGTTAATGAATTGAATTGATTATTTTTGACACAGTTTAATTAAAAATCCTTATCTACCCGCGCGGGTTCAACAATTTTGGTGGAGTAGGAGCTTTAAACTCTCCAAAAACATTGTCAGTAAAACACTCACGCTCAGACGTTGCATATGTGAAGCTCTCCTACAGGATTTCCAGGACAAAAAAGTTCCGGTACTTTGGCTTTCGAGATAAAAGTTTGTTCAAAGCTTATACCGTACCGTAAATACCCCACCATTTGTCATCCTTTCGCTTAACCTGGTGGAACCAATGAACTAAATCACTGAAGAGATTCGCAAGAAGTAGGTACTTTCGTTCTTTAAAATATGACCCTTCTGTGTCAAGGCGTAGCAACCAGTTTTTGGACCACACATAACGAACTCTTCGTGATGGTCTTTGGTTTTCGTCGTCTTCTTGGGCTGTGCTTTCCTCCAATATAATATATGTTGCTAGAATCGCCATCTCCAGTATCCTTGCCATTTTCATTTTTCTTTCATTTGCTGTAGGTATTTGAAATAATATTACTTCTTATTGTTTTTAATTAAATTAATTTTGATTAAGGAACCCTATAAACTCACGTCAATACTTTCAGGCACAATGACTCAATTTATGGATGTCGTGTGATCACGTCATTGCGAAAAATTACTTCTGTCATCGCGATTTCAGGTCACCATCAACTTTCAAAGTTTTTCAAAGTTTTGAAAGTAATCAAGTCGTGATCGTCATTCTTTTGCGTGTCATGGCAATGATACCGAAGGTGAAAAACCACAATGAAAAGCTCTGCCCTTCATCGCATTTTGGGACACCAATGGCAGACTAACGCCATTCGTGTGATTGTCACTGTATGTATAGCTAGCCATATGACACTGTGAAAATGACAGTGCACTGACGTTAGAATGACTTATTTTCTAATGACGTGAGAATGTTATTGCAACGACAGATTTCGATGACCGTGTAATACTAGCTTAAGAAATGCTTCTGTAAGTTGTAAACTTATCACTGCCGGATGTGTAAGCTGTAAGAAATCCTGAAGTGTGAAAAAACGCGTTTGTTGCTTATATACATACGTGAATAACTTACTTAAGTAAAACTTACGTCTTGCCTTGGAATGTGTGTTACGCAATCTGGCTTTCTAATGAAAAAATGGTGATATCCATGGCTGACATCACGTAATTGTCCGTCTGCCTGTTCACACCTCTACAGCCTAAACGGATGGATGGGTTTGCTTCAAATTCGGTATTTAATAGTTATTTGGTAGTCTCCAGGAGCATATTTTTCATTTTTGTTCTAGGTCGAAAAATTACGGTCCCTGCCATACAATCATTGACAAGTCTTATATTTCAAAAACGGTTTCAACGATTTTGATAAAATCTTTGGGGTGCTACTTTCTTGGGACAATCTATCGTTTGGTTTGTAGGTGTAGGTAAGTATACATTTTTCGGAGTTAGTCTTAAAACTGTTACTCTCATAGAACCAGTTTATTCGAATGAGGCTTTGTCGTAATAATTTATTCCGATTTCAATAAGACTTAGCACACAAGGGGTCATTTATAAATCAATTAATATTTCATTTCAAAATTTTTTACAAACTTATATTTTTAATAATTTTTACATAATGTAAACTAATATTTGTTTTCTAAAGATTTTGGAAACTGGTGGATTGAAATTTTTTTCAATTATTTTTCCAAATAAAAACTATAGATTGTCTTATTTATAGTGACATACTGAAAATAAAAAATTCAAATATTTTTTCGAAATGATTTCCAAAAAAAAAAAAATCCATTCTAATAAAACTGGTCGTACATTTTTCAATATTTTTATTTCTAGATAGGTATTTAGTAATGAAAAATTATCAAACTCTTAGTTTTGAAATTAAAATCTTTTCTGTTGTGCATTTAATTTTTAATATATCAGGGTTCGCCCTCATTTCTTAAAATGGTCAAATGGTGTTTATTAAAAACTGATATGAAATCATGTTTTGTGAAAGAGTGAAACTCTTCTACGAGGGTTGTCTGAAAAGTTTCCGACCCTAACATGAAGATGTTAACACTCGTAAATAAAAGTTGCTCCCTAAAGTCAGCCATTTTGGACCCGCTGTTGTTATGTAACAGTCGTTTGTGTTAGTTGATGTGAGTATTTTGATAAAAATGGACAAAATCGAGTATCGAGCTGTCATTAAATATTTGTTTTTGAAAGGCAATACGCCTACGCAAATCAAAGATGAGTTGGATTCCGTGTATGGGGACTCTGCACCATAATTTATCACAGTAAAATTTTGGGCAGTTGAATTTAAACGTGGCCATACGATCTTAGGAGACGATGAACGTTCGGGACGTCCAAAATCTGCAACTACCGACGAAAACATCACAAGTTCACCAAATGGTTATAGACGACCGCCGAATTAAAGTGAGAGAGATAGCAGAGGTTATGAACATATCAAAAGAAGGTGTTTGTTACATATTAGAAAAACATTTAGGCATGAGGAAGCTGTCCGCGCGTTTGCTCACGTTAAACCAAAAACGTGTTCGAATGAACTTTTCAAACGCTCTGTTGGCGCAGTTTAGGCGCAATAAATCCGAATTTCGGCGCCGATTAATAACTGTAGATGAAACTTGGATACACCATTATACGCCTGAACTTGCGGAAAAACGGCCACATTTGCAGAAAAAGAAAATCCTGTTTCACCAAGACAACGCACCGTCTCACCGTCTCGGTTTCCATTGCAAAAATCAACCAGTTTCCCACTATTTTTTTGTTCATGCGCTGCCACTAGGGTCAAAAATACAACTTCAACTATGAATACAAATAGTCTAGATTAGGAAACTTGGTTCGAGTTTAAAGAATCTTTCACATGCTTTATTCCAAATGAATTATACTGAGATCAAAATCAAAAAATAACATTGATCGTTCAGGGAACTTATGAATACCTTAGCTCCTCTAGAGTCCAATAATCGTTTTGACCATCCATGAAGTTCTAGGTAGTTAGGCCTGATATTCGCTGGAACACTAAAAAGCAATAAAGCGAGAAGGTAGTAGTGCACTTAATAACACATCTGTGTCTCCTGTTTACACAAAATATTAGCCGCCTGAGTTTGGAAAACAAAAAGGGTATTTTCAAAAACTTCCTGAAAATCCGTATTATTTTCTTGTTTTCATATGTGACAAATACCACTTATATCAACCACATCAATATTCCACTCTTATAAACTTCAAAACAAATATGAACTGACTTATGTCAAGCAATATGTGCTCTGTCTCTGTGTGTAGTCAAACCTTACCCTTAAAACCATATAGTGTGTCTGGGTTATCCTTGTATACCAAAAATTATTTCCTCAGCTCATAAAATCCCCAGGAATGCAAAGTTTAATTACATATGGATTCCTGCAGAGCCAAAAGGCCATTATCCTCACACTTCTCTCTAGTCATCATATTATATCTATGTATGTATGTATGCATGTAAAGAAATATGTATATGTGAAAACCCGCTTTGAATATTCAAATATGAACAAGCGAACAAAACAAGCTAAGATGTTGCATTAAATTGGAATTCAAGAATCCCTTCAAAATAGTCCTCATAAGCGCATGGTACATAGAAATAGGTATTTGGTATCTATATATAGGTAGTTGTATGTATAAATATACTTGTTCAGAGATGACTTCCTGGCACCATATCCTTATTCAATGCCCGGTTAATGCCGACAAAAAACCCCACACTCACTCAAACCAGAGTTCATATGGGTTTTATGTTTTGACAAACATTAAAAAAGATGAATTTCACAAGTTTGTTTTCATTGAAAATCATTTGCTGTTTTGATTATGGACATGGCATTGTAACATTAATAACTTGCGATTGAAGGTACTATAAGGCAAGTTACGCATTGGTAAAACAAATTCTAAGAGTCTGTCATCTTTGACATCTGTCGTCTTTGACATCTCTTTGAGTCGTGACCAAACGTCTTGTTTTAGAAAAAAAAAATTTGATTTTGGGTGTGGCTGACACCTACTTTTCGTATGAAACTATAAAAACTTATTTTTGCAAATAAACGGTACTAACAATAAGGCCTAAATTTGATACATCAAAGAATTCGTTTAGTTTACGGGTTGGTTTGGTGTCCATCCATGGTTTTCCATTAACTCAATAAAATACCTGTAAAATTATACTGATGGAACTGCTTACGCAGTGCTTTTGCTTTTTCCGGGTCAGGGGATTTGTGTTTAGCGAGATCTTTAAGTGCAACTGCAACTTGCAACTGAGATTTGTCCTTTAAATCCGCTTTTGCAAGTACAGGACACAGGAATAATGATTTCAGTCTGCTGTGGTGTCGAATTCGCAGTTAACTGTGTTGCAAATAAATCCTTTTCCGTTTGGAAGCTGACGTTGACCACAGTTATATTTCGAGCGTCGGAACCGTAGACGTAGATTTCTTACGTTTTTACAATTGACCAAACATTTTTACTGCCTTTGGCACACTGGTTGCATTCACATTTTTAAAAAGTCATTTCACTTTTCATGGTGCGATTGAGAAATCAATAATTTTAAAAGTTCTCAGTCATAATCTTCATTTTCTGTTTTTACTTGCGATTATAGTTACGCAAGTGCATTCGTAAAAAAAATAAAGTGCACGACTGGGTCGTACGAACTTGCCCTAATGTGTTAAAATGGTCTTGCGTGATCGAGATTTTGGGAAAAAAGCGTTGAGAAAATTATATGAAATTTTATAAATCACTTAAAACTCAATACCCAAAACGTTTTTTGGGGAAAATGAAGTACTTTTACTTTTTTGAATTTTTACGAATTTTTTTTTCAAAATCGTTGGACCAGTTTTTTTTGAAAAACTTTTCGAAAATTTATTTCAATTTTTTTTTTTTTGGAGTAGGTATGCCAACTTCTAGCACTTTGTAATTTTTATCAGAAAAATAAAATTAAAAAAATATAAACTAAACCGTTTTTGGACAACAAAAATTAAAAAAAAAAATTTAAACTTTTTTAAAAAACTCAAAAAAAAATTGTTTTTAAAAATTTAAGAATTTATATTATTTCTTTTATAAAAGGGCTTCTACATTAAAAATTTCATCGAAATCCGTCAAGTGGCTTACGAGAAAATCGGATTTCAAAAAAACCGGTCCTATGGGAGGTACCGTTACAAGAGTTTTCCACAAAAATCTATTCCAACCAAAACATTAAGCTTGTTCATAAAACACTATTCAGAAAGTTTTGTAAAAATCGTAGGAGCCGCTTTTTCAGAAAAATTAATTTTTCACTAAAAATCGTATGGCAGGTACCGTTAGTTTTAGAGCTAGAATGCTAATTCCAAAAACCCCTCTGTAGGACGTCATAATAATACTATCTACCAAGTTTGAGGCAAATCGGTCCAGCCGTTTAGGCTAGACGGACAGACAGACAGAATTGTTGGACCCACTTTTTTCGACTTTCATCCTAATGTCTTTTTTGATTGTTAGAATTTTGTTTACGAATGCATAAATTTTTTTTTGACAATCAAACAACATAACAATGATAGAGAAGCCTAAAAAAGTGGGTCCGACAATTCTGTCTGTCTGGATGTCTGTATGTCTGTCTGTCTGTCCGTCCGTCTGTATCGGCACCTACAGCCTAAATGGCTGGACCGATTTGCTTCAAACTTGGTACATAGTATTACATATTATGACGTCCTACGGAGGGGTTTTTGGAATTAGCATTCTAGTTTTGAAACTAACGGTACCTGCATACGATTTTTAGTGAAAATTAATTTTCCTCAAAAACGGCAACTAAGATTTTGATAAAACTTTCTGAACAGTGTTTTCTGTGCAAACTTAATGTTTTGGCTCGAATAGATTTTTCAGGAAAAGTCTTATAACGGTACCTCCCATAGGACCGGTTTTTTGAAATCCGATTTTTGCGGAAGCCACTTGAAGAGTTTCTATGAAATTTTTATAAAAGAAGCCTTTTTATAAACGAAATAATACATACCTAAATCTTAAATTTTTTCAAAAAAAGTTTTTCTAGTTTTTTAAAAAACTTTAAAAAAATTTTTATATTTTGTGTTTTTTCCAAAAATTGTTTTTCTCATAAAACCAACAAAGTGCTAGAAGTTGGCATACTAAAAAAAATTTGGAATATACTTTTTAAAAGTTTTTCAAAAAAAACAGTTTTTTGAATAAAACTGGTCGAACGATTTTGAAAAAAAAATTCTTAAAATTTTAAACAGGAAACGAAATCAGGTAACTAACTTAATTTTTTTCGATTTTTCCTTTAATTTTGCTCCAAAATCTAAAGCCCCAAAACCACTGTCACCTTTAAGAGCAAGTTCGTGCGACCCAGCCGTGCACTTTATTTTTAATTTTATTTGAACTAAAATAATTGACATTGCGACAAACATGTAGGTATGTCATTTTTGAGAAATAATTCAATTGCAGAACTTTTGTTGGTGAAATTCCTCTTTTACATACGTGTGCTATGTGCAAATTGCAAGTGTAGCTCCCATAGACTTATAGATAGCAACTGCGACGTCGTCGGTGATGGTGGCCGGAACAACACTCAGCCTTAAAGCTGGCTCCCACCCACTCTGCCTCATTTGTCTTCGGCTTTTGGCGTTTTCATTAAAACGACATCAAAATCAGGAGTAGGAATAATAAAAAGAAAGGAAAAACACATAAAAGATGAAGAGGAATAGCTAGCTGGCTGAATTGAGTGAAAATTATGCTTCTGCGGTGACAGCAAACGATGAAGGACAAGAACCACGAAGAAGGCACAGGCACTGATGGAACAGAGATGGTTAGGGTATACATTATAATGCAAGCGAAAACCTTCTTCGAGTGCCTTAGATTCAGCTTCAGCTTCAGCATCAGCATCAGCAGCGAGTAAGTGAGTGAACAAGTTGACGTAAATTAAAATTTGTGACAACAGCGGAATGAGTATCTTCTATGCGAATTTATTATCTAACCAGGATATGCTTCTTTCTTTTTCTTTCTTATATTTCTTCCGTTCTTCAGGAGCAAAGGTTTTAGGAATTTTCCCAAAACTTGTCTCAAGGATTCAAAAAGTCATCACCGCACCATAGACGAGTACCTACCTACCAACATATTGCAGAGGGGGTACGTTCGTTCTGATTGTGACACTGTTTTTGTCGGTGTTTGCATATCCTTGCATGCCGCCCCCAATTTTCCAACCCCCACAGTTGATTATGATTATGAATGAATGATATATTATATGAAGCAAATGAGTTTTGTATTTTGCGACATTGATGCTATGTCGCGTGTGACTTCGTCTTTCGTTGGCTTTGAATGTTTTTCGCTGCAGACAAATCTATTCCAAAAAATTAAAGTTATATCCTTTTTTCATAGCGTTTGACGCTGCTGCTCCAAAAGGCTCTTCTAATTTAAATATTCTATGAGAGATGAGTGTTAAGATCTGAAGATTTATTTTCTTTAAATAAGAAAATCAAAAAATGTGTTTCCGAAACTGTGGGGGGGGGGGTGCTTGTTCTGTTTGAATGGATTTTGATTAAAAAGTGAGAGTTTGGCTCTCAAGGAAATTGGGTGTATCAAAATCACCATAAGAGCTTTTGAATATGGGTTTTTTTTAAGTGGAGATGCTTTCTGCTTCTTTAGCTCAACGTCATGAATGACATTAAATTCAGTGTTAAAGGTTGTCAGGTTAAATATAAATAAATACTTGGAACGGCAACTCCAAGCGGGGTCGAAGCCTGTGACTTATTTATTATGGCTTGGTTAGTAAGATCAAACATTCCCATTAATAATTATGGAACACAACCTCGCGTCCGTCGTTCAAGTGGCAGCCTCGGCTGACTTAGCTGACGTAGTGAAGTAGTGATTCTGTCGCTCCAATTTTCCAAGACCTAGTTAGTGGTTTCCGACTGTAGTTCACGGATTGCGGGAAAGATATTGGCTTAAAGTGCTCAAATCAGTTCCGGACTTTTGGCATAAGACCGGTCCTTCACGGCTCCACACAATCGGCCAATTGACATCAAGATGGCTGATATAACGATGTGGGAATTTGGTGCACCAAAGATCGATTGCGGCATGACATCCTGCATGAACTAGAGATCGTCCAAATCAATGTCTTCAATTACAGTAAAAATAAAAGTCGGTAAACATGGTTCTAAAACGCCCACCGTAGGGGATTTCCGTGGTTTTTTTTTTGTTTTTTAAATTCGCCTTGTCATTTGACTTTTCGCCCAAAATCGTTGTCCAATTCAAGCTGCTCTTAAGCCAAAACTGCAAAACGATAACCAAGCGAATGCTCGTGCGTGAGTAAATTCGACCTTTATAGCGAATAATCCGGAATCTTTGTGCACAATTCTTCTCAGGCCAGTGCGTGAAGTGTCGAGATGTTGAGATCGATGGCGTGTTGATGTTCGTGAGTGTTGTCTACTTGCTTACCAGTCTCACGAACTCTTTGCATACACTTGCAGGCGCGTTAAGTGCTTCATTTCGGGCAAAACTTCTTTCAAAAAAACGCACTGTTTTGGCTTCACATACTCAATTTGGATATAAGTTATTGAAACTGTCAAGATTTGGAGCAGGAGACAGCTGTCAGTGTCAAAATAACTTATGATTCAAAAAGAAAACACTTGATTGTCCATCATATATGCCGATCCACCTCCAGCTTAACCTCTCGCCCACCACACAAAAAAATGAGGTCTATCTTCTGACTTCTGACTCTGGTATGGTGTTGAGGACTACGACCTAGACCGTTGATGTTCACTCGCCATGGGGCCCAACATTTCTTGATAAAAGCAAGTCCTCGTTGATGATTAGTCCTATCGTTGGCCTATCCAAGTCATTCAGTTGATTTGTTACAGGAAGTATCTTCTTAATTTTCTGGCATTGGTGTAGCGTATCACCTTTTCAAGTTTAAGTGGTGTCGACATTTTCAGAGGAATCCTTTCCAGTTCTGACGAAAGAGTCAGCATTCTCCAACAAAATCAGAATTCAAAATTTGGCTCATGGTACGATATAGTTTTGCCCTATTTAGACTCTCGAAAGCTACTTAGACATTGATGAGCAGGTCGTATATCGTTGGATTGTTATCAAACGATTGGACATGATCTTATAGGCAGTTTTTAAAAGACTGATATCTTTATAGTTGATGCAAGTTAGGCTTTCTCCTTTTGTTGTTGATGGTATGAATTGTACTGAGATTTAAATCGTCAAGCATTGTTTCTTTCGACTATATTTTTCAGATGAGCTGGTGCATGCTTTTGACCTGGCCATCTCCCAAACAGTTCTGCTTGTAGACCGTAGTCTCCAGCTTTTATGTTCGTTTTTAAATTAGCGGAGTCTGTTTTGATCTCATTTAAGTCGAGCGGAAGCAACCATTGGTTGTCATTTGGGTTGAATAATAACAGACTGAAACTTGGCTTCATGGGTTCCATCAACATTAAACGATTGTTGGAAAAAGTTTCTCCAAAGGGTTTACATCGGCCGTGTATACTTACTGCAGTCTTTCCATCTCCATTTTCGTAGGGTACAGGGTGGCTCTTGAATCCTGATGTAGTTTTAATATCTTCTATAGAAGTAGTTTCGCATCTATTTTCAGGCAAAGCATCTTTGAATCTCTTCAACTGTTTCTCATCCTTCCTCCGCTCATCGTAGCACTCATCGTGGGGCCAAGATTTGTTAGATTCTGTTTTGGCTTTGTTTGCCTGGAAACAAATGTTGACTGCCATTAGTCCTCCGGGTTCATATAAAAAGTTGAAATATAGCTCTGAATCTCGAGAGATCCGTGATCAGCATAGGTTGTAGCGGTCACTTCCGATAGGAGTCGACCAACTGGGTGATGCTATTTTTCACCTAAAGCTACGAGCAGACGGCTTATGAAAACCCGCAAACGTTTGCGATTCTGACGGCACGTAAAAACTCGCAAACTTATCGCAAATTCTATACCCACATTAGTGCTCGCAAACTTGCATATAGGGGTGTTCACACGATATGTAAATTCTGTCCCAAAAGTCGCAAATGCATTTGCGATCAAGACGTCACACATCATGTGTTCGCAAATCTGATCGCAAATGTTTTGGTCTATATGCGAGGTGTTCACACGATGTGGAACAATATCCGCATATCATACATTTCTAGTCATATGCAGGTTTGCGAACATTTGTGAAACTTTGTGTTTCGTGTATTTGGCTTGGGATTCTTGACGTAGCTATAATCTCGAATATTAAAAAGTGCTTTAATTATTCAAAATGTCGAAAAAAGTGGGCTTCTATTGCTATTTTGGGGGAGAGTACGATAACTGAGGCGCCAAGATTTAATAACGGTTTTGTGTAGGGGCGTCAAATGCAAGTATTTTTTACTATGGGAGGGGGGGGTCTACCTCGCCCCGTTTAGGAGGTAGGGGCGATTTTCGAAAAAACTGTCTTGAATGGAAAAATAAATATTAAAAAACAACGGCAACACTTAAAATATTTTACTATAACGGTTTTAAAAGCCAGAAGTCTGTTCTTCAATCCTACATTTAAATTAAATTACTCGTTACAATAGTTTTCAAAATATTCGCATTCAAATTCGAAATTTTGATAAAAAAACGTAAAAAAATATCTTTAAACCAATTTTGTTTAAAATTGTGAAATGGAAAATAAATTTTTTTTTTCTGCGATCGATGCTTCAATAAATACTTAATCGAACGCAAAAAACCAAAAGCTTTTATGTCTTCTAGTTCTTGATAAATTGAAAATTACTGAAACTACTTTTTTATGAAATTTTAGATTCTTGGCATTTATTGTGATTTCATTAGAGAATTAATGTTGATGAAAGGTTTATCTTTGAAAGTACAGTACAGCAATTCAGTTAGCGTTACCCAGAATGCACGACGAGGAGTTAGAATTGATTTGCATTCCACTTTCTAGTCAGTCTGTTTGTGAGTAAGGAGTCAGTTGAAAAAATCAAGTCAATTTACAACTCACATGATGTTTAAAGGGTATGTCAGTCTCGTCAATGAAGTCATCGTCTAGGTTTTCACTTTGGATGGTCGAAGTCTTTAAGTTGCAGACCAATACTTTCTCTCCCATCGACAAGACCTGACTATACTTTTTTGTATGTCCAATGTCCACGACGCGGGCCACCCAGGTACTGTTGATTAAAACTACTATTGATACAAACGCCTGCCAGGTAGCTGGAACTACCCTTAGCGGAGCAACGAAGTTGCGTGAGCGGGTGTGCCCCCGAAAATGGAGTTGAAATCCCTAGATCCCGCGGAGCGGGCCACCCAGGTACTGTTGATTAAAAATACTATTGACATAGGCGCCTGCCAGACATCCAGACCTACCCTAAGCGGAGCAACGAAGTTGCGTGAGCGGGTGTGCCCCCGAAAAGGGAGTTTAAATCCCTACATCCCGCGAAGCGGGCCACCCAGGTGCTGTTGATTAAAAATACTATTGACACAGGCGCCTGTTAAGCAAAGAAGTTGCGTGAATGGATGTGCCCCCAGAAAAGGGGTGACACGCCTCAATATCCGCGGACAAAATAACCGCATACACCCGACCTCGCACCTACCCCAAGTCCTATAGTGTGCCCAGGCAGGGGGGTTGCAGGGGGGCAGCATGCCCCCCTTTACAGAGGTCATTGTTTATACACCGTAATATTATGCGTCGCGGATATTTTGACGCGGATATTTTGTCCGCGGACATTTTGTCGCGGATATTTTGACCCTTATATTTTGTCCGCGGATATAGAGGCGTGCAGCCCGAAAAGGGAGTTGAAATCCCTAGATCCCGCGAAGCGTGCCACTCAGGTACTGTTGATTAACCCTTAAAGTTAGATCACCGTAAATACCAAAAATAAAAATCTCATAAAAAAGTAGTTCAAGCAATTTTCAATTTTCACAAGAACTAGAAGACATAAAAGCTTTTGGTTTTTTGCGTTCGATTAAATATTTATTAAAGCATCGATCACAGAAAAATAAAAATTATTTTCCATTTCACAATTTTGAACAAAATTGGTTTAAAGATATTTTTTTACGTTTTTTTATCAAAATTTCGAATTTGAATGCGAATATTTTGAAAACTATTGTAACGAGTAATTTAATTTAAATGTAGGATTGAAGAACAGACTTCTGGCTTTTAAAACCGTTATAGTAGTGTATTTTAAGTGTTGCCGTTGTTTTTTAATATTTATTTTTCCATTCAAGACATTTTTTTTCGAAAATCGCCCCTACCTCCTAAACGGGGCGAGGTAGACCCCCCCCTCCCATAGTAAAAAATACTTGCATTTGACGCCCCTACATAAAACCGTTATTAAATCTTGGCGCCTCAGTTATCGTACTCGTGCCCTATTTTGGCATTGGATATGCTAGAAAATGACGAAGAAAATGAAAGCCGCGGAGAATTGAGTTTAAAAAAAATTAAACGGGTTCGTAGTGTGTGGACAAAAAATTGGCTTCTTCATCGCCAGACAGAAGGCTTTTGCGCTAAATTGATGCTGGAACTACGTTCTAATGTACCAGAATCGTATCACGGTTTTGTTCGTATGTCGGCCGATCAATTTGACCATTTGCTTTCCTTGGTAGGACCGCGGATTCAAAAAGCGGATACAAACATGCGATCTTGCATTTCTGCCTCAGACCGACTAATGCTGACTCTCCGGTTCTTGGCTACAAGTGACAATTTTCGGTCTATGCAATACCTTTTCCGCATTCCAGTCAATACCATCTCAACCATAATCCCAGAAGTGCTCGACGCAATCTATGAAGCGCTTGTCGTGGATTATTTGAAAGTGAGTGCTTATTTCCATTACATAATAATTTGGAGAATTTGGACCTCTTCCTATTTTTTATGAACAGGTACCGAGAAGCGAAAATGAGTGGAGAGCAGTGGCAGAAGAGTTCAACCAGCGATGGCAGTTTCCTAACTGCATTGGTGCCGTAGACGGCAAGCACGTGGTAATGGTAGCACCACCTAATGCTGGCAGCGTCTTTTATAATTATAAAGGTAATCATTCGTTTGAAAAACCTTTTATTGATAATAATTTTCGTTCGTTTAGGAACGCATAGCATTGTGCTGATGAGAATCAGACGCAGAATACAAATTATTGTATGTTGATGTCGGTCTCAACGGACGACACTCGGATGGTGGCGTGTTTAACCGCTTCAACAGTTTCAAAAAAGCATTGACCTCGAACCAGCTGTGTTTGCCACCACCTCAAGCCCTGCCTGGCCGAGAAATGCCCGTTCAGTTTGTTCTCATAGCAGACAATGCTTTTGCCATGCGACCAAATCTTTTAAAACCCTATGCTCAACGTGGTCTGACAATGGTGCAACGGGTTTATAATTACCGCTTAAGCCGTGCACGGCGTATAATTGAAAATGTCTTCGGCATAATGTCGGCACGTTTTCGAGTACTTCGAAAACCCATCCATTTGGATGCCGAAAAGACGACGAAAGTGACGCTCGCCTGTTGCGTTCTTCACAATTATTTAATCACCACAAACAAGGCTAAATACACACCAAGTTCGTCATTTGACCAATATGATGATAATGGAAATTTGATAAGCACTCGTGAATGGCGTTTTCAGAGCTCTACGATGTATCCGCTCCAATCACTGCAATCACGAGAAGACTTCCCGGACGTGAAAAAAATACAAAAAGAATTCACGAATTACTTCACCGAAGAAGGCGATGTTGAGTGGCAATATGGTCATATTTGATAAATAGCCTGGTATTAACGACCACGTATTCATATTTTATAAAGCTCTTTAAAATAAAAAACAAAAATCGATTTCTCATTGTTTTATTTTATTTCAGTTGTGTATAGTTTCTCAGAAAAAAATTAACAAAATAAATAACTTCACAGAAAAAAATTAACAAAATAAATACCTTCAAAAAATAAAAAACTTCAAAATAACAAATTTAATAAAATAAAAAAAAAACATACATAGGTACATTAGATTTTTTTTTTTTTAGATTAAGTATTTTTATTAGGTGCAAAAAATTTTATATATAATTGTCTTAAAATTAAGCTTATTACTATTTTACAAAATGATTGCGGCACAAAGGGGGCCGTCGTTTTCTTATGTCTATTATAGAATATATATTTTTTACAAAATGTATATTCTTGTCGCCTTAATCTATTACATGTTAAAATAATTATTTTTTTATATTCTATAAAAATATGATGGATAATTTATAATATATATATTTTTTTTAAAGAACTATTAAGGGGATTAGCCCCTATAATGTCCACTGTCAGCCTTGTCATAGAATGGTCTTCCATCGTTGTGAATAATGCTTCTGTAGCGGTCGTCCGTGATGGCTCTCACGCTGAGGTATCTGTCGTGGGGTTCGATGAGTCCTTTAAGAAGCTGCTGTACCTCCGGGTTTGGGTGTCCTTCCAGGTTTCCTAGAATCCGGCTGGATAGCTGGATCATGTGGTCGTCAATGGGGATAATTCCTGATTTTTCATACAGCATCTTATTCGGCCAATACTTCCTTGTTGTGGGGTTCCGGTATAATCCTGTGCAGACTCGCAGAACTTTCCTCTCAATTTTTTTGATTTTTTTCATCGCTGTTGGTGAAATGGTGAACCAAATTATAAAAGCATATGTCAGTACTGTGCGGATGAGCTGCTTGTACATCAACAATTTGGTTTTTGTGGTCAATCCATTTTGCTTCCTCATGAGTGGGTGCACCAGGTGAAAAGAAAAGTTGGCTCTCCTTACCATGGCTTCAGCGTGTTTGTTGAATTTGAACTTGTTTGAAAAGTTTACTCCAAGATATTTTGAAGAGTCGGTTGCTTTCACTACAGATCTGTCTGGCAGCTGAATGCTGATGTTTTGGCATCTTGTTGCAAACCTTCTTCGTCCACTGTTACTGGTTACCGGTGTCCGAAAACAGATAAGTTCCGTCTTATCACTGTTGATTTTGAGGCCCCACTTCAAGTAGTATTCCCACAGATTCGCGATGTGCTCCTGTACTCTACGTGCTGCTATCTCTGGAGAGAGTGAGGTAGAGTATGTGAGTGAATCATCGGCATATAATTTTGTCTTTGTCCGCTGGGTGCTACTTGGCTGGTCGGAAGTATATATGTTGAAAAGGAACGGCCCCAGTTTCGATCCCTGTGGAACTCCAGCTTTAATCCTTCTTGTTGACGAGTTTCCCTTAATAACCTGAACAAAAAACAATCTATTAGTTAGGAAACTGTAAATAATTCTTACCAAATGGCTGGGGAACCCAAGCCTAGTCATCTTAAAAATAAGTCCATGGATCCAAACGCTATCAAAGGCTTTTTCGATGTCCAGAAGGCATGCGACTGTTGTCTCTTTCCTGTTAAGTCCTGATGTTACGTCCATGTGTAGTCCCATGAGAGGGTGAACGGTTGAGTGCATGTTCCTGAAGCCAAACTGGAAGTCCGGGATGATGTTCCTATCCGTACAGAAATTTCGTACCTTTGAGAGAAGTAGTGACTCCAGAACTTTGCTCACACAGCAGAGCAAGGAGATGGGTCGGTAGCCATTCACGTCTGTCCGATTTGTTTTCTTGGGCACTGGTACAACTTTCGCAATTTTCCAGTGTGTTGGAAAATAGCTGTTGTTAATACAATTATTAAAAATAATTGTGAGAAGTAGAAGGGCGACATTTGGTATCTTTTTTAAAACAAAGTTAGAAATGTTGTCCGTTCCGGCTGATTTTTTTGAGTTTCCGTGAAGGATAACGTCACTAACTTCCTCGGAGGTGGTGAATATTTCGTTCTGATTGGGATTTCTGGCTGGGTTGTCTTCATTGAAAGAGGTAATTGTTCTCGTATTTGCCGTTGAAGCTAGTTCTTGGACGCAGGAATCTACTTCTTCGATGAATTCTGGCATATGGAGAGGCGGGTGGTCCATAAAATTATCTTCAAAGTGGGTTGCAAAGGCCTCGGCTTTTTCAGAAGAAGTTCTTGCTGTCTGCTGTCCATGAGTAATCACCTCCGGGATGGTTTTTGCCCTACCGACAATGGAGTTGATTTTTTTGAAGGCATCCGGACCAGGTTTGGTCGCTTCCAATCGTTTCCTGAACAATGTGTCTGTGTGGTGCTTCACTGCTCTGTTGAACATCACCTGAGTACATTGTAGTTGGGAAAGTGTTCTCCGATATTCATCGTTTGCCGTGTTGAAGGTGCGATGAAGGATCCGTTGAAGCTTTTTCCTCAGCTTCTGTCTGTGGTTGTGGATAGCTATTATGTGTGCTGGAAGGTTTCCGTACCTGTCTTTGTTAGTGCGTGGTGTCTTTTGTCGGTCCATTGCACTGTTAACAGCCACCTCAAACCGTCCAATGGTTTCGTTGATCTCGTTGTTGGTAAGGTTGTTACTCGTTGAGACTTCTGGTATTTCCGTAGCTACATCCAATTTGAATCGGGCCCAATCAATTTTTTCAAAATTGATTTCCAGATCTGGTACAGGTTGGACCACTGTGATGGGAGCATTTGTACGGACTTTCAGCTCCACGGCGCGATGGTCAGCGTCACTATCTACAGCAGTGCAATAGTAGTTTCGAAACTGCGGGAGGAGGTTGACGAAATTTGATGTTGCCAAGAAGAAGTCCAACGTTGATGGTGTCCTGGGGAATGTTGGCTTTTGCTGGGAAATGATTGCCAAGGAGTGTTGGTCGGGATTATTTTCCAGCCAGTTCACAATAGCTTGTCCTTGAGGGGAAATCACGGTGTCTAACCAAAGTGGATGCCTGGCGTTGAAATCACCACCAATAACACAGTATGTGTGCCGCTCCGCCATAGTTGACAGTTTTTGTAGATCTGAAGATAAATCTACTACTGAAGACCTGCACTTTACGTAGACCGAGACCAGAAGTAGAGTATCCGAAGGAGAAATCTTTACAGCGACAGCTGTGGCTTCCGAGCAGTTGAGTCCAGATGTGTTGATTTTCTCTCCATCTAACGCATTCCGCAAGTAAATTGCTGTGCCTCTTCCTTCCGTAGTGTTGTCATTTCTGAATATGTTGTATCCTTTCTGTTGGAGAAGGTTTCTTGACGTCAAGTTCGTTTCCTGTAAGAAAAGAATATCAGGTTTCCTAGACTTAATAAATAAGTTTAAGGAAGCCCTTTTGTGTATTGAATAAATTGAATTCACATTGTACGAAACGAAACTTAACTGGTTTATATGCATAATTCACATATGATGCTTTCAATTATTAATGTCCTAGCCTTACATATAGCCTTACATACATATGTATGTTCTATTCGACGTCTATGTCCGAATCGTCGATTGCGGTTCGGAATGGGCATACTGGTACCGGCTGAGCAATGGTACTCGTATTTTCTTCATCGTCCGTCACGATGATCTGCTGCAAAGCCTCAATGCCTACTTCGTGTCCATTGTTATCGACAAAACTAACCGGCGACTGCTGTGGACTCGGCGACTGGATTTCGTCCAAAAAAATCCAAAAGATTACGATTAAGCATATTTCGAAAAAAATCACCTTGATAGTCTGGAAGGTCACGCAATTAAATCGCTAAATAGTCACAGAACGCAGAGTTTTTATCGGCTGCGTTCAAGGCGGAAACAGCCGAGTTTAAAATGGCTAAACGAGACGAGGAGGAACTTGAAGACGGTGACGAGGTTTGTTCCACCGGGCATCTGCGCTTGCGTCGGTGGCCGACTACAACGGGCGATGTTGAAGGCAAAGGTGACAAAGAAAATTCATCTAAAACCTCAGTGCTGATAGAAGCAGAGACCTGTATCAAATCAAAGCAGATTATTACAAATTACCATATCCATTGATGAAACTGTTGACGTGTATCTTTGTGCGTCATTAGCCTCCAGGAACATCATTTGGTTAAAAAATTGCCATGATACACTAGGTGGTTTAGCGCCCTGCCCTGATTTCTTCAAGCGAATTTTTGATAAATTTGCTTTAAACGTGACTCGTAGACAACCCCACTTGGATTTGGCTTCGTTGACGCTTATATCCAAGCCAAGCTCCTCGATAACCTCACGCCAGCCATCAAGTTTTGAAAGCTTGTACTCTGCCGAACCAGCATCCCAAAGTCTGGGACGTGTCTCCACTGCAGCAATCAAACGCTGAATTTCTTCATTGGTCCAGTTGTGCTGAACCTTT
The DNA here is from genome assembly GCA_916050605.2 of Platycheirus albimanus. NCBI lineage: Eukaryota > Metazoa > Arthropoda > Insecta > Diptera > Syrphidae > Platycheirus > Platycheirus albimanus. The sequence goes on along the minus strand of OU696696.1, from coordinate 270,854,639 downwards.
CTTTTCCCACACTCTGACTTTCTGGCGCTTCGCGGCTTTGATTCTGAAGGCTGCACGAAATCTAAATTAAAATTCGATTCACTCATTTTACTTTAACGGGACAATGACTTTGTAATGATCATGTTATTCGACAGTTCACAATAATACCTTTTATGTTGGCATCTAGAAAAATCACTTGCGATCTCTGGTGGCAACGAACAGAAACCGAAAACAATAATAAACTTTCATCAACTACCCATTTTAACAGTAATTTTTTATCGAAATTTGTCTTTTTATTATTTTTTTTCCAATATTCTCCTTATAAAACAGAGAATGTCAGCTGATATTTTACTCGCACATCAATGCATTTGTGATGTCCTGTTTTCGTATAGTTGCAAATGATTAGGACGACCGTAAATGCTCGCATTTGTCACAATTAATTTGCAAGAGTGTTCACACGATATGCAAAAAAGTCGCAAACTAATGTGCGACTTGGTTGTCGCACATCATCCGCACATGGTTTGCGAGCATATGCGGACTGTCCCAAAGGGGTGTTCAGACGATGTGCGACCAAGAATCGCAAATGATGACGTAAAATTGACGTCAGAGTCGCAAACATTTGCGGCTTTTATATGCTGTATGCTCGTAGCTTAAGAGTTTCCATATTTATCCGAACTCGAAGTTCGGTAGTTTTCCGAGTTGAATTTGGATCGTCTGAATGTGCGTACATGCAGAAGATTGTTTTCCGTCAATTGCATCATAACCGTTTTTGAATCGTGTTCTGCTCAGTACGCCGTTTCAACGCGCTTTCAAATTGATGAGCCGAAGTCCATTGTTAGAAGTGGTCTCGAATAGTCTGTGCATTGTGCAGTCCGATCGTCTTAACCAAGTTGTCCTCGCTCTTTGTTGGCAGAGCCATGTTTTCCTTAAAAGTCTGAGCTTCTTAAATTTAGCCCTGATGTGGATTGTAATCAGTCTCCCGCTGATTTCTAGAAAGCTCAATATATTTTGCCTATGACAGAAGACCCCATCCAAACAAGCCTGACTTCCAATCGAGCTGACGCTTTGTATAATAGAAGTAACCGTTTTTGTTTTTATCCAGATTGACCTATCCCAACGCATCATCCAGAGATCTGTATTACATCAACCAAGGAGCACCACCAGGGTGCCATTTTGTTCCGCTTCATAACCTTAAACTAAAGCAATACTACATGTTTCAGTCTTCTATAAAGAAGTCAGTTGTGACGCCATTTTTGACTTCCTTACTCAACGCTATATTAAGTTAAGCTCTAAGGCATGTTAAAGCCGCAGAGAATTTGCAACTAGAAATCCATGTAAAAAAGATAGGTATGGAAGACGTAAATCAATTGGACAAAAAGGACACTGATATGAAAGAGCTTGTTGCTGAATTCATGCAAATGCTTTGGAAATATCAAGTTATCTCACTCTCCCCTTAACTATATAAAAAATTGGTTACACTGCTCAATGAGTTCTTCTATCATACACCAGGGGGCCGGCCTACTGCCGGATATTTATTTGCATGAGCCATCAGAACCTGGCGTTTCCTTTCTTTTCCAACTACAAAAACTCAAGGGGTTCTTCTTCTGACCCAACAACTTTCTTCATGCCATGGTATTATAATTATTCTCTGTAACATTTGCCGTAAAACGAAAGGCTAACTACAATTCGAAGAATATTAATTTCATACAACACGAGATTTAAATTTTAAGCAGTCTCTCACAAAGCCAAAATTTTCATCTTTAAAAAAAAATCGACGGCAATAAATTAATATTCCCCGGGTATAAGAGCTTACCTTCGAATGATTTTCTTTTACCTGAGTGACCCATAATAAAACTTATGAAAAAAAGAAAACATCAAACTCTTTGATCCTGAAGGAATTTTCCAATAAGCAAAGGAATTTCATTATGAAAGCCTTAAAATTGCTACTCCACTTTGATGTCAATATTAACATTTATTTTCACAAAAAATATGCCCCCCAAAGAGGGGTCCTTTTATCATTCGCAGCGCCAACCGACGTTAAGCACAAAAACATATTTTTAAGTATGTATAAAGGATGGACGAAGGTTGTCCCATGTTGTAATACGCTCCATATCCCCCACAACTCAAAAATTAAAATAAGAATATAAAAATATGTTCTATACATTACATGTAGCTTTAGAGCTCCCTGATGGCTTAGCACCAACCAAGTTGTTCCAAACACATGACCGACCCAAGATTTCCATCGGATAAGTCACTTTTTTTCTTGCTTTTGCAGTTGAGTGATTTAGTGCCCACTTTACGAAGGACTGTAATCAAGATGGGTCACGAAACTTTCTACCCCAGCCCCAGCTTTTGCTTGTTGTTTTCCTTGGTCGAGGACGCCACCATTCGTCGGTTGTGTTTCCTTAATACGTAAACGTATCAACTTTTTCGTTGACTTGGAAGACGATAAGAATCAGAAAGCAAATAGATGACCCCTGGTCACTGGATAAAACGTCCGTTTTACATAAATCAAAGGGGAAATTGACAAATTTTATTGTCAAATGAGGAATGGCAGACAGGATTGAAATTTCAAACATATCTTATTTTTCATTTTATTTTTTAAAGTAAAGAAAAAAAATTCAGGAAATGAATCTAAGATCGGACTAATACACAAAGATTGTGAGAGAAAGATTGGGCCAATGGAATAAGTTTGGGCATGAGAAATGATGGCTTTATTTCGTTATTGGGTGTGGAAAGATGTATTCTTTTTTTTTTTTTTTTTTTTTGGAAAATATGAGTAATGTTGTGATTTTAAATTCATGTGTTTGGTAGGTATTTTTTGTGTGATTTAATTTTTTAAAGTGCTACTTTTGATTTTGACTGTCGACTCTGTCATTGACAAAAATAGAAAGAAGGAATGGATTTTGACATTTATTTTATTCGGCAGATATTGATTCAGTAATTTTCCAAATTATGGATTTTTCATAGAATCGTATGTTCAAAGTAAAACACAAAAATAATTCAAGGTGGCTCATTCCATCTGTTAGTGTTAATATTGACAGTGACAATATTTTGCCCAACCAAATACCTTCTTAATTGTAATTGGTTTTCAAATGGCGTAGGTAGATTTTGACGGCATGTGGCAGCCATGTTGGTTTGTTGACATCTGTCAAATCTGTCAAATTGTGTCTTTGGTCAAAGCAGGTAACAACAAAATTATTTGATTAACCTGTTCATCTTTGATGGTTTAAAAATTAAAAAGCAGTAAAATCAAATTCTCTATCATCTGGCAATTTTCTGGCAATGAGTCTACCAATTTTGTGTTGGTTTAAGTCTTCCAACCATTAACGGAGGCAATTTTTTATTGGAAGACAAAAAATTGTCAGCAGTTGTCAGCCAATTCTCTTACCGATTTATTGGATAAAATCATCCAATCGTAAGCATACACATTATGTTGGAGTCATTTAAATTTTTGTGGAAATTCAAAATTATACCCACCGCAAAAGTAGTTTTTTTTTTATTTCTAAATTTGGCGCTAGAGGTCGCGCAATGCAAAACAAAAACTCAAATTTTCCTTTTTTTTTCATTTAAAATTTTTTTTCAGTATGTAGTAATCCTACCTCAAAAAAGTAGTGGTGGCTTCTTCAAGGATATCTATTTGGAAGCCCTAGGCACGTCGGATCATTGTATCATATCAGCTATTTTCTCGTTTTCCAGCAGTACAGTTAAAGAAAACATCCCTAGGAGAACCGTATGGCGATACGAGAAGGCCGACTGGGACGGTCCCAATAATTTCTTCAGAAATTTTAACTGGTCACTATGCTTCCTCGATAGTGACGTAGACTCCAGCGTTGATATGATATCAAACATTATTCTCTGCGGAATGAGAAATTTTGTTCCGAATACGACAAAAATTATCAAACCAAAAGAGAATTCATGGTTCGACTTGAGCTACAAAGTGGTTATCAAAGTGAGAGAAGTAAGTTTCCGATGTTATAAAGCCAACCCTTCTGAGGAAAACCGGAAAAGTTCAAACAAGCTAGAAAGACCTGTAATGCTCACCAAAGAACCAAATTTTTGCATGAACAAAAAATATGGCAAAAAATACTACAATGTGCCAGCGGTAGTAAAAATTTTTGGTCATTCGTAAAAAATGTGTAAAGCTCCCAAGCGAAAGCAGAGTTTTTTGCAGCAAAGTTTGCTGCTAATTCAACGCTACCCCAGTGTGATATGACTCCTCCTGTACTTGAGAACGTGAATGGTTTTATGGGACAAATCTTCCTTCGCACTCGTACAGTTGCAAGAGTACTAAAAGATCTCAACATACACAAATCCGCTGGCCCGGATAGTATTTCTCCCATAGTTCTGAAGAGGTGTGCTTCCACGCTGGCAAAACCACTGCGTAAGCTTTTCCATCTTTCCTATTCTGCAGGTCTCTTCCCGAGTGGATGGAAAACAGCATTTGTCCAGCCCATCCCAAAAAAAAGAAGTATCTTCATCCCCCTCAAATTGCCGACCAAATGCACTGACTTCCCTTCTTTCCAAGGTCATGGAAACTCTGATAATCTTTCAGATCAAGAAATATCTTGAGAAACGGAAACTTCTTAGTGACCGGCAGTCCTGTTTTTGTAGCAATAGGTCCACTGGTGATATGATGGTATATCTCACCGAACAGTGGAACAAATCTTTACATCGTTTTGGAGAAATTAAGATTATTGCACTTGATATTTCTAAGGCATTTGATAGAGTTTGGCATGAAGCTCTTTTATAAAAAATGCGTGCATTTGGCATCGATGAAACCCTCCTTCGATGGATTGGAAATTACCTTTCGGACCGTTCAATTCGCGTTGTTTTGGACGGTTTTCAGTCTGCTACCCACAAAATAAATGCTGGTGTGCCCCAAGGCTCCGTTCTGTCTCCGACTCTCCTTTTAATCTTTATAAATGATCTCTTGTCTAATACTTCTAATCCACTAAATTTTTTTGCTGACGAAAGTACTCTCAGCTTTTCATACTCGTTTCCAGATTCACATCCATGTCCTTCGGATGTGGAACTGCAACGAAATCGTATGATAAGCTCATTAAATTCCGATCTTGACAGCATTGTCCAATGGGGAATCATTAACCGTGTGGTATATAATGCTTCAAAAACTCAATGCTGTCTTCTGTTGTTAAAGCATAACCTACCCCCTATGCCACTGTCCATGAGTGGCACTTGCATTGAGGAAACCGATCAGCTTTGCGTTCTAGGTATGTGCATCACAAATCATCTTCTGTGGAACGATCACATATTTGACGTCGCCAAAAATGCCGCAAATTGCTTAGGTTTCCTAAATCGATGCAAGAAATATTTTCCCCTTCTGATCTGGCTATAATCTACAAGGCATTCATTCGCCCGAAGCTAGAGTACAATTCTCATATCTGGGCAGGTGCTCCTGTCACTCACTTGCGCCTCCTGGATAGAATGCAAAAAAGAGCCTTAAAATTGATAGGTGAAAGAACCATTACCGAAACATTTGTTTCACTTGAACAACGTCGTAATGTTTCTTGTCTTACCTTGTTTTATCGCTACTTCCACAAACAGTGCTCCAGCGAAATAGCCAGATGCGTTCCTCCCTTAAAACAATTTCCCCGTAACACCCGCACCGCATAAGGAACGCCCATTAATTTACCCTCGAGCCTAACTTCGGACGTACTGTTAAGTATAGAGACTCTTTTTTTTAGCCGCACTACAAGAATGTGGAATGCTTTACCCGGCTCGATTTTTCCCTCCCATTGTAATATACAGACATTCAAAACCAATGTGCACCGGAATCTCCTTTTATCTCCTATCCTCATTTCCTGAACGCTCGCACTGTGTTGACTCATATTAAGGGTATTAATAACCCCTTGTGTGCGGGCTCAAACTAAAAAAAAAAAAAAAAATTTGTTTGATCTCTACCTCGTTCAGAAATCAACATCCCTACCAAGTTTGAAGCAAATCGGTCCAGCCGTTTAGGCTGTAGGTGCTGATACAGACGGACGGACAGACAGACAGAGAGACAGGCAGACAGACAGAATTGTCGGGCCCACTTATTTAGGGTTCTCTATCATCGTAATGTTATGTTTGATTGCCAAAAAAAAATTTTTTTTCTTACGAATGCATAACTTGCCTTATAGTACCTATAATCGCAAGTAAAAATAAGTACTGACTGCACTGGTGACTGCTCCTTACCAGTTAAAGTACTTTTGTGAGTTAAAAGACTAAAAAAAAAGTCTTATTCGTGACTTAAATAAAGTACCGAAATGGCTGCAGTCTTTAAGACTCTGGTGTCTATAATAACCAATTGGCTCAAAAAGTTACACAAAGTTCAGTGAGGATACTTCCAAAATGAATTTCCCTTCAATAAAACATGCATGAATGCCTTTGATTAAGATTTAATTGATGCAATCTTAGCAGGAATATTATTTTTAGCATTAAAGTCCTTCCTAACCCATTGGCTTTGTCACTGCTCTGGCAGAATGGCAGACGCAAAAAATTAAAAAAAAAACAAAGAATTCCACATATCTTCATCATGCATTTCAGCACCACACATGATGACTATGAGCAGAGCATGATACACAACACTCACAAAATATGAAACATTTTCCGGCGAAAATGTGCCAGGAGCAAGGAACAGCACAGACGTTTAGGATGTGTCTCGTTGTGAAACGTTTCATGCATCTTCCGGTTGCAAAGGATCCTAAGTTCTAGTGTGTGCGGAAAATTGTCAGTGTGTATTAAACGTAATTGGCAATTTATATAAGTCAATTTATCCGGATTGAGTCAACCTCTGTGCCAGCTTGGAAGAGCAGACAGCGCAGCGGAGCGGAGTTTATTTTAAATCAACAGTGGATTCGTATAGGCGATTTGAAGGGGTGTTTTGCCAGGACGAAAAATCAAGAAATTCAAATGTACCTACATAGACTCAAATCGGTCATGGTACATGGAAATAACTTAATAATGTCACTATCATCAGCATAGCCAAGTTATTGAACGGATTTATAAGAAATCGTACCGCTAGGGTTGACAAAGATTCGGTGATGGTATTCAACTTTGACGGAGCCGGCCGCGCGAGTTCTCCATAGTCATCCTGCACAATCAAATGAGTTTAGCAGGGATGCCAAAAAATGGCATGTTTCTTTATAGCTCGTTCCTATTCACGCTGTCATAGGCGACTTAAAAATAGATAAAGAGGTGATGAGTATCGACGTGGAATTCTTGGGTTTTTTCTAAAATCCGCCGAAGTGTGAAAATTTGACCGACGGTTGACTAACCGGGCTGAAACCACACTGATAGGGGCCAATCAGTTCACGTGTGAAAGGGTTCAGACGTTCACACAAAATGGCCGAAAAGATTTTATAGGTGACATTAAGGAAGCCTATACCTCTGTAGTTGGCTCAGTTTAGAGTATCTCCCTTCTTGTGGATAGGTCAAACAAAGCTGAGGTTCCATTCGTCAGGCAAACTTTCATCCGACCAGATTAAACAGATGAGTCGGTGTATGATCCTCACCAAGTCATCTCCCACTGCTTTGGAGAGCTCAGCTGTAAGGCCATCCACTCCAGCAGCCTTGTTGGACTTTAGTTTAGATATTGCTACCCGAACTTCTTCTTCTTCGGGTGGACGGAGATTTTGTTCATCATCATACAAATCGAATGGATCATTCTGCCTGATAGCGATTAGTTGGTTGTCTTCGCCATTTAACAGTCTGCAGAAGTGTTCTTTCCAAATTCTCAGCACCGACTGTGTATCTATTACGACATTCCTACAGGCTTCCGCTCGGGCTTTGTAACCCTTGGACGAAGGCTTTGCCCTTTGGTAGAACTTTCGAACATTGCTTCTGCCATAGCTTCAACCATTCAACCATTCGTTTTTCCATTTCTCTTTTTTTCCTTCTGAAAAGCCGATGTTCCTCCTTCCTCTTTTGCTGGTCTACTGCACGGGAAGCGGTCTTGGCAGCTCTGGTTCTGGCCTGCAGAACTGCATGATAGGTTTCGTCTTCCAAGTGTGCGAGCCTGCACTCATCATCGAACCAGGTGTTTCGTTGCGGTCGCCTAATGAAACCCAAAACATCCGTGGCAGCGGTTTTGATGGCCATTTTGCAATGTTGCCACTATGGGCCTCTGGGTTTGGGGCAGGCGCCGGGCTTGTCAAGAGATAAGAGGAGACATGTTTGGCAAAGGTTGTGGCGGTCTCTTCTAACTTCTAACTTCTCATGGATGCTCGATCCTGCGGTCTGATGGAGATCCGCATTCGCACTTTAGCTACAACAAGGTAGTGGTCCGAGTCTATGTTGGCCCCTCGGAAACTGCGGACATCCATGACATTGGAGGCATGTCTGCTATCAATCGCAATGTGATCAATTTGGTTGACGGTATATTGATCAGGAGACCGCCAGGTCCCCTTCTGTATATTGAGCTGTGGGAAGTATGTGCTAGCTATGATGACACTTCGCCCCGCAGTAAAGTCGATTAGCCTGTGTCCGTTACCGGAAGTGTTGTCGTGCAGGCTATGCTTTCCGACTGTCGAGCCGAAGCTACTCTCCTTTCCGATCTTCGCGTTAAAAACATCAAGAATAATCTAAGTGTCGTTCTTTGGGCATTTATCATACGTCTTCTCGAGAAGATCATAGAACTATTCTTTAGCGGTGTCATCTTTTTCCTCAGTGATGAACTTGGACTTTATGCGGATTGGAACAATGCGTTTGCTTATGCCACGAAAACCTTAAGATTTCCTGCCTAAGTCTTCCTCTTATTACAAATCCGCATCCAAATAGCAGCTGTTTTCTTGTCCTTGGCATTGCCAAGTTGATACCAATCAGAGTCTATCCTTTTCATATAGCACCCCATCATCAGAAAGAGACACTTTACAAGACCCTTAAAGACCCAGACATGCTGAATTAGGTAGAAGCGTGAACCCTAACACAATCGGATGAAAACCGGTATCAACATATGCGGGCTATAAGCGACTGATCAACATTTTCAAAATACAGCGGGTAAGATGGCTTTGGCGTGTGGAACATTGACGAATAATTTTTAGTTTCTTCAATTCGAATTTTGATGATCACCGCAGCAGTCAAGTTAAGGGCGACCCCAACCAACTTGGTGTGAGAAACTGACTAGGATCCGCAGTGCGCGGATATGTTGGTTGAGGCCTAGACCATTGCCTGTAAGTTATACTTTCTCATTTAAAGAGCCAGAGCTAAGAAAACAACAGGCGAGTAACGACATGCATAACATGCATGGATCGTTCCCATGGAGAAACTTAAAGCTATCTCCCGAAAGAACATCACCAAGTTTTGATCGCAGTTTGGAGATAACAGATACGTTCTAGAAACGCTCATACGAGGTACAATTTAGGTCAACCAGATCCTGCAGATCTAGAGCTGCATAAGCTCTCCCGGACCTCTCAATCTCAATCGCTCATTTAAAAAAAAAACTATTATAAGTTTAAAGACAAGAACAAAAGTGATCTTAATAAGATACCTTGCATCTTTTCACACAACTAAAAGATGATGTCCGTCCAATGTCTCTTACTTTTAGAGTATCTATTTCCCAGCTCTTCCTCTAAGTTAGTCAAGGTGAACCAATTATGTATTATTTCCATGAAACTGCTTTTCTAGCTCATTAGCGTAATCCGAAAAATCCCCATCGGTAATAATTCAAATATTCCTCGAAACTTGTCTGTCCGAGATTAGACCTGTCATTTAAAAAATATATTATTACGATGCTTGTCCTTGATCTCCCAAATGTTGTTCGCTTAAGATTGAAGGTTCAACGCAAAACATTAACCCCTAACTACCCCAAAGGGAGCAGTATGGTACAAACTCCTTATCGATTTCCTTTGCTTCCATACTATCCCAGACTGACCATCATATCCTTAACTGCCATATTAATAACCAACCTTCAGTTTTATATTGTATCTTCGCAATAGTGTGGCTTATACTATATCCTGTCACTCCCACTGTCCCCCATTTGTTTTTGTTTATTTATGTTTCACTGGGGCTGCTATACCTAGTTGTGTGCTTCCAACTTTCTCCTCATCCTCATCCGCATCCGCATCTTATCGATACAAAATTGGTTTGCCACTGGTTTTCAATTCGGACCCATTCACAGTCGAATGACCGTGTAATCAATGTGGAAATCCCACATCCCTATGCACACGTTCATAACATCCCTCTATCTCTATGTCCTTCTCTATGGCCATGAGATCAAGCACAGTCTCATGCCAAGAACAAAAAAAGGAAAAAAAAACTCATACCCTGAATCCTTTTGCTGTCTCCTTATATTCCCCAGCCATCATCTTTGTCGTGTACACTTCGTGCATAAAGTATTCCAAACTCTGTCTTCCGCCCATGTCCTTATTTTTATTCTTCTTGTTTCTTTATTTATTTTTTTTATTCGTTTCTAGTTGTTGTTGTTGTTTCTTTTTTTTTCTAGGAAAAAATATTGAATTTCAATATGTTACATGTCCGGCGGCGTTCGAGGAACTCTGTTCAACGAGGATATAATCGGTTCTTTGATTAAAGGGGCTGGTTTGGTGGTCCTGGTAGCTTCTCCATCACCACGCCCTTGTGATAAACACATTCGTGTCCACATAGCTATCAACATTAAAAGGGCTTCAAGCTCCAAGTCTTCAACAGATTGCCCTATTTATTATTGATTCCCTTCCATCGTGTTAGCTTGGTTTGTGATTTTCCTTTGTCGATGGCTTTAACGGTTTAAATGAGAACAATACCCTTGTCCATTGTTTATTCCGGAACTTCTTGTGGCATGAAATTAGTTTTCGAGTCAAAAGATATATTTTTAACAAAAATAAAAGGGGTTTCTCTATACCTAGATCGTGGATAGGAAGTTTTGATATTGACCTTGCGATTAAAGGTGTGTTCCCAGACGATTGACCAATTTCCACTATGAGCAGGCAGATCCTAAACCATCTGCGCGGGGCGAGCAGTCAAGCGAACTATTTTGTAAAGATTTTCTGGCGACCGCTCGGAAAATGCTTGAAGTTTGGTTAATTGGAAAAGAGACTTTGTCTGCACTAGTCTTTGACCGGTTCTTCATAAGTGGTGCACTGCTTGAAAATATTTTTGAATCATGACAATATCAAGGCTAGGTGACAAGGTTAGGTAAATTTTTGAAATAAGGCTCTTACCCACTTTTCAAATGCCCAATTTGACTCGAGGGTTGATTGTTGTTCTCTTCCATTTCTGCAAAGTATCAACTCACGCACAGTAACGGTTAAGAGTGATACTCACTGGCTACAGCCACCCGCTTGAAGCTATTTCATTTTTACCATCGAATATTGACTCAGTAGAGCTTTAAATTTATCAATGGGTGCTAGGAGGGTCCACAGCAAACTGCTTCCATTTTGCTGCCATATGACATTTGTCACTCCTCCTGTAAAGCATATCTAAACGTTCTTATGTAAGGTCCCAACAGTTTCTGTCAGAGGAGAATGCTTTCAAGAGAAACTTCTAGACATAAGATCTTCTTCATTCCAGGAGAAAGAAGCTATGGCCGGGGCAAGTTTCCCATGACAGTGATGGAATGGTATATATGTATATGACTTGGGCTTGGAAGTAAAAAATGCTTAGGAGATAGACGGAACAAACGGGGGGATTTGTCTAAAGCTAATTTTGTAACTATTGCATTGAGCCTTCGAAAAATTGCATTTACTTGGACATGCTCCGACAGAAGTCCATCAACTAGCTTGAAAATGTTGGGTTGTTGGCAACCGATGGACACCTGAAACGTCTTATTCCACACTTCGACGCTGTTGTTGGTTCTTCGGAGATTCAGTGTTGTTGTGCTCTTGCAGTTCCACATATCATGCCTGGATTACGACAATTTCGCCCTACCCAAGTATTCTCAAAATACTCGAGGAATCTTTGGTGCTGATCTGTAGCACCATAAAATTCAAAGAGCTCATCTGCCATAATGTCACACCGATTCAGGTCTTGTGGTTCGCAAAAGCACAACGCCACAAACTTGCGAGTACATTGGAAATATTCCCTATCCGATGCATATCTGGCTTGCATCCCCAACGGATATTCCTACAAATAGCTTGGGCGAAATGGAAAAAGCAGCCATGAACATTTGCCTCTAGGAAAAGAGAACGGAAAGCATTTTCCTCCCCCTTCTCGAAATCAATGAGGAAATGTTGTGGCCGCATGTTTTCTATTCCGTCCACTTGTTGTTACAAGCTGAAAAGACATACGTAGGTCGCTTCCAACTTTTTAGGGAGTAGGTAAGCAGTAAATGCACGGAAGGACCCTATACCCAAACATCCCATGAATCACCCAAAGTTGAAAAGATATCTCTGGACCAACTTTAAATGTCCCATCTAATTGCCAATTTTTACATTGTACCAGCCTAGCCCTATCCGATAATTAACCGACTTCAACATCCCCACTGCCCGTGTCGGCAAGCAAAAAGTTTTCAGGGACAAAAGTTTTTGTTACCAAATGTTTAGCGGGAATGTTGATATCGGATCGGGAATGAGGGATCGGCGTTGTCTGATGTCGACGCTTTCGCTCCCTCGATACTGCCTTTTGCATTGAAACTATGTTTGGCCCGCGGATTATACACCTCCAATTGGACTTGCAACGACAACTCGCGTGCTTAAGGCTGAAGTTGTTGCTTCAGCCTTAAGTATCTGCAAAAGCGCCGCGCTTTCACACAATATGGGAGATGGATCGTGATTATGTTCCTACGTCGAAACCGCGATTCCATTTTCCATAGTGGCTTTCCCTTGGCACTTTGACAATTGATATTTTTCGCATCTCCAAAACGATTTCGTGTTAGTTTCCCAATATTTAATATTGATTAACCCCTCTAAATGAAGCTTTGGGCACCACGCTGCGATTTTACAAAACTTGCCATTTATACTATAATAGTCTGCAGAAAATCCAAAAACTTAAAATGCTCTTGTCTTTTCAAGCGCAGCCAAGATAGTGAAGAAAAAATAAATTTAAATTCAAACATAATTTGATTTTTAACGACAAAATTTAAGCCCTATTTTCGACCTCATATGAATGTCTCAGGGCCATGATGTTCAAGAAATTTAAAATTTGGTCGAAAATAAGATTGAGCACCAAGAAACCCACAACATTTTTTTCAACGAAAAATTTATAAGGGAGGGCTTGGAAACTTGAGTTTAAAGAAACGCAGGCCCTGATAAGCCTCATGATATTTATATGAGGACCCTGATGTTCTAGAAATCTGAAATTTGGTCGAAAATAAGATTGAGCAAGAAACCCACAGCATTTTTTTCAACGAAAAATTTCCAAAGGGGGGGGGGGCTTGGAAACTTGAGTTTAAAGAAACGCAGGCCCCAAATTTAGCCTCATATAAATATCTCAGGACCCTGATGATCTTACTTACTTACTTAAGGTGGCGCAGACAGTCCATTGTGGACCACGGCCTCAACCAACAATCCTCGCCAGCTAGGCGAGCCAGTGGCCTCCAGTTGCGCACACCAAGTTGGTTGAGGTCGTTTACCACTTGATTGCGCCACCTTAGATGGGGTCTTCCAGAAGTGCGTCGGCCCTCCGGGTTGGAATTGAAGACTCGTCGGTTAGGAGCGTTTTCGTCCATACGCTCCACATGGCCCAGCCATCTAAGCCGCTGAATTTTCAGCTTCTTAACCAAGTCAATGTCGCTGTATATCCCGTACAGTTCGTCATTAAATCTTCTCATCTATACTCCATTGATACATACAGGCCCGAATATCACCTGAAGAATCTTTCTCTCAAAGCACCCCAGAATCATCCGATTGTGTCAGTGTCCACGCTTGTGTAGTGTCTCCTTGGTCCTTTGAGAGAGGGCTTTACTACTAAGATGCCTTCTTAGCCCGAAGAAACAGCGATTGGCAAGAGTGATTCTTCGACTGATCTCTTCACTGATGTTGTTCTGAGAGGTTATAGTGGAACGCAAATAGACAAAGTCCTTGACAACCTCAAAGTTATATCTGTCCATTGTGACGTTTTGTCCGAGCCTACAGTGATGATCTACTTCACCCGAGGACAGCATATACTTTGTTTTATCTTCATTTACAGCCAGACCCATTCGAGCCGCTTCCACTTCAATACTTGCGAATGCTCCACTGACAGCGTGCTTCGTTCTTCCAATAATGTCAATATCATCAGCATAGCCAAGTAATTGAACGGATCTAAAAAAAATTGTACCGCTGGTGTTGACATGCGAGTTGCGTACGATTGCCTCAAGAATGATGTTGAAGAGGTTACATGACAGGTGACAGCGCGTCACCATGTCTTAAGCCTTTCTCGACATTAAATGAGTCGGTGGTGTTCTTAACAACCTTGACGGAGCAGCGAGAGTTCTCCATAGTCATCCTGCACAGCACAATCGAACGAGTTTGGGATGCCAAGAAGTGACATGGCTCTGTATAGCTCGTTCCTGTTTACGCTGTCATAGGTGACTTTAAAATCGATAAAGGGGTGGTGAGTATCGATCTGGAATTCTTGGGTCTTTTCCAAAATCTGCCGAAGTGTGAAAATTTGGTCAACGGTTGACTTATCGGGCCTGAAACCACACTGATAGGGGCCAATCAGTTCACGTGCGAAAGGGTTCAGACGTTCACACAGAATGGACCCTGATGTTCTAGAAATCTGAAATCTGGTCGAAAAAAAAATTGAGCACCAATTAAACCTCATATAAATATCTCAGGACGTAGTGTTCTAGAAATCTGAAATTTGGTTAAAAATAAGATTGAGCACCGAGAAACCCATATTATTTTTTACAACGAAAAACTTACAAGGGGGGCTTGGGAACTTGAGTTCAAAGAACTCCAAGAAACCCATACTTTTACTTCATTGTTTTCAACTAGGTTAGTTTAAAATCGTTTTTTTAATTTCGATTATAGGTACTATAAGGCAAGTTATGCATTCGTAAAAAAAAAGTTCTAACAATCAAACATGACATTACGATGATAGAGAAGTCGAAAAAAGTGGGTCAGACAATTCTGTCTGTCTGTATGTCTGTCTGTATAGTTACCTACAGCCAAAACGGCTTGGCTGATTCGCTTCAAACTTGGTACATAGTATTATTATGACGTCCTACAGAGGGGTTTTTGGAATTAGCATTCTTGCTTTAAAACTAACGGTACCTGTCATACGGTTTTGAGTGAAAAATTAATTTTTCTCAAAAACGGCTCCTACGATTATTAATACAACTTTCTGAATAGTGTTTTATGTGCAAACTTTATGTTTTGGTTAGAATAGATTTTTCAGGAAACATCTTATAACGGTACCTCCCATAGGACCGGGTTTTTGAAATCCGATTTTCTCGTGAGCCACTTAACGGATTTCGCTGAAATCTTAAATGTAGAAGCCCTTTTATAAAGTTATAAAATTTTTCAAAAAAAAGTTTCGAAATTTTTTTTAACTTTTGTTTTTTCCAAGAACTGTTTAATCTATTTTTTTAAATTTTATTTCTCTGATAAAATTACAAAGTGCTAAAAGTTCGCATACTCAAAAAAATTTGGAATATATTTTCGAAAAGTTTTTCAAAAAAAAACTGGTCAAAGCTGGAGAGCTAAATTTTTAAAGAAGATTAATTTAAATAAAATTTATAAAGTGTGAAGGCGGACAAGGCCGTCCGGATGCAAAATTGCTGGTAGTATGACAGAATAACTACGCTACGGACAGTATGCTGCTGTGAGTATCGATTTGCCTCCCATCGGCAACGCACGCGCTCTGTGTCGTTTGTGTCGTCCGTCGGAAGTTAAGTATACTCGCTCGTTTTTACTGTGCCCCCAAATTAAAATTAAAATAAAAAAATAATAGTCAAAAAAAAAATATTCAGCCAAATATTATACAAAAGTGAATCAGTGAATTAAAATTATCAACCAACCCTCACCCAAATAAAAAAAAAATAAAAAAAAATCATCAAATATAAATCAAACACAACAACAAAAACTAGATCAGTGTACAGTAAATGCGAAACAATAAAACTACACCATCAACGAGCGGTAAGTCCTTCTCTTCCCATCCCATCATCTTCACAGCTGATCTAGCTTAGGCAATGCATATGCTGAGTCAAACTTGTTTGCAAGGTATATGCACTGCTTAATCTAAGTTAATGTTTTACATTAAGTTCTCTATTTTACACTTCAATCCAGGAGCGGTTCAAGGCACATTTCCATGAAGGCGCAGTCACTGATGGAAATGTGTTATTGAAAAGTTCAAATTGGGGATTTAAGAAAATATTGAATTTTGTTCGTATAGTTGGTTTTGTTTTTTTTAATGTTTGTTTTTTTATAATGGTAGGTAAATTTTGTGTTGAGTATAGCAACATTCGTGGGCTAAGGAAGAATTTTTTTTTTTATACGTCCATACTGCAAACACAGGCCAGCTGTTTTGCCTTTAAGTAAAACCCAAATAGGTGCAAATTCTGATCTGTTGGAATTTAACCTACACGGGTACAACTTAGTGCCATTATTCTTCGCTTATCACGGCCCAGCTGTATACATCAGATATGATGTTTCTTACCAGCTTCTACCGCAATATGGTCCGTGTTCAAACACTGACTTTAATTTCATTTGGTTTAAATTCAACGTTCAAAAGCACATCATCCATATATGTTTTATTTATAGAAGCCCGGGTCTGGACAGTGACTCGACTTTTAACGAATTCGATGCGCTGTTGGACTTAATCCAAAGAATTGTATCCCATTATCCGAGCACTGAAATCGTTGTTACGGGCGATTTCAATGTACACAATTCTACGTGGCTTCGATATTCTGGCCAGACAAAACCCGAAGGAAGGTATGCCGAGATTTTCGCTGAGGTCAACAACTTAACTCAGCTAATTGACAAGCCAACAACAATCCCTGACATTGCAGGTCACACGCCAAACACACTTGACTTGTTTCTAACATCTCATCCTGATAAATACACTATTGATGTATTATCGCCTCTAGGCACGTCGGACCATTGTATCATTTCAGTTTTTTTCTCGTACTCCAACAGTGCAGTTAAAGAAAAAATCCCAACCGTATGGCAATACGAGAAAGCCAACTGGGACGGTCTCAAAAAATTCTTCGGAAACTTTAACTGGTCACTATGTTTCCTCGATAGTGACGTAGACTCCAGCGCTGAAATGATTACAAACATTATTCTCTGCGGAATGAGAAATTTTGTTCCGAATAGGACAAAAAGTATCAAACCAAAAGAGAATTCATGGTTCGACTTGAGCTGTAAAGAAGCTATCGAGGTGAGAGAAGTTAGTTTCCGTTGTTACAAAGCCAACCCTTCTGAGGAAAACCGGAACAAGTTCAAACAAGCAAGAAAGACCTGTAACGCTCATATTCAAAGAACCATATTTTTGCATGAACAAAAAATAAGGCAAAAAATACTACAAGGTCCCAGTGGTAGTAAAAATTTTACCATTTACCATTTTAAAGTGTACAGACAGTACTGAGTCTTATTAGAATTAAAGTGTTCTCGGAATTTTAGCCACATGAGCAATCTAAATCTTAATCCCAACGTAGATAGAACTCCTTGGTGTTATGGTTAGTTCTGAGGGTACCGTGTTCTATCCCTGACTCCATCCTTGGTTTATTTCCGGGAACTGATTAAGAGAGGAGGTGTGGGATAGGCTCTTCGTCCTCCGCGTCCATGCAACTTCTGGAGAAGCCATTTGAGAAGACGTCCCGTCTAGTAGCTTGCTTACCTATATAAGGCAGAGTCCAGTTACGACACCGATTACGGACTCAGGATGAGATCTGCTTAGAGACCAGTAACATTTTTGTTCGCTTTAGATCCAGTTCCATCCAAATTTGGTTAGTCGCTAGACAGGAAGCGGTGTTTTTCTTTCATAAGTTTGTTTTGTTCATGGCGTCTTGATGCAACATAACCTAGCATGTAGCAGAGTGAAATCGGTGTTGTAGTTTTTTCGCATTGCTGGCTAGCTCATCGACCTTGTAGTTTCCCGAAATATATCGTATGTGTCCGGAGTCCGGTCACCCAAGGATGGAAAAGTCAAACTGTTCTAACATCTCCATAAGAGATGAGCGACAGCAGCGGGAAGTTACTGAGTTTGATGAAACAGATCGAGTGATTTAAGAGCTCGGAGCTGTGTGATAAGATGCGGATATCTGATATCCGGATGGGTAGTTCTGCTAAAACAGAGATGGAATGCGGGGTTAAGATTTATTAGGTGTGATTACACTCCTTCACCCACACCATCTTCGGTTTTGAGCCATCAGTGTAGAAATGAATTGAACCATCTCTCAGAGATTTCCACTCGTCCCAAGGTCTTGATGGAATGGTGGGTGGCAGTTCGCATGCGTTGTTAAAGTTTAGATCCCATCCATTTCGTCCAGAATATCTAGTCCCACCCGGGCATGGTTGAAAGTGTGAGCCCCTAGACCCCGACTATGCTTGAAGCTGGTGCGCCAACAGTTTTATATTTTTTCAAATCATTAAAGTCGTCATGCACCAAGAATTGATGCCTTGTTTAAGAGAATTCAGTTGATATTTCTTTTTTTGTTTAATGGGTTTCTGTGATGGGCTGTTATTATCTTTTGACTCTTCTGCAACCACGTCCTTATTTAAGTCCTTATTTTAATGTTTATGTTCATCAAAAATTCTTGTCGTTGTTTACGTCAACAATAACCGGGAAACTTTTACTCACCCCCTCTCTGCAGTCAATCGCCCATCTAATTTCTTAAGGAGACGTGCAGCACGTGTTGTCCTCAACCCGCGATACCCTTATAACCGTACCTATACCTACCCATCATAATAAGGCCATATTATTTCAACATTGTTATAAAAATCTTATCGACTGACACTCAAATCAAAACGAGCTCCTTCACACATGAAGGTATGTGAGTGAGGACGAGGAGTGAGTATATGTATAAGGGGAATAGGTTTATATCACACGCAAACACAAAACATATTACCTACCACCTCATTTGTCAGAGACCCTTGACATTTTTATGAGCTCTTTTATTAAGCTTCTTATATATTATATCAAGTTCCATATCACTTGACTTGCCTGCTGCCTTGCCTCTTGCTCTTCCTACCCTTGTTCGTGATTCCACTCTGTTACAATTCCAAGATTACCCAAAAACATACCTATACACGTCCTTTTTCTCACGATTTGTCGTTTCAGTTGCTCTATATACGAAGTAGGATGTAGGTCTTTTTTTCCATTTGGCATACCTCTATATGCGTGCCAACAATCTATGCACTTAGCCAAACCAATTTTATTGCTTAATTTCCAAACAGTTTCCTCTTGCCAGGATGGGGTATTTAGTTGAAAATATTTTACATCGTTTCGGGGTATTCTTTACGCGCGTTCTGTCGGCTGTCGCTAACCGTGCTAATTTGCAATTACATGCCACTCTGTCACTTACAGTTGATTAATTGTCAATTAAGAGTCCTTTTTCGCGGGGGATATTTATAATAGATTGTGAAATGGTTTTTATCAGGCCTATGGGGCTTGGGCTTGCGGGCTCGGGCTTTTTCAATTAGACAACAGTTTAGCATGCATTGTTGTTGTAAATGCATCGTTGCTAATTTCAGCAGCATATGCAGGAGCAGGACATAAACTAACCACTTGTCCGCATAAATGCACTTTTCAACTCGTTCGCTTGTGAAACGGTAAAGTAGCAACAGCAGCAACAGCGACAGGACAGCGGCACTTTTGCCACAATTAGTCCTCTATAACATGTCTACCACATGGTCACCTAACTGTTTGTACGATGTATCTCTGTATTGTCTATTAAGGACTTCATTCAATGGAAAAGTTGTTGAACCCAACTCTTTGTTAACACGCCCCCATCAAGTCCACCCGTTTGGCGACAACACTGACCACAAATGGAGTGAATAATCGCCTATTTAACAAAAATGAACAAATAAAAGGACGAGACTCAGATAGAATGAACAGGAGAACAAAAAAAATTGCAATCCTTTTGCCTTATAATAATGCATTGAGATGAAGAGAACAACCGCACAGAAACCAGGAAAACAGCCGGCAGTCAGGCTCAGGATCAGGCCAGGCAGGCAGGGCGAAGAGTTCACGCTGCTGAATGCCACATAAATCAGGAAGCAGATAAAAGGGATAACCGCTACCCGTACCCGATACAAATGCAAAAGGCTTCACACTGCTGCTGTATAGCAGCAAACCCCGGACAGGGAAAGACAGAACACAAAGCAAAACGACAAAAAAAAATTAAACAAAAGACCCAACTCTCTATTCGAAGGCTATATAACGGTGATGGTGGCGCAATATAGCCAACTATACTTGCCACACGATTTTGGCCGCAAACTTGGTGACACTTTTATGAACCCGATTGTTTTGCCTCTGTGCATAGACTTAGCTCCTGGCAAACTTCTCTATCTCTAAATTAGAATAATCGCAGAGTAGTATTTTTCCTTTTTTAATTTTTTTTGTGTGTGTGTCGTAGTTGCTCCTACTACTTAGTCTGTGCTATGGTTAAAGTCAGCGACGAAAATATTAAAGCAAGTGTAAATATTTAAACACAGTCTTTTAAAAGAATATGACCTTTAACATATCAATGTTAGCATTTCCACTACAATGGGAGGAAATTTGAGCACAGGTTAGTATTCCATTCATGTAGTACAGCTGAAAAAACGTTCTCCATACGATAACCAGTAAGTACATCCGAAATTAGGCTTATTGGTAAATTAATGGACGTTCCTAGTGGAGCGAGTATTTCTAGGAAATCCAAACATTTCTAGACATTTAAGATGACGTCATTCCAGCTATTTGGTAAGAATCATTAACAGTTTCCTAACTATTAGATTGTTTTTTGTTCAGGTTATCAAGAAAAACTCGTCAAAAAGAAGTATAAACTCTGGAGTTCTACAGGGATCGGAAATAGGGCCTTTCCTTTTCAACATATACACTTCCGACCAGCCAAGTAACACCCAGCGGACAAAGACAAAATTATGTGCCGATGATTCACTCACATACTTTACTTCACTCTCTCCAGAGACAGCAGCACGTAGAGTACAGGCGCATATCACGAATCTGTGGGAATACTATTTGAAGTGGGGCCTCAAAATGAACAGTGACAAGACGGAACTTATCTGCTTCCGGATACCTGTAACCAGCGACAGAGGATGAAGAAGTTGGGTAACGAGATGCTAAAACATCAGCCTTCAGCTACCGGACAGATCCGGTGTGTAAGAAAACGACTCTACAAAATATCTTGGAGTAAACTTTTCCAATAAGTTCAAGTTCAACAAGCACGCTGAAGCCATGGTGAGGAGAGCAAACTTTTCGTTTATCTTATGAGGAAGTAAAATGGATTGATAAAAAAAAAACAAAATGTTGATATACCATCAGGTCATCCGCCCAATATTCACACATGCTTGTCCACTTTGATTCACCATTTCACTAACAGCGATGGAAAAAATCAAAAAAATTGAGAGGAAAGTATTGCGAGTCTGCACAGGATTATGTATACCGGAACCCAACAACAAGGAAGTATTGGCCGAATAAAAATCAGGAATTATCCCTATTGACGACCACATGATCCAGTTATCCAGCTGTATTCTAGGAAACATGGGAGGACACCCAAATCCGAAGGTACAGCAACTTCTACAAGGACTCATCGAACCTCAGAACAGAGAGCCATCACGGACGACCGTTACAGAAGCATAATCTACAACGAAGGAAGACCATTCTACGACAGGAAGGTGGACTTCAGACATCTGTTTTCTTTTTCACCCTGATCTGGCTGACCTTTGAAGATCTTCTGCTAGATCTACAAGGAATCCTAGAAGAGGTGTTTCCACTCGTGTAAGCTTAGATTGAATGATGTGTGAATTCACTACACTCATCATCAAAAGTCTATAAAAAACTTTCTTCCGCCATTTGGTATACTTTCGGTCCAACTCGTACAATCCAACTAGTTGGTCTCCTCGATCAACTCCACCCATTACTTCTCTATAAAATATTATAAGTTCAGGGCACGGGGTGGTTATTTGCTCTCCATTTTTTAGTTTCTTGTTCACTTGGATTATGTTTCAGGAATTGCAGTTACTCAAAACCGAATCCTCCTTAGTGTCGTGCCATTTTGTGAAAATCAGACCTGTATTGCTAGCCTTGAAATCTGATTCACCCTTTTTTTAATTTTATGTCGATTTTACGCAACTTTTTGCGGTTCGCCATTACAGTTCTTATCAGGGCAGCATGATTCAGGTTCTCAAGCAAATGAACACTTGTAAAAAAGCGATCAAAGCAAAGGGTTATAATCTCCCTCTGTGATCGTTACGGCCAAAGTTGACAACACATTGCCCTAAAGCACCTTCTTTCACTCTTTCTTCTCGTCCACTGTAGACATTGAAATAGTAAGTGTATCCACTAAGAGCGTCGCAACGCAGCCACATTTTCATGCCACGTTTAGTAGGCTTTAGTAACATGTACTGCTTGAGCGACGAGCGGCCTTTGATTTTAGTCATGGACTCTTCAATGCTCTAGAAGGGGCTGCCTTGTCGAGATTTCAAATTTCATCAATGTATTATGTTTTTCCTTCCCCTTCAGGCTTTTCAGGGGGGGAATTCATTTTTGAAATAATATTCATGGAGCGATCGCGGGATATTGCATTTTTTATAGCTTCGTTACTAAGGGATGCATTTTTTGACCAATAATGCTTCGTAGAAGGCACTCGATTATAAGACATGATCAGCATGCAACCTATAACGATTTTGATCTTGCCCTCGTCGGTAGGTTTTATTTTGTTGGCTGTAGGTTTTTTTTCCATTATTATATTTGGCTTCGTTGATTTGTACATTGCGCAATGTAGTTTGAAGATGCCCAATGTTGTATAGTTGGAGTTGAATACGTCGTTTATGGACGAATCTCCGTGATGACTTACCTCCTATCGGGGCTCAAATGAAGATTCAGGATTCGACCATATTGTAACACCTTCATTTACCCTGTGTTTGGAAGAATGTCTGCGTCTTCACTTCTCTCTGATGAACTGTCACCTTTGTCTTCTGAAAAAGATGCATTTTCTGATGGTTCATAGTCGCTTTCAGTGCCACAAAAGTTCCCATCTTCGTTTTCGGAAAAAGTTTTTTCATTGGCTCATTTCTCCTTGCCCGTTTGTTAACTGCTAATGTGTTTTCAATCGAACTTAAAGAACACATGCCATTGATTAGAACGATATATGTATGTATATGTATAAGAAAAAAAATATGTTTTGGAAAAAAAGAGAAAATGACAAACCAATGACAAAAGTTTGACATTTGAATGGATGTGAAGTTGGGTGCTAGTCGGTTTATTGTGGTTCAGAATTCTATAAACATGGATTGTAGTAGATTTGTTGTTGAGATGGGCTCGGAATGTGTCCATGTTTGTAAATAAAGCTCATGCAAGTTTTGTTCCTGCAACTTTGAGACAGGTTTAGATGCACAGGAATTCTAGGAACTTTGGCTCGAGTGTGAAAATTTCACATTAAAAATGATGTCAATGAACCTGGAATTTAAAGAGTTAGGAGCTTTTAAAAAAATTTCCAATGGCACTTAGCAACCAAATTATTAGAATCATTTTGCCAAAAAAAAAGTTTAAGCAACGATAGAGGTGTTCGCTACGGACTGTTGAAATTGCAGTTTTTTTTAAGTTTCAGTAAAGAAAAAAAAAATTATCACGCGACCGAAATTGTTCGCATTAAAGACATTTTGTTTGGTGCAATCAGAATAAAATTAAAGTAAATTAAAAGTTCAATTGCATACTACATTTATTTGGCTACAACAGAAGGTAACAAAACAAAATTAAAAAGAATGTGCAGTTTTCCTCACGTTTAAATTTTTTTTTCTAGAAGTTCAAAGGCGGTCCAAAAATATTACCGCCCACCATATTTTGTGTCATAGTGTAATAGCGACCGATACCCCAGGAAGCGGGAATAAATAGTTTCGGTGCGCAAAAAAAAACACTTGTGGAACATTCTACTGACCAATTTAGAAACCAACAAAATCAACGTTTTAACAAATAGTGAAATAGCCCAGAGAGTCTGGGCGCAGGCATTTCGATTGGGGAGTTCCGGGATCGAATCCCACCGTCGACCAGCAAAATTTTTTTTTTAGTTTTTTTAAATTAAAAATGAAGATGGAATAAGTCGATTTATTAAAGGATGAGGTTGTGAGATTGGAGAAGGATGATGGCCTGAGAGGAGAAGAAGCCTAGTTATGGGGTTGTCCTGGCGAGGGAGACAACCAAGGTAGGGAGTGTTCAGTAAAATTTCTCGCAAGTCCGAAACATCTGGACAAACAAACTGGCCAATTTTTTTTTAATTTTTTTTTTGGCATCTAAAAAGTCAACACGTTGGTGTAGCATTAGAGAAATCCAGATATCTTCCCGACCCGATTGCCCCAAGAAATATATTAGAAAAAGATGGCCCAAGTACATCAAGCTCTTTCATTCGACAAAATGTTTCTTCAACATTAAGTTCCTCTTCACATGCAACACCCATCAAATAAATTCCGACAACACCATTTCAAGCAACATCAATATAATTTCGGCGACAACATCTGCAACTGCTACAAATCACCCATATGCACGACAGCAATCGATGTCTTCCTTTATAAAAAAAAAAGAATTTCAGTGTCAATGCCAAAAAAACTTGACGAACAGTTGGCCAAAACCATCGTTAAGGAGTATTATCCAATTTCAATGGTGGAAGACAAGGAATTCAAAAAGTTTGTGAACATTTTCTGTCCAAATTACTCCATACCAACAAGAAAATTCCTTAATTTTCCGTTTGTTTAACCAGACAACAGAGAAGGTCAAGCATTTGTTAGCCAATGTTCAAGCTGTATGCGTCACAGTAGCCGGTTGGACCTCAATGACCCAACAAAGCTATATAGGAATGAGGGTCCACTTTATCGAAGAGGCAATCGATTCGTTAACTTTAAAATCTTACCTCTTAGGATGTATTCCCTATGATAAGAGCCACAACATCAGAAACCTTGGAAGCTCAAGTCTGAGCTTGAAAACTGGGGTCTTGCAGATAAAGTGTCTTGCCTTGTGACGGATAACGCTTATAATATTGTTGGTGCTGTTAATAATTGGAGTCACTTTCCATGTCAAAAAAATAGTTGCCATTTTTAATTGCTAGAAAAGGCAACTGACATATTTAAAATCTTTCACGCCATCACGGAAGAAATATCAGCCGAGTAAAATGTCACCATTTCAAAAACAATGCTGATGGTAAAGTTGATAAAATCAAACCCGCAGAGAATAAAAATCCAAAACAATGGCCAGATAGTCGAGGTAGACCAGATTTTAATGGCACTTTCAAATTCAGTTAGTAGCCGATTTAAGAACTTGGAAAATCTTGTGGATGAAAATGTAGCACAGGCTACTTCATTGGACCCAAGGTTCAAAAGACCATGGATTTTCTTCCACCATGATGTTTGAACGGTGTGTTAGGGATTTAAAGTCAAAGAGATTGACTGCTAGGTCTAATACCATCCAGACAACACAGGCTCCAGCTATCGCAACATCCGAATCCGAAGAATCGACATCAAGGCCAGAAGTACATTCGCTGATCTGGGGAGACTTCGATTCCCATGTAGGCAGCATTATTGCAAACCCAAACCAACCTGCTCCTAGTTCCTGAGAAGAGAACTCAGGTTTCCGCAACCTATGGATCCGATTTATCCAACGCTCGTTGTTAGTGCACCTTTTGGCTATCCAGCAGGCACCGCGTGGAGTTGACGATGCGATTTTGACCTTCCGCTATGGAATTACTAAATATAATAAAAAAAGTCTTTTTCATCGAAAACGGTTCATCCAATGTTGATCAAACTTTCTAGATGGAATTTGTAAGATTGGTCTTTCCTTGTTTCCAACTCTTTCAATTTTTGTTAAATCTCGTTATAAAGTTTAAATTTATTAAAATTATTTGATTAAATTAAAAAAGTCTCAGAGTGTTGAGAGGAAAATGAATGAATGAATTTTTTTCTTACTTGAATCTATGGTATGAGGTGTATCTTTGTCCGTTCTATCCTTTTTCGTTCATCCTCCCTCATTATCTGATTTATATTGTATGGGCTACAACCGGCTACAGGCTACAAGCCTTGTGAAGGATAAAACCACCATACATACGGGCTCGCTGCATGAATACCAACAAATGATACTGAAAAGACATTTGAAAAAAAAATCCTTAAAGATATGGTATGGTAGAGAAGGGTAAGCCTTATGTAATGTTGGGTGGCTTCTTATATTGGCACATTGTATCACATATAGCCCATAGTGTCATAAGCTCTAATTCCATTACTAGATTTCTTTTTATATAAAGCTAGCAAATTATGAAGCAGACCAGGACCATCGACCAGCCAGCAGTGAGGAGGATGGTTGGTATTTTATGGTTAAGAGATTTAAGCCAGGAATTTAAGAGCTAATTTTGGATTAGGGAGTTACAGCTTAAGCAGGACTTTTGTTTGCTTGTTTAGTTGGCCAGTTTAAAGGTAATTGGAGGGATAGGAGAAAATGAATTAAAAATATTTATTATTTTTTGCCTTGAAGGGAACCCTAATAGTCCTTAAAGCGTTTTCAATTTCAGTTTCCTTTCAACAGGCTAACTTAATTTCCTTAATAATCCATTTATATATATATACACCAAACACAAACGTAGGGGACTTATGCAAGCAAAATGTCATGACCTGCCCACCAATTTCATCCTTGATCACATTCCTTTAATGGCCTTAAATCCCCCCCTAAGTACAATCTAAAAACCATTTGGCCAAACTTTCCCAACTAATCGATAGAGTTTTACCGTGTCACAAACCTCCTCGTTTTCGACATCTGACTGACCTGATTTTAACGTTGCTATGAACAAGAAAAAGAAAAGAACCTGAGCTCTTTTGCAAAAGAATTCACAAGTGGCACTTCATTCGTTTTTCATCCTTCTTACTCCTTCTTCCTTTTTTCTTCCCTTGTAACAGAAAAAGTGACTAGAAACAACAAAATAGCACACGATTAGCCTAAGGGAAGAATCCATTAAAATGTTTCCCAGTTGATGGTTGATGGTTGATGGTTTATGGATTTTTCCTCAGGCCCTTTAAAAGAGGTTGCAGGTTATTATCCTGGTAACTTGCCCCTCTCACAATATCACATCAACATCATCATATAGAAAGGGAACTTTGTCAGTTGTTCTGTTGTGTGCTCCAGCACTCCTGTTGAGTTAAATATCTTGTATATAGAACTTCAGAAAAGACCGACGACGACGCCGACAATGCAGGAAGAAAAATTCCATCACACTGTAGAGTGTGGAGCAACAAATACTTGGCCAAGAATCTCCTGAAAATCCTTGTTGAAAGTGTAGTGGCAATTTTTTGGTTGTTCTTATTGTTGTTGTTTTTTTTTTTTCCCCACACCACCAATACCAAACACACCCTCTTAAATGATAATGTTGAGCTCTTAATGGCAAATGTATCCTTAGAGCAGTTTACCAGCCTCGCGAAATCTTTATCACAGGGAAGTGTGACAAAGTTTTGTTCTTCGAAAGGAAAACATTGTACTCCTCTTAAGAGTGTGTGTCAGAAAAATGGAAATCTGTGTTCTTCGGTTTTCTAAATAAGGTCGTTGTCAAAAATCTGAGTGTATGTGTTTTTTTCTTTTTTTTTTGTATTGTCTTAATGCGGTCCTTGAGTTCTTGTGCATATTGCAAGAAGTACAAGGATACACGATTTAGTACCAAAATGTTGACACATTCTATACCAAAATATGTCAAGAAGTTTCAGAAGATTATTATAGTTTAAGAGGGATGATTATATAAGTTTGCTTGTCAAAACTTAACCTTTCCGCCTTCTCCATTGGATATATGTTTTTGTCCTTTGAATAAAGTTGTTTAAAGTAGTGATTCTGATTGAGAATATGATGAGAAACACGAAGTTTTTGGTGGCACTATCTAGTTTAAAAACATGGATTGATGCATAAATTTGAAGTTGAGACTAAGATGGAAGATTTTATAAGAAGGTTTATCAACACCAACATGAATACCTTTATCATGAAAACTTGGAGCCTTACGAACTTGGATTCAAATGTTATTTGTGAATTTTAAAAAGGCGTGGGATTTTTCCCATTGAATTTTTGCAGAATGTTGATCTGATTCATCATCATAATTTCGGTTAAAGAAATCAGACGGATGGGATCTCCTGGCAATAATTTTAATCGAATTTTTGTGTCAGAGGAATAGCACCATCTTGGAGAAATACTAAGAAGGAAGAGGAATGTTGTTTTTGGCTGCTTTCAGTATGATATTCAAACATTGAATTCTGCTGTGCCTTAAGGCACCCTTCAATACATTAAGGTGGCGCAGACGGCTGCGCGCCTCAATATCCACGGACAAAATATCCGGGTCAAAATATCCGCGGACAAAATATCCGCGACGCATAATATTACCGTGTATAAGCAATGACCTATGTATGGGGCCTGCAACCCCCCTGCTTGGACACACTGTAGGACTTGGGGTAGGTGCGAGGTTGGGTGTATGCGGATATTTTGTCCTCGGATATTTTGTCCGCGGATATTTTGTCGCGGATAATTTGACCCGGATATTTTGTCCGCGGATATTGAGGCGTGTCACCGGCGCAGACAGCCCATTGTGGACCAGGCCCTCAACCAACACTCCTCGCCAGCTAGGCCGGTCCCTAGCCAGTGGCCTCCAGTTACGCACACCAAGTTGGTTGAGGTCGTTTTGAGCTTGATCGCGCTATCTTAGATGGGGTCTTCCAGAACTGCGTCGGCGCTCGGGGTTGGAATTGAAGACTCGTCGGGCAGGAGCGTTTTCGTCCATATGCTCCATATGGCCCAGCCATCTAAGCCGCTGTATTTTCAGCTTCTTAACAAAGACAATATCGCTGTATAGCCCGTACAGTTCGCCATTGAATCTACTCCTCCATACTCCATTGATACATACAGGACCGAATATCACCCGAAGAATCTTTCTCTCAAAGCACCCCAGCCTGTATTCATCCGCTTGTGTTAGTGTCCACGCTTCTGCCCCATACAGCAGGACTGGCATGATTAGGGTCTTGTATAGTGTCTCCTTGGTGCTTTGAGAGGGCTTTACTACTGAGATGACTTCTTAGCCCAAAGAAACAGCGATTGGCAAGGGTGATTCTTCGACTGATCTCTTCACTGATGTTCTCTTGAGAGGTTATTGTGGAACCCAAATATGACACCCTCAAGGTTATATCTGTCCATTGTGACGTTTTGTAAGAGCCTTTTGTGATGATGTTCTGAACCCGAGGACAGCATATGCTTTGTTGTATCTTCATAACTCGTGAATACTCGCTCCACTAAAAGCGCGCATCGTTCTTCCAATAATGTCAATGTCATCAGCATAGCCAAGTAGTTGAACGGATTTAAAAAAATCGTTCCGCTGGTGTTGACATGCGAGTTGCGTAGTATTGCCTCAAGAATGATATTGAAGAGGTTACATGACATTAAATGATTCGGTGGTGTTCTTGACAACCTTGACGGAGCAGCGAGAGTTCTCCATAGTCATCCTGCACAATCGAACGAGTTTGGCAGGAATGCCAAGAAGCGACATGGCTCTGTATAGCTCGTTCCTGTTTACGCTGTCATAAGCGACTTTAAAATCGATAAAGAGGTGGTGAGTATCGATCTGGAATTCTTGGGTCTTTTCCAAAATCTGCCGAAGTGTGAAAATTTGGTCGACGGTTGACTTACCGGGTCTGAAACCACACTGTAAGGGGCCAATCAGTTCACGTGCGAAAGGGCTTAGACGTTCACACAGAATGGCCGAAAAGTTTATAGGCGACATTATGGAGACTTATTCCCCTGTAGTTGGCCCAGTTCAGAGTATCTGCTTTCTTGTGGATAGGGCACACAAGACACAACGCTGAGGTTCCATTCGTCAGGCATACTTTCATCCGACCAGATTGAACATATGAGGTGTATGCTCCGCACCAAGTCATCTCCCACTGCTTTGAATAGTTCAGCCGTAAGGCCATCCGCTCCAGCAGCCTTATTGGACTTAAGTTTTGATACTGCTACCCGAACTTCTTCTTGGTCGGGTAGACTGAGATTTTATTCGTCATCGTCCAAATCGAATGGATCATTCTTCCTGACAGCGATTTTGGTTGTCTTCGCAGTTTAACAGTCTGCAGAAGTGTTCTTTCCAAATTCTCAGCACCGACTGTGTATCTACTACGACATTCCCACCCTCGTTTCTACAGGCTTCCGCTCAGGTTTTGTAACCCTTGGACGAATGTTTTACCCTTTGGTAGAACTTCCGAACATTGCTCTCTCCATAGCACCCCTCAATAGATTCAACCATTCGTTTTTCCAGTTCTCTTTTTTCTTTCTGTAAAGCCTATGTTCCTCCTTCCTCTGTTGCTGGTATACCGCACGGGAAGCGCTCTTGGCAGCCCTGGTTCTGGCCTGTAGAACTGCCTGATAAGCTTTGTTTTTGACCGTGTGAGCGAGCCTATACTCATCATCGAACCAGGTGTTTCTTTGAAGTCGGAAACTTTAAACATCAGTAGCTGCTTTTTCGATGGCCAGTTTGCAATATTGTCACTGGGCCTCTGGATTTGGAGCAGCTGCCAGGCTTGTCGAGAGATAAGACGAGACATGGTTGGCAAAGGTTCTGGCAGTCTCTCGCTGTTGTAACTTCGCATCACATCAAAAATTTCTCACAGTGGATGCTCGATCCTGCGATCTCTTGGATATCCACAATCATACTTTATCTTCTACAAGGTAGTGGTCTGGGCAGATGTTGGCCCTTCGGAAAGTGCGGAAATCCTGCTATCGATAGTGATATAATCAGTTTGGTTGAAGGTATATTGATCAGTAGACCGCCAAGTCCCCTTGTGTAAATTGAGGTGTGGGAAGTATGTGCTAGCAATGATGACACTTCGCCCTGCAGCAAAGTCGATAAGCATGTGTCCGTTACCGGAGGTGTTGTCGTGCAGGCTATGCTTACCGACTATTCAGTCAAAGCTACCCTCCTTTCTAATCTTCGCGTTGAAAACACCAAGAATAATCTAAATGTCGTACTTCGGGCATTTTTCATACGTTTTATCGAAAAGATCATAGATCTTTTCTTTGGTCGTGTCAACTTTGTCCTCAGTGGGGGCGATGGCACGAATCAGAGAGATGTTGCTGAATTTGGACTTAATACGGATTGTGATTTCTAGTCATTTTTGTGGGTTTCCTAAAATCACAGGCCTATGTGAATAAACAACAATCGACCGATGGCCTTAAGTTGGACACAACACACGCCATCGCTCAATCCACACTTAAGACATGTTTTGATCTGTTTTCCCCAATTATGCCATGATGCTGGTTCGAGTTTTCTGATCCTCAAAACTACATAGGGTAGACATTTTGATAAAACTGGAATTTCAAATTTATGAACACTATAACGAATGCATCCGCTAACCTTAAACCTCCCACGTGTGAATCTCTTTCAATTTCCTGTGACTCAATGCGGTACCTAAACCTCAATTTTCCATGTAGACAAAGGGAACTTCATTCCCCACTTTGTCTGCTAAAATCAGTTCGGCTTTAACACAATACCACTCAACATGCAAACAAATTAAAAATGCGAACAAAAAAAGATTCACCCAAAAATCACATTAGGCGACAAAACCATCCGCGTTGAGCCCCCAATTCTGAAAGTGTATAACACTATAACCTATCCAAAGCATTTTCGTATTCATCTACGGCCTCTATTCAGCAATTCCACTATGAACTTCATGGATACGTTGACATTGTGAATGCACGAGCACCAACGTATTTTAATTAATCGTCTGAGTTTCTGACCAATCTAATGTCACTCCTCCGCCGCGCTCCAGCATGTCATTCCGCCGAGCACGCCTCGCCGTAGTGAAAAACATCAGTCAGGTGGAAAAACCGCAAGTAAAACTGCCACGTGCTGACTCCCATTTTTATATAATTTTCCTGCTAGACCCATCGACCGGATGGACAGATGTATTCGCTGTGTAAATAATTGTCACTCGGATGCAGGCAAGGTCCTTTGGTTTCAGCCAGTGTGTCCAAAAACGGAAACCCTGGTGCCATGCTGCCGCCGTCACGCCAGCCGCGCCACCTGGTCCGGTGAATACTTAACATTTCAATTAGTAAACAGGATAAACAGGGTTATTTAACTATTTTCGGTTGTAAAATGTGATGTAGGGTTTTCACGGGAAAAAAGGAACATGACATACCTTTGCCTACATTTGGGGCTGTTTGCCTGTTTTGTGTGAATCCTGGTTGGTTGTTTTAATTTTAATTATTTGCCAGGACGCACTCAATTGAAACCAAGTGGAGTGGTCTTCATAATTTTTTGGAACAAAAATTGTTTAATTGCTTTCACATTCGGATCTATAGTTTTTGAGGTGCGATTTTGCTGGAGGACATAATATATGGTTTGGTTATAGAGTGTCCTTGTTCGGTGTTGTGTTGCTGTGGCTGTGCTGAGTTAACATGCTGTTTATTTAAATAGATAGCCCCTACATAGCTTTATAAATAATTTGAATGAGGGATGTGGGATTAACTGAAATAATGATAAGGAAATGGATACGAGACAAACGCTGATTTAATGAATTAAACATATTTTTTGACGGAGCTTTACGGGTTAGTATTTGTTTACTTTTTGTACTTTAGGTAGTTGGCCATTTTAACTTGTTCTATATCACAAGCAAAAAATTAAAGTTTAATTAAAACTTAACAGAATTTGTTCCCTTCATACCGTCCCCCAGTCTTTAGGTGAATCTGTTTGCTTTTTTGAGCTTAGCTTAAACCTGGGGAACAGCGCCAACTATGCAAACTGCCCATGATGTGTTGGGATTCTTCAGTCGACCACAACAAAAACCTGTTACGTTGCTCGGTGCTCATCTAAGAACGAAGCCTGTCTGCTTCGCCAGAACCAGATCTGCCGAAACCAGCAAACTAAAAAAAAAGAGAGAGCTCGGAAAGTCAGCTGTCAAATCTATTGAGGGGTCCTACGACAGAAGCAAAGTTCGAAAGTTTTACAAAAAGGAAAGGAATTGATCCAAGGGGTATAAAACCCCGGGCTTAGTAAATGTACCGTCGGTGTTGAGGATTTGGAGAAAACACTCCTGAAGACTGTTTAACGGCGATCACAACAAAGTTATCGATGTCGGGCAGAATGATATATTCGATTTGGATTATGATGAAACAAGACTTCCGTCCACCCGACCAGGAAGAAGTTCGACTAGCGACATCTCAAATAAGTTCCTTCTTCCAAAGCGGGAAGTCTTCCGGCCAAGCCCTTCAAAGAATCGGGAGACGACTTGGTGAGGATTATACACTAACTTATTTGTTAAATCTAGTGGGATAAAAGTATGCCTGACAAATGGAACCTCATCACCCAAGTAACAATTTAACTTGGATAAGGTTCTTAAACAAGCTATTTTTTAGACTGCCATAGACACAGAAAAGGGCCTTATACAAATCATTTTGGCGCAAATTTCGCAAACTATTTAACTGCTATAAAATTTTTTTGGCAGGTGCTATAGCAGCAAATAGCTTTTCATGAAATGCAATTAGCTTGGCTGAGCAGGCCAATTTCTGTCACCTAAATTTTAATAGCTTGCTTGCTGTTATAAAAAGGCAATACCAAAGCCATTTGATGGCAGTTTTGCCCAATAGTTTGCCGTAAATTTTAAAATAAAGGAATGAATAAAAAAATGTTTTTTATAAAAAAAAAAAAAAACTTATTTTTCATGGTAACTTTGGTAATTGTGTGTATATTATTATATTGCATTATAGTTTTGAAGAATCCAATCTCACAAACTCCATTTAGTAAGCTCCGTAACCTTGACCCAACTGTATTCTGCAAAGATTGAAATTCTTCATTAATTTTAAAAGTGAAAAGTTATTTGTACTTACCTCGTTTTGAACTGGAGTCCTTCTTCATATCACTCCGGCACTCTACCACTACGCCAATCGCCAATTCGTTACTGAGAATATCAACATCAAATGTTTACTAGTCGATGTTGAAACCATAAACTTCACGTCACCTTTTACGTTACGTTATAAATATTTTTGAAAAAGTAGGCTTTGCTTTTGTCGCCAAAAATAGCTTGTGTTGATTAAATTACAAACAAAAAATTTTCGCGCGTGAAAGTGGCTGTGCAAAAGTTAAAATTTAAGAAGAAAAAAAATGTGTTGTTTTAAAATCGTCGAGAAGCTTGAAAACGGCAAAAGCCTTTTGTCCATTGTTCCAAATCAATGGGAAAACAGCGGAAAATTAATTTGGCCTCCCAAGTCTTTGGTGGACAAATTTCTTAAAAAGCCTTGGGATCCACCAGGCACAGTGCACGATGTTTGGACTCAACTTGAATGTGTCCTGAAAAGGAGCTACCTTTCAACATGCAAGGAAGCATTGAAAGAAATCAGCAACATGTCTGACATGAGCGACAACACTGGTGAGGAATCCAAGGCTTTTTACCGCTTGCTGAAACGAAAGCGCACAGCAGGTGCTTGCCAAGTCATTTCCACTGTGCAAAATGCGGACAGTGAGAGGTGTAACTTTAATAATGTAAAGTGCTTTTATATGACATTATAAACCCGCAGTTTTGTATACATCCCTATTTATTACAGTTCCAAGTCCAAGAGAATACAAAGAAGAGGCACCATATGAAGATGGAAATGAACTTCCAATAATATTACAAGAACAACGCTTTTATAAGCAGCAAGTCCAGCAACAACCACTACAGCAGATCCAGCAGCACCCACCACACCAGGTGCATATATCTGGGAACCAGCAGCATAGCCACCAGCGGCAATTAGACCATCAGCAGCAAAAAGATCAGCCACTACAGCAGACCCAGCAGCAGCCATCACAGCAGGGAGCAGGCATATATCTGGAAACCAGCAGCATAGCCATCAGCAGCGATTCCACCAGCAGCAATTCCACCATCAGCAGCAACACGATCAGCCACTACAGCAGGTCCAGCAGCATAGCTATCAGCACCAACTCTACCATCAGCAGCAACAAGATCAGCCAACGGGTTCCCAGCAACATCAGATTAATTCGACAGCCTTCACTGGGGTCACTAGTGACGAATATATACTGATCCCTTCAACCGAGAGAGGGCAACAAACGTCAAATTTGGAAAGAATGGTAACTGCGCTAGGATCTGAATTTGCCAAACTTAAAACCAGAGTGGAGCATTGTATCTTCCTCCACGTACAGACAATGGCAAAAATAGTCAGGCTTTTCTTCACAAAAAGAAAAAAATCGAAGATTACTCTCGATTTGAAACCATCGACAGCATAGAGGAGCTGATAACGTTAGAAGAAAAATTAAAAAACAAAGAATTCGTTCATAACATGGTCTTGTGCCTTATCCACAAGAATGCAAGTGCTCTGAACTTCGCCAACTTCATCTAAATGTCTCTTTTAGAAATGCGTCGGCTAACCTGTGTCAACATTTCAATCCTTTCCCGCGGGAACACATTAGCCCTATCAGCATGGACTCAAATTAGGTAAGTCAACCATCGACCAAATCTTCACACTTCGACAGATTTTAAAAAAGACCGGAGAATTCCACATCGATACTCACCACCTCTCTATCGATTTTAAAGTCGCCTATGACAGCGTGGACAGGAACAAGCTATACAGAGCCATGTCACTTCTTGGCATCACAGCTAAACTCGTTCGTTTGTGCAGGATGACTATGTAGAACTCGCGCTGCTCCGTCAAGGTTGGTAAGAACACCACCGAATCATTAACTGTCATGTAACCTCTTCGATATCATTCTTGAGGCAATACTACGCAACTCGCATGTCAACACCAGCGGAACGATTTTTTTTAAATCCGTTCAATTACTTGGCTATGCTGATGATATTGACATTATTGGAAGAACAATGCGCGCTTTTAGTGGAGCGAGTATTCACAAGTATTGAAATGGAGGTGGCAAAAATAAGACTGCCTGGAAATGAAGATAAGGCAAAGTATATTCTGTTTTCGGGTGCAGAACATCACCACGGTAGACTCGGATAAAACGTCACAATGGACAGATAAAACTTTGAAGTTGTGAAGGACTTTGTCTATTTGGGTTCCACTATATGTAACCTCTCAGAACAACATCAGTGAAGAGATCAGTCGAAGAATCACTCTTGCCAATCGCTGTTTCTTCGGGCTTAGAAGTCATTTTAGTACCAAAGCCCTCTTTCAAAGGACCAAGGAGGCACTATACAAGACCCTTATCATCCCAGTCCTGCTGTATGGGACACCAGTGTGGACACTGACAAAATCGGATGAATACCAGCTGGGGTGTTTTAAAGATTCTTCGAGTGATATTCGGTCCTGTATTTATCAATGGAGTATGGAGGAGAAAATTAATTGGCGAACTGTACGGGCTGTAGAGCGATACTGACTTGGTTAAGAAGCTGAAAATACAGTGACTTAGATGGCTGGGCCATGTGGAGCGTACGGACGAAAACGCTCCTGCCCGACGAGTCTTCGATTTCAACCCGGAGAGCCGACGCAGTTCTGGAAGACCCCATCTAAGGTGGCGCGATCAAGTGGAGAACGACCCCAACCAACTTGGTGTGCGCAACTGGGAGCCACTGGCTAGGGACCGGCCTAGCAGGTGAGAGTTGTTGGTTAAGTCCGTGGTCCACAATGGACTGTCTGAGCTACCTTATGTAAGTAAGTAAGTCCTCAGGCAACGAGGAGGTCTAAAAACCTATGTGCGGTTCATCATGGACATGAACGAGGGGTGTCCCCCGCTCTTTATTTTAGTCATTGAAGGTAAGATGACGGACCCCAAAATAGTTCAGTTATTCTTAGCGGACAATGCAGATGCAGACATAAGAAGCGAAGACTCTTCATCCCTGCAATGGGCACTTGATATCTTCCAGTTAACCGTATCTATAGGTCCAAAATATTTTGAATAGCTGGGCTACCCGTTTTCAGATCCTCACTCAATATCACACACTTTTCTAATACGATCAAGGGGGGTGCAAAAAGAGAGGGATGAATAAAAACTCCTACAAGGTTATGACGCGATTCCAGCACTTAGTTAGCCTTACAAATGGAACACCTATCCTAGACTATCAACTAGAAAATTCTAAGCCCACCTTAAGCTTACCTTGCCAATTAAGAATCCGTTATTTCTATTGAGTATGTTCAAAACTTAATTATACTTTGGCGCTTTCGTTAAAACCTACCTTGGGAGTTGGGAGCTAAAGCAAAAAATAATCCTTTTGCCCTGTTCATGTTGGTTCAGAACAATGCGTTGCTGATTAAGTGTTTCGATAGCTCTGTGGCTCCCGTTCAGAAAAAAGGACACATAAATGACTTCAAGGATCCGTTTTATTTGATCATTATCCGGCATCCGTTTAATCTTTATTGGTAGTTTTTATTTGTTTTGCACATGCAGGCGTTTTAGACAAATTAAATTTATAACGAGCAACACAAAAGAAATTTATTTTGAAATGAATCCTAAACCAACATCAAAGTAATCAACCCCGGCGGCGGCAACGTGGTGTCATGTCCTTATGACACAAACAAATCGTTTCTCAAAACGATCAAACACCATTTCGTTTCGTCTTGTTTGTGTTGTCCTCCACCGTCCACCCACAACACTATAAAGTTCATTAATTTCCGTTTTTAATTATCGTGTTATCGTTCCCGTTCGACCGCAATATAAATGAAAAATGTGAATATGACTCTCTCGTTTGCAATAATACGAATGTCCTTTTGCTGTCACTGTCACAAAAATAAAATAAATAATAATAATAATAATTTCCGACAAAGACAAAACACGAAGCCAAACAAGGACACGTCTTCCCTTAATCGTCCATTCTTAAGCCAACAAAAAAGGGATTGTATTTTATTATAATACAAGGATTGTCACTCACACTTTTACGAGTAACGTCGTGTGTACCAAGAGTATACACAAACTCACATATGTTTTTGGGTTCATAACATAACCCGTCACCGCAGTCGGTCGGTCGTTGGGTTGGACCCGTGTCGCCTCCGTCGGAGTCCAATCTGATTGCTTGACAAGCCATCAACTTGTCACGATGTTTTTATGAACAAATGAAGGAATGTGCTTTCCTTTTCCTATGTCGCGTCGTATTTGTGTAGACTTTCCTTTATTTTGTTTCATGTGTTTGTGTTTGTACATATTAATCCTTTTTCCAATAATAATTATTGTTTGTTTGGCCCCGTGTGCTGAGAGAATTAAAATCATGACACCATAATCCTTATTTTTTTTTTTTCATTCGTAATTTTTCTGTCATTTTCATTTTGATTGCCATCCGAGGGGTATTTTATTTACAAGGAAAATTACACAAAGTGAAAGGATACAAAAAATGCTGTTGCTGTGTTGTGTGTCAAAAGGATATAATATTTGTAAGTAGTTCAGGAGTTGACAAGAGTTCTAACTGGAGGCGGCGGCGGCGGGTAGTTGTAATAATAAAAACAATTAATCTTAAAACATGTTGTCCTCAGCGAACACATTTATACACAATTTTTAATCCTTCATTCATGTCCTATTTTGTCATGAATGTGAAAAGATGCTGACTGGGTCCTTCGGGCCAGGCTAGTTCAGGCAACAACCACAGCAAGCGCATTTTGCATATTTTATTGCCAAACAAGAGAATACTTGGAGCAAAAGATGAACACAAATATAAATTTATATGATATCCTTAACTTGGTGTAATTATTTGTGTCATGTCCTGCGGGAGTAGTTGTTATTATGAGTCGACAAACTATAAACTCCATTGTCACTTATATTGTACAACACCATCATCAGCAGTTCAGTTCAGTTGGTTGGTTGGTTAGTTCATATTATCCTTGCTGCGAGAATATTTTTGATAGCTTCACTGTTAATTCTTCCATTATCAGTTAGAGTTAGAGGTGACAGACAAGAAGATCTTAGAAGGACACACAAACTTGTCTGAGTATTTCGCAACCGCAGGGTAATGTTTGCGTGCTCGTTATAAACCTATATACACTCTTGTATATAGATAACCGGTGATAAAAAGGATAATAACTTTGATAAGATGGTTGACATCGTTTCTATTTATGTATTTTGTTTTTATTTCGAGCTCCGTCATTTTATTTATGAGGATGACTTGTGACGCGCTAGGTTACCGTTACATAGTATTCAAGCAAAAAGTTACAATTGCAGGTTTTGTGAAAACTCACAATGCTAGAGTATAATATGTTTTGCATGAGTTACACAGGAAAGCCAAAGTGTGTCGAAATGAAGAAATATAAAGGGTTTTCTAACTGAGACTTCCGAACTTTGAGAGTTGATAGCGGCCATATTGTTAAAGCTGCATCTGTCATCTGTCAAATTGGCTGACATTTATTGAGTCTGTTATGCCAAATTACCACCGACGGATATAGTGTTGTTCAACAACATGTTTAAATGATAAAACTGTTTTACCAAAATAGGCTTCTGTTAGGGCAACATTCCGCACTATTTGCCCATTTTACGGTTTCCACAATCTGTCCTACTGTGACAGAGAGGTATTCGTAGTGTAATGCATAAATTTGAGTCCACTGGATCATTAAACGATCAACCAATCCAACACCAGTACGTCAATGAATCCCCAGATCAGCCGAAAAAGTAGGAAAATCTGAGACAGTCGATTTCGCGTCGCTCACAAGAAATTCAATCGATCCAGAGGAGCTGAAGGTAAATGTCGACAGACAACGACATGTGTTCACTGAATGGGGTCTGGAGCAGCAGTTGGAAACTGACTCTTACTTTCATCGAAAAATCATACTCAGCGATGAGATGAATTGGTATGTCAACAATCAAAATGGACGTGTTTGGGATCACACAAGATCTTTTGAATTTACGGAGTTAAAATGTGCCCATCTTCTTCCAACTAAACACTAAACTGGTATAATGTCTACTTGTTTTGGTTTTGACTTAGTAAGTAATAGCTTGTATAGAACTTGTATAAGCAAACTTACACAGGTCAAGCATTTAAATCTGCTGTCAGGCCTTTGAAATGAGTTTCCGAAAATCTATTCAAGGTTTTGCAGATGCAAGTCTATAAGCAGAACTGTATAAGGCTATCCGAAATGTTTGAATGAAAATTCTCAAGGAACACGTCAAAACCTTTGCAAATGCTAGTTTAAGTGACGGACTGGTGGTAGACTGCTGTGCTAGAGTGGCAAGTGATGGGCGATACATCGATAACTGTTAACAGTAACCTAATATTCATCGGTAACTGTTGTAACCGGTTACTCGATATTCAAGTTAGTGGTTACCAGTTATTTCAGTAATAGTTAACAAAATAACTCTTAAGATATAATATTTACGGGTTGGCTACGTGACCAGTACTTCCGGGACTATTATGTGAGCTTGAGACACCAAGAATCGAGAGATCTCGCCACTTGGTTCAAACGGAGCTACATTGGTAGCCGAATCGTCAGACCTCGATACCAGCCTTCTTTTTGGACGACGGGAGCAACACTTTCCACGCACCCAAAACAGTGTTGAAGCGTGGCATCGTCGCTTAAAGGTTGTGGTTGGTCAGAGACACGCAGGTCTTTACAAGCTGATTGGGGATCTTGGCAAAGAACTGATCCTAGCCAAGCTAAGCATTGAAAAAGTCAGACGAGGAGAACAGCCGCCAAAAACCAGAACTATGCAAAAAAATGAGCGCATACAAAGAGTGCTGAGCAGCAGGAAAACCACGATAAAAAAGTTCCTGCTCAACATTGCGCACAACACAAACATAGCATAAACACAACTGATTCAATAAATCTGTCCTTTTCAGGACGACCAAGAATTCTATAAGAGATACGAATTCTTTTTCTTCATCAGAACATTTTATTGTGTTCCTATATATTTTTGTATTTTGGTCTTCTCGCTCATGTTTTCGTTAATAACTTTTGAAATATGTGGGCTTTCGTAATATTTCATAGGTAATGAATCCTGGTATCAATAAAGTGCACGACTGGGTCGTACGAACTTGCTCTAATGTGTTAAAATGGTCTTGGGTGCTTGAGATTTTGGGAAAAAAGCGTTGAAAATAAAATGCACGACTGGGTCGCACGAACTTGCTCTTATGATAAGCAATTGCGTAGTGGCTGCATATATGGATATTAAAAAAAAATTAAATAATTTCGAAAATTCTTTTATTTTTTAAATTAGCTTAAGAGTTTTCTCGGAAAAACTAAGTATGCAATAAAATTTCACAGCTATACGGCAATCTAGGAAAAAAAAAATATTTAAAATCGTTCGACCAGTTTTTTTTTTAAAGGTTATTTTTGAAAAACTTTTTCAAAAAATATTTTGAAATTTATTTGAGTATGCAAATATATGGCAATCTGTAGTTTACACTTGAGAAATGATTTTAAAAAAAAAATCAATGTACCCGTTTCCAACATATTTCGAAAACCAAAATTTTTTTTGAAAAAATTATAAAAAATCAAAAAAAAAAAGTTTTGAAAATTTTGAAATGCCATATTAATTAAATTATGAATGACTTCCTGTGGCCAAAATTTTATTGAAATCGAATATATAGTTTACGAGAAAATTTGATTTGAAAATATTGGTTCTATGAAAGGTACCGTTATTAGACAAATTTTGAAAAAAAATTTCAAACCAAAAGATAGATTTTCTTGCAAAAATAGCATTCTGAAAGTTTTATCAAAATCGTTAGAGCCGTTTTTGAGAAAATCAATTTTTGTCTTCAAGATTGTATGGCAGGTGCCGTTATTTTTGGACCTAGAGCAAAAATAAAAAATATGTTCCGAGGAAAGGCCAAATAAATCCTAAATACCAAATTTGAAGCAAATCGGCCCACTTGTTCAGCCTCCAGAGGCGCGAACAGACAGACAGACAGATAGACAGACAGACAGACAGACAGACAGACGGACGGAATTCCCAGACCCACTTTTTTCGACTTCTCATGTGTGATTGTTATCTCAAATTTTTTTTTCTGCACGAATCCATAACTTGCCTTATAGTACCTATAATCGCAAGTAAAAAATGAAAAAAAGAGATTTTTGTTGACAGATTTCACGAAAATATGATAGGAAAATGGAAAATTCAATTGTTCTCTCTTTGCGATTCTCATGATTTTAGCCCCTATATCAAATTACAAAAAATATCTTGAAAGTGATTAAAGTGACAAAGTTTACCAGTAAAATATTAAGTGTTATATAAAGTGTTAATATAGGTATCAAGTTCACGAAAAATCATTTTTAAAAAACAACAATGGAAAATACGGCACAGGTAAGACAAATTTTATGTTCTAAAATTTACTAAAAAAAAAATACCAAAAAAGGCTTTAAGCAGTATTTCTAGAGCACTGATTTTTTCTCAAAAGGCTCAACAGATTTAATTTTTAAATCTGCCTATTGCTTAGTATTTTGTCATGAATTATTTAACAATATTTTTGTTTCTGATAAAAGTTAACTAAATTTAATTTTAAACAGATTGTGTATTCAAAAAGAGGGCAAGTCATGCTAGAAAAGGATGGTTATCTCTTCCATCAGGAGAAGAAAACGGAGAGAAAGCGCATCTGGAAATGCGTCGGGCGCGAACAAAGCTTCTGCAAGGCACGGTTGCACACCGTTGATCGAGGGGAGGAATATATTATAGAAAAAACCATAGAAGAACATAGCCACGCACCCCTGGCTCATGAAAAGGAGATCCATAAGGCCAACTGTAATCTCAAAAATAAGGCAGAAGGTGCACTCCCACCGAGCACCATAATAAGGGACACCACTGTGGAAGTGGAACCAGCGTGCCGCGTAAATCTACCAACCAAGCGAGCTCAGAAGATGAAAATTCATCGGGTTCGAGCGAGTCTGACAAGAGAGCCGGAAAGCGTAGAAGAAATCAATATCCCCACACACCTACGGTTTGTAGAAGCTGAGCTTTTCGTGCTCTCAGAAGTGATATATTCCACCGTTAAAAATATGCTTCTGGGGCCAAAAACTTCGATAACCCTAATTTCGCAATCGAAATGCTGGTTGGTAGACGGCACGTTCGCTGTGGTTCCTTCCATAATGGGGCTACTATTTTCCGTTCACGGCTACCTCGACGGTATAGTTGTCCCATTGGTGTTCTGCCTAATGAGCAGCAGAACAGAAGAGGCCTATGAGGAGTTCTGGCTTCAGCTCTTCAGAAGTGCCGTCGAGTTCGATGCCTTTCTTAAGCCAGAAATAATAATTTCAGACTTCGAAAAGGCAATTTTGAGCTCAACCACCACGGTCTTCCCTCAAACCACAAAAAAGGGATGTTTGTTTCACTTTGGCCAAATTATTTGGCGAAGAGTTCAGGCAATGGGATTCGCTGCCAAATATGGAAGAGAAGCATCCTTTTCACTGGAGGTGAGAATGCTAAAGGCTCTAGCATTCGTTCCACCGGATGAAGTTGAGCAGTACTTCCGCGAATACTATGCCGGCTTGAGACACCAAGAATCAAAAGTTCTCGCCACCTGGTTCAAAGTGCACTATATTGCCAGCCTTCTTTTTGGACGACGGGAGCATCCGTCACGGACCAACACTTTCCACGCACCCAAAACAGTGTTGAAGCGTGACATCGTCGCCTTAAAACCGTGGTAGGACAAAGACACGCAGGCCTTTATAAACTCGTGGGTGACCTGGGGAAGGAAATAATCCTTGCCAATCTCTCTGTGGAAAGGATACGGCGAGGAGAAGAGGCGCCAAAAACAAGAACCATTCAGAAAAACGAAAGAATCCAGAGAGTTCTGAGCAGTAGGACAAGGTGCAGGGAAATAACTTCACTTGGGAAATAACTTCACATGGGAAATAACTTCACCACCAGTGGGAAATAACTTCACTTTTTTGATGTGAAGTTATTTCCCACTTTGAGTGGGAAA
Source organism: Platycheirus albimanus (assembly GCA_916050605.2). NCBI lineage: Eukaryota > Metazoa > Arthropoda > Insecta > Diptera > Syrphidae > Platycheirus > Platycheirus albimanus. Next base: position 270,810,822 of record OU696696.1, on the reverse strand, counting down.
CAATATAACTTAAAATTTGGTGAAGTTATTTCCCACCTTGTTTTCTAAGAATTGTTGATAAAAATAGCAAAGAGTAAGGGTTTTTTGTGTTAACAATTTATATGTCCCAGTATCTTGTGGCTATAAGCAATTGTTAATTATTCATTTTGCTTACTCCGAACATGTAATGATCCGCACGATTTTTTTTACAATAACTCACTTTATATTTAATTTTTTTGTTCGCGCGAATTTTTCACAATTACTTTATATTTTGTATATACAAAAAAAAATTTTTAATATAAAGTATTACATGAAAATAATAAGTATACTTACATGTTCGGAGTTAGCAAAATGAATAATTCACAACTGCTTATAGCCACAAGATACTGGGATAACATATTTTACTATAGCACGAGCTGTTTGCAAAGAAAATGAGCTTGAAAATTAGCAACATGAATAATTGCAACAACTCTGATGGAATCTTCAAAACTTAGGTTGGAGTGAAGTTATTCCCCACTTAAAGTGGGAAATAACTTCACCAACAAAAGTGAAATTATTTCCCACAAAAAAGTTAAGTTATTTCCCACTCAAAGTATAAAATAACTTCACATCAAAAAAGTGAAGTTATTTCTACCTGGTGGTGAAGTTATTTCCCATGTGAAGTTATTTCCCAGTGAAGTTATTTCCCTGCACCGTAGGACAACCACCACCAAAAAACAGTTTCTGCTAAATATTGCCAGCAATGTGAATATTGCATAAACAAATAGTTCACCCAAATCCGTCCTTTTCAGGACGACCAAAATTTACATTAAAGAGTACAATTGATGATTTCTTTTATATTATGACTTAAAACGACGGGTAGGCTATATTTGGTGGCAAAACGTTTTATCGCATGTCGTTTGCCCGTTGTTTGCCTCAAAAATATTAAATTTACTGCGCCTGTGTCTGTAACATTTGTAATTAATTTGACCTGGGTGGTCCGCTTCGCGGGATCTCTTGATTTTCTCCTGCTTTTTCGGGGGCACACCGCGCTCACGCAGCTTCGCTGCTCCGCTAAGGGTATGTAAATTTGTCAGGCAGGCGCCTGTGTCTGTAACATTTGTAATTAATTTGACCTGGGTGGCACGCTTCGCGGGATCTTTTGATTTTCTCCTCCTTTTTCGGGGGCACACCGCGCTCACGCAGCTTCGCTGCTCCGCTAAAGGTATGCATATTTGTCAGGCAGGCGCCTATGTCAAACAGTTTTCGTAATCAATAGTACCTGGAAGTCCCTTAGAATATAAATTAATCAAAAGAAGACAAAATAATTTGTTTGTGTTTCTATATTTTTGAAGTGAAACTTCTTTAGAATCGTTGTGATTTCAAACCGGATGCAACGAAAAAACGACAGGTAACAGACACCAATACAAAAATGTGTAGGATGAAGCCAGGAAAGAATGAGACAGAAATATACATACTATTTTATATTATCGGTCTCTCCTCTTTGTCCCATACTTCGTAGCGTCCCCACTCCCGTCTTCTAAGCATAGTCGCCTGTAATTTGTGAGCCAGAGCGAGAGAGCAGATGTCGGTGTGTATGTATATTGCACACTGTTTAATACGTGCTTGTATTTGAGCATTTTACGTGTGTTAGTGTATGTGAAAACTACGTGAGCTACTGTACACTGTATGCGGCTGCGTATTACAGCTTTTTAGTAAGATGTCAGCGTGGTGTGTTGTGTTATTATTGAAGTGAAACTTCTTTAATATCGGGGTAATTTGAAACTCGACGAAACGGAAATGCAACATGACACTTTTAAGCAAATATGTAAATCAATTAAAAAAAAATATATCGCAACAAGTCTGAGAGAGAACGAATGAAAAAAAAAATATGACACAGTATTTTATATTCTAGCTCTCATTTTCTCCTATCATACGTTTTGCCTCTCACTCAGGTCTACTAAGCATTATGTTAAACAAAAGCGAGTGAGCAGGCGCGTTGGTACGATTAAGTTAGTATGTTAGTTAATATAGGTACGTGATTTGAATGCTGTCTAACAAGAAAAGCTTTACAAAAGGTTTCAATAAACTTAATTCAAGAAGAATGTAAAATTCAAACAAATACATAACAAAAGTATTTATAAAAAATTGGCATTCAAAAAATTATTTAAATTTTAAAAAAGTATCCTGAATTTTTGAAAATAGTCAGTTTTCGAATATTTTTTTGACTTGTTTTAAATAGTGGCGTCCCGGAGTTCATACTTTAAAAGGGAGTCAAAACGGCGCAAAGTATGTCGGTACGTCTGTATGCTTGAATATGATTTCTACCAATATCTTTTTGCACTAAGTGTTTTAAAGTGCCTCCGAAATCGGTGGTCAAACGTTACACGGTCTATCGTTTTGCGGTCAAATGTAACGTTCCCTTCTTATCGGTTATTGTAATAACTAGGAAGGGATAACTGGCAAGGCTGCTTTATTGCTCGGCAGATAGGCAATCAACTATATTCCAACTTGTTTGGAATACTAGGAGACCCATGCTCGCGTTGCTTTTCAAAGTTTTAAGAAATATATGTATTTTTTTATTTTGTATATACTATTTATTTCTCAACTTGTGGGTACAGTTAAGAATCGATTTAAGTCTTAAATTTTGCGTACAATGCTTTATTTAACAATACTCATTTTTGTGAGGTGTACAATATATATTTTTTTTTTTTGTTTCCATCATCGTTTCGATAGAATTTTTGTAATTCAAAAGTTTATAGTTTGACACTTGATAGATAGGGGATGAGCTTATATTTTAACTCTGTAATAAAATAAAGGGCACAATTGCTTCGTACATACTCAAGGTTGCTGGACAAGGAGCCCTGATGATCCCTGTCCCTTCTATTCAGCCATACTTTTTCTGAAAGGGAACGAGTGTCCCATTCCCTAGCATCTACATAATAATGTTATTAATAGACGTTTTTGTTTTTTCATCCGGAAAAGCGCTCTGAACAAAGTTCGTGTACTTTATATATCGAGCTCGCTCTGAACGTCCTCTGAACCTGTGTTCAGAGCGCTCGGCTCTGCACTATTTATGAAGCGAATTTAAGCACTTTTAAGGGTAGTACGCAGCTCGAGCTAAATTTTATGATATTATAAATAGTAGGTTAGGTAGGATGAATTATCAAGAGCAGAACGGGAAAACGCCTCTTAAGCTAATACAAGAAGTCAATCAAGACACGCTGGAACTCCGTTTTTTACATGGTAGAGCATTTTGTTCTTTTGGAGGACGCCATTAAAAGTATGGTTGCTGTTGTGAAAAACGATCTTGAGCTATTGTCGACCACTGAATGGGAGGTTTCAAAACAGCAGCTATGCCAAAAAGCTTATTACTCGAGAGAGTTATGCAACTTCATCGTACTTGATTCCCATCTCCAATGGCCTTAACGAGGTGTGCAGCAATTAAAAAAAAAGGATATCTTCCTGTGATAGCAAAAGTGCTGAATGTTGTGAAACTGCAATTGATTGAGAGGTTGTCCATTCTGGAGAGCAGCAACACTCTGCTCCTCTCGAAATTCTTAGATCCAAGATTTAAAATGCTCGGATTCTCCGTAGCAGAAGCTACAAAGGCACTTGTGACGGATTTAGTTTGTTATCTACTAACTACTGAACGTGAAGCTTCCGGCAATAACAGCTCCGCTCAACAGGAGTCTACATCTATTGAAAATGATATCAGGGCGAATGAGAATAATGAATTTTGTGTCTGGGGTGCCTTTGAAAAGAATATTTCAGTAGGTCAACCAATGGGAACATCAAGGTCGAGATCCATAATTGAAACTCAGAGGTATTTGGAGGAATCAATTCTTTTAAGGAAAGAGGACCCTTTAAAGTGGTGGCGGGAAAATCACTACAATTTTCCATACCTCTCAAAACTGGTGAGACAAAAGTTGTGTCCCCAAGCGTCTTCGGTTCCATGAGAGAGACTATTTTCAAAAGCAGGCCTCATTCTTTCAGACAATAGAAATCGTTCTTTCATCAACAAAAGTAAAACAGCTTTTGTTTTTAAATGTGAATAGTTGCCACTTAAAATATTAATTATTTTATAATTTAGTTATTATAATTTTATAATAATTATTTTATAATTTTGTTGATTTTTAAGAATAAGAAATAATAAGAATAAAGCGTGTTGAATGCGTTTTCTACATTAAATTACTTTTTCAACTTATTCTAATTTCCTTTTCATTAGATGCTTCATTGTTCTTCATTAATTTGTTTTACTTTTTTGTATATGTTTAATTTTTCATACATTGTTACTTTTTATAATAATATAACTTTTTCATCTTATTCTAATTTCTTTTTCATTAGATTCTACATTTGTCTTTGTCATTAATTTGGTTTTGTTTTTTGTATTTGTTTAAGTTTTCATACATTTTATAATAATATTACTTTTTAACATAATTTTGTCCAATTTCATTATATAACATAGATGCTACATCTTTCATCCTTGATTTGTTATTTTTTGTGTATGTTAAAGTTTTCAAAAAATTGTATCTTTCGTAAACATTATTTTGTAATCTTAATTTTGTGTAATAAAAATATTTGTTTTCTCACTTAATTCGAATGCAGTTACTATTTATTTAAATTAATATAATAAGCTTATTTTTACTTGCCAGTATAGACAATATCACACATGATTAGGTATATAGACGTCGAACAAATTGGGTCTTGAAATTTCGTCCGTCTGTCTGTTTTCTTGCACCTCAAGTCTCAAGGGCATGAACGGAAGGCCGATGTGCTTCAAGTTTGGTATATTTAGTATTTACTTGCACGTCTTTCAGAAAATATTTGTTATTCTTGCTCTTGTTTGGGGCTGTTTGATTTTTTCGAAAACGACTCAAACGATTTTGATAAAACTTTGAAAATGCTATTTTTTAGGACAGTCTATATTTTTTGTAACGGTATATTTCTCATAGAATCGGTTTTTTAAAACCAATTTTTTCTCGTAAAATTATATCAAAGGCTAAATAAGGGCCTGCGTTTCAATCAACTCAAGTTTCCAAACCCCCCTTATAAATGTTTCTTATTTTTGACCAAATTTCAGATTTCTAGAACATAAGGTCCTGATATATTTATATGAGGCTAAATTTTGGGCCTGCGTTTCCTTAAACTCAAGTTTCCAAGCCCCCCCTTGGAAATTTTTCGTTGAAAAAAATGTTGTGGGTTTCTTTGTGCTCAATCTTATTTTCAACCGAATTTCAGATTTCAAGAACATAAGGTCCTCAGATATTTCTATGAGGCTAAATTAGGGCCTGCGTTTCTTTCAACTCAAGTTTCCAAGCCCCCCCTTGGAACTTTTTTGTTGAAAAAAATGTTGTGGGTTTCTTGGTGCTCAATCTTATTTCCAACCAAATTTCAGATTTCTTTGTGCTCAATCTTATTTTCAACCAAATTTCAGATTTCTAGAACATAAGGTCCTGAGATATTTCTATGAGGCTAAATTAGGGCCTGCATTTCTTTCAACTCAAGTTTCCAAGCCCCCCCTTGGAAATTTTTCGTCGAAAAAAATGTTGTGGGTTTCTTGGTGCTCAATCTTATTTTCAATTATATTTCAGATTTCTAGAACATAAGGTCCTGAGATATTTCTATGAGGCTAAATTAGGGCCTGCGTTTCTTTCAACTCAAGTTTCCAAGCCCCCCCTTGGAAATTTTTCGTCGAAAAAAATGTTGTGGGTTTCTTGGTGCTCAATCTTATTTTCAACCAAATTTCAGATTTCTAGAACATAAGGTCCTGAGATATTTCTATGAGGCTAAATTAGGGCCTGCGTTTCTTTCAACTCAAGTTTCCAAGCCCCCCCTTGGAAATTTTTCGTCGAAAAAAATGTTGTGGGTTTCTTGGTGCTCAATCTTATATTCAACCAAATTTCAGATTTCTAGCTAAATTAGGGCCTGCGTTTCTTTCAACTCAAGTTTCGAAGCCCTCCCTTGGAAATTTTTCGTCGAGAAAAATGTTGTGGGTTTCTAGAATTATTTGCAACCAAATTTAAGACTTCTAGAACATTAGGTCCTCAGATATTTCTATGAGGCTAAATTAGGGCCTGCGTTTCTTTCAACTCAAGTTTCCAAGCCCCCCCTTGGAAATTTTTCGTCGAAATAAATGTTGTGGGTTTCTTGGTGCTCAGTCTTATTTTCAACCAAATTTAAGATTTCTAGAACATAAGGTCCTGAGATATTTCTATGAGGCTAAATTAGGGCCTGCGTTTCTTTCAACTCAAGTTTCCAAGCCCCCCCCCCCCCCTTGGAAATTTTTCGTCGAAAAAAATGTTGTGGGTTTCTTGGTGCTCAGTCTTATTTTCAACAAAATTTCAGACTTCTATAACAAAAGGTCCTCAGATATTTCTATGAGGCTAAATAAGGGCCTCCGTTTCTTTCAACTCAAGTTTCCAACCCCCCTTGGAAATTTTTCGTCGAAAAAAATGTTGTGGGTTTCTTTGTGCTCAATCTTATTTTCAACCAAATTTCAGACTTCTAGAACATAAGGTCCTCAGATATTTCTATGAGGCTAAATTAGGGCCTGCGTGTCTTTCAACTCAAGTTTTCAAGCCTCCCCTTGGAAATTTTTCGTTGAAAAAAATGTTGTGGGTTTCTTTGTGCCCAATCTTTAATTTCAACCAAATTTCAGACTTCTAGAACAAAAGGTCCTCAGATATTTCTATGAGGCTAAATTAGGGACTGCGTTTCTTTCAACTCAAGTTTCCAAGCCCCCCCTTGGAAATTTTTCGTCGAAAAAAATGTTGTGGGTTTCTTGGTGCTCAATCTTATTTTCAACCAAATTTCAGATTTCTAGAACATAAGGTCCTAAGATATTTCTATGAGGCTAAATTAGGGCCTGCGTTTCTTTCAACTCAAGTTTCCAAGCCCCCCCTTGTAAATTTTTCGTTGAATAAAATTTTGTGGGTTTCTTGGTGCTCAATCTTATTTTCAACCAAATTTCAGATTTCTAGAACATAAGGTCCTAAGATATTTCTATGAGGCTAAATTAGGGCCTGCGTTTCTTTCAACTCAAGTTTCCAAGCCCCCCCTTGGAAATTTGTCGTCGAAAAAAATTTTGTGGGTTTCTTGGTGCTCAATCTTATTTTCAACCAAATTTCAGATTTCTAGAACATAAGGTCCTGAGATATTTCTCTGATCCTAAATTAGGGCCTGCGTTTCTTTAAACTCAAGTTTCCAAGCCCCCCCTTGGAAATTTTTCATGTTGTGGGTTTCTTTGTGCTCAATCTTAATTTCAACCAAATTTCAGACTTCTAGAACAAAAGGTCCTGAGATATTTCTGTGAGGCTAAATTAGGGCCTGCGTTTCTTTCAACTCAAGTTTCCAAGCCCCCCCTTGGAAATTTTTCGTCGACAAAAATGTTGTGGGTTTCTTGGTGCCCAATCTTTAATTTCAACCAAATTTCAGACTTCTAGAACAAAAGGTCCTCAGATATTTCTATGAGGCTAAATTAGGGCCTGCGTAGGGTGTCCATCATATCTCTTTAAAAGAGAACATGTTCTCTTTTTATGTTCAGATCTTTGTTACGCTTTCTATTTCGTTAAGGATCTATTTTTGTCCTCTTTTTTCGTGAATGTCTCTTTTTTTTGTTCCGATAATTTTTGAATTGATTTTATTCAATAATACAAGTAATCTTTATTATTATAACCCATGTGTTATGATTTTATCTTCGATTTACTACAAAATTTAAAAGACTACTACTTTTTACTTGTCAGCTGGGGTGGCTGTCAAATGTCAGATTCAATTTAAATGTTTTGAATATTTTTTCGTTGCGCCATCGAATAAGAAAGATTTAAGCACAAATCATTACTGTTTTTGAAAAAATGTGAGTTAAATGAATTCAATGCAAATTAAGGTATTTATAAGTATGAAATTTTAAACTTTTCTTTTCGCGGACATTAATCATTGTAATATTATAAGATTTTCGGAAGCTTACCGCGTAATTATTAGAAATATTTATTTATTTCTTCTTAACGACGTTTCGAAGAAATTTCACTCTTCGTATCTTGTAAAACGCTGAAATTTTTTCCTTAAAAGATTTCATTTTATTTATGTAAAAATAATCTGTTATTGTTAATTTTGTATGTGATTTATATTAGTTTAAATGGACTAAAACTAAAACAGACTGAATAGAGCTTTTATTTTTTTGTTAACTATTGTTTTTGTTATGTTTTGTTAATTTTTGTATGTATTTAGGTATTTAATAAAAAATGTTATGTAAAATTGTTCCTAAAACAAATATTTTTATATTCAATAAAAACAAAAAAAATCAACATTGCTTTTCTTTTTTTATTGTTTTTTTTTGTCTTTATTTTTTTTTGTGATGTTCTCTTTTTTAAAAGCTTTTGGAGGAAAATGTTCTCTTTTTAAAAAATCCCATATGGACACCCTAGGCCTGCGTTTCTTTCAACTCTTCTTGGTGCTCAATCTTATTTTCAACAAAATTTCAGACTTCTATAACAAAAGGTCCTCAGATATTTCTATGAGGCTAAATTAGGGCCTGCGTTTCTTTCAACTCAAGTTTCCCAGCCCCCCCTTGGAAATTTTTCGTTGAAAAAAATGTTGTGGGTTTCTTTATGCTCAATCTTATTTTCAACCAAGTTTCAGACTTCTATAACAAAAGGTCCTCAGATATTTCTACGAGGCTATATTAGGGCCTCCCTTTCTTTCAACTCAAGTTTCCAAGCCCCCCCTTGGAAATTTTTCGTCGAAAAAAATGTTGTGGGTTTCTTGGTGCTCAATCTTATTTTCAACCAAATTTCAGATTTCTATAACATAAGGTCCTGAGATATTTCTATGAGGCTAAATTAGGGCCTGCGTTTCTTTCAACTCAAGTTTCCCAGCCCCCCCTTGGACATTTTTCGTTGAAAAAAATGTTGTGGGTTTCTTTATGCTCAATCTTAATTTCAACCAAATTTCAGACTTCTAGAACAAAAGGTCCTCAGATATTTCTATGAGGCTAAATTAGGGCCTGCGTTTCTTTCAACTCAAGTTTCCAAGCCCCCCCTTGGAAATTTTTCGTCGAAAAAAATGTTGTGGGTTTCTTGGTGCTCAATCTTATTTTCAACAAAATTTCAGACTTCTATAACAAAAGGTCCTCAGATATTTCTATGAGGCTAAATTAGGGCCTGCGTTTCTTTCAACTCAGGTTTCCAAGCCCCCCCTTGGATATTTTTCGTCGAAAAAAATGTTGTGGGTTTCTTCGTGCTCAATCTTATTTTCAACCAAATTTCAGATTTCTAGAACATAAGGTCCTCAGATATTTCTATGAAGCTAAATTAGGGCCTGCGTTTCTTTCAACTCAAGTTTCCCAGCCCCCCCTTGGAAATTTTTCGTTGAAAAAAATGTTGTGGGTTTCTTTATGCTCAATCTTATTTTCAACCAAATTTCAGACTTCTATAACAAAAGGTCCTCAGATATTTCTACGAGGCTATATTAGGGCCTGCGTTTCTTTCAACTCAAGTTTCCAAGCCCCCCCTTGGAAATTTTTCGTCGAAAAAAATGTTGTGGGTTTCTTGGTGCTCAATCTTATTTTCAAACAAATTTCAGATTTCTAGAACATAAGGTCCTGAGATATTTCTCTGATCCTAAATTAGGGCCTGCGTTTGTTTAAACTCAAGTTTCCAAGCCCCCCCTTGGAAATTTTTCGTCGAAAAAAATGTTGTGGGTTTCTTGGTGCTCAATCTTATTTTCAACAAAATTTCAGACTTCTATAACAAAAGGTCCTCAGATATTTCTATGAGGCTAAATTAGGGCCTGCGTTTCTTTCAACTCAAGTTTCCAAGCCCCCCCTTGGAAATTTTTCGTTGAAAAAAATGTTGTGGGTTTCTTTATGCTCAATCTTATTTTCAACCAAATTTCAGACTTCTATAACAAAAGGTCCTCAGATATTTCTACGAGGCTATATTAGGGCCTGCCTTTCTTTCAACTCAAGTTTCCAAGCCCCCCCTTAGAAATTTTTCGTCGAAAAAAATGTTGTGGGTTTCTTGGTGCTCAATCTTATTTTCAACCAAATTTCAGATTTCTATAACATAAGGTCCTGAGATATTTCTATGAGGCTAAATTAGGGCCTGCGTTTCTTTCAACTCAAGTTTCCCAGCCCCCCCTTGGACATTTTTCGTTGAAAAAAATGTTGTGGGTTTCTTTATGCTCAATCTTAATTTCAACCAAATTTCAGACTTCTAGAACAAAAGGTCCTCAGATATTTCTATGAGGCTAAATTATGGCCTGCGTTTCTTTCAACTCAAGTTTCCAAGCCCCCCCTTGGAAATTTTTCGTCGAAAAAAATGTTGTGGGTTTCTTGGTGCTCAATCTTATTTTCAACAAAATTTCAGACTTCTATAACAAAAGGTCCTCAGATATTTCTATGAGGCTAAATTAGGGCCTGCGTTTCTTTCAACTCAGGTTTCCAAGCCCCCCCTTGGATATTTTTCGTCGAAAAAAATGTTGTGGGTTTCTTCGTGCTCAATCTTATTTTCAACCAAATTTCAGATTTCTAGAACATAAGGTCCTCAGATATTTCTATGAAGCTAAATTAGGGCCTGCGTTTCTTTCAACTCAAGTTTCCCAGCCCCCCCTTGGAAATTTTTCGTTGAAAAAAATGTTGTGGGTTTCTTTATGCTCAATCTTATTTTCAACCAAATTTCAGACTTCTATAACAAAAGGTCCTCAGATATTTCTACGAGGCTATATTAGGGCCTGCGTTTCTTTCAACTCAAGTTTCCAAGCCCCCCCTTGGAAATTTTTCGTCGAAAAAAATGTTGTGGGTTTCTTGGTGCTCAATCTTATTTTCAAACAAATTTCAGATTTCTAGAACATAAGGTCCTGAGATATTTCTCTGATCCTAAATTAGGGCCTGCGTTTGTTTAAACTCAAGTTTCCAAGCCCCCCCTTGGAAATTTTTTGTTGAAAAAAATGTTGTGGGTTTCTTGGTGCTCAATCTTATATTCAACCAAATTTCAGATTTCTAGAACATAAGGTCCTGAGATATTTCTATGAGGCTAAATTAGGGCCTGCGTTTCTTTCAACTTAAGTTTCCCAGCCCCCTTTCAACTCAAGTTTCCAAGCCCCCCCTTGGAAATTTTTCGTCGAAAAAAATGTTGTGGGTTTCTTGGTGCTCAATCTTTTTTTCAACCAAATTTCAGATTTGTAGAACATAAGGTCCTGAGATATTTCTCTGATCCTAAATTAGGGCCTGCGTTTCTTTAAACTCAAGTTTCCAAGCCCAACCTTGGAAATTTTTCGTGGAAAAAAATGTTGTGGGTTTCTTGGTGCTCAATCTTATATTCAACCAAATTTCAGATTTCTAGAACATAAGGTCCTGAGATATTTCTATGAGGCTAAATTAGGGCCTGCGTTTCTTTCAACTCAAGTTTCCCAGCCCCCCCTTGGAAATTTTTCGTTGAAAAAAATGTTGTGGGTTTCTTTATGCTCAATCTTATTTTCAACCAAATTTCAGACTTCTATAACAAAAGGTCCTCAGATGTTTCTACAAGGCTATATTAGGGCCTGCGTTTCTTTCAACTCAAGTTTCCAAGCCCCCCCTTGGAAATTTTTCGTCGAAAAAAATGTTGTGGGTTTCTTTGTGCTCAATCTTAATTTCAACCAAATTTCAGACTTCTAGAACAAAAGGTCCTCAGATATTTCTATGAGGCTAAATTAGGGCCTGCGTTTCTTTCAACTCAAGTTTCCAAGCCCCCCCTTTTAAATTTTTCGTCGAAAAAAATGTGGGTTTCTTGGTGCTCAATCTTATTTTCAACCAAATTTCAGATTTCTAGAACATAAGGTCCTCAGATATTTCTATGAAGCTAAATTAGGGCCTGCGTTTCTTTCAACTCAAGTTTCCCAGCCCCCCCTTGGAAATTTTTCGTTGAAAAAAATGTTGTGGGTTTCTTTATGCTCAATCTTATTTTCAACCAAATTTCAGACTTCTATAACAAAAGGTCCTCAGATATTTCTACGAGGCTATATTAGGGCCTGCCTTTCTTTCAACTCAAGTTTCCAAGCCCCCCCTTGGAAATTTTTTGTTGAAAAAAATGTTGTGGGTTTCTTGGTGCTCAATCTTATTTCCAACCAAATTTCAGATTTCTTTGTGCTCAATCTTATTTTCAACCAAATTTCAGACTTCTATAACAAAAGGTCCTCAGATATTTCTACGAGGCTATATTAGGGCCTGCCTTTCTTTCAACTCAAGTTTCCAAGCCCCCCCTTGGAAATTTTTCGTCGAAAAAAATGTTGTGGGTTTCTTTGTGCTCAATCTTAATTTCAACCAAATTTCAGACTTCTAGAACAAAAGGTCCTCAGATATTTCTATGAGGCTAAATTAGGGCCTGCGTTTCTTTCAACTCAAGTTTCCAAGCCCCCCCTTTTAAATTTTTCGTCGAAAAAAATGTGGGTTTCTTGGTGCTCAATCTTATTTTCAACCAAATTTCAGATTTCTAGAACATAAGGTCCTCAGATATTTCTATGAAGCTAAATTAGGGCCTGCGTTTCTTTCAACTCAAGTTTCCCAGCCCCCCCTTGGAAATTTTTCGTTGAAAAAAATGTTGTGGGTTTCTTTATGCTCAATCTTATTTTCAACCAAATTTCAGACTTCTATAACAAAAGGTCCTCAGATATTTCTACGAGGCTATATTAGGGCCTGCATTTCTTTCAACTCAAGTTTCCAAGCCCCCCCTTGGAAATTTTTCGTCGAAAAAAATGTTGTGGGTTTCTTGGTGCTCAATCTTATTTTCAACCAAATTTCAGATTTCTAGAACAAAAGGTCCTCAGATATTTCTATGAGGCTAAATTAGGGCCTGCGTTTCTTTCAACTCAAGTTTCCAAGCCCCCCCTTGGAAATTTTTCGTCGAAAAAAATGTTGTGGGTTTCTTGGTGCTCAATCTTATTTTCAACAAAATTTCAGACTTCTATAACAAAAGGTCCTCAGATATTTCTATGAGGCTAAATTAGGGCCTGCGTTTCTTTCAACTCAGGTTTCCAAGCCCCCCCTTGGATATTTTTCGTCGAAAAAAATGTTGTGGGTTTCTTCGTGCTCAATCTTATTTTCAACCAAATTTCAGATTTCTAGAACATAAGGTCCTCAGATATTTCTATGAAGCTAAATTAGGGCCTGCGTTTCTTTCAACTCAAGTTTTCCAGCCCCCCCTTGGAAATTTTTCGTTGAAAAAAATGTTGTGGGTTTCTTTATGCTCAATCTTATTTTCAACCAAATTTCAGACTTCTATAACAAAAGGTCCTCAGATATTTCTACGAGGCTATATTAGGGCCTGCGTTTCTTTCAACTCAAGTTTCCAAGCCCCCCCTTGGAAATTTTTCGTCGAAAAAAATGTTGTGGGTTTCTTGGTGCTCAATCTTATATTCAACCAAATTTCAGATTTCTAGAACATAAGGTCCTGAGATATTTCTATGAGGCTAAATTAGGGCCTGCGTTTCTTTCAACTTAAGTTTCCCAGCCCCCTTTCAACTCAAGTTTCCAAGCCCCCCCTTGGAAATTTTTCGTCGAAAAAAATGTTGTGGGTTTCTTGGTGCTCAATCTTTTTTTCAACCAAATTTCAGATTTGTAGAACATAAGGTCCTGAGATATTTCTCTGATCCTAAATTAGGGCCTGCGTTTCTTTAAACTCAAGTTTCCAAGCCCAACCTTGGAAATTTTTCGTCGAAAAAAATGTTGTGGGTTTCTTGGTGCTCAATCTTATATTCAACCAAATTTCAGATTTCTAGAACATAAGGTCCTGAGATATTTCTATGAGGCTAAATTAGGGCCTGCGTTTCTTTCAACTCAAGTTTCCCAGCCCCCCCTTGGAAATTTTTCGTTGAAAAAAATGTTGTGGGTTTCTTTATGCTCAATCTTATTTTCAACCAAATTTCAGACTTCTATAACAAAAGGTCCTCAGATGTTTCTACAAGGCTATATTAGGGCCTGCGTTTCTTTCAACTCAAGTTTCCAAGCCCCCCCCTTGGAAATTTTTCGTCGAAAAAAATGTTGTGGGTTTCTTTGTGCTCAATCTTAATTTCAACCAAATTTCAGACTTCTAGAACAAAAGGTCCTCAGATATTTCTATGAGGCTAAATTAGGGCCTGCGTTTCTTTCAACTCAAGTTTCCAAGCCCCCCCTTTTAAATTTTTCGTCGAAAAAAATGTGGGTTTCTTGGTGCTCAATCTTATTTTCAACCAAATTTCAGATTTCTAGAACATAAGGTCCTCAGATATTTCTATGAAGCTAAATTAGGGCCTGCGTTTCTTTCAACTCAAGTTTCCCAGCCCCCCCTTGGAAATTTTTCGTTGAAAAAAATGTTGTGGGTTTCTTTATGCTCAATCTTATTTTCAACCAAATTTCAGACTTCTATAACAAAAGGTCCTCAGATATTTCTACGAGGCTATATTAGGGCCTGCCTTTCTTTCAACTCAAGTTTCCAAGCCCCCCCTTGGAAATTTTTTGTTGAAAAAAATGTTGTGGGTTTCTTGGTGCTCAATCTTATTTCCAACCAAATTTCAGATTTCTTTGTGCTCAATCTTATTTTCAACCAAATTTCAGACTTCTATAACAAAAGGTCCTCAGATATTTCTACGAGGCTATATTAGGGCCTGCCTTTCTTTCAACTCAAGTTTCCAAGCCCCCCCTTGGAAATTTTTCGTCGAAAAAAATGTTGTGGGTTTCTTTGTGCTCAATCTTAATTTCAACCAAATTTCAGACTTCTAGAACAAAAGGTCCTCAGATATTTCTATGAGGCTAAATTAGGGCCTGCGTTTCTTTCAACTCAAGTTTCCAAGCCCCCCCTTTTAAATTTTTCGTCGAAAAAAATGTGGGTTTCTTGGTGCTCAATCTTATTTTCAACCAAATTTCAGATTTCTAGAACATAAGGTCCTCAGATATTTCTATGAAGCTAAATTAGGGCCTGCGTTTCTTTCAACTCAAGTTTCCCAGCCCCCCCTTGGAAATTTTTCGTTGAAAAAAATGTTGTGGGTTTCTTTATGCTCAATCTTATTTTCAACCAAATTTCAGACTTCTATAACAAAAGGTCCTCAGATATTTCTACGAGGCTATATTAGGGCCTGCGTTTCTTTCAACTCAAGTTTCCAAGCCCAACCTTGGAAATTTTTCGTCGAAAAAAATGTTGTGGGTTTCTTGGTGCTCAATCTTATATTCAACCAAATTTCAGATTTCTAGAACATAAGGTCCTCAGATATTTCTATGAGGCTAAATTAGGGTCTGCGTGTCTTTCAACTCAAGTTTCCAAGCCTCCCCTTGGAAATTTTTCGTTGAAAAAAATGTTGTGGGTTGCTTTGTGCCCAATCTTAATTTCAACCAAATTTCAGACTTCTAGAACAAAAGGTCCTCAGATATTTCTATGAGGCTAAATTAGGGCCTGCGTTTTTTTCAACTCAAATGTTGTGGGTTTCTTGGTGCTCAATCTTATTTTCAACCAGGGTTACCAACTCTGGCAAGACCTAGACCCGGAGATTTGTTGAACTTATCAAAAAAAAAAAAAAAGTTTTATTCGTTCAATTGCTTGAGATAAACGTACCTTTATGTACATAAATAATAAATTACCAAAATAATCTTAAAAAAAATATTCCACATTAGGTTCCCCAAAAAAAATCACAGCATACAAATATATAAAGATAGATACATATTGTTATAACTAAAAAAAAAATAAAGGTAACAAAATTTTTACTACAATTAACACATAATGATTGCTTTTTTTTAATTCTATTTGAACAAAATTATATTTTTGGTTGGATTTTGCTGCCAAAACCATTTGTTTTTGATTGGGGTGTTGGATTAATTCAAAAAACTCTGGGAATTCAGGTCATAATTGATTCGGATACAAAGTCCATTAGTTCAGCATTAACTTATTTAACTCTAAGTTTGGTTCTGCCTGCTCTCCAAACTGATTCCATCACAAACAAAATTCTTTCAACAAATTCATTGCTAACGGGAATACTTAGAGATTTTGAATTTTTTTTTTTAGAAATTTCAGGTATCCTTGACTTTGTAAAAATTGAAACCCAAGCTTAACCTACGGTTACATTTTCTATTTCTCTTAAATTGGTTTTTTATGTTCTTCACCTCTGAGGTTATTGAGAACTAGTTCATTTTAGCCTGTGAGCCAAAAACATTTTCGGTCAAACTTGATGACTTCGTTCTTTCAAGTTAGCAAGTCAAGTCAAGCACGCAAGTTACTATGTACATGTATTAATTGTAAGATACCTATCATCTGTGTCAAAGTTGGCTGAAAGTATGTCTGTGTGAGTGGAACATGTGAGTGTATTGCAACTGTCTTGCCAGTAGCTGGTATGTGTGGCGTCCGGGTATCCCGAATGAGGCTTGACGGTGGAGATCTCAACGCTTTGATAAGGTTGAAGTTAAGGGAACCGGAGCGGCGTTTTGATAAGGTTTAAATTAAGGAAACCGGTCAGGGATTAAAATTTATAAATGAAACACTAGACCCGTAGAAATATTGTCCAAAACCCTAGTTTCTTTCAACTCAAGTTTCCAAGCCCCCCCTTGGAAATTTTTCGTTGAAAAAAATGTTGTGGGTTTCTTTATGCTCAATCTTATTTTCAACCAAATTTCAGACTTCTATAACAAAAGGTCCTCAGATATTTCTACAAGGCTATATTAGGGCCTGCGTTTCTTTCAACTCAAGTTTCCAAGCCCCCCCCCTGGAAATTTTTCGTCGAAAAAAATGTTGTGGGTTTCTTTGTGCTCAAACTTAATTTCAACCAAATTTCAGACTTCTAGAACAAAAGGTCCTCAGATATTTCTATGAGGCTAAATTAGGGCCTGCGTTTCTTTCAACTCAAGTTTCCAAGCCCAACCTTGAAAATTTTTCGTCGAAAAAAATGTTGTGGGTTTCTCGGTGCTCAATCTTATATTCAACCAAATTTCAGATTTCTAGAACATAAGGTCCTGAGATATTTCTCTTATCCTAAATTAGGGCCTGCGTTTGTTTAAACTCAAGTTTCCAAGCCCCCCCTTGGAAATTTTTCGTTGAAAAAAATGTTGTGGGTTTCTTTATGCTCAATCTTATTTTCAACCAAATTTCAGACTTCTATAACAAAAGGTCCTCAGATATTTCTACAAGGCTATATTAGGGCCTGCGTTTCTTTCAAATCAAGTTTCAAAGCCCCCCCTTGGAAATTTTTCGTCGAAAAAAATGTTGTGGGTTTCTTGGTGCTCAATCTTTTTTTCAACCAAATTTCAGATTTGTAGAACATAAGGTCCTGAGATATTTCTCTGATCCTAAATTAGGGCCTGCGTTTCTTTAAACTCAAGTTTCCAAGCCCAACCTTGGAAATTTTTCGTCGAAAAAAATGTTGTGGGTTTCTTGGTGCTCAATCTTATATTCAACCAAATTTCAGATTTCTAGAACATAAGGTCCTGAGATATTTCTATGACGCTAAATTAGGGCCTGCGTTTCTTTCAACTCAAGTTTCCAAGCCCCCCCTTGGAAATTTTTCGTCGAAAAAATGTTGTGGGTTTCTTGGTGCTCAATCTTATTTTCAACCAAATTTCAAACTTCTAGCACATAAGGTAGTCAGATATTTCTATGAGGCTAAATTAGGGCCTGCGTTTCTTTCAACTCAAGTTTCCAAGCCTCCCCTTGGAAATTTTTTGTTGAAAAAATTTTTGTGGGTTTCTTTGTGCTCAATCTTAATTTCAACCAAATTTCGGACTTCTAGAACAAAAGGTCCTCAGATATTTCTATGAGGCTAAATTAGGGCCTGCGTTTCTTTCAACTCAAGTTTCCAAGCCCCCCCCTGGAAATTTTTCGTCGAAAAAAATGTTGTGGGTTTCTTGGTGCTCAATCTTATTTTCAACAAAATTTCAGACTTCTATAACAAAAGGTCCTCAGATATTTCTATGAGGCTAAATTAGGGCCTGCGTTTCTTTCAACTCAGGTTTCCAAGCCCCCCCCCCTGGAAATTTTTCGTCGAAAAAAATGTTGTGGGTTTCTTGGTGCTCAATCTTATTTTCAACCAAATTTCAGATTTCTAGAACATAAGGTCCTCAGATATTTCTATGAAGCTAAATTAGGGCCTGCGTTTCTTTCAACTTAAGTTTCCCAGCCCCCCCTTGGAAATTTTTCGTTGAAAAAAATGTTGTGGGTTTCTTTATGCTCAATCTTATTTTCAACCAAATTTCAGACTTCTATAACAAAAGGTCCTCAGATATTTCTACGAGGCTATATTAGGGCCTGCGTTTCTTTCAACTCAAGTTTCCAAGCCCCCCCTTGGAAATTTTTCGTCGAAAAAAATGTTGTGGGTTTCTTGGTGCTCAATCTTATTTTCAAACAAATTTCAGATTTCTAGAACATAAGGTCCTGAGATATTTCTCTGATCCTAAATTAGGGCCTGCGTTTCTTTAAACTCAAGTTTCCAAGCCCAACCTTGGAAATTTTTCGTCGAAAAAAATGTTGTGGGTTTCTTGGTGCTCAATCTTATATTCAACCAAATTTCAGATTTCTTGAACATAAGGTCCTGAGATATTTCTATGAGGCTAAATTAGGCCCTGCGTTTCTTTCAACTCAAGTTTCCCAGCCCCCCTTTCAACTCAAGTTTCCAAGCCCCCCCTTGGAAATTTTTCGTCGAAAAAAATGTTGTGGGTTTCTTGGTGCTCAATCTTTTTTTCAACCAAATTTCAGATTTGTAGAACATAAGGTCCTGAGATATTTCTCTGATCCTAAATTAGGGCCTGCGTTTCTTTCAACTCAAGTTTCCAAGCCCCCCCTTGGAAATTTTTCGTCGAAAAAATGTTGTGGGATTCTTGGTGCTCAATCTTATTTTCAACCAAATTTCAAACTTCTAGCACATAAGGTAGTCAGATATTTCTATGAGGCTAAATTAGGGCCTGCGTTTCTTTCAACTCAAGTTTCCAAGCCTCCCCTTGGAAATTTTTTTTTGAAAAAAATTTTGTGGGTTTCTTTGTGCTCAATCTTAATTTCAACCAAATTTCGGACTTCTAGAACAAAAGGTCCTCAGATATTTCTATGAGGCTAAATTAGGGCCTGCGTTTCTTTCAACTCAAGTTTCCAAGCCCCCCCCTGGAAATTTTTCGTCGAAAAAAATGTTGTGGGTTTCTTGGTGCTCAATCTTATTTTCAACAAAATTTCAGACTTCTATAACAAAAGGTCCTCAGATATTTCTATGAGGCTAAATTAGGGCCTGCGTTTCTTTCAACTCAGGTTTCCAAGCCCCCCCCTGGAAATTTTTCGTCGAAAAAAATGTTGTGGGTTTCTTGGTGCTCAATCTTATTTTCAACCAAATTTCAGATTTCTAGAACATAAGGTCCTCAGATATTTCTATGAAGCTAAATTAGGGCCTGCGTTTCTTTCAACTTAAGTTTTCCAGCCCCCCCTTGGAAATTTTTCGTTGAAAAAAATGTTGTGGGTTTCTTTATGCTCAATCTTATTTTCAACCAAATTTCAGACTTCTATAACAAAAGGTCCTCAGATATTTCTACGAGGCTATATTAGGGCCTGCGTTTCTTTCAACTCAAGTTTCCAAGCCCCCCCTTGGAAATTTTTCGTCGAAAAAAATGTTGTGGGTTTCTTGGTGCTCAATCTTATTTTCAAACAAATTTCAGATTTCTAGAACATAAGGTCCTGAGATATTTCTCTGATCCTAAATTAGGGCCTGCGTTTCTTTAAACTCAAGTTTCCAAGCCCAACCTTGGAAATTTTTCGTCGAAAAAAATGTTGTGGGTTTCTTGGTGCTCAATCTTATATTCAACCAAATTTCAGATTTCTTGAACATAAGGTCCTGAGATATTTCTATGAGGCTAAATTAGGGCCTGCGTTTCTTTCAACTCAAGTTTCCCAGCCCCCCTTTCAACTCAAGTTTCCAAGCCCCCCCTTGGAAATTTTTCGTCGAAAAAAATGTTGTGGGTTTCTTGGTGCTCAATCTTATTTTCAACCAAATTTCAGATTTCTAGAACATAAGTTCCTGAGATATTTCTCTGATCCTAAATTAGGGCCTGCGTTTCTTTAAACTCAAGTTTCCAAGCCCAACCTTGGAAATTTTTCGTCGAAAAAAATGTTGTGGGTTTCTTGGTGCTCAATCTTATATTCAACCAAATTTCAGATTTCTAGAACATAAGGTCCTGAGATATTTCTATGACGCTAAATTAGGGCCTGCGTTTCTTTCAACTCAAGTTTCCCAGCCCCCCCTTGGAAATTTTTCGTTGAAAAAAATGTTGTGGGTTTCTTTATGCTCAATCTTATTTTCAACCAAATTTCAGACTTCTATAACAAAAGGTCCTCAGATATTTCTACGAGGCTATATTAGGGCCTGCGTTTCTTTCAACTCAAGTTTCCAAGCCCCCCCTTGGAAATTTTTCGTCGAAAAAAATGTTGTGGGTTTCTTGGTGCTCAATCTTATTTTCAAACAAATTTCAGATTTCTAGAACATAAGGTCCTGAGATAT
The DNA here is from genome assembly GCA_916050605.2 of Platycheirus albimanus. NCBI lineage: Eukaryota > Metazoa > Arthropoda > Insecta > Diptera > Syrphidae > Platycheirus > Platycheirus albimanus. The sequence continues at coordinate 270,790,404 of OU696696.1, read as the reverse complement.
TTCTCTGATCCTAAATTAGGGCCTGCGTTTCTTTAAACTCAAGTTTCCAAGCCCAACCTTGGAAATTTTTCGTCGAAAAAAATGTTGTGGGTTTCTTGGTGCTCAATCTTATATTCAACCAAATTTCAGATTTCTTGAACATAAGGTCCTGAGATATTTCTATGAGGCTAAATTAGGGCCTGCGTTTCTTTCAACTCAAGTTTCCCAGCCCCCCTTTCAACTCAAGTTTCCAAGCCCCCCCTTGGAAATTTTTCGTCGAAAAAAATGTTGTGGGTTTCTTGGTGCTCAATCTTTTTTTCAACCAAATTTCAGATTTGTAGAACATAAGGTCCTGAGATATTTCTCTGATCCTAAATTAGGGCCTGCGTTTCTTTCAACTCAAGTTTCCAAGCCCCCCCTTGGAAATTTTTCGTCGAAAAAATGTTGTGGGATTCTTGGTGCTCAATCTTATTTTCAACCAAATTTCAAACTTCTAGCACATAAGGTAGTCAGATATTTCTATGAGGCTAAATTAGGGCCTGCGTTTCTTTCAACTCAAGTTTCCAAGCCTCCCCTTGGAAATTTTTTTTTGAAAAAAATTTTGTGGGTTTCTTTGTGCTCAATCTTAATTTCAACCAAATTTCGGACTTCTAGAACAAAAGGTCCTCAGATATTTCTATGAGGCTAAATTAGGGCCTGCGTTTCTTTCAACTCAAGTTTCCAAGCCCCCCCCTGGAAATTTTTCGTCGAAAAAAATGTTGTGGGTTTCTTGGTGCTCAATCTTATTTTCAACAAAATTTCAGACTTCTATAACAAAAGGTCCTCAGATATTTCTATGAGGCTAAATTAGGGCCTGCGTTTCTTTCAACTCAGGTTTCCAAGCCCCCCCCTGGAAATTTTTCGTCGAAAAAAATGTTGTGGGTTTCTTGGTGCTCAATCTTATTTTCAACCAAATTTCAGATTTCTAGAACATAAGGTCCTCAGATATTTCTATGAAGCTAAATTAGGGCCTGCGTTTCTTTCAACTTAAGTTTTCCAGCCCCCCCTTGGAAATTTTTCGTTGAAAAAAATGTTGTGGGTTTCTTTATGCTCAATCTTATTTTCAACCAAATTTCAGACTTCTATAACAAAAGGTCCTCAGATATTTCTACGAGGCTATATTAGGGCCTGCGTTTCTTTCAACTCAAGTTTCCAAGCCCCCCCTTGGAAATTTTTCGTCGAAAAAAATGTTGTGGGTTTCTTGGTGCTCAATCTTATTTTCAAACAAATATCAGATTTCTAGAACATAAGGTCCTGAGATATTTCTCTGATCCTAAATTAGGGCCTGCGTTTCTTTAAACTCAAGTTTCCAAGCCCAACCTTGGAAATTTTTCGTCGAAAAAAATGTTGTGGGTTTCTTGGTGCTCAATCTTATATTCAACCAAATTTCAGATTTCTTGAACATAAGGTCCTGAGATATTTCTATGAGGCTAAATTAGGGCCTGCGTTTCTTTCAACTCAAGTTTCCCAGCCCCCCTTTCAACTCAAGTTTCCAAGCCCCCCCTTGGAAATTTTTCGTCGAAAAAAATGTTGTGGGTTTCTTGGTGCTCAATCTTTTTTTCAACCAAATTTCAGATTTGTAGAACATAAGGTCCTGAGATATTTCTCTGATCCTAAATTAGGGCCTGCGTTTCTTTCAACTCAAGTTTCCAAGCCCCCCTTGGAAATTTTTCGTCGAAAAAAATGTTGTGGGTTTCTTGGTGCTCAATCTTATTTTCAACCAAATTTCAAACTTCTAGCACATAAGGTAGTCAGATATTTCTATGAGGCTAAATTAGGGCCTGCGTTTCTTTCAACTCAAGTTTCCCAGCCCCCCCTTGGAAATTTTTCGTTGAAAAATTGTTGTGGGTTTCTTTATGCTCAATCTTATTTTCAACCAAATTTCAGACTTCTATAACAAAAGGTCCTCAGATATTTCTACGAGGCTATATTAGGGCCTGCGTTTCTTTCAACTCAAGTTTCCAAGCCCCCCCTTGGAAATTTTTCGTCGAAAAAAATGTTGTGGGTTTCTTGGTGCTCAATCTTATTTTCAAACAAATTTCAGATTTCTAGAACATAAGGTCCTGAGATATTTCTCTGATCCTAAATTAGGGCCTGCGTTTCTTTAAACTCAAGTTTCCAAGCCCAACCTTGGAAATTTTTCGTCGAAAAAAATGTTGTGGGTTTCTTGGTGCTCAATCTTATATTCAACCAAATTTCAGATTTCTTGAACATAAGGTCCTGAGATATTTCTATGAGGCTAAATTAGGGCCTGCGTTTCTTTCAACTCAAGTTTCCCAGCCCCCCTTTCAACTCAAGTTTCCAAGCCCCCCCTTGGAAATTTTTCGTCGAAAAAAATGTTGTGGGTTTCTTGGTGCTCAATCTTTTTTTCAACCAAATTTCAGATTTGTAGAACATAAGGTCCTGAGATATTTCTCTGATCCTAAATTAGGGCCTGCGTTTCTTTCAACTCAAGTTTCCAAGCCCCCCCTTGGAAATTTTTCGTCGAAAAAATGTTGTGGGATTCTTGGTGCTCAATCTTATTTTCAACCAAATTTCAAACTTCTAGCACATAAGGTAGTCAGATATTTCTATGAGGCTAAATTAGGGCCTGCGTTTCTTTCAACTCAAGTTTCCAAGCCTCCCCTTGGAAATTTTTTTTTGAAAAAAATTTTGTGGGTTTCTTTGTGCTCAATCTTAATTTCAACCAAATTTCGGACTTCTAGAACAAAAGGTCCTCAGATATTTCTATGAGGCTAAATTAGGGCCTGCGTTTCTTTCAACTCAAGTTTCCAAGCCCCCCCCTGGAAATTTTTCGTCGAAAAAAATGTTGTGGGTTTCTTGGTGCTCAATCTTATTTTCAACAAAATTTCAGACTTCTATAACAAAAGGTCCTCAGATATTTCTATGAGGCTAAATTAGGGCCTGCGTTTCTTTCAACTCAGGTTTCCAAGCCCCCCCCTGGAAATTTTTCGTCGAAAAAAATGTTGTGGGTTTCTTGGTGCTCAATCTTATTTTCAACCAAATTTCAGATTTCTAGAACATAAGGTCCTCAGATATTTCTATGAAGCTAAATTAGGGCCTGCGTTTCTTTCAACTTAAGTTTTCCAGCCCCCCCTTGGAAATTTTTCGTTGAAAAAAATGTTGTGGGTTTCTTTATGCTCAATCTTATTTTCAACCAAATTTCAGACTTCTATAACAAAAGGTCCTCAGATATTTCTACGAGGCTATATTAGGGCCTGCGTTTCTTTCAACTCAAGTTTCCAAGCCCCCCCTTGGAAATTTTTCGTCGAAAAAAATGTTGTGGGTTTCTTGGTGCTCAATCTTATTTTCAAACAAATATCAGATTTCTAGAACATAAGGTCCTGAGATATTTCTCTGATCCTAAATTAGGGCCTGCGTTTCTTTAAACTCAAGTTTCCAAGCCCAACCTTGGAAATTTTTCGTCGAAAAAAATGTTGTGGGTTTCTTGGTGCTCAATCTTATATTCAACCAAATTTCAGATTTCTTGAACATAAGGTCCTGAGATATTTCTATGAGGCTAAATTAGGGCCTGCGTTTCTTTCAACTCAAGTTTCCCAGCCCCCCTTTCAACTCAAGTTTCCAAGCCCCCCCTTGGAAATTTTTCGTCGAAAAAAATGTTGTGGGTTTCTTGGTGCTCAATCTTTTTTTCAACCAAATTTCAGATTTGTAGAACATAAGGTCCTGAGATATTTCTCTGATCCTAAATTAGGGCCTGCGTTTCTTTCAACTCAAGTTTCCAAGCCCCCCTTGGAAATTTTTCGTCGAAAAAAATGTTGTGGGTTTCTTGGTGCTCAATCTTATTTTCAACCAAATTTCAAACTTCTAGCACATAAGGTAGTCAGATATTTCTATGAGGCTAAATTAGGGCCTGCGTTTCTTTCAACTCAAGTTTCCAAGCCTCCCCTTGGAAATTTTTTGTTGAAAAAAATGTTGTGGGTTTCTTTCTGCTCAATCTTAATTTCAAACAAATTTCGGACTTCTAGAACAAAAGGTCCTCAGATATTTCTATGAGGCTAAATTAGGGCCTGCGTTTCTTTCAACTCAAGTTTCCAAGCCCCCCCTTGGAAATTTTTCGTCGAAAAAAATGTTGTGGGTTTCTTGGTGCTCAATCTTATTTTCAACCAAATTTCAGATTTCTAGAACATAAGTTCCTGAGATATTTCTCTGATCCTAAATTAGGGCCTGCGTTTCTTTAAACTCAAGTTTCCAAGCCCAACCTTGGAAATTTTTCGTCGAAAAAAATGTTGTGGGTTTCTTGGTGCTCAATCTTATATTCAACCAAATTTCAGATTTCTAGAACATAAGGTCCTGAGATATTTCTATGACGCTAAATTAGGGCCTGCGTTTCTTTCAACTCAAGTTTCCCAGCCCCCCCTTGGAAATTTTTCGTTGAAAAAAATGTTGTGGGTTTCTTTATGCTCAATCTTATTTTCAACCAAATTTCAGACTTCTATAACAAAAGGTCCTCAGATATTTCTACAAGGCTATATTAGGGCCTGCGTTTCTTTCAACTCAAGTTTCCAAGCCCCCCCTGGAAATTTTTCGTTGAAAAAAATTTTGTGGGTTTCTTGGTGCTCAATCTTTTTTTCAACCAAATTTCAGATTTCTAGAACATAAGGTCCTGAGATATTTCTTTGAGGCTAAATTAGGGCCTGCGTTTCTTTCAACACAAGTTTCCCAGCCCCCCCTTGGAAATTTTTCGTTGAAAAAAATGTTGTGGGTTTCGTTATGCTCAATCTTATTTTCAACCAAATTTCAGACTTCTAGAACAAAAGGTCCTCAGATATTTCTATGAGGCTAAATTAGGGCCTGCATTTCTTTCAACTCAAGTTTCCAAGACCAAACTTGGAAATTTTTCGTCGAAAAAAATGTTGTGGGTTTCTTGGTGCTCAATCTTATATTCAACCAAATTTCAGATTTCTAGAACATAAGGTCCTGAGATATTTCTCTGATCCTAAATTAGGGCCTGCGTTTGTTTAAACTCAAGTTTCCAAGCCCCCCCTTGGAAATTTTTCGTCGAAAAAAATGTTGTGGGTTTCTTGGTGCTCAATCTTTTTTTCAACCAAATTTCAGATTTCTAGAACATAAGGTCCTGAGATATTTCTCTGATCCTAAATTAGGGCCTGCGTTTCTTTAAACTCAAGTTTCCAAGCCCAACCTTGGAAATTTTTCGTCGAAAAAAATGTTGTGGATTTCTTGGTCCTCAATCTTATATTCAACCAAATTTCAGATTTCTAGAACATAAGGTCCTGAGATATTTCTCTGATCCTAAATTAGGGCCTGCGTTTCTTTAAACTCAAGTTTCCAATCCTAACCTTGGAAATTTTTCGTCGAAAAAAATGTGGATTTCTTGGTGCTCAATCTTATATTCAACCAAATTTCAGATTTCTAGAACATAAGGTCCTGAGATATTTCTATGAGGCTAAATTAGGGCCTGCGTTTCTTTCAACTCAAGTTTCCAAGCCCCCCCTTGGAAATTTTTCGTCGAAAAAAATGTTGTGGGTTTCTTGGTGCTCAATCTTATTTTCAACCAAATTTCAAACTTCTAGCACATAAGGTCCTCAGATATTTCTATGAGGCTAAATTAGGGCCTGCGTTTCTTTCAACTCAAGTTTCCAAGCCTCCCCTTGGAAATTTTTCGTTGAAAAAAATGTTGTGGGTTTCTTTGTGCTCAATCTTAATTTCAACAAAATTTTAGACTTCTATAACAAAAGGTCCTCTGATATTTCTATGAGGCTAAATTAGGGCCTGCGTTTCTTTCAACGCAGGTTTCCAAGCCCCCCCTTGGAAATTTTTCGTCGAAAAAAATGTTGTGGGTTTCTTGGTGCTCAATCTTATTTTCAACCAAATTTCAAATTTCTAGAACATAAGGTGCTCAGATATTTCTATGAAGCTAAATTAGGGCCTGCGTTTCTTTCAACTCAAGTTTCCCAGCCCCCCCTTGGAAATTTTGCGTTGAAAAAAATGTTGTGGGTTTCTTGATGCTCAATCTTATTTTCAACCAAATTTCAGACTTCTATAACAAAATGTCCTCAGATATTTCTACAAGGCTATATTAGGGCCTGCGTTTCTTTCAACTCAAGTTTCCAAGCCCCCCCTTGGAAATTTTTCGTCGAAAAAATTTTTGTGGGTTTCTTGGTGCTCAATCTTATTTTCAACCAAATTTCAGATTTCTAGAACATAAGGTCCTGAGATATTTCTCTGATCCTAAATTAGGGCCTGCGTTTCTTTAAACTCAAGTTTCCAAGCCCAACCTTGGAAATTTTTCGTCGAAAAAAATGTTGTGGGTTTCTTGGTGCTCAATCTTATATTCAACCAAATTTCAGATTTCTTGAACATAAGGTCCTGAGATATTTCTATGAGGCTAAATTAGGGCCTGCGTTTCTTTCAACTCAAGTTTCCCAGCCCCCCTTTCAACTCAAGTTTCCAAGCCCCCCCTTGGAAATTTTTCGTCGAAAAAAATGGTGTGGGTTTCTTGGTGCTCAATCTTTTTTTCAACCAAATTTCAGATTTGTAGAACATAAGGTCCTGAGATATTTCTCTGATCCTAAATTAGGGCCTGCGTTTCTTTAAACTCAAGTTTCCAAGCCCAACCTTGGAAATTTTTCGTCGAAAAAAATGTTGTGGGTTTCTTGGTGCTCAATCTTATATTCAACCAAATTTCAGATTTCTAGAACATAAGGTCCTGAGATATTTCTATGACGCTAAATTAGGGCCTGCGTTTCTTTCAACTCAAGTTTCCAAGCCCCCCCTTGGAAATTTTTCGTCGAAAAAAATGTTGTGGGTTTCTTGGTGCTCAATCTTATTTTCAACCAAATTTCAAACTTCTAGCACATAAGGTAGTCAGATATTTCTATGAGGCTAAATTAGGGCCTGCGTTTCTTTCAACTCAAGTTTCCAAGCCTCCCCTTGGAAATTTTTTGTTGAAAAAAATGTTGTGGGTTTCTTTGTGCTCAATCTTAATTTCAAACAAATTTCGGACTTCTAGAACAAAAGGTCCTCAGATATTTCTATGAGGCTAAATTAGGGCCTGCGTTTCTTTCAACTCAAGTTTCCAAGCCCCCCCTTGGAAATTTTTCGTCGAAAAAAATGTTGTGGGTTTCTTGGTGCTCAATCTTATTTTCAACCAAATTTCAGATTTCTAGAACATAAGTTCCTGAGATATTTCTCTGATCCTAAATTAGGGCCTGCGTTTCTTTAAACTCAAGTTTCCAAGCCCAACCTTGGAAATTTTTCGTCGAAAAAAATGTTGTGGGTTTCTTGGTGCTCAATCTTATATTCAACCAAATTTCAGATTTCTAGAACATAAGGTCCTGAGATATTTCTATGACGCTAAATTAGGGCCTGCGTTTCTTTCAACTCAAGTTTCCCAGCCCCCCCTTGGAAATTTTTCGTTGAAAAAAATGTTGTGGGTTTCTTTATGCTCAATCTTATTTTCAACCAAATTTCAGACTTCTATAACAAAAGGTCCTCAGATATTTCTACAAGGCTATATTAGGGCCTGCGTTTCTTTCAACTCAAGTTTCCAAGCCCCCCCTGGAAATTTTTCGTTGAAAAAAATTTTGTGGGTTTCTTGGTGCTCAATCTTTTTTTCAACCAAATTTCAGATTTCTAGAACATAAGGTCCTGAGATATTTCTTTGAGGCTAAATTAGGGCCTGCGTTTCTTTCAACACAAGTTTCCCAGCCCCCCCTTGGAAATTTTTCGTTGAAAAAAATGTTGTGGGTTTCGTTATGCTCAATCTTATTTTCAACCAAATTTCAGACTTCTAGAACAAAAGGTCCTCAGATATTTCTATGAGGCTAAATTAGGGCCTGCATTTCTTTCAACTCAAGTTTCCAAGACCAACCTTGGAAATTTTTCGTCGAAAAAAATGTTGTGGGTTTCTTGGTGCTCAATCTTATATTCAACCAAATTTCAGATTTCTAGAACATAAGGTCCTGAGATATTTCTCTGATCCTAAATTAGGGCCTGCGTTTGTTTAAACTCAAGTTTCCAAGCCCCCCCTTGGAAATTTTTCGTCGAAAAAAATGTTGTGGGTTTCTTGGTGCTCAATCTTTTTTTCAACCAAATTTCAGATTTCTAGAACATAAGGTCCTGAGATATTTCTCTGATCCTAAATTAGGGCCTGCGTTTCTTTAAACTCAAGTTTCCAAGCCCAACCTTGGAAATTTTTCGTCGAAAAAAATGTTGTGGATTTCTTGGTCCTCAATCTTATATTCAACCAAATTTCAGATTTCTAGAACATAAGGTCCTGAGATATTTCTCTGATCCTAAATTAGGGCCTGCGTTTCTTTAAACTCAAGTTTCCAATCCTAACCTTGGAAATTTTTCGTCGAAAAAAATGTGGATTTCTTGGTGCTCAATCTTATATTCAACCAAATTTCAGATTTCTAGAACATAAGGTCCTGAGATATTTCTATGAGGCTAAATTAGGGCCTGCGTTTCTTTCAACTCAAGTTTCCAAGCCCCCCCTTGGAAATTTTTCGTCGAAAAAAATGTTGTGGGTTTCTTGGTGCTCAATCTTATATTCAACCAAATTTCAGATTTCTAGAACATAAGGTCCTGAGATATTTCTCTGATCCTAAATTAGGGCCTGCGTTTCTTTAAACTCAAGTTTCCAAGCCCAACCTTGGAAATTTTTCGTCGAAAAAAATTTTGTGGATTTCTTGGTGCTCAATCTTATATTCAACCAAATTTCAGATTTCTAGAACATAAGGTCCTGAGATATTTCTCTGATCCTAAATTAGGGCCTGCGTTTTTTTAAACTCAAGTTTCCAATCCCAACCTTGGAAATTTTTCGTCGAAAAAAATGTGGATTTCTTGGTGCTCAATCTTATATTCAACCAAATTTCAGATTTCTAGAACATAAGGTCCTGAGATATTTCTATGACGCTAAATTAGGGCCTGCGTTTCTTTCAACTCAGGTTTCCAAGCCCCCCCTTGGAAATTTTTCGTCGAAAAAAATGTTGTGGGTTTCTTGGTGCTCAATCTTATTTTCAACCAAATTTCAAATTTCTAGAACATAAGGTCCTCAGATATTTCTATGAAGCTAAATTAGGGCCTGCGTTTCTTTCAACTCAAGTTTCCAAGCCTCCCCTTGGAAATTTTTCGTTGAAAAAAATGCTGTGGGTTTCTTTGTGCTCAATCTTAATTTCAACCAAATTTCAGACTTCTAGAACAAAAGGTCCTGAGATATTTCTAGGAGGCTAAATTAGGGCCTGCATTTCTTTCAACTCAAGTTTCCAAGCCCCCACTTGGAAATTTTTCGTCGAAAAAAATGTTGTGGGTTTCTTGGTGCTCAATCGTATTTTCAACAAAATTTCAGACTTCTATAACAAAAGGTCCTCAGATATTTCTATGAGGCTAAATTAGGGCCTGCGTTTCTTTCAACTCAGGTTTCCAAGCCCCCCCTGGAAATTTTTCGTCGAAAAAAATGTTGTGGGTTTCTTGGTGCTCAATCTTATTTTCAACCAAATTTCAGATTTCTAGAACATAAGGTCCTCAGATATTTCTATGAAGCTAAATTAGGGCCTGCGTTTCTTTCAACTCAAGTTTCCCAGCCCCCCCTTGGAAATTTTTCGTTGAAAAAAATGTTGTGGGTTTCTTTATGCTCAATCTTATTTTCAACCAAATTTCAGACTTCTATAACAAAAGGTCCTCAGATATTTCTACGAGGCTATATTAGGGCATGCGTTTCTTTCAACTCAAGTTTCCAAACCCCCCCTTGGAAATTTTTCGTCGAAAAAAATGTTGTGGGTTTCTTGGTGCTAAATCTTATTTTCAAACAAATTTCAGATTTCTAGAACATAAGGTCCTGAGATATTTCTCTGATCCTAAATTAGGGCCTGCGTTTCTTTCAACTCAAGTTTCCCAGCCCCCCCTTGGAAATTTTTCGTTGAAAAAAATGTTGTGGGTTTCTTTGTGCTCAATCTTAATTTCAACCAAATTTCAGACTTCTAGAACAAAAGGTACTCAGATATTTCTATGAGGCTAAATTAGGGCCTGCGTTTCTTTCAACTCAAGTTTCCAAGCCTCCCCTTGGAAATTTTTCGTTGAAAAAAATGTTGTGGGTTGCTTTGTGCCCAATCTTAATTTCAACCAAATTTCAGACTTCTAGAACAAAAGGTCCTCAGATATTTCTATGAGGCTAAATTAGGGCCTGCGTTTTTTTCAACTCAAATGTTGTGGGTTTCTTGGTGCTCAATCTTATTTTCAACCAGGGTTACCAACTCTGGCAAGACCTAGACCCGGAGATTTGTTGAACTTATCAAAAAAAAAAAAAAAGTTTTATTCGTTCAATTGCTTGAGATAAACGTACCTTTATGTACATAAATAATAAATTACCAAAATAATCTTAAAAAAAATATTCCACATTAGGTTCCCCAAAAAAAATCACAGCATACAAATATATAAAGATAGATACATATTGTTATAACTAAAAAAAAAATAAAGGTAACAAAATTTTTACTACAATTAACACATAATGATTGCTTTTTTTTAATTCTATTTGAACAAAATTATATTTTTGGTTGGATTTTGCTGCCAAAACCATTTGTTTTTGATTGGGGTGTTGGATTAATTCAAAAAACTCTGGGAATTCAGGTCATAATTGATTCGGATACAAAGTCCATTAGTTCAGCATTAACTTATTTAACTCTAAGTTTGGTTCTGCCTGCTCTCCAAACTGATTCCATCACAAACAAAATTCTTTCAACAAATTCATTGCTAACGGGAATACTTAGAGATTTTGAATTTTTTTTTTTAGAAATTTCAGGTATCCTTGACTTTGTAAAAATTGAAACCCAAGCTTAACCTACGGTTACATTTTCTATTTCTCTTAAATTGGTTTTTTATGTTCTTCACCTCTGAGGTTATTGAGAACTAGTTCATTTTAGCCTGTGAGCCAAAAACATTTTCGGTCAAACTTGATGACTTCGTTCTTTCAAGTTAGCAAGTCAAGTCAAGCACGCAAGTTACTATGTACATGTATTAATTGTAAGATACCTATCATCTGTGTCAAAGTTGGCTGAAAGTATGTCTGTGTGAGTGGAACATGTGAGTGTATTGCAACTGTCTTGCCAGTAGCTGGTATGTGTGGCGTCCGGGTATCCCGAATGAGGCTTGACGGTGGAGATCTCAACGCTTTGATAAGGTTGAAGTTAAGGGAACCGGAGCGGCGTTTTGATAAGGTTTAAATTAAGGAAACCGGTCAGGGATTAAAATTTATAAATGAAACACTAGACCCGTAGAAATATTGTCCAAAACCCTAGTTTCTTTCAACTCAAGTTTCCAAGCCCCCCCTTGGAAATTTTTCGTTGAAAAAAATGTTGTGAGTTTCTTTATGCTCAATCTTATTTTCAACCAAATTTCAGACTTCTATAACAAAAGGTCCTCAGATATTTCTACAAGGCTATATTAGGGCCTGCGTTTCTTTCAACTCAAGTTTCCAAGCCCCCCCTGGAAATTTTTCGTCGAAAAAAATGTTGTGGGTTTCTTTGTGCTCAAACTTAATTTCAACCAAATTTCAGACTTCTAGAACAAAAGGTCCTCAGATATTTCTATGAGGCTAAATTAGGGCCTGCGTTTCTTTCAACTCAAGTTTCCAAGCCCAACCTTGAAAATTTTTCGTCGAAAAAAATGTTGTGGGTTTCTCGGTGCTCAATCTTATATTCAACCAAATTTCAGATTTCTAGAACATAAGGTCCTGAGATATTTCTCTTATCCTAAATTAGGGCCTGCGTTTGTTTAAACTCAAGTTTCCAAGCCCCCCCTTGGAAATTTTTCGTCGAAAAAAATGTTGTGGGTTTCTTGGTGCTCAATCTTATTTTCAACCAAATTTCAGATTTCTAGAACATAAGGTCCTGAGATATTTCTATGAGGCTAAATTAAGGCCTGCGTTTCTTTCAACTCAAGTTTCCCAGCCCCCCCTTGGAAATTTTTCGTTGAAAAAAATGTTGTGGGTTTCTTTATGCTCAATCTTATTTTCAACCAAATTTCAGACTTCTATAACAAAAGGTTCTCAGATATTTCTACAAGGCTATATTAGGGCCTGCGTTTCTTTCAACTCAAGTTTCAAAGCCCCCCCTTGGAAATTTTTCGTCGAAAAAAATGTTGTGGGTTTCTTGGTGCTCAATCTTTTTTTCAACCAAATTTCAGATTTGTAGAACATAAGGTCCTGAGATATTTCTCTGATCCTAAATTAGGGCCTGCGTTTCTTTAAACTCAAGTTTCCAAGCCCAACCTTGGAAATTTTTCGTCGAAAAAAATGTTGTGGGTTTCTTGGTGCTCAATCTTATATTCAACCAAATTTCAGATTTCTAGAACATAAGGTCCTGAGATATTTCTATGACGCTAAATTAGGGCCTGCGTTTCTTTCAACTCAAGTTTCCAAGCCCCCCCTTGGAAATTTTTCGTCGAAAAAATGTTGTGGGTTTCTTGGTGCTCAATCTTATTTTCAACCAAATTTCAAACTTCTAGCACATAAGGTAGTCAGATATTTCTATGAGGCTAAATTAGGGCCTGCGTTTCTTTCAACTCAAGTTTCCCAGCCCCCCCTTGGAAATTTTTCGTTGAAAAAAATGTTGTGGGTTTCTTTATGCTCAATCTTATTTTCAACCAAATTTCAGACTTCTATAACAAAAGGTCCTCAGATATTTCTACGAGGCTATATTAGGGCCTGCGTTTCTTTCAACTCAAGTTTCCAAGCCCCCCCTTGGAAATTTTTCGTCGAAAAAAATGTTGTGGGTTTCTTGGTGCTCAATCTTATTTTCAAACAAATTTCAGATTTCTAGAACATAAGGTCCTGAGATATTTCTCTGATCCTAAATAAGGGCCTGCGTTTCTTTAAACTCAAGTTTCCAAGCCCAACCTTGGAAATTTTTCGTCGAAAAAAATGTTGTGGGTTTCTTGGTGCTCAATCTTATATTCAACCAAATTTCAGATTTCTTGAACATAAGGTCCTGAGATATTTCTATGAGGCTAAATTAGGGCCTGCGTTTCTTTCAACTCAAGTTTCCCAGCCCCCCTTTCAACTCAAGTTTCCAAGCCCCCCCTTGGAAATTTTTCGTCGAAAAAAATGTTGTGGGTTTCTTGGTGCTCAATCTTTTTTTCAACCAAATTTCAGATTTGTAGAACATAAGGTCCTGAGATATTTCTCTGATCCTAAATTAGGGCCTGAGTTTCTTTAAACTCAAGTTTCCAAGCCCAACCTTGGAAATTTTTCGTCGAAAAAAATGTTGTGGGTTTCTTGGTGCTCAATCTTATATTCAACCAAATTTCAGATTTCTAGAACATAAGGTCCTGAGATATTTCTATGACGCTAAATTAGGGCCTGCGTTTCTTTCAACTCAAGTTTCCAAGCCCCCCCTTGGAAATTTTTCGTCGAAAAAATGTTGTGGGTTTCTTGGTGCTCAATCTTATTTTCAACCAAATTTCAAACTTCTAGCACATAAGGTAGTCAGATATTTCTATGAGGCTAAATTAGGGCCTGCGTTTCTTTCAACTCAAGTTTCCAAGCCTCCCCTTGGAAATTTTTTGTTGAAAAAAATTTTGTGGGTTTCTTTGTGCTCAATCTTAATTTCAACCAAATTTCGGACTTCTAGAACAAAAGGTCCTCAGATATTTCTATGAGGCTAAATTAGGGCCTGCGTTTCTTTCAACTCAAGTTTCCAAGCCCCCCCCTGGAAATTTTTCGTCGAAAAAAATGTTGTGGGTTTCTTGGTGCTCAATCTTATTTTCAACAAAATTTCAGACTTCTATAACAAAAGGTCCTCAGATATTTCTATGAGGCTAAATTAGGGCCTGCGTTTCTTTCAACTCAGGTTTCCAAGCCCCCCCCCTGGAAATTTTTCGTCGAAAAAAATGTTGTGGGTTTCTTGGTGCTCAATCTTATTTTCAACCAAATTTCAGATTTCTAGAACATAAGGTCCTCAGATATTTCTATGAAGCTAAATTAGGGCCTGCGTTTCTTTCAACTTAAGTTTCCCAGCCCCCCCTTGGAAATTTTTCGTTGAAAAAAATGTTGTGGGTTTCTTTATGCTCAATCTTATTTTCAACCAAATTTCAGACTTCTATAACAAAAGGTCCTCAGATATTTCTACGAGGCTATATTAGGGCCTGCGTTTCTTTCAACTCAAGTTTCCAAGCCCCCCCTTGGAAATTTTCGTCGAAAAAAATGTTGTGGGTTTCTTGGTGCTCAATCTTATTTTCAAACAAATTTCAGATTTCTAGAACATAAGGTCCTGAGATATTTCTCTGATCCTAAATAAGGGCCTGCGTTTCTTTAAACTCAAGTTTCCAAGCGCCCCCTTGGAAATTTTTCGTCGAAAAAAATGTTGTGGGTTTCTTGGTGCTCAATCTTATTTTCAACCAAATTTCAAACTTCTAGCACATAAGGTCCTCAGATATTTCTATGAGGCTAAATTAGGGCCTGCGTTTCTTTCAACTCAAGTTTCCAAGCCTCCCCTTGGAAATTTTTCGTTGAAAAAAATGTTGTGGGTTTCTTTGTGCTCAATCTTAATTTCAACAAAATTTTAGACTTCTATAACAAAAGGTCCTCTGATATTTCTATGAGGCTAAATTAGGGCCTGCGTTTCTTTCAACTCAGGTTTCCAAGCCCCCCCTTGGAAATTTTTCGTCGAAAAAAATGTTGTGGGTTTCTTGGTGCTCAATCTTATTTTCAACCAAATTTCAAATTTCTAGAACATAAGGTGCTCAGATATTTCTATGAAGCTAAATTAGGGCCTGCGTTTCTTTCAACTCAAGTTTCCCAGCCCCCCCTTGGAAATTTTGCGTTGAAAAAAATGTTGTGGGTTTCTTGATGCTCAATCTTATTTTCAACCAAATTTCAGACTTCTATAACAAAATGTCCTCAGATATTTCTACAAGGCTATATTAGGGCCTGCGTTTCTTTCAACTCAAGTTTCCAAGCCCCCCCTTGGAAATTTTTCGTCGAAAAAATTTTTGTGGGTTTCTTGGTGCTCAATCTTATTTTCAACCAAATTTCAGATTTCTAGAACATAAGGTCCTGAGATATTTCTCTGATCCTAAATTAGGGCCTGCGTTTCTTTAAACTCAAGTTTCCAAGCCCAACCTTGGAAATTTTTCGTCGAAAAAAATGTTGTGGGTTTCTTGGTGCTCAATCTTATATTCAACCAAATTTCAGATTTCTTGAACATAAGGTCCTGAGATATTTCTATGAGGCTAAATTAGGGCCTGCGTTTCTTTCAACTCAAGTTTCCCAGCCCCCCTTTCAACTCAAGTTTCCAAGCCCCCCCTTAGAAATTTTTCGTCGAAAAAAATGGTGTGGGTTTCTTGGTGCTCAATCTTTTTTTCAACCAAATTTCAGATTTGTAGAACATAAGGTCCTGAGATATTTCTCTGATCCTAAATTAGGGCCTGCGTTTCTTTAAACTCAAGTTTCCAAGCCCAACCTTGGAAATTTTTCGTCGAAAAAAAATGTTGTGGGTTTCTTGGTGCTCAATCTTATATTCAACCAAATTTCAGATTTCTAGAACATAAGGTCCTGAGATATTTCTATGACGCTAAATTAGGGCCTGCGTTTCTTTCAACTCAAGTTTCCAAGCCCCCCCTTGGAAATTTTTCGTCGAAAAAAATGTTGTGGGTTTCTTGGTGCTCAATCTTATTTTCAACCAAATTTCAAACTTCTAGCACATAAGGTAGTCAGATATTTCTATGAGGCTAAATTAGGGCCTGCGTTTCTTTCAACTCAAGTTTCCAAGCCTCCCCTTGGAAATTTTTTGTTGAAAAAAATGTTGTGGGTTTCTTTGTGCTCAATCTTAATTTCAAACAAATTTCGGACTTCTAGAACAAAAGGTCCTCAGATATTTCTATGAGGCTAAATTAGGGCCTGCGTTTTTTTCAACTCAAGTTTCCAAGCCCCCCCTTGGAAATTTTTCGTCGAAAAAAATGTTGTGGGTTTCTTGGTGCTCAATCTTATTTTCAACCAAATTTCAGATTTCTAGAACATAAGTTCCTGAGATATTTCTCTGATCCTAAATTAGGGCCTGCGTTTCTTTAAACTCAAGTTTCCAAGCCCAACCTTGGAAATTTTTCGTCGAAAAAAATGTTGTGGGTTTCTTGGTGCTCAATCTTATATTCAACCAAATTTCAGATTTCTAGAACATAAGGTCCTGAGATATTTCTATGACGCTAAATTAGGGCCTGCGTTTCTTTCAACTCAAGTTTCCCAGCCCCCCCTTGGAAATTTTTCGTTGAAAAAAATGTTGTGGGTTTCTTTATGCTCAATCTTATTTTCAACCAAATTTCAGACTTCTATAACAAAAGGTCCTCAGATATTTCTACAAGGCTATATTAGGGCCTGCGTTTCTTTCAACTCAAGTTTCCAAGCCCCCCCTGGAAATTTTTCGTTGAAAAAAATGTTGTGGGTTTCTTGGTGCTCAATCTTTTTTTCAACCAAATTTCAGATTTCTAGAACATAAGGTCCTGAGATATTTCTTTGAGGCTAAATTAGGGCCTGCGTTTCTTTCAACTCAAGTTTCCCAGCCCCCCCTTGGAAATTTTTCGTTGAAAAAAATGTTGTGGGTTTCGTTATGCTCAATCTTATTTTCAACCAAATTTCAGACTTCTAGAACAAAAGGTCCTCAGATATTTCTATGAGGCTAAATTAGGGCCTGCATTTCTTTCAACTCAAGTTTCCAAGACCAACCTTGGAAATTTTTCGTCGAAAAAAATGTTGTGGGTTTCTTGGTGCTCAATCTTATATTCAACCAAATTTCAGATTTCTAGAACATAAGGTCCTGAGATATTTCTCTGATCCTAAATTAGGGCCTGCGTTTCTTTAAACTCAAGTTTCCAAGCCCAACCTTGGAAATTTTTCGTCGAAAAAAATGTTGTGGATTTCTTGGTCCTCAATCTTATATTCAACCAAATTTCAGATTTCTAGAACATAAGGTCCTGAGATATTTCTCTGATCCTAAATTAGGGCCTGCGTTTCTTTAAACTCAAGTTTCCAATCCTAACCTTGGAAATTTTTCGTCGAAAAAAATGTGGATTTCTTGGTGCTCAATCTTATATTCAACCAAATTTCAGATTTCTAGAACATAAGGTCCTGAGATATTTCTATGAGGCTAAATTAGGGCCTGCGTTTCTTTCAACTCAAGTTTCCAAGCCCCCCCTTGGAAATTTTTCGTCGAAAAAAATGTTGTGGGTTTCTTGGTGCTCAATCTTATTTTCAACCAAATTTCAAACTTCTAGCACATAAGGTCCTCAGATATTTCTATGAGGCTAAATTAGGGCCTGCGTTTCTTTCAACTCAAGTTTCCAAGCCTCCCCTTGGAAATTTTTCGTTGAAAAAAATGTTGTGGGTTTCTTTGTGCTCAATCTTAATTTCAACAAAATTTTAGACTTCTATAACAAAAGGTCCTCTGATATTTCTATGAGGCTAAATTAGGGCCTGCGTTTCTTTCAACTCAGGTTTCCAAGCCCCCTCTTGGAAATTTTTCGTCGAAAAAAATGTTGTGGGTTTCTTGGTGCTCAATCTTATTTTCAACCAAATTTCAAATTTCTAGAACATAAGGTGCTCAGATATTTCTATGAAGCTAAATTAGGGCCTGCGTTTCTTTCAACTCAAGTTTCCCAGCCCCCCCTTATAAATTTTGCGTTGAAAAAAATGTTGTGGGTTTCTTGATGCTCAATCTTATTTTCAACCAAATTTCAGACTTCTATAACAAAATGTCCTCAGATATTTCTACAAGGCTATATTAGGGCCTGCGTTTCTTTCAACTCAAGTTTCCAAGCCCCCCCTTGGAAATTTTTCGTCGAAAAAAATGCTGTGGGTTTCTTTGTGCTCAATCTTAATTTCAACCAAATTTCAGATTTCTAGAACAAAAGGTCCTGAGATATTTCTAGGAGGCTAAATTAGGGCCTGCATTTCTTTCAACTCAAGTTTCCAAGCCCCAACTTGGAAATTTTTCGTCGAAAAAAATGTTGTGGGTTTCTTGGTGCTCAATCTTATTTTCAACAAAATTTCAGACTTCTATAACAAAAGGTCCTCAGATATTTCTATGAGGCTAAATTAGGGCCTGCGTTTCTTTCAACTCAGGTTTCCAAGCCCCCCCTGGAAATTTTTCGTCGAAAAAAATGTTGTGGGTTTCTTGGTGCTCAATCTTATTTTCAACCAAATTTCAGATTTCTAGAACATAAGGTCCTCAGATATTTCTATGAAGCTAAATTAGGGCCTGCGTTTCTTTCAACTCAAGTTTCCAAGCCCCCCCTTGGAAATTTTTCGTTGAAAAAAATGTTGTGGGTTTCTTTATGCTCAATCTTATTTTCAACCAAATTTCAGACTTCTATAACAAAAGGTCCTCAGATATTTCTACGAGGCTATATTAGGGCCTGCGTTTCTTTCAACTCAAGTTTCCAAACCCCCCCTTGGAAATTTTTCGTCGAAAAAAATGTTGTGGGTTTCTTGGTGCTCAATCTTATTTTCAAACAAATTTCAGATTTCTAGAACATAAGGTCCTGAGATATTTCTCTGAGGCTAAATTAGGGCCTGCGTTTCTTTCAACTCAAGTTTCCCAGCCCCCCCTTGGAAATTTTTCGTTGAAAAAAATGTTGTGGGTTTCTTTATGCTCAATCTTATTTTCAACCAAATTTCAGACTTCTATAACAAAAGGTCCTCAGATATTTCTACAAGGCTATATTAGGGCCTGCGTTTCTTTCAACTCAAGTTTCCAAGCCCCCCCTTGGAAATTTTTCGTCGAAAAAAATGTTGTGGGTTTCTTTGTGCTCAATCTTAATTTCAACCAAATTTCAGACTTCTAGAACAAAAGGTCCTCAGATATTTCTATGAGGCTAAATTAGGGCCTGCGTTTCTTTAAACTCAAGTTTCCAAGCCCAACCTTGGAAATTTTTCGTCGAAAAAAATTTTGTGGATTTCTTGGTGCTCAATCTTATATTCAACCAAATTTCAGATTTCTAGAACATAAGGTCCTGAGATATTTCTATGACGCTAAATTAGGGCCTGCGTTTCTTTCAACTCAGGTTTCCAAGCCCCCCCTTGGAAATTTTTCGTCGAAAAAAATGTTGTGGGTTTCTTGGTGCTCAATCTTATTTTCAACCAAATTTCAAATTTCTAGAACATAAGGTCCTCAGATATTTCTATGAAGCTAAATTAGGGCCTGCGTTTCTTTCAACTCAAGTTTCCAAGCCTCCCCTTGGAAATTTTTCGTTGAAAAAAATGCTGTGGGTTTCTTTGTGCTCAATCTTAATTTCAACCAAATTTCAGACTTCTAGAACAAAAGGTCCTGAGATATTTCTAGGAGGCTAAATTAGGGCCTGCATTTCTTTCAACTCAAGTTTCCAAGCCCAACCTTGGAAATTTTTCGTCGAAAAAAATTTTGTGGATTTCTTGGTGCTCAATCTTATATTCAACCAAATTTCAGATTTCTAGAACATAAGGTCCTGAGATATTTCTATGACGCTAAATTAGGGCCTGCGTTTCTTTCAACTCAGGTTTCCAAGCCCCCCCTTGGAAATTTTTCGTCGAAAAAAATGTTTTGGGTTTCTTGGTGCTCAATCTTATTTTCAACCAAATTTCAAACTTCTAGCACATAAGGTCCTCAGATATTTCTATGAGGCTAAATTAGGGCCTGCGTTTCTTTCAACTCAAGTTTCCAAGCCTCCCCTTGGAAATTTTTCGTTGAAAAAAATGTTGTGGGTTTCTTTGTGCTCAATCTTAATTTCAACAAAATTTTAGACTTCTATAACAAAAGGTCCTCTGATATTTCTATGAGGCTAAATTAGGGCCTGCGTTTCTTTCAACTCAGGTTTCCAAGCCCCCTCTTGGAAATTTTTCGTCGAAAAAAATGTTGTGGGTTTCTTGGTGCTCAATCTTATTTTCAACCAAATTTCAAATTTCTAGAACATAAGGTGCTCAGATATTTCTATGAAGCTAAATTAGGGCCTGCGTTTCTTTCAACTCAAGTTTCCCAGCCCCCCCTTATAAATTTTGCGTTGAAAAAAATGTTGTGGGTTTCTTGATGCTCAATCTTATTTTCAACCAAATTTCAGACTTCTATAACAAAATGTCCTCAGATATTTCTACAAGGCTATATTAGGGCCTGCGTTTCTTTCAACTCAAGTTTCCAAGCCCCCCCTTGGAAATTTTTCGTCGAAAAAAATGCTGTGGGTTTCTTTGTGCTCAATCTTAATTTCAACCAAATCTCAGATTTCTAGAACAAAAGGTCCTGAGATATTTCTAGGAGGCTAAATTAGGGCCTGCATTTCTTTCAACTCAAGTTTCCAAGCCCCAACTTGGAAATTTTTCGTCGAAAAAAATGTTGTGGGTTTCTTGGTGCTCAATCTTATTTTCAACAAAATTTCAGACTTCTATAACAAAAGGTCCTCAGATATTTCTATGAGGCTAAATTAGGGCCTGCGTTTCTTTCAACTCAGGTTTCCAAGCCCCCCCTGGAAATTTTTCGTCGAAAAAAATGTTGTGGGTTTCTTGGTGCTCAATCTTATTTTCAACCAAATTTCAGATTTCTAGAACATAAGGTCCTCAGATATTTCTATGAAGCTAAATTAGGGCCTGCGTTTCTTTCAACTCAAGTTTCCCAGCCCCCCCTTGGAAATTTTTCGTTGAAAAAAATGTTGTGGGTTTCTTTATGCTCAATCTTATTTTCAACCAAATTTCAGACTTCTATAACAAAAGGTCCTCAGATATTTCTACGAGGCTATATTAGGGCCTGCGTTTCTTTCAACTCAAGTTTCCAAACCCCCCCTTGGAAATTTTTCGTCGAAAAAAATGTTGTGGGTTTCTTGGTGCTCAATCTTATTTTCAAACAAATTTCAGATTTCTAGAACATAAGGTCCTGAGATATTTCTCTGATCCTAAATTAGGGCCTGCGTTTGTTTAAACTCAAGTTTGCAAGCCCCCCCTTGGAAATTTTTCGTCGAAAAAAATTTTGTGGGTTTCTTGGTGCTCAATCTTATTTTCAACCAAATTTCAGGTTTCTAGAACATAAGGTCCTGAGATATTTCTATGAGGCTAAATTAGGGCCTGCGTTTCTTTCAACTCAAGTTTCCCAGCCCCCCCTTGGAAATTTTTCGTTGAAAAAAATGTTGTGGGTTTCTTTATGCTCAATCTTATTTTCAACCAAATTTCAGACTTCTATAACAAAAGGTCCTCAGATATTTCTACAAGGCTATATTAGGGCCTGCGTTTCTTTCAACTCAAGTTTCCAAGCCCCCCCTTGGAAATTTTTCGTCGAAAAAAATGTTGTGGGTTTCTTTGTGCTCAATCTTAATTTCAACCAAATTTCAGACTTCTAGAACAAAAGGTCCTCAGATATTTCTATGAGGCTAAATTAGGGCCTGCGTTTCTTTAAACTCAAGTTTCCAAGCCCAACCTTGGAAATTTTTCGTCGAAAAAAATTTTGTGGATTTCTTGGTGCTCAATCTTATATTCAACCAAATTTCAGATTTCTAGAACATAAGGTCCTGAGATATTTCTATGACGCTAAATTAGGGCCTGCGTTTCTTTCAACTCAGGTTTCCAAGCCCCCCCTTATAAATTTTGCGTTGAAAAAAATGTTGTGGGTTTCTTGATGCTCAATCTTATTTTCAACCAAATTTCAGACTTCTATAACAAAATGTCCTCAGATATTTCTACAAGGCTATATTAGGGCCTGCGTTTCTTTCAACTCAAGTTTCCAAGCCCCCCCTTGGAAATTTTTCGTCGAAAAAAATGCTGTGGGTTTCTTTGTGCTCAATCTTAATTTCAACCAAATTTCAGATTTCTAGAACAAAAGGTCCTGAGATATTTCTAGGAGGCTAAATTAGGGCCTGCATTTCTTTCAACTCAAGTTTCCAAGCCCCAACTTGGAAATTTTTCGTCGAAAAAAATGTTGTGGGTTTCTTGGTGCTCAATCTTATTTTCAACAAAATTTCAGACTTCTATAACAAAAGGTCCTCAGATATTTCTATGAGGCTAAATTAGGGCCTGCGTTTCTTTCAACTCAGGTTTCCAAGCCCCCCCTGGAAATTTTTCGTCGAAAAAAATGTTGTGGGTTTCTTGGTGCTCAATCTTATTTTCAACCAAATTTCAGATTTCTAGAACATAAGGTCCTCAGATATTTCTATGAAGCTAAATTAGGGCCTGCGTTTCTTTCAACTCAAGTTTCCCAGCCCCCCCTTGGAAATTTTTCGTTGAAAAAAAATGTTGTGGGTTTCTTTATGCTCAATCTTATTTTCAACCAAATTTCAGACTTCTATAACAAAAGGTCCTCAGATATTTCTACGAGGCTATATTAGGGCCTGCGTTTCTTTCAACTCAAGTTTCCAAGCCCAACCTTGGAAATTTTTCGTCGAAAAAAATGTTGTGGATTTCTTGGTCCTCAATCTTATATTCAACCAAATTTCAGATTTCTAGAACATAAGGTCCTGAGATATTTCTCTGATCCTAAATTAGGGCCTGCGTTTCTTTAAACTCAAGTTTCCAATCCTAACCTTGGAAATTTTTCGTCGAAAAAAATGTGGATTTCTTGGTGCTCAATCTTATATTCAACCAAATTTCAGATTTCTAGAACATAAGGTCCTGAGATATTTCTATGAGGCTAAATTAGGGCCTGCGTTTCTTTCAACTCAAGTTTCCAAGCCCCCCCTTGGAAATTTTTCGTCGAAAAAAATGTTGTGGGTTTCTTGGTGCTCAATCTTATTTTCAACCAAATTTCAAACTTCTAGCACATAAGGTCCTCAGATATTTCTATGAGGCTAAATTAGGGCCTGCGTTTCTTTCAACTCAAGTTTCCAAGCCTCCCCTTGGAAATTTTTCGTTGAAAAAAATGTTGTGGGTTTCTTTGTGCTCAATCTTAATTTCAACAAAATTTTAGACTTCTATAACAAAAGGTCCTCTGATATTTCTATGAGGCTAAATTAGGGCCTGCGTTTCTTTCAACTCAGGTTTCCAAGCCCCCTCTTGGAAATTTTTCGTCGAAAAAAATGTTGTGGGTTTCTTGGTGCTCAATCTTATTTTCAACCAAATTTCAAATTTCTAGAACATAAGGTGCTCAGATATTTCTATGAAGCTAAATTAGGGCCTGCGTTTCTTTCAACTCAAGTTTCCCAGCCCCCCCTTATAAATTTTGCGTTGAAAAAAATGTTGTGGGTTTCTTGATGCTCAATCTTATTTTCAACCAAATTTCAGACTTCTATAACAAAATGTCCTCAGATATTTCTACAAGGCTATATTAGGGCCTGCGTTTCTTTCAACTCAAGTTTCCAAGCCCCCCCTTGGAAATTTTTCGTCGAAAAAAATGCTGTGGGTTTCTTTGTGCTCAATCTTAATTTCAACCAAATTTCAGATTTCTAGAACAAAAGGTCCTGAGATATTTCTAGGAGGCTAAATTAGGGCCTGCATTTCTTTCAACTCAAGTTTCCAAGCCCCAACTTGGAAATTTTTCGTCGAAAAAAATGTTGTGGGTTTCTTGGTGCTCAATCTTATTTTCAACAAAATTTCAGACTTCTATAACAAAAGGTCCTCAGATATTTCTATGAGGCTAAATTAGGGCCTGCGTTTCTTTCAACTCAGGTTTCCAAGCCCCCCCTGGAAATTTTTCGTCGAAAAAAATGTTGTGGGTTTCTTGGTGCTCAATCTTATTTTCAACCAAATTTCAGATTTCTAGAACATAAGGTCCTCAGATATTTCTATGAAGCTAAATTAGGGCCTGCGTTTCTTTCAACTCAAGTTTCCCAGCCCCCCCTTGGAAATTTTTCGTTGAAAAAAATGTTGTGGGTTTCTTTATGCTCAATCTTATTTTCAACCAAATTTCAGATTTCTAGAACATAAGGTCCTCAGATATTTCTATGAAGCTAAATTAGGGCCTGCGTTTCTTTCAACTCAAGTTTCCCAGCCCCCCCTTGGAAATTTTTCGTTGAAAAAAATGTTGTGGGTTTCTTTATGCTCAATCTTATTTTCAACCAAATTTCAGACTTCTATAACAAAAGGTCCTCAGATATTTCTACGAGGCTATATTAGGGCCTGCGTTTCTTTCAACTCAAGTTTCCAAACCCCCCCTTGGAAATTTTTCGTCGAAAAAAATGTTGTGGGTTTCTTGGTGCTCAATCTTATTTTCAAACAAATTTCAGATTTCTAGAACATAAGGTCCTGAGATATTTCTCTGATCCTAAATTAGGGCCTGCGTTTGTTTAAACTCAAGTTTGCAAGCCCCCCCTTGGAAATTTTTCGTCGAAAAAAATTTTGTGGGTTTCTTGGTGCTCAATCTTATTTTCAACCAAATTTCAGGTTTCTAGAACATAAGGTCCTGAGATATTTCTATGAGGCTAAATTAGGGCCTGCGTTTCTTTCAACTCAAGTTTCCCAGCCCCCCCTTGGAAATTTTTCGTTGAAAAAAATGTTTTGGGTTTCTTTATGCTCAATCTTATTTTCAACCAAATTTCAGACTTCTATAACAAAAGGTCCTCAGATATTTCTACAAGGCTATATTAGGGCCTGCGTTTCTTTCAACTCAAGTTTCCAAGCCCCCCCTTGGAAATTTTTCGTCGAAAAAAATGTTGTGGGTTTCTTTGTGCTCAATCTTAATTTCAACCAAATTTCAGACTTATAGAACAAAAGGTCCTCAGATATTTCTATGAGGCTAAATTAGGGCCTGCGTTTCTTTAAACTCAAGTTTCCAAGCCCAACCTTGGAAATTTTTCGTCGAAAAAAATTTTGTGGATTTCTTGGTGCTCAATCTTATATTCAACCAAATTTCAGATTTCTAGAACATAAGGTCCTGAGATATTTCTATGACGCTAAATTAGGGCCTGCGTTTCTTTCAACTCAGGTTTCCAAGCCCCCCCTTATAAATTTTGCGTTGAAAAAAATGTTGTGGGTTTCTTGATGCTCAATCTTATTTTCAACCAAATTTCAGACTTCTATAACAAAATGTCCTCAGATATTTCTACAAGGCTATATTAGGGCCTGCGTTTCTTTCAACTCAAGTTTCCAAGCCCCAACTTGGAAATTTTTCGTCGAAAAAAATGTTGTGGGTTTCTTGGTGCTCAATCTTATTTTCAACAAAATTTCAGACTTCTATAACAAAAGGTCCTCAGATATTTCTATGAGGCTAAATTAGGGCCTGCGTTTCTTTCAACTCAGGTTTCCAAGCCCCCCCTGGAAATTTTTCGTCGAAAAAAATGTTGTGGGTTTCTTGGTGCTCAATCTTATTTTCAACCAAATTTCAGATTTCTAGAACATAAGGTCCTCAGATATTTCTATGAAGCTAAATTAGGGCCTGCGTTTCTTTCAACTCAAGTTTCCCAGCCCCCCCTTGGAAATTTTTCGTTGAAAAAAATGTTGTGGGTTTCTTTATGCTCAATCTTATTTTCAACCAAATTTCAGACTTCTATAACAAAAGGTCCTCAGATATTTCTACGAGGCTATATTAGGGCCTGCGTTTCTTTCAACTCAAGTTTCCAAACCCCCCCTTGGAAATTTTTCGTCGAAAAAAATGTTGTGGGTTTCTTGGTGCTCAATCTTATTTTCAAACAAATTTCAGATTTCTAGAACATAAGGTCCTGAGATATTTCTCTGATCCTAAATTAGGGCCTGCGTTTGTTTAAACTCAAGTTTGCAAGCCCCCCCTTGGAAATTTTTCGTCGAAAAAAATTTTGTGGGTTTCTTGGTGCTCAATCTTATTTTCAACCAAATTTCAGGTTTCTAGAACATAAGGTCCTGAGATATTTCTATGACGCTAAATTAGGGCCTGCGTTTCTTTCAACTCAGGTTTCCAAGCCCCCCCTTATAAATTTTGCGTTGAAAAAAATTTTGTGGGTTTCTTGGTGCTCAATCTTATTTTCAACCAAATTTCAGGTTTCTAGAACATAAGGTCCTGAGATATTTCTATGAGGCTAAATTAGGGCCTGCATTTCTTTCAACTCAAGTTTCCAAGCCCCAACTTGGAAATTTTTCGTCGAAAAAAATGTTGTGGGTTTCTTGGTGCTCAATCTTATTTTCAACAAAATTTCAGACTTCTATAACAAAAGGTCCTCAGATATTTCTATGAGGCTAAATTAGGGCCTGCGTTTCTTTCAACTCAGGTTTCCAAGCCCCCCCTGGAAATTTTTCGTCGAAAAAAATGTTGTGGGTTTCTTGGTGCTCAATCTTATTTTCAACCAAATTTCAGATTTCTAGAACATAAGGTCCTCAGATATTTCTATGAAGCTAAATTAGGGCCTGCGTTTCTTTCAACTCAAGTTTCCCAGCCCCCCCTTGGAAATTTTTCGTTGAAAAAAATGTTGTGGGTTTCTTTATGCTCAATCTTATTTTCAACCAAATTTCAGACTTCTATAACAAAAGGTCCTCAGATATTTCTACGAGGCTATATTAGGGCCTGCGTTTCTTTCAACTCAAGTTTCCAAACCCCCCCTTGGAAATTTTTCGTCGAAAAAAATGTTGTGGGTTTCTTGGTGCTCAATCTTATTTTCAAACAAATTTCAGATTTCTAGAACATAAGGTCCTGAGATATTTCTCTGATCCTAAATTAGGGCCTGCGTTTGTTTAAACTCAAGTTTGCAAGCCCCCCCTTGGAAATTTTTCGTCGAAAAAAATTTTGTGGGTTTCTTGGTGCTCAATCTTATTTTCAACCAAATTTCAGGTTTCTAGAACATAAGGTCCTGAGATATTTCTATGAGGCTAAATTAGGGCCTGCGTTTCTTTCAACTCAAGTTTCCCAGCCCCCCCTTGGAAATTTTTCGTTGAAAAAAATGTTGTGGGTTTCTTTATGCTCAATCTTATTTTCAACCAAATTTCAGACTTCTATAACAAAAGGTCCTCAGATATTTCTACAAGGCTATATTAGGGCCTGCGTTTCTTTCAACTCAAGTTTCCAAGCCCCCCCTTGGAAATTTTTCGTCGAAAAAAATGTTGTGGGTTTCTTTGTGCTCAATCTTAATTTCAACCAAATTTCAGACTTCTAGAACAAAAGGTCCTCAGATATTTCTATGAGGCTAAATTAGGGCCTGCGTTTCTTTAAACTCAAGTTTCCAAGCCCAACCTTGGAAATTTTTCGTCGAAAAAAATTTTGTGGATTTCTTGGTGCTCAATCTTATATTCAACCAAATTTCAGATTTCTAGAACATAAGGTCCTGAGATATTTCTATGACGCTAAATTAGGGCCTGCGTTTCTTTCAACTCAGGTTTCCAAGCCCCCCCTTGGAAATTTTTCGTCGAAAAAAATGTTGTGGGTTTCTTGGTGCTCAATCTTATTTTCAACCAAATTTCAAATTTCTAGAACATAAGGTCCTCAGATATTTCTATGAAGCTAAATTAGGGCCTGCGTTTCTTTCAACTCAAGTTTCCAAGCCTCCCCTTGGAAATTTTTCGTTGAAAAAAATGCTGTGGGTTTCTTTGTGCTCAATCTTAATTTCAACCAAATTTCAGACTTCTAGAACAAAAGGTCCTGAGATATTTCTAGGAGGCTAAATTAGGGCCTGCATTTCTTTCAACTCAAGTTTCCAAGCCCAACCTTGGAAATTTTTCGTCGAAAAAAATTTTGTGGATTTCTTGGTGCTCAATCTTATATTCAACCAAATTTCAGATTTCTAGAACATAAGGTCCTGAGATATTTCTATGACGCTAAATTAGGGCCTGCGTTTCTTTCAACTCAGGTTTCCAAGCCCCCCCTTGGAAATTTTTCGTCGAAAAAAATGTTGTGGGTTTCTTGGTGCTCAATCTTATTTTCAACCAAATTTCAAATTTCTAGAACATAAGGTCCTCAGATATTTCTATGAAGCTAAATTAGGGCCTGCGTTTCTTTCAACTCAAGTTTCCAAGCCTCCCCTTGGAAATTTTTCGTTGAAAAAAATGCTGTGGGTTTCTTTGTGCTCAATCTTAATTTCAACCAAATTTCAGACTTCTAGAACAAAAGGTCCTGAGATATTTCTAGGAGGCTAAATTAGGGCCTGCATTTCTTTCAACTCAAGTTTCCAAGCCCCCACTTGGAAATTTTTCGTCGAAAAAAATGTTGTGGGTTTCTTGGTGCTCAATCTTATTTTCAACAAAATTTCAGACTTCTATAACAAAAGGTCCTCAGATATTTCTCTGATCCTAAATTAGGGCCTGCGTTTCTTTAAACTCAAGTTTCCAAGCCCAACCTTGGAAATTTTTCGTCGAAAAAAATTTTGTGGATTTCTTGGTGCTCAATCTTATATTCAACCAAATTTCAGATTTCTAGAACATAAGGTCCTGAGATATTTCTCTGATCCTAAATTAGGGCCTGCGTTTCTTTAAACTCAAGTTTCCAAGCCCAACCTTGGAAATTTTTCGTCGAAAAAAATTTTGTGGATTTCTTGGTGCTCAATCTTATATTCAACCAAATTTCAGATTTCTAGAACATAAGGTCCTGAGATATTTCTCTGATCCTAAATTAGGGCCTGCGTTTCTTTAAACTCAAGTTTCCAATCCCAACCTTGGAAATTTTTCGTCGAAAAAAATGTGGATTTCTTGGTGCTCAATCTTATATTCAACCAAATTTCATATTTCTAGAACATAAGGTCCTGAGATATTTCTATGAGGCTAAATTAGGGCCTGCGTTTCTTTCAACTCAAGTTTCCAAGCCCCCCCTTGGAAATTTTTCGTCGAAAAAAATGTTGTGGGTTTCTTGGTGCTCAATCTTATTTTCAACCAAATTTCAAACTTCTAGCACATAAGGTCCTCAGATATTTCTATGAGGCTAAATTAGGGCCTGCGTTTCTTTCAACTCAAGTTTCCAAGCCTCCCCTTGGAAATTTTTCGTTGAAAAAAATGTTGTGGGTTTCTTTGTGCTCAATCTTAATTTCAACCAAATTTCAGACTTCTAGAACAAAAGGTCCTGAGATATTTCTAGGAGGCTAAATTAGGGCCTGCATTTCTTTCAACTCAAGTTTCCAAGCCCCCCTTGGAAATTTTTCGTCGAAAAAAATGTTGTGGGTTTCTTGGTGCTCAATCTTATTTTCAACAAAATTTCAGACTTCTAGAACATAAGGTCCTGAGATATTTCTATGAGGCTAAATTAGGGCCTGCGTTTCTTTCAACTCAAGTTTCCCAGCCCCCCCCCCCCCCTGGATATTTTTTGTTGAAAAAAATGTTGTGGGTTTCTTTATGCTCAATCTTATTTTCAACCAAATTTCAGACTTCTATAACAAAAGGTCCTCAGATATTTCTACAAGGCTATATTAGGGCCTGCGTTTCTTTCAACTCAAGTTTCCAAGCCCCCCCTTGGAAATTTTTCGTCGAAAAAAATGTTGTGGGTTTCTTTGTGCTCAATCTTAATTTCAACCAAATTTCAGACTTCTAGAACAAAAGGTCCTCAGATATTTCTATGAGGCTAAATTAGGGCCTGCGTTTCTTTCAACTCAAGTTTCCAAGCCCAACCTTGGAAATTTTTCGTCGAAAAAAATGTTGTGGGTTTCTTGGTGCTCAATCTTATATTCAACCAAATTTCAGATTTCTAGAACATAAGGTCCTGAGATATTTCTCTGATCCTAAATTAGGGCCTGCGTTTGTTTAAACTCAAGTTTCCAAGCCCCCCCTTGGAAATTTTTCGTCGAAAAAAATGTTGTGGGTTTCTTGGTGCTCAATCTTTTTTTCAACCAAATTTCAGATTTCTAGAACATAAGGTCCTGAGATATTTCTCTGATCCTAAATTAGGGCCTGCGTTTCTTTAAACTCAAGTTTCCAAGCCCAACCTTGGAAATTTTTCGTCGAAAAAAATGTTGTGGATTTCTTGGTGCTCAATCTTATATTCAACAAAATTTCAGATTTCTAGAACATAAGGTCCTGAGATATTTCTATGAGGCTAAATTAGGGCCTGCGTTTCTTTCAACTCAAGTTTCCAAGCCCCCCCTTGGAAATTTTTCGTCGAAAAAAATGTTGTGGGTTTCTTGGTGCTCAATCTTATTTTCAACCAAATTTCAAACTTCTAGCACATAAGGTCCTCAGATATTTCTCTGATCCTAAATTAGGGCCTGCGTTTGTTTAAACTCAAGTTTCCAAGCCCCCCCTTGGAAATTTTTCGTCGAAAAAAATGTTGTGGGTTTCTTGGTGCTCAATCTTATTTTCAACAAAATTTCAGACTTCTAGAACATAAGGTCCTGAGATATTTCTATGATCCTAAATTAGGGCCTGCGTTTGTTTAAACTCAAGTTTCCCAGCCCCCCCTTGGAAATTTTTCGTTGAAAAAAATGTTGTGGGTTTCTTTATGCTCAATCTTATTTTCAACCAAATTTCAGACTTCTATAACAAAAGGTCCTCAGATATTTCTACAAGGCTATATTAGGGCCTGCGCTTCTTTCAACTCAAGTTTCCAAGCCCCCGCTTGGAAATTTTTCGTCGAAAAAAAATGTTGTGGGTTTCTTTGTGCTCAATCTTAATTTGAACCAAATTTCAGACTTCTAGAACAAAAGGTCCTCAGATATTTCTATGAGGCTAAATTAGGGCTTGCGTTTCTTTCAACTCAAGTTTCCAAGCCCAACCTTGGAAATTTTTCGTCGAAAAAAATGTTGTGGGTTTCTTGGTGCTCAATCTTATATTCAACCAAATTTCAGATTTCTAGAACATAAGGTCCTGAGATATTTCTCTGATCCTAAATTAGGGCCTGCGTTTGTTTAAACTCAAGTTTCCAGCCCCCTCTTGGAAATTTTTCGTCGAAAAAAATGTTGTGGGTTTCTTGGTGCTCAATCTTTTTTTCAACCAAATTTCAGATTTCTAGAACATAAGGTCCTGAGATATTTCTCTGATCCTAAATTAGGGCCTGCGTTTCTTTAAACTCAAGTTTCCAAGCCCAACCTTGGAAATTTTTCGTCGAAAAAAATGTTGTGGATTTCTTGGTGCTCAATCTTATATTCAACAAAATTTCAGATTTCTAGAACATAAGGTCCTGAGATATTTCTATGAGGCTAAATTAGGGCCTGCGTTTCTTTCAACTCAAGTTTCCAAGCCCCCCCTTGGAAATTTTTCGTCGAAAAAAATGTTGTGGGTTTCTTGGTGCTCAATCTTATTTTCAACCAAATTTCAAACTTCTAGCACATAAGGTCCTCAGATATTTCTCTGATCCTAAATTAGGGCCTGCGTTTGTTTAAACTCAAGTTTCCAAGCCCCCCCTTGGAAATTTTTCGTCGAAAAAAATGTTGTGGGTTTCTTGGTGCTCAATCTTATTTTCAACAAAATTTCAGACTTCTAGAACATAAGGTCCTGAGATATTTCTATGATCCTAAATTAGGGCCTGCGTTTGTTTAAACTCAAGTTTCCCAGCCCCCCCTTGGAAATTTTTCGTTGAAAAAAATGTTGTGGGTTTCTTTATGCTCAATCTTATTTTCAACCAAATTTCAGACTTCTATAACAAAAGGTCCTCAGATATTTCTACAAGGCTATATTAGGGCCTGCGTTTCTTTCAACTCAAGTTTCCAAGCCCCCCCTTGGAAATTTTTCGTCGAAAAAAAATGTTGTGGGTTTCTTTGTGCTCAATCTTAATTTCAACCAAATTTCAGACTTCTAGAACAAAAGGTCCTCAGATATTTCTATGAGGCTAAATTAGGGCCTGCGTTTCTTTCAACTCAAGTTTCCAAGCCCAACCTTGGAAATTTTTCGTCGAAAAAAATGTTGTGGGTTTCTTGGTGCTCAATCTTATATTCAACCAAATTTCAGATTTCTAGAACATAAGGTCCTGAGATATTTCTCTGATCCTAAATTAGGGCCTGCGTTTCTTTAAACTCAAGTTTCCAATCCCAACCTTGGAAATTTTTCGTCGAAAAAAATGTTGTGGGTTTCTTGGTGCTCAATCTTATTTTCAACAAAATTTCAGACTTCTAGAACATAAGGTCCTGAGATATTTCTATGAGGCTAAATTAGGGCCTGCGTTTCTTTCAACTCAAGTTTCCCAGCCCCCCCCCCCCCTTGGATATTTTTCGTTGAAAAAAATGTTGTGGGTTTCTTTATGCTCAATCTTATTTTCAACCAAATTTCAGACTTCTATAACAAAAGGTCCTCAGATATTTCTACAAGGCTATATTAGGGCCTGCGTTTCTTTCAACTCAAGTTTCCAAGCCCCCCCTTGGAAATTTTTCGTCGAAAAAAATGTTGTGGGTTTCTTTGTGCTCAATCTTAATTTCAACCAAATTTCAGACTTCTAGAACAAAAGGTCCTCAGATATTTCTATGAGGCTAAATTAGGGCCTGCGTTTCTTTCAACTCAAGTTTCCAAGCCCAACCTTGGAAATTTTTCGTCGAAAAAAATGTTGTGGGTTTCTTGGTGCTCAATCTTATATTCAACCAAATTTCAGATTTCTAGAACATAAGGTCCTGAGATATTTCTCTGATCCTAAATTAGGGCCTGCGTTTGTTTAAACTCAAGTTTCCAAGCCCCCCCTTGGAAATTTTTCGTCGAAAAAAATGGTGTGGGTTTCTTGGTGCTCAATCTTTTTTTCAACCAAATTTCAGATTTCTAGAACATAAGGTCCTGAGATATTTCTCTGATCCTAAATTAGGGCCTGCGTTTCTTTAAACTCAAGTTTCCAAGCCCAACCTTGGAAATTTTTCGTCGAAAAAAATGTTGTGGATTTCTTGGTGCTCAATCTTATATTCAACCAAATTTCAGATTTCTAGAACATAAGGTCCTGCGATATTTCTCTGATCCTAAATTAGGGCCTGCGTTTCTTTAAACTCAAGTTTCCAATCCCAACCTTGGAAATTTTTCGTCGAAAAAAATGTGGATTTCTTGGTGCTCAATCTTATATTCAACCAAATTTCAGATTTCTAGAACATAAGGTCCTGAGATATTTCTATGAGGCTAAATTAGGGCCTGCGTTTCTTTCAACTCAAGTTTCCAAGCCCCCCCTTGGAAATTTTTCGTCGAAAAAAATGTTGTGGGTTTCTTGGTGCTCAATCTTATTTTCAACCAAATTTCAAACTTCTAGCACATAAGGTCCTCAGATATTTCTATGAGGCTAAATTAGGGCCTGCGTTTCTTTCAACTCAAGTTTCCAAGCCTCCCCTTGGAAATTTTTCGTTGAAAAAAATGTTGTGGGTTTCTTTGTGCTCAATCTTAATTTCAACCAAATTTCAGACTTCTAGAACAAAAGGTCCTGAGATATTTCTAGGAGGCTAAATTAGGGCCTGCATTTCTTTCAACTCAAGTTTCCAAGCCCCCCTTGGAAATTTTTCGTCGAAAAAAATGTTGTGGGTTTCTTGGTGCTCAATCTTATTTTCAACCAAATTTCAAACTTCTAGCACATAAGGTCCTCAGATATTTCTCTGATCCTAAATTAGGGCCTGCGTTTGTTTAAACTCAAGTTTCCAAGCCCCCCCTTGGAAATTTTTCGTCGAAAAAAATGTTGTGGGTTTCTTGGTGCTCAATCTTATTTTCAACAAAATTTCAGACTTCTAGAACATAAGGTCCTGAGATATTTCTATGATCCTAAATTAGGGCCTGCGTTTGTTTAAACTCAAGTTTCCCAGCCCCCCCTTGGAAATTTTTCGTTGAAAAAAATGTTGTGGGTTTCTTTATGCTCAATCTTATTTTCAACCAAATTTCAGACTTCTATAACAAAAGGTCCTCAGATATTTCTACAAGGCTATATTAGGGCCTGCGTTTCTTTCAACTCAAGTTTCCAAGCCCCCCCTTGGAAATTTTTCGTCGAAAAAAAATGTTGTGGGTTTCTTTGTGCTCAATCTTAATTTCAACCAAATTTCAGACTTCTAGAACAAAAGGTCCTCAGATATTTCTATGAGGCTAAATTAGGGCCTGCGTTTCTTTCAACTCAAGTTTCCAAGCCCAACCTTGGAAATTTTTCGTCGAAAAAAATGTTGTGGGTTTCTTGGTGCTCAATCTTATATTCAACCAAATTTCAGATTTCTAGAACATAAGGTCCTGAGATATTTCTCTGATCCTAAATTAGGGCCTGCGTTTGTTTAAACTCAAGTTTCCAAGCCCCCTCTTGGAAATTTTTCGTCGAAAAAAATGTTGTGGGTTTCTTGGTGCTCAATCTTTTTTTCAACCAAATTTCAGATTTCTAGAACATAAGGTCCTGAGATATTTCTCTGATCCTAAATTAGGGCCTGCGTTTCTTTAAACTCAAGTTTCCAAGCCCAACCTTGGAAATTTTTCGTCGAAAAAAATGTTGTGGATTTCTTGGTGCTCAATCTTATATTCAACAAAATTTCAGATTTCTAGAACATAAGGTCCTGAGATATTTCTATGAGGCTAAATTAGGGCCTGCGTTTCTTTCAACTCAAGTTTCCAAGCCCCCCCTTGGAAATTTTTCGTCGAAAAAAATGTTGTGGGTTTCTTGGTGCTCAATCTTATTTTCAACCAAATTTCAAACTTCTAGCACATAAGGTCCTCAGATATTTCTATGAGGCTAAATTAGGGCCTGCGTTTCTTTCAACTCAAGTTTCCAAGCCTCCCCTTGGAAATTTTTCGTTGAAAAAAATGTTGTGGGTTTCTTTGTGCTCAATCTTAATTTCAACCAAATTTCAGACTTCTAGAACAAAAGGTCCTGAGATATTTCTAGGAGGCTAAATTAGGGCCTGCATTTCTTTCAACTCAAGTTTCCAAGCCCCCCTTGGAAATTTTTCGTCGAAAAAAATGTTGTGGGTTTCTTGGTGCTCAATCTTATTTTCAACCAAATTTCAAACTTCTAGCACATAAGGTCCTCAGATATTTCTCTGATCCTAAATTAGGGCCTGCGTTTGTTTAAACTCAAGTTTCCAAGCCCCCCCTTGGAAATTTTTCGTCGAAAAAAATGTTGTGGGTTTCTTGGTGCTCAATCTTATTTTCAACAAAATTTCAGACTTCTAGAACATAAGGTCCTGAGATATTTCTATGATCCTAAATTAGGGCCTGCGTTTGTTTAAACTCAAGTTTCCCAGCCCCCCCTTGGAAATTTTTCGTTGAAAAAAATGTTGTGGGTTTCTTTATGCTCAATCTTATTTTCAACCAAATTTCAGACTTCTATAACAAAAGGTCCTCAGATATTTCTACAAGGCTATATTAGGGCCTGCGTTTCTTTCAACTCAAGTTTCCAAGCCCCCCCTTGGAAATTTTTCGTCGAAAAAAAATGTTGTGGGTTTCTTTGTGCTCAATCTTAATTTCAACCAAATTTCAGACTTCTAGAACAAAAGGTCCTCAGATATTTCTATGAGGCTAAATTAGGGCCTGCGTTTCTTTCAACTCAAGTTTCCAAGCCCAACCTTGGAAATTTTTCGTCGAAAAAAATGTTGTGGGTTTCTTGGTGCTCAATCTTATATTCAACCAAATTTCAGATTTCTAGAACATAAGGTCCTGAGATATTTCTCTGATCCTAAATTAGGGCCTGCGTTTGTTTAAACTCAAGTTTCCAAGCCCCCTCTTGGAAATTTTTCGTCGAAAAAAATGTTGTGGGTTTCTTGGTGCTCAATCTTTTTTTCAACCAAATTTCAGATTTCTAGAACATAAGGTCCTGAGATATTTCTCTGATCCTAAATTAGGGCCTGCGTTTCTTTAAACTCAAGTTTCCAAGCCCAACCTTGGAAATTTTTCGTCGAAAAAAATGTTGTGGATTTCTTGGTGCTCAATCTTATATTCAACAAAATTTCAGATTTCTAGAACATAAGGTCCTGAGATATTTCTATGAGGCTAAATTAGGGCCTGCGTTTCTTTCAACTCAAGTTTCCAAGCCCCCCCTTGGAAATTTTTCGTCGAAAAAAATGTTGTGGGTTTCTTGGTGCTCAATCTTATTTTCAACCAAATTTCAAACTTCTAGCACATAAGGTCCTCAGATATTTCTCTGATCCTAAATTAGGGCCTGCGTTTGTTTAAACTCAAGTTTCCAAGCCCCCCCTTGGAAATTTTTCGTCGAAAAAAATGTTGTGGGTTTCTTGGTGCTCAATCTTATTTTCAACAAAATTTCAGACTTCTAGAACATAAGGTCCTGAGATATTTCTATGATCCTAAATTAGGGCCTGCGTTTGTTTAAACTCAAGTTTCCCAGCCCCCCCTTGGAAATTTTTCGTTGAAAAAAATGTTGTGGGTTTCTTTATGCTCAATCTTATTTTCAACCAAATTTCAGACTTCTATAACAAAAGGTCCTCAGATATTTCTACAAGGCTATATTAGGGCCTGCGTTTCTTTCAACTCAAGTTTCCAAGCCCCCCCTTGGAAATTTTTCGTCGAAAAAAAATGTTGTGGGTTTCTTTGTGCTCAATCTTAATTTCAACCAAATTTCAGACTTCTAGAACAAAAGGTCCTCAGATATTTCTATGAGGCTAAATTAGGGCCTGCGTTTCTTTCAACTCAAGTTTCCAAGCCCAACCTTGGAAATTTTTCGTCGAAAAAAATGTTGTGGGTTTCTTGGTGCTCAATCTTATATTCAACCAAATTTCAGATTTCTAGAACATAAGGTCCTGAGATATTTCTCTGATCCTAAATTAGGGCCTGCGTTTCTTTAAACTCAAGTTTCCAAGCCCAACCTTGTAAATTTTTCGTCGAAAAAAATTTTGTGGATTTCTTGGTGCTCAATCTTATATTCAACCAAATTTCAGATTTCTAGAACATAAGGTCCTGAGATATTTCTCTGATCCTAAATTAGGGCCTGCGTTTCTTTAAACTCAAGTTTCCAATCCCAACCTTGGAAATTTTTCGTCGAAAAAAATGTTGTGGGTTTCTTGGTGCTCAATCTTATTTTCAACAAAATTTCAGACTTCTAGAACATAAGGTCCTGAGATATTTCTATGAGGCTAAATTAGGGCCTGCGTTTCTTTCAACTCAAGTTTCCCAGCCCCCCCCCCCTTGGATATTTTTCGTTGAAAAAAATGTTGTGGGTTTCTTTATGCTCAATCTTATTTTCAACCAAATTTCAGACTTCTATAACAAAAGGTCCTCAGATATTTCTACAAGGCTATATTAGGGCCTGCGTTTCTTTCAACTCAAGTTTCCAAGCCCCCCCTTGGAAATTTTTCGTCGAAAAAAATGTTGTGGGTTTCTTTGTGCTCAATCTTAATTTCAACCAAATTTCAGACTTCTAGAACAAAAGGTCCTCAGATATTTCTATGAGGCTAAATTAGGGCCTGCGTTTCTTTCAACTCAAGTTTCCAAGCCCAACCTTGGAAATTTTTCGTCGAAAAAAATGTTGTGGGTTTCTTGGTGCTCAATCTTATATTCAACCAAATTTCAGATTTCTAGAACATAAGGTCCTGAGATATTTCTCTGATCCTAAATTAGGGCCTGCGTTTGTTTAAACTCAAGTTTCCAAGCCCCCCCTTGGAAATTTTTCGTCGAAAAAAATGGTGTGGGTTTCTTGGTGCTCAATCTTTTTTTCAACCAAATTTCAGATTTCTAGAACATAAGGTCCTGAGATATTTCTCTGATCCTAAATTAGGGCCTGCGTTTCTTTAAACTCAAGTTTCCAAGCCCAACCTTGGAAATTTTTCGTCGAAAAAAATGTTGTGGATTTCTTGGTGCTCAATCTTATATTCAACCAAATTTCAGATTTCTAGAACATAAGGTCCTGCGATATTTCTCTGATCCTAAATTAGGGCCTGCGTTTCTTTAAACTCAAGTTTCCAATCCCAACCTTGGAAATTTTTCGTCGAAAAAAATGTGGATTTCTTGGTGCTCAATCTTATATTCAACCAAATTTCAGATTTCTAGAACATAAGGTCCTGAGATATTTCTATGAGGCTAAATTAGGGCCTGCGTTTCTTTCAACTCAAGTTTCCAAGCCCCCCCTTGGAAATTTTTCGTCGAAAAAAATGTTGTGGGTTTCTTGGTGCTCAATCTTATTTTCAACCAAATTTCAAACTTCTAGCACATAAGGTCCTCAGATATTTCTATGAGGCTAAATTAGGGCCTGCGTTTCTTTCAACTCAAGTTTCCAAGCCTCCCCTTGGAAATTTTTCGTTGAAAAAAATGTTGTGGGTTTCTTTGTGCTCAATCTTAATTTCAACCAAATTTCAGACTTCTAGAACAAAAGGTCCTGAGATATTTCTAGGAGGCTAAATTAGGGCCTGCATTTCTTTCAACTCAAGTTTCCAAGCCCCCCTTGGAAATTTTTCGTCGAAAAAAATGTTGTGGGTTTCTTGGTGCTCAATCTTATTTTCAACAAAATTTCAGACTTCTAGAACATAAGGTCCTGAGATATTTCTATGATCCTAAATTAGGGCCTGCGTTTGTTTAAACTCAAGTTTCCCAGCCCCCCCTTGGAAATTTTTCGTTGAAAAAAATGTTGTGGGTTTCTTTATGCTCAATCTTATTTTCAACCAAATTTCAGACTTCTATAACAAAAGGTCCTCAGATATTTCTACAAGGCTATATTAGGGCCTGCGTTTCTTTCAACTCAAGTTTCCAAGCCCCCCCTTGGAAATTTTTCGTCGAAAAAAATGTTGTGGGTTTCTTTGTGCTCAATCTTAATTTCAACCAAATTTCAGACTTCTAGAACAAAAGGTCCTCAGATATTTCTATGAGGCTAAATTAGGGCCTGCGTTTCTTTCAACTCAAGTTTCCAAGCCCAACCTTGGAAATTTTTCGTCGAAAAAAATGTTGTGGGTTTCTTGGTGCTCAATCTTATATTCAACCAAATTTCAGATTTCTAGAACATAAGGTCCTGAGATATTTCTCTGATCCTAAATTAGGGCCTGCGTTTCTTTAAACTCAAGTTTCCAAGCCCAACCTTGGAAATTTTTCGTCGAAAAAAATGTGGATTTCTTGGTGCTCAATCTTATATTCAACCAAATTTCAGATTTCTAGAACATAAGGTCCTGAGATATTTCTATGAGGCTAAATTAGGGCCTGCGTTTCTTTCAACTCAAGTTTCCAAGCCCCCCCTTGGAAATTTTTCGTCGAAAAAAATGTTGTGGGTTTCTTGGTGCTCAATCTTATTTTCAACCAAATTTCAAACTTCTAGCACATAAGGTCCTCAGATATTTCTATGAGGCTAAATTAGGGCCTGCGTTTCTTTCAACTCAAGTTTCCAAGCCTCCCCTTGGAAATTTTTCGTTGAAAAAAATGTTGTGGGTTTCTTTGTGCTCAATCTTAATTTCAACCAAATTTCAGACGTCTAGAACAAAAGGTCCTGAGATATTTCTAGGAGGCTAAATTAGGGCCTGCATTTCTTTCAACTCAAGTTTCCAAGCCCCCCTTGGAAATTTTTCGTCGAAAAAAATGTTGTGGGTTTCTTGGTGCTCAATCTTATTTTCAACAAAATTTCAGACTTCTAGAACATAAGGTCCTGAGATATTTCTATGATCCTAAATTAGGGCCTGCGTTTGTTTAAACTCAAGTTTCCCAGCCCCCCCTTGGAAATTTTTCGTTGAAAAAAATGTTGTGGGTTTCTTTATGCTCAATCTTATTTTCAACCAAATTTCAGACTTCTATAACAAAAGGTCCTCAGATATTTCTACAAGGCTATATTAGGGCCTGCGTTTCTTTCAACTCAAGTTTCCAAGCCCCCCCTTGGAAATTTTTCGTCGAAAAAAATGTTGTGGGTTTCTTTGTGCTCAATCTTAATTTCAACCAAATTTCAGACTTCTAGAACAAAAGGCCCTCAGATATTTCTATGAGGCTAAATTAGGGCCTGCGTTTCTTTCAACTCAAGTTTCCAAGCCCAACCTTGGAAATTTTTCGTCGAAAAAAATGTTGTGGGTTTCTTGGTGCTCAATCTTATATTCAACCAAATTTCAGATTTCTAGAACATAAGGTCCTGAGATATTTCTCTGATCCTAAATTAGGGCCTGCGTTTCTTTAAACTCAAGTTTCCAAGCCCAACCTTGGAAATTTTTCGTCGAAAAAAATTTTGTGGATTTCTTGGTGCTCAATCTTATATTCAACCAAATTTCAGATTTCTAGAACATAAGGTCCTGAGATATTTCTATGAGGCTAAATTAGGGCCTGCGTTTCTTTCAACTCAAGTTTCCAAGCCCCCCCTTGGAAATTTTTCGTCGAAAAAAATGTTGTGGGTTTCTTGGTGCTCAATCTTATTTTCAACCAAATTTCAAACTTCTAGCACATAAGGTCCTCAGATATTTCTATGAGGCTAAATTAGGGCCTGCGTTTCTTTCAACTCAAGTTTCCAAGCCTCCCCTTGGAAATTTTTCGTTGAAAAAAATGTTGTGGGTTTCTTTGTGCTCAATCTTAATTTCAACCAAATTTCAGACTTCTAGAACAAAAGGTCCTGAGATATTTCTAGGAGGCTAAATTAGGGCCTGCATTTCTTTCAACTCAAGTTTCCAAGCCCCCCTTGGAAATTTTTCGTCGAAAAAAATGTTGTGGGTTTCTTGGTGCTCAATCTTATTTTCAACAAAATTTCAGACTTCTAGAACATAAGGTCCTGAGATATTTCTATGAGGCTTAATTAGGGCCTGCGTTTCTTTCAACTCAAGTTTCCCAGCCCCCCCCTTGGATATTTTTCGTTGAAAAAAATGTTGTGGGTTTCTTTATGCTCAATCTTATTTTCAACCAAATTTCAGACTTCTATAACAAAAGGTCCTCAGATATTTCTACAAGGCTATATTAGGGCCTGCGTTGTGTTGTGGGTTTCTTTGTGCTCAATCTTAATTTCAACCAAATTTCAGACTTCTAGAACAAAAGGTCCTGAGATATTTCTATGAGGCTAAATTAGGGCCTGCGTTTCTTTCAACTCAAGTTTCCAAGCCCAACCTTGGAAATTTTTCGTCGAAAAAAATGTTGTGGATTTCTTGGTGCTCAATCTTATATTCAACCAAATTTCAGATTTCTAGAACATAAGGTCCTGAGATATTTCTAGGAGGCTAAATTAGGGCCTGCATTTCTTTCAACTCAAGTTTCCAAGCCCCCCCTTGGAAATTTTTCGTCGAAAAAAATGTTGTGGGTTTCTTTGTGCTCAATCTTAATTTCAACCAAATTTCAGACTTCTAGAACAAAAGGTCCTCAGATATTTCTATGAGGCTAAATTAGGGCCTGCGTTTCTTTCAACACAAGTTTCCAAGCCCAACCTTGGAAATTTTTCGTCGAAAAAAATGTTGTGGGTTTCTTGGTGCTCAATCTTATTTTCAACCAAATTTCAAACTTCTAGCACATAAGGTCCTCAGATATTTCTATCAGGCTAAATTAGGGCCTGCGTTTCTTTCAACTCAAGTTTCCAAGCCTCCCCTTGGAAATTTTTCGTTGATAAAAATGTTGTGGGTTTCTTGGTGCTCAATCTTATTTTCAACCAAATTTCAAATTTCTAGAACATAAGGTCCTCAGATATTTCTATGAAGCTAAATTAGGGCCTGCGTTTCTTTCAACTCAAGTTTCCCAGCCCCCCCTTGGAAATTTTGCGTTGAAAAAAATGTTGTGGGTTTCTTGATGCTCAATCTTATTTTCAACCAAATTTCAGACTTCTATAACAAAATGTCCTCAGATATTTCTACAAGGCTATATTAGGGCCTGCGTTTCTTTCAACTCAAGTTTCCAAGCCCCCCCTTGAAAATTTTTCGTCGAAAAAAATGTTGTGGGTTTCTTGGTGCTCAATCTTTTTTTCAACCAAATTTCAGATTTCTAGAACATAAGGTCCTGAGATATTTCTCTGATCCTAGATTAGGGCCTGCGTTTCTTTAAACTCAAGTTTCCAATCCCAACCTTGGAAATTTTTCGTCGAAAAAAATGTGGATTTCTTGGTGCTCAAACTTATATTCAACCAAATTTCAGATTTCTAGAACAAAAGGTCCTGAGATATTTCTCTGATCCTAAATTAGGGCCTGCGTTTGTTTAAACTCAAGTTTGCAAGCCCCCCCTCGGAAATTTTTCGTCGAAAAAATTTTTGTGGGTTTCTTGGTGCTCAATTTTATTTTCAACCAAATTTCAGGTTTCTAGAACATAAGGTCCTGAGATATTTCTATGAGGCTAAATTAGGGCCTGCGTTTCTTTCAACTCAAGTTTCCCAGCCCCCCCTTGGAAATTTTTCGTTGAAAAAAATGTGGGTTTCTTTATGCTCAATCTTATTTTCAACCAAATTTCAGACTTCTATAACAAAAGGTCCTCAGATATTTCTACAAGGCTATATTAGGGCCTGCGTTTCTTTCAACTCAAGTTTCCAAGCCCCCCCTTGGAAATTTTTCGTCGAAAAAAATGTTGTGGGTTTCTTTGTGCTCAATCTTAATTTCAACCAAATTTCAGACTTCTAGAACAAAAGGTCCTCAGATATTTCTCTGATCCTAAATTAGGGCCTGCGTTTGTTTAAACTCAAGTTTCCAAGCCCCCCCCTTGGAAATTTTTCGTCGAAAAAAATGTTGTGGGTTTCTTGGTGCTCAATCTTTTTTTCAACCAAATTTCAGATTTCTAGAACATAAGCTCCTGAGATATTTCTCTGATCCTAAATTAGGGCCTGCGTTTGTTTAAACTCAAGTTTCCAAGCCCCCCCTTGGAAATTTTTCGTCGAAAAAAATGTTGTGGATTTCTTGGTGCTCAATCTTATTTTCAACCAAATTTCAAACTTCTAGCACATAAGGTCCTCAGATATTTCTATGAGGCTAAATTAGGGCCTGCGTTTCTTTCAACTCAAGTTTCCAAGCCTCCCCTAGG
This sequence comes from Platycheirus albimanus, assembly GCA_916050605.2. Lineage (NCBI taxonomy): Eukaryota > Metazoa > Arthropoda > Insecta > Diptera > Syrphidae > Platycheirus > Platycheirus albimanus. Next base: position 270,747,848 of record OU696696.1, on the reverse strand, counting down.
AAATTTTTCGTTGAAAAAAATGTTGTGGGTTTCTTTGTGCTCAATCTTAATTTCAACCAAATTTCAGACTTCTAGAACAAAAGGTCCTGAGATATTTCTAGGAGGCTAAATTAGGGCCTGCATTTCTTTCAACTCAAGTTTCCAAGCCCCCCTTGGAAATTTTTCGTCGAAAAAAATGTTGTGGGTTTCTTGGTGCTCAATCTTATTTTCAACAAAATTTCAGACTTCTAGAACATAAGGTCCTGAGATATTTCTATGAGGCTAAATTAGGGCCTGCGTTTCTTTCAACTCAAGTTTCCCAGCCCCCCCCTTGGATATTTTTCGTTGAAAAAAATGTTGTGGGTTTCTTGGTGCTCAATCTTATTTTCAACAAAATTTCAGACTTCTAGAACATAAGGTCCTGAGATATTTCTATGAGGCTAAATTAGGGCCTGCGTTTCTTTCAACTCAGGTTTCCAAGCCCCCCCTGGAAATTTTTCGTCGAAAAAAATGTTGTGGGTTTCTTGGTGCTCAATCTTATTTTCAACCAAATTTCAGACTTCTATAACAAAAGGTCCTCAGATATTTCTACGAGGCTATATTAGGGCCTGCGTTTCTTTCAACTCAAGTTTCCAAGCCCCCCCTTGCAAATTTTTCGTCGAAAAAAATGTTGTGGGTTTCTTGGTGCTCAATCTTATTTTCAACAAAATTTCAGACTTCTAGAACATAAGGTCCTGAGATATTTCTATGAGGCTAAATTAGGGCCTGCGTTTCTTTCAACTCAAGTTTCCCAGCCCCCCCCTTGGATATTTTTCGTTGAAAAAAATGTTGTGGGTTTCTTTATGCTCAATCTTATTTTCAACCAAATTTCAGACTTCTATAACAAAAGGTCCTCAGATATTTCTACAAGGCTATATTAGGGCCTGCGTTGTGTTGTGGGTTTCTTTGTGCTCAATCTTAATTTCAACCAAATTTCAGACTTCTAGAACAAAAGGTCCTCAGATATTTCTATGAGGCTAAATTAGGGCCTGCGTTTCTTTCAACTCAAGTTTCCAAGCCCAACCTTGGAAATTTTTCGTCGAAAAAAATGTTGTGGATTTCTTGGTGCTCAATCTTATATTCAACCAAATTTCAGATTTCTAGAACATAAGGTCCTGAGATATTTCTAGGAGGCTAAATTAGGGCCTGCATTTCTTTCAACTCAAGTTTCCAAGCCCCCCCTTGGAAATTTTTCGTCGAAAAAAATGTTGTGGGTTTCTTTGTGCTCAATCTTAATTTCAACCAAATTTCAGACTTCTAGAACAAAAGGTCCTCAGATATTTCTATGAGGCTAAATTAGGGCCTGCGTTTCTTTCAACACAAGTTTCCAAGCCCAACCTTGGAAATTTTTCGTCGAAAAAAATGTTGTGGGTTTCTTGGTGCTCAATCTTATTTTCAACCAAATTTCAAACTTCTAGCACATAAGGTCCTCAGATATTTCTATCAGGCTAAATTAGGGCCTGCGTTTCTTTCAACTCAAGTTTCCAAGCCTCCCCTTGGAAATTTTTCGTTGATAAAAATGTTGTGGGTTTCTTGGTGCTCAATCTTATTTTCAACCAAATTTCAAATTTCTAGAACATAAGGTCCTCAGATATTTCTATGAAGCTAAATTAGGGCCTGCGTTTCTTTCAACTCAAGTTTCCCAGCCCCTCCTTGGAAATTTTGCGTTGAAAAAAATGTTGTGGGTTTCTTGATGCTCAATCTTATTTTCAACCAAATTTCAGACTTCTATAACAAAATGTCCTCAGATATTTCTACAAGGCTATATTAGGGCCTGCGTTTCTTTCAACTCAAGTTTCCAAGCCCCCCCTTGGAAATTTTTCGTCGAAAAAAATGTTGTGGGTTTCTTTGTGCTCAATCTTAATTTCAACCAAATTTCAGACTTCTAGAACAAAAGGTCCTCAGATATTTCTCTGATCCTAAATTAGGGCCTGCGTTTGTTTAAACTCAAGTTTCCAAGCCCCCCCCTTGGAAATTTTTCGTCGAAAAAAATGTTGTGGGTTTCTTGGTGCTCAATCTTTTTTTCAACCAAATTTCAGATTTCTAGAACATAAGCTCCTGAGATATTTCTCTGATCCTAAATTAGGGCCTGCGTTTGTTTAAACTCAAGTTTCCAAGCCCCCCCTTGGAAATTTTTCGTCGAAAAAAATGTTGTGGATTTCTTGGTGCTCAATCTTATTTTCAACCAAATTTCAAACTTCTAGCACATAAGGTCCTCAGATATTTCTATGAGGCTAAATTAGGGCCTGCGTTTCTTTCAACTCAAGTTTCCAAGCCTCCCCTTGGAAATTTTTCGTTGAAAAAAATGTTGTGGGTTTCTTTGTGCTCAATCTTAATTTCAACCAAATTTCAGACTTCTAGAACAAAAGGTCCTGAGATATTTCTAGGAGGCTAAATTAGGGCCTGCATTTCTTTCAACTCAAGTTTCCAAGCCCCCCTTGGAAATTTTTCGTCGAAAAAAATGTGGGTTTCTTGGTGCTCAATCTTATTTTCAACAAAATTTCAGACTTCTAGAACATAAGGTCCTGAGATATTTCTATGAGGCTAAATTAGGGCCTGCGTTTCTTTCAACTCAAGTTTCCCAGCCCCCCCCTTGGATATTTTTCGTTGAAAAAAATGTTGTGGGTTTCTTGGTGCTCAATCTTATTTTCAACAAAATTTCAGACTTCTAGAACATAAGGTCCTGAGATATTTCTATGAGGCTAAATTAGGGCCTGCGTTTCTTTCAACTCAGGTTTCCAAGCCCCCCCTGGAAATTTTTCGTCGAAAAAAATGTTGTGGGTTTCTTGGTGCTCAATCTTATTTTCAACCAAATTTCAGACTTCTATAACAAAAGGTCCTCAGATATTTCTACGAGGCTATATTAGGGCCTGCGTTTCTTTCAACTCAAGTTTCCAAGCCCCCCCTTGGAAATTTTTCGTCGAAAAAAATGTTGTGGGTTTCTTGGTGCTCAATCTTATTTTCAACAAAATTTCAGACTTCTAGAACATAAGGTCCTGAGATATTTCTATGAGGCTAAATTAGGGCCTGCGTTTCTTTCAACTCAAGTTTCCCAGCCCCCCCCTTGGATATTTTTCGTTAAAAAAATGTTGTGGGTTTCTTTATGCTCAATCTTATTTTCAACCAAATTTCAGACTTCTATAACAAAAGGTCCTCAGATATTTCTACAAGGCTATATTAGGGCCTGCGTTGTGTTGTGGGTTTCCTTGTGCTCAATCTTAATTTCAACCAAATTTCAGACTTCTAGAACAAAAGGTCCTCAGATATTTCTATGAGGCTAAATTAGGGCCTGCGTTTCTTTCAACTCAAGTTTCCAAGCCCAACCTTGGAAATTTTTCGTCGAAAAAAATGTTGTGGATTTCTTGGTGCTCAATCTTATATTCAACCAAATTTCAGATTTCTAGAACATAAGGTCCTGAGATATTTCTAGGAGGCTAAATTAGGGCCTGCATTTCTTTCAACTCAAGTTTCCAAGCCCCCCCTTGGAAATTTTTCGTCGAAAAAAATGTTGTGGGTTTCTTTGTGCTCAATCTTAATTTCAACCAAATTTCAGACTTCTAGAACAAAAGGTCCTCAGATATTTCTATGAGGCTAAATTAGGGCCTGCGTTTCTTTCAATACAAGTTTCCAAGCCCAACCTTGGAAATTTTTCGTCGAAAAAAATGTTGTGGGTTTCTTGGTGCTCAATCTTATTTTCAACCAAATTTCAAACTTCTAGCACATAAGGTCCTCAGATATTTCTATCAGGCTAAATTAGGGCCTGCGTTTCTTTCAACTCAAGTTTCCAAGCCCAACCTTGGAAATTTTTCGTCGAAAAAAATGTGGATTTCTTGGTGCTCAAACTTATATTCAACCAAATTTCAGATTTCTAGAACAAAAGGTCCTGAGATATTTCTCTGATCCTAAATTAGGGCCTGCGTTTGTTTAAACTCAAGTTTGCAAGCCCCCCCTCGGAAATTTTTCGTCGAAAAAATTTTTGTGGGTTTCTTGGTGCTCAATTTTATTTTCAACCAAATTTCAGGTTTCTAGAACATAAGGTCCTGAGATATTTCTATGAGGCTAAATTAGGGCCTGCGTTTCTTTCAACTCAAGTTTCCCAGCCCCCCCTTGGAAATTTTTCGTTGAAAAAAATGTGGGTTTCTTTATGCTCAATCTTATTTTCAACCAAATTTCAGACTTCTATAACAAAAGGTCCTCAGATATTTCTACAAGGCTATATTAGGGCCTGCGTTTCTTTCAACTCAAGTTTCCAAGCCCCCCCTTGGAAATTTTTCGTCGAAAAAAATGTTGTGGGTTTCTTTGTGCTCAATCTTAATTTCAACCAAATTTCAGACTTCTAGAACAAAAGGTCCTCAGATATTTCTCTGATCCTAAATTAGGGCCTGCGTTTGTTTAAACTCAAGTTTCCAAGCCCCCCCCTTGGAAATTTTTCGTCGAAAAAAATGTTGTGGGTTTCTTGGTGCTCAATCTTTTTTTCAACCAAATTTCAGATTTCTAGAACATAAGCTCCTGAGATATTTCTCTGATCCTAAATTAGGGCCTGCGTTTGTTTAAACTCAAGTTTCCAAGCCCCCCCTTGGAAATTTTTCGTCGAAAAAAATGTTGTGGATTTCTTGGTGCTCAATCTTATTTTCAACCAAATTTCAAACTTCTAGCACATAAGGTCCTCAGATATTTCTATGAGGCTAAATTAGGGCCTGCGTTTCTTTCAACTCAAGTTTCCAAGCCTCCCCTTGGAAATTTTTCGTTGAAAAAAATGTTGTGGGTTTCTTTGTGCTCAATCTTAATTTCAACCAAATTTCAGACTTCTAGAACAAAAGGTCCTGAGATATTTCTAGGAGGCTAAATTAGGGCCTGCATCTCTTTCAACTCAAGTTTCCAAGCCCCCCTTGGAAATTTTTCGTCGAAAAAAATGTTGTGGGTTTCTTGGTGCTCAATCTTATTTTCAACAAAATTTCAGACTTCTAGAACATAAGGTCCTGAGATATTTCTATGAGGCTAAATTAGGGCCTGCGTTTCTTTCAACTCAAGTTTCCCAGCCCCCCCCTTGGATATTTTTCGTTGAAAAAAATGTTGTGGGTTTCTTGGTGCTCAATCTTATTTTCAACAAAATTTCAGACTTCTAGAACATAAGGTCCTGAGATATTTCTATGAGGCTAAATTAGGGCCTGCGTTTCTTTCAACTCAGGTTTCCAAGCCCCCCCTGGAAATTTTTCGTCGAAAAAAATGTTGTGGGTTTCTTGGTGCTCAATCTTATTTTCAACCAAATTTCAGACTTCTATAACAAAAGGTCCTCAGATATTTCTACGAGGCTAAATTAGGGCCTGCGTTTGTTTAAACTCAAGTTTCCAAGCCCCCCCTTGGAAATTTTTCGTCGAAAAAAATGTTGTGGGTTTCTTGGTGCTCAATCTTTTTTTCAACCAAATTTCAGATTTCTAGAACATAAGGTCCTGAGATATTTCTCTGATCCTAAATTAGGGCCTGCGTTTCTTTAAACTCAAGTTTCCAAGCCCAACCTTGGAAATTTTTCGTCGAAAAAAATGTGGATTTCTTGGTGCTCAATCTTATATTCAACCAAATTTCAGATTTCTAGAACATAAGGTCCTGAGATATTTCTCTGATCCTAGATTAGGGCCTGCGTTTCTTTAAACTCAAGTTTCCAATCCCAACCTTGGAAATTTTTCGTCGAAAAAAATGTGGATTTCTTGGTGCTCAAACTTATATTCAACCAAATTTCAGATTTCTAGAACAAAAGGTCCTGAGATATTTCCCTGATCCTAAATTAGGACCTGCGTTTGTTTAAACTCAAGTTTGCAAGCCCCCCCTCGGAAATTTTTCGTCGAAAAAAATTTTGTGGGTTTCTTGGTGCTCAATTTTATTTTCAACCAAATTTCAGGTTTCTAGAACATAAGGTCCTGAGATATTTCTATGAGGCTAAATTAGGGCCTGCGTTTCTTTCAACTCAAGTTTCCCAGCCCCCCCTTGGAAATTTTTCGTTGAAAAAAATGTTGTGGGTTTCTTTATGCTCAAACTTATTTTCAACCAAATTTCAGACTTCTATAACAAAAGGTCCTCAGATATTTCTACAAGGCTATATTAGGGCCTGCGTTTCTTTCAACTCAAGTTTCCAAGCCCCCCCTTGGAAATTTTTCGTCGAAAAAAATGTTGTGGGTTTCTTTGTGCTCAATCTTAATTTCAACCAAATTTCAGACTTCTAGAACAAAAGGTCCTCAGATATTTCTCTGATCCTAAATTAGGGCCTGCGTTTGTTTAAACTCAAGTTTCCAAGCCCCCCCTTGGAAATTTTTCGTCGAAAAAAATGTTGTGGGTTTCTTGGTGCTCAATCTTTTTTTCAACCAAATTTCAGATTTCTAGAACATAAGCTCCTGAGATATTTCTCTGATCCTAAATTAGGGCCTGCGTTTCTTTAAACTCAAGTTTCCAAGCCCAACCTTGGAAATTTTTCGTCGAAAAAAATGTTGTGGATTTCTTGGTGCTCAATCTTATATTCAACCAAATTTCAGATTTCTAGAACATAAGGTCCTGAGATATTTCTCTGATCCTAAATTAGGGCCTGCGTTTCTTTCAACTCAAGTTTCCAATTCCCCCCTTGCAAATTTTTCGTCGAAAAAAATGTTGTGGGTTTCTTGGTGCTCAATCTTATTTTCAACCAAATTTCAAACTTCTAGCACATAAGGTCCTCAGATATTTCTATGAGGCTTAATTAGGGCCTGCGTTTCTTTCAACTCAAGTTTCCAAGCCTCCCCTTGGAAATTTTTCGTTGAAAAAAATGTTGTGGGTTTCTTTGTGCTCAATCTTAATTTCAACCAAATTTCAGACTTCTAGAACAAAAGGTCCTGAGATATTTCTAGGAGGCTAAATTAGGGCCTGCATTTCTTCCAACTCAAGTTTCCAAGCCCCCCTTGGAAATTTTTCGTCGAAAAAAATGTTGTGGGTTTCTTGGTGCTCAATCTTATTTTCAACAAAATTTCAGACTTCTAGAACATAAGGTCCTGAGATATTTCTATGAGGCTAAATTAGGGCCTGCGTTTCTTTCAACTCAAGTTTCCCAGCCCCCCCCCTTGGATATTTTTCGTTGAAAAAAATGTTGTGGGTTTCTTTATGCTCAATCTTATTTTCAACCAAATTTCAGACTTCTATAACAAAAGGTCCTCAGATATTTCTACAAGGCTATATTAGGGCCTGTGTTTCTTTCAACTCAAGTTTCCAAGCCCCCCCTTGGAAATTTTTCGTCGAAAAAAATGTTGTGGGTTTCTTTGTGCTCAATCTTATTTTCAACAAAATTTCAGACTTCTAGAACAAAAGGTCCTCAGATATTTCTATGAGGCTAAATTAGGGCCTGCGTTTCTTTCAACTCAAGTTTCCAAGCCCAACCTTGGAAATTTTTCGTCGAAAAAAATGTTGTGGGTTTCTTTGTGCTCAATCTTATTTTCAACAAAATTTCAGACTTCTAGAACAAAAGGTCCTCAGATATTTCTATGAGGCTAAATTAGGGCCTGCGTTTCTTTCAACTCAAATTTCCAAGCCCAACCTTGGAAATTTTTCGTCGAAAAAAATGTTGTGGGTTTCTTGGTGCTCAATCTTATATACAACCAAATTTCAGATTTCTAGAACATAAGGTCCTGAGATATTTCTCTGATCCTAAATTAGGGCCTGCGTTTGTTTAAACTCAAGTTTCCAAGCCCCCCCTTGGAAATTTTTCGTCGAAAAAAATGTTGTGGGTTTCTTGGTGCTCAATCTTTTTTTCAACCAAATTTCAGATTTCTAGAACATAAGGTCCTGAGATATTTCTCTGATCCTAAATTAGGGCCTGCGTTTCTTTAAACTCAAGTTTCCAAGCCCAACCTTGGACATTTTTCGTCGAAAAAAATGTTGTGGATTTCTTGGTGCTCAATCTTATATTCAACCAAATTTCAGATTTCTAGAACATAAGGTCCTGCGATATTTCTCTGATCCTAAATTAGGGCCTGCGTTTCTTAAAACTCAAGTTTTCAATCCCAACCTTGGAAATTTTTCGTCGAAAAAAATGTGGATTTCTTGGTGCTCAATCTTATATTCAACCAAATTTCAGATTTCTAGAACATAAGGTCCTGAGATATTTCTATGAGGCTAAATTAGGGCCTGCGTTTCTTTCAACTCAAGTTTCCAAGCCCCCCCTTGGAAATTTTTCTTCGAAAAAAATGTTGTGGGTTTCTTGGTGCTCAATCTTATTTTCAACCAAATTTCAGACTTCTATAACAAAAGGTCCTCAGATATTTCTACAAGGCTATATAAGGGCCTGCGTTTCTTTCAACTCAAGTTTCCAAGCCCCCCCTTGGAAATTTTTCGTCGAAAAAAATGTTGTGGGTTTCTTGGTGCTCAATCTTTTTTTAAACCAAATTTCAGATTTCTAGAACATAAGGTCCTGAGATATTTCTCTGATCCTAAATTAGGGCCTGCGTTTCTTTAAACTCAAGTTTCCAAGCCCCCCCTTGGAAATTTTTCGTCGAAAAAAATTTTGTGGGTTTCTTGGTGCTCAATCTTATTTTCAACCAAATTTCAGGTTTCTAGAACATAAGGTCCTGAGATATTTCTATGAGGCTAAATTAGGGCCTGCGTTTCTTTCAACGCAAGTTTCCCAGCCCCCCTTGGAAATTTTTCGTTGAAAAAAATGTTGTGGGTTTCTTTATGCTCAATCTTATTTTCAACCAAATTTCAGACTTCTATAACAAAAGGTCCTCAGATATTTCTACAAGGCTATATTAGGGCCTGCGTTTCTTTCAACTCAAGTTTCCAAGCCCCCCCTTGGAAATTTTTCGTCGAAAAAAATGTTGTGGGTTTCTTTGTGCTCAATCTTAATTTCAACCAAATTTCAGACTTCTAGAACAAAAGGTCCTCAGATATTTCTATGAGGCTAAATTAGGGCCTGCGTTTCTTTCAACTCAAGTTTCCAAGCCCAACCTTGGAAATTTTTCGTCGAAAAAAATGTTGTGGGTTTCTTGGTGCTCAATCTTATATTCAACCAATTTTCAGATTTCTAGAACATAAGGTCCTGAGATATTTCTCTGATCCTAAATTAGGGCCTGCGTTTCTTTCAACTCAGGTTTCCAAGCCCCGCCCTGGAAATTTTTCGTCGAAAAAAATGTTGTGGGTTTCTTGGTGCTCAATCTTATTTTCAACCAAATTTCAGATTTCTAGAACATAAGGTCCTCAGATATTTCTATGAAGCTAAATTAGGGCCTGCGTTTCTTTCAACTCAAGTTTCCCAGCCCCCCCTTGGAAATTTTTCGTTGAAAAAAATGTTGTGGGTTTCTTTATGCTCAATCTTATTTTCAACCAAATTTCAGACTTCTATAACAAAAGGTCCTCAGATATTTCTACGAGGCTATATTAGGGCCTGCGTTTCTTTCAACTCAAGTTTCCAAGCCCCCCCTTGGAAATTTTTCGTCGAAAAAAATGTTGTGGGTTTCTTGGTGCTCAATCTTATTTTCAAACAAATTTCAGATTTCTAGAACATAAGGTCCTGAGATATTTCTCTGATCCTAAATTAGGGCCTGCGTTTGTTTAAACTCAAGTTTCCAAGCCCAACCTTGGAAATTTTTCGTTGAAAAAAATGTTGTGGGTTTCTTTATGCTCAATCTTATTTTCAACAAAATTTCAGACTTCTATAACAAAAGGTCCTCAGATATTTCTACAAGGCTATATTAGGGCCTGCGTTTCTTTCAACTCAAGTTTCCAAGCCCCCCCTTGGAAATTTTTCGTCGAAAAAAATGTTGTGGGTTTCTTTGTGCTCAATCTTAATTTCAACAAAATTTTAGACTTCTATAACAAAAGGTCCTCAGATATTTCTATGAGGCTAAATTAGGGCCTGTGTTTCTTTCAACTCAGGTTTCCAAGCCCCCCCTTGGAAATTTTTCGTCGAAAAAAATGTTGTGGGTTTCTTGGTGCTCAATCTTATTTTCAACCAAATTTCAAATTTCTAGAACATAAGGTCCTGAGATATTTCTATGAGGCTAAATTAGGGCCTGCGTTTCTTTCAACTCAAGTTTCCCAGCCCCCCCTTGGAAATTTTTCGTTGAAAAAAATGTTGTGGGTTTCTTTATGCTCAATCTTATTTTCAACAAAATTTCAGACTTCTATAACAAAAGGTCCTCAGATATTTCTACAAGGCTATATTAGGGCCTGCGTTTCTTTCAACTCAAGTTTCCAAGCCCCCCCTTGGAAATTTTTAAAAAATGTTGTGGGTTTCTTTGTGCTCAATCTTACTTTCAACCAAATTTCAGACTTCTAGAACAAAAGGTCCTCAGATATTTCTATGAGGCTAAATTAGGGCCTGCGTTTCTTTCAACTCAAGTTTCCAAGCCCCCCCTTGGAAATTTTTCGTCGAAAAAAATGTGGGTTTCTTGGTGCTCAATCTTATTTTCAACCAAATTTCAGATTTCTAGAACATAAGGTCCTGAGATATTTCTCTGATCCTAAATTAGGGCCTGCGTTTGTTTAAACTCAAGTTTCCAAGCCCCCCCTTGGAAATTTTTCGTCGAAAAAAATGTTGCGGGTTTCTTGGTGCTCAATCTTTTTTTCAACCAAATTTCAGATTTCTAGAACATAAGGTCCTGAGATATTTCTATGAGGCTAAATTAGGGCCTGCGTTTCTTTAAACTCAAGTTTCCAAGCCCAACCTTGGAAATTTTTCGTCGAAAAAAATGTGGATTTCTTGGTGCTCAATCTTATATTCAACCAAATTTCAGATTTCTAGAACATAAGGTCCTGAGATATTTCTATGAGGCTAAATTAGGGCCTGCGTTTCTTTCAACTCAAGTTTCCAAGCCCCCCCTTGGAAATTTTTCGTCGAAAAAAATGTTGTGGGTTTCTTGGTGCTCAATCTTATTTTCAACCAAATTTCAAACTTCTAGCACATAAGGTCCTCAGATATTTCTATGAGGCTAAATTAGGGCCTGCGTTTCTTTCAACTCAAGTTTCCAAGCCCCCCTTCAACAAAATTTTAGACTTCTATAACAAAAGGTCCTCAGATATTTCTACAAGACTATATTAGGGCCTGCGTTTCTTTCAACTCAAGTTTCCAAGCCCCCCCTTGGAAATTTTTCGTTGAAAAAAATGTGGGTTTCTTTGTGCTCAATCTTAATTTCAACCAAATTTCAGACTTCTATAACAAAAGGTCCTCAGATATTTCTACAAGGCTATATTAGGGCCTGCGTTTCTTTCAACTCAAGTTTCCAAGCCCCCCCTTGGAAATTTTTCGTCGAAAAAAATGTTGTGGGTTTCTTGGTGCTCAATCTTTTTTTCAACCAAATTTCAGATTTCTAGAACATAAGGTCCTGAGATATTTCTATGACGCTAAATTAGGGCCTGCGTTTCTTTCAACTCAAGTTTCCAAGCCCCCCTTGGAAATTTTTCGTCGAAAAAAATTTTGTGGGTTTCTTGGTGCTCAATCTTATTTTCAACCAAATTTCAGGTTTCTAGAACATTAGGTCCTGAGATATTTCTATGAGGCTAAATTAGGGCCTGCGTTTCTTTCAACGCAAGTTTCCCAGCCTCCCCTTGGAAATTTTTCGTTGAAAAAAATGTTGTGGGTTTCTTTATGCTCAATCTTATTTTCAACCAAATTTCAGACTTCTATAACAAAAGGTCCTCAGATATTTCTACAAGGCTATATTAGGGCCTGCGTTTCTTTCAACTCAAGTTTCCAAGCCCCCCCTTGGAAATTTTTCGTCGAAAAAAATGTTGTGGGTTTCTTTGTGCTCAATCTTAATTTCAACCAAATTTCAGACTTCTAGAACAAAAGGTCCTCAGATATTTCTATGAGGCTAAATTAGGGCCTGCGTTTCTTTCAACTCAAGTTTCCAAGCCCCCCCTTGGAAATTTTTCGTCGAAAAAAATGTGGGTTTCTTGGTGCTCAATCTTATTTTCAACCAAATTTCAGATTTCTAGAACATAAGGTCCTGAGATATTTCTCTGATCCTAAATTAGGGCCTGCGTTTGTTTAAACTCAAGTTTCCAAGCCCCCCCTTGGAAATTTTTCGTCGAAAAAAATGTTGCGGGTTTCTTGGTGCTCAATCTTTTTTTCAACCAAATTTCAGATTTCTAGAACATAAGGTCCTGAGATATTTCTCTGATCCTAAATTAGGGCCTGCGTTTCTTTAAACTCAAGTTTCCAAGCCCAACCTTGGAAATTTTTCGTCGAAAAAAATGTTGTGGGTTTCTTGGTGCTCAATCTTATATTCAACCAAATTTCAGATTTCTAGAACATAAGGTCCTGAGATATTTCTATGACGCTAAATTAGGGCCTGCGTTTCTTTCAACTCAAGTTTCCAAGCCCCCCCTTGGAAATTTTTCGTCGAAAAAAATGTTGTGGGTTTCTTGGTGCTCAATCTTATTTTCAACCAAATTTCAAACTTCTAGCACATAAGGTCCTCAGATATTTCTAGGAGGCTAAATTAGGGCCTGCATCTCTTTCAACTCAAGTTTCCAAGCCCCCCTTGGAAATTTTTCGTCGAAAAAAATGTTGTGGGTTTCTTGGTGCTCAATCTTATTTTCAACAAAATTTCAGACTTCTAGAACATAAGGTCCTGAGATATTTCTATGAGGCTAAATTAGGGCCTGCGTTTCTTTCAACTCAAGTTTCCCAGCCCCCCCCTTGGATATTTTTCGTTGAAAAAAATGTTGTGGGTTTCTTGGTGCTCAATCTTATTTTCAACAAAATTTCAGACTTCTAGAACATAAGGTCCTGAGATATTTCTATGAGGCTAAATTAGGGCCTGCGTTTCTTTCAACTCAGGTTTCCAAGCCCCCCCTGGAAATTTTTCGTCGAAAAAAATGTTGTGGGTTTCTTGGTGCTCAATCTTATTTTCAACCAAATTTCAGACTTCTATAACAAAAGGTCCTCAGATATTTCTACGAGGCTAAATTAGGGCCTGCGTTTGTTTAAACTCAAGTTTCCAAGCCCCCCCTTGGAAATTTTTCGTCGAAAAAAATGTTGTGGGTTTCTTGGTGCTCAATCTTTTTTTCAACCAAATTTCAGATTTCTAGAACATAAGGTCCTGAGATATTTCTCTGATCCTAAATTAGGGCCTGCGTTTCTTTAAACTCAAGTTTCCAAGCCCAACCTTGGAAATTTTTCGTCGAAAAAAATGTGGATTTCTTGGTGCTCAATCTTATATTCAACCAAATTTCAGATTTCTAGAACATAAGGTCCTGAGATATTTCTCTGATCCTAGATTAGGGCCTGCGTTTCTTTAAACTCAAGTTTCCAATCCCAACCTTGGAAATTTTTCGTCGAAAAAAATGTGGATTTCTTGGTGCTCAAACTTATATTCAACCAAATTTCAGATTTCTAGAACAAAAGGTCCTGAGATATTTCCCTGATCCTAAATTAGGACCTGCGTTTGTTTAAACTCAAGTTTGCAAGCCCCCCCTCGGAAATTTTTCGTCGAAAAAAATTTTGTGGGTTTCTTGGTGCTCAATTTTATTTTCAACCAAATTTCAGGTTTCTAGAACATAAGGTCCTGAGATATTTCTATGAGGCTAAATTAGGGCCTGCGTTTCTTTCAACTCAAGTTTCCCAGCCCCCCCTTGGAAATTTTTCGTTGAAAAAAATGTTGTGGGTTTCTTTATGCTCAAACTTATTTTCAACCAAATTTCAGACTTCTATAACAAAAGGTCCTCAGATATTTCTACAAGGCTATATTAGGGCCTGCGTTTCTTTCAACTCAAGTTTCCAAGCCCCCCCTTGGAAATTTTTCGTCGAAAAAAATGTTGTGGGTTTCTTTGTGCTCAATCTTAATTTCAACCAAATTTCAGACTTCTAGAACAAAAGGTCCTCAGATATTTCTCTGATCCTAAATTAGGGCCTGCGTTTGTTTAAACTCAAGTTTCCAAGCCCCCCCTTGGAAATTTTTCGTCGAAAAAAATGTTGTGGGTTTCTTGGTGCTCAATCTTTTTTTCAACCAAATTTCAGATTTCTAGAACATAAGCTCCTGAGATATTTCTCTGATCCTAAATTAGGGCCTGCGTTTCTTTAAACTCAAGTTTCCAAGCCCAACCTTGGAAATTTTTCGTCGAAAAAAATGTTGTGGATTTCTTGGTGCTCAATCTTATATTCAACCAAATTTCAGATTTCTAGAACATAAGGTCCTGAGATATTTCTCTGATCCTAAATTAGGGCCTGCGTTTCTTTCAACTCAAGTTTCCAATTCCCCCCTTGCAAATTTTTCGTCGAAAAAAATGTTGTGGGTTTCTTGGTGCTCAATCTTATTTTCAACCAAATTTCAAACTTCTAGCACATAAGGTCCTCAGATATTTCTATGAGGCTTAATTAGGGCCTGCGTTTCTTTCAACTCAAGTTTCCAAGCCTCCCCTTGGAAATTTTTCGTTGAAAAAAATGTTGTGGGTTTCTTTGTGCTCAATCTTAATTTCAACCAAATTTCAGACTTCTAGAACAAAAGGTCCTGAGATATTTCTAGGAGGCTAAATTAGGGCCTGCATTTCTTCCAACTCAAGTTTCCAAGCCCCCCTTGGAAATTTTTCGTCGAAAAAAATGTTGTGGGTTTCTTGGTGCTCAATCTTATTTTCAACAAAATTTCAGACTTCTAGAACATAAGGTCCTGAGATATTTCTATGAGGCTAAATTAGGGCCTGCGTTTCTTTCAACTCAAGTTTCCCAGCCCCCCCCTTGGATATTTTTCGTTGAAAAAAATGTTGTGGGTTTCTTTATGCTCAATCTTATTTTCAACCAAATTTCAGACTTCTATAACAAAAGGTCCTCAGATATTTCTACAAGGCTATATTAGGGCCTGTGTTTCTTTCAACTCAAGTTTCCAAGCCCCCCCTTGGAAATTTTTCGTCGAAAAAAATGTTGTGGGTTTCTTTGTGCTCAATCTTATTTTCAACAAAATTTCAGACTTCTAGAACAAAAGGTCCTCAGATATTTCTATGAGGCTAAATTAGGGCCTGCGTTTCTTTCAACTCAAGTTTCCAAGCCCAACCTTGGAAATTTTTCGTCCAAAAAAATGTTGTGGGTTTCTTTGTGCTCAATCTTATTTTCAACAAAATTTCAGACTTCTAGAACAAAAGGTCCTCAGATATTTCTATGAGGCTAAATTAGGGCCTGCGTTTCTTTCAACTCAAGTTTCCAAGCCCAACCTTGGAAATTTTTCAAGTTTCCAAGCCCCCCCTTGGAAATTTTTCTTCGAAAAAAATGTTGTGGGTTTCTTGGTGCTCAATCTTATTTTCAACCAAATTTCAGACTTCTATAACAAAAGGTCCTCAGATATTTCTACAAGGCTATATAAGGGCCTGCGTTTCTTTCAACTCAAGTTTCCAAGCCCCCCCTTGGAAATTTTTCGTCGAAAAAAATGTTGTGGGTTTCTTGGTGCTCAATCTTTTTTTAAACCAAATTTCAGATTTCTAGAACATAAGGTCCTGAGATATTTCTCTGATCCTAAATTAGGGCCTGCGTTTCTTTAAACTCAAGTTTCCAAGCCCCCCCTTGGAAATTTTTCGTCGAAAAAAATTTTGTGGGTTTCTTGGTGCTCAATCTTATTTTCAACCAAATTTCAGGTTTCTAGAACATAAGGTCCTGAGATATTTCTATGAGGCTAAATTAGGGCCTGCGTTTCTTTCAACGCAAGTTTCCCAGCCCCCCTTGGAAATTTTTCGTTGAAAAAAATGTTGTGGGTTTCTTTATGCTCAATCTTATTTTCAACCAAATTTCAGACTTCTATAACAAAAGGTCCTCAGATATTTCTACAAGGCTATATTAGGGCCTGCGTTTCTTTCAACTCAAGTTTCCAAGCCCCCCCTTGGAAATTTTTCGTCGAAAAAAATGTTGTGGGTTTCTTTGTGCTCAATCTTAATTTCAACCAAATTTCAGACTTCTAGAACAAAAGGTCCTCAGATATTTCTATGAGGCTAAATTAGGGCCTGCGTTTCTTTCAACTCAAGTTTCCAAGCCCAACCTTGGAAATTTTTCGTCGAAAAAAATGTTGTGGGTTTCTTGGTGCTCAATCTTATTTTCAACCAATTTTCAGATTTCTAGAACATAAGGTCCTGAGATATTTCTCTGATCCTAAATTAGGGCCTGCGTTTCTTTCAACTCAGGTTTCCAAGCCCCGCCCTGGAAATTTTTCGTCGAAAAAAATGTTGTGGGTTTCTTGGTGCTCAATCTTATTTTCAACCAAATTTCAGATTTCTAGAACATAAGGTCCTCAGATATTTCTATGAAGCTAAATTAGGGCCTGCGTTTCTTTCAACTCAAGTTTCCCAGCCCCCCCTTGGAAATTTTTCGTTGAAAAAAATGTTGTGGGTTTCTTTATGCTCAATCTTATTTTCAACCAAATTTCAGACTTCTATAACAAAAGGTCCTCAGATATTTCTACGAGGCTATATTAGGGCCTGCGTTTCTTTCAACTCAAGTTTCCAAGCCCCCCTTGGAAATTTTTCGTCGAAAAAAATGTTGTGGGTTTCTTGGTGCTCAATCTTATTTTCAAACAAATTTCAGATTTCTAGAACATAAGGTCCTGAGATATTTCTCTGATCCTAAATTAGGGCCTGCGTTTGTTTAAACTCAAGTTTCCAAGCCCAACCTTGGAAATTTTTCGTTGAAAAAAATGTTGTGGGTTTCTTTATGCTCAATCTTATTTTCAACAAAATTTCAGACTTCTATAACAAAAGGTCCTCAGATATTTCTACAAGGCTATATTAGGGCCTGCGTTTCTTTCAACTCAAGTTTCCAAGCCCCCCCTTGGAAATTTTTCGTCGAAAAAAATGTTGTGGGTTTCTTTGTGCTCAATCTTAATTTCAACAAAATTTTAGACTTCTATAACAAAAGGTCCTCAGATATTTCTATGAGGCTAAATTAGGGCCTGTGTTTCTTTCAACTCAGGTTTCCAAGCCCCCCCTTGGAAATTTTTCGTCGAAAAAAATGTTGTGGGTTTCTTGGTGCTCAATCTTATTTTCAACCAAATTTCAAATTTCTAGAACATAAGGTCCTGAGATATTTCTATGAGGCTAAATTAGGGCCTGCGTTTCTTTCAACTCAAGTTTCCCAGCCCCCCCTTGGAAATTTTTCGTTGAAAAAAATGTTGTGGGTTTCTTTATGCTCAATCTTATTTTCAACAAAATTTCAGACTTCTATAACAAAAGGTCCTCAGATATTTCTACAAGGCTATATTAGGGCCTGCGTTTCTTTCAACTCAAGTTTCCAAGCCCCCCCTTGGAAATTTTTAAAAAATGTTGTGGGTTTCTTTGTGCTCAATCTTACTTTCAACCAAATTTCAGACTTCTAGAACAAAAGGTCCTCAGATATTTCTATGAGGCTAAATTAGGGCCTGCGTTTCTTTCAACTCAAGTTTCCAAGCCCCCCCTTGGAAATTTTTCGTCGAAAAAAATGTGGGTTTCTTGGTGCTCAATCTTATTTTCAACCAAATTTCAGATTTCTAGAACATAAGGTCCTGAGATATTTCTCTGATCCTAAATTAGGGCCTGCGTTTGTTTAAACTCAAGTTTCCAAGCCCCCCCTTGGAAATTTTTCGTCGAAAAAAATGTTGCGGGTTTCTTGGTGCTCAATCTTTTTTTCAACCAAATTTCAGATTTCTAGAACATAAGGTCCTGAGATATTTCTCTGATCCTAAATTAGGGCCTGCGTTTCTTTAAACTCAAGTTTCCAAGCCCAACCTTGGAAATTTTTCGTCGAAAAAAATGTGGATTTCTTGGTGTTCAATCTTATATTCAACCAAATTTCAGATTTCTAGAACATAAGGTCCTGAGATATTTCTATGAGGCTAAATTAGGGCCTGCGTTTCTTTCAACTCAAGTTTCCAAGCCCCCCCTTGGAAATTTTTCGTCGAAAAAAATGTTGTGGGTTTCTTGGTGCTCAATCTTATTTTCAACCAAATTTCAAACTTCTAGCACATAAGGTCCTCAGATATTTCTATGAGGCTAAATTAGGGCCTGCGTTTCTTTCAACTCAAGTTTCCAAGCCCCCCTTCAACAAAATTTTAGACTTCTATAACAAAAGGTCCTCAGATATTTCTACAAGACTATATTAGGGCCTGCGTTTCTTTCAACTCAAGTTTCCAAGCCCCCCCTTGGAAATTTTTCGTTGAAAAAAATGTGGGTTTCTTTGTGCTCAATCTTAATTTCAACCAAATTTCAGACTTCTATAACAAAAGGTCCTCAGATATTTCTACAAGGCTATATTAGGGCCTGCGTTTCTTTCAACTCAAGTTTCCAAGCCCCCCCTTGGAAATTTTTCGTCGAAAAAAATGTTGTGGGTTTCTTGGTGCTCAATCTTTTTTTCAACCAAATTTCAGATTTCTAGAACATAAGGTCCTGAGATATTTCTATGACGCTAAATTAGGGCCTGCGTTTCTTTCAACTCAAGTTTCCAAGCCCCCCTTGGAAATTTTTCGTCGAAAAAAATTTTGTGGGTTTCTTGGTGCTCAATCTTATTTTCAACCAAATTTCAGGTTTCTAGAACATTAGGTCCTGAGATATTTCTATGAGGCTAAATTAGGGCCTGCGTTTCTTTCAACGCAAGTTTCCCAGCCTCCCCTTGGAAATTTTTCGTTGAAAAAAATGTTGTGGGTTTCTTTATGCTCAATCTTATTTTCAACCAAATTTCAGACTTCTATAACAAAAGGTCCTCAGATATTTCTACAAGGCTATATTAGGGCCTGCGTTTCTTTCAACTCAAGTTTCCAAGCCCCCCCTTGGAAATTTTTCGTCGAAAAAAATGTTGTGGGTTTCTTTGTGCTCAATCTTAATTTCAACCAAATTTCAGACTTCTAGAACAAAAGGTCCTCAGATATTTCTATGAGGCTAAATTAGGGCCTGCGTTTCTTTCAACTCAAGTTTCCAAGCCCCCCCTTGGAAATTTTTCGTCGAAAAAAATGTGGGTTTCTTGGTGCTCAATCTTATTTTCAACCAAATTTCAGATTTCTAGAACATAAGGTCCTGAGATATTTCTCTGATCCTAAATTAGGGCCTGCGTTTGTTTAAACTCAAGTTTCCAAGCCCCCCCTTGGAAATTTTTCGTCGAAAAAAATGTTGCGGGTTTCTTGGTGCTCAATCTTTTTTTCAACCAAATTTCAGATTTCTAGAACATAAGGTCCTGAGATATTTCTCTGATCCTAAATTAGGGCCTGCGTTTCTTTAAACTCAAGTTTCCAAGCCCAACCTTGGAAATTTTTCGTCGAAAAAAATGTTGTGGGTTTCTTGGTGCTCAATCTTATATTCAACCAAATTTCAGATTTCTAGAACATAAGGTCCTGAGATATTTCTATGACGCTAAATTAGGGCCTGCGTTTCTTTCAACTCAAGTTTCCAAGCCCCCCCTTGGAAATTTTTCGTCGAAAAAAATGTTGTGGGTTTCTTGGTGCTCAATCTTATTTTCAACCAAATTTCAAACTTCTAGCACATAAGGTCCTCAGATATTTCTATGAGGCTAAATTAGGGCCTGCGTTTCTTTCAACTCAAGTTTCCAAGCCCCCCTTCAACAAAATTTTAGACTTCTATAACAAAAGGTCCTCAGATATTTCTACAAGACTATATTAGGGCCTGCGTTTCTTTCAACTCAAGTTTCCAAGCCCCCCCTTGGAAATTTTTCGTTGAAAAAAATGTGGGTTTCTTTGTGCTCAATCTTAATTTCAACCAAATTTCAGACTTCTATAACAAAAGGTCCTCAGATATTTCTACAAGGCTATATTAGGGCCTGCGTTTCTTTCAACTCAAGTTTCCAAGCCCCCCCTTGGAAATTTTTCGTCGAAAAAAATGTTGTGGGTTTCTTGGTGCTCAATCTTTTTTTCAACCAAATTTCAGATTTCTAGAACATAAGGTCCTGAGATATTTCTATGAGGCTAAATTAGGGCCTGCGTTTCTTTCAACTCAAGTTTCCAAGCCCCCCTTGGAAATTTTTCGTCGAAAAAAATGTTGTGGGTTTCTTGGTGCTCAATCTTATTTTCAACCAAATTTCAAATTTCTAGAACATAAGGTCCTGAGATATTTCTATGAGGCTAAATTAGGGCCTGCGTTTCTTTCAACTCAAGTTTCCAAGCCCCCCCTTGGAAATTTTTCGTCGAAAAAAATGTTGTGGGTTTCTTTGTGCTCAATCTTAATTTCAACCAAATTTCAGATTTCTAGAACATAAGGTCCTGAGATATTTCTCTGATCCTAAATTAGGGCCTGCGTTTCTTTAAACTCAAGTTTCCAAGCCCAACCTTGGAAATTTTTCGTCGAAAAAAATGTTGTGGGTTTCTTGGTGCTCAATCTTATATTCAACCAAATTTCAGATTTCTAGAACATAAGGTCCTGAGATATTTCTCTGATCCTAAATTAGGGCCTACGTTTCTTTAAACTCAAGTTTCCAATCCCAACCTTGAAAATTTTTCGTCGAAAAAAATGTGGATTTCTTGGTGCTCAATCTTATATTCAACCAAATTTCAGATTTCTAGAACATAAGGTCCTGAGATATTTCTATGAGGCTAAATTAGGGCCTGCGTTTCTTTCAACTCAAGTTTCCAAGCCCCCCCTTGGAAATTTTTCGTCGAAAAAAATGTTGTGGGTTTCTTGGTGCTCAATCTTATTTTCAACCAAATTTCAAACTTCTAGCACATAAGGTCCTCAGATATTTCTATGAGGCTAAATTAGGGCCTGCGTTTCTTTCAACTCAAGTTTCCAAGCCCCCCTTCAACAAAATTTTAGACTTCTATAACAAAAGGTCCTCAGATATTTCTACAAGACTATATTAGGGCCTGCGTTTCTTTCAACTCAAGTTTCCAAGCCCCCCCTTGGAAATTTTTCGTTGAAAAAAATGTTGTGGGTTTCTTTGTGCTCAATCTTAATTTCAACCAAATTTCAGACTTCTATAACAAAAGGTCCTCAGATATTTCTACAAGGCTATATTAGGGCCTGCGTTTCTTTCAACTCAAGTTTCCAAGCCCCCCCTTGGAAATTTTTCGTCGAAAAAAATGTTGTGGGTTTCTTGGTGCTCAATCTTTTTTTCAACCAAATTTCAGATTTCTAGAACATAAGGTCCTGAGATATTTCTATGACGCTAAATTAGGGCCTGCGTTTCTTTCAACTCAAGTTTCCAAGCCCCCCTTGGAAATTTTTCGTCGAAAAAAATGTTGTGGGTTTCTTGGTGCTCAATCTTATTTTCAACCAAATTTCAAATTTCTAGAACATAAGGCCTGAGATATTTCTATGAGGCTAAATTAGGGCCTGCGTTTCTTTCAACTCAAGTTTCCAAGCCCCCCCTTGGAAATTTTTCGTCGAAAAAAATGTTGTGGGTTTCTTTGTGCTCAATCTTAATTTCAACCAAATTTCAGATTTCTAGAACATAAGGTCCTGAGATATTTCTCTGATCCTAAATTAGAATCTTATATTCAACCAAATTTCAGATTTCTAGAACATAAGGTCCTGAGATATTTTTCTGATCCTAAATTAGGGCCTGCGTTTCTTTAAACTCAAGTTTCCAATCCCAACCTTGGAAATTTTTCGTCGAAAAAAATGTGGATTTCTTGGTGCTCAATCTTATATTCAACCAAATTTCAGGTTTCTAGAACATAAGGTCCTGAGATATTTCTATGAGGCTAAATTAGGGCCTGCGTTTCTTTCAACCCAAGCCCCCCCTTGGAAATTTTTCGTCGACAAAAATGTTGTGGGTTTCTTGGTGCTCAATCTTATTTTCAACCAAATTTCAAACTTCTAGCACATAAGGTCCTCAGATATTTCTATGAGGCTAAATTAGGGCCTGCGTTTCTTTCAACTCAAGTTTCCAAGCCTCCCCTTGGAAATTTTTCGTTGAAAAAAATGTGGATTTCTTTGTGCTCAATCTTAATTTCAACAAAATTTTAGATTTCTATAACAAAAGGTCCTCAGATATTTCTATGAGGCTAAATTAGGGCCTGCGTTTCTTTCAACTCAGGTTTCTAAGCCCCCCCTTGGAAATTTTTCGTCGAAAAAAATGTTGTGGGTTTCTTGGTGCTCAATCTTATTTTCAACCAAATTTCAAATTTCTAGAACATAAGGTCCTCAGATATTTCTATGAAGCTAAATTAGGGCCTGCGTTTCTTTCAACTCAAGTTTCCCAGCCCCCCCTTGGAAATTTTTCGTCGAAAAAAATGTTGTGGGTTTCTTGGTGCTCAATCTTTTTTTCAACCAAATTTCAGATTTCTAGAACATAAGGTCCTGAGATATTTCTCTGATCCTAAATTAGGGCCTGCGTTTCTTTAAACTCAAGTTTCCAAGCCCAACCTTGGAAATTTTTCGTCGAAAAAAATGTGGGTTTCTTGGTGCTCAATCTTATATTCAACCAAATTTCAGATTTCTAGAACATAAGGTCCTGAGATATTTCTATGACGCTACATTAGGGCCTGCGTTTCTTTCAACTCAAATTTCCAAGCCCCCCCTTGGAAATTTTTCGTCGAAAAAAATGTTGTGGGTTTCTTGGTGCTCAATCTTATTTTCAACCAAATTTCAAACTTCTAGCACATAAGGTAGTCAGATATTTCTATGAGGCTAAATTAGGGCCTGCGTTTCTTTCAACTCAAGTTTCCAAGCCTCCCCTTGGGAATTTTTCGTTGAAAAAAATGTTGTGGGTTTCTTTGTGCTCAATCTTAATTTCAACCAAATTTCAGACTTCTAGAACAAAAGGTCCTGAGATATTTCTAGGAGGCTAAATTAGGGCCTGCATTTCTTTCAACTCAAGTTTCCAAGCCCCCCCTTGGAAATTTTTCGTCGAAAAAAATGTTGTGGGTTTCTTGGTGCTCAATCTTTTTTTCAACCAAATTTCAGATTTCTAGAACATAAGGTCCTGAGACATTCTCTGATCCTAAATTAGGGCCTGCGTTTCTTTAAACTCAAGTTTCCAAGCCCAACCTTGGAAATTTTTCGTCGAAAAAAATGTTGTGGATTTCTTGGTGCTCAATCTTATATTCAACCAAATTTCAGATTTCTAGAACAAAAGGTCCTGAGATATTTTTCTGATCCTAAATTAGGGCCTGCGTTTCTTTAAACTCAAGTTTCCAAGCCTCCCCTTGGAAATTTTTCGTCGAAAAAAATGTTGTGGGTTTCTTGGTGCTCAATCTTATTTTCAACCAAATTTCAGATTTCTAGAACATAAGGTCCTGAGATATTTCTATGACGCTAAATTAGGGCCTGCGCTTCTTTCAACTCAAGTTTCCAAGCACCCCCTTGGAAATTTTTGGTCGAAAAAAATGTTGTGGGATTCTTGGTGCTCAATCTTATTTTCAACCAAATTTCAGATTTTTAGAACATAAGGTCCTGAGACATTCTCTGATCCTAAATTAGGGCCTGCGTTTCTTTCAACTCAAGTTTCCAAGCCCCCCCCTTGGACATTTTTCGTCAAAAAAAATGTTGTGGGTTTCTTGGTGCTCAATCTTATTTTCAACCAAATTTCAGATTTCTAGAACATAAGGTCCTGAGATATTTCTATGAGGCTAAATTAAGGCCTGCGTTTCTTTCAACTCAAGTTTCCCAGCCTCCCCTTGGACATTTTTCGTTGAAACAAATGTTGTGGGTTTCTTTATGCTCAATCTTATTTTCAACCAAATTTCAGACTTCTATAACAAAAGGTCCTCAGATATTTCTACAAGGGTATATTAGGGCCTGCGTTTCTTTCAACTCAAGTTTCCAAGCCCTCCCTTGGAAATTTTTCGTCGAAAAAAATGTTGTGGGTTTCTTGGTGCTCAATCTTATTTTCAACCAAATTTCAAACTTCTAGCATATAAGGTCCTCAGATATTTCTATGAGGCTAAATTAGGGCCTGCGTTTCTTTCAACTCAAGTTTCCAAGCCTCCCCTTGGAAATTTTTCGTTGAAAAAAATGTTGTGGGTTTCTTTGTGCTCAATCTTAATTTCAACCAAATTTCAGACTTCAAGAACAAAAGGTCCTCAGATATTTCTATGAGGCTAAATTAGGGCCTGCGTTTCTTTCAACTCAAGTTTCCAAGCCCCCCCTTGGAAATTTTTCGTCGAAAAAAATGTTGTGGGTTTCTTGGTGCTCAATCTTATTTTCAACAAAATTTTAGACTTCTATAACAAAAGGTCCTCAGATATTTCTATGAGGCTAAATTAGGGCCTGCGTTTCTTTCAACTCAGGTTTCCAAGCCCCCCCTTGGAAATTTTTCGTCGAAAAAAATGTTGTGGGTTTCTTGGTGCTCAATCTTATTTTCAACCAAATTTCAAATTTCTAGAACATAAGGTCCTCAGATATTTCTGTGAAGCTAAATTAGGGCCTGCGTTTCTTTCAACTCAAGTTTCCAAGCCCCCCCCTGGAAATTTTTCGTCGAAAAAAATGTTGTGGGTTTCTTGGTGCTCAATCTTATTTTCAACCAAATTTCAGATTTCTAGAACATAAGGTCCTGAGATATTTCTATGAGGCTAAATTAAGGCCTGCGTTTCTTTCAACTCAAGTTTCCCAGCCTCCCCTTGGAAATTTTTCGTTGAAACAAATGTTGTGGGTTTCTTTATGCTCAATCTTATTTTCAACCAAATTTCAGACTTCTATAACAAAAGGTCCTCAGATATTTCTACAAGGCTATATTAGGGCCTGCGTTTCTTTCAACTCAAGTTTCCAAGCCCTCCCTTGGAAATTTTTCGTCGAAAAAAATGTTGTGGGTTTCTTGGTGCTCAATCTTATTTTCAACCAAATTTCAAACTTCTAGCATATAAGGTCCTCAGATATTTCTATGAGGCTAAATTAGGGCCTGCGTTTCTTTCAACTCAAGTTTCCAAGCCTCCCCTTGGAAATTTTTCGTTGAAAAAAATGTTGTGGGTTTCTTTGTGCTCAATCTTAATTTCAACCAAATTTCAGACTTCTAGAACAAAAGGTCCTCAGATATTTCTATGAGGCTAAATTAGGGCCTGCGTTTCTTTCAACTCAAGTTTCCAAGCCCCCCCTTGGAAATTTTTCGTCGAAAAAAATGTTGTGGGTTTCTTGGTGCTCAATCTTATTTTCAACAAAATTTTAGACTTCTATAACAAAAGGTCCTCAGATATTTCTATGAGGCTAAATTAGGGCCTGCGTTTCTTTCAACTCAGGTTTCCAAGCCCCCCCTTGGAAATTTTTCGTCGAAAAAAATGTTGTGGGTTTCTTGGCGCTCAATCTTATTTTCAACCAAATTTCAAATTTCTAGAACATAAGGTCCTCAGATATTTCTGTGAAGCTAAATTAGGGCCTGCGTTTCTTTCAACTCAAGTTTCCAAGCCCCCCCCCTGGAAATTTTTCGTCGAAAAAAATGTTGTGGGTTTCTTGGTGTTCAATCTTATTTTCAACCAAATTTCAGATTTCTAGAACATAAGGTCCTGAGATATTTCTATGAGGCTAAATTAGGGCCTGCGTTTCTTTCAACTCAAGTTTCCAAGCCCCCCCCCTTGGAAATTTTTCGTCGAAAAAAATGTGGGTTTCTTGGTGCTCAATCTTATTTTCAACCAAATTTCAGATTTCTAGAACATAAGGTCCTCAGATATTTCTATGAGGCTAAATTAGTGCCTGCGTTTCTTTCAACTCAAGTTTCCAAGCCCCCCCTTGGAAATTTTTCCTTGAAAAATATTTTGTGGGTTTTTTGGCGCTCAATCTTATTTTCAACCAAATTTCAGACTTCTAGAACATAAGGTCCTCAGATATTTAGGGCCTGCGTTTCTTTCAACTCAAGTTTCCTAGCCCCCCCTTGGAAATTTTTCGTTGAAAAAAATGTTGTGGGTTTCTTTATGCTCAATCTTATTTTCAACCAAATTTCAGACTTCTATAACAAAAGGTCCTCAGATATTGCTACGAGGCTAGATTAGGGCCTGCGTTTCTTTCAACTCAAGTTTCCAAGCCCCCCCTTGGAAATTTTTCGTCGAAAAAAATGTTGTGGGTTTCTTGGTGCTCAATCTTATTTTCAACCAAATTTCAGATTTCTAGAACATAAGGTCCTGAGATATTTCTCTGATCCTAAATTAGGGCCTGCGTTTCTTTAAACTCAAGTTTCCAAGCCCCCCTTTGGAAATTTTTCGTCGAAAGAAATGTTGTGGGTTTCTTGGTGCTCAATCTTATTTTCAACCAAATTTCAGATTTCTAGAACATAAGGTCCTGAGATATTTCTATGACGCTAAATTAGGGCCTGCGTTTCTTTCAACTCAAGTTTCCAAGCCCCCCCCGTGGAAATTTTTCGTCGAAAAAAATGTTGTGGGATTCTTGGTGCTCAATCTTATTTTCAACCAAATTTCAGATTTCTAGAACATAAGGTCCTGAGACATTCTCTGATCCTAAATTAGGGAATGCGTGTCTTTAAACTCAAGTTTCCAAGCCCCCCCTTGGAAATTTTTCGTCGAAAAAATGTTGTGGGTTTCTTGGTGCTCAATCTTATTTTCAACAAAATTTTAGACTTCTATAACAAAAGGTCCTCAGATATTTCTATGAGGCTAAATTAGGGCCTCCGTTTCTTTCAACTCAGGTTTCCAAGCCCCCCCTTGGAAATTTTTCGTCGAAAAAAATGTTGTGGGTTTCTTGGTGCTCAATCTTATTTCCAACCAAATTTCAGATTTCTAGAACATAAGGTCCTGAGATATTTCTATGAGGCTAAATTAGGGCCTGCATTTCTTTCAACTCAAGTTTCCAAGCCCCCCCTTGGAAATTTTTCGTCGAAAAAAATGTTGTTGGTTTCTTGGTGCTCAATCTTATTTTCAACCAAATTTCAAACTTCTAGCATATAAGGTCCTCAGATATTTCTATGAGGCTAAATTAGGGCCTGCGTTTCTTTCAACTCAAGTTTCCAAGCCTCCCCTTGGAAATTTTTCGTTGAAAAAAATGTTGTGGGTTTCTTTGTGCTCAATCTTAATTTCAACCAAATTTCAGACTTCTAGAACAAAAGGTCCTCTGATATTTCTATGAGGCTAAATTAGGGCCTGCGTTTCTTTCAACTCAAGTTTCCAAGCCCCCCCTTGGAAATTTTTCGTCGAAAAAAATGTTGTGGGTTTCTTGGTGCTCAATCTTATTTTCAACAAAATTTTAGACTTCTATAACAAAAGGTCCTCAGATATTTCTATGAGGCTAAATTAGGGCCTGCGTTTCTTTCAACTCAGGTTTCCAAGCCCCCCCTTGGAAATTTTTCGTCGAAAAAAATGTTGTGGGTTTCTTGGTGCTCAATCTTATTTTCAACCAAATTTCAAATTTCTAGAACATAAGGTCCTCAGATATTTCTATGAGGCTAAATTAGGGCCTGCGTTTCTTTCAACTCAAGTTTCCAAGCCTCCCCTTGGAAATTTTTCGTTGAAAAAAATGTTGTGGGTTTCTTGGTGTTCAATCTTATTTTCAACCAAATTTCAGATTTCTAGAACATAAGGTCCTGAGATATTTCTATGAGGCTAAATTAGGGCCTGCGTTTCTTTCAACTCAAGTTTCCAAGCCCCCCCCTTGGAAATTTTTCGTCGAAAAAAATGTTGTGGGTTTCTTGGTGCTCAATCTTATTTTCAACCAAATTTCAAACTTCTAGCATATAAGGTCCTCAGATATTTCTATGAGGCTAAATTAGGGCCTGCGTTTCTTTCAACTCAAGTTTCCAAGCCTCCCCTTGGAAATTTTTCGTTGAAAAAAATGTTGTGGGTTTCTTTGTGCTCAATCTTAATTTCAACCAAATTTCAGACTTCTAGAACAAAAGGTCCTCTGATATTTCTATGAGGCTAAATTAGGGCCTGCGTTTCTTTCAACTCAAGTTTCCAAGCCCCCCCTTGGAAATTTTTCGTCGAAAAAAATGTTGTGGGTTTCTTGGTGCTCAATCTTATTTTCAACAAAATTTTAGACTTCTATAACAAAAGGTCCTCAGATATTTCTATGAGGCTAAATTAGGGCCTCCGTTTCTTTCAACTCAGGTTTCCAAGCCCCCCCTTGGAAATTTTTCGTCGAAAAAAATGTTGTGGGTTTCTTGGTGCTCAATCTTATTTTCAACCAAATTTCAAATTTCTAGAACATAAGGTCCTCAGATATTTCTGTGAAGCTAAATTAGGGCCTGCGTTTCTTTCAACTCAAGTTTCCAAGCCCCCCCCTGGAAATTTTTCGTCGAAAAAAATGTTGTGGGTTTCTTGGTGTTCAATCTTATTTTCAACAAAATTTCAGATTTATAGAACATAAGGTCCTGAGATATTTCTATGAGGCTAAATTAGGGCCTGCGTTTCTTTCAACTCAAGTTTCCAAGCCCCCCCCTTGGAAATTTTTCGTCGAAAAAAATGTTGTGGGTTTCTTGGTGCTCAATCTTATTTTCAACCAAATTTCAGATTTCTAGAACATAAGGTCCTCAGATATTTCTATGAGGCTAAATTAGTGCCTGCGTTTCTTTCAACTCAAGTTTCCAAGCCCCCCCTTGGAAATTTTTCGTCGAAAAAAATTTTGTGGGTTTTTTGGCGCTCAATCTTATTTTCAACCAAATTTCAGACTTCTAGAACATAAGGTCCTCAGATATTTAGGGCCTGCGTTTCTTTCAACTCAAGTTTCCTAGCCCCCCCTTGGAAATTTTTCGTTGAAAAAAATGTTGTGGGTTTCTTTATGCTCAATCTTATTTTCAACCAAATTTCAGACTTCTATAACAAAAGGTCCTCAGATATTGCTACGAGGCTAGATTAGG
Organism: Platycheirus albimanus; assembly: GCA_916050605.2. Classification (NCBI taxonomy): domain Eukaryota; kingdom Metazoa; phylum Arthropoda; class Insecta; order Diptera; family Syrphidae; genus Platycheirus; species Platycheirus albimanus. Next base: position 270,719,191 of record OU696696.1, on the reverse strand, counting down.
GCCTGCGTTTCTTTCAACTCAAGTTTCCAAGCCCCCCTTGGAAATTTTTCGTCGAAAAAAATGTTGTGGGTTTCTTGGTGCTCAATCTTATTTTCAACCAAATTTCAGATTTCTAGAACATAAGGTCCTGAGATATTTCTATGATCCTAAATTAGGGCCTGCGTTTCTTTAAACTCAAGTTTCCAAGCCCCCCTTTGGAAATTTTTCGTCGAAAAAAATGTTGTGGGTTTCTTGGTGCTCAATCTTATTTTCAACCAAATTTCAGATTTCTAGAACATAAGGTCCTGAGATATTTCTATGACGCTAAATTAGGGCCTGCGTTTCTTTCAACTCAAGTTTCCAAGCCCCCCCCCCCTGGAAATTTTTCGTCGAAAAAAATGTTGTGGGATTCTTGGTGCTCAATCTTATTTTCAACCAAATTTCAGATTTCTAGAACATAAGGTCCTGAGACATTCTCTGATCCTAAATTAGGGAATGCGTGTCTTTAAACTCAAGTTTCCAAGCCCCCCCTTGGAAATTTTTCGTCGAAAAAATGTTGTGGGTTTCTTGGTGCTCAATCTTATTTTCAACCAGATTTCAGATTTATAGAACATAAGGTCCTGAGATTGAGATATTTCTATGACGCTAAATTAGGGCCTGCGTTTCTTTCAACTCAAGTTTCCAAGCCCCCCCCTGGAAATTTTTCGTCGAAAAAAATGTTGTGGGATTCTTGGTGCTCAATCTTATTTTCAACCAAATTTCAGATTTCTAGAACATAAGGTCCTGAGACATTCTCTGATCCTAAATTAGGGCCTGCGTTTCTTTAAACTCAAGTTTCCAAGCCCCCCCTTGGAAATTTTTCGTCGAAAAAAATGTTGTGGGTTTCTTGGTGCTCAATCTTATTTCCAACCAAATTTCAGATTTCTAGAACATAAGGTCCTGAGATATTTCTATGAGGCTAAATTAGGGCCTGCATTTCTTTCAACTCAAGTTTCCAAGCCCCCCCTTGGAAATTTTTCGTCGAAAAAAATGTTGTTGGTTTCTTGGTGCTCAATCTTATTTTCAACAAAATTTCAGACTTCTATAACAAAGGTCCTCAGATATTTCTATGAGGCTAAATTAGGGCCTCCGTCTCTTTCAACTCAAGTTTCCAAGCCACCTTGGAAATTTTTCGTCGAAAAAAATGTTGTGGGTTTCTTGGTGCTCAATCTTATTTTCAACCAAATTTCAGATTTCTAGAGCATAAGGTCCTGAGATATTTCTAGGAGGCTAAATTAGGGCCTGCGTTTCTTTCAACTCAAGTTTCCAAGCCCCCCCTTGGAAATTTTTCGTCGAAAAAAATGTTGTGGGTTTCTTGGTGCTCAATCTTATTTTCAACCAAATTTCAGATTTTAAGAACATAAGGTCCTGAGATATTTCTATGACGCTAAATTAGGGCCTGCGTTTCTTTCAACTCAAGTTTCCAAGCCCCCCCTTGGAAATTTTTCGTCGAAAAAAATGTTGTGGGTTTCTTGGTGCTCAATCTTATTTTCAACCAAATTTCAGATTTCTAGAACATAAGGTCCTGAGATATTTCTCTGATCCTAAATTAGGGCCTGCGTTTCTTTAAACTCAAGTTTCCAAGCCCCCCCTTGGAAATTTTTCGTCGAAAAAAATGCTGTGGGTTTCTTGGTGCTCAATCTTATTTTCAACCAAATTTCAGATTTCTAGAACATAAGGTCCTGAGATATTTCTATGACGCTAAATTAGGGCCTGCGTTTCTTTCAACTCAAGTTTCCAAGCCCCCCCCCTGGAAATTTTTCGTCGAAAAAAATGTTGTGGGATTCTTGGTGCTCAATCTTATTTTCAACCAAATTTCAGATTTCTAGAACATAAGGTCCTGAGACATTCTCTGATCCTAAATTAGGGAATGCGTGTCTTTAAACTCAAGTTTCCAAGCCCCCCCTTGGAAATTTTTCGTCGAAAAAATGTTGTGGGTTTCTTGGTGCTCAATCTTATTTTCAACCAGATTTCAGATTTATAGAACATAAGGTCCTGAGATTGAGATATTTCTATGACGCTAAATTAGGGCCTGCGTTTCTTTCAACTCAAGTTTCCAAGCCCCCCCCTGGAAATTTTTCGTCGAAAAAAATGTTGTGGGATTCTTGGTGCTCAATCTTATTTTCAACCAAATTTCAGATTTCTAGAACATAAGGTCCTGAGACATTCTCTGATCCTAAATTAGGGCCTGCGTTTCTTTAAACTCAAGTTTCCAAGCCCCCCCTTGGAAATTTTTCGTCGAAAAAAATGTTGTGGGTTTCTTGGTGCTCAATCTTATTTCCAACAAAATTTCAGACTTCTATAACAAAAGGTCCTCAGATATTTCTATGAGGCTAAATTAGGGCCTCCGTCTCTTTCAACTCAAGTTTCCAAGCCACCTTGGAAATTTTTCGTCGAAAAAAATGTTGTGGGTTTCTTGGTGCTCAATCTTATTTTCAACCAAATTTCAGATTTCTAGAGCATAAGGTCCTGAGATATTTCTAGGAGGCTAAATTAGGGCCTGCGTTTCTTTCAACTCAAGTTTCCAAGCCCCCCCTTGGAAATTTTTCGTCGAAAAAATGTTGTGGGTTTCTTGGTGCTCAATCTTATTTTCAACCAAATTTCAAATTTCTAGAACATAAGGTCCTCAGATATTTCTATGAAGCTAAATTAGGGCCTGCGTTTCTTTCAACTCAAGTTTCCCAGCCCCCCCTTGGAAATTTTTCGTTGAAAAAAATGTTGTGGGTTTCTTTATGCTCAATCTTATTATTTTCAACCAAATTTCAGACTTCTATAACAAAAGGTCCTCAGATATTTCTACGAGGCTATATTAGGGCCTGCGTTTCTTTCAACTCAAGTTTCCAAGCCCCCCTTTGGAAATTTTTCTTCGAAAAAAATGTTGTGGGTTTCTTGGTGCTCAATCTTATTTTCAACCAAATTTCAGATTTCTAGAACATAAGGTCCTGAGATATTTCTCTGATCCTAAATTAGGGCCTGCGTTTCTTTAAACTCAAGTTTCAAAGCCCCCTCTTGGAAATTTTCCGAAAAAAATGTTTTGGGTTTGTTGGTGCTCAATCTTATTTGCAACCAAATTTCAGATTTCTAGAACATAAGGTCCTGAGATATTTCTATGAGGCTAGATTAGGGCCTGCGTTTCTTTCAACTCAAGTTTCCAAGCCCCCCTTGGAAAATTTTCGTCGAAAAAAATGTTGTGGGTTTCTTGGTGCTCAATCTTATTTTCAACAAAATTTCAGACTTCTATAACAAAAGGTCCTCAGATATTTCTATGAGGCTAAATTAGTGCCTCCGTTTCTTTCAACTCAAGTTTCCAAGCCCCCCTTGGAAATTTTTCGTCGAAAAAAATGTTGTGGGTTTCTTGGTGCTCAATCTTATTTTCAACCAAATTTCAGATTTCTAGAACATAAGGTCCTGAGATATTTCTATGACGCTAAATTAGGGCCTGCGCTTCTTTCAACTCAAGTTTCCAAGCACCCCCTTGGAAATTTTTGGTCGAAAAAAATGTTGTGGGATTCTTGGTGCTCAATCTTATTTTCAACCAAATTTCAGATTTTTAGAACATAAGGTCCTGAGACATTCTCTGATCCTAAATTAGGGCCTGCGTTTCTTTCAACTCAAGTTTCCAAGCCTCCCCCTTGGACATTTTTCGTAAAAAAAAATGTTGTGGGTTTCTTGGTGCTCAATCTTATTTTCAACCAAATTTCATATTTCTAGAACATAAGGTCCTGAGATATTTCTATGAGGCTAAATTAAGGCCTGCGTTTCTTTCAACTCAAGTTTCCCAGCCTCCCCTGGGAAATTTTTCGTTGAAACAAATGTTGTGGGTTTCTTTATGCTCAATCTTATTTTCAACCAAATTTCAGACTTCTATAACAAAAGGTCCTCAGATATTTCTACAAGGCTATATTAGGGCCTGCGTTTCTTTCAACTCAAGTTTCCAAGCCCTCCCTTGGAAATTTTTCGTCGAAAAAAATGTTGTGGGTTTCTTGGTGCTCAATCTTATTTTCAACCAAATTTCAAACTTCTAGCACATAAGGTCCTCAGATATTTCTATGAGGCTAAATTAGGGCCCGCGTTTCTTTCAACTCAAGTTTCCAAGCCTCCCTTTGGAAATTTTTCGTTGAAAAAAATGTTGTGGGTTTCTTTGTGCTCAATCTTAATTTCAACCAAATTTCAGACTTCTAGAACAAAAGGTCCTCAGATATTTCTATGAGGCTAAATTAGGGCCTGCGTTTCTTTCAACTCAAGTTTCCAAGCCCCCCCTTGGAAATTTTTCGTCGAAAAAAATGTTGTGGGTTTCTTGGTGCTCAATCTTATTTTCAACAAAATTTTAGACTTCTATAACAAAAGGTCCTCAGATATTTCTATGAGGCTAAATTAGGGCCTGCGTTTCTTTCAACTCAGGTTTCCAAGCCCCCCTTTTAAATTTTTCGTCGAAAAAAATGTTGTGGGTTTCTTGGTGCTCAATCTTATTTTCAACCAAATTTCAGATTTCTAGAACATAAGGTCCTGAGATATTTCTATGACGCTAAATTAGGGCCTGCGTTTCTTTCAACTCAAGTTTCCAAGCCCCCCCCCCCTGGAAATTTTTCGTCGAAAAAAATGTTGTGGGATTCTTGGTGCTCAATCTTATTTTCAACCAAATTTCAGATTTCTAGAACATAAGGTCCTGAGACATTCTCTGATCCTAAATTAGGGAATGCGTGTCTTTAAACTCAAGTTTCCAAGCCCCCCCTTGGAAATTTTTCGTCGAAAAAATGTTGTGGGTTTCTTGGTGCTCAATCTTATTTTCAACCAGATTTCAGATTTATAGAACATAAGGTCCTGAGATTGAGATATTTCTATGACGCTAAATTAGGGCCTGCGTTTCTTTCAACTCAAGTTTCCAAGCCCCCCCCTGGAAATTTTTCGTCGAAAAAAATGTTGTGGGATTCTTGGTGCTCAATCTTATTTTCAACCAAATTTCAGATTTCTAGAACATAAGGTCCTGAGACATTCTCTGATCCTAAATTAGGGCCTGCGTTTCTTTAAACTCAAGTTTCCAAGCCCCCCCTTGGAAATTTTTCGTCGAAAAAAATGTTGTGGGTTTCTTGGTGCTCAATCTTATTTCCAACCAAATTTCAGATTTCTAGAACATAAGGTCCTGAGATATTTCTATGAGGCTAAATTAGGGCCTGCATTTCTTTCAACTCAAGTTTCCAAGCCCCCCCTTGGAAATTTTTCGTCGAAAAAAATGTTGTTGGTTTCTTGGTGCTCAATCTTATTTTCAACAAAATTTCAGACTTCTATAACAAAGGTCCTCAGATATTTCTATGAGGCTAAATTAGGGCCTCCGTCTCTTTCAACTCAAGTTTCCAAGCCACCTTGGAAATTTTTCGTCGAAAAAAATGTTGTGGGTTTCTTGGTGCTCAATCTTATTTTCAACCAAATTTCAGATTTCTAGAGCATAAGGTCCTGAGATATTTCTAGGAGGCTAAATTAGGGCCTGCGTTTCTTTCAACTCAAGTTTCCAAGCCCCCCCTTGGAAATTTTTCGTCGAAAAAAATGTTGTGGGTTTCTTGGTGCTCAATCTTATTTTCAACCAAATTTCAGATTTTAAGAACATAAGGTCCTGAGATATTTCTATGACGCTAAATTAGGGCCTGCGTTTCTTTCAACTCAAGTTTCCAAGCCCCCCCTTGGAAATTTTTCGTCGAAAAAAATGTTGTGGGTTTCTTGGTGCTCAATCTTATTTTCAACCAAATTTCAGATTTCTAGAACATAAGGTCCTGACATATTTCTCTGATCCTAAATTAGGGCCTGCGTTTCTTTAAACTCAAGTTTCCAAGCCCCCCTTTGGAAATTTTTCGTCGAAAAAAATGCTGTGGGTTTCTTGGTGCTCAATCTTATTTTCAACCAAATTTCAGATTTCTAGAACATAAGGTCCTGAGATATTTCTATGACGCTAAATTAGGGCCTGCGTTTCTTTCAACTCAAGTTTCCAAGCCCCCCCCCTGGAAATTTTTCGTCGAAAAAAATGTTGTGGGATTCTTGGTGCTCAATCTTATTTTCAACCAAATTTCAGATTTCTAGAACATAAGGTCCTGAGACATTCTCTGATCCTAAATTAGGGAATGCGTGTCTTTAAACTCAAGTTTCCAAGCCCCCCCTTGGAAATTTTTCGTCGAAAAAATGTTGTGGGTTTCTTGGTGCTCAATCTTATTTTCAACCAGATTTCAGATTTATAGAACATAAGGTCCTGAGATTGAGATATTTCTATGACGCTAAATTAGGGCCTGCGTTTCTTTCAACTCAAGTTTCCAAGCCCCCCCCTGGAAATTTTTCGTCGAAAAAAATGTTGTGGGATTCTTGGTGCTCAATCTTATTTTCAACCAAATTTCAGATTTCTAGAACATAAGGTCCTGAGACATTCTCTGATCCTAAATTAGGGCCTGCGTTTCTTTAAACTCAAGTTTCCAAGCCCCCCCTTGGAAATTTTTCGTCGAAAAAAATGTTGTGGGTTTCTTGGTGCTCAATCTTATTTCCAACAAAATTTCAGACTTCTATAACAAAAGGTCCTCAGATATTTCTATGAGGCTAAATTAGGGCCTCCGTCTCTTTCAACTCAAGTTTCCAAGCCACCTTGGAAATTTTTCGTCGAAAAAAATGTTGTGGGTTTCTTGGTGCTCAATCTTATTTTCAACCAAATTTCAGATTTCTAGAGCATAAGGTCCTGAGATATTTCTAGGAGGCTAAATTAGGGCCTGCGTTTCTTTCAACTCAAGTTTCCAAGCCCCCCCTTGGAAATTTTTCGTCGAAAAAATGTTGTGGGTTTCTTGGTGCTCAATCTTATTTTCAACCAAATTTCAAATTTCTAGAACATAAGGTCCTCAGATATTTCTATGAAGCTAAATTAGGGCCTGCGTTTCTTTCAACTCAAGTTTCCCAGCCCCCCCTTGGAAATTTTTCGTTGAAAAAAATGTTGTGGGTTTCTTTATGCTCAATCTTATTATTTTCAACCAAATTTCAGACTTCTATAACAAAAGGTCCTCAGATATTTCTACGAGGCTATATTAGGGCCTGCGTTTCTTTCAACTCAAGTTTCCAAGCCCCCCTTTGGAAATTTTTCTTCGAAAAAAATGTTGTGGGTTTCTTGGTGCTCAATCTTATTTTCAACCAAATTTCAGATTTCTAGAACATAAGGTCCTGAGATATTTCTCTGGCGTTTCTTTAAACTCAAGTTTCAAAGCCCCCTCTTGGAAATTTTCCGAAAAAAATGTTTTGGGTTTGTTGGTGCTCAATCTTATTTGCAACCAAATTTCAGATTTCTAGAACATAAGGTCCTGAGATATTTCTATGAGGCTAGATTAGGGCCTGCGTTTCTTTCAACTCAAGTTTCCAAGCCCCCCTTGGAAAAGTTTCGTCGAAAAAAATGTTGTGGGTTTCTTGGTGCTCAATCTTATTTTCAACAAAATTTCAGACTTCTATAACAAAAGGTCCTCAGATATTTCTATGAGGCTAAATTAGTGCCTCCGTTTCTTTCAACTCAAGTTTCCAAGCCCCCCTTGGAAATTTTTCGTCGAAAAAAATGTTGTGGGTTTCTTGGTGCTCAATCTTATTTTCAACCAAATTTCAGATTTCTAGAACATAAGGTCCTGAGATATTTCTATGACGCTAAATTAGGGCCTGCGCTTCTTTCAACTCAAGTTTCCAAGCACCCCCTTGGAAATTTTTGGTCGAAAAAAATGTTGTGGGATTCTTGGTGCTCAATCTTATTTTCAACCAAATTTCAGATTTTTAGAACATAAGGTCCTGAGACATTCTCTGATCCTAAATTAGGGCCTGCGTTTCTTTCAACTCAAGTTTCCAAGCCTCCCCCTTGGACATTTTTCGTAAAAAAAAATGTTGTGGGTTTCTTGGTGCTCAATCTTATTTTCAACCAAATTTCATATTTCTAGAACATAAGGTCCTGAGATATTTCTATGAGGCTAAATTAAGGCCTGCGTTTCTTTCAACTCAAGTTTCCCAGCCTCCCCTGGGAAATTTTTCGTTGAAACAAATGTTGTGGGTTTCTTTATGCTCAATCTTATTTTCAACCAAATTTCAGACTTCTATAACAAAAGGTCCTCAGATATTTCTACAAGGCTATATTAGGGCCTGCGTTTCTTTCAACTCAAGTTTCCAAGCCCTCCCTTGGAAATTTTTCGTCGAAAAAAATGTTGTGGGTTTCTTGGTGCTCAATCTTATTTTCAACCAAATTTCAAACTTCTAGCACATAAGGTCCTCAGATATTTCTATGAGGCTAAATTAGGGCCCGCGTTTCTTTCAACTCAAGTTTCCAAGCCTCCCTTTGGAAATTTTTCGTTGAAAAAAATGTTGTGGGTTTCTTTGTGCTCAATCTTAATTTCAACCAAATTTCAGACTTCTAGAACAAAAGGTCCTCAGATATTTCTATGAGGCTAAATTAGGGCCTGCGTTTCTTTCAACTCAGGTTTCCAAGCCCCCCTTTTAAATTTTTCGTCGAAAAAAATGTTGTGGGTTTCTTGGTGCTCAATCTTATTTTCAACCAAATTTCAAATTTCTAGAACATAAGGTCCTCAGATATTTCTATGAAGCTAAATTAGGGCCTGCGTTTCTTTCAACTCAAGTTTCCAAGCCCCCCCCTGGAAATTTTTCGTCGAAAAAAATGTTGTGGGTTTCTTGGTGCTCAATCTTATTTTCAACCAAATTTCAAACTTCTAGCATATAAGGTCCTCAGATATTTCTATGAGGCTAAATTAGGGCCTGCGTTTCTTTCAACTCAAGTTTCCAAGCCTCCCCTTGGAAATTTTTCGTTGAAAAAAATGTTGTGGGTTTCTTTGTGCTCAATCTTATTTTCAACCAAATTTCAGACTTCTAGAACAAAAGGTCCTCAGATATTTCTATGAGGCTAAATTAGGGCCTGCGTTTCTTTCAACTCAAGTTTCCAAGCCCCCCCTTGGAAATTTTTCGTCGAAAAAAATGTTGTGGGTTTCTTGGTGCTCAATCTTATTTTCAACAAAATTTTAGACTTCTATAACAAAAGGTCCTCAGATATTTCTATGAGGCTAAATTAGGGCCTGCGTTTCTTTCAACTCAGGTTTCCAAGCCCCCCCTTGGAAATTTTTCGTCGAAAAAAATGTTGTGGGTTTCTTGGTGCTCAATCTTATTTTCAACCAAATTTCAAATTTCTAGAACATAAGGTCCTCAGATATTTCTGTGAAGCTAAATTAGGGCCTGCGTTTCTTTCAACTCAAGTTTCCAAGCCCCCCCCTGGAAATTTTTCGTCGAAAAAAATGTTGTGGGTTTCTTGGTGCTCAATCTTATTTTCAACCAAATTTCAGATTTCTAGAACATAAGGTCCTGAGATATTTCTATGAGGCTAAATTAAGGCCTGCGTTTCTTTCAACTCAAGTTTCCCAGCCTCCCCTTGGAAATTTTTCGTTGAAACAAATGTTGTGGGTTTCTTTATGCTCAATCTTATTTTCAACCAAATTTCAGACTTCTATAACAAAAGGTCCTCAGATATTTCTACAAGGCTATATTAGGGCCTGCGTTTCTTTCAACTCAAGTTTCCAAGCCCTCCCTTGGAAATTTTTCGTCGAAAAAAATGTTGTGGGTTTCTTGGTGCTCAATCTTATTTTCAACCAAATTTCAAACTTCTAGCATATAAGGTCCTCAGATATTTCTATGAGGCTAAATTAGGGCCTGCGTTTCTTTCAACTCAAGTTTCCAAGCCTCCCCTTGGAAATTTTTCGTTGAAAAAAATGTTGTGGGTTTCTTTGTGCTCAATCTTAATTTCAACCAAATTTCAGACTTCTAGAACAAAAGGTCCTCAGATATTTCTATGAGGCTAAATTAGGGCCTGCGTTTCTTTCAACTCAAGTTTCCAAGCCCCCCCTTGGAAATTTTTCGTCGAAAAAAATGTTGTGGGTTTCTTGGTGCTCAATCTTATTTTCAACAAAATTTTAGACTTCTATAACAAAAGGTCCTCAGATATTTCTATGAGGCTAAATTAGGGCCTGCGTTTCTTTCAACTCAGGTTTCCAAGCCCCCCCTTGGAAATTTTTCGTCGAAAAAAATGTTGTGGGTTTCTTGGTGCTCAATCTTATTTTCAACCAAATTTCAAATTTCTAGAACATAAGGTCCTCAGATATTTCTGTGAAGCTAAATTAGGGCCTGCGTTTCTTTCAACTCAAGTTTCCAAGCCCCCCCCTGGAAATTTTTCGTCGAAAAAAATGTTGTGGGTTTCTTGGTGTTCAATCTTATTTTCAACCAAATTTCAGATTTCTAGAACATAAGGTCCTGAGATATTTCTATGAGGCTAAATTAGGGCCTGCGTTTCTTTCAACTCAAGTTTCCAAGCCCCCCCCCTTGGAAATTTTTCGTCGAAAAAAATGTGGGTTTCTTTGTGCTCAATCTTATTTTCAACCAAATTTCAGATTTCTAGAACATAAGGTCCTCAGATATTTCTATGAGGCTAAATTAGTGCCTGCGTTTCTTTCAACTCAAGTTTCCAAGCCCCCCCTTGGAAATTTTTCGTCGAAAAAAATTTTGTGGGTTTTTTGGCGCTCAATCTTATTTTCAACCAAATTTCAGACTTCTAGAACATAAGGTCCTCAGATATTTAGGGCCTGCGTTTCTTTCAACTCAAGTTTCCTAGCCCCCCCTTGGAAATTTTTCGTTGAAAAAAATGTTGTGGGTTTCTTTATGCTCAATCTTATTTTCAACCAAATTTCAGACTTCTATAACAAAAGGTCCTCAGATATTGCTACGAGGCTAGATTAGGGCCTGCGTTTCTTTCAACTCAAGTTTCCAAGCCCCCCCTTGGAAATTTTTCGTCGAAAAAAATGTTGTGGGTTTCTTGGTGCTCAATCTTATTTTCAACCAAATTTCAGATTTCTAGAACATAAGGTCCTGAGATATTTCTCTGATCCTAAATTAGGGCCTGCGTTTCTTTAAACTCAAGTTTCCAAGCCCCCCTTTGGAAATTTTTCGTCGAAAGAAATGTTGTGGGTTTCTTGGTGCTCAATCTTATTTTCAACCAAATTTCAGATTTCTAGAACATAAGGTCCTGAGATATTTCTATGACGCTAAATTAGGGCCTGCGTTTCTTTCAACTCAAGTTTCCAAGCCCCCCCCCTGGAAATTTTTCGTCGAAAAAAATGTTGTGGGATTCTTGGTGCTCAATCTTATTTTCAACCAAATTTCAGATTTCTAGAACATAAGGTCCTGAGACATTCTCTGATCCTAAATTAGGGAATGCGTGTCTTTAAACTCAAGTTTCCAAGCCCCCCCTTGGAAATTTTTCGTCGAAAAAATGTTGTGGGTTTCTTGGTGCTCAATCTTATTTTCAACCAGATTTCAGATTTATAGAACATAAGGTCCTGAGATTGAGATATTTCTATGACGCTAAATTAGGGCCTGCGTTTCTTTAAACTCAAGTTTCCAAGCCCCCCCTTGGAAATTTTTCGTCGAAAAAAATGTTGTGGGTTTCTTGGTGCTCAATCTTATTTCCAACCAAATTTCAGATTTCTAGAACATAAGGTCCTGAGATATTTCTATGAGGCTAAATTAGGGCCTGCATTTCTTTCAACTCAAGTTTCCAAGCCCCCCCTTGGAAATTTTTCGTCGAAAAAAATGTTGTTGGTTTCTTGGTGCTCAATCTTATTTTCAACCAAATTTCAAACTTCTAGCATATAAGGTCCTCAGATATTTCTATGAGGCTAAATTAGGGCCTGCGTCTCTTTCAACTCAAGTTTCCAAGCCTCCCCTTGGAAATTTTTCGTTGAAAAAAATGTTGTGGGTTTCTTTGTGCTCAATCTTAATTTCAACCAAATTTCAGACTTCTAGAACAAAAGGTCCTCTGATATTTCTATGAGGCTAAATTAGGGCCTGCGTTTCTTTCAACTCAAGTTTCCAAGCCCCCCCTTGGAAATTTTTCGTCGAAAAAAATGTTGTGGGTTTCTTGGTGCTCAATCTTATTTTCAACAAAATTTTAGACTTCTATAACAAAAGGTCCTCAGATATTTCTATGAGGCTAAATTAGGGCCTGCGTTTCTTTCAACTCAGGTTTCCAAGCCCCCCCTTGGAAATTTTTCGTCGAAAAAAATGTTGTGGGTTTCTTGGTGCTCAATCTTATTTTCAACCAAATTTCAAATTTCTAGAACATAAGGTCCTCAGATATTTCTGTGAAGCTAAATTAGGGCCTGCGTTTCTTTCAACTCAAGTTTCCAAGCCCCCCCCTGGAAATTTTTCGTCGAAAAAAATGTTGTGGGTTTCTTGGTGTTCAATCTTATTTTCAACCAAATTTCAAACTTCTAGCATATAAGGTCCTCAGATATTTCTATGAGGCTAAATTAGGGCCTGCGTTTCTTTCAACTCAAGTTTCCAAGCCTCCCCTTGGAAATTTTTCGTTGAAAAAAATGTTGTGGGTTTCTTTGTGCTCAATCTTAATTTCAACCAAATTTCAGACTTCTAGAACAAAAGGTCCTCTGATATTTCTATGAGGCTAAATTAGGGCCTGCGTTTCTTTCAACTCAAGTTTCCAAGCCCCCCCTTGGAAATTTTTCGTCGAAAAAAATGTTGTGGGTTTCTTGGTGCTCAATCTTATTTTCAACAAAATTTTAGACTTCTATAACAAAAGGTCCTCAGATATTTCTATGAGGCTAAATTAGGGCCTGCGTTTCTTTCAACTCAGGTTTCCAAGCCCCCCCTTGGAAATTTTTCGTCGAAAAAAATGTTGTGGGTTTCTTGGTGCTCAATCTTATTTTCAACCAAATTTCAAATTTCTAGAACATAAGGTCCTCAGATATTTCTGTGAAGCTAAATTAGGGCCTGCGTTTCTTTCAACTCAAGTTTCCAAGCCCCCCCCTGGAAATTTTTCGTCGAAAAAAATGTTGTGGGTTTCTTGGTGTTCAATCTTATTTTCAACCAAATTTCAGATTTCTAGAACATAAGGTCCTGAGATATTTCTATGAGGCTAAATTAGGGCCTGCGTTTCTTTCAACTCAAGTTTCCAAGCCCCCCCCTTGGAAATTTTTCGTCGAAAAAAATGTTGTGGGTTTCTTGGTGCTCAATCTTATTTTCAACCAAATTTCAGATTTCTAGAACATAAGGTCCTCAGATATTTCTATGAGGCTAAATTAGTGCCTGCGTTTCTTTCAACTCAAGTTTCCAAGCCCCCCCTTGGAAATTTTTCGTCGAAAAAAATTTTGTGGGTTTTTTGGCGCTCAATCTTATTTTCAACCAAATTTCAGACTTCTAGAACATAAGGTCCTCAGATATTTAGGGCCTGCGTTTCTTTCAACTCAAGTTTCCTAGCCCCCCCTTGGAAATTTTTCGTTGAAAAAAATGTTGTGGGTTTCTTTATGCTCAATCTTATTTTCAACCAAATTTCAGACTTCTATAACAAAAGGTCCTCAGATATTGCTACGAGGCTAGATTAGGGCCTGCGTTTCTTTCAACTCAAGTTTCCAAGCCCCCCCTTGGAAATTTTTCGTCGAAAAAAATGTTGTGGGTTTCTTGGTGCTCAATCTTATTTTCAACCAAATTTCAGATTTCTAGAACATAAGGTCCTGAGATATTTCTCTGATCCTAAATTAGGGCCTGCGTTTCTTTAAACTCAAGTTTCCAAGCCCCCCTTTGGAAATTTTTCGTCGAAAAAAATGTTGTGGGTTTCTTGGTGCTCAATCTTATTTTCAACCAAATTTCAGATTTCTAGAACATAAGGTCCTGAGATATTTCTATGACGCTAAATTAGGGCCTGCGTTTCTTTCAACTCAAGTTTCCAAGCCCCCCCCCCCCTGGAAATTTTTCGTCGAAAAAAATGTTGTGGGATTCTTGGTGCTCAATCTTATTTTCAACCAAATTTCAGATTTCTAGAACATAAGGTCCTGAGACATTCTCTGATCCTAAATTAGGGAATGCGTGTGTTTAAACTCAAGTTTCCAAGCCCCCCCTTGGAAATTTTTCGTCGAAAAAATGTTGTGGGTTTCTTGGTGCTCAATCTTATTTTCAACCAGATTTCAGATTTATAGAACATAAGGTCCTGAGATTGAGATATTTCTATGACGCTAAATTAGGGCCTGCGTTTCTTTCAACTCAAGTTTCCAAGCCCCCCCCTGGAAATTTTTCGTCGAAAAAAATGTTGTGGGATTCTTGGTGCTCAATCTTATTTTCAACCAAATTTCAGATTTCTAGAACATAAGGTCCTGAGACATTCTCTGATCCTAAATTAGGGCCTGCGTTTCTTTAAACTCAAGTTTCCAAGCCCCCCCTTGGAAATTTTTCGTCGAAAAAAATGTTGTGGGTTTCTTGGTGCTCAATCTTATTTCCAACCAAATTTCAGATTTCTAGAACATAAGGTCCTGAGATATTTCTATGAGGCTAAATTAGGGCCTGCATTTCTTTCAACTCAAGTTTCCAAGCCCCCCCTTGGAAATTTTTCGTCGAAAAAAATGTTGTTGGTTTCTTGGTGCTCAATCTTATTTTCAACCAAATTTCAGATTTTAAGAACATAAGGTCCTGAGATATTTCTATGACGCTAAATTAGGGCCTGCGTTTCTTTCAACTCAAGTTTCCAAGCCCCCCCTTGGAAATTTTTCGTCGAAAAAAATGTTGTGGGTTTCTTGGTGCTCAATCTTATTTTCAACCAAATTTCAGATTTCTAGAACATAAGGTCCTGAGATATTTCTCTGATCCTAAATTAGGGCCTGCGTTTCTTTAAACTCAAGTTTCCAAGCCCCCCTTTGGAAATTTTTCGTCGAAAAAAATGCTGTGGGTTTCTTGGTGCTCAATCTTATTTTCAACCAAATTTCAGATTTCTAGAACATAAGGTCCTGAGATATTTCTATGACGCTAAATTAGGGCCTGCGTTTCTTTCAACTCAAGTTTCCAAGCCCCCCCCCTGGAAATTTTTCGTCGAAAAAAATGTTGTGGGATTCTTGGTGCTCAATCTTATTTTCAACCAAATTTCAGATTTCTAGAACATAAGGTCCTGAGACATTCTCTGATCCTAAATTAGGGAATGCGTGTCTTTAAACTCAAGTTTCCAAGCCCCCCCTTGGAAATTTTTCGTCGAAAAAATGTTGTGGGTTTCTTGGTGCTCAATCTTATTTTCAACCAGATTTCAGATTTATAGAACATAAGGTCCTGAGATTGAGATATTTCTATGACGCTAAATTAGGGCCTGCGTTTCTTTCAACTCAAGTTTCCAAGCCCCCCCCCTGGAAATTTTTCGTCGAAAAAAATGTTGTGGGATTCTTGGTGCTCAATCTTATTTTCAACCAAATTTCAGATTTCTAGAACATAAGGTCCTGAGACATTCTCTGATCCTAAATTAGGGCCTGCGTTTCTTTAAACTCAAGTTTCCAAGCCCCCCCTTGGAAATTTTTCGTCGAAAAAAATGTTGTGGGTTTCTTGGTGCTCAATCTTATTTCCAACAAAATTTCAGACTTCTATAACAAAAGGTCCTCAGATATTTCTATGAGGCTAAATTAGGGCCTCCGTCTCTTTCAACTCAAGTTTCCAAGCCACCTTGGAAATTTTTCGTCGAAAAAAATGTTGTGGGTTTCTTGGTGCTCAATCTTATTTTCAACCAAATTTCAGATTTCTAGAGCATAAGGTCCTGAGATATTTCTAGGAGGCTAAATTAGGGCCTGCGTTTCTTTCAACTCAAGTTTCCAAGCCCCCCCTTGGAAATTTTTCGTCGAAAAAATGTTGTGGGTTTCTTGGTGCTCAATCTTATTTTCAACCAAATTTCAAATTTCTAGAACATAAGGTCCTCAGATATTTCTATGAAGCTAAATTAGGGCCTGCGTTTCTTTCAACTCAAGTTTCCCAGCCCCCCCTTGGAAATTTTTCGTTGAAAAAAATGTTGTGGGTTTCTTTATGCTCAATCTTATTATTTTCAACCAAATTTCAGACTTCTATAACAAAAGGTCCTCAGATATTTCTACGAGGCTATATTAGGGCCTGCGTTTCTTTCAACTCAAGTTTCCAAGCCCCCCTTTGGAAATTTTTCTTCGAAAAAAATGTTGTGGGTTTCTTGGTGCTCAATCTTATTTTCAACCAAATTTCAGATTTCTAGAACATAAGGTCCTGAGATATTTCTCTGATCCTAAATTAGGGCCTGCGTTTCTTTAAACTCAAGTTTCAAAGCCCCCTCTTGGAAATTTTCCGAAAAAAATGTTTTGGGTTTGTTGGTGCTCAATCTTATTTGCAACCAAATTTCAGATTTCTAGAACATAAGGTCCTGAGATATTTCTATGAGGCTAGATTAGGGCCTGCGTTTCTTTCAACTCAAGTTTCCAAGCCCCCCTTGGAAAATTTTCGTCGAAAAAAATGTTGTGGGTTTCTTGGTGCTCAATCTTATTTTCAACAAAATTTCAGACTTCTATAACAAAAGGTCCTCAGATATTTCTATGAGGCTAAATTAGTGCCTCCGTTTCTTTCAACTCAAGTTTCCAAGCCCCCCTTGGAAATTTTTCGTCGAAAAAAATGTTGTGGGTTTCTTGGTGCTCAATCTTATTTTCAACCAAATTTCAGATTTCTAGAACATAAGGTCCTGAGATATTTCTATGACGCTAAATTAGGGCCTGCGCTTCTTTCAACTCAAGTTTCCAAGCACCCCCTTGGAAATTTTTGGTCGAAAAAAATGTTGTGGGATTCTTGGTGCTCAATCTTATTTTCAACCAAATTTCAGATTTTTAGAACATAAGGTCCTGAGACATTCTCTGATCCTAAATTAGGGCCTGCGTTTCTTTCAACTCAAGTTTCCAAGCCTCCCCCTTGGACATTTTTCGTAAAAAAAAATGTTGTGGGTTTCTTGGTGCTCAATCTTATTTTCAACCAAATTTCAAATTTCTAGAACATAAGGTCCTCTGATATTTCTATGAGGCTAAATTAGGGCCTGCGTTTCTTTCAACTCAAGTTTCCAAGCCCCCCCTTGGAAATTTTTCGTCGAAAAAAATGTTGTGGGTTTCTTGGTGCTCAATCTTATTTTCAACAAAATTTTAGACTTCTATAACAAAAGGTCCTCAGATATTTCTATGAGGCTAAATTAGGGCCTGCGTTTCTTTCAACTCAGGTTTCCAAGCCCCCCCTTGGAAATTTTTCGTCGAAAAAAATGTTGTGGGTTTCTTGGTGCTCAATCTTATTTTCAACCAAATTTCAAATTTCTAGAACATAAGGTCCTCAGATATTTCTGTGAAGCTAAATTAGGGCCTGCGTTTCTTTCAACTCAAGTTTCCAAGCCCCCCCCTGGAAATTTTTCGTCGAAAAAAATGTTGTGGGTTTCTTGGTGTTCAATCTTATTTTCAACCAAATTTCAGATTTCTAGAACATAAGGTCCTGAGATATTTCTATGAGGCTAAATTAGGGCCTGCGTTTCTTTCAACTCAAGTTTCCAAGCCCCCCCCTTGGAAATTTTTCGTCGAAAAAAATGTTGTGGGTTTCTTGGTGCTCAATCTTATTTTCAACCAAATTTCAAACTTCTAGCATATAAGGTCCTCAGATATTTCTATGAGGCTAAATTAGGGCCTGCGTTTCTTTCAACTCAAGTTTCCAAGCCTCCCCTTGGAAATTTTTCGTTGAAAAAAATGTTGTGGGTTTCTTTGTGCTCAATCTTAATTTCAACCAAATTTCAGACTTCTAGAACAAAAGGTCCTCTGATATTTCTATGAGGCTAAATTAGGGCCTGCGTTTCTTTCAACTCAAGTTTCCAAGCCCCCCCTTGGAAATTTTTCGTCGAAAAAAATGTTGTGGGTTTCTTGGTGCTCAATCTTATTTTCAACAAAATTTTAGACTTCTATAACAAAAGGTCCTCAGATATTTCTATGAGGCTAAATTAGGGCCTGCGTTTCTTTCAACTCAGGTTTCCAAGCCCCCCCTTGGAAATTTTTCGTCGAAAAAAATGTTGTGGGTTTCTTGGTGCTCAATCTTATTTTCAACCAAATTTCAAATTTCTAGAACATAAGGTCCTCAGATATTTCTGTGAAGCTAAATTAGGGCCTGCGTTTCTTTCAACTCAAGTTTCCAAGCCCCCCCCTGGAAATTTTTCGTCGAAAAAAATGTTGTGGGTTTCTTGGTGTTCAATCTTATTTTCAACCAAATTTCAGATTTCTAGAACATAAGGTCCTGAGATATTTCTATGAGGCTAAATTAGGGCCTGCGTTTCTTTCAACTCAAGTTTCCAAGCCCCCCCCTTGGAAATTTTTCGTCGAAAAAAATGTTGTGGGTTTCTTGGTGCTCAATCTTATTTTCAACCAAATTTCAGATTTCTAGAACATAAGGTCCTCAGATATTTCTATGAGGCTAAATTAGTGCCTGCGTTTCTTTCAACTCAAGTTTCCAAGCCCCCCCTTGGAAATTTTTCGTCGAAAAAAATTTTGTGGGTTTTTTGGCGCTCAATCTTATTTTCAACCAAATTTCAGACTTCTAGAACATAAGGTCCTCAGATATTTAGGGCCTGCGTTTCTTTCAACTCAAGTTTCCTAGCCCCCCCTTGGAAATTTTTCGTTGAAAAAAATGTTGTGGGTTTCTTTATGCTCAATCTTATTTTCAACCAAATTTCAGACTTCTATAACAAAAGGTCCTCAGATATTGCTACGAGGCTAGATTAGGGCCTGCGTTTCTTTCAACTCAAGTTTCCAAGCCCCCCCTTGGAAATTTTTCGTCGAAAAAAATGTTGTGGGTTTCTTGGTGCTCAATCTTATTTTCAACCAAATTTCAGATTTCTAGAACATAAGGTCCTGAGATATTTCTCTGATCCTAAATTAGGGCCTGCGTTTCTTTAAACTCAAGTTTCCAAGCCCCCCTTTGGAAATTTTTCGTCGAAAAAAATGTTGTGGGTTTCTTGGTGCTCAATCTTATTTTCAACCAAATTTCAGATTTCTAGAACATAAGGTCCTGAGATATTTCTATGATGCTAAATTAGGGCCTGCGTTTCTTTCAACTCAAGTTTCCAAGCCCCCCCCCCCTGGAAATTTTTCGTCGAAAAAAATGTTGTGGGATTCTTGGTGCTCAATCTTATTTTCAACCAAATTTCAGATTTCTAGAACATAAGGTCCTGAGACATTCTCTGATCCTAAATTAGGGAATGCGTGTCTTTAAACTCAAGTTTCCAAGCCCCCCCTTGGAAATTTTTCGTCGAAAAAATGTTGTGGGTTTCTTGGTGCTCAATCTTATTTTCAACCAGATTTCAGATTTATAGAACATAAGGTCCTGAGATTGAGATATTTCTATGACGCTAAATTAGGGCCTGCGTTTCTTTCAACTCAAGTTTCCAAGCCCCCCCCTGGAAATTTTTCGTCGAAAAAAATGTTGTGGGATTCTTGGTGCTCAATCTTATTTTCAACCAAATTTCAGATTTCTAGAACATAAGGTCCTGAGACATTCTCTGATCCTAAATTAGGGCCTGCGTTTCTTTAAACTCAAGTTTCCAAGCCCCCCCTTGGAAATTTTTCGTCGAAAAAAATGTTGTGGGTTTCTTGGTGCTCAATCTTATTTCCAACCAAATTTCAGATTTCTAGAACATAAGGTCCTGAGATATTTCTATGAGGCTAAATTAGGGCCTGCATTTCTTTCAACTCAAGTTTCCAAGCCCCCCCTTGGAAATTTTTCGTCGAAAAAAATGTTGTTGGTTTCTTGGTGCTCAATCTTATTTTCAACAAAATTTCAGACTTCTATAACAAAGGTCCTCAGATATTTCTATGAGGCTAAATTAGGGCCTCCGTCTCTTTCAACTCAAGTTTCCAAGCCACCTTGGAAATTTTTCGTCGAAAAAAATGTTGTGGGTTTCTTGGTGCTCAATCTTATTTTCAACCAAATTTCAGATTTCTAGAGCATAAGGTCCTGAGATATTTCTAGGAGGCTAAATTAGGGCCTGCGTTTCTTTCAACTCAAGTTTCCAAGCCCCCCCTTGGAAATTTTTCGTCGAAAAAAATGTTGTGGGTTTCTTGGTGCTCAATCTTATTTTCAACCAAATTTCAGATTTTAAGAACATAAGGTCCTGAGATATTTCTATGACGCTAAATTAGGGCCTGCGTTTCTTTCAACTCAAGTTTCCAAGCCCCCCCTTGGAAATTTTTCGTCGAAAAAAATGTTGTGGGTTTCTTGGTGCTCAATCTTATTTTCAACCAAATTTCAGATTTCTAGAACATAAGGTCCTGAGATATTTCTCTGATCCTAAATTAGGGCCTGCGTTTCTTTAAACTCAAGTTTCCAAGCCCCCCTTTGGAAATTTTTCGTCGAAAAAAATGCTGTGGGTTTCTTGGTGCTCAATCTTATTTTCAACCAAATTTCAGATTTCTAGAACATAAGGTCCTGAGATATTTCTATGACGCTAAATTAGGGCCTGCGTTTCTTTCAACTCAAGTTTCCAAGCCCCCCCCCTGGAAATTTTTCGTCGAAAAAAATGTTGTGGGATTCTTGGTGCTCAATCTTATTTTCAACCAAATTTCAGATTTCTAGAACATAAGGTCCTGAGACATTCTCTGATCCTAAATTAGGGAATGCGTGTCTTTAAACTCAAGTTTCCAAGCCCCCCCTTGGAAATTTTTCGTCGAAAAAATGTTGTGGGTTTCTTGGTGCTCAATCTTATTTTCAACCAGATTTCAGATTTATAGAACATAAGGTCCTGAGATTGAGATATTTCTATGACGCTAAATTAGGGCCTGCGTTTCTTTCAACTCAAGTTTCCAAGCCCCCCCCTGGAAATTTTTCGTCGAAAAAAATGTTGTGGGATTCTTGGTGCTCAATCTTATTTTCAACCAAATTTCAGATTTCTAGAACATAAGGTCCTGAGACATTCTCTGATCCTAAATTAGGGCCTGCGTTTCTTTAAACTCAAGTTTCCAAGCCCCCCCTTGGAAATTTTTCGTCGAAAAAAATGTTGTGGGTTTCTTGGTGCTCAATCTTATTTCCAACAAAATTTCAGACTTCTATAACAAAAGGTCCTCAGATATTTCTATGAGGCTAAATTAGGGCCTCCGTCTCTTTCAACTCAAGTTTCCAAGCCACCTTGGAAATTTTTCGTCGAAAAAAATGTTGTGGGTTTCTTGGTGCTCAATCTTATTTTCAACCAAATTTCAGATTTCTAGAGCATAAGGTCCTGAGATATTTCTAGGAGGCTAAATTAGGGCCTGCGTTTCTTTCAACTCAAGTTTCCAAGCCCCCCCTTGGAAATTTTTCGTCGAAAAAATGTTGTGGGTTTCTTGGTGCTCAATCTTATTTTCAACCAAATTTCAAATTTCTAGAACATAAGGTCCTCAGATATTTCTATGAAGCTAAATAAGGGCCTGCGTTTCTTTCAACTCAAGTTTCCCAGCCCCCCCTTGGAAATTTTTCGTTGAAAAAAATGTTGTGGGTTTCTTTATGCTCAATCTTATTATTTTCAACCAAATTTCAGACTTCTATAACAAAAGGTCCTCAGATATTTCTACGAGGCTATATTAGGGCCTGCGTTTCTTTCAACTCAAGTTTCCAAGCCCCCCTTTGGAAATTTTTCTTCGAAAAAAATGTTGTGGGTTTCTTGGTGCTCAATCTTATTTTCAACCAAATTTCAGATTTCTAGAACATAAGGTCCTGAGATATTTCTCTGATCCTAAATTAGGGCCTGCGTTTCTTTAAACTCAAGTTTCAAAGCCCCCTCTTGGAAATTTTCCGAAAAAAATGTTTTGGGTTTGTTGGTGCTCAATCTTATTTGCAACCAAATTTCAGATTTCTAGAACATAAGGTCCTGAGATATTTCTATGAGGCTAGATTAGGGCCTGCGTTTCTTTCAACTCAAGTTTCCAAGCCCCCCTTTCAAAATTTTCGTCGAAAAAAATGTTGTGGGTTTCTTGGTGCTCAATCTTATTTTCAACAAAATTTCAGACTTCTATAACAAAAGGTCCTCAGATATTTCTATGAGGCTAAATTAGTGCCTCCGTTTCTTTCAACTCAAGTTTCCAAGCCCCCCTTGGAAATTTTTCGTCGAAAAAAATGTTGTGGGTTTCTTGGTGCTCAATCTTATTTTCAACCAAATTTCAGATTTCTAGAACATAAGGTCCTGAGATATTTCTATGACGCTAAATTAGGGCCTGCGCTTCTTTCAACTCAAGTTTCCAAGCACCCCCTTGGAAATTTTTGGTCGAAAAAAATGTTGTGGGATTCTTGGTGCTCAATCTTATTTTCAACCAAATTTCAGATTTTTAGAACATAAGGTCCTGAGACATTCTCTGATCCTAAATTAGGGCCTGCGTTTCTTTCAACTCAAGTTTCCAAGCCTCCCCCTTGGACATTTTTCGTAAAAAAAAATGTTGTGGGTTTCTTGGTGCTCAATCTTATTTTCAACCAAATTTCATATTTCTAGAACATAAGGTCCTGAGATATTTCTATGAGGCTAAATTAAGGCCTGCGTTTCTTTCAACTCAAGTTTCCCAGCCTCCCCTGGGAAATTTTTCGTTGAAACAAATGTTGTGGGTTTCTTTATGCTCAATCTTATTTTCAACCAAATTTCAGACTTCTATAACAAAAGGTCCTCAGATATTTCTACAAGGCTATATTAGGGCCTGCGTTTCTTTCAACTCAAGTTTCCAAGCCCTCCCTTGGAAATTTTTCGTCGAAAAAAATGTTGTGGGTTTCTTGGTGCTCAATCTTATTTTCAACCAAATTTCAAATTTCTAGAACATAAGGTCCTCAGATATTTCTGTGAAGCTAAATTAGGGCCTGCGTTTCTTTCAACTCAAGTTTCCAAGCCCCCCCCTGGAAATTTTTCGTCGAAAAAAATGTTGTGGGTTTCTTGGTGTTCAATCTTATTTTCAACCAAATTTCAGATTTCTAGAACATAAGGTCCTGAGATATTTCTATGAGGCTAAATTAGGGCCTGCGTTTCTTTCAACTCAAGTTTCCAAGCCCCCCCCTTGGAAATTTTTCGTCGAAAAAAATGTTGTGGGTTTCTTGGTGCTCAATCTTATTTTCAACCAAATTTCAGATTTCTAGAACATAAGGTCCTCAGATATTTCTATGAGGCTAAATTAGTGCCTGCGTTTCTTTCAACTCAAGTTTCCAAGCCCCCCCTTGGAAATTTTTCGTCGAAAAAAATTTTGTGGGTTTTTTGGCGCTCAATCTTATTTTCAACCAAATTTCAGACTTCTAGAACATAAGGTCCTCAGATATTTAGGGCCTGCGTTTCTTTCAACTCAAGTTTCCTAGCCCCCCCTTGGAAATTTTTCGTTGAAAAAAATGTTGTGGGTTTCTTTATGCTCAATCTTATTTTCAACCAAATTTCAGACTTCTATAACAAAAGGTCCTCAGATATTGCTACGAGGCTAGATTAGGGCCTGCGTTTCTTTCAACTCAAGTTTCCAAGCCCCCCCTTGGAAATTTTTCGTCGAAAAAAATGTTGTGGGTTTCTTGGTGCTCAATCTTATTTTCAACCAAATTTCAGATTTCTAGAACATAAGGTCCTGAGATATTTCTCTGATCCTAAATTAGGGCCTGCGTTTCTTTAAACTCAAGTTTCCAAGCCCCCCTTTGGAAATTTTTCGTCGAAAAAAATGTTGTGGGTTTCTTGGTGCTCAATCTTATTTTCAACCAAATTTCAGATTTCTAGAACATAAGGTCCTGAGATATTTCTATGACGCTAAATTAGGGCCTGCGTTTCTTTCAACTCAAGTTTCCAAGCCCCCCCCCCTGGAAATTTTTCGTCGAAAAAAATGTTGTGGGATTCTTGGTGCTCAATCTTATTTTCAACCAAATTTCAGATTTCTAGAACATAAGGTCCTGAGACATTCTCTGATCCTAAATTAGGGAATGCGTGTCTTTAAACTCAAGTTTCCAAGCCCCCCCTTGGAAATTTTTCGTCGAAAAAATGTTGTGGGTTTCTTGGTGCTCAATCTTATTTTCAACCAGATTTCAGATTTATAGAACATAAGGTCCTGAGATTGAGATATTTCTATGACGCTAAATTAGGGCCTGCGTTTCTTTCAACTCAAGTTTCCAAGCCCCCCCCTGGAAATTTTTCGTCGAAAAAAATGTTGTGGGATTCTTGGTGCTCAATCTTATTTTCAACCAAATTTCAGATTTCTAGAACATAAGGTCCTGAGACATTCTCTGATCCTAAATTAGGGCCTGCGTTTCTTTAAACTCAAGTTTCCAAGCCCCCCCTTGGAAATTTTTCGTCGAAAAAAATGTTGTGGGTTTCTTGGTGCTCAATCTTATTTCCAACCAAATTTCAGATTTCTAGAACATAAGGTCCTGAGATATTTCTATGAGGCTAAATTAGGGCCTGCATTTCTTTCAACTCAAGTTTCCAAGCCCCCCCTTGGAAATTTTTCGTCGAAAAAAATGTTGTTGGTTTCTTGGTGCTCAATCTTATTTTCAACAAAATTTCAGACTTCTATAACAAAGGTCCTCAGATATTTCTATGAGGCTAAATTAGGGCCTCCGTCTCTTTCAACTCAAGTTTCCAAGCCACCTTGGAAATTTTTCGTCGAAAAAAATGTTGTGGGTTTCTTGGTGCTCAATCTTATTTTCAACCAAATTTCAGATTTCTAGAGCATAAGGTCCTGAGATATTTCTAGGAGGCTAAATTAGGGCCTGCGTTTCTTTCAACTCAAGTTTCCAAGCCCCCCCTTGGAAATTTTTCGTCGAAAAAAATGTTGTGGGTTTCTTGGTGCTCAATCTTATTTTCAACCAAATTTCAGATTTTAAGAACATAAGGTCCTGAGATATATCTATGTCGCTAAATTAGGGCCTGCGTTTCTTTCAACTCAAGTTTCCAAGCCCCCCCTTGGAAATTTTTCGTCGAAAAAAATGTTGTGGGTTTCTTGGTGCTCAATCTTATTTTCAACCAAATTTCAGATTTCTAGAACATAAGGTCCTGAGATATTTCTCTGATCCTAAATTAGGGCCTGCGTTTCTTTAAACTCAAGTTTCCAAGCCCCCCTTTGGAAATTTTTCGTCGAAAAAAATGCTGTGGGTTTCTTGGTGCTCAATCTTATTTTCAACCAAATTTCAGATTTCTAGAACATAAGGTCCTGAGATATTTCTATGACGCTAAATTAGGGCCTGCGTTTCTTTCAACTCAAGTTTCCAAGCCCCCCCCCTGGAAATTTTTCGTCGAAAAAAATGTTGTGGGATTCTTGGTGCTCAATCTTATTTTCAACCAAATTTCAGATTTCTAGAACATAAGGTCCTGAGACATTCTCTGATCCTAAATTAGGGAATGCGTGTCTTTAAACTCAAGTTTCCAAGCCCCCCCTTGGAAATTTTTCGTCGAAAAAATGTTGTGGGTTTCTTGGTGCTCAATCTTATTTTCAACCAGATTTCAGATTTATAGAACATAAGGTCCTGAGATTGAGATATTTCTATGACGCTAAATTAGGGCCTGCGTTTCTTTCAACTCAAGTTTCCAAGCCCCCCCCTGGAAATTTTTCGTCGAAAAAAATGTTGTGGGATTCTTGGTGCTCAATCTTATTTTCAACCAAATTTCAGATTTCTAGAACATAAGGTCCTGAGACATTCTCTGATCCTAAATTAGGGCCTGCGTTTCTTTAAACTCAAGTTTCCAAGCCCCCCCTTGGAAATTTTTCGTCGAAAAAAATGTTGTGGGTTTCTTGGTGCTCAATCTTATTTCCAACAAAATTTCAGACTTCTATAACAAAAGGTCCTCAGATATTTCTATGAGGCTAAATTAGGGCCTCCGTCTCTTTCAACTCAAGTTTCCAAGCCACCTTGGAAATTTTTCGTCGAAAAAAATGTTGTGGGTTTCTTGGTGCTCAATCTTATTTTCAACCAAATTTCAGATTTCTAGAGCATAAGGTCCTGAGATATTTCTAGGAGGCTAAATTAGGGCCTGCGTTTCTTTCAACTCAAGTTTCCAAGCCCCCCCTTGGAAATTTTTCGTCGAAAAAATGTTGTGGGTTTCTTGGTGCTCAATCTTATTTTCAACCAAATTTCAAATTTCTAGAACATAAGGTCCTCAGATATTTCTATGAAGCTAAATAAGGGCCTGCGTTTCTTTCAACTCAAGTTTCCCAGCCCCCCCTTGGAAATTTTTCGTTGAAAAAAATGTTGTGGGTTTCTTTATGCTCAATCTTATTATTTTCAACCAAATTTCAGACTTCTATAACAAAAGGTCCTCAGATATTTCTACGAGGCTATATTAGGGCCTGCGTTTCTTTCAACTCAAGTTTCCAAGCCCCCCTTTGGAAATTTTTCTTCGAAAAAAATGTTGTGGGTTTCTTGGTGCTCAATCTTATTTTCAACCAAATTTCAGATTTCTAGAACATAAGGTCCTGAGATATTTCTCTGAAACTAAATTAGGGCCTGCGTTTCTTTAAACTCAAGTTTCAAAGCCCCCTCTTGGAAATTTTCCGAAAAAAATGTTTTGGGTTTGTTGGTGCTCAATCTTATTTGCAACCAAATTTCAGATTTCTAGAACATAAGGTCCTGAGATATTTCTATGAGGCTAGATTAGGGCCTGCGTTTCTTTCAACTCAAGTTTCCAAGCCCCCCTTTCAAAATTTTCGTCGAAAAAAATGTTGTGGGTTTCTTGGTGCTCAATCTTATTTTCAACAAAATTTCAGACTTCTATAACAAAAGGTCCTCAGATATTTCTATGAGGCTAAATTAGTGCCTCCGTTTCTTTCAACTCAAGTTTCCAAGCCCCCCTTGGAAATTTTTCGTCGAAAAAAATGTTGTGGGTTTCTTGGTGCTCAATCTTATTTTCAACCAAATTTCAGATTTCTAGAACATAAGGTCCTGAGATATTTCTATGACGCTAAATTAGGGCCTGCGCTTCTTTCAACTCAAGTTTCCAAGCACCCCCTTGGAAATTTTTGGTCGAAAAAAATGTTGTGGGATTCTTGGTGCTCAATCTTATTTTCAACCAAATTTCAGATTTTTAGAACATAAGGTCCTGAGACATTCTCTGATCCTAAATTAGGGCCTGCGTTTCTTTCAACTCAAGTTTCCAAGCCTCCCCCTTGGACATTTTTCGTAAAAAAAAATGTTGTGGGTTTCTTGGTGCTCAATCTTATTTTCAACCAAATTTCATATTTCTAGAACATAAGGTCCTGAGATATTTCTATGAGGCTAAATTAAGGCCTGCGTTTCTTTCAACTCAAGTTTCCCAGCCTCCCCTGGGAAATTTTTCGTTGAAACAAATGTTGTGGGTTTCTTTATGCTCAATCTTATTTTCAACCAAATTTCAGACTTCTATAACAAAAGGTCCTCAGATATTTCTACAAGGCTATATTAGGGCCTGCGTTTCTTTCAACTCAAGTTTCCAAGCCCTCCCTTGGAAATTTTTCGTCGAAAAAAATGTTGTGGGTTTCTTGGTGCTCAATCTTATTTTCAACCAAATTTCAAACTTCTAGCACATAAGGTCCTCAGATATTTCTATGAGGCTAAATTAGGGCCCGCGTTTCTTTCAACTCAAGTTTCCAAGCCTCCCTTTGGAAATTTTTCGTTGAAAAAAATGTTGTGGGTTTCTTTGTGCTCAATCTTAATTTCAACCAAATTTCAGACTTCTAGAACAAAAGGTCCTCAGATATTTCTATGAGGCTAAATTAGGGCCTGCGTTTCTTTCAACTCAAGTTTCCAAGCCCCCCCTTGGAAATTTTTCGTCGAAAAAAATGTTGTGGGTTTCTTGGTGCTCAATCTTATTTTCAACAAAATTTTAGACTTCTATAACAAAAGGTCCTCAGATATTTCTATGAGGCTAAATTAGGGCCTGCGTTTCTTTCAACTCAGGTTTCCAAGCCCCCCTTTTAAATTTTTCGTCGAAAAAAATGTTGTGGGTTTCTTGGTGCTCAATCTTATTTTCAACCAAATTTCAAATTTCTAGAACATAAGGTCCTCAGATATTTCTATGAAGCTAAATTAGGGCCTGCGTTTCTTTCAACTCAAGTTTCCAAGCCCCCCCCCCTGGAAATTTTTCGTCGAAAAAAATGTTGTGGGTTTCTTGGTGCTCAATCTTATTTTCAACCAAATTTCAAATTTCTAGAACATAAGGTCCTCAGATATTTCTATGAAGCTAAATTAGGGCCTGCGTTTCTTTCAACTCAAGTTTCCAAGCCCCCCCTGGAAATTTTTCGTCGAAAAAAATGTTGTGGGTTTCTTGGTGTTCAATCTTATTTTCAACCAAATTTCAGATTTCTAGAACATAAGGTCCTGAGATATTTCTATGAGGCTAAATTAGGGCCTGCGTTTCTTTCAACTCAAGTTTCCAAGCCCCCCCCCTTGGAAATTTTTCGTCGAAAAAAATGTTGTGGGTTTCTTGGTGCTCAATCTTATTTTCAACCAAATTTCAGATTTCTAGAACATAAGGTCCTCACATATTTCTATGAGGCTAAATTAGTGCCTGCGTTTCTTTCAACTCAAGTTTCCAAGCCCCCCCTTGGAAATTTTTCGTCGAAAAAAATTTTGTGGGTTTTTTGGCGCTCAATCTTATTTTCAACCAAATTTCAGACTTCTAGAACATAAGGTCCTCAGATATTTCTATGAGGCTAAATTAGGGCCTGCGTTTCTTTCAACTCAAGTTTCCTAGCCCCCCCTTGGAAATTTTTCATTGAAAAAAATGTGGGTTTCTTTATGCTCAATCTTATTTTCAACCAAATTTCAGACTTCTATAACAAAAGGTCCTCAGATATTGCTACGAGGCTAGATTAGGGCCTGCGTTTCTTTCAACTCAAGTTTCCTAGCCCCCCCTTGGAAATTTTTCGTTGAAAAAAATGTTGTGGGTTTCTTTATGCTCAATCTTATTTTCAACCAAATTTCAGACTTCTATAACAAAAGGTCCTCAGATATTGCTACGAGGCTAGATTAGGGCCTGCGTTTCTTTCAACTCAAGTTTCCAAGCCCCCCCTTGGAAATTTTTCGTCGAAAAAAATGTTGTGGGTTTCTTGGTGCTCAATCTTATTTTCAACCAAATTTCAGATTTCTAGAACATAAGGTCCTGAGATATTTCTCTGATCCTAAATTAGGGCCTGCGTTTCTTTAAACTCAAGTTTAAAAGCCCCCCTTTGGAAACTTTTCGTCGAAAAAAATGTTGTGGGTTTCTTGGTGCTCAATCTTATTTTCAACCAAATTTCAGATTTCTAGAACACAAGGTCCTGAGATATTTCTCTGATCCTAAATTAGGGCCTGCGTTTCTTTAAACTCAAGTTTCCAAGCCCAACCTTGGAAATTTTTCGTCGAAAAAAATGTTGTGGGTTTCTTGGCGCTCAATCTTATATTCAACCAAATTTCAGATTTCTAGAACATAAGGTCCTGAGATATTTCTATGAGTCTAAATTAGGGCGGCCTGCGTTTCTTTCAACTCAAGTTTCCAAGCCCCCCTTGGAAATTTTTCGTCGAAAAAAATGTTGTGGGTTTCTTGGTGCTCAATCTTATTTTCAACCAAATTTCAAACTTCTAGAACATAAGGTCCTCAGATATTTCTATGAGGCTAAATTAGGGCCTACGTTTCTTTCAACTCAAGTTTCCAAGCCTCCCCTTGGAAATTTTTCGTTGAAAAAAATGTTGTGGGTTTCTTTGTGCTCAATCTTAATTTCAACCAAATTTCAGACTTCTAGAACAAAAGGTCCTCAGATATTTCTATGAGGCTAAATTAGGGCCTGCGTTTCTTTCAACTCAAGTTTCCAAGCCCCCCCTTGGAAATTTTTCGTCGAAAAAAATGTGGGTTTCTTGGTGCTCAATCTTATTTTTAACCAAATTTCAGATTTCTAGAACATAAGGTCCTCAGATATTTCTATGAGGCTAAATTAGTGTTTGCGTTTCTTTCAACTCAAGTTTCCAAGCCCCCCCTTGGAAATTTCTCGTCGAAAAAAATGTTGTGGGTTTATTGGTGCTCAATCTTATTTTCAACCAAATTTCAGATTTTTAGAACATAAGGTCCTGAGATATTTCTATGACGCTAAATTAGGGCCTGCGTTTCTTTCAACTCAAGTTTCCAAGCCCCCCCTTGGAAATTTTTCGTCGAAAAAAATGTTGTGGGATTCTTGGTGCTCAATCTTATTTTCAACCAAATTTCAGATTTCTAGAACATAAGGTCCTGAGATATTTCTCTGATCCTAAATTAGGGCCTGCGTTTGTTTAAACTCAAGTTTCCAAGCCCCCCATTGGAAATTTTTCGTCAAAAAAATGTTGTGGGTTTCTTGGTGCTCAATCTTATTTTCAACCAAATTTCAGATTTCTAGAACATAAGGTCCTGAGATATTTCTCTGATCCTAAATTAGGGCCTGCGTTTCTTTAAACTCAAGTTTCCAAGCCCCCCCTTGGAAATTTTTCGTCGAAAAAAATGTTGTGGGATTCTTGGTGCTCAATCTTATTTTCAACCAAATTTCAGATTTCTATAACAAAAGGTCCTCAGATATTCCTATGAGGCTAGATAAGGGCCTGCGTTTCTTTCAACTCAA
The DNA here is from genome assembly GCA_916050605.2 of Platycheirus albimanus. NCBI lineage: Eukaryota > Metazoa > Arthropoda > Insecta > Diptera > Syrphidae > Platycheirus > Platycheirus albimanus. Next base: position 270,688,772 of record OU696696.1, on the reverse strand, counting down.
GATTCCAAGCCCCCCCTTGGAAATTTTTCGTCGAAAAAAATGTTGTGGGTTTCTTGGTGCTCAATCTTATTTTCAACCAAATTTCAAACTTCTAGAACATAAGGTCCTCAGATATTTCTATGAGGCTAAATTAGGGCCTGCGTTTCTTTCAACTCAAGTTTCCCAGCCCCCCTTGGAAATTTGTAGTTGAAAAAAATGTGGGTTTCTTTATGCTCAATCTTATTTTCAACCAAATTTCAGACTTCTATAACAAAAGGTCCTCAGATATTTCTACGAGGCTATATTAGGGACTGCGTTTCTTTCAACTCAAGTTTCCAAGCCCCCCCTTGGAAATTTTTCGTCGAAAAAAATGTTGTTGGTTTCTTGGTGCTCAATCTTATTTTCAACCAAATTTCAGATTTCTAGAACATAAGGTCCTGAGATATTTCTCTGATCCTAAATTAGGGCCTGCGTTTCTTTCAACTCAAGTTTCCAAGCCCCCCTTTGGAAATTTTTCGTCGAAAAAATGTTGTGGGTTTCTTGGTGCTCAATCTTATTTTCAACCAAATTTCAAACTTCTAGAACATAAGGTCCTCAGATATTTCTATGAGGCTAAATTAGGGCCTGCGTTTCTTTCAACTCAAGTTTCTAAGCCCCCCCTTGGAAATTTTTCGTCGAAAAAAATGTTGTGGGTTTCTTGGTGCTCAATCTTATTTTCAACCAAATTTCAGATTTCTAGAACATAAGGTCCTCAGATATTTCTATGAATATAACTTTTAAGGTTTTCGCGGTTGTTGGACGTACGCGGCTTATCCTAAAAAACTTTAAAATAATATTTCTATGAAGCTAAATTAGGGCCTGCGTTTCTTTCAACTCAAGTTTCCCAGCCCCCCTTGGAAATTTGTAGTAGAAAAAAATGTGGGTTTCTTTATGCTCAATCTTATTTTCAACCAAATTTCAGACTTCTATAACAAAAGGTCCTCAGATATTTCTACGAGGCTATATTAGGGACTGCGTTTCTTTCAACTCAAGTTTCCAAGCCCCCCCTTGGAAATTTTTCGTCGAAAAAAATGTTGTTGGTTTCTTGGTGCTCAATCTTATTTTCAACCAAATTTCAGATTTCTAGAACATAAGGTCCTGAGATATTTCTCTGATCCTAAATTAGGGCCTGCGTTTGTTTAAACTCAAGTTTAAAAGCCCCCCCTTGGAAATTTTTCGTCGAAAAAAATGTTGTGGGTTTCTTGGTGCTCAATCTTATTTTCAACCAAATTTCAGATTTCTAGAACATAAGGTCCTGAGATATTTCTATGAGGCTAAATTAGGGCCTGCGTTTCTTTCAACTCAAGTTTCCAAGCCCCCCCTTGGAAATTTTTCGTTGAAAAAAATGTTGTGGGGTTTTTGGCGCTCAATCTTATTTTCAACCAAATTTCAGACTTCTAGAACATAAGGTCCTCAGATATTTCTATGAGGCTAAATTAGGGCCTGCGTTTCTTTCAACTCAAGTTTCCAAGCCCCCCCCCCCCCTTGGACATTTTTCGTCACAAAAAATGTTGTGGGTTTCTTGGTGCTCAATCTTATTTTCAACCAAATTTCAGATTTCTAGAACATAAGGTCCTAAGATATTTCTATGACCAAATTTGAGATTTCTAGAACATAAGGTCCTGAGATATTTCTCTGATCCTAAATTAGGGCCTGCGTTTCTTTCAACTCAAGTTTCCAAGCCCCCCCTTGGAAATTTTTCGTCGAAAAAAATGTTGTGGGTTTCTTGGTGCTCAATCTTATTTTCAACCAAATTTCAAACTTCTAGAACATAAGGTCCTCAGATATTTCTATGAGCCTAAATTAGGGCCTGCGTTTCTTTCAACTCAAGTTTCCAAGCCCCCCCTTGGAAATTTTTCGTCGAAAAAAATGTTGTGGGTTTCTTGGTGCTCAATCTTATTTTCAACCAAATTTCAGATTTCTAGAACATAAGGTCCTCAGATATTTCTATGAAGCTAAATTAGGGCCTGCGTTTCTTTCAACTCAAGTTTCCCAGCCCCCCTTGGAAATTTTTCGTTGAAAAAAATGTTGTGGGTTTCTTTATGCTCAATCTTATTTTCAACCAAATTTCAGACTTCTATAACAAAAGGTCCTCAGATATTTCTACGAGGCTATATTAGGGCCTGCGTTTCTTTCAACTCAAGTTTCCAAGCCCCCCCTTGGAAATTTTTCGTCGAAAAAAATGTTGTGGGTTTCTTGGTGCTCAATCTTATTTTCAACCAAATTTCAGATTTCTAGAACATAAGGTCCTGAGATATTTCTATGACGCTAAATTAGGGCCTGCGTTTCTTTCAACTCAAGTTTCCAAGCCCCCCCTTGGAAATTTTTCGTCGAAAAAAATGTTGTGGGTTTCTTGGTGCTCAATCTTATTTTCAACCAAATTTCAGATTTCTAGAACATAAGGTCCTGATCCTAAATTAGGGCCTGCGTTTCTTTGAACTCAAGTTTCCAAGCCCCCTTTGGAAATTTTTCGTCGAAAAAAATGTTGTGGGTTTCTTGGTGCTCAATCTTAATTTCAACCAAATTTCAGATTTCTAGAACATAAGGTCCTGAGATATTTCTCTGATCCTAAATTAGGGCCTGCGTTTCTTTAAACTCAAGTTTCCAAGCCCAACCTTGGAAATTTTTCGTCGAAAAAAATGTTGTGGGTTTCTTGGCGCTCAATCTTATATTCAACCAAATTTCAGATTTCTAGAACATAAGGTCCTGAGATATTTCTATGAGGCTAAATTAGGGCGGCCTGCGTTTCTTTCAACTCAAGTTTCCAAGCCCCCCCTTGGAAATTTTTCGTCGAAAAAAATGTTGTGGGTTTCTTGGTGCTCAATCTTATTTTCAACCAAATTTCAAACTTCTAGAACATAAGGTCCTCAGATATTTCTATGAGGCTAAATTAGAGCCTACGTTTCTTTCAACTCAAGTTTCCAAGCCTCCCCTTGGAAATTTTTCGTTGAAAAAAATGTTGTGGGTTTCTTTGTGCTCAATCTTAATTTCAACCAAATGTCAGACTTCTAGAACAAAAGGTCCTCAGATATTTCTATGAGGCTAAATTAGGGCCTGCGTTTCTTTCAACTCAAGTTTCCAAGCCCCCCCTTGGAGAGTTTTCGTCGAAAAAAATGTGGGTTTCTTGGTGCTCAATCTTATTTTCAACGAAATTTCAGATTTCTAGAACATAAGGTCCTCAGATATTTCTATGAGGCTAAATTAGTGTTTGCGTTTCTTTCAACTCAAGTTTCCAAGCCCCCCCTTGGAAATTTCTCGTCGAAAAAAATGTTGTGGGTTTATTGGTGCTCAATCTTATTTTCAACCAAATTTCAGATTTTTAGAACATAAGGTCCTGAGATATTTCTATGACGCTAAATTAGGGCCTGCGTTTCTTTCGACTCAAGTTTCCAAGCCCCCCCTTGGAAATTTTTCGTCGAAAAAAATGTTGTGGGATTCTTGGTGCTCAATCTTATTTTCAACCAAATTTCAGATTTCTAGAACATAAGGTCCTGAGACATTCTCTGATCTTAAATTAGGGCCTGCATTTCTTTCAACTCAAGTTTCCAAGCCCCCCCTTGGAAATTTTTCGTCAAAAAAAATGTTGTGGGTTTCTTGGTGCTCAATCTTATTTTCAACCAAATTTCAGATTTCTAGAGCATAAGGTCCTGAGATATTTCTAGGAGGCTAAATTATGGCCTACGTTTCTTTCAACTCAAGTTTCCAAGCCTCCCCTTGGAAATTTTTCGTCGAAAAAAATGTTGTGGGTTTCTTGGTGCTCAATCTTATTTTCAACCAAATTTCAGATTTCTAGAACATAAGGTCCTGAGATATTCTCTGATCTTAAATTAGGGCCTGCATTTCTTTCAACTCAAGTTTCCAAGCCCCCCCCTGGAAATTTTTCGTCAAAAAAAATGTGGGTTTCTTTGTGCTCAATCTTAATTTCAACCAAATTTCAGACTTCTAGAACAAAAGGTCCTCAGATATTTCTATGAGGCTAAATTAGGGCCTGCGTTTCTTTCAACTCAAGTTTCCAAGCCCCCCCTTGGAAATTTTTCGTCGAAAAAAATGTGGGTTTCTTGGTGCTCAATCTTATTTTCAACCAAATTTCAGATTTCTAGAACATAAGGTCCTCAGATATTTCTATGAGGCTAAATTAGTGTTTGCGTTTCTTTCAACTCAAGTTTCCAAGCCCCCCCTTGGAAATTTCTCGTCGAAAAAAATGTTGTGGGTTTATTGGTGCTCAATCTTATTTTCAACCAAATTTCAGATTTTTAGAACATAAGGTCCTGAGATATTTCTATGACGCTAAATTAGGGCCTGCGTTTCTTTCAACTCAAGTTTCCAAGCCCCCCCTTGGAAATTTTTCGTCAAAAAAAATGTTGTGGGTTTCTTGGTGCTCAATCTTAATTTCAACCAAATTTCAGATTTCTAGAACATAAGGTCCTGAGACATTTCTCTGATCCTAAATTAGGGCCTGCGTTTCTTTAAACTCAAGTTTCCAAGCCCCCTCTTGGAAATTTTTCGTCAAAAAAAATGTTGTGGGTTTCTTGGTGCTCAATCTTATTTTCAACCAAATTTCAGATTTCTAGAGCATAAGGTCCTGAGATATTTCTAGGAGGCTAAATTAGGGCGGCCTGCGTTTCTTTCAACTCAAGTTTCCAAGCCCCCCCTTGGAAATTTTTCGTCGAAAAAAATGTTGTGGGTTTCTTGGTGCTCAATCTTATTTTCAACCAAATTTCAGATTTCTAGAACATAAGGTCCTGAGATATTCTCTGATCTTAAATTAGGGCCTGCATTTCTTTCAACTCAAGTTTCCAAGCCCCCCCCTGGAAATTTTTCGTCAAAAAAAATGTGGGTTTCTTGGTGCTAAATCTTAATTTCAACCAAATTTCAGATTTCTAGAACATAAGGTCCTGAGATATTTCTCTGATCCTAAATTAGGGCCTGCGTTTCTTTAAACTCAAGTTTCCAAGCCCAACCTTGGAAATTTTTCGTCGAAAAAAATGTTGTGGGTTTCTTGGCGCTCAATCTTATATTCAACCAAATTTCAGATTTCTAGAACATAAGGTCCTGAGATATTTCTATGAGGCTAAATTAGGGCGGCCTGCGTTTCTTTCAACTCAAGTTTCCAAGCCCCCCCTTGGAAATTTTTCGTCGAAAAAAATGTTGTGGGTTTCTTGGTGCTCAATCTTATTTTCAACCAAATTTCAAACTTCTAGAACATAAGGTCCTCAGATATTTCTATGAGGCTAAATTAGGGCCTACGTTTCTTTCAACTCAAGTTTCCAAGCCTCCCCTTGGAAATTTTTCGTTGAAAAAAATGTTGTGGGTTTCTTTGTGCTCAATCTTAATTTCAACCAAATTTCAGACTTCTAGAACAAAAGGTCCTCAGATATTTCCATGAGGCTAAATTAGGGCCTGCGTTTCTTTCAACTCAAGTTTCCAAGCCCCCCCTTGGAAATTTTTCGTCGAAAAAAATGTGGGTTTCTTGGTGCTCAATCTTATTTTCAACCAAATTTCAGATTTCTAGAACATAAGGTCCTCAGATATTTCTATGAGGCTAAATTAGTGTTTGCGTTTCTTTCAACTCAAGTTTCCAAGCCCCCCCTTGGAAATTTCTCGTCGAAAAAAATGTTGTGGGTTTATTGGTGCTCAATCTTATTTTCAACCAAATTTCAGATTTTTAGAACATAAGGTCCTGAGATATTTCTATGACGCTAAATTAGGGCCTGCGTTTCTTTCAACTCAAGTTTCCAAGCCCCCCCTTGGAAATTTTTCGTCAAAAAAAATGTTGTGGGTTTCTTGGTGCTCAATCTTAATTTCAACCAAATTTCAGATTTCTAGAACATAAGGTCCTGAGATATTTCTCTGATCCTAAATTAGGGCCTGCGTTTCTTTAAACTCAAGTTTCCAAGCCCCCTCTTGGAAATTTTTCGTCAAAAAAAATGTTGTGGGTTTCTTGGTGCTCAATCTTATTTTCAACCAAATTTCAGATTTCTAGAGCATAAGGTCCTGAGATATTTCTAGGAGGCTAAATTATGGCCTACGTTTCTTTCAACTCAAGTTTCCAAGCCCCCCCTTGGAAATTTTTCGTCGAAAAAAATGTTGTGGGTTTCTTGGTGCTCAATCTTATTTTCAACCAAATTTCAGATTTCTAGAACATAAGGTCCTGAGATATTCTCTGATCTTAAATTAGGGCCTGCATTTCTTTCAACTCAAGTTTCCAAGCCCCCCCTTGGAAATTTTTCGTCAAAAAAAATGTTGTGGGTTTCTTGGTGCTCAATCTTAATTTCAACCAAATTTCAGATTTCTAGAACATAAGGTCCTGAGATATTTCTCTGATCCTAAATTAGGGCCTGCGTTTCTTTAAACTCAAGTTTCCAAGCCCAACCTTGGAAATTTTTCGTCGAAAAAAATGTTGTGGGTTTCTTGGCGCTCAATCTTATATTCAACCAAATTTCAGATTTCTAGAACATAAGGTCCTGAGATATTTCTATGAGGCTAAATTAGGGCGGCCTGCGTTTCTTTCAACTCAAGTTTCCAAGCCCCCCCTTGGAAATTTTTCGTCGAAAGAAATGTTGTGGGTTTCTTGGTGCTCAATCTTATTTTCAACCAAATTTCAAACTTCTAGAACATAAGGTCCTCAGATATTTCTATGAGGCTAAATTAGGGCCTACGTTTCTTTCAACTCAAGTTTCCAAGCCTCCCCTTGGAAATTTTTCGTTGAAAAAAATGTTGTGGGTTTCTTTGTGCTCAATCTTAATTTCAACCAAATTTCAGATTTTTAGAACATAAGGTCCTCAGATATTTCTATGAGGCTAAATTAGTGTTTGCGTTTCTTTCAACTCAAGTTTCCAAGCCCCCCCTTGGAAATTTCTCGTCGAAAAAAATGTTGTGGGTTTATTGGTGCTCAATCTTATTTTCAACCAAATTTCAGATTTTTAGAACATAAGGTCCTGAGATATTTCTATGACGCTAAATTAGGGCCTGCGTTTCTTTCAACTCAAGTTTACAAGCCCCCCCTTGGAAATTTTTCGTCGAAAAAAATGTTGTGGGATTCTTGGTGCTCAATCTTATTTTCAACCAAATTTCAGATTTCTAGAACATAAGGTCCTGAGACATTCTCTGATCTTAAATTAGGGCCTGCATTTCTTTCAACTCAAGTTTCCAAGCCCCCCCTTGGAAATTTTTCGTCAAAAAAAATGTTGTGGGTTTCTTGGTGCTCAATCTTATTTTCAACCAAATTTCAGATTTCTAGAGCATAAGGTCCTGAGATATTTCTATGAGGCTAAATTAGTGCGGCCTGCGTTTCTTTCAACTCAAGTTTCCAAGCCCCCCCTTGGAAATTTTTGGTCGAAAAAAATGTTGTGGGTTTCTTGGTGCTCAATCTTATTTTCAACCAAATTTCAAACTTCTAGAACATAAGGTCCTCAGATATTTCTATGAGGCTAAATTAGGGCCTACGTTTCTTTCAACTCAAGTTTCCAAGCCTCCCCTTGGAAATTTTTCGTTGAAAAAAATGTTGTGGGTTTCTTTGTGCTCAATCTTAATTTCAACCAAATTTCAGACTTCTAGAACAAAAGGTCCTCAGATATTTCTATGAGGCTAAATTAGGGCCTGCATTCCTTTCAACTCAAGTTTCCAAGCCCCCCCTTGGAAATTTTTCGTCGAAAAAAATGTGGGTTTCTTGGTGCTCAATCTTATTTTCAACCAAATTTCAGATTTCTAGAACATAAGGTCCTGAGATATTTCTATGACGCTAAATTAGGGCCTGCGTTTCTTTCAACTCAAGTTTCCAAGCCCCCCCTTGGAAATTTTTCGTCGAAAAAAATGTTGTGGGTTTCTTGGTGCTCAATCTTATTTTCAACCAAATTTCAAACTTCTAGAACATAAGGTCCTCAGATATTTCTATGAGGCTAAATTAGGGCCTACGTTTCTTTCAACTCAAGTTTCCAAGCCTCCCCTTGGAAATTTTTCGTTGAAAAAAATGTTGTGGGTTTCTTTGTGCTCAATCTTAATTTCAACCAAATTTCAGATTTTTAGAACATAAGGTCCTCAGATATTTCTATGAGGCTAAATTAGTGTTTGCGTTTCTTTCAACTCAAGTTTCCAAGCCCCCCCTTGGAAATTTCTCGTCGAAAAAAATGTTGTGGGTTTATTGGTGCTCAATCTTATTTTCAACCAAATTTCAGATTTTTAGAACATAAGGTCCTGAGATATTTCTATGACGCTAAATTAGGGCCTGCGTTTATTTCAACTCAAGTTTACAAGCCCCCCCTTGGAAATTTTTCGTCGAAAAAAATGTTGTGGGATTCTTGGTGCTCAATCTTATTTTCAACCAAATTTCAGATTTCTAGAACATAAGGTCCTGAGACATTCTCTGATCTTAAATTAGGGCCTGCATTTCTTTCAACTCAAGTTTCCAAGCCCCCCCTTGGAAATTTTTCGTCAAAAAAAATGTTGTGGGTTTCTTGGTGCTCAATCTTATTTTCAACCAAATTTCAGATTTCTAGAGCATAAGGTTCTGAGATATTTCTATGAGGCTAAATTAGGGCGGCCTGCGTTTCTTTCAACTCAAGTTTCCAAGCCCCCCCTTGGAAATTTTTGGTCGAAAAAAATGTTGTGGGTTTCTTGGTGCTCAATCTTATTTTCAACCAAATTTCAAACTTCTAGAACATAAGGTCCTCAGATATTTCTATGAGGCTAAATTAGGGCCTACGTTTGTTTCAACTCAAGTTTCCAAGCCTCCCCTTGGAAATTTTTCGTTGAAAAAAATGTTGTGGGTTTCTTTGTGCTCAATCTTAATTTCAACCAAATTTCAGACTTCTAGAACAAAAGGTCCTCAGATATTTCTATGAGGCTAAATTAGGGCCTGCATTTCTTTCAACTCAAGTTTCCAAGCCCCCCCTTGGAAATTTTTCGTCGAAAAAATGTGGGTTTCTTGGTGCTCAATCTTATTTTCAACCAAATTTCAGATTTCTAGAACATAAGGTCCTGAGATATTTCTATGACGCTAAATTAGGGCCTGCGTTTCTTTCAACTCAAGTTTCCAAGCCCCCCCTTGGAAGTTTTTCGTCGAAAAAAATGTTGTGGGTTTCTTTGTGCTCAATCTTAATTTCCACCAAAATTTCAGACTTCTAGAACAAAAGGTCCTCAGATATTTCTATGAGGCTAAATTAGGGCCTGCGTTTCTTTCAACTCAAGTTTCCAAGCCCCCCCTTGGAAATTTTTCGTCGAAAAAAATGTGGGTTTCTTGGTGCTCAATCTTATTTTCAACCAAATTTCAGATTTCTAGAACATAAGGTCCTCAGATATTTCTATGAGGCTAAATTAGTGTTTGCGTTTCTTTCAACTCAAGTTTCCAAGCCCCCCCTTGGAAATTTCTCGTCGAAAAAAATGTTGTGGGTTTATTGGTGCTCAATCTTATTTTCAACCAAATTTCAGATTTCTAGAACATGAGGTCCTCAGATATTTCTATGAGGCTAAATTAGGGCCTGCGTTTCTTTCAACTCAAGTTTCCCAGCAACCCTTGGAAATTTTTCAAATGTTATGGGTTTCTTTATGCTCAATCTTATTTTCAACCAAATTTCAGATTTCTAGAGCATAAGGTCCTGAGATATTTCTAGGAGGCTAAATTAGGGCCTGCGTTTCTTTCAACTCAAGTTTCCAAGCCCCCCCTTGGAAATTTTTCGTCGAAAAAAATGTTGTGGGTTTCTTGGTGCTCAATCTTATTTTCAACCAAATTTCAAATTTCTAGAACATAAGGTGCTGAGATATTTCTCTGATCCCAAATTAGGGCCTGCGTTTGTTTAAACTCAAGTTTCCAAGCCCCCCTTGGAAATTTTTCGTCAAAAAAATGTTGTGGGTTTCTTGGTGCTCAATCTTATTTTCAACCAAATTTCAGATTTCTAGAACATAAGGTCCTGAGATATTTCTATGAGGCTAAATTAGGGCCTGCGTTTCTTTCAACTCAAGTTTCCAAGCCCCCCCCTTGGAAATTTTTCGTCGAAAAAAATGTTGTGGGTTTCTTGGTGCTCAATCTTATTTTCAACCAAATTTCAGATTTCTAGAACATAAGGTCCTCAGATATTTCTATGAGGCTAAATTAGTGCCTGCGTTTCTTTCAACTCAAGTTTCCAAGCCCCCCCTTGGAAATTTTTCGTCGAAAAAAATGTTGTGGGTTTTTTGGCGCTCAATCTTATTTTCAACCAAATTTCAGACTTCTAGAACATAAGGTCCTCAGATATTTCTATGAGGCTAAATTAGGGCCTGCGTTTCTTTCAACTCAAGTTTCCCAGCCCCCACTTGGAAATTTTTCGTTGAAAAAAATGTTGTGGGTTTCTTTATGCTCAATCTTATTTTCAACCAAATTTCAGATTTCTAGAACATAAGGTCCTGATCCTAAATTAGGGCCTGCGTTTCTTTAAACTCAAGTTTCCAAGCCCAACCTTGGAAATTTTTCGTCGAAAAAAATGTTGTGGGTTTCTTGGCGCTCAATCTTATATTCAACCAAATTTCAGATTTCTAGAACATAAGGTCCTGAGATATTTCTATGAGGCTAAATTGGGGCGGCCTGCGTTTCTTTCAACTCAAGTTTGCAAGCCCCCCCTTGGAAATTTTTCGTCGAAAAAAATGTTGTGGGTTTCTTGGTGCTCAATCTTATTTTCAACCAAATTTCAAACTTCTAGAACATAAGGTCCTCAGATATTTCTATGAGGCTAAATTAGGGCCTACGTTTCTTTCAACTCAAGTTTCCAAGCCTCGCCTTGGAAATTTTTCGTTGAAAAAAATGTTGTGGGTTTCTTTGTGCTCAATCTTAATTTCCACCAAATTTCAGACTTCTAGAACAAAAGGTAATCAGATATTTCTATGAGGCTAAATTAGGGCCTGCGTTTCTTTCAACTCAAGTTTCCAAGCCCCCCCTTGGAAATTTTTCGTCGAAAAAAATGTGGGTTTCTTGGTGCTCAATCTTATTTTCAACCAAATTTCAGATTTCTAGAACATAAGGTCCTCAGATATTTCTATGAGGCTAAATTAGTGTTTGCGTTTCTTTCAACTCAAGTTTCCAAGCCCCCCCTTGGAAATTTCTCGTCGAAAAAAATGTTGTGAGTTTATTGGTGCTCAATCTTATTTTCAACCAAAATTCAGATTTCTAGAACATGAGGTCCTCAGATATTTCTATGAGGCTAAATTAGGGCCTGCGTTTCTTTCAACTCAAGTTTCCCAGCAACCCTTGGAAATTTTTCGTTGAAAAAAATGTTATGGGTTTCTTTATGCTCAATCTTATTTTCAACCAAATTTCAGATTTCTAGAGCATAAGGTCCTGAGATATTTCTAGGAGGCTAAATTAGGGCCTGCGTTTCTTTCAACTCAAGTTTCCAAGCCCCCCCTTGGAAATTTTTCGTCGAAAAAAATGTTGTGGGTTTCTTGGTGCTCAATCTTATTTTCAACCAAATTTCAGATTTCTAGAACATAAGGTGCTGAGATATTTCTCTGATCCTAAATTAGGGCCTGCGTTTGTTTAAACTCAAGTTTCCAAGCCCCCCCTTGGAAATTTTTCGTCAAAAAAATGTTGTGGGTTTCTTGGTGCTCAATCTTATTTTCAACCAAATTTCAGATTTCTAGAACATAAGGTCCTGAGATATTTCTCTGATCCTAAATTAGGGCCTGCGTTTCTTTAAACTCAAGTTTCCAAGCCCCCCCTTGGAAATTTTTCGTCGAAAAAAATGTTGTGGGATTCTTGGTGCTCAATCTTATTTTCAACCAAATTTCAGATTTCTAGAACATAAGGTCCTGAGATATTTCTATGAGGCTAAATTAGGGCCTGCGTTTCTTTCAACTCAAGTTTCCAAGCCCCCCCTTGGAAATTTTTCGTCGAAAAAAATGTTGTGGGTTTCTTGGTGCTCAATCTTATTTTCAACCAAATTTCAGATTTCTAGAACATAAGGTCCTGAGATATTTCTATGAGGCTAAATTAGGGCCTGCGTTTCTTTCAACTCAAGTTTCCAAGCCCCCCCCCCTTGGAAATTTTTCGTCGAAAAAAATGTTGTGGGTTTCTTGGTGCTCAATCTTATTTTCAACCAAATTTCAGATTTCTAGAACATAAGGTCCTCAGATATTTCTATGAGGCTAAATTAGTGCCTGCGTTTCTTTCAACTCAAGTTTCCAAGCCCCCCCTTGGAAATTTTTCGTCGAAAAAAATGTTGTGGGTTTTTTGGCGCTCAATCTTATTTTCAACCAAATTTCAGACTTCTAGAACATAAGGTCCTCAGATATTTCTATGAGGCTAAATTAGGGCCTGCGTTTCTTTCAACTCAAGTTTCCCAGCCCCCACTTGGAAATTTTTCGTTGAAAAAAATGTTGTGGGTTTCTTTATGCTCAATCTTATTTTCAACCAAATTTCAGACTTCTATAACAAAAGGTCCTCAGATATTTCTACGAGGCTAGATTAGGGCCTGCGTTTCTTTCAACTCAAGTTTCAAAGCCCCCCTTGGAAATTTTTCGTCGAAAAAAATGTTGTGGGTTTCTTGGTGCTCAATCTTATTTTCAAACAAATTTCAGATTTCTAGAACATAAGGTCCTGAGATATTTCTTTGATCCTAAATTAGGGCCTGCGTTTCTTTAAACTCAAGTTTCCAAGCCAGCTCTTGGAAATTTTTCGTCGAAAAAAATGCTGTGGGTTTCTTGGTGCTCAATCTTATTTTCAACCAAATTTCAGATTTCTAGAACATAAGGTCCTGAGATATTTCTATGACGCTAAATTAGGGCCTGCGTTTCTTTCAACTCAAGTTTCCAAGCCCCCCCCCCTTGGACATTTTTTCGTCACAAAAAATGTTGTGGGTTTCTTGGTGCTCAATCTTATTTTCAACCAAATTTCAGATTTCTAGAACATAAGGTCCTAAGATATTTCTATGACCAAATTTCAGATTTCTAGAACATAAGGTCCTGAGATATTTCTCTGATCCTAAATTAGGGCCTGCGTTTCTTTCAACTCAAGTTTCCAAGCCCCCCCTTGGAAATTTTTCGTCGAAAAAAATGTTGTGGGTTTCTTGGTGCTCAATCTTATTTTCAACCAAATTTCAAACTTCTAGAACATAAGGTCCTCAGATATTTCTATGAGGCTAAATTAGGGCCTGCGTTTCTTTCAACTCAAGTTTCCAAGCCCCCCCTTGGAAATTTTTCGTCGAAAAAAATGTTGTGGGTTTCTTGGTGCTCAATCTTATTTTCAACCAAATTTCAGATTTCTAGAACATAAGGTCCTGAGATATTTCTCTGATCCTAAATTAGGGCCTGCGTTTTTTTTAAACTCAAGTTTCCAAGCCCCCCCTTGGAAATTTTTCGTCAAAAAAATGTTGTGGGTTTCTTGGTGCTCAATCTTATTTTCAACCAAATTTCAGATTTCTAGAGCATAAGGTCCTGAGATATTTCTAGGAGGCTAAATTAGGGCCTGCGTTTCTTTCAACTCAAGTTTCCAAGCCCCCCCTTGGAAATTTTTCGTCGAAAAAAATGTTGTGGGTTTCTTGGTGCTCAATCTTATTTTCAACCAAATTTCAGATTTTTAGAACATAAGGTCCTGAGATATTTCTATGACGCTAAATTAGGGCCTGCGTTTCTTTCAACTCAAGTTTCCAAGCCCCCCCTTGGAAATTTTTCGTCGAAAAAAATGTTGTGGGATTCTTGGTGCTCAATCTTATTTTCAACCAAATTTCAGATTTCTAGAACATAAGGTCTTGATCCTAAATTAGGGCCTGCGTTTCTTTAAACTCAAGTTTCCAAGCCCCCTTTGGAAATTTTTCGTCGAAAAAAATGTTGTGGGTTTCTTGCTGCTCAATCTTAATTTCAACCAAATTTCAGATTTCTAGAACATAAGGTCCTGAGATATTTCTCTGATCCTAAATTAGGGCCTGCGTTTCTTTAAACTCAAGTTTCCAAGCCCAACCTTGGAAATTTTTCGTCGAAAAAAATGTTGTGGGTTTCTTGGCGCTCAATCTTATATTCAACCAAATTACAGATTTCTAGAACATAAGGTCCTGAGATATTTCTATGAGTCTAAATTAGGGCGGCCTGCGTTTCTTTCAACTCAAGTTTCCAAGCCCCCCCTTGGACATTTTTCGTCGAAAAAAATGTTGTGGGTTTCTTGGTGCTCAATCTTATTTTCAACCAAATTTCAAACTTCTAGAACATAAGGTCCTCAGATATTTCTATGAGGCTAAATTAGGGCCTACGTTTCTTTCAACTCAAGTTTCCAAGCCTCCCCTTGGAAATTTTTCGTTGAAAAAAATGTTGTGGGTTTCTTTGTGCTCAATCTTAATTTCAACCAAATTTCAGACTTCTAGAACAAAAGGTCCTCAGATATTTCTATGAGGCTAAATTAGGGCCTGCGTTTCTTTCAACTCAAGTTTCCAAGCCCCCCCTTATAAATTTTTCGTCGAAAAAAATGTGGGTTTCTTGGTGCTTAATCTTATTTTCAACCAAATTTCAAACTTCTAGAACATAAGGTCCTCAGATATTTCTATGAGGCTAAATTAGGGCCTGCGTTTCTTTCAACTCAAGTTTCCCAGCCCCCCCCTTGGATATTTTTCGTTGAAAAAAATGTTGTGGGATTCTTGGTGCTCAATCTTATTTTCAACCAAATTTCAGATTTCTAGAACATAAGGTCTTGATCCTAAATTAGGGCCTGCGTTTCTTTAAACTCAAGTTTCCAAGCCCCCTTTGGAAATTTTTCGTCGAAAAAAAATGTTGTGGGTTTCTTGCTGCTCAATCTTAATTTCAACCAAATTTCAGATTTCTAGAACATAAGGTCCTGAGATATTTCTCTGATCCTAAATTAGGGCCTGCGTTTCTTTAAACTCAAGTTTCCAAGCCCAACCTTGTGTGGGTTTCTTGGCGCTCAATCTTATATTCAACCAAATTTCAGATTTCTAGAACATAAGGTCCTGAGATATTTCTATGACGCTAAATTAGGGCCTGCGTTTCTTTCAACTCAAGTTTCCAAGCCCCCCCCCCTTGGACATTTTTCGTCACAAAAAATGTTGTGGGTTTCTTGGTGCTCAATCTTATTTTCAACCAAATTTCAGATTTCTAGAACATAAGGTCCTAAGATATTTCTATGACCAAATTTCAGATTTCTAGAACATAAGGTCCTGAGATATTTCTCTGATCCTAAATTAGGGCCTGCGTTTCTTTCAACTCAAGTTTCCAAGCCCCCCCTTGGAAATTTTTCGTCGAAAAAAATGTTGTGGGTTTCTTGGTGCTCAATCTTATTTTCAACCAAATTTCAAACTTCTAGAACATAAGGTCCTCAGATATTTCTATGAGGCTAAATTAGGGCCAGCGTTTCTTTCAACTCAAGTTTCCAAGCCCCCCCTTGGAAATTTTTCGTCGAAAAAAATGTTGTGGGTTTCTTGGTGCTCAATCTTATTTTCAACCAAATTTCAGATTTCTAGAACATAAGGTCCTGAGATATTTCTCTGATCCTAAATTAGGGCCTGCGTTTGTTTAAACTCAAGTTTCCAAGCCCCCCCTTGGAAATTTTTCGTCAAAAAAATGTTGTGGGTTTCTTGGTGCTCAATCTTATTTTCAACCAAATTTCAGATTTCTAGAGCATAAGGTCCTGAGATATTTCTAGGAGGCTAAATTAGGGCCTGCGTTTCTTTCAACTCAAGTTTCCAAGCCCCCCCTTGGAAATTTTTCGTCGAAAAAAATGTTGTGGGTTTCTTGGTGCTCAATCTTATTTTCAACCAAATTTCAGATTTTTAGAACATAAGGTCCTGAGATATTTCTATGACGCTAAATTAGGGCCTGCGTTTCTTTCAACTCAAGTTTCCAAGCCCCCCCTTGGAAATTTTTCGTCGAAAAAAATGTTGTGGGATTCTTGGTGCTCAATCTTATTTTCAACCAAATTTCAGATTTCTAGAACATAAGGTCTTGATCCTAAATTAGGGCCTGCGTTTCTTTAAACTCAAGTTTCCAAGCCCCCTTTG
Organism: Platycheirus albimanus; assembly: GCA_916050605.2. Lineage (NCBI taxonomy): Eukaryota > Metazoa > Arthropoda > Insecta > Diptera > Syrphidae > Platycheirus > Platycheirus albimanus. Next base: position 270,672,789 of record OU696696.1, on the reverse strand, counting down.
GAAATTTTTCGTCGAAAAAAATGTTGTGGGTTTCTTGCTGCTCAATCTTAATTTCAACCAAATTTCAGATTTCTAGAACATAAGGTCCTGAGATATTTCTCTGATCCTAAATTAGGGCCTGCGTTTCTTTAAACTCAAGTTTCCAAGCCCAACCTTGGAAATTTTTCGTCGAAAAAAATGTTGTGGGTTTCTTGGCGCTCAATCTTATATTCAACCAAATTTCAGATTTCTAGAACATAAGGTCCTGAGATATTTCTATGAGTCTAAATTAGGGCGGCCTGCGTTTCTTTCAACTCAAGTTTCCAAGCCCCCCCTTGGACATTTTTCGTCGAAAAAAATGTTGTGGGTTTCTTGGTGCTCAATCTTATTTTCAACCAAATTTCAAACTTCTAGAACATAAGGTCCTCAGATATTTCTATGAGGCTAAATTAGGGCCTACGTTTCTTTCAACTCAAGTTTCCAAGCCTCCCCTTGGAAATTTTTCGTCAAAAAAATGTTGTGGGTTTCTTGGTGCTCAATCTTATTTTCAACCAAATTTCAGATTTCTAGAGCATAAGGTCCTGAGATATTTCTAGGAGGCTAAATTAGGGCCTGCGTTTCTTTCAACTCAAGTTTCCAAGCCCCCCCTTGGAAATTTTTCGTCGAAAAAAATGTTGTGGGTTTCTTGGTGCTCAATCTTATTTTCAACCAAATTTCAGATTTTTAGAACATAAGGTCCTGAGATATTTCTATGACGCTAAATTAGGGCCTGCGTTTCTTTCAACTCAAGTTTCCAAGCCCCCCCTTGGAAATTTTTCGTCGAAAAAAATGTTGTGGGATTCTTGGTGCTCAATCTTATTTTCAACCAAATTTCAGATTTCTAGAACATAAGGTCTTGATCCTAAATTAGGGCCTGCGTTTCTTTAAACTCAAGTTTCCAAGCCCCCTTTGGAAATTTTTCGTCGAAAAAAATGTTGTGGGTTTCTTGCTGCTCAATCTTAATTTCAACCAAATTTCAGATTTCTAGAACATAAGGTCCTGAGATATTTCTCTGATCCTAAATTAGGGCCTGCGTTTCTTTAAACTCAAGTTTCCAAGCCCAACCTTGGAAATTTTTCGTCGAAAAAAATGTTGTGGGTTTCTTGGCGCTCAATCTTATATTCAACCAAATTTCAGATTTCTAGAACATAAGGTCCTGAGATATTTCTATGAGTCTAAATTAGGGCGGCCTGCGTTTCTTTCAACTCAAGTTTTCAAGCCCCCCCTTGGACATTTTTCGTCGAAAAAAATGTTGTGGGTTTCTTGGTGCTCAATCTTATTTTCAACCAAATTTCAAACTTCTAGAACATAAGGTCCTCAGATATTTCTATGAGGCTAAATTAGGGCCTACGTTTCTTTCAACTCAAGTTTCCAAGCCTCCCCTTGGAAATTTTTCGTTGAAAAAAATGTTGTGGGTTTCTTTGTGCTCAATCTTAATTTCAACCAAATTTCAGACTTCTAGAACAAAAGGTCCTCAGATATTTCTATGAGGCTAAATTAGTGTTTGCGTTTCTTTCAACTCAAGTTTCCAAGCCCCCCCTTGGAAATTTCTCGTCGAAAAAAATGTTGTGGGTTTATTGGTGCTCAATCTTATTTTCAACCAAATTTCAGATTTTTAGAACATAAGGTCCTGAGATATTTCTATGACGCTAAATTAGGGCCTGCGTTTCTTTCAACTCAAGTTTCCAAGCCCCCCCTTGGAAATTTTTCGTCGAAAAAAATGTTGTGGGATTCTTGGTGCTCAATCTTATTTTCAACCAAATTTCAGATTTCTAGAACATAAGGTCCTGAGACATTCTCTGATCTTAAATTAGGGCCTGCATTTCTTTCAACTCAAGTTTCCAAGCCCCCCTTGGAAATTTTTCGTCAAAAAAAATGTTGTGGGTTTCTTGGTGCTCAATCTTATTTTCAACCAAATTTCAGATTTCTAGAGCATAAGGTCCTGAGATATTTCTAGGAGGCTAAATTATGGCCTACGTTTCTTTCAACTCAAGTTTCCAAGCCCCCCCTTGGAAATTTTTCGTCGAAAAAAATGTTGTGGGTTTCTTGGTGCTCAATCTTATTTTCAACCAAATTTCAGATTTCTAGAACATAAGGTCCTGAGATATTTCTATGACGCTAAATTAGGGCCTGCGTTTCTTTCAACTCAAGTTTCCAAGCCCCCCCTTGGAAATTTTTCGTCGAAAAAAATGTTGTGGGTTTCTTGGTGCTCAATCTTATTTTCAACCAAATTTCAGATTTCTAGAACATAAGGTCCTGATCCTAAATTAGGGCCTGCGTTTCTTTAAACTCAAGTTTCCAAGCCCCTTTGGAAATTTTTCGTCGAAAAAAATGTTGTGGGTTTCTTGGTGCTCAATCTTAATTTCAACCAAATTTAAGATTTCTAGAACATAAGGTCCTGAGATATTTCTCTGATCCTAAATTAGGGCCTGCGTTTCTTTAAACTCAAGTTTCCAAGCCCAACCTTGGAAATTTTTCGTCGAAAAAAATGTTGTGGGTTTCTTGGCGCTCAATCTTATATTCAACCAAATTTCAGATTTCTAGAACATAAGGTCCTGAGATATTTCTATGAGTCTAAATTAGGGCGGCCTGCGTTTCTTTCAACTCAAGTTTCCAAGCCCCCCCTTGGAAATTTTTCGTCGAAAAAAATGTTGTGGGTTTATTGGTGCTCAATCTTATTTTCAACCAAATTTCAAACTTCTAGAACATAAGGTCCTCAGATATTTCTATGAGGCTAAATTAGGGCCTACGTTTCTTTCAACTCAAGTTTCCAAGCCTCCCCTTGGAAATTTTTCGTTGAAAAAAATGTTGTGGGTTTCTTTGTGCTCAATCTTAATTTCAACCAAATTTCAGACTTCTAGAACAAAAGGTCCTCAGATATTTCTATGAGGCTAAATTAGGACCTGCGTTTCTTTCAACTCAAGTTTCCAAGCCCCCCCTTGGAAATTTTTCGTCGAAAAAAATGTGGGTTTCTTGGTGCTCAATCTTATTTTTAACCAAATTTTAGATTTTTAGAACATAAGGTCCTGAGATATTTCTATGACGCTAAATTAGGGCCTGCGTTTCTTTCAACTCAAGTTTCCAAGCCCCCCCTTGGAAATTTTTCGTCGAAAAAAATGTTGTGGGATTCTTGGTGCTCAATCTTATTTTCAACCAAATTTCAGATTTCTAGAACATAAGGTCCTGAGACATTCTCTGATCTTAAATTAGGGCCTGCATTTCTTTCAACTCAAGTTTCCAAGCCCCCCCTTTGGAAATTTTTCGTCAAAAAAAATGTTGTGGGTTTCTTGGTGCTCAATATTATTTTCAACCAAATTTCAGATTTCTAGAGCATAAGGTCCTGAGATATTTCTAGGAGGCTAAATTATGGCCTACGTTTCTTTCAACTCAAGTTTCCAAGCCCCCCCTTGGAAATTTTTCGTCGAAAAAAATGTTGTGTTTTTCTTGGTGCTCAATCTTATTTTCAACCAAATTTCAGATTTCTAGAACATAAGGTCCTGAGATATTTCTATGACGCTAAATTAGGGCCTGCGTTTCTTTCAACTCAAGTTTCCAAGCCCCCCCTTGGAAATTTTTCGTCGAAAAAAATGTTGTGGGTTTCTTGGTGCTCAATCTTATTTTCAACCAAATTTCAGATTTCTAGAACATAAGGTCCTGATCCTAAATTAGGGCCTGCGTTTCTTTAAACTCAAGTTTCCAAGCCCCCTTTGGAAATTCTTCGTCGAAAAAAATGTTGTGGGTTTCTTGGTGCTCAATCTTAATTTCAACCAAATTTCAGATTTCTAGAACATAAGGTCCTGAGATATTTCTCTGATCCTAAATTAGGGCCTGCGTTTCTTTAAACTCAAGTTTCCAAGCCCAACCTTGGAAATTTTTCGTCGAAAAAAATGTTGTGGGTTTCTTGGCGCTCAATCTTATATTCAACCAAATTTCAGATTTCTAGAACATAAGGTCCTGAGATATTTCTATGAGGCTAAATTAGGGCGGCCTGCGTTTCTTTCAACTCAAGTTTCCAAGCCCCCCCTTGGAAATTTTTCGTCGAAAAAAATGTTGTGGGTTTCTTGGTGCTCAATCTTATTTTCAACCAAATTTCAAACTTCTAGAACATAAGGTCCTCAGATATTTCTATGAGGCTAAATTAGGGCCTACGTTTCTTTCAACTCAAGTTTCCAAGCCTCCCCTTGGAAATTTTTCGTTGAAAAAAATGTTGTGGGTTTCTTTGTGCTCAATCTTAATTTCAACCAAATTTCAGACTTCTAGAACAAAAGGTCCTCAGATATTTCTATGAGGCTAAATTAGGGCCTGCGTTTCTTTCAACTCAAGTTTCCAAGCCCCCCCTTGGAAATTTTTCGTCGAAACAAATGTGGGTTTCTTGGTGCTCAATCTTATTTTCAACCAAATTTCAGATTTCTAGAACATAAGGTCCTCAGATATTTCTATGAGGCTAAATTAGTGTTTGCGTTTCTTTCAACTCAAGTTTCCAAGCCCCCCCTTGGAAATTTCTCGTCGAAAAAAATGTTGTGGGTTTATTGGTGCTCAATCTTATTTTCAACCAAATTTCAGATTTCTAGAGCATAAGGTCCTGAGATATTTCTAGGAGGCTAAATTAGGGCCTGCGTTTCTTTCAACTCAAGTTTCCAAGCCCCCCCTTGGAAATTTTTCGTCGAAAAAAATGTGGGTTTCTTGGTGCTCAATCTTATTTTCAACCAAATTTCAGATTTCTAGAACATAAGGTCCTGAGATATTTCTCTGATCCTAAATTAGGGCCTGCGTTTGTTTAAACTCAAGTTTCCAAGCCCCCCCTTGGAAATTTTTCGTCAAAAAAATGTTGTGGGTTTCTTGGTGCTCAATCTTATTTACAACCAAATTTCAGATTTCTAGAACATAAGGTCCTGAGATATTTCTCTGATCCTAAATTAGGGCCTGCGTTTCTTTAAACTCAAGTTTCCAAGCCCCCCCTTGGAAATTTTTCGTCGAAAAAAATGTTGTGGGATTCTTGGTGCTCAATCTTATTTTCAACCAAATTTCAGATTTCTATAACAAAAGGTCCTCAGATATTCCTATGAGGCTAAATTAGGGCCTCCGTTTCTTTCAACTCAAGTTTCCAAGCCCCCCCTTGGAAATTTTTCGTCGAAAAAAATGTTGTGGGTTTCTTGGTGCTCAATCTTATTTTCAACAAAATTTCAGACTTCTATAACAAAAGGTCCTGAGATATCTCTAGGAGGCTAAATTAGGGCCTGCGTTTCTTTAAACTCAAGTTTCCAAGCCCCCCCTTGAAAATTTTTCGTCGAAAAAATGTTGTGGGTTTCTCGGTGCTCAATCTTATTTTCAACCAAATTTCAGATTTCTAGAACACAAGGTCCTAAGATATTTCTATGACCAAATTTCAGATTTCTAGAACATAAGGTCCTGAGATATTTCTCTGATCCTTAATTAGGGCCTGCGTTTCTTTCAACTCAAGTTTCCAAGCCCCCCCTTGGAAATTTTTCGTCGAAAAAATGTTGTGGGTTTCTTGGTGCTCAATCTTATTTTCAACCAAATTTCAAACTTCTAGAACATAAGGTCCTCAGATATTTCTATGAGGCTAAATTAGGGCCTGCGTTTCTTTCAACTCAAGTTTCTAAGCCCCCCCTTGGAAATTTTTCGTCGAAAGAAATGTTGTGGGTTTCTTGGTGCTCAATCTTATTTTCAACCAAATTTCAGATTTCTAGAACATAAGGTCCTCAGATATTTCTATGAAGCTAAATTAGGGCCTGCGTTTCTTTCAACTCAAGTTTCCCAGCCCCCCTTGGAAATTTTTCGTTGAAAAAAATGTGGGTTTCTTTATGCTCAATCTTATTTTCAACCAAATTTCAGACTTCTATAACAAAAGGTCCTCAGATATTTCTACGAGGCTATATTAGGGACTGCGTTTCTTTCAACTCAAGTTTCCAAGCCCCCCCTTGGAAATTTTTCGTCGAAAAAAATGTTGTGGGTTTCTTGGTGCTCAATCTTATTTTCAACCAAATTTCAGATTTCTAGAACATAAGGTCCTGAGATATTTCTCTGATCCTAAATTAGGGCCTGCGTTTGTTTAAACTCAAGTTTAAAAGCCCCCCCTTGGAAATTTTTCGTCGAAAAAAATGTTGTGGGTTTCTTGGTGCTCAATCTTATTTTCAACCAAATTTCAGATTTCTAGAACATAAGGTCCTGAGATATTTCTATGAGGCTAAATTAGGGCCTGCGTTTCTTTCAACTCAAGTTTCCAAGCCCCCCCTTGGAAATTTTTCGTCGAAAAAAATGTTGTGGGTTTTTTGGCGCTCAATCTTATTTTCAACCAAATTTCAGACTTCTAGAACATAAGGTCCTCAGATATTTCTATGAGGCTAAATTAGGGCCTGCGTTTCTTTCAACTCAAGTTTCCAAGCCCCCCCCCTTGGACATTTTTCGTCACAAAAAATGTTGTGGGTTTCTTGGTGCTCAATCTTATTTTCAACCAAATTTCAGATTTCTAGAACATAAGGTCCTAAGATATTTCTATGACCAAATTTCAGATTTCTAGAACATAAGGTCCTGAGATATTTCTCTGATCCTAAATTAGGGCCTGCGTTTCTTTCAACTCAAGTTTCCAAGCCCCCCCTTGGAAATTTTTCGTCGAAAAAAATGTTGTGGGTTTCTTGGTGCTCAATCTTATTTTCAACCAAATTTCAAACTTCTAGAATATAAGGTCCTCAGATATTTCTATGAGGCTAAATTAGGGCCTGCGTTTCTTTCAACTCAAGTTTCCAAGCCCCCCCTTGGAAATTTTTCGTCGAAAAAAATGTTGTGGGTTTCTTGGTGCTCAATCTTATTTTCAACCAAATTTCAGATTTCTAGAACATAAGGTCCTCAGATATTTCTATGAAGCTAAATTAGGGCCTGCGTTTCTTTCAACTCAAGTTTCCCAGCCCCCCCTTGGAAATTTTTCGTTGAAAAAAATGTTGTGGGTTTCTTTATGCTCAATCTTATTTTCAACCAAATTTCAGACTTCTATAACAAAAGGTCCTCAGATATTTCTACGAGGCTATATTAGGGCCTGCGTTTCTTTCAACTCAAGTTTCCAAGCCCCCCCTTGGAAATTTTTCGTCGAAAAAAATGTTGTGGGTTTCTTGGTGCTCAATCTTAATTTCAACCAAATTTCAGATTTCTAGAACATAAGGTCCTGAGATATTTCTCTGATCCTAAATTAGGGCCTGCGTTTCTTTAAACTCAAGTTTCCAAGCCCAACCTTGGAAATTTTTCGTCGAAAAAAATGTTGTGGGTTTCTTGGCGCTCAATCTTATATTCAACCAAATTTCAGATTTCTAGAACATAAGGTCCTGAGATATTTCTATGAGGCTAAATTAGGGCGGCCTGCGTTTCTTTCAACTCAAGCTTCCAAGCCCCCCCTTGGAAATTTTTCGTCGAAAAAAATGTGGGTTTCTTGGTGCTCAATCTTATTTTCAACCAAATTTCAAACTTCTAGAACATAAGGTCCTCAGATATTTCTATGAGGCTAAATTAGGGCCTACGTTTCTTTCAACTCAAGTTTCCAAGCCTCCCCTTGGAAATTTTTCGTTGAAAAAAATGTTGTGGGTTTCTTTGTGCTCAATCTTAATTTCAACCAAATTTCAGACTTCTAGAACAAAAGGTCCTCAGATATTTCTATGAGGCTAAATTAGGGCCTGCGTTTCTTTTAACTCAAGTTTCCAAGCCCCCCCTTGGAAATTTTTCGTCGAAAAAAATGTGGGTTTCTTGGTGCTCAATCTTATTTTCAACCAAATTTCAGATTTCTAGAACATAAGGTCCTCAGATATTTCTATGAGGCTAAATTAGTGTTTGCGTTTCTTTCAACTCAAGTTTCTTGGCGCTCAATCTTATATTCAACCAAATTTCAGATTTCTAGAACATAAGGTCCTGAGATATTTCTATGAGGCTAAATTAGGGCGGCCTGCGTTTCTTTCAACTCAAGTTTCCAAGCCCCCCCTTGGAAATTTTTCGTCGAAAAAAATGTTGTGGGTTTCTTGGTGCTCAATCTTATTTTCAACCAAATTTCAAACTTCTAGAACATAAGGTCCTCAGATATTTCTATGAGGCTAAATTAGGGCCTACGTTTCTTTCAACTCAAGTTTCCAAGCCTCCCCTTGGAAATTTTTCGTTGAAAAAAATGTTGTGGGTTTCTTTGTGCTCAATCTTAATTTCAACCAAATTTCAGACTTCTAGAACAAAAGGTCCTCAGATATTTCTATGACGCTAAATTAGGGCCTGCGTTTCTTTCAACTCAAGTTTCCAAGCCCCCCCTTGGAAATTTTTCGTCGAAAAAAATGTGGGTTTCTTGGTGCTCAATCTTATTTTCAACCAAATTTCAGATTTCTAGAACATAAGGTCCTCAGATATTTCTATGAGGCTAAATTAGTGTTTGCGTTTCTTTCAACTCAAGTTTCCAAGCCCCCCCTTGGAAATTTCTCGTCGAAAAAAATGTGGGTTTCTTGGTGCTCAATCTTATTTTCAACCAAATTTCAGATTTCTAGAACATAAGGTCCTGAGATATTTCTCTGATCCTAAATTAGGGCCTGCGTTTGTTTAAACTCAAGTTTCCAAGCCCCCCCTTGGAAATTTTTCGTCAAAAAAATGTTGTGGGTTTCTTGGTGCTCAATCTTATTTTCAACCAAATTTCAGATTTCTAGAACATAAGGTCCTGAGATATTTCTCTGATCCTAAATTAGGGCCTGCGTTTCTTTAAACTCAAGTTTCCAAGCCCCCCCTTGGAAATTTTTCGTCGAAAAAAATGTTGTGGGATTCTTGGTGCTCAATCTTATTTTCAACCAAATTTCAGATTTCTATAACAAAAGGTCCTCAGATATTCCTATGAGGCTAAATTAGGGCCTCCGTTTCTTTCAACTCAAGTTTCCAAGCCCCCCCTTGGAAATTTTTCGTCGAAAAAAATGTTGTGGGTTTCTTGGTGCTCAATCTTATTTTCAACAAAATTTCAGACTTCTATAACAAAAGGTCCTGAGATATCTCTAGGAGGCTAAATTAGGGCCTGCGTTTCTTTAAACTCAAGTTTCCAAGCCCCCCCTTGAAAATTTTTCGTCGAAAAAATGTTGTGGGTTTCTTGGTGCTCAATCTTATTTTCAACCAAATTTCAGATTTCTAGAACACAAGGTCCTAAGATATTTCTATGACCAAATTTCAGATTTCTAGAACATAAGGTCCTGAGATATTTCTCTGATCCTAAATTAGGGCCTGCGTTTCTTTCAACTCAAGTTTCTAAGCCCCCCCTTGGAAATTTTTCGTCGAAAAAAATGTTGTGGGTTTCTTGGTGCTCAATCTTATTTTCAACCAAATTTCAGATTTCTAGAACATAAGGTCCTGAGATATTTCTCTGATCCTAAATTAGGGCCTGCGTTTGTTTAAACTCAAGTTTAAAAGCCCCCCCTTGGAAATTTTTCGTCGAAAAAAATGTTGTGGGTTTCTTGGTGCTCAATCTTATTTTCAACCAAATTTCAGATTTCTAGAACATAAGGTCCTGAGATATTTCTATGAGGCTAAATTAGGGCCTGCGTTTCTTTCAACTCAAGTTTCCAAGCCCCCCCTTGGAAATTTTTCGTCGAAAAAAATGTTGTGGGTTTTTTGGCGCTCAATCTTATTTTCAACCAAATTTCAGACTTCTAGAACATAAGGTCCTCAGATATATCTATGAGGCTAAATTAGGGCCTGCGTTTCTTTCAACTCAAGTTTCCAAGCCCCCCCCCCCCCTTGGACATTTTTCGTCACAAAAAATGTTGTGGGTTTCTTGGTGCTCAATCTTATTTTCAACCAAATTTCAGATTTCTAGAACATAAGGTCCTAAGATATTTCTATGACCAAATTTCAGATTTCTAGAACATAAGGTCCTGAGATATTTCTCTGATCCTAAATTAGGGCCTGCGTTTCTTTCAACTCAAGTTTCCAAGCCCCCCCTTGGAAATTTTTCGTCGAAAATAATGTTGTGGGTTTCTTGGTGCTCAATCTTATTTTCAACCAAATTTCAAACTTCTAGAACATAAGGTCCTCAGATATTTCTATGAGGCTAAATTAGGGCCTGCGTTTCTTTCAACTCAAGTTTCCAAGCCCCCCCTTGGAAATTTTTCGTCGAAAAAAATGTTGTGGGTTTCTTGGTGCTCAATCTTATTTTCAACCAAATTTCAGATTTCTAGAACATAAGGTCCTCAGATATTTCTATGAAGCTAAATTAGGGCCTGCGTTTCTTTCAACTCAAGTTTCCCAGCCCCCCCTTGGAAATTTTTCGTTGAAAAAAATGTTGTGGGTTTCTTTATGCTCAATCTTATTTTCAACCAAATTTCAGACTTCTATAACAAAAGGTCCTCAGATATTTCTACGAGGCTATATTAGGGCCTGCGTTTCTTTCAACTCAAGTTTCCAAGCCCCCCCTTGGAAATTTTTCGTCGAAAAAAATGTTGTGGGTTTCTTGGTGCTCAATCTTAATTTCAACCAAATTTCAGATTTCTAGAACATAAGGTCCTGAGATATTTCTCTGATCCTAAATTAGGGCCTGCGTTTCTTTAAACTCAAGTTTCCAAGCCCAACCTTGGAAATTTTTCGTCGAAAAAAATGTTGTGGGTTTCTTGGCGCTCAATCTTATATTCAACCAAATTTCAGATTTCTAGAACATAAGGTCCTGAGATATTTCTATGAGGCTAAATTAGGGCGGCCTGCGTTTCTTTCAACTCAAGTTTCCAAGCCCCCCCTTGGAAATTTTTCGTCGAAAAAAATGTTGTGGGTTTCTTGGTGCTCAATCTTATTTTCAACCAAATTTCAAACTTCTAGAACATAAGGTCCTCAGATATTTCTATGAGGCTAAATTAGGGCCTACGTTTCTTTCAACTCAAGTTTCCAAGCCTCCCCTTGGAAATTTTTCGTTGAAAAAAATGTTGTGGGTTTCTTTGAGCTCAATCTTAATTTCAACCAAATTTCAGACTTCTAGAACAAAAGGTCCTCAGATATTTCTATGAGGCTAAATTAGGGCCTGCGTTTCTTTTAACTCAAGTTTCCAAGTCCCCCCTTGGAAATTTTTCGTCGAAAAAAATGTGGGTTTCTTGGTGCTCAATCTTATTTTCAACCAAATTTCAGATTTCTAGAACATAAGGTCCTCAGATATTTCTATGAGGCTAAATTAGTGTTTGCGTTTCTTTCAACTCAAGTTTCCAAGCCCCCCCTTGGAAATTTCTCGTCGAAAAAAATGTTGTGGGTTTATTGGTGCTCAATCTTATTTTCAACCAAATTTCAGATTTTTAGAACATAAGGTCCTGAGATATTTCTATACCTAACGCTAAATTAAGGCCTGCGTTTCTTTCAACTCAAGTTTCCAAGCCCCCCCTTGGAAATTTTTCGTCGAAAAAAATGTTGTGGGATTCTTGGTGCTCAATCTTATTTTCAACCAAATTTCAGATTTCTAGAACATAAGGTCCTGAGACATTCTCTGATCTTAAATTAGGGCCTCCATTTCTTTCAACTCAAGTTTCCAAGCCCCCCCTTGGAAATTTTTCGTCAAAAAAAATGTTGTGGGTTTCTTGGTGCTCAATCTTATTTTCAACCAAATTTCAGATTTCTAGAGCATAAGGTCCTGAGATATTTCTAGGAGGCTAAATTATGGCCTACGTTTCTTTCAACTCAAGTTTCCAAGCCCCCCTTGGAAATTTTTCGTCGAAAAAAATGTTGTGGGTTTCTTGGTGCTCAATCTTATTTTCAACCAAATTTCAGATTTCTAGAACATAAGGTCCTGAGATATTCTCTGATCTTAAATTAGGGCCTGCATTTCTTTCAACTCAAGTTTCCAAGCCCCCCCTTGGAAATTTTTCGTCAAAAAAAATGTTGTGGGTTTCTTGGTGCTCAATCTTAATTTCAACCAAATTTCAGATTTCTAGAACATAAGGTCCTGAGATATTTCTCTGATCCTAAATTAGGGCCTGCGCTTCTTTAAACTCAAGTTTCCAAGCCCAACCTTGGAAATTTTTCGTCGAAAAAAATGTTGTGGGTTTCTTGGCGCTCAATCTTATATTCAACCAAATTTCAGATTTCTAGAACATAAGGTCCTGAGATATTTCTATGAGGCTAAATTAGGGCGGCCTGCGTTTCTTTCAACTCAAGTTTCCAAGCCCCCCCTTGGAAATTTTTCGTCGAAAAAAATGTTGTGGGTTTCTTGGTGCTCAATCTTATTTTCAACCAAATTTCAAACTTCTAGAACATAAGGTCCTCAGATATTTCTATGAAGCTAAATTAGGGCCTACGTTTCTTTCAACTCAAGTTTCCAAGCCTCCCCTTGGAAATTTTTCGTTGAAAAAAATGTTGTGGGTTTCTTTGTGCTCAATCTTAATTTCAACCAAATTTCAGACTTCTAGAACAAAAGGTCCTCAGATATTTCTATGAGGCTAAATTAGGGCCTGCGTTTCTTTCAACTCAAGTTTCCAAGCCCCCCCTTGGAAATTTTTCGTCGAAAAAAATGTGGGTTTCTTGGTGCTCAATCTTATTTTCAACCAAATTTCAGATTTCTAGAACATAAGGTCCTGAGATATCTCTAGGAGGCTAAATTAGGGCCTGCGTTTCTTTAAACTCAAGTTTCCAAGCCCCCCCTTGAAAATTTTTCGTCGAAAAAATGTTGTGGGTTTCTTGGTGCTCAATCTTATTTTCAACCAAATTTCAGATTTCTAGAACACAAGGTCCTAAGATATTTCTATGACCAAATTTCAGATTTCTAGAACATACCTAAGGTCCTGAGATATTTCTCTGATCCTAAATTAGGGCCTGCGTTTCTTTCAACTCAAGTTTCCAAGCCCCCCCTTGGAAATTTTTCGTCGAAAAAATGTTGTGGGTTTCTTGGTGCTCAATCTTATTTTCAACCAAATTTCAAACTTCTAGAACATAAGGTCCTCAGATATTTCTATGAGGCTAAATTAGGGCCTGCGTTTCTTTCAACTCAAGTTTCTAAGCCCCCCCTTGGAAATTTTTCGTCGAAAAAAATGTTGTGGGTTTCTTGGTGCTCAATCTTATTTTCAACCAAATTTCAGATTTCTAGAACATAAGGTCCTCAGATATTTCTATGAAGCTAAATTAGGGCCTGCGTTTCTTTCAACTCAAGTTTCCCAGCCCCCCTTGGAAATTTTTCGTTGAAAAAAATGTGGGTTTCTTTATGCTCAATCTTATTTTCAACCAAATTTCAGACTTCTATAACAAAAGGTCCTCAGATATTTCTACGAGGCTATATTAGGGACTGCGTTTCTTTCAACTCAAGTTTCCAAGCCCCCCCTTGGAAATTTTTCGTCGAAAAAAATGTTGTGGGTTTCTTGGTGCTCAATCTTATTTTCAACCAAATTTCAGATTTCTAGAACATAAGGTCCTGAGATATTTCTCTGATCCTAAATTAGGGCCTGCGTTTGTTTAAACTCAAGTTTAAAAGCCCCCCCTTGGAAATTTTTCGTCGAAAAAAATGTTGTGGGTTTCTTGGTGCTCAATCTTATTTTCAACCAAATTTCAGATTTCTAGAACATAAGGTCCTGAGATATTTCTATGAGGCTAAATTAGGGCCTGCGTTTCTTTCAACTCAAGTTTCCAAGCCCCCCCTTGGAAATTTTTCGTCGAAAAAAATGTTGTGGGTTTTTTGGCGCTCAATCTTATTTTCAACCAAATTTCAGACTTCTAGAACATAAGGTCCTCAGATATATCTATGAGGCTAAATTAGGGCCTGCGTTTCTTTCAACTCAAGTTTCCAAGCCCCCCCCCCCCCTCGGACATTTTTCGTCACAAAAAATGTTGTGGGTTTCTTGGTGCTCAATCTTATTTTCAACCAAATTTCAGATTTCTAGAACATAAGGTCCTAAGATATTTCTATGACCAAATTTCAGATTTCTAGAACATAAGGTCCTGAGATATTTCTCTGATCCTAAATTAGGGCCTGCGTTTCTTTCAACTCAAGTTTCCAAGCCCCCCCTTGGAAATTTTTCGTCGAAAAAAATGTTGTGGGTTTCTTGGTGCTCAATCTTATTTTCAACCAAATTTCAAACTTCTAGAACATAAGGTCCTCAGATATTTCTATGAGGCTAAATTAGGGCCTGCGTTTCTTTCAACTCAAGTTTCCAAGCCCCCCCTTGGAAATTTTTCGTCGAAAAAAATGTTGTGGGTTTCTTGGTGCTCAATCTTATTTTCAACCAAATTTCAGATTTCTAGAACATAAGGTCCTCAGATATTTCTATGAAGCTAAATTAGGGCCTGCGTTTCTTTCAACTCAAGTTTCCCAGCCCCCGCTTGGAAATTTTTCGTTGAAAAAAATGTTGTGGGTTTCTTTATGCTCAATCTTATTTTCAACCAAATTTCAGACTTCTATAACAAAAGGTCCTCAGATATTTCTACGAGGCTATATTAGGGCCTGCGTTTCTTTCAACTCAAGTTTCCAAGCCCCCCCTTGTAAATTTTTCGTCGAAAAAAATGTTGTGGGTTTCTTGGTGCTCAATCTTAATTTCAACCAAATTTCAGATTTCTAGAACATAAGGTCCTGAGATATTTCTCTGATCCTAAATTAGGGCCTGCGTTTCTTTAAACTCAAGTTTCCAAGCCCAACCTTGGAAATTTTTCGTCGAAAAAAATGTTGTGGGTTTCTTGGCGCTCAATCTTATATTCAACCAAATTTCAGATTTCTAGAACATAAGGTCCTGAGATATTTCTATGAGGCTAAATTAGGGCGGCCTGCGTTTCTTTTAACTCAAGTTTCCAAGCCCCCCCTTGGAAATTTTTCGTCGAAAAAAATGTGGGTTTCTTGGTGCTCAATCTTATTTTCAACCAAATTTCAGATTTCTAGAACATAAGGTCCTCAGATATTTCTATGAGGCTAAATTAGTGTTTGCGTTTCTTTCAACTCAAGTTTCCAAGCCCCCCCTTGGAAATTTCTCGTCGAAAAAAATGTTGTGGGTTTATTGGTGCTCAATCTTATTTTCAACCAAATTTCAGATTTTTAGAACATAAGGTCCTGAGATATTTCTATACCTAACGCTAAATTAAGGCCTGCGTTTCTTTCAACTCAAGTTTCCAAGCCCCCCCTTGGAAATTTTTCGTCGAAAAAAATGTTGTGGGATTCTTGGTGCTCAATCTTATTTTCAACCAAATTTCAGATTTCTAGAACATAAGGTCCTGAGACATTCTCTGATCTTAAATTAGGGCCTCCATTTCTTTCAACTCAAGTTTCCAAGCCCCCCCTTGGAAATTTTTCGTCAAAAAAAATGTTGTGGGTTTCTTGGTGCTCAATCTTATTTTCAACCAAATTTCAGATTTCTAGAGCATAAGGTCCTGAGATATTTCTAGGAGGCTAAATTATGGCCTACGTTTCTTTCAACTCAAGTTTCCAAGCCCCCCTTGGAAATTTTTCGTCGAAAAAAATGTTGTGGGTTTCTTGGTGCTCAATCTTATTTTCAACCAAATTTCAGATTTCTAGAACATAAGGTCCTGAGATATTCTCTGATCTTAAATTAGGGCCTGCATTTCTTTCAACTCAAGTTTCCAAGCCCCCCCTTGGAAATTTTTCGTCAAAAAAAATGTTGTGGGTTTCTTGGTGCTCAATCTTAATTTCAACCAAATTTCAGATTTCTAGAACATAAGGTCCTGAGATATTTCTCTGATCCTAAATTAGGGCCTGCGCTTCTTTAAACTCAAGTTTCCAAGCCCAACCTTGGAAATTTTTCGTCGAAAAAAATGTTGTGGGTTTCTTGGCGCTCAATCTTATATTCAACCAAATTTCAGATTTCTAGAACATAAGGTCCTGAGATATTTCTATGAGGCTAAATTAGGGCGGCCTGCGTTTCTTTCAACTCAAGTTTCCAAGCCCCCCCTTGGAAATTTTTCGTCGAAAAAAATGTTGTGGGTTTCTTGGTGCTCAATCTTATTTTCAACCAAATTTCAAACTTCTAGAACATAAGGTCCTCAGATATTTCTATGAGGCTAAATTAGGGCCTACGTTTCTTTCAACTCAAGTTTCCAAGCCTCCCCTTGGAAATTTTTCGTTGAAAAAAATGTTGTGGGTTTCTTTGTGCTCAATCTTAATTTCAACCAAATTTCAGACTTCTAGAACAAAAGGTCCTCAGATATTTCTATGAGGCTAAATTAGGGCCTGCGTTTCTTTCAACTCAAGTTTCCAAGCCCCCCCTTGGAAATTTTTCGTCGAAAAAAATGTGGGTTTCTTGGTGCTCAATCTTATTTTCAACCAAATTTCAGATTTCTAGAACATAAGGTCCTCAGATATTTCTATGAGGCTAAATTAGTGTTTGCGTTTCTTTCAACTCAAGTTTCCAAGCCCCCCCTTTGAAATTTCTCGTCGAAAAAAATGTTGTGGGTTTATTGGTGCTCAATCTTATTTTCAACCAAATTTCAGATTTTTAGAACATAAGGTCCTGAGATATTTCTATGACGCTAAATTAGGGCCTGCGTTTCTTTCAACTCAAGTTTCCAAGCCCCCCCTTGGAAATTTTTCGTCGAAAAAAATTTTGTGGGATTCTTGGTGCTCAATCTTATTTTCAACCAAATTTCAGATTTCTAGAACATAAGGTCCTGAGACATTCTCTGATCTTAAATTAGGGCCTGCATTTCTTTCAACTCAAGTTTCCAAGCCCCCTCTTCGAAATTTTTCGTCAAAAAAAATGTTGTGGGTTTCTTGGTGCTCAATCTTATTTTCAACCAAATTTCAGATTTCTAGAGCATAAGGTCCTGAGATATTTCTAGGAGGCTAAATTATGGCCTACGTTTCTTTCAACTCAAGTTTCCAAGCCCCCCCTTGGAAATTTTTCGTCGAAAAAAATGTTGTGGGTTTCTTGGTGCTCAATCTTATTTTCAACCAAATTTCAGATTTCTAGAACATAAGGTCCTGAGATATTCTCTGATCTTAAATTAGGGCCTGCATTTCTTTCAACTCAAGTTTCCAAGCCCCCCCTTGGAAATTTTTCGTCAAAAAAAATGTTGTGGGTTTCTTGGTGCTCAATCTTAATTTCAACCAAATTTCAGATTTCTAGAACATAAGGTCCTGAGATATTTCTCTGATCCTAAATTAGGACCTGCGTTTCTTTAAACTCAAGTTTCCAAGCCCAACCTTGGAAATTTTTCGTCGAAAAAAATGTTGTGGGTTTCTTGGCGCTCAATCTTATATTCAACCAAATTTCAGATTTCTAGAACATAAGGTCCTGAGATATTTCTATGAGGCTAAATTAGGGCGGCCTGCGTTTCTTTCAACTCAAGTTTCCAAGCCCCCCCTTGGAAATTTTTCGTCGAAAAAAATGTTGTGGGTTTCTTGGTGCTCAATCTTATTTTCAACCAAATTTCAAACTTCTAGAACATAAGGTCCTCAGATATTTCTATGAGGCTAAATTAGGGCCTACGTTTCTTTCAACTCAAGTTTCCAAGCCTCCCCTTGGAAATTTTTCGTTGAAAAAAATGTTGTGGGTTTCTTTGTGCTCAATCTTAATTTCAACCAAATTTCAGACTTCTAGAACAAAAGGTCCTTAGATATTTCTATGAGGCTAAATTACAGCCTGCGTTTCTTTCAACTCAAGTTTCCAAGCCCCCCCTTGGAAATTTTTCGTCGAAAAAAATGTGGGTTTCTTGGTGCTCAATCTTATTTTTAACCAAATTTCAGATTTTTAGAACATAAGGTCCTGAGATATTTCTATGACGCTAAATTAGGGCCTGCGTTTCTTTCAACTCAAGTTTCCAAGCCCCCCCTTGGAAATTTTTCGTCAAAAAAAATGTTGTGGGATTCTTGGTGCTCAATCTTATTTTCAACCAAATTTCAGATTTCTAGAACATAAGGTCCTGAGACATTCTCTGATCTTAAATTAGGGCCTGCATTTCTTTCAACTCAAGTTTCCAAGCCCCCCCTTGGAAATTTTTCGTCAAAAAAAATGTTGTGGGTTTCTTGGTGCTCAATCTTATTTTCAACCAAATTTCAGATTTCTAGAGCATAAGGTCCTGAGAAATTTCTAGGAGGCTAAATTATGGCCTACGTTTCTTTCAACTCAAGTTTCCAAGCCCCCCCTTGGAAATTTTTCGTCGAAAAAAATGTTGTGGGTTTCTTGGCGCTCAATCTTATATTCAACCAAATTTCAGATTTCTAGAACATAAGGTCCTGAGATATTTCTATGAGGCTAAATTAGGGCGGCCTGCGTTTCTTTCAACTCAAGTTTCCAAGCCCCCCCTTGGAAATTTTTCGTCGAAAAAAATGTTGTGGGTTTCTTGGTGCTCAATCTTATTTTCAACCAAATTTCAAACTTCTAGAACATAAGGTCCTCAGATATTTCTATGAGGCTAAATTAGGGCCTACGTTTCTTTCAACTCAAGTTTCCAAGCCTCCCCTTGGAAATTTTTCGTTGAAAAAAATGTTGTGGGTTTCTTTGTGCTCAATCTTAATTTCAACCAAATTTCAGACTTCTAGAACAAAAGGTCCTCAGATATTTCTATGAGGCTAAATTAGGGCCTGTATTTCTTTCAACTCAAGTTTCCAAGCCCCCCCTTGGAAATTTTTCGTCGAAAAAAATGTGGGTTTCTTGGTGCTCAATCTTATTTTCAACCAAATTTCAGATTTCTAGAACATAAGGTCCTGAGATATTTCTATGACGCTAAATTAGGGCCTGCGTTTCTTTCAACTCAAGTTTCCAAGCCCCCCCTTGGAAATTTTTCGTCGAAAAAAATGTGGGTTTCTTGGTGCTCAATCTTATTTTCAACCAAATTTCAGATTTCTAGAACATAAGGTCCTGATCCTAAATTAGGGCCTGCGTTTCTTTAAACTCAAGTTTCCAAGCCCCCTTTGGAAATTTTTCGTCGAAAAAAATGTTGTGGGTTTCTTGGTGCTCAATCTTAATTTCAACCAAATTTCAGATTTCTAGAACATAAGGTCCTGAGATATTTCTCTGATCCTAAATTAGGGCCTGCGTTTCTTTAAACTCAAGTTTCCAAGCCCAACCTTGGAAATTTTTCGTCGAAAAAAATGTTGTGGGTTTCTTGGCGCTCAATCTTATATTCAACCAAATTTCAGATTTCTAGAACATAAGGTCCTGAGATATTTCTATGAGGCTAAATTAGGGCGGCCTGCGTTTCTTTCAACTCAAGTTTCCAAGCCCCCCCTTGGAAATTTTTCGTCGAAAAAAATGTTGTGGGTTTCTTGGTGCTCAATCTTATTTTCAACCAAATTTCAAACTTCTAGAACATAAGGTCCTCAGATATTTCTATGAGGCTAAATTAGGGCCTACGTTTCTTTCAACTCAAGTTTCCAAGCCTCCCCTTGGAAATTTTTCGTTGAAAAAAATGTTGTGGGTTTCTTTGTGCTCAATCTTAATTTCCACCAAATTTCAGACTTCTAGAACAAAAGGTCCTCAGATATTTCTATGAGGCTAAATTAGGGCCTGCGTTTCTTTCAACTCAAGTTTCCAAGCCCCCCCTTGGAAATTTTTCGTCGAAAAAAATGTGGGTTTCTTGGTGCTCAATCTTATTTTCAACCAAATTTCAGATTTCTAGAACATAAGGTCCTCAGATATTTCTATGAGGCTAAATTAGTGTTTGCGTTTCTTTCAACTCAAGTTTCCAAGCCCCCCCTTGGAAATTTCTCGTCGAAAAAAATGTTGTGGGTTTATTGGTGCTCAATCTTATTTTCAACCAAATTTCAGATTTCTAGAACATGAGGTCCTCAGATATTTCTATGAGGCTAAATTAGGGCCTGCGTTTCTTTCAACTCAAGTTTCCCAGCAACCCTTGGAAATTTTTCGTTGAAAAAAATGTTATGGGTTTCCTTATGCTCAATCTTATTTTCAACCAAATTTCAGATTTCTAGAGCATAAGGTCCTGAGATATTTCTAGGAGGCTAAATTAGGGCCTGCGTTTCTTTCAACTCAAGTTTCCAAGCCCCCCCTTGGAAATTTTTCGTCAAAAAAATGTTGTGGGTTTCTTGGTGCTCAATCTTATTTTCAACCAAATTTCAGATTTCTAGAACATAAGGTCCTGAGATATATCTCTGATCCTAAATTAGGGCCTGCGTTTCTTTAAACTCAAGTTTCCAAGCCCCCCCTTGGAAATTTTTCGTCGAAAAAAATGTTGTGGGATTCTTGGTGCTCAATCTTATTTTCAACCAAATTTCAGATTTCTAGAACATAAGGTCCTGAGATATTTCTATGAGGCTAAATTAGGGCCTGCGTTTCTTTCAACTCAAGTTTCCAAGCCCCCCCTTGGAAATTTTTCGTCGAAAAAAATGTTGTGGGTTTCTTGGTGCTCAATCTTATTTTCAACCAAATTTCAGATTTCTAGAACATAAGGTCCTGAGATATTTCTATGAGGCTAAATTAGGGCCTGCGTTTCTTTCAACTCAAGTTTCCAAGCCCCCCCTTGGAAATTTTTCGTCGAAAAAAATGTTGTGGGTTTTTTGGCGCTCAATCTTATTTTCAACCAAATTTCAGACTTCTAGAACATAAGGTCCTCTGATATTTCTATGAGGCTAAATTAGGGCCTGCGTTTCTTTCAACTCAAGTTTCCCAGCCCCCACTTGGAAATTTTTCGTTGAAAAAAATGTTGTGGGTTTCTTTATGCTCAATCTTATTTTCAACCAAATTTCAGACTTCTATAACAAAAGGTCCTCAGATATTTCTACAAGGCTAGATTAGGGCCTGCGTTTCTTTCAACTCAAGTTTCAAAGCCCCCCTTGGAAATTTTTCGTCGAAAAAAATGTTGTGGGTTTATTGGTGCTCAATCTTATTTTCAACCAAATTTCAGATTTTTAGAACATAAGGTCCTGAGATATTTCTATGACGCTAAATTAGGGCCTGCGTTTCTTTCAACTCAAGTTTCCAAGCCCCCCCTTGGAAATTTTTCGTCGAAAAAAATGTTGTGGGATTCTTGGTGCTCAATCTTATTTTCAACCAAATTTCAGATTTCTAGAACATAAGGTCCTGAGACATTCTCTGATCTTAAATTAGGGCCTGCATTTCTTTCAACTCAAGTTTCCAAGCCCCCCCTTGGAAATTTTTCGTCAAAAAAAATGTTGTGGGTTTCTTGGTGCTCAATCTTATTTTCAACCAAATTTCAGATTTCTAGAACATAAGGTCCTGATCCTAAATTAGGGCCTGCGTTTCTTTAAACTCAAGTTTCCAAGCCCCCTTTGGAAATTTTTCGTCGAAAAAAATGTTGTGGGTTTCTTGGTGCTCAATCTTAATTTCAACCAAATTTCAGATTTCTAGAACATAAGGTCCTGAGATATTTCTCTGATCCTAAATTAGGGCCTGCGTTTCTTTAAACTCAAGTTTCCAAGCCCAACCTTGGAAATTTTTCGTCGAAAAAAATGTTGTGGGTTTCTTGGCGCTCAATCTTATATTCAACCAAATTTCAGATTTCTAGAACATAAGGTCCTGAGATATTTCTATGAGGCTAAATTAGGGCGGCCTGCGTTTCTTTCAACTCAAGTTTCCAAGCCCCCCCTTGGAAATTTTTCGTCGAAAAAAATGTTGTGGGTTTCTTGGTGCTCAATCTTATTTTCAACCAAATTTCAAACTTCTAAAACATAAGGTCCTCAGATATTTCTATGAGGCTAAATTAGGGCCTACGTTTCTTTCAACTCAAGTTTCCAAGCCTCCCCTTGGAAATTTTTCGTTGAAAAAAATGTTGTGGGTTTCTTTGTGCTCAATCTTAATTTCCACCAAATTTCAGACTTCTAGAACAAAAGGTCCTCAGATATTTCTATGAGGCTAAATTAGGGCCTGCGTTTCTTTCAACTCAAGTTTCCAAGCCCCCCCTTGGAAATTTTTCGTCGAAAAAAATGTGGGTTTCTTGGTGCTCAATCTTATTTTCAACCAAATTTCAGATTTCTAGAACATAAGGTCCTCAGATATTTCTATGAGGCTAAATTAGTGTTTGCGTTTCTTTCAACTCAAGTTTCCAAGCCCCCCTTGGAAATTTCTCGTCGAAAAAAATGTTGTGAGTTTATTGGTGCTCAATCTTATTTTCAACCAAATTTCAGATTTCTAGAACATGAGGTCCTCAGATATTTCTATGAGGCTAAATTAGGGCCTGCGTTTCTTTCAACTCAAGTTTCCCAGCAACCCTTGGAAATTTTTCGTTGAAAAAAATGTTATGGGTTTCTTTATGCTCAATCTTATTTTCAACCAAATTTCAGATTTCTAGAGCATAAGGTCCTGAGATATTTCTAGGAGGCTAAATTAGGGCCTACGTTTCTTTCAACTCAAGTTTCCAAGCCCCCCCTTGGAAATTTTTCGTCGAAAAAAATGTTGTGGGTTTCTTGGTGCTCAATCTTATTTTCAACCAAATTTCAGATTTCTAGAACATAAGGTGCTGAGATATTTCTCTGATCCTAAATTAGGGCCTGCGTTTGTTTAAACTCAAGTTTCCAAGCCCCCCCTTGGAAATTTTTCGTCAAAAAAATGTTGTGGGTTTCTTGGTGCTCAATCTTATTTTCAACCAAATTTCAGATTTCTAGAACATAAGGTCCTGAGATATTTCTCTGATCCTAAATTAGGGCCTGCGTTTCTTTAAACTCAAGTTTCCAAGCCCCCCCTTGGAAATTTTTCGTCGAAAAAAATGTTGTGGGATTCTTGGTGCTCAATCTTATTTTCAACCAAATTTCAGATTTCTAGAACATAAGGTCCTGAGATATTTCTATGAGGCTAAATTAGGGCCTGCGTTTCTTTCAACTCAAGTTTCCAAGCCCCCCCTTGGAAATTTTTCGTCGAAAAAAATGTTGTGGGTTTCTTGGTGCTCAATCTTATTTTCAACCAAATTTCAGATTTCTAGAACATAAGGTCCTGAGATATTTCTATGAGGCTAAATTAGGGCCTGCGTTTCTTTCAACTCAAGTTTCCAAGCCCCCCCCCCCTTGGAAATTTTTCGTCGAAAAAAATGTTGTGGGTTTCTTGGTGCTCAATCTTATTTTCAACCAAATTTCAGATTTCTAGAACATAAGGTCCTCAGATATTTCTATGAGGCTAAATTAGTGCCTGCGTTTCTTTCAACTCAAGTTTCCAAGCCCCCCCTTGGAAATTTTTCGTCGAAAAAAATGTTGTGGGTTTTTTGGCGCTCAATCTTATTTTCAACCAAATTTCAGACTTCTAGAACTTAAGGTCCTCAGATATTTCTACGAGGCTAAATTAGGGCCTGCGTTTCTTTCAACTCAAGTTTCAAAGCCCCCCTTGGAAATTTTTCGTCGAAATAAATGTTGTGGGTTTCTTGGTGCTCAATCTTATTTTCAAACAAATTTCTCTAGAACATAAGGTCCTGAGATATTTCTTTGATCCTAAATTAGGGCCTGCGTTTCTTTAAACTCAAGTTTCCAAGCCAGCTCTTGGAAATTTTTCGTCGAAAAAAATGCTGTGGGTTTCTTGGTGCTCAATCTTATTTTCAACCAAATTTCAGACTTCTATAACAAAAGGTCCTCAGATATTTCTACGAGGCTAGATTAGGGCCTGCGTTTCTTTCAACTCAAGTTTCAAAGCCCCCCTTGGAAATTTTTCGTCGAAATAAATGTTGTGGGTTTCTTGGTGCTCAATCTTATTTTCAAACAAATTTCTCTAGAACATAAGGTCCTGAGATATTTCTTTGATCCTAAATTAGGGCCTGCGTTTCTTTAAACTCAAGTTTCCAAGCCAGCTCTTGGAAATTTTTCGTCGAAAAAAATGCTGTGGGTTTCTTGGTGCTCAATCTTATTTTCAACCAAATTTCAGATTTCTAGAACATAAGGTCCTGAGATATTTCTATGACGCTAAATTAGGGCCTGCGTTTCTTTCAACTCAAGTTTCCAAGCCCCCCCCCCTTGGACATTTTTCGTCACAAAAAATGTTGTGGGTTTCTTGGTGCTCAATCTTATTTTCAACCAAATTTCAGATTTCTAGAACATAAGGTCCTGAGATATTTCTATGACGCTAAATTAGGGCCTGCGTTTCTTTCAACTCAAGTTTCCAAGCCCCCCCCTTGGAAATTTTTCGTCGAAAAAATGTTGTGGGTTTCTTGGTGCTCAATCTTATTTTCAACCAAATTTCAAACTTCTAGCACATAAGGTAGTCAGATATTTCTATGAGGCTAAATTAGGGCCTGCGTTTCTTTCAACTCAAGTTTCCAAGCCCCCCCTTGGAAATTTTTCGTCGAAAAAAATGTTGTGGGTTTCTTGGTGCTCAATCTTATTTTCAACCAAATTTCAAACTTCTAGAACATAAGGTCCTAAGATATTTCTATGAGGCTAAATTAGGGCCTGCGTTTCTTTCAACTCAAGTTTCCAAGCCCCCCCTTGGAAATTTTTCGTCGAAAAAAATGTTGTGGGTTTCTTGGTGCTCAATCTTATTTTCAACCAAATTTCAGATTTCTAGAACATAAGGTCCTCAGATATTTCTATGAAGCTAAATTAGGGCCTGCGTTTCTTTCAACTCAAGTTTCCCAGCCCCCGCTTGGAAATTTTTCGTTGAAAAAAATGATGTGGGTTTCTTTATGCTCAATCTTATTTTCAACCAAATTTCAGACTTCTATAACAAAAGGTCCTCAGATATTTCTACGAGGCTATATTAGGGCCTGCGTTTCTTTCAACTCAAGTTTCCAAGCCCCCCCTTGGAAATTTTTCGTCGAAAAAAATGTTGTGGGTTTCTTGGTGCTCAATCTTATTTTCAACCAAATTTCAGATTTCTAGAACATAAGGTCCTGAGATATTTCTCTGATCCTAAATTAGGGCCTGCGTTTGTTTAAACTCAAGTTTAAAAGCCCCCCCTTGGAAATTTTTAGTCGAAAAAAATGTTGTGGGTTTCTTGGTGCTCAATCTTATTTTCAACCAAATTTCAGATTTCTAGAACATAAGGTCCTCAGATGTTTCTATGAGGCTAAATTAGTGCCTGCGTTTCTTTCAACTCAAGTTTCCAAGCCCCCCCTTGGAAATTTTTCGTCGAAAAAAATGTTGTGGGTTTTTTGGCGCTCAATCTTATTTTCAACCAAATTTCAGACTTCTATAACAAAAGGTCCTCAGATATTTCTACGAGGCTAGATTAGGGCCTGCGTTTCTTTCAACTCAAGTTTCCAAGCCCCCCTTGGAAATTTTTCGTCGAAAAAAATGTTGTGGGTTTCTTGGTGCTCAGTCTTATTTTCAAACAAATTTCAGATTTCTAGAACATAAGGTCCTGAGATATTTCTTTGATCCTAAATTAGGGCCTGCGTTTCTTTAAACTCAAGTTTCCAAGCCCCCTCTTGGAAATTTTTCGTCGAAAAAAATGTTGTGGGTTTCTTGGTGCTCAATCTTATTTTCAACCAAATTTCAAACTTCTAGAACATAAGGTCCTCAGATATTTCTATGAGGCTAAATTAGGGCCTACGTTTCTTTCAACTCAAGTTTCCAAGCTTCCCCTTGGAAATTTTTCGTTGAAAAAAATGTTGTGGGTTTCTTTGTGCTCAATCTTAATTTCAACCAAATTTCAGACTTCTAGAACAAAAGGTCCTCAGATATTTCTATGAGGCTAAATTAGGGCCTGCATTTCTTTCAACTCAAGTTTCCAAGCCCCCCCTTGGAAATTTTTCGTCGAAAAAAATGTGGGTTTCTTGGTGCTCAATCTTATTTTCAACCAAATTTCAGATTTCTAGAACATAAGGTCCTGAGATATTTCTATGACGCTAAATTAGGGCCTGCGTTTCTTTCAACTCAAGTTTCCAAGCCCCCCCTTGGAAATTTTTCGTCGAAAAAAATGTTGTGGGTTTCTTGGTGCTCAATCTTATTTTCAACCAAATTTCAGATTTCTAGAACATAAGGTCCTGATCCTAAATTAGGGCCTGCGTTTCTTTAAACTCAAGTTTCCAAGCCTCCTTTGGAAATTTTTCGTCGAAAAAAATGTTGTGGGTTTCTTGGTGCTCAATCTTAATTTAACCAAATTTCAGATTTCTAGAACATAAGGTCCTGAGATATTTCTCTGATCCTAAATTAGGGCCTGCGTTTCTTTAAACTCAAGTTTCCAAGCCCAACCTTGGAAATTTTTCGTCGAAAAAAATGTTGTGGGTTTCTTGGCGCTCAATCTTATATTCAACCAAATTTCAGATTTCTAGAACATAAGGTCCTGAGATATTTCTATGAGGCTAAATTAGGGCGGCCTGCGTTTCTTTCAACTCAAGTTTCCAAGCCCCCCCTTGGAAATTTTTCGTCGAAAAAAATGTTGTGGGTTTCTTGGTGCTCAATCTTATTTTCAACCAAATTTCAAACTTCTAGAACATAAGGTCCTCAGATATTTCTATGAGGCTAAATAAGGGCCTACGTTTCTTTCAACTCAAGTTTCCAAGCCTCCCATTGGAAATTTTTCGTTGAAAAAAATGTTGTGGGTTTCTTTGTGCTCAATCTTAATTTCCACCAAATTTCAGACTTCTAGAACAAAAGGTCCTCAGATATTTCTATGAGGCTAAATTAGGGCCTGCGTTTCTTTCAACTCAAGTTTCCAAGCCCCCCCTTGGAAATTTTTCGTCGAAAAAAATGTGGGTTTCTTGGTGCTCAATCTTATTTTCAACCAAATTTCAGATTTCTAGAACATAAGGTCCTCAGATATTTCTATGAGGCTAAATTAGTGTTTGCGTTTCTTTCAACTCAAGTTTCCAAGCCCCCCCTTGGAAATTTCTCGTCGAAAAAAATGTTGTGGGTTTATTGGTGCTCAATCTTATTTTCAACCAAATTTCAGATTTCTAGAACATGAGGTCCTCAGATATTTCTATGAGGCTAAATTAGGGCCTGCGTTTCTTTCAACTCAAGTTTCTCAGCAACCCTTGGAAATTTTTCGTTGAAAAAAATGTTATGGGTTTCTTTATGCTCAATCTTATTTTCAACCAAATTTCAGATTTCTAGAGCATAAGGTCCTGAGATATTTCTAGGAGGCTAAATTAGGGCCTGCGTTTCTTTCAACTCAAATTTCCAAGCCCCCCTTGGAAATTTTTCGTCGAAAAAAATGTGGGTTTCTTGGTGCTCAATCTTATTTTCAACCAAATTTCAGATTTCTAGAACATAAGGTCCTGAGATATTTCTAGGAGGCTAAATTAGGGCCTGCGTTTCTTTAAACTCAAGTTTCCAAGCCAGCTCTTGGAAATTTTTCGTCGAAAAAAATGCTGTGGGTTTCTTGGTGCTCAATCTTATTTTCAACCAAATTTCAGATTTCTAGAACATAAGGTCCTGAGATATTTCTATGACGCTAAATTAGGGCCTGCGTTTCTTTCAACTCAAGTTTCCAAGCCCCCCCCCCTTGGACATTTTTCGTCACAAAAAATGTTGTGGGTTTCTTGGTGCTCAATCTTATTTTCAACCAAATTTCAGATTTCTAGAACATAAGGTCCTGAGATATTTCTATGACGCTAAATTAGGGCCTGCGTTTCTTTCAACTCAAGTTTCCAAGCCCCCCCCTTGGAAATTTTTCGTCGAAAAAATGTTGTGGGTTTCTTGGTGCTCAATCTTATTTTCAACCAAATTTCAAACTTCTAGCACATAAGGTAGTCAGATATTTCTATGAGGCTAAATTAGGGCCTGCGTTTCTTTCAACTCAAGTTTCCAAGCCCCCCCTTGGAAATTTTTCGTCGAAAAAAATGTTGTGGGTTTCTTGGTGCTCAATCTTATTTTCAACCAAATTTCAAACTTCTAGAACATAAGGTCCTAAGATATTTCTATGAGCCTAAATTAGGGCCTGCGTTTCTTTCAACTCAAGTTTCCAAGCCCCCCCTTGGAAATTTTTCGTCGAAAAAAATGTTGTGGGTTTCTTGGTGCTCAATCTTATTTTCAACCAAATTTCAGATTTCTAGAACATAAGGTCCTCAGATATTTCTATGAAGCTAAATTAGGGCCTGCGTTTCTTTCAACTCAAGTTTCCCAGCCCCCGCTTGGAAATTTTTCGTTGAAAAAAATGATGTGGGTTTCTTTATGCTCAATCTTATTTTCAACCAAATTTCAGACTTCTATAACAAAAGGTCCTCAGATATTTCTACGAGGCTATATTAGGGCCTGCGTTTCTTTCAACTCAAGTTTCCAAGCCCCCCCTTGGAACTTTTTCGTCGAAAAAAATGTTGTGGGTTTCTTGGTGCTCAATCTTATTTTCAACCAAATTTCAGATTTCTAGAACATAAGGTCCTGAGATATTTCTCTGATCCTAAATTAGGGCCTGCGTTTGTTTAAACTCAAGTTTTAAAGCCCCCCCTTGGAAATTTTTCGTCGAAAAAAATGTTGTGGGTTTCTTGGTGCTCAATCTTATTTTCAACCAAATTTCAGATTTCTAGAACATAAGGTCCTCAGATATTTCTATGAGGCTAAATTAGTGCCTGCGTTTCTTTCAACTCAAGTTTCCAAGCCCCCCCTTGGAAATTTTTCGTCGAAAAAAATGTTGTGGGTTTTTTGGCGCTCAATCTTATTTTCAACCAAATTTCAGACTTCTATAACAAAAGGTCCTCAGATATTTCTACGAGGCTAGATTAGGGCCTGCGTTTCTTTCAACTCAAGTTTCCAAGCCCCCCTTGGAAATTTTTCGTCGAAAAAAATGTTGTGGGTTTCTTGGTGCTCAATCTTATTTTCAAACAAATTTCAGATTTCTAGAACATAAGGTCCTGAGATATTTCTTTGATCCTAAATTAGGGCCTGCGTTTCTTTAAACTCAAGTTTCCAAGCCCCCTCTTGGAAATTTTTCGTCGAAAAAAATGTTGTGGGTTTCTTGGTGCTCAATCTTATTTTCAACCAAATTTCAAACTTCTAGAACATAAGGTCCTCAGATATTTCTATGAGGCTAAATTAGGGCCTACGTTTCTTTCAACTCAAGTTTCCAAGCTTCCCCTTGGAAATTTTTCGTTGAAAAAAATGTTGTGGGTTTCTTTGTGCTCAATCTTAATTTCAACCAAATTTCAGACTTCTAGAACAAAAGGTCCTCAGATATTTCTATGAGGCTAAATTAGGGCCTGCATTTCTTTCAACTCAAGTTTCCAAGCCCCCCCTTGGAAATTTTTCGTCGAAAAAAATGTGGGTTTCTTGGTGCTCAATCTTATTTTCAACCAAATTTCAGATTTCTAGAACATAAGGTCCTGAGATATTTCTATGACGCTAAATTAGGGCCTGCGTTTCTTTCAACTCAAGTTTCCAAGCCCCCCCTTGGAAATTTTTCGTCGAAAAAAATGTTGTGGGTTTCTTGGTGCTCAATCTTATTTTCAACCAAATTTCAGATTTCTAGAACATAAGGTCCTGATCCTAAATTAGGGCCTGCGTTTCTTTAAACTCAAGTTTCCAAGCCTCCTTTGGAAATTTTTCGTCGAAAAAAATGTTGTGGGTTTCTTGGTGCTCAATCTTAATTTAACCAAATTTCAGATTTCTAGAACATAAGGTCCTGAGATATTTCTCTGATCCTAAATTAGGGCCTGCGTTTCTTTAAACTCAAGTTTCCAAGCCCAACCTTGGAAATTTTTCGTCGAAAAAAATGTTGTGGGTTTCTTGGCGCTCAATCTTATATTCAACCAAATTTCAGATTTCTAGAACATAAGGTCCTGAGATATTTCTATGAGGCTAAATTAGGGCGGCCTGCGTTTCTTTCAACTCAAGTTTCCAAGCCCCCCCTTGGAAATTTTTCGTCGAAAAAAATGTTGTGGGTTTCTTGGTGCTCAATCTTATTTTCAACCAAATTTCAAACTTCTAGAACATAAGGTCCTCAGATATTTCTATGAGGCTAAATAAGGGCCTACGTTTCTTTCAACTCAAGTTTCCAAGCCTCCCATTGGAAATTTTTCGTTGAAAAAAATGTTGTGGGTTTCTTGGTGCTCAATCTTAATTTCCACCAAATTTCAGACTTCTAGAACAAAAGGTCCTCAGATATTTCTATGAGGCTAAATTAGGGCCTGCGTTTCTTTCAACTCAAGTTTCCAAGCCCCCCCTTGGAAATTTTTCGTCGAAAAAAATGTGGGTTTCTTGGTGCTCAATCTTATTTTCAACCAAATTTCAGATTTCTAGAACATAAGGTCCTCAGATATTTCTATGAGGCTAAATTAGTGTTTGCGTTTCTTTCAACTCAAGTTTCCAAGCCCCCCCTTGGAAATTTCTCGTCGAAAAAAATGTTGTGGGTTTATTGGTGCTCAATCTTATTTTCAACCAAATTTCAGATTTCTAGAACATGAGGTCCTCAGATATTTCTATGAGGCTAAATTAGGGCCTGCGTTTCTTTCAACTCAAGTTTCCCAGCAACCCTTGGAAATTTTTCGTTGAAAAAAATGTTATGGGTTTCTTTATGCTCAATCTTATTTTCAACCAAATTTCAGATTTCTAGAGCATAAGGTCCTGAGATATTTCTAGGAGGCTAAATTAGGGCCTGCGTTTCTTTCAACTCAAGTTTCCAAGCCCCCCCTTGGAAATTTTTCGTCGAAAAAAATGTTGTGGGTTTCTTGGTGCTCAATCTTATTTTCAACCAAATTTCAGATTTCTAGAACATAAGGTGCTGAGATATTTCTCTGATCCTAAATTAGGGCCTGCGTTTGTTTAAACTCAAGTTTCCAAGCCCCCCCTTGGAAATTTTTCGTCAAAAAAATGTTGTGGGTTTCTTGGTGCTCAATCTTATTTTCAACCAAATTTCAGATTTCTAGAACATAAGGTATTGAGATATATCTCTGATCCTAAATTAGGGCCTGCGTTTCTTTAAACTCAAGTTTCCAAGCCCCCCCTTGGAAATTTTTCGTCGAAAAAAATGTTGTGGGATTCTTGGTGCTCAATCTTATTTTCAACCAAATTTCAGATTTCTAGAACATAAGGTCCTGAGATATTTCTATGAGGCTAAATTAGGGCCTGCGTTTCCAAGTTTCCAAGCCCCCCTTGGAAATTTTTCGTCGAAAAAAATGTTGTGGGTTTCTTGGTGTTCAATCTTATTTTCAACCAAATTTCAGATTTCTAGAACATAAGGTCCTGAGATATTTCTATGAGGCTAAATTAGGGCCTGCGTTTCTTTCAACTCAAGTTTCCAAGCCCCCCCCTTGGAAATTTTTCGTCGAAAAAAATGTTGTGGGTTTCTTGGTGCTCAATCTTATTTTCAACCAAATTTCAGATTTCTAGAACATAAGGTCCTCAGATATTTCTATGAGGCTAAATTAGGGCCTGCGTTTCTTTCAACTCAAGTTTCCCAGCCCCCACTTGGAAATTTTTCGTTGAAAAAAATGTTGTGGGTTTCTTTATGCTCAATCTTATTTTCAACCAAATTTCAGACTTCTATAACAAAAGGTCCTCAGATATTTCTACGAGGCTAGATTAGGGCCTGCGTTTCTTTCAACTCAAGTTTCAAAGCCCCCCTTGGAAATTTTTCGTCGAAAAAAATGTTGTGGGTTTATTGGTGCTCAATCTTATTTTCAACCAAATTTCAGATTTTTAGAACATAAGGTCCTGAGATATTTCTATGACGCTAAATTAGGGCCTGCGTTTCTTTCAACTCAAGTTTCCAAGCCCCCCCTTGGAAATTTTTCGTCGAAAAAAATGTTGTGGGATTCTTGGTGCTCAATCTTATTTTCAACCAAATTTCAGATTTCTAGAACATAAGGTCCTGAGACATTCTCTGATCTTAAATTAGGGCCTGCATTTCTTTCAACTCAAGTTTCCAAGCCCCCCCTTGGAAATTTTTCGTCAAAAAAAATGTTGTGGGTTTCTTGGTGCTCAATCTTATTTTCAACCAAATTTCAGATTTCTAGAGCATAAGGTCCTGAGATATTTCTAGGAGGCTAAATTATGGCCTACGTTTCTTTCAACTCAAGTTTCCAAGCCCCCCCTTGGAAATTTTTCGTCGAAAAAAATGTTGTGGGTTTCTTGGTGCTCAATCTTATTTTCAACCAAATTTCAGATTTCTAGAACATAAGGTCCTGAGATATTTCTATGACGCTAAATTAGGGCCTGCGTTTCTTTCAACTAAAGTTTCCAAGCCCCCCCTTGGAAATTTTTCGTCGAAAAAAATGTTGTGGGTTTCTTGGTGCTCAATCTTATTTTCAACCAAATTTCAGATTTCTAGAACATAAGGTCCTGATCCTAAATTAGGGCCTGCGTTTCTTTAAACTCAAGTTTCCAAGCCCCCTTTGGAAATTTTTCGTCGAAAAAAATGTTGTGGGTTTCTTGGTGCTCAATCTTATTTTCAACCAAATTTCAGATTTCTAGAACATAAGGTGCTGAGATATTTCTCTGATCCTAAATTAGGGCCTGCGTTTGTTTAAACTCAAGTTTCCAAGCCCCCCCTTGGAAATTTTTCGTCAAAAAAATGTTGTGGGTTTCTTGGTGCTCAATCTTATTTTCAACCAAATTTCAGATTTCTAGAACATAAGGTCCTGAGATATTTCTCTGATCCTAAATTAGGGCCTGCGTTTCTTTAAACTCAAGTTTCCAAGCCCCGCCTTGGAAATTTTTCGTCGAAAAAAATGTTGTGGGATTCTTGGTGCTCAATCTTATTTTCAACCAAATTTCAGATTTCTAGAACATAAGGTCCTGAGATATTTCTCTGATCCTAAATTAGGGCCTGCGTTTGTTTAAACTCAAGTTTCCAAGCCCCCCCTTGGAAATTTTTCGTCAAAAAAATGTTGTGGGTTTCTTGGTGCTCAATCTTATTTTCAACCAAATTTCAGATTTCTAGAACATAAGGTCCTGAGATATTTCTCTGATCCTAAATTAGGGCCTGCGTTTGTTTAAACTCAAGTTTCCAAGCCCCCCCTTGGAAATTTTTCGTCAAAAAAATGTTGTGGGTTTCTTGGTGCTCAATCTTATTTTCAACCAAATTTCAGATTTCTAGAGCATAAGGTCCTGAGATATTTCTAGGAGGCTAAATTAGGGCCTGCGTTTCTTTCAACTCAAGTTTCCAAGCCCCCCCTTGGAAATTTTTCGTCGAAAAAAATGTTGTGGGTTTCTTGGTGCTCAATCTTATTTTCAACCAAATTTCAGATTTCTAGAACATAAGGTGCTGAGATATTTCTCTGATCCTAAATTAGGGCCTGCGTTTGTTTAAACTCAAGTTTCCAAGCCCCCCCTTGGAAATTTTTCGTCAAAAAAATGTTGTGGGTTTCTTGGTGCTCAATCTTATTTTCAACCAAATTTCAGATTTCTAGAACATAAGGTCCTGAGATATTTCTCTGATCCTAAATTAGGGCCTGCGTTTCTTTAAACTCAAGTTTCCAAGCCCCGCCTTGGAAATTTTTCGTCGAAAAAAATGTTGTGGGATTCTTGGTGCTCAATCTTATTTTCAACCAAATTTCAGATTTCTAGAACATAAGGTCCTGAGATATTTCTATGAGGCTAAATTAGGGCCTGCGTTTCTTTCAACTCAAGTTTCCAAGCCCCCCCTTTGAAATTTTTCGTCGAAAAAAATGTTGTGGGTTTCTTGGTGCTCAATCTTATTTTCAACCAAATTTCAGATTTCTAGAACATAAGGTCCTGAGATATTTCTATGAGGCTAAATTAGGGCCTGCGTTTCTTTCAACTCAAGTTTCCAAGCCCCCCCCTTTTAAATTTTTCGTCGAAAAAAATGTGGGTTTCTTGGTGCTCAATCTTATTTTCAACCAAATTTCAGATTTCTAGAACATAAGGTCCTGAGATATTTCTATGAGGCTAAATTAGGGCCTGCGTTTCTTTCAACTCAAGTTTCCAAGCCCCCCCCTTGGAAATTTTTCGTCGAAAAAAATGTTGTGGGTTTCTTGGTGCTCAATCTTATTTTCAACCAAATTTCAGATTTCTAGAACATAAGGTCCTCAGATATTTCTATGAGGCTAAATTAGGGCCTGCGTTTCTTTCAACTCAAGTTTCCCAGCCCCCACTTGGAAATTTTTCGTTGAAAAAAATGTTGTGGGTTTCTTTATGCTCAATCTTATTTTCAACCAAATTTCAGACTTCTATAACAAAAGGTCCTCAGATATTTCTACGAGGCTAGATTAGGGCCTGCGTTTCTTTCAACTCAAGTTTCAAAGCCCCCCTTGGAAATTTTTCGTCGAGAAAAATGTTGTGGGTTTATTGGTGCTCAATCTTATTTTCAACCAAATTTCAGATTTTTAGAACATAAGGTCCTGAGATATTTCTATGACGCTAAATTAGGGCCTGCGTTTCTTTCAACTCAAGTTTCCAAGCCCCCCCTTGGAAATTTTTCGTCGAAAAAAATGTTGTGGGATTCTTGGTGCTCAATCTTATTTTCAACCAAATTTCAGATTTCTAGAACATAAGGTCCTGAGACATTCTCTGATCTTAAATTAGGGCCTGCATTTCTTTCAACTCAAGTTTCCAAGCCCCCCCTTGGAAATTTTTCGTCAAAAAAAATGTTGTGGGTTTCTTGGTGCTCAATCTTATTTTCAACCAAATTTCAGATTTCTAGAGCATAAGGTCCTGAGATATTTCTAGGAGGCTAAATTATGGCCTACGTTTCTTTCAACTCAAGTTTCCAAGCCCCCCCTTGGAAATTTTTCGTCGAAAAAAATGTGGGTTTCTTGGTGCTCAATCTTATTTTCAACCAAATTTCAGATTTCTAGAACATAAGGTCCTGAGATATTTCTATGACGCTAAATTAGGGCCTGCGTTTCTTTCAACTAAAGTTTCCAAGCCCCCCCTTGGAAATTTTTCGTCGAAAAAAATGTTGTGGGTTTCTTGGTGCTCAATCTTATTTTCAACCAAATTTCAGATTTCTAGAACATAAGGTCCTGATCCTAAATTAGGGCCTGCGTTTCTTTAAACTCAAGTTTCCAAGCCCCCTTTGGAAATTTTTCGTCGAAAAAAATGTTGTGGGTTTCTTGGTGCTCAATCTTATTTTCAACCAAATTTCAGATTTCTAGAACATAAGGTGCTGAGATATTTCTCTGATCCTAAATTAGGGCCTGCGTTTGTTTAAACTCAAGTTTCCAAGCCCCCCCTTGGAAATTTTTCGTCAAAAAAATGTTGTGGGTTTCTTGGTGCTCAATCTTATTTTCAACCAAATTTCAGATTTCTAGAACATAAGGTCCTGAGATATATCTCTGATCCTAAATTAGGGCCTGCGTTTCTTTAAACTCAAGTTTCCAAGCCCCCCCTTGTAAATTTTTCGTCGAAAAAAATGTTGTGGGATTCTTGGTGCTCAATCTTATTTTCAACCAAATTTCAGATTTCTAGAACATAAGGTCCTGAGATATTTCTATGAGGCTAAATTAGGGCCTGCGTTTCTTTCAACTCAAGTTTCCAAGCCCCCCCTTGGAAATTTTTCGTCGAAAAAAATGTTGTGGGTTTCTTGGTGCTCAATCTTATTTTCAACCAAATTTCAGATTTCTAGAACATAAGGTCCTGAGATATTCTATGAGGCTAAATTAGGGCCTGCGTTTCTTTCAACTCAAGTTTCCAAGCCCCCCCCCCCTTGGAAATTTTTCGTCGAAAAAAATGTTGTGGGTTTCTTGGTGCTCAATCTTATTTTCAACCAAATTTCAGATTTCTAGAACATAAGGTCCTCAGATATTTCTATGAGGCTAAATTAGGGCCTGCGTTTCTTTCAACTCAAGTTTCCCAGCCCCCACTTGGAAATTTTTCGTTGAAAAAAATGTTGTGGGTTTCTTTATGCTCAATCTTATTTTCAACCAAATTTCAGACTTCTATAACAAAAGGTCCTCAGATATTTCTACGAGGCTAGATTAGGGCCTGCGTTTCTTTCAACTCAAGTTTCAAAGCCCCCCTTGGAAATTTTTCGTCGAAAAAAATGTTGTGGGTTTATTGGTGCTCAATCTTATTTTCAACCAAATTTCAGATTTTTAGAACATAAGGTCCTGAGATATTTCTATGACGCTAAATTAGGGCCTGCGTTTCTTTCAACTAAAGTTTCCAAGCCCCCCCTTTGAAATTTTTCGTCGAAAAAAATGTTGTGGGTTTCTTGGTGCTCAATCTTATTTTCAACCAAATTTCAGATTTCTAGAACATAAGGTCCTGAGATATTTCTATGAGGCTAAATTAGGGCCTGCGTTTCTTTCAACTCAAGTTTCCAAGCCCCCCCCTTTTAAATTTTTCGTCGAAAAAAATGTGGGTTTCTTGGTGCTCAATCTTATTTTCAACCAAATTTCAGATTTCTAGAACATAAGGTCCTGAGATATTTCTATGAGGCTAAATTAGGGCCTGCGTTTCTTTCAACTCAAGTTTCCAAGCCCCCCCCTTGGAAATTTTTCGTCGAAAAAAATGTTGTGGGTTTCTTGGTGCTCAATCTTATTTTCAACCAAATTTCAGATTTCTAGAACATAAGGTCCTCAGATATTTCTATGAGGCTAAATTAGGGCCTGCGTTTCTTTCAACTCAAGTTTCCCAGCCCCCACTTGGAAATTTTTCGTTGAAAAAAATGTTGTGGGTTTCTTTATGCTCAATCTTATTTTCAACCAAATTTCAGACTTCTATAACAAAAGGTCCTCAGATATTTCTACGAGGCTAGATTAGGGCCTGCGTTTCTTTCAACTCAAGTTTCAAAGCCCCCCTTGGAAATTTTTCGTCGAGAAAAATGTTGTGGGTTTATTGGTGCTCAATCTTATTTTCAACCAAATTTCAGATTTTTAGAACATAAGGTCCTGAGATATTTCTATGACGCTAAATTAGGGCCTGCGTTTCTTTCAACTCAAGTTTCCAAGCCCCCCCTTGGAAATTTTTCGTCGAAAAAAATGTTGTGGGATTCTTGGTGCTCAATCTTATTTTCAACCAAATTTCAGATTTCTAGAACATAAGGTCCTGAGACATTCTCTGATCTTAAATTAGGGCCTGCATTTCTTTCAACTCAAGTTTCCAAGCCCCCCCTTGGAAATTTTTCGTCAAAAAAAATGTTGTGGGTTTCTTGGTGCTCAATCTTATTTTCAACCAAATTTCAGATTTCTAGAGCATAAGGTCCTGAGATATTTCTAGGAGGCTAAATTATGGCCTACGTTTCTTTCAACTCAAGTTTCCAAGCCCCCCCTTGGAAATTTTTCGTCGAAAAAAATGTTGTGGGTTTCTTGGTGCTCAATCTTATTTTCAACCAAATTTCAGATTTCTAGAACATAAGGTCCTGAGATATTTCTATGACGCTAAATTAGGGCCTGCGTTTCTTTCAACTAAAGTTTCCAAGCCCCCCCTTGGAAATTTTTCGTCGAAAAAAATGTTGTGGGTTTCTTGGTGCTCAATCTTATTTTCAACCAAATTTCAGATTTCTAGAACATAAGGTCCTGATCCTAAATTAGGGCCTGCGTTTCTTTAAACTCAAGTTTCCAAGCCCCCTTTGGAAATTTTTCGTCGAAAAAAATGTTGTGGGTTTCTTGGTGCTCAATCTTATTTTCAACCAAATTTCAGATTTCTAGAACATAAGGTGCTGAGATATTTCTCTGATCCTAAATTAGGGCCTGCGTTTGTTTAAACTCAAGTTTCCAAGCCCCCCCTTGGAAATTTTTCGTCAAAAAAATGTTGTGGGTTTCTTGGTGCTCAATCTTATTTTCAACCAAATTTCAGATTTCTAGAACATAAGGTCATGAGATATATCTCTGATCCTAAATTAGGGCCTGCGTTTCTTTAAACTCAAGTTTCCAAGCCCCCCCTTGGAAATTTTTCGTCGAAAAAAATGTTGTGGGATTCTTGGTGCTCAATCTTATTTTCAACCAAATTTCAGATTTCTAGAACATAAGGTCCTGAGATATTTCTATGAGGCTAAATTAGGGCCTGCGTTTCTTTCAACTCAAGTTTCCAAGCCCCCCCTTGGAAATTTTTCGTCGAAAAAAATGTTGTGGGTTTCTTGGTGCTCAATCTTATTTTCAACCAAATTTCAGATTTCTAGAACATAAGGTCCTGAGATATTCTATGAGGCTAAATTAGGGCCTGCGTTTCTTTCAACTCAAGTTTCCAAGCCCCCCCCCCCTTGGAAATTTTTCGTCGAAAAAAATGTTGTGGGTTTCTTGGTGCTCAATCTTATTTTCAACCAAATTTCAGATTTCTAGAACATAAGGACCTCAGATATTTCTATGAGGCTAAATTAGGGCCTGCGTTTCTTTCAACTCAAGTTTCCAAGCCCCCCCTTGGAAATTTTTCGTCGAAAAAAATGTTGTGGGATTCTTGGTGCTCAATCTTATTTTCAACCAAATTTCAGATTTCTAGAACATAAGGTTTGAGACATTCTCTGATCTTAAATTAGGGCCTGCATTTCTTTCAACTCAAGTTTCCAAGCCCCCCCTTGGAAATTTTTCGTCAAAAAAAATGTTGTGGGTTTCTTGGTGCTCAATCTTATTTTCAACCAAATTTCAGATTTCTAGAGCATAAGGTCCTGAGATATTTCTAGGAGGCTAAATTATGGCCTACGTTTCTTTCAACTCAAGTTTCCAAGCCCCCCCTTGGAAATTTTTCGTCGAAAAAAATGTTGTGGGTTTCTTGGTGCTCAATCTTTTTTTTAACCAAATTTCAGATTTCTAGAACATAAGGTCCTGAGATATTTCTATGACGCTAAATTAGGGCCTGCGTTTCTTTCAACTAAAGTTTCCAAGCCCCCCCTTGTAAATTTTTCGTCGAAAAAAATGTTGTGGGTTTCTTGGTGCTCAATCTTATTTTCAACCAAATTTCAGATTTCTAGAACATAAGGTCCTGATCCTAAATTAGGGCCTGCGTTTCTTTAAACTCAAGTTTCCAAGCCCCCTTTGGAAATTTTTCGTCGAAAAAAATGTTGTGGGTTTCTTGGTGCTCAATCTTATTTTCAACCAAATTTCAGATTTCTAGAACATAAGGTGCTGAGATATTTCTCTGATCCTAAATTAGGGCCTGCGTTTGTTTAAACTCAAGTTTCCAAGCCCCCCCTTGGAAATTTTTCGTCAAAAAAATGTTGTGGGTTTCTTGGTGCTCAATCTTATTTTCAACCAAATTTCAGATTTCTAGAACATAAGGTCCTGAGATATTTCTCTGATCCTAAATTAGGGCCTGCGTTTCTTTAAACTCAAGTTTCCAAGCCCCGCCTTGGAAATTTTTCGTTGAAAAAAATGTTGTGGGATTCTTGGTGCTCAATCTTATTTTCAACCAAATTTCAGATTTCTAGAACATAAGGTCCTGAGATATTTCTCTGATCCTAAATTAGGGCCTGCGTTTGTTTAAACTCAAGTTTCCAAGCCCCCCCTTGGAAATTTTTCGTCAAAAAAATGTTGTGGGTTTCTTGGTGCTCAATCTTATTTTCAACCAAATTTCAGATTTCTAGAACATAAGGTCCTGAGATATTTCTCTGATCCTAAATTAGGGCCTGCGTTTGTTTAAACTCAAGTTTCCAAGCCCCCCCTTGGAAATTTTTCGTCAAAAAAATGTTGTGGGTTTCTTGGTGCTCAATCTTATTTTCAACCAAATTTCAGATTTCTAGAGCATAAGGTCCTGAGATATTTCTAGGAGGCTAAATTAGGGCCTGCGTTTCTTTCAACTCAAGTTTCCAAGCCCCCCCTTGGAAATTTTTCGTCGAAAAAAATGTTGTGGGTTTCTTGGTGCTCAATCTTATTTTCAACCAAATTTCAGATTTCTAGAACATAAGGTGCTGAGATATTTCTCTGATCCTAAATTAGGGCCTGCGTTTGTTTAAACTCAAGTTTCCAAGCCCCCCCTTGGAAATTTTTCGTCAAAAAAATGTTGTGGGTTTCTTGGTGCTCAATCTTATTTTCAACCAAATTTCAGATTTCTAGAACATAAGGTCCTGAGATATTTCTCTGATCCTAAATTAGGGCCTGCGTTTCTTTAAACTCAAGTTTCCAAGCCCCGCCTTGGAAATTTTTCGTCGAAAAAAATGTTGTGGGATTCTTGGTGCTCAATCTTATTTTCAACCAAATTTCAGATTTCTAGAACATAAGGTCCTGAGATATTTCTATGAGGCTAAATTAGGGCCTGCGTTTCTTTCAACTCAAGTTTCCAAGCCCCCCCTTTGAAATTTTTCGTCGAAAAAAATGTTGTGGGTTTCTTGGTGCTCAATCTTATTTTCAACCAAATTTCAGATTTCTAGAACATAAGGTCCTGAGATATTTCTATGAGGCTAAATTAGGGCCTGCGTTTCTTTCAACTCAAGTTTCCAAGCCCCCCCCTTTTAAATTTTTCGTCGAAAAAAATGTGGGTTTCTTGGTGCTCAATCTTATTTTCAACCAAATTTCAGATTTCTAGAACATAAGGTCCTCAGATATTTCTATGAGGCTAAATTAGTGCCTGCGTTTCTTTCAACTCAAGTTTCCAAGCCCCCCCTTGGAAATTTTTCGTCGAAAAAAATGTTGTGGGTTTTTTGGCGCTCAATCTTATTTTCAACCAAATTTCAGACTTCTAGAACATAAGGTCCTCAGATATTTCTATGAGGCTAAATTAGGGCCTGCGTTTCTTTCAACTCAAGTTTCCCAGCCCCCACGTGGAAATTTTTCGTTGAAAAAAGTGTTGTGGGTTTCTTTATGCTCAACCTTATTTTCAACCAAATTTCAGACTTCTATAACAAAAGGTCCTCAGATATTTCTACGAGGCTAGATTAGGGCCTGCGTTTCTTTCAACTCAAGTTTCAAAGCCCCCCTTGGAAATTTTTCGTCGAAAAAAATGTTGTGGGTTTCTTGGTGCTCAATCTTATTTTCAAACAAATTTCAGATTTCTAGAACATAAGGTCCTGAGATATTTCTTTGATCCTAAATTAGGGCCTGCGTTTCTTTAAACTCAAGTTTCCAAGCCAGCTCTTGGAAATTTTTCGTCGAAAAAAATGCTGTGGGTTTCTTGGTGCTCAATCTTATTTTCAACCAAATTTCAGATTTCTAGAACATAAGGTCCTCAGATATTTCTATGAGGCTAAATTAGGGCCTGCGTTTCTTTCAACTCAAGTTTCCAAGCCCCCCCTTTGAAATTTTTCGTCGAAAAAAATGTTGTGGGTTTCTTGGTGCTCAATCTTATTTTCAACCAAATTTCAGATTTCTAGAACATAAGGTCCTGAGATATTTCTATGAGGCTAAATTAGGGCCTGCGTTTCTTTCAACTCAAGTTTCCAAGCCCCCCCCCTTTAAAATTTTTCGTCGAAAAAAATGTTGTGGGTTTCTTGGTGCTCAATCTTATTTTCAACCAAATTTCAGATTTCTAGAACATAAGGTCCTCAGATATTTCTATGAGGCTAAATTAGTGCCTGCGTTTCTTTCAACTCAAGTTTCCAAGCCCCCCCTTGGAAATTTTTCGTCGAAAAAAATGTGGGTTTTTTGGCGCTCAATCTTATTTTCAACCAAATTTCAGACTTCTAGAACATAAGGTCCTCAGATATTTCTATGAGGCTAAATTAGGGCCTGCGTTTCTTTCAACTCAAGTTTCCCAGCCCCCACTTGGAAATTTTTCGTTGAAAAAAGTGTTGTGGGTTTCTTTATGCTCAATCTTATTTTCAACCAAATTTCAGACTTCTATAACAAAAGGTCCTCAGATATTTCTACGAGGCTAGATTAGGGCCTGCGTTTCTTTCAACTCAAGTTTCAAAGCCCCCCTTGGAAATTTTTCGTCGAAAAAAATGTTGTGGGTTTCTTGGTGCTCAATCTTATTTTCAAACAAATTTCAGATTTCTAGAACATAAGGTCCTGAGATATTTCTTTGATCCTAAATTAGGGCCTGCGTTTCTTTAAACTCAAGTTTCCAAGCCAGCTCTTGGAAATTTTTCGTCGAAAAAAATGCTGTGGGTTTCTTGGTGCTCAATCTTATTTTCAACCAAATTTCAGATTTCTAGAACATAAGGTCCTCAGATATTTCTATGAGGCTAAATTAGGGCCTGCGTTTCTTTCAACTCAAGTTTCCAAGCCCCCCCTTGGAAATTTTTCGTCGAAAAAAATGTTGTGGGTTTCTTGGTGCTCAATCTTATTTTCAACCAAATTTCAGATTTCTAGAACATAAGGTCCTCAGATATTTCTATGAAGCTAAATTAGGGCCTGCGTTTCTTTCAACTCAAGTTTCCCAGCCCCCGCTTGGAAATTTTTCGTTGAAAAAAATGTTGTGGGTTTCTTTATGCTCAATCTTATTTTCAACCAAATTTCAGACTTCTATAACAAAAGGTCCTCAGATATTTCTACGAGGCTATATTAGGGCCTGCGTTTCTTTCAACTCAAGTTTCCAAGCCCCCCCTTGGAAATTTTTCGTCGAAAAAAATGTTGTGGGTTTCTTGGTGCTCAATCTTATTTTCAACCAAATTTCAGATTTCTAGAACATAAGGTCCTGAGATATTTCTCTGATCCTAAATTAGGGCCTGCGTTTGTTTAAACTCAAGTTTAAAAGCCCCCCCTTGGAAATTTTTCGTCGAAAAAAATGTTGTGGGTTTCTTGGTGCTCAATCTTATTTTCAACCAAATTTCAGATTTCTAGAACATAAGGTCCTGAGATATTTCTATGAGGCTAAATTAGGGCCTGCGTTTCTTTCAACTCAAGTTTCCAAGCCCCCCCCTTGGAAATTTTTCGTCGAAAAAAATGTTGTGGGTTTCTTGGTGCTCAATCTTATTTTCAACCAAATTTCAGATTTCTAGAACATAAGGTCCTGAGATATTTCTAGGAGGCTAAATTAGTGCCTGCGTTTCTTTCAACTCAAGTTTCCAAGCCCCCCCTTGGAAATTTTTCGTCGAAAAAAATGTTGTGAGTTTTTTGGCGCTCAA
Source organism: Platycheirus albimanus (assembly GCA_916050605.2). NCBI lineage: Eukaryota > Metazoa > Arthropoda > Insecta > Diptera > Syrphidae > Platycheirus > Platycheirus albimanus. The sequence goes on along the minus strand of OU696696.1, from coordinate 270,630,181 downwards.
TCTTATTTTCAACCAAATTTCAGACTTCTATAACAAAAGGTCCTCAGATATTTCTACGAGGCTAGATTAGGGCCTGCGTTTCTTTCAACTCAAGTTTCCAAGCCCCCCTTGGAAATTTTTCGTCGAAAAAAATGTTGTGGGTTTCTTGGTGCTCAATCTTATTTTCAAACAAATTTCAGATTTCTAGAACATAAGGTCCTGAGATATTTCTTTGATCCTAAATTAGGGCCTGCGTTTCTTTAAACTCAAGTTTCCAAGCCCCCTCTTGGAAATTTTTCGTCGAAAAAAATGTTGTGGGTTTCTTGGTGCTCAATCTTATTTTCAACCAAATTTCAGATTTCTAGAACATAAGGTCCTGAGATATTTCTATGACGCTAAATTAGGGCCTGCGTTTCTTTCAACTCAAGCAAGTTTCCAAGCCCCCCCCCCCCTTGGACATTTTTCGTCACAAAAAATGTTGTGGGTTTCTTGGTGCTCAATCTTATTTTCAACCAAATTTCAGATTTCTAGAACATAAGGTCCTAAGATATTTCTATGACCAAATTTCAGATTTCTAGAACATAAGGTCCTGAGATATTTCTCTCATCCTAAATTAGGGCCTGCGTTTCCACAGATTTCTAGAACATAAGGTCCTGAGATATTTCTATGAGGCTAAATTAGGGCCTGCGTTTCTTTCAACTCAAGTTTCCAAGCCCCCCCCCTTTTAAATTTTTCGTCGAAAAAAATGTTGTGGGTTTCTTGGTGCTCAATCTTATTTTCAACCAAATTTCAGATTTCTAGAACATAAGGTGCTGAGATATTTCTCTGATCCTAAATTAGGGCCTGCGTTTGTTTAAACTCAAGTTTCCAAGCCCCCCCTTGGAAATTTTTCGTCAAAAAAATGTTGTGGGTTTCTTGGTGCTCAATCTTATTTTCAACCAAATTTCAGATTTCTAGAACATAAGGTCCTGAGATATTTCTCTGATCCTAAATTAGGGCCTGCGTTTCTTTAAACTCAAGTTTCCAAGCCCCGCCTTGGAAATTTTTCGTCGAAAAAAATGTTGTGGGATTCTTGGTGCTCAATCTTATTTTCAACCAAATTTCAGATTTCTAGAACATAAGGTCCTGAGATATTTCTCTGAGGCTAAATTAGGGCCTGCGTTTCTTTCAACTCAAGTTTCCAAGCCCCCCCTTTGAAATTTTTCGTCGAAAAAAATGTTGTGGGTTTCTTGGTGCTCAATCTTATTTTCAACCAAATTTCAGATTTCTAGAACATAAGGTCCTGAGATATTTCTATGAGGCTAAATTAGGGCCTGCGTTTCTTTCAACTCAAGTTTCCAAGCCCCCCCCTTTTAAATTTTTCGTCGAAAAAAATGTGGGTTTCTTGGTGCTCAATCTTATTTTCAACCAAATTTCAGATTTCTAGAACATAAGGTCCTCAGATATTTCTATGAGGCTAAATTAGTGCCTGCGTTTCTTTCAACTCAAGTTTCCAAGCCCCCCCTTGGAAATTTTTCGTCGAAAAAAATGTTGTGGGTTTTTTGGCGCTCAATCTTATTTTCAACCAAATTTCAGACTTCTAGAACATAAGGTCCTCAGATATTTCTATGAGGCTAAATTAGGGCCTGCGTTTCTTTCAACTCAAGTTTCCCAGCCCCCACGTGGAAATTTTTCGTTGAAAAAAGTGTTGTGGGTTTCTTTATGCTCAACCTTATTTTCAACCAAATTTCAGACTTCTATAACAAAAGGTCCTCAGATATTTCTACGAGGCTAGATTAGGGCCTGCGTTTCTTTCAACTCAAGTTTCAAAGCCCCCCTTGGAAATTTTTCGTCGAAAAAAATGTTGTGGGTTTCTTGGTGCTCAATCTTATTTTCAAACAAATTTCAGATTTCTAGAACATAAGGTCCTGAGATATTTCTTTGATCCTAAATTAGGGCCTCCGTTTCTTTAAACTCAAGTTTCCAAGCCAGCTCTTGGAAATTTTTCGTCGAAAAAAATGCTGTGGGTTTCTTGGTGCTCAATCTTATTTTCAACCAAATTTCAGATTTCTAGAACATAAGGTCCTCAGATATTTCTATGAGGCTAAATTAGGGCCTGCGTTTCTTTCAACTCAAGTTTCCAAGCCCCCCCTTTGAAATTTTTCGTCGAAAAAAATGTTGTGGGTTTCTTGGTGCTCAATCTTATTTTCAACCAAATTTCAGATTTCTAGAACATAAGGTCCTGAGATATTTCTATGAGGCTAAATTAGGGCCTGCGTTTCTTTCAACTCAAGTTTCCAAGCCCCCCCCCTTTAAAATTTTTCGTCGAAAAAAATGTTGTGGGTTTCTTGGTGCTCAATCTTATTTTCAACCAAATTTCAGATTTCTAGAACATAAGGTCCTCAGATATTTCTATGAGGCTAAATTAGTGCCTGCGTTTCTTTCAACTCAAGTTTCCAAGCCCCCCCTTGGAAATTTTTCGTCGAAAAAAATGTGGGTTTTTTGGCGCTCAATCTTATTTTCAACCAAATTTCAGACTTCTAGAACATAAGGTCCTCAGATATTTCTATGAGGCTAAATTAGGGCCTGCGTTTCTTTCAACTCAAGTTTCCCAGCCCCCACTTGGAAATTTTTCGTTGAAAAAAGTGTTGTGGGTTTCTTTATGCTCAATCTTATTTTCAACCAAATTTCAGACTTCTATAACAAAAGGTCCTCAGATATTTCTACGAGGCTAGATTAGGGCCTGCGTTTCTTTCAACTCAAGTTTCAAAGCCCCCCTTGGAAATTTTTCGTCGAAAAAAATGTTGTGGGTTTCTTGGTGCTCAATCTTATTTTCAAACAAATTTCAGATTTCTAGAACATAAGGTCCTGAGATATTTCTTTGATCCTAAATTAGGGCCTGCGTTTCTTTAAACTCAAGTTTCCAAGCCAGCTCTTGGAAATTTTTCGTCGAAAAAAATGCTGTGGGTTTCTTGGTGCTCAATCTTATTTTCAACCAAATTTCAGATTTCTAGAACATAAGGTCCTCAGATATTTCTATGAGGCTAAATTAGGGCCTGCGTTTCTTTCAACTCAAGTTTCCAAGCCCCCCCTTGGAAATTTTTCGTCGAAAAAAATGTTGTGGGTTTCTTGGTGCTCAATCTTATTTTCAACCAAATTTCAGATTTCTAGAACATAAGGTCCTCAGATATTTCTATGAAGCTAAATTAGGGCCTGCGTTTCTTTCAACTCAAGTTTCCCAGCCCCCGCTTGGAAATTTTTCGTTGAAAAAAATGTTGTGGGTTTCTTTATGCTCAATCTTATTTTCAACCAAATTTCAGACTTCTATAACAAAAGGTCCTCAGATATTTCTACGAGGCTATATTAGGGCCTGCGTTTCTTTCAACTCAAGTTTCCAAGCCCCCCCTTGGAAATTTTTCGTCGAAAAAAATGTTGTGGGTTTCTTGGTGCTCAATCTTATTTTCAACCAAATTTCAGATTTCTAGAACATAAGGTCCTGAGATATTTCTCTGATCCTAAATTAGGGCCTGCGTTTGTTTAAACTCAAGTTTAAAAGCCCCCCCTTGGAAATTTTTCGTCGAAAAAAATGTTGTGGGTTTCTTGGTGCTCAATCTTATTTTCAACCAAATTTCAGATTTCTAGAACATAAGGTCCTGAGATATTTCTATGAGGCTAAATTAGGGCCTGCGTTTCTTTCAACTCAAGTTTCCAAGCCCCCCCCTTGGAAATTTTTCGTCGAAAAAAATGTTGTGGGTTTCTTGGTGCTCAATCTTATTTTCAACCAAATTTCAGATTTCTAGAACATAAGGTCCTGAGATATTTCTAGGAGGCTAAATTAGTGCCTGCGTTTCTTTCAACTCAAGTTTCCAAGCCCCCCCTTGGAAATTTTTCGTCGAAAAAAATGTTGTGAGTTTTTTGGCGCTCAATCTTATTTTCAACCAAATTTCAGACTTCTATAACAAAAGGTCCTCAGATATTTCTACGAGGCTAGATTAGGGCCTGCGTTTCTTTCAACTCAAGTTTCCAAGCCCCCCTTGGAAATTTTTCGTCGAAAAAAATGTTGTGGGTTTCTTGGTGCTCAATCTTATTTTCAAACAAATTTCAGATTTCTAGAACATAAGGTCCTGAGATATTTCTTTGATCCTAAATTAGGGCCTGCGTTTCTTTAAACTCAAGTTTCCAAGCCCCCTCTTGGAAATTTTTCGTCGAAAAAAATGTTGTGGGTTTCTTGGTGCTCAATCTTATTTTCAACCAAATTTCAGATTTCTAGAACATAAGGTCCTGAGATATTTCTATGACGCTAAATTAGGGCCTGCGTTTCTTTCAACTCAAGCAAGTTTCCAAGCCCCCCCCCCTTGGACATTTTTCGTCACAAAAAATGTTGTGGGTTTCTTGGTGCTCAATCTTATTTTCAACCAAATTTCAGATTTCTAGAACATAAGGTCCTAAGATATTTCTATGACCAAATTTCAGATTTCTAGAACATAAGGTCCTGAGATATTTCTCTCATCCTAAATTAGGGCCTGCGTTTCCACAGATTTCTAGAACATAAGGTCCTGAGATATTTCTATGAGGCTAAATTAGGGCCTGCGTTTCTTTCAACTCAAGTTTCCAAGCCCCCCCCCTTTTAAATTTTTCGTCGAAAAAAATGTTGTGGGTTTCTTGGTGCTCAATCTTATTTTCAACCAAATTTCAGATTTCTAGAACATAAGGTGCTGAGATATTTCTCTGATCCTAAATTAGGGCCTGCGTTTGTTTAAACTCAAGTTTCCAAGCCCCCCCTTGGAAATTTTTCGTCAAAAAAATGTTGTGGGTTTCTTGGTGCTCAATCTTATTTTCAACCAAATTTCAGATTTCTAGAACATAAGGTCCTGAGATATTTCTCTGATCCTAAATTAGGGCCTGCGTTTCTTTAAACTCAAGTTTCCAAGCCCCGCCTTGGAAATTTTTCGTTGAAAAAAATGTTGTGGGATTCTTGGTGCTCAATCTTATTTTCAACCAAATTTCAGATTTCTAGAACATAAGGTCCTGAGATATTTCTCTGATCCTAAATTAGGGCCTGCGTTTGTTTAAACTCAAGTTTCCAAGCCCCCCCTTGGAAATTTTTCGTCAAAAAAATGTTGTGGGTTTCTTGGTGCTCAATCTTATTTTCAACCAAATTTCAGATTTCTAGAACATAAGGTCCTGAGATATTTCTCTGATCCTAAATTAGGGCCTGCGTTTGTTTAAACTCAAGTTTCCAAGCCCCCCCTTGGAAATTTTTCGTCAAAAAAATGTTGTGGGTTTCTTGGTGCTCAATCTTATTTTCAACCAAATTTCAGATTTCTAGAGCATAAGGTCCTGAGATATTTCTAGGAGGCTAAATTAGGGCCTGCGTTTCTTTCAACTCAAGTTTCCAAGCCCCCCCTTGGAAATTTTTCGTCGAAAAAAATGTTGTGGGTTTCTTGGTGCTCAATCTTATTTTCAACCAAATTTCAGATTTCTAGAACATAAGGTGCTGAGATATTTCTCTGATCCTAAATTAGGGCCTGCGTTTGTTTAAACTCAAGTTTCCAAGCCCCCCCTTGGAAATTTTTCGTCAAAAAAATGTTGTGGGTTTCTTGGTGCTCAATCTTATTTTCAACCAAATTTCAGATTTCTAGAACATAAGGTCCTGAGATATTTCTCTGATCCTAAATTAGGGCCTGCGTTTCTTTAAACTCAAGTTTCCAAGCCCCGCCTTGGAAATTTTTCGTCGAAAAAAATGTTGTGGGATTCTTGGTGCTCAATCTTATTTTCAACCAAATTTCAGATTTCTAGAACATAAGGTCCTGAGATATTTCTATGAGGCTAAATTAGGGCCTGCGTTTCTTTCAACTCAAGTTTCCAAGCCCCCCCTTTGAAATTTTTCGTCGAAAAAAATGTTGTGGGTTTCTTGGTGCTCAATCTTATTTTCAACCAAATTTCAGATTTCTAGAACATAAGGTCCTGAGATATTTCTATGAGGCTAAATTAGGGCCTGCGTTTCTTTCAACTCAAGTTTCCAAGCCCCCCCCTTTTAAATTTTTCGTCGAAAAAAATGTGGGTTTCTTGGTGCTCAATCTTATTTTCAACCAAATTTCAGATTTCTAGAACATAAGGTCCTCAGATATTTCTATGAGGCTAAATTAGTGCCTGCGTTTCTTTCAACTCAAGTTTCCAAGCCCCCCCTTGGAAATTTTTCGTCGAAAAAAATGTTGTGGGTTTTTTGGCGCTCAATCTTATTTTCAACCAAATTTCAGACTTCTAGAACATAAGGTCCTCAGATATTTCTATGAGGCTAAATTAGGGCCTGCGTTTCTTTCAACTCAAGTTTCCCAGCCCCCACGTGGAAATTTTTCGTTGAAAAAAGTGTTGTGGGTTTCTTTATGCTCAACCTTATTTTCAACCAAATTTCAGACTTCTATAACAAAAGGTCCTCAGATATTTCTACGAGGCTAGATTAGGGCCTGCGTTTCTTTCAACTCAAGTTTCAAAGCCCCCCTTGGAAATTTTTCGTCGAAAAAAATGTTGTGGGTTTCTTGGTGCTCAATCTTATTTTCAAACAAATTTCAGATTTCTAGAACATAAGGTCCTGAGATATTTCTTTGATCCTAAATTAGGGCCTGCGTTTCTTTAAACTCAAGTTTCCAAGCCAGCTCTTGGAAATTTTTCGTCGAAAAAAATGTTGTGGGTTTCTTGGTGCTCAATCTTATTTTCAACCAAATTTCAGATTTCTAGAACATAAGGTCCTCAGATATTTCTATGAGGCTAAATTAGGGCCTGCGTTTCTTTCAACTCAAGTTTCCAAGCCCCCCCTTTGAAATTTTTCGTCGAAAAAAATGTTGTGGGTTTCTTGGTGCTCAATCTTATTTTCAACCAAATTTCAGATTTCTAGAACATAAGGTCCTGAGATATTTCTATGAGGCTAAATTAGGGCCTGCGTTTCTTTCAACTCAAGTTTCCAAGCCCCCCCCCTTTAAAATTTTTCGTCGAAAAAAATGTTGTGGGTTTCTTGGTGCTCAATCTTATTTTCAACCAAATTTCAGATTTCTAGAACATAAGGTCCTCAGATATTTCTATGAGGCTAAATTAGTGCCTGCGTTTCTTTCAACTCAAGTTTCCAAGCCCCCCCTTGGAAATTTTTCGTCGAAAAAAATGTGGGTTTTTTGGCGCTCAATCTTATTTTCAACCAAATTTCAGACTTCTAGAACATAAGGTCCTCAGATATTTCTATGAGGCTAAATTAGGGCCTGCGTTTCTTTCAACTCAAGTTTCCCAGCCCCCACTTGGAAATTTTTCGTTGAAAAAAGTGTTGTGGGTTTCTTTATGCTCAATCTTATTTTCAACCAAATTTCAGACTTCTATAACAAAAGGTCCTCAGATATTTCTACGAGGCTAGATTAGGGCCTGCGTTTCTTTCAACTCAAGTTTCAAAGCCCCCCTTGGAAATTTTTCGTCGAAAAAAATGTTGTGGGTTTCTTGGTGCTCAATCTTATTTTCAAACAAATTTCAGATTTCTAGAACATAAGGTCCTGAGATATTTCTTTGATCCTAAATTAGGGCCTGCGTTTCTTTAAACTCAAGTTTCCAAGCCAGCTCTTGGAAATTTTTCGTCGAAAAAAATGCTGTGGGTTTCTTGGTGCTCAATCTTATTTTCAACCAAATTTCAGATTTCTAGAACATAAGGTCCTCAGATATTTCTATGAGGCTAAATTAGGGCCTGCGTTTCTTTCAACTCAAGTTTCCAAGCCCCCCCTTGGAAATTTTTCGTCGAAAAAAATGTTGTGGGTTTCTTGGTGCTCAATCTT